>JAWNOV010000185.1:17400000-18876436 GCA_035045575.1 Drosophila falleni
AGATAGAAAGAAAAAGAGAGAGAGAGAGATAAATAGAGATATATAGAAAGAGAAAAAGAGAGTAAGAGGAAAAGAGAAAAATAAAAGAAAGAGAGAAAGAAAGAAAGAGAGAAAGTAAGGAAGAAAAAGACAAAGGAAGAGAGAGAACGACAAAGAAAGAAGGAGAAAGAGAGAGAAAGAGATGAAGAGAAAAATATAGAAGGAGAGAAAAAGAGAAAGTGGGAAAGAGGAAAGGAGAGAAAGAAAGACAAAGAAAGAAAAAGAGAAAAAGAGAGAGAGAAAGAGAGAAATATAGAAAGAGAGAAAGAGGAAAAGAGGAAAAAATAAAAAAAAGAAAGATAGAGAGAAAGTAAGAAAGATAAAGTCGAAGAAAGAAAGAGACAGTTTTACGTTTTTTATTTTTGGAGTACAGTAAAATATAAAAAGTAAAAATTTTTACTTATGTGCAAAATCAATACAGTAAGCATTCAATAAAAGCAACAGTTTCCAAAATAGAATGCTAATTTTTTAATTGAAGATTACCTTGTAGAATGATCCCAAAAAATGTCATCAAATTTTTAAAAAACGCAAGTGCCTAAAAGAATGCAGTAATTTTTTTTTAACAGAAACTCCATTCCTAAACGTTATTTATAATTAGTTTCACACAGTTTCACAGTTTGAAACGGCAACAAAAAAAAAGGCAATTAAAATATTTGCGATAACTTAAAAGAATGTCAGATAAAACAAGAAAATATAGCTGCTACTGCGGACACAAATTTATGTGACATTTTTTATTTGCGCAGATACATTTTACAAATGCTCACATAAGTATAAATTATCTTTTATCTACTTAAGTTATATTTCGACTGGAAAAAAGTACTCCAAAGAGGAAGAGAAATTGGGTGTAGTTAAAATTATTAGATTAACAAAATAATTTAAAAAAAAGTGAAAATGATTTTCCTTGTTTTTGCTGGAAGTATTTAAGTTAACCTATTTATAACCAATTTTAATTTCTACCAATTTTCTTTGTTCAAATTTAGCTGAATTTTACCATCGAATTCAGGCAATATGTAAAACTAGCTTAAGCTGCCATATGGTAGCAGTATAATAGTTAAAATGTTACATTTATAAAAATTTAATAAAAATTACTTTTTGAAAAAAAAAAAAAAAAAAAAAAAGAATTCAGGCAATAATATGAAAAAGACATAAATTTTTCTACAAAATTATGAAAAACGAAAAAAAATTTTTTGCAGCTTGCTTTTACTTGTTATAAATTTTTAGTTTTATAAAAAGTTCATTTATTACATGCAATATTCAGGTTTGGTTACAAATATGAACTTATATTGGATTGCAATCATTTATTTAATGCATTTATTTTTTATTAACCATTCAGTGCTGCTCTGTTGATCGCTTGGTCTAAAATCCGTAACTGTCTAGTGTTCTTTGATAACACATTGACAACGGTTTCGGCCAGTTTTTCAGATGTGAGTCCATGTTTTATCAGCGCCTTTTCCACCTCTTCGGGAATACTGGCTGGAGGTGCCGGAGTTCCCGAATTTTCTGTGTCTGTTTTATTAGCCAACAAAATGCTGCAACAGCAGCTCAAGACGATTAGAAATAACTGGGGATGCATTGTTTTCCCGATTCACTTTTTACTGACTGTTACTATTGAAAAATACTGCTATTTATACTCCAAGTCAATAGCTTCAGTTCTGACAAGTCTTCAACTGATAAGCCTTGATTTATATGCAGCTATTTTAATTAACTTTTTTTTATCTTCTTCAAATTTCACGATTTTTGCATGTAACAGAAACGTAACCAATTATCTACTTTTTTATTACATTTGTCATTAGGAAAAGTTAAATTTTACTAGCACTAAAAAAAAGTAGTGCTTATAAAAATTTAAAAAAGTAGTGCTAAAAATGATAACAGTCTTTTACCTCGTATTGAAGTTATTTATAAGGGGTCTTCGCCCCCTGCTTGTTTCACTCGCGGAATTAAAGCGATATTTTCTAATATTTTCTTTGATAAAATTTTTATTAATTGCAAAGAATTTTATATACATGTATATAAATAAGTAGACTTAAAAAAAAGGACTTAGTCTATCCAGTTGCTATTGCCAAAATTAAAGAGAAGTGTTAACTCGTTACTCGCTGTGAGTGTAAAATGTGAAGTAACGAGTGCAGCTTTAAGTTCATAAACATGCATTTCTGAACCTGAACCTGACTCCAATTGGGAACGAGACGAAGCGAATGTGAAAATCAAAAAGTCGCGCAGACAATTAGCAAAAAGTCAGGCAAAGGACGAGGACAAGGACACGAACAAGGATGAAAATGAGAAAGAGTATGAGAGGAAGTATGAGAATGTGAATGCGATTGCCTCAGGCGACAGGACAGTCAGTCAGTATACAGGACACAGGTCGTAGGTCGCCGCCAGTTGTTGCCACTTGGGGCAAATGGGGCAACAATGACAAATGCTGTTGTTCTTTAGGCCTGGCTATTCTACCGTTCTCTTCTCTGCCTTCCCCCTGAGCATTTTGCACCCCACAATAGGGGGGAAGTTTTTCGATTATGCGCTCGTAAAAGTTGCCTCGTTTGTTGCCACCGATGCTGCCTCATGACGCACGCAGCAAGCGCACTAAAATATCCTTTGTCCTGTCCATGCGACAAAACAAAAGCCACATGTTCCACAACGGGGGGTGGGAGGGTTAACTGAGAGGGAGGGGGATGGGGGAGGATTATGCCAATGTCATAAACAAGCAATAAAAAAATATAAAAAGCTGAAAGCGCGTCGCACTGTGATTACCATGTGATCATCATCAGCCCCGCCCCCTATTCTAGCCAGCTCCCTCCCATCCCCTAATGTCACATCCCTAAACCGCTCCATTTGCCCCCTTTTCCCCTTCCTTGCTTTCTCTATGTCATTTCCCACTTTTTCACTCACTTTCCAGCTGCTACTTGACAACCTCTGTTGTCTGACAGTACAAGCTTTGGGCTTTCTTTTTTTTGAAGACAAAATAGTGAATGTTATAGTAAATTCCAGCAAACGGTTTCGCCTGTTAAGTCACATTTTTGCTTTATTTCAAAATGTCATAACTTTGTCAAAACTAAACCGATTTCCTTGCGGAATGTAAATTTTACCTTAATTTGGTCTCTTATTTGATTCTGCATCATAATTGGAAAATTAAATGTTTTTCCACTACTACTCAATTATTTCATTTTTTGCCCACTTAAGTAGGCAACACTATTTTTGTTCATATAAGTAGGCAACATTTTATTGCTCATATAAGTAGGCAACACTATTTTGCCCACTTAAGTAGGCAACACTATTTTTGCCCACAAAAGTAGGCAACACTATTTTTGCCCACATAAGTAGGCAACACTATTTTTTGCCCACAAAAGTAGGCAACACTATTTTGCCCATGCGTATTCTGTCAGTTTGGTTCTGATATCTCAGCATACAAAAAACTTTTTCATACTAAAACTTCATAACAGTTTTTAATGGGCTCAGGGTATAAAAAGAGATTTGGGAAAACTTGATATTTTATTTGCCGATTGATTTTTGTACATACATATATACATAAATATTTATTTATATGAGAATGGTTTTGTAATTTTTTTGTAAATAGAAAATTAATTTTCTCTATGAATTTAAAAAAATGTTCTCGACCAAGGAGTCCAAAGTAAAAATTTTTTTTTCCGATTGCCCCTTGGGATAATTCACATTTACCTTAATAATTCATCAGTAACTAATGTTCATGTTAGTATTATAAAGTATTTATTTTAATTAAAATAAACAAATTTGGATCTGACTTGTTTTTTTTTTTTTTTTGAGTAAAATTGAACAACTTTTCGAGCAGCCCTCGTTAATTTGATGTGGTTCGAGTGTCGCGAAATTGTTTTGACCGTCAGTTTGTGGTTGTAACTGTAGCTACAACTAACTGTTGTTGTCTGTTGTTGTTGTTGGTGTTGTATGTGTTGTTGTTGTTGTTGTTGTTATAGTTGTTGTTGTTGTTGGTTTGCTTAAGGGTCGCACAGTGTGTTTATTGTTGTTAGGCTATTTTTGGCACGTTTTGTTTGTTCGTGCGCCATTTGCCTTGCCAATGTTAGTAAACACACACACACTACACACACACAGCACACACACACACACTACACACACACACACACACATACCACACACACACACTACAAACACACACACATATACACTACAGTTAGCCAGTTACTTCTCTTTCTGCCCCACATGCAACATCTCAGCATCTTCTTCATTGGCAGTTTCTTGTGTGTTAAGTGTGTGCGTGTTTTTTTTTTTTTTTTTTATATTCGTTTATTTGCACTAACTAAATTTAAATTTACATCTACAAAATATAAGTTTGTGCGAGAACGAATTGAGAGTCGTGTGTCTGCGGTACCGCCGGTTTAGCATTGCCTCGCAGACACCAAGACCCCCCATCCGCTCTACTCCGCTCTCCTGCTGCGCTCGGCTCTTCTCAGCGCGGTCATGACCGCCGATGCGAATGTGCACACTGCGCTCCATTTCTGCGACGACTCCAGCATCAACGGAACTAAGTTGGCCACCGTTATGGGGCTGCCAACAGACTCCTCCAGCGTATACCTGAGTCCTGAAAACCTCCTGCACTCGAAGATGACGTGGTGAGCGTCCTCCACTTTGTGGCGGCCACAGCTAGGGCACTCGTCTGTGGTATCGTGACCAAACCGCTTAAGGTAGCTCCTGAAGCAACCGTGACCCGACAGAAGCTGAGTCAGGTGAAAATTCACCTCGCCGTGTTTTCTCCCAATCCATGTTGCAAGGTCAGGAATGAGGCGATATGTCCAGCGACCTTTAGGCGAGTTGTCCCACCGTGCTTGCCACCGACTGATGCTTCGTTGCCTGGCAGACACCCGTTGTTCAGCAGCTCCGTGTGTTGTCCCCGATTCGAGAGCTAGCTCCGTTATAGGGATCATCCCCGCAATAACTAGCGCTGCCTCGTCCGATATCGTCCTAAATGCGCAGATCACGCGGATAGCGCTGAGTCTGTATACCGAGCAGATTCCTCGGCAGTAGCTCGGCGTGGAAACTGCACTGTGCCACACGGGCGCAGCGTACAGGATGATAGCCCTGGAAACGCTCATGAGAAGACGTCGCCGCTGTTGCTGCGTGTGTGAGTGTGTGTGTGTGTGTGTGTGTGTGCGTAACTTAAGGTGCGTGCTGTTTACTTATGCATGCAGACTTTAAAGCCACCCCCCACCTCACCCCCACCCCCTCTGCTTGCCACATGTCGTGGCACGTTGTCTGCCTACACAAACAATTCATTTTTAATGCAAATATTTTACTTTATTTTTCACAATTCTCTGCGTTATTTTTTATATTCATATTTTTTGTATTTTTTAAGAGACCCGAAAATCATTTTCTTTAGCTTGACGCTGACTGTAACGGCGGCAGCGACGTCGACTGCGGCAGGGGCAGCGACGAGAGGCAGAGCGACGAGAGGATCAAAGGTTAAAATAAACTGGGGCACGTCATGTAAATGTTTACACATCATCACCAACATTCAGCTAAGCAAACATATCGACCTCATCGAGTGGCACACACACAGAGAGAGAGAGAGACAGAGAGTGAGAGAGAGAGAGAGAGAGTAAGAGAGAGAGGGAAAAAGAGGGAGAGAGTGAGAGAGCATGCTACATTATTGGCGCATATGTTCAACACAAAAATTCCAACAGATTGATGTTGGAATTTTTTTATTAGCATTTCTATTTGCCAGGCCAACCCTCACACACACACACACACACACACACACACACACACTAGCCCCTTCCCCTGCCACGCCTATGCGCGACATGTTGTTGTTGTTGCTGTTGTTGTTGTTGTTGCTGTTGCTGTTGTTGTTGTTTGTGTCCTTTGTCTGCAATTTTCCAAACAAAGGCATTTTTCAATTGTTGTTTTTATTTTTTTCTCTGCTCTGTTTTTTTTTACTTTGATTTTGTAAGTGTGTTTGTGTGTATTTTGTCAGATAAATCGAATTGAATGCGTCTAAAAGCGTAAATCGATTGATTTCATGCTGATTACATTGATTCATCCTCTTTCCCAATTTTGTTGTTGTTGTTGTCTTTAAAGCCTTACGTAAGTCAACCTGTCAAATCACCTTTATAAGGTCAATAAACTTGACTTTTACACAGCAACAGGTTAAGCTTCTATTAACACTTGCAGCTCTTTTGATTTGTTCAACAAAAAAAATTAAAAATCAAATTGTAAAGCTTGAAATAATGTTAAAAATTTTTGAAAATGTTTTCCTTAAATTCTAAAAATACTTCAAAAATATTTAATTTTTTTTTATGTAAAAAAAATTATTTTTAAATATTGGTAATGCAATATAGGCCAGGCAGATTTAATAGAGATAAGTGGAAAGTCAACAAATGTCTAGATCACCTTTTTTCGTATATAGATATTTAGAAAAGTTTTATTTAATAAATCAAAATCTGTGCTTAAATAATTTTTTAAAACACATTTGGCAAATTTATCAAAAATATATTCGAATATCTTTTTACAGCTTAAATTTCATCAACATAATTATGTATTGTAACTTATTAAAAATATCAAAATCACAAAAAAATTAATTCTGACAAATAATTGAAGAACACATTTTTCCAAATAAAAAAAACTTAGATCCAAGACCAAGATTGAAGAGATATTCATAGAGATAATGTATACAAGTAAACCAGTTTATTAAAATCAATTACAATCGATCTCTAAATAAACTAGTTAAAATACTTAAAGTCTCTTAAAATTAAGCTGTTATGCTTTCTATAGATATATAGACTTTTAAAAAGACTCAATGCCTTGTCTCAATCAAACACAAACAATATGAGAGTCGGCTCTATTCAATGATTTATACAAGGGTTACAACTTAAACTTTAAGAGAATAAAGTACAGAGTGAAATGGAAATAGAAATTTGAAAATCTGCAAATAGAAAATAGAAAAGGCAACGAGTGCTAAAAGGGGAAGTCACGCCGAAATTTTCTTTTCTATTACGTATGCCAAACACGACACGAAACTTAAAAACTTTGCACGATAAGCCAAGGCAAACGACTTGGGGAAGGGAGCTAAGAGAGGGAAGAAATGAGAAGAAGGGTATAGGTATGACTGTGAAAGGTATAGAGTGGGAGGGGGAGGGGGCAGGGGAACGCCCCCCCCTTTCACTTCTCAGCGTCAACTCATGGGCTGGCCAAGGCGCAAAAAAAATGAAGGGAAATAGAAGCATACTTTTTAGGGTAAAGTCGAAGATTGAATACTCTTTAGAACAAGGCAAAAAGCAGGTTGAATTTGCACTCATTTTATACAAAATGTAGTGAATAGTGTAATAATTTACAAGTAAACTCTCTACTTGTAACACTAGGAAACAAATTAATAAATATAAATATAAAGCTTAGCTAAAAAATGATAAATTGTCTTGAAATTAAATTTTTAAAAATACAACATTGAGTTTATAATCAACATCGAAATGAGTTCTGTAAGAAAACAAACTTTGACAGTATAAAAAGGAAGTATTATAATTTAAAAATTAAATAAGATATTGTTTTTATAGCAAATTTAAGATAAGGACAACCAATCTTATTGAAACTTCAACAAATGAGAGACTTATTCTCAATAAAATTAATATGATCATGTTATGCATCAATTGTGCTCAGCGTCTCGACTCGAAGCAGTACATTTGCTGTGTATTATTTTAATCAACCGATCTTAACGAAACTTTAAGAAATGAGAAACTGGTTCTCATTAAGATCACAATCCTATTATACATTACTTGTGTTCAGCGCCTCGACTCGAAGCAGCAGTTATGCTGTGTAATGTTTGTATTAGTTCAAAAATGAAAATGGCGACTTTAAGACACCAATTATCAAAAACATAAGGTAATTGTCTATTATATGGGCCTCATCTCAAAAACTAAAAAAAAAAAACCACAAATAGAGGGTGATTTATGATGAATTTAGCAAAAAAAATTAGATTGGGGACTCAATTGGTTTATTTTTAAAAAATCTTTGAAGTTTTCATACAAAATGAACTATTTTATTGTAAATAGTGTTGGTAAACGGACCACAATAATGACAAGTTGCACAAAACAACAATAAAATACTTCATTTTGTATGGAAACTTTAAGGATTTTTTAAAAATAAACCAATTGAGTCCCCAATCTAATTTGTTTTGCTAAATTCATCATAAATCACCCTCTATTTGTGGTTTTTTTTTTTTTTAGTTTTTGAGATGAGGCTTATATAATAGACATTTACCAAACATAAAAATTCAGACAGCCTTACAAACTGTCTGTTCAAACTATAATACCCCACTTGGCAGGGTATCAACAAGAAAATACAAAGTGAAATGAGCGCCAAATAGAATAAAGCCGAAGGTTGACTATGTGATTGCAAGGGGTGCCAAATTGTCAGAAGGTTGTCAACTACAAAAAAAAAAAATGTCAAGAAAAACCAAAAAAAAAAAGAAATTTGAGGGAAAAAAGAAGAAGAAAATTTTGGCATTAAGGCTGAAAATCACGTACGCCGGATTTTCTGTTCCTGTATTTCTATGTCAACGATGCCGAGGATGATGACAATGACAATGACGAACGCGATGATGAAATCAAGCAACACAATGATCATCACAATATATGTGAGGGGTGTCTTCAATGGCGAAGAAGAACAACAAAGTGGGGAGAAGAAAGGGGGAAGGGAAAAGGGGAGGGGAGAAAGTGGCTGGAAAGGAGAAAGGAGAAAGAGGAAAGACTTTTCATTCGTAGGCCTTTGAAAAAGCATTTGGCGAATTGAAATGAAATTGAAAATTACACTAGTGTGTGTTTGTTTGTGTGTGTGTGTGTGTGTGTGTGTGTTTGTGATGCCTTATGATGATAATGAAGCTGCCTGTTTGCCTCGTGTTGGACTGGTTAATCAAGTTGTTAAGTGAATTGGCTGACTGCGCTATATATATTGCCACAATCAGCTCTGCCTATAACGAACAGCGCTAATTTTGTAGCAAATTACTTTAAATGAAATTTACAATTTGAAAAGAAAATTTAAAATCTATAATATACACTGAAAACAAAAAAAAGCCTTTACAATATTAAGATTATTGTCTTAAAAAGAGAAAAAATCTTGTTTATATGTCCAGTAATTATGTGTGTTTTTTAAATTAGTTTTTTTAATAATGGAAAGTTGATTAAAAAAATAATTTAAAAAAAATACAAAACTACTGGACACATAATCCAGATTTCCTAACTTTTTAAGACAAAAATCTTCACATTGGAAACCTTTTTTTATTATCAGTATAGCAGATATAATTTACATTTAAAATTTTCTTTTCAAATTGAAAAATTTCACTTAAAGAAATTTCAAGATATTGATGCTTTTTTATTATCAGAGTAGAATATATAATCTACGATTAAATTTCAGTAACTTTTTACAACTTTAGAGCTTTTAAGAAGATTTTATTTCATTCGCATTTCAATTGAAATTATTTAAATTATTAAAGGCTACAATTTAAGTTTCTTATAGCGCTGTTTGACTGTAGCTACAGCTCGTTAAAAGTTCCGGTTCTTTTTTTGGGTATTTTTTAAGATTTTGAAGCCGTGGTTCAAGATGTTTGCAACTGACCCACCGCACCACTGAAATATGACGTTGGCAAAAATGTTGCGTCTTATCTTAAAATAAACTCGGCTCTGTTTCTTTATAATACCTCCCTTAAATTCCCCTCTTTAACCACACACTTACTGCTTTATTCTCCACTCTCTTTTCCTTATCTACCCCTCTCTTTTCCACTCTCCCAACTGCAGTTGTTCACAGTTCAGAACTTTTCTTTTCTCTACGCCTTTAAAATAAACACAATTTTTGCAGCCCTTTTTCCTTCCCACTCTTCCTTTATTTTCCTAACTTTCATCTATTTTCGCTGTGGTCGCTTGTTTCATAGTTTCCAATTTCGCTATTTCTACACCCTTTCTTTACTGCTTCCTCTCTGCCCTCTCTTTCTTCACCAACCCTCTTAAAAAGAGACCGCAGTGCGAAGAGCTTGTAGTTTCATTTTTTCACTTTTCCAGCGAATTTTTCTTGGCTGCATCTGCTCTTCTTCTTATCCTCTTCCTCCTCTACTTTCCTCTTCTTCTCTCATCTTTTCCCTTACCCTTTTTGGCCGCGTTCCATTTGGTTTTTGGCTAACGAAAATTTTATTACAAGTTTTCTACAATCGACTTTTGGGTTGTGGTTGCAGCTTTTCGCAAATATCGTAAAATTGTTATTTAGCTACACCCTACCCTATTTGTCCTTCTGTACCCCCCTATTCTCCTTTTAGACCCCGAATCATGCTTTTCGAAATCTTCTCTAACGACAATTATCGAATATTCATAGCCCAAATCATTTGCTAATCGAAAACAGCGTCACAATCAGAGAATTGAGTATTCACAATAATTATGTTTATCTCACTCGTTAGTAATATAACGAGTGCGTAACCAACGAGTGACAAAAGTAATGAAAATTAAATTAAAATAATAAAATTAATTTTATTCACAATGATTAAATTAAATTATCTTACATGTTAGCGAGAAGGCCAAAACCAACGAGTGACTGAAATAATGAAAATAACGAGTACCAAACAACGAGTAAAAAAGATAGCGATGGTATTTGCAAATATTGCAGCTACTATTAATAAGAGCTTTAATGTTTTTAGTCTAAATAACTAAAGTAGTTTCACTCGTTATTAAAGTAACGAGTGCCACAGTAACGAGTGACAGAAATAATGAAAATAACGAGTACCAAACAATGAATTGCAAATATTTAACTTCTACTAATAAGAGAGCTATAATGTTTTCAGTCTAAATATTTAAAATTGTCTCACTCGTTATTAAAGTAACGAGTGAAATAGCAACGAGTGACAGAAATAATGAAAGTAACGATTGAAACAGGAATGAAAACTGTAAACGGAGACGTGTTAAATAGCAATTGTTGAAGAAACAAATTGCGGTACACTCGTTATTATTATGGGACACCCACAACCAACACACACACACACACACACAGAGGGACAGACTTGAGCCTGAATGAGTTTGTGGCATGAGTTTTGAGGCAGTGGCAGCGACTGAAGAAACTGGAGCGTGAGGCACTTGTGTCATTTGTAATTGAAAATGAAAATGCAAAAACAACAAAAGCACACCACACACACTCAACTTTGTAGTTAGAGCGAGAGGGAGGGAGAGGAAGAGAGAGGGAGATACTTGTAACAAGGACTTGACTCGCTTTTGTCTATGTCAATTTATATGCCGTTAGCGTGCTGTCGAATGAGCATGAATATGAAGCAAAACTCACTCCTCTACTCTTTCTCACTCCCTCCCTCCCTCTCTCTCTCTCACACACACACACTCCCATTTCGGGGGAGCAGACACAACGGAATTCGCTACTTACCGACTGCTGAATGCGGAACGAGAGACGCATTCGTCAATTCTACGTTCGTTATGTCAATCGTTGTTGTTGTTGTTGCTGTTTGACACTAAAAACTAAGGACACACTAATCAACAAACATTTACGCCGACATTGCGTGCATATTAAGCAGGACAACAACAACAACAACAACAGCACAACAACAACAACAACACACACACACACATAGAGAATTCTCGTTATTTTGGTCTCTCCTGCCCTAAAATGGCAACAACGAAAGAGTTATTAACTTGGCTTCCACTTTCCTCCCCATTTTCCCCTTTTCCCCACTTCTTCCTCACTTTACTGCCCTTACGTTGTGTAGGGTTGTGTAGGGTTGCCGCCAGCGTTACGTAAATTATATTCTGTAATTTATCATTTAAAAGTTTAATGTGCCTCTATAAATTTCAGTTGCATGACTCGAGCGGGCAGAGAGGGAAGGTGTTTTCAAAGGGGGAAGAGAACCTCAACCTATTACATAGTTGCAAAATAAGTAAGTTGTTTACCTCCTTCAGTTTTCCTCTGCTTTCCTCATTCCTTTTGAAGGTCAAGTTCTAGTAAAGTGAAGGGAATATAAAATCGAATCGTTGTGAATCGAATGAATGACATTCAATAGACTCATTGCTCAATAATCGTAACCTTGAAACAATGCTTGAAAATACCCTAAGAAATTGTTGTTGTTTTTAGTGTATAATTAATCGATAATTTGTATTCGTAAGTTACCTTATGGAATTTAACTAGAATGGAAATCGATAAATTTATCTTTTATGTTTGATCTCTTTACTTTTAATAGAAATTCACTCAAATAAACGTAGCATACTTTTAGGAATATTTAATTTAATATTAACTACGGAAAGAGCGGAAGAAATCAGCTAAACGGTGAGAGATACAAAGATTTAATAAATTAAATGTAGCATACTTTCAGGCTTAGCTTGTTAGATCAGAGGTTAGGCCAACTTCAAACTTTCATAACATTATCAAACCTGGACAGATTTTCAAGCGAAATGTCATTTTGATCATGATTCGGCCTCTTAATTCATTCTGCATTCAAATTTTTGTCATCTAGAAAATTTGATAATTTTTCAATTCTAAGCCAATTTTCCATACATACCCCTTGACATTTTTTCAAAAACTTTGATCTCCCATAACTTCAGTAAAAATTATCCGATTTTCAAGCGGAATGTCATTCTGATCTTGGTTTGGCTTCTTTATTCACTCTGCATTTAAATTTTAATAACTTTTATAATTTTGATAACTTTTTTTTTATTAATATCAAAGGGTAAATTCATTCATTCATTTGGACAATTCAAGATTTAAGTCGTTTCTTTGTATGCATCAAAGCAAATGTGAACTGAAAGCTAGTTTTTACTTTGACGTGAATTTCAATGAAAATAATAACATAATAAAGATAACAATATAATCATAATTTTAATAAGATTCTTCTGAAGTATAGGGAATTCAACTCAACTTGAGCTCCAAGCTAATAATATTTACATAATTCCAACTAAGAATATCTTGGGGTAAAAAAAAAAAAAAAAAGTGGAAAAAACAAGGAGAAGGTGAGAGAAGTGAGAAGTTGAACGAAAAAGAGTTGAAGCATATTAAGGACAACTATTTGAAGAGCAGGAAGAATACAAGTAAGAAGCGGCAGAAGTTGTTAGGAATGCGACAAGTGACGTAGGAGACAAGGAGACAAGGAAACAGTGTGGCCAGCACGTGGCAGAGTGGCAAGTGGCACGTGGCACGTGGCAGAGAGCCCGAAAGGACACAGGACAAAGGACACTTCACTTGAGTTTGCCATGCGGCATGCAATTTGTTTAGTGTGTGAAAATGAAACATTTTTTTGCGCTGCCGCACACTTTTCTCATTCCCTCTCTCTCCTCTCTCTCCTTCTCTCTCTCTTTCACTCTCTTCCCTTTGCTCTCCCTTTTGTGCTGTAAGACGTCGTACAACACGGCGAATGATTGATGGTTATTCTGAAACGCAGAAACTCTACAAACAAATGAAACTTTTGTTTCTTGCATAATAAAATAACGTAAGCAGGACTTGGATAGGGAAAAAGAGGAAGCAGCAGCAACTAGGATGAGGATGAGCAGGATGAGCTAGCCAAAGACAACAACAAAAAAAAAAAGTGAAGAGATGAAATGAAGAGCAAAAATTCATGAAATTGGAAATGCTCTTTTGGTTTGTTCAAAGAGAAGATCTAACATATAGATTGTAGATATTAGAACATTATATTAAATTCAAATCAAACATGAAATGTTTCATGAAAGGATTGGACCTCTGCAATAATAAGAGATTTTTAGTTTCATAAAAAAAAATAAAATTTTCTAAAAAGCACATTTTTTCGATTGTTCCTTTAGCAATTATATAAAATTTATAGTCAGCCGATTTAGTTGAAATTTGGTCAACATAGATAAATTAAGTTATATCTTAAGTATGAAAAGTTTTATTTTGAAATTCCATTCCCCAAGAAATTATATTTCAAAAATTATAATTTTTTGAGCTTTTTTAACTCTCAAAGTTAAAAAACAAATTGTTACAATAGAATATAAAGCATATGTGATAAGTAAATGATAATACCTCATTTCTTAGAGTATTAAAGAAAGTGAAGCAGCAACAACAAACGCTTAATTCCAGCAACACAAGAAGAATTTTTCAATTTTACGCCAAAATAAGTTAGTTTCGGCCCAAGCGATGTAATTTTTCAAAATCAGAACAGAGAGAAAAGACAAGAGAGGGAGAAGGAGAAGAGAAGTGACAGAAAAAAAGAGAGACGAAGAGTGTGAGGGGAATGGAAAGTGACAAGAAGTGGAGCAGTCTACTTATACTTAAATATAGAGTAATTACTTGTAATCATTTCAATAAGCAGAATAACAAACATTTTAAAGCCGCGCCAGGAATTGTGTAAGTGTGTGTGTGTATGGGTGTGTGTGTGGGTGTGTGGGTGTGTGTGAGTGTGTGTGAGACATGTTACCGAAAACCGAAAGTGTCAAAGCTTATAAACGTCAGACATAATTATGCCTGCAGGATAATTGTTTAGACACATGAGCATAATGAAAACATGACATGGCATCCTGCGAGGATCAAATGCGACCTACGACTGCATGTATTAGTGTGTGTGTGTGTGTGTGTGTGTCTGTATGTGTGTGTGTGCGTTAATGTGTAAATGTTAGCGCCTTTGTGTATGTGTGTGTGCGTCTTACTTCCCTTCTCCCTCTCTCACTTTCTCTCCTACTCTCTTCCCCTGTCAACTGACAACACTTGAGCTTTAGTCAGAAGAAAACGCTGAAGTTGAGCATACTCGACTTGAGAGAGACCCTGTACTTAATGTCCGTTAAGTAACGTTAACATTCGTTAAAAATTAAGCGGTCTTACAGTAGAGATTTCCTGTCTATTTTGTAAAAATGTATGGTTATCCACGCATTTTTGAGACAAATGGTTTAATAATTTTAATTTTTTGACCGAACTTAAGGGCGTTCTTCAAAAATATTTGTCAAGAGACAAAATGGTTTTTTTTGATCAGTTAAGTTGTTAATGTGGTCTTTTCGACTCGTTTGTTTTTGCTGATCAGGAATATATGTGCTTATATTTTTTTTTTACAAAATTTACATACCCTTTATAATTTTTAGGTAGAGGGTCTAAGAAGCGCCAAAGGCGTCTGTTATGTGGCATGGGGAAAGCGTAGGCGCAACAGCTTAAACAGCAGAGAGGGGGAAGGTGGGAGGGTGGAGGGGGGAAGGAGGGAGTCACTGAAGACATAAAACGACCACGTGCAACACCAACAGAAGAAGCAACAACAACAACAACAACAGTCAAAAGACCAACAACTAGGAGAAGCCTTAAGTTAAGCTTTATTTCCACTTGTTGTTGTTGCTGTTGTTCTTATTGTTGTTGTTTAGAACTCGACACTCCACACACACACTCCCTTACACACACACACACACTCATTTTAATTACTGTTATCATTATGAATCGCATACAGCGCTAATTAGTGTGTTACACTTTCATCTGTATATGTACTGTTTAGGGAGCACACACACACTCCCAACATTCACACACACACACACACACACACACACACACTCCCAACACACACAAATTCGTTAAGTGTTTAACATAATGAACACGCGTATTACATGTGAAATTAACATGACAGTTAACAAATTACAAGCATAGCAAATAACAGATACCCTGTACAAAATTGCAAACACCATCAAAGGCAAGGCATGACTTCAACATACTCCAAAAAAATTCTAAGACAAGTAAAATATCAAGCAAAAATTCAAAATGTATATAATGTTTAAGTGCTAGTTTTACCCTGTAGTGACATAGCTTACCCTGTAAAAAAATCAAGCATTGTGTTTATGGGATTTGTTATATACATATTTCGCTACCTTAAGATACCCTATAAAGAGTGAAAGCATTGTTAAACCTCAAACAGATTAATATTATTATTTAAATATTATTTATAATAGTATACACCATAATTAGGATATTGATATCAACAGTGTAATTTACTCACGAATAAAGTACAATTTCAGTTGAGCAATTTATATTTAAAATATTGAATTAATGGCGCCGTCATAGGTTTTCATCAAAGCTGCTCACAGTGCACATATCGATATGTTCTATCGATTTACACAACATTATCTTGATATTTACATTTTAAAATGTCAGCAACAGTTGGTTGCGACAGTGTTGTAAAATGACGCGCCAAAACTTAATTTAAAATAACAACCTTGATACAATAAATGTGTTATTTATATTTATTTATTAATAATTGTTTAGGACAGCAGAAGCAATTTTAAATACTCTTGATTCGTTCAATAAATAAAATTCCAATAATATATTCATGATAAATTCGGTATTTTTTCAAAAATCGATACTTTACATAAATCGATAGGCGAATATCAACATGCCGCCACAATTAAATAACACCTGCTGCCTCGGTTGCCACTTAGGAAGTACTAAATAATAATTTGCATTATAATAAAATAGAAAAATAAAACTTTAAATAAAGTAAAAATTCGCTAAGTTTACAATAAAGTTTACCATTTTAAACAACTTTACAGGGCATAAAATAGCCAATATCAAGGAGAAAATCTCTTGGAATTTTAATTTCAAATACTGAACTTAAAGCGACGCCATTTCTTACAGATTTTTGGGTGAGAAAATGTCGACGGGGCCATTTCCGGTTCCGTTGGCAGCAGCACAAGCTAATGGGAAAGGAAAGGGAAATCTTAAGCTGCAAACAGCTTCAGACAAAGCTTATTACCCTCATTCGGTTTTATTGTAATGCTTATGACCCTATTATACACCCCTTCCCATATTTCCCCACCAGCCTTAGCGAAACTTTTTTGGTGGCAAGCGAAAAGTGCAGCCAACTAAGTTTAAGTGCTTGCAACATAGATTCTAAGCACTTCCTGGCGACCGCAGCAAGCACTTGTGCTGCCAAGATATGATTTTAAAAAGTGTGCAATAAAATGGACAGACTATCGACCAGAAAGCTTAAAAATATTTTTATTTATAATAAAATTTCATTATATTACACAGTTGTGTACATTCAAATTCAAAGCATTTGCGCGGTGCGATTTGAGCAACAGATGGCGCTAAGCACAACTATCGCAGTGATTGCTCTGTCATATATCGATTACTTGTTGCGCGTGAGCAGGGACAGTTGGCAGGTGCATCGATTGTGGCATCGATATATCGATATATTAAAGCAGCGCTGTGTGCTCGCACTATCTCTTCTGTTGTATTTTGTTTTTGTTCATTTTACTGCTCTTCTTCGTTCGCTTCGGTTCAGTTCGCTGATTTGTTGTCGTCGCTCCGCGCGGGCATTTAATTTCGTTATTTTATTTAACAATATGTTTTAATCAATTGCTGTGCCGCGTTTCGGTTATTGTTAAATGTAAAGAAATATGATATAATTTAAGTGTAAATTAAACCAGTTAACGAGTGTAAAACAACATAAGCAAAGGCGTTAAATATTGTACGGTTTATTTTGTGTGTTGTGTTTGTCTTTTTTTTCTCATTTCTTTTGCTGCTATTTGCGTGCATGTGTGTGTGTGTTTACAACGCCGCTGCTTGAATTAATGTGTGATATTTGTATTTGTTAGTTAATAACTAAACCACTTTAAGTAGTTTTTGTTTTTTTTCTTTATTTTTTTGCTACCTGTTGAATTTAACATGAATTCGCGAATAAAAATACAAAGCGACGGCCATTAAAATTTCACCCAAAAAAATCAAAAGCAAAAGAAATAAAAAAAAGAAAAAGAAAACCAGTTTGTACTAAAAGCATCAACGCAAAACGTGACTAGTTTATTTTATTAATGCAGCAACAAAGGCAGCAACGGCGTCTACGTCAGCGTCGGCAGCAACAGCAGACAGCAGCAACAACTACAAAAATTACAAGTGAATTTATCTACGGTTTTATTCGGTTGTGGGCAGATGACGTCGACGTTGCGCCGTCGCATTTCGTGCAATCTATGTGTGTGTGTGTGTGTGTGTGTAAAGGGCTGCGACTGTTGTTGTTGTTGCTGTTGAAATAAATGCGTGCAATTAGCATTAATATAATTACTATTACTAAATGCGGGTGCAATAATTGAAGAACAGCTACAACATTAAATCAGCAGCAACAACAACAACAACAATTGCGTTTAGTAATTTGCCGTTGCGAACGCGCAGTTATTTCGTAATGCAGCAACAAAAAGAAGACCAAGAGGAAGAGGAAGAGAAAGAAGATGAAGAAGAAGAGACAACAACAGTCAGCAAACTGCGTCGGTTGTAAAGCGCCGTTATTACACGCCGCAACACACACACATATACCTGCATATAATAGCCCAGCAAACATTTAGATCATTTTAATAATTACCCACAAAATTTCTTTTTCAAGCGATTTTTGATGATTTAAATTTATCCTCTTTTTTTAAATATAAAACTCGATCCAACGTTGGGATTTTCATCATGACTTTCGATGATTAACAAGAGTTTTCAAAATGACTAGCATATGCTCAAAATATATTTTTTTTTAACAAAAGACTCAAATCATTGCAAATATGACTCGAAAAGTTGTTGAAACTGATAAAAAAAAAACGAAACTTCAAGGCTACCATTTTCTCATGACCAAAATATCATTTATGAACCGAAAACAAGCGCATTTATCACATGTTTTTATTTCACTAAGTATGATATAATATGAAACATAATTTAAACTTTATAATTTCAATTTAATATAGTTTAAAATTATTATAAACTTTTTAATAAGATAGCGTACACAATAAAGACTCGATGTGATCAAAAGTTCAATTAAAATGTTTGCTGGGTAGCAGTACCTGCCTCTGTCTGTCTTACACATTCACACACACACACACACGCACTTGTGCGTCGCTGTCGCTGCTCTTGCACCACACTGCTTGCTGCAGCCGTCGCCGTCGTCTTTGTTGCTTTCCGTTTATTCGTTTGCTTTCTACCTGCAGCAACAGCAGCGCAGCAGCAGCGCTTTCGCTTGTTGCTGTTTCTCGCTCTGCCGCTCTCTGGGCTGTTGAAAGAGAGCAGCGATCTGGCGCTCTCAGCTGCTCTCAGTGTGACAGTGTCGTTATAATTTTGTTTGGACATTTTGGCATCGATGCATTCCATGAATTGCAGGCGTCGCGTCGCGTCATCATCTCTGCCGCCGTCGCTGCCAACGTTAGCTGCAAATACAAAAAATAACAACAGTTTTATATGTAATTCTTTGTTTTTGTTGTACAGCCGTCGCTGTTAACCAAGTGCAATATTAATTAAGTGACCATCTCTCGAGTGGGAAAAGAGAGAGAGAGAGAGAGTGATATTTATTCACGCACTCTAACACACACATAAACTTACAGACAAATGATGTTATAACAACAGTAACAACAATAGTCAACAATTTTTTTGGTTTCTACCGAATTCACAATGGACAACGCCATGGAGCGGCAGCAACAACAACAACAACAAAAACAACCACAAAAACACAACAAGCGAAAAAAGCAACAAAAACAAAAACAATTTTTACTTGTTTTTATCATTTTGACAATTTGTTGGCCACAGGTGAGTGACGTTATTTATATGTATTTATTTGAACCCCCTTTTCTTTCCTCTTTCTTTCATTTCCCTTTCCTTCCTTTTCTTTTGCTTTTGGTTCCACCTTCGCCTCGTTTTGGGAATTCCGAAATTCGTAATTCACCGAATCCATCACGCGACTACAGTGAAAACATGCTAAAGTACAATTCTGCTAGACTATAATAAATGTGTTGCAAATTTGCAAGAGTTGCAAAATCCATATGTCGATAAATCGATTAATCGTTTTGATCATTTCATCTGTTTGTTGTTAATATGAAAAGTTTTATATTTAAAAATTTTAAATTTTGTCGGTCAAAAACATTAACGAAACATATTAAGTTTGTCAAATTTCGATAGCAAATAGTCCTACTTACTTAATACAAATTGATTAAGAATCGAATGATTAATATAATGAAAATTTTACAACGTTGCCAAATTTCTTGGGTTGCAAATAATTGAAATTCAAATGACGTTGAACTTTTATCACATGTCGCGAAAGGAAGCTGGAAATGTCTATATCAGATCTATAAATAAATCGCACGATTTCTTATAAGTTATACAAATACAAATACCAAAGGGAGGAGAAGATATAGAAGGAGGGGAACTACAAAGTTGTTCTACTTATGCATAAAGTACACGTATTTCGGGATAATTGTTGACGAAATCAACACATACTTCGTATTTGTTCGTCTGTTTAGCGCATTATCATTTGAGGAATGCTCATTAACTGGTAGCTGCTCCCATTCAAAATCAATTCAAATTCCAATTCCGATTTCATATCCAGAAACTGCATCTACATGTTCACAAATTCAGTTTTCATTAAGTAAACAATCCTCGTTTCCCTTCATATATGGCTGACACCCTGTTTTCATGAAAATAGGGCTTAATAGTTTTCTGTACCCAACTACAATATCAAGTACTTTATTTTTTGAATATTTTCAATTATTAAGATGAAGTTTTAAGTGCATTTTGTAAGATACAAATATGATTTTTAATTTACATGAGTATTTGCGCAGGATCAACATATTCTGAAAATTTCATATAGATTGGAATGTAAATAAAAATGTTATAAACAACGGACGCATGTTTGTATGTACAGGGTATTTGGTAGGCGCGCCTGTTTAATTGTTTATTCTGGTCTGGCATGTGTCTGGGGTGAACCCATCGTTGGAGTCATTAAATTTCGATTGTTATTGTAATTGTTGTTGTTGTTGTTGTTATTGATGTGGCCTGTTGCAGGTCAATTGAGGGATTTACTAAGTATATCTCAATGTACGTCTCCCTCTCTCTTCTCTCCCATTCTCTCTTGCCCACAATTACTTTTTGAAAACAATTTATTCAAATCTCTCGCTTAGCATTGTACATTTTGTGCATTTTTTTATTATTTTTGTCTTCTTGTTTTCCCCCTCTACTCCTTTTTTTTTCTTTAGTTGGTGTCATAAACTTTTTAATCACTTGTTCAGCCGGTTTTTGTTATTGTTATTGTTGTTGCTGGTTTGTTGTTATTCGATCATTCCATTTCATTTCGTTCCGTTTCGTTCATTGTTTTATTTAGTATGGGAGTTAAAACCCAAGATTCCGTAACCTTGTAATGTTGTCATAAACTCAACTTTGTTGAGAATTCGTTCTTTAAACCCATCAAAACAACTTGCATCGCAAAAAAATTACTTTAAACTCGAACTAAATTTTTTAATATTCAATCTACTTGTATAATATCAACATATTTATGGATATCAATTTAAATTTGAACACGATTCGTACAAATCTTTGAAGTGTACATACATTTTTGAGTTCTTCATTTTGCATTCTCTGATGCTCGTGAACAGCAAATACTCTAATATTTCACATAAAACAGTTAATAATTAAACCAATTCTTAGTTGTAGTTAACTTATCTTAATTTGCATCTTTATCTTATCTTTCTCTTAGCATATTATCAAGTGCGAATTACCTAAAGCAGTCACCTGATGAATTATAATAGTTCCAAAAGCATAGACTTTAATATATACTTTAATTGCCATATAAATTACTAGGTCTAAGGGTTTGGACTGTGCAATGATCAGTCAGTAAGTGAGTCAGGACAAACAGTTTTATATAAACCGCATTGTAAAGAGTTGTGTTACACATTTGTCGATGACTGCAATAAACTCGCTTTAAGGTAGCTGCATTTAAGAAATAAGTTCGACAAATCTCAAGGTTAATGTTCTTATCGAGTGACAACTGTCTGCTCGTTTCAAGCCGGCTAAAAGTTTGTCCTGTCAGTTCAGTGTATGCTGTTGTATCTCTCGCTTATTTGTTTATAAGTAAAACATGAATAAATAAATAAAAATGTTAAGCAGTTTTGCAATTAAAGTCACTCGGAATGCGGCCGTTGAATGTTTCATCTTGGTGCTCACGTGCCAACGCAAAAACAACACAAATAATAATATAAACAAGTCGTAGAAGTAGCAAAAAAATTATAAAAATAAAAATAATAATTGTAATATTTTTCAAAATTCCTAAAAATTCTTGAAGTCTTGCCTTGACTTAATCATGGTATCAGTCGCATTATTACGTGTCGAGTTTATCTACCCAAAACTTGACAGTACATATGCATTGTACTCAATACAATTTTGTCACTCACTACTCATTACTCACATAATTCCCTACTCACTAACGAGTATTCGCCCCATACTCCCCATACTGAGCAGATTCACGCCTCAAAAATATATAAAAAAAAGTGCGATGACATCAGCATTTGAAGTTTGCCTTTGTTCTTCTCTTTTTTATTTTTATTATTATGTTACTTTTTTTTTAGTATTCTTTGTTTTATTTAAGATATGTAAATGATGCGTTAATGTTGGCATGTCGATTTTATCTATGTGCTTGAACTGTCTGGCAACGCTGGCAATAATTCAATTTAGAATTTTATTTAGATCAAACACTTAGCGCCGAAAGTTCAATTGAAAGCTCATCCCAGCACTTTAGACCCTCCCATTTTAACTCCTTAAGACACTCCTCCCTACCTATCTAATTGTGTATACCCTACAAATAATGTACCTCAAATGGTTACATCAAGAGCACGACTTTTGTTCATAGATAAACGACACTTATTGGTTTCGAATATACGAGCTAATTATTTACATGATTTATATTTTGTATACCCTATAAACAGATGTCGGCAAATGTGTGTTTACTTATGCATTTTATAGCTATTGCACAATACTCGTGCTCGTTCGATTTCCCGAATATTAACTGCATATTTCTTCATAACACCGGTTTTATCTACATAGAAGCAGCTGTCGGAAGATCTGAAAATGTTTGCCCCCTAGAAAAATATCTGTCATCGGTTATATAACATTCATTCATCATACAGATTTATAAGCGCAGTTTTTGTATTCTTTACGTTAATACAGGGTATCATGAGTTGCAATTTGGGCAGTTGGATTAGTAGTTTGCCTGATTTCTTCAAACTTATTTTTAGTCGTTTAATGAATGAATTATTAATATGGAAATTTTGGGGTACTTAAGAATTCGTTAAAGAGTATTTTCTTTTGATTTTTTTTTAAGTATTTAAAATTGGGGTAATGAATTTCGGTCTGTAGGGTATCTTTAGTCGAATTGGTGTCTACTTTCAGGAATTTGTGTTATTTTTAACTATTTACGGGGTATTTAAGCAGGGGTTACAGGGTTACTTCAGTTGGTATCTATCCAAATTTTTCTGTAAGCTAACTGCAGTTTAAATGAATTTAAGGGTATGCACCTAGTCGATCATTAATGTCATACATGTACACATTGAATTCTTGGCTTGTTTGTAAATTTGGTGCTGTAATTTAAAGTTTTTATTCGTGTTCTCGATCAAGCACCAAGTTGTTCTTGTTCTTGTTGTTGCTCTCGATTGTTGTTGTTGTTGTTGTTGTGGTGGTTGTTGTTATGAACTTGTTGTGCGATGCACTTGTGATCGTCTGATCTAATTTTAATTAATTAAAACGTAAACGAGCGTAAATTCGGGCAGCGGGTTTCTTGGTTTGTGTTTCTCAGTCTTTTATTTTATTTCAGTTTTGTTTCTTTTTTTTTTATATTTTTTTTAATGTAGGGTGTGGTCTGCTTTTTGTCGAAAACTTTACGTTGTAATATCAGTTTTTGTTTACTGGAATGCACTGTGAGAGAGAGGAGAGACAATGGCAGAGATGGAGTTAGTCAAAGTCGGTCGTATTCAGTGCTAATTGGTATGCATAGCAAGTGTTCTCAAGTTGAAGCTGTACCTTTATGTGAAAACGGTACGGATACGGATTGAGATTCTATGGAGCAACGGTTAATAAGAAGGTGCTTCCCGAAAAAAATGCATGACAACTCTGGGAGTTAAATTATTGTTGCTTTTTCT
Source organism: Drosophila falleni (assembly GCA_035045575.1). Lineage (NCBI taxonomy): Eukaryota > Metazoa > Arthropoda > Insecta > Diptera > Drosophilidae > Drosophila > Drosophila falleni. The sequence goes on from JAWNOV010000185.1 coordinate 17,423,880, forward strand.
GTACCGAAGTAGAAGCTAGAAAATCCAGCTGGTTTTTGTCCCCAACTTTATGAGATATGCGAAGAGAGATAGTCAAGTCCGACTGTCATTTGTCGCTCTTGTCTGAACTTTAAAGATATTCCAACAGTCACATATAGTATATATATATATATATATATATATATATATGTCTGTGTTCTTCTTGTGTGTGGCATGCAACCAGCCGGCATTGCCAGTCGTCACTTGATGGAGTGCCTTTTAAAAATAGCCCACCATTTAGCGGCAAATTATTTCTGCTGTCAGACAGCGAGTGCTGTGTAAAGTAGTGTAAACTAGTGTAAAGAACAGGGCTCGTTTTTCTTTAACTCCAAAGATCACTGTTTCCCTCTCCGCTGCTTTCTCCAGTCCAAATGCATCCCAAAAAAACTACGCTTTTTAATGACTGCATTGACAGTGAAATAACTATTTCAGTTATTGATAAGTTTACAGTTTTTTCCGGCTACTTTGACAACCCGGAACCTGCACATAAAGATGTCACTTCATCTTTCAGTTGATAGCAATTATCGAATAGTTAACTAGGCAATAACTCTCACACACTGCCAAAGTTAGGAATTTTGAAGATCAAGTGATGTGCATCTCAAGTTGTACAAATAAAATTAATAAAATATAAAGAAAATAAATAACGAATGTAACAGAAAAAGTTGGTAGCTAAAAGATAACTTTAGGTTAAGCTAAAATTATTGTAGAGCTTAGAAAAAATCGGTATACGTAATACTATAAAAACTATCTCTGTAAAATAATAAAATTATTACATGTAAACAGTGGTAAATTTTATCTACTAAAATATTAGATAAATATTTTAGTAGATAATATTTTACTTAACAACAAATCACCAAGTTGAATATGAAATATTTGGGACTTGAATGTGCTTGCGTCAATAGACTCTAACCTCATGTGGGGCATTTTATATTTGCAAAATAACCAAGAGTATCTTAAAAGACTACACAAGGTCAACACTTAAATCTCGCATTTATTCAAGCTTCAAAAACAGAATGTTATTCAATGAAATAATGTTCTAGTTTATCGTGGTAGAAAATTGGATTGAATAGTGAATAAAAATCGATTTTTTATGTTTAAATTCTATATAATAAACGAGACTAAAACGCTAAGCAGATTTAATACCATTAAGCTGTGATAAATCACAAAAAATCGACGATAACAATTTGCAAAGCTAAACTATCGAAACTATTGTACATGCATCGAATTTCACATTTTTTAATGACAGTTGGCGACTCTCGAAAGCAGCAAGTGTTGAATGTGGGCCAAGCTGCGCTTAATGCGCCACTTTCTGCAACTCTGCTGACTGCCCTCGTTCCCCTGGCTCCCTTACGCTGATTGCTAATGCTTGAGCTATGAACTCAATTCATAAGGTTTGTTTCATTAGCTGCCAATTGGGCCTACATAAATGGTCAACAGCTAATTGGCCAATTGGCTGATCATTCCAACCAACAACGGGCGCCAAAAAAATTAAAAAATAACAGCTACAGCAAACAACGACACGTGGACTGGTGGTTGTTGTGGTTGTTGGTGTTATATAATTGCAAGTAATGAGAGATCAACTCGGGTTGGGTTTTTAGTTTGATAAATATCAGCATATATGGTCTACAACAGCAACAGCCACCGCAAACAAGCGAATTTTGCATTAATTAATGTTAATTGCGACGGCCTCTTACAGCAGCCAACAACAACAACAACAGCAACAACAGGAAGGAAAAAAATTAAAAAATAACAGCTACAGCAAACAACGACACGTGGACTGGTGGTTGTTGTGGTTGTTGGTGTTATATAATTGCAAGTAATGAGAGATCAACTCGGGTTGGGTTTTTAGTTTGATAAATATCAGCATATATGGTCTACAACAGCAACAGCCACCGCAAACAAGCGAATTTTGCATTAATTAATGTTAATTGCGACGGCCTCTTACAGCAGCCAACAACAACAACAACAGCAACAACAAAAGCAGCAACAACTTTTTTAAACTGGGCCAAGTCAAAACTTTGAGTCTCTTTTGTTGTTGTTGTTGTTGTTGCTGCAACGAATTCAATTGCAAATTATTCACTTACTCAAACACATATTCAGTTATTCATTTTCGAATAACGCCAATTTGTTGTTTATTCAATTTCAAATATCAAAAACTAAACTACAACAAATATGTGAATTAATAATAATAAAAAAAAGAAGAAATAAAATACAAAAAGCAAAGAAAAAATAAATCAAATCAAATAAAAATAAAAATAAAACGTGGTGCTTGCTCACCTAACTGGTTTCGGCGACTGCCATATAAATAATTAGCAAAAAAAAAAACAAAACCAACAACGCTGTATAAATCACAAATACACACACACACACACATACACACACACAACCGGCCCAGTGCCCCGCACACACTGACAACTTAACCCCCTTCTCTCGCTCCCACCACCTGAGTTGTGGAGCACCTGCCTCTGTTGTGCCTACAATCAATGCAACAATTTTAATATACCCTGCATCTGAAAGGGGGCACTTGAGGGGTATGCCACAGTCGAGTTAAACCAAATGTAGGTAACAGGCAATTACCATAAACTGAAGTTTAATAGTCCAATCGCTTTGGAGTTGTCAATCTGTCAGTCTGTCAGTCTACATATCTAACTGCCTTGATCTCTGAGCCTATAACATTTTAAGTAATATGCATTTTGATTACTATTTTCTATTCACCGCAAAAACCGCAAACGCCAGCTAATAGACACATTTAACTTTGCTCTCTATCTATCTTACTATACACTGATAGCAAAGGTTCTTAAATCAAGATTTTTTTCTTAGAACTCAGAATTTTGGTCATACAGTTAGAAAACACATCTTAATTATAAGAAAATTTCAAATCCCACAAAAAAAAAACATGTTAAAACAACATCTTGATTCTAAAAACATTTCAAATAAGACCAGAAATTCTTACATTTTCAAGAAGACAAACAAGAATAAATAAGGCAGGTTTAAATTTTTAAATACTTTTATTGTTTGTTTAAGTCACTCTAAATTGTTTTCTATATATCATATTTACATAAAAATTATGTTAATATTCATGTTAACAGGGTATCTGGTAGTCGAGTCAACTTATTAAATTTGCCGGTTTTTTTTGCAATTCGAGCTGCGGTTTTTCGAGATTGGCATTTAGTTGTTGTTTGAAAATGGTTTTGTTTAGTTTTGTAATTATTACAAAATATTAAAAATTAAAGTAACAGGAAACCGACGCTTAATGGAATATTCCAATCACCCCTCGCACCCCTGCATCCCTCTGAGGTCCGCTGTGGGCAAGTTAAGCCCCCGCTTGGATCCACATAGAATCGCAGAGAATTTTATATTCAACATGATCAAGATCATTATCATATAAAGCGCATGGCATTGGCTTCTTGTTGTTGTTGTCTTTTGATGCATACCCTGTAATTTAATGATAAATTAAAGGGGGTATTTTAAATACTTATAGTTTTTATATAAAATAAGTATAATTTATTTATAAATATGTCTGAAGAATCTTAAAAATTCACTACTTTAATTGGTTAATTCAATAATTTGAGGGACTTTAAGTGTAAGAGACAGTAAACTTTTAAGTCACATTTTAATGCACAAATACCCTGTTATTTGTTTATTTTGTGTCGGTTCATTTTATAGCCCTCATTTGGGTCATACATCATCTTGAAAATGTTTTGAAATTAGTTGGAAAATTGTCATTTGAATCGCTTTGAAGTTGGGGGTATCTGCGAGTCGATCAGTCTCAATTAGAGCATTCTTTGATGCATATAGGGGTTAGCAGTATATGGTAAGGGGTCGCCTTGGGTGATTGGTTCATGACCTCGTCTTCGTTTTTGTTTTATTTTATATTTTTTTTTATGGTTTTATTTATTTTTGTGGATCGCATCAAAAGCTAATTGCAGCTGCAATTGCCAACGCGGGGCGACAATTGCATTTGTAATGAGCTGACAAGGTCATTGTTTCATTAATGCCCGCATGTGTGCTTATTGATAGCTGACAAAAAGCTGACTGCTACGCGTACTACATAACTTTCCCGCTGTCCAAAAAGTTGAAAACAACAAAAATACAAACGGAAAGTGAAAGGCAAGACTTGAAAACGTTTTTTAAAAAATACAAAAGTAAAAAAAAAGTAAAAAAAAAGAGTGCCGCAATGTCAAACACAAGTGCTTTATAAATAGCCCCAGACGCCCACAAAACACTCATAGATAGACTCACACACTCTCATTTCAGTATCATAACACTCGAACTCAAGAAATGCCTTGGCATCGAAACGAATAACTATTTGTTACATTAAATATGAATTTGATCCGAATACTTTCCATTTATAAACACACCCAAAACAAACATATGCAACCCACAGGTGGAAAAGGCCTTAAAAATATTCACAATATAAATAAAAATAACCTCAAATCAAATCTTCAAGTTTCTTTTAAATATTTTTGCATGCCCATGCAAATCAATAAACAAAATGTCAATTTGCCTGACGTTATTCGATAGGGATTAGCACCTAATGAGCTTTAAGAGACAGAAAGAGACGTAAATTGAGGAAATACCATGATTTATATTTGTATAAAAATTGCAATTATTTATTTTGATTAAATATACAAGCACATTCTTAGCTCACGTAGCGAAATCGTCAGGTTTATGTTAATGTATCAGTGGTTCAGGTGTCAATAACATATTTCAATCCTCCTTTTTCACAGTTATTTTAAGGGTTTTATTTTCTTTTTGAAACCAGAATATGTTTTATTTTGTAAGAAAGTCGTAAATGTTTTACCGGCTGCATTTGCCTTTGTGTTTATAAAATCTCTTCTCGTTTTCGAATTCTTAAATGTTTGCAAAATTTCTTAAAACGATTTGACTTATAAAAACTCACACTGTTTCTTTAAAAATTAAATAAATCACTGTAGACTTCATTTCTTCTTTGTGCGACATCCTTAAACATTCTTCTGAAACACTTTTAGATTGGAGTAATATCATACCAATTATTTGCAGCTGTTGGCATTTTACTCATCGAACTTAAACAGGGTATTCTCACGGGTAATAATTACTGTTGAGTTAGTCTGTTTAGTTTCGAAATTGTAATGCGATTGTGAATCATCATCGAATGGCGCGTTTAGCATTTAAGTGGAAGATTGCTCTTTTATTGAGTATCAAATGGAACCTAAATCCACCCACAATCAGTCCGAAATTTCATAATAACTTCCGTACTTTCAATTGTTCGCATGTCACATGCAACAACAACAATAACAATAACAATTTGTACAGAATCTCAATTCATATTTCATATTCAAAAAGTGAATTGCTTTTGAGTTTTGTAGTTTTGCTTGTTTGGAAAGTCGAAAAATCAATTGCGCTTTTCCATTGTGATTTTCCGCTCATTTACTTCAAGCATGGGAAATTAATTCATTCAACATAAAGTTTTTCTACGAAATTATTACCTTCGAGTTCAATGAGATAACATCAAAACCCATAAATATCACGTGCTTCTCTTTTTTATTTTATTTTTTTTGTGTAGTACTCTTTGAGTTTTTAGGAATCGTGATGCGCGTCATCAACGGACTTAAAATGTTGATCAATATGCAGTAAATTATCGTGTCAGGCTCTTGAAATTTGCTAATCTTTATCAATTATCATTTTAAATGATGACAGAAATTAATATTCATTTGTAGATATATATATATTTAAAAAAAAACTGCGTGTTATTGCAATTTCCACCTACAAAATGCACAGCAAACGACAGAATAAGAATATGTACACTCAAAATTGTTGACTCAACATTGACAGATAAAGAATGAAAAAAAGACTGCTTTATTCTGGCATAGATATTTTCTGGGAATTTTTCAACAAAGGCCACATATTATTAAAGTACAAGCGGTCGAGTGCTTCACTCACAGATTATGATAGATATGCTCGTATTTATTCATTATGCATTTGTCGTAGCAAAGACACGAACCATAAGTTATCAAAGTGATATTCGATGCTGATCTAGCTATAACCACAAAACTACTATAAAGATGACTAAGCAACAGATAGAAGATAAATATTTAAAGAAACACTTTTTAGGGGATAAAGAGATAAGTGATCGATCTTTACTGTGTGTTCTATACGAGAGTTCTAATTTTGTTTCTTAGGAAACTATATTTTTTGAGAGACTTTAAGAGCTAGAGTAACCAAATTTGACACAAAGAACAAGTTTCTTACTCATTTGTGCCGTCTAGTACCTACACTGTTAAGTTAAACACTCTTTTATATTGTTGTCCATCATTCCACTTAATCGCATCAAGATCGAATAAATATAATGGCTGTTTTAAGTTATTAAGAAACGCCTGCGCCCAAAAGTATGCAGTCAATTTTTTAAACTGTAAAAGTGTAATATTCATAGATACAATTAATACGTGTATATTTAAATTAATTAAAGGGTTTCCTATAGTCGGGAACTTGTTTAGTTAGAGAATGAGATGATGAGAGAGATATGTTAAGTGGAACCACTGTGAGAGTGCTTCCGTTTTTGTATGTATGTACTTCCTCTTGCTCAATTAATGAACACGATAAGCCGAAAGTGTGGGGAAATGTGCAACATTCATTATAAATTTTCAGTGTCAACAACTGTGAAATTTGTGCCTTATGCAACTGACAACTGTCAAATGCATTTCGTTTCACATTTGATGCGACATCCACCGCAGTCATTATCATAATCATTTACTATATACAAAAATTAATGTAAACTCTAATGAGCACGAGATGCAATCTAAACACACGCGCCGGGTGACTATAGAGAGAGAGACAGAGATAAGTGTATGATAGACAGAGACAGAATCGTTTATTGCCATGACATTGTTGTAGATTAGGGTATGCTTGTATCTGTGTGTGTATAGAGTGAGAGTGTAGAGTGTTTAGTGTTGCTTATCGCCATGATTAATGTGTTGGGAAAGAGCATCAGCAGCAATAATAGATTAAAAATTTCACAATATAGGTCAGTTATGATTTCCATCATATGATTATAAGATGGAAGCAACTCGTCAATCCATCAAGCGACCCATCAAACCATCAATTTGACCCTGACTCAACTCTCCACTCTCTTTCTTTCTTTTTGGTTTTTTTCTTTTCTTTTTTTATTGTTAATAACACTTTCTTGTCATCTACTTTTCAGGTCGCTAATGGCGCCGATTTGGTCATCAGTGTGCCAAATGCCAGCACTAATGACAATGCCTTTTACCGTATTGACTACAGTCCGCCATTCGGTTATCCGGAACCGAATACCACCATTCCGGCCAGCGAAATTGGCCAGGACATCAAATTGTCGAGAGTGCTGCCCGGCAGCGAATACAACTTTTGGTTGTACTACACGAATTCGACGCATCGTGAGCTGCTTACATGGACGGTGAATATAACGACAGGTGAGAATGATTGATGATTGGAGTGTGTGACTGATAAAGTGATTGACTCGATGTAATTTCTGATTAACTGAATAAATGCCTAATTGATAGTCTATTAGAATTGTGATACACTGAAAAGTTGAGTATTAATTTAAGAATCTAGTTGACTGATAAAGCAGTAGTCTGATTGATTAACTGATTGAGGAAAGATCAATTTTATATTAAATTATAAATTGAGTAGTTATCTGATTGATTGTCCTATAAGGTGACTAAGAATTTTGTTATTAACACCATGATGGAGCAATCATCTGATTGACAGAGCAAGCTATGAAATTCGGATTGACTGTTAATTTGTAGATTGATTAATCAGCTTACTGAGTGATTGATTCAGCGCTCAATGTGAATGTGAGTGATTTAAGAATCTGATTGAATAACCGATTGAGTAATCTTCTGATTGATTGATTTGTTAAGTGACTGATTTTGATTGTAATTGACAAAATGACTGATCAATCATTTGAGTGGTTGAGCAGATTATCATGGGAGTGGAGCCTGGGAGAGGGACTGTTAGCGGGGCCTGGGAGAGAGTCAGGGAGCGGGGCCTGGGAGAGGGACTGGGAGAGGGACTGGGAGAGGGACTGGGAGAGGGACTGGGAGCGGGGCCTGGGAGCGGGGTCTGGGAGCGGGGCCTGGGAGAGGGACTGGGAGCGGGGCCTGGGAGAGAGTCAGGGAGCGGGGCCTGGGAGAGGGACTGGGAGAGGGACTGGGAGAGGGACTGGGAGCGGGGCCTGGGAGCGGGGTCTGGGAGCGGGGCCTGGGAGAGGGACTGGGAGCGGGGCCTGGGAGAGAGTCAGGGAGCGGGGCCTGGGAGAGGGACTGGGAGCGGGGCCTGGGAGCGTGGCCTGGGAGAGGGAGCGGGAGAGGGACTGGGAGCGGGGCCTGGGAGAGGGAGCGGGGCCTGGGAGAGGGAGCGGGGCCTGGGAGCGGGGCCTAGGAGAGGGACTGGGAGAGGGACTGGGAGCGGGGCCTGGGAGAGGGACTGGGAGCGGGGCCTGGGAGAGGGACTGGGAGAGGGACTGGGAGCGGGGTCTGGGAGCGGGGCCTGGGAGAGGGACTGGGAGCGGGGCCTGGGAGAGAGTCAGGGAGCTGGGCCTGGGAGCGTGGCCTGGGAGAGGGAGCGGGGCCTGGGAGCGGGGCCTAGGAGAGGGCCTAGGAGAGGGACTGGGAGAGGGACTGGGAGAGGCACTGGGAGAGGGACTGGGAGCGGGGCCTGGGAGAGGGACTGGGAGCGGGGCCTGGGAGCGGGGCCTGGGAGCGGGGTCTGGGAGCGGGGCCTGGGAGAGGGACTGGGAGCGGGGCCTGGGAGAGAGTCAGGGAGCTGGGCCTGGGAGCGTGGCCTGGGAGAGGGAGCGGGGCCTGGGAGCGGGGCCTAGGAGAGGGCCTAGGAGAGGGACTGGGAGAGGGACTGGGAGAGGCACTGGGAGAGGGACTGGGAGCGGGGCCTGGGAGAGGGACTGGGAGCGGGGCCTGGGAGAGGGACTGGGAGCGTGGCTTGGGAGAGGGACTGGGAGCGGGGCCTGGGAGCGGGGCCTGGGAGAGGGACTGGGAGCGTGGCCTAGGAGAGGGACTGGGAGCGGGGCCTGGGAGGGGGACCTAGGAGCGGGGCCTGGGAGCGTGGCCTGGGAGAGGGACTGGGAGCGTGGCCTAGGAGAGGGAGTGGGAGCGGGGCCTGGGAGAGGGACTGGGAGCGGAGCCTGGGAGAGGGACTGGGAGCGGAGCCTGGGAAAGGGACTGGGAAAGGGACTGGGAGCGGGGCCTGGGAGAGGGACTGGGAGGAGTAATATTATTAGTAGTATTTATAGTAGCAGTAGTAGAGAGGGTAAGAAAAACAAAGAGATTGATTGACCATTAAAGTGATTAATATAAATTATGATTGATTAACAGATTGATTGAGGGCATAACTGACCAATTGATTGATTGTGCAACACTAAGCAATACAAAAAATTTATTAACTTAAGAACTACTTAAATGATTGTCCAAATGATTGACTAATAATTTGAACTTACAGCACCCGATCCGCCTGAAAATCTAAGCGTTCAGCTGCGTTCCAGCAAGAGCGCCTTCATCACCTGGAAACCGCCGGGAACGGGACAGTATTCGGGCTTTAAGATTAAGGTCTTGGGTCTGACGGAGCCACCGCATACGGAATACAATCGCAGCTCTGTGCTGGCTGGCAACGAGACGCTACAGTTGTCGGTCAAGGAGCTGACGCCGGGCGGTACCTATCAGGTGCAGGCCTATACCCTGTACCAGGGCAAGGAGTCGGTCGCCTACACCAGTCGCAATTTCACCACAAGTAAGTCCCGGCACGCGGGCACTCGCAGTCCCAACAGCCGCTGCAATTTCTAAACTGCCAATCTAATAATCTCAAAAAAACTCCGCCAATAATCTTCGGAAAAACATTAACATACTCTCAGATCCGATTGAGGCGAGCGATCAATCAATCAACTTGCTTTTGGTGTTGGTGATCTAACTAAATGTTGTCTATATTTCGCAATTCTCCTCTTCCTTTCTCTCTCTCTCTCTCTCTCTCTGTCATTTATCTCTTTCTATCTGTTGCTTACTGACACTTACTCGCTTTCTTCAGCTGAGCAATGGAGCTTCTCGAGGTAACCATAAGTATTTCTACGTCATTTATTGTTTTCCATTTGTGTTTGTTCCAATAAATACGTATACAAGCATAAGACTAAATGCTCATGAGAATCTTCAACGCTTGTCCAGTGATCTTCAATTCGAATTAAGACAATTGTTTGACAGTTAATATAGGTTTTAATTCTTTAAAATCCCATTAAGGTCCGTTTCTATAAGAGGGATTTTTAATTGATTTACTTGGGTCATCATTTTTTGAGGGTTTCTAACGTCAAGTTTTTTTTGATTATTTTTATATGTCTTTATGTTCTTCGGAGAAGAGTTCCTTCTTGAAACGATCCTCTCGATTCGAGTTCAATTCCTGACAAGTCCTGAATTTAATGACAAGGCAGAGTTTTTCCTGCAACTAAATTGCCAGGATGATTTCTTAGATAAAAGTTCTTCAATGGGGATTCTGAGTTTTATTTTATTACTGTTTACTAAGATCATCTTAAACTTCACAGTATCTCTTTGACACTTTATTAAGTGCTAAACATCCTAGTTATGCCAAGTTTTAACTAAAAGATTTCCACTTTAATACTTGATTAAAATCAGTTGACTTTCTTGACTTTGGGGATCACTGAGGCCGAGTGTGTTGCGTCTTTATTTTCGGCTGTGCCTTTGTCTTTGTTTAACCCGCACACCACATTAATGTAACCCTCATTTCGTTGCTAACCCGTTGCAAACATGTAGTTGTTGTTGTTTAGTGAACATATAATTTGTAACTCATATCGAATCCAACCCCAACCATGTCCCATGCAGAGCCCAATACACCCGGCAAGTTCATCGTGTGGTTCCGCAATGAGACCACGTTGCTGGTACTCTGGCAGCCGCCATATCCGGCGGGTCTCTACACCCACTACAAGGTCTCCATAACGCCCAACGATGCCATCGAGAGTGTGCAGAATGTGCAGCGAGAGGGGGAACCTCCCGGTCCCGCCCAAGCGGCATTCAAGGGTCTTGTGCCGGGTCGACCCTACAATATATCGGTGCAGACCGTCTCCGAGAATGAGACGTCCGTACCGACGACGGCTCGTTATTTAACCGTACCGGAGCGACCGATAAATGTGACCTTTGATCCGCATTACACCACAACGAGCTCATTCCGAGTGCGTTGGGAGGCACCTCGGACGTACAGTGAGTACGATAGTTTTCAGGTATCGCTGCAGTCACCGCGTCGGGTGTTCACTGTACCACGCACCGATGCCAATAGCAGGTACTATGATTTTCCTGATACTTTGGAGCCGGGCAAGACATACGATGTGGTGGTCAAGACCATATCGGAGAGTGTGAACTCGTGGCCAGTGAATGGAAAGATCACACTGCGTCCAAATCCTGTACGCAATCTGCGAGCTTATCTCGCCGATCGCACCAATACGCTATTTCTCTACTGGGAGCCGGCTGAGAAGGGTACACAGGAAAGCTATCGCATCAGGTGAGACTTAAAATTTTTTATTATTAAATTAACTATTAAAATAAAATATTTATTTGATCATATTTACTTATGTTTTTAATTCTTTTCGTTAGCTATTACGAGAAGAGCAATGAGACGGATGCGGAGACATCCACACCGCAAGTGGTGGAAACTACGCAGACGGAATTCAAGCTGGATCCTGTGGAGCCTTTGCTGCCCGGTCGACGCTATCAGATCGAGGTGCAGGCTCTGTCGAATGGCATCAGCTCGAATGCCAGCAGTTTGATCCGCAACACACGTCCCGCCGCTCCCATTATACAGGAACTGCGCAGCATTCCACAGGGATTGAATATTAGTTGGCGCAGCGATGTCAACTCTCGACAGGATCACTACGATGTCCACTATCAACGCAATGGCACCAGCGAGGAGCGCACAATCAGCACCAATCACACCAGCCTCATCATCAAGTATCTGCATCCCGGATCCGGATATGAGATCAAGGTCTATGCCATCAGTCACGATATGCGCAGTGAACCGCACTCCTACTTCCAGGCAGTCTGTAAGTAAAAAAGACCCATGATTGATGGACATTTTAATTAAGTGATGAATGACTGATCAATGACTAAGCATATCAATGATTGACTGTTTCAGTCGATTAATTATGTGATTGATTGATTAATATTTTTGATTGTATATTAAAGTATCACTGATTAGTCAATGACTGAGCAATATCAATGATTGACTGATTCTTTTGATTAGTTATTTGATTGATTGATTAAATATTTTGAATGGATATTAAGGTATCACTGCGGACGGCAGTTCGCGTTAGTGACGAAAGCAGCACGAAGGGTGCGAAAGGCGACTAACAACTATATACAGCTAAGTTGGAAAATTTGCTACGACTGTCCGATCAGATCGAGTTATATACCGATCGAAAGGTTTAGTCCTAACTTACAAAATGGCATACTAAAACTTTTGCTAATTCACCTGGGTCATGAGATACGGGGGTGTAAGTGGGAGGGGAAAAATTTATATGATCGCAGCTTATGGAGCCGTTGGGGCTTTTACGTAAAATTTTTTATTTTTTAAAAATTCTTATCAAAAATACGCGTCGTTTGATACCTTGATGACCCAAATCCGATAACTGGTTCAAAAGATAAATAAATTTGAAAATTTTAGTAGAATACTAAAAATGAAGTGAAAAAGTTTCTTTGTTTGTCTGTTTGTCTGTTTGTCTGTTTGTATCAAAGCGCTAAAAAAGCGTAGATGGTATGATGGGGATTTGTTCATTTTTGAAAATCTAGAAATGTTTGTTTTACGACTTTTTCAATTTCCCGCTAGCTTAGCGGGAAATCGCTAAATCCCGCTAAATTTGAAACCTCACCAGTTTCCATACCATAGAAGCTATAGATATGTTCTGGGTATTATTGGAAAGGTGTGCTTGAGGGCTTTTAGGCGTACCTTTAAACTTTTTTTCTAAAGTACTCAGGTAACATTTTACAGGTGAAATAAAGTTTTTTAGCTTACATTTTGGCGATTTCTGACAAAACGGCTCTAACGATTTTTATTAAATTTTAGTATGTTGTAGTACGTAGAATTTTGCGTTTTTTAGTATATAAAACATAAACTTTGACCAAGGGGTTTGGAAGATATTGCTTGTTAACTGAATGTATACATTTTTCTATCGGTCGAAAATCAGGTTTTAGTAAGAAAAAATTTTTGGTTGTATGAGATATCTCAAACAAACGGACACAATACGCATTTAACATGGTTTTATATATTCTGTGCAAAGTTGGTTCAAATCGGACCACTATAACATATAGCTGTCATAGGACCGATCGGGGGAAAATGGAGTCTTAGTACGAAAAACTTTTTTGTTTTATGAGATATCTCAACCAAACTGATAAAATATGCATTTAACTTCGTTTTATATATCCTGGCCAAAGTTGGTTTAAATCGGACCACTATATCATATAGCTGTCATAGGACCGATCGGGCGAAAATGGAGTCTTAGTACGAAAAACTTTTTTGTTTTATGAGATATCTCAACCAAACTGATAAAATATGCATTTAACTTCGTTTTATATATCCTGGCCAAAGTTGGTTCAAATCGGACCACTATATCATATAGCTGTCATAGGACCGATCGGGCGAAAATGGAGTCTTAGTACGAAAAACTTTTTTGTTTTATGAGATATCTCAACCAAACTGATAAAATATGCATTTAACTTCGTTTTATATTCCCTGGCCAAAGTTGGTTCAAATCGGACCACTATATCATATAGCTGTCATAGGACCGATCAGGAGAAATGGAGTCTTAGTACGAAAAACTTTTTTGTTTTATGAGATATCTCAACCAAACTGATAAAATATGCATTTAACTTCGTTTTATATATCCTGGCCAAAGTTGGTTCAAATCGGACCACTATATCATATAGCTGTCATAGGACCGATCGGGCGAAAATGGAGTCTTAGTACGAAAAACTTATTTGTTTTATGAGATATCTCAACCAAACTGATAAAATATGCATTTAACTTCGTTTTATATATCCTGGCCAAAGTTGGTTCAAATCGGACCACTATATCATATAGCTGTCATAGGACCGATCGGGCGAAGTCTAAGTCTTAGTATGAGAAACTTTTTTTCTCACAGTAGGTACGGGGCTTCCGACAGTAGAGTAGCAACTTAAGCGATGCGAGCAGGGGGTGGAGCCCCCTACTTTTCTTTATAATTAAAAAAAAATTTTTTTTTAAATATGAAAAAATATTCAACAATGATAAATTTACAATGTCAACAGCAAAAGCAATTGCAAAAATTTCTGATATCCCACAAAAAAAAACCTCTAAACGAGGTAAAAGTCTAGTGACGAAAGCAATTTCCAGCCCCAAAATTTCTGATATCCAATTTTGTGACGAACAAAATTGAGTTTAATATAAAAATTTTAAATAAATATATAAATTAATAAAAAAAAACAATTGGCATTCGGCACTGTGCAAAAAGTAATTTTTATGTACAAAGAAGCTCACCCTTTTTGCGCACAGTGCACAAGGCCAATTGTTTTTTTTTATTAATTTATATATTTATTTAAAATTTTTATATTAAACTCAATTTTGTTCGTCACAAAATTGGATATCAGAAATTTTGGGGCTGGAAATTGCTTTCGTCACTAGACTTTTACCTCGTTTAGAGGTTTTTTTTGTGGGATCAATTTATAAAGGAAGCTCCCATTAAAACGATTTTTTCTCAATTTTCCATCCGCAGTTCCCAAACCACCACGCAATCTCACCCAGCAGACAGTGAACACGAATCTCGTGCTGCTCCACTGGCAACCACCAGAGGGCAGTGACTACAGTGAATACGCGGTACGTTATCGCACAGCTGCCTCGCCGTGGCAACGACTGCTCAATGTGCACGAACCTCAAGCTCGCATCGAGGACATGCACTATGGAGAACGTTACCTTGTCCAGGTGAACACCGTGAGCTTTGGCGTTGAGAGTCCAACGCCATTGGAGTTGAACATTACAATGCCGCCGCAGCCGGTGTCGAATGTGGTGCCATTGGTGGACTCGAGGAATTTGACACTGGAATGGCCACGACCCGATGGACATGTGGATTACTATACCATCAAATGGTGGGCCACCGATGATTCACAGCAGCTCAAGTACAAGAACGTCTCGCAGCTGCCCGAAGAGCGTGAGTAGAATCAAAGATTACGAATATTATATTGTAAAGATGCTTAAATTCACGCAGAATAAATGTAGGATTTATTCAGAGGTTTTTATGTGCTCACTGTAGTGATTTTGATAGAGGTTTTGCAGACCGGAGCTCAAATTCTTAAACAGACAGATGAGATTCTTCTTTTCTAATTATTTTATGCTACAGAAATATTTTAAATATTGTTTCTGACTACTCTTTAATGACTCATTCTGCTCCAGTGCTCTTTTCGTTATGTTTTCGTGTTTTTCGGCGCCAGAGAGACGCACAAGCACTCGAGTTTAAAAGTGTGGTGTTTAAAGTAGACTAAAAAACTACATGTGCAACAAAAAAGTATTTTAAAGCCAACTTTTGGCAACACTGGTTTAAAAACTCAAAATACATGATTTGTCGTCGCCAAACAGTCGCACAAGCAGCTCTTAACGTTTGGGCTTATGTGTAAATCAATTGCTCTGTGTTTTAATCCAAAAAAGTGAATCATCTTTAAAATATATACTTTAGACTTATCAAAAGATAATTATGAATGGAAACTCATGCATTTTATTTTTACAGTGAGCTCTAGCAGTGTGCGCATACCCATTGAGGAGCTATCGCCGGGCAGACAATACAAGTTCGAGGTGCAGGCGAGTTCGAATGGAATACGCTCCGGCATAACTCATCTGTCGACACGGACAATGCCTTTAATACAATCGGATGTATTCATATCGAATGCACAGGATGATATAGACGAGGCAGCAGAGAATGAACAGGAGCAATCACACAAATCCGAGTCGGACAAGGAGTCGGAGTCAAAGTCAAAATCGAGACATCCACAGAGCAACAGCATCACATTGAATTATACGCCGACTCCGGCATCGAGTACACGCTTCGATATCTATCGCTTCTCGCTGGGCGATCCTTTGATTAAGGACAAGGAGAAGCTGGCCAATGATACGGAACGTAAGCTCAGCTTTACGGGTCTGACGCCGGGCAGACTGTACAACATTACGGTGTGGACAGTTAGCGGAGGCGTGGCAAGTTTGCCGATTCAACGTTTGTATCGATTGCATCCGTTGCCCATTAGTGATTTGCAGGCCACACAATTGGATGCCCGAGAGATTACACTGAAATGGACGGCGCCAGTTGGTGAATTCACCGACTTTGAGTTGCAGTATCTGAATGCGGATGAGAATTCGCCGCAGCTGCTGCAGAATGTAACAGGACAAACGCAATTGACGCTGCAACGTCTGCAGCCCTATCACAACTATACATTCACGGTCTCGACCAGATCGGGCAGCGATGCGGGCAGTGCCATGATGCGTACAAGTGCCCCAATCTCCGCCAGCTATCAGACACTGCCAGCTGCGCCAGGGCGAGTGGACTACTTCCAACCCACGGATGTGCAACCCGGAGAGATTACATTCGAGTGGCAATTGTCGCCACAGGAACAACATGGCACAATTGAACATTTTCGCATCAGTTGCGAGAATATCGATGATGCAGCTGATATGTTTAACTATGAACTATCCGCGAATGCAACCCAGGCACGTATCCATAACCTAGTACCAGGAAATACCTATATCTTCCGCATTCAAGCGAAGTCCTTGCTGGGCTATGGCTACGGCGCGGAGCGTGAGCATCGCCAGCAGATGCCCATATTGGCGCCACCTGTGCCATTGGCTCACATCATGCCCATCGAGGTGAGCCGGAGCAGTTCGACAATACAGATACGCTTCCGGCAGAGTTATTTCTCAAATGCACACGGTCTGGTCAGATGGTATACGATCATTGTGGCCGAGGATGTGGGCAAGAATGCGTCCGGTTTGGAGATGCCCAGCTGGCAGGATGTGCAATCGTATACGGTGTGGTTGCCTTACCAAGCCATCGAACCGTATAATCCATTTACGAACGGAAGCAATTTAAATGGCGCTATCGAAGATTTCACCATTGGCAGCGATGTGTGCGATAAACATCGCACGGGTTATTGCAATGGACCGTTGAAATCGGCAACCACATATCGCATCAAGGTGCGCGCCTTTACCGAGGAGAACAAATTCACGGATACGGCGTATAGTGAACCCATCACGACGGATCGTGATGATGTCCTTTGGCTGGGCATATTGCTGGCATCGGGTCTATTTGTCGTCTGTGTGGGTTTGGTCTTGGGTTACTATCGCTATCGTTGCAACAGCATGAATCGACCCACCAACAAATTGACCCGCATGCAGGATGAATTGACTGCATTGCCCGAGGGTTACATCGAACCCAATCGTCCTGTGCATGTGAAGGACTTTGCCGAGCATTATCGTCTCATGTCCGCCGATTCGGACTTTCGTTTTAGCGAGGAGTTTGAGGATCTAAAGAATGTGGGACGCGATCAAGCGTGCAGTTTTGCGGACTTACCCTGTAATCGTCCCAAAAATCGTTTCACCAACATTCTGCCCTACGATCATTCACGTTTCAAGCTGCAACCCGTCGACGATGACGATGGCTCTGATTACATCAATGCCAACTATATGCCCGGACATAATTCCCCCCGGGAATTCATTGTCACCCAGGGACCGTTACACTCGACACGCGAGGAATTCTGGCGCATGTGCTGGGAGAGCAATTCCCGAGCGATTGTCATGCTCACACGCTGCTTTGAAAAGGGCAGAGAGAAGTGCGATCAATATTGGCCCATCGATCCAGTGCCCATCTTCTATGGGGACATCAAGGTGCAGCTGATGACGAATTCACATTTCCTGGACTGGTCCATAGCGGAGTTTATGGTCTCTAGGGTGAGTAATATTTAACGAAAGAAAAGAAATTAAGAAAATAAGTGAATGGAGAAGTTAAGTAGGAAAAAAAGCGCAAGAAAGAAAATTTGATAATGCAGGCTTAGGGTCAAAAAAATATCAAACTTTCTAGATAATAAAAATTTGAATGCAGAATGAATTAAGAGGCCAAAACAAGATCAAAATGACATTCCGTTTGAAAATCGGTCAAGTTTTGATAAAGTTATGAGAGATCAAAGTTTTTGAAAAAATGTCAAGGGGTAAGTAAGGAAAATTGGATGATAGATGGCTTAGAATTGAAAAATGATCAAATTTCTAGATTATAAAAATTTGAATGCAGAATGAATGTAGAGGCCAAAACATGATCAAAATGAAAATCGGTTAGTTTTTGATGAAGTTATGAGAGATCAAAGTTTTTGAAAAAATGTCAAGTAAAGGCATTCTCTAAAATGAGGAATATTTAATGAATTAATCGTTATAATTTAGTGGAGTTTTTTAAAACTAATGTAATATTTATTAAAGTGTTATTTTAAGTGAATTTCTTTCTCTTTTCAGAACTGCGAGTCGCGCATTATGCGTCACTTTCACTTCACGACGTGGCCAGACTTTGGAGTTCCCGAACCGCCGCAGTCTCTGGTGAGATTCGTGCGGGCTTTTCGGGATCGCATTGGGACAGATATGCGTCCCATAATCGTGCATTGTAGTGCGGGAGTTGGAAGATCGGGCACATTTATAGCGTTGGATCGAATATTGCAGCACATTAACAAGTCCGACTATGTGGATATCTTTGGCATTGTGTTTGCCATGCGCAAGGGTAGGCAGTCAATCAATCAATCAGTCAATCCATCAATCATTTAGTTAACTGTTCTAACAAAATAAATTTCACCTTTTTAGAGCGCGTTTTCATGGTGCAAACGGAGCAACAATATGTGTGCATACATCAATGCCTGTTGGCGGTGCTCGAGGGTAAGGAGTATCTGTTAGCCGAGTCGCATGAGCTGCATGAGAACGATGGCTATGAGGGTGAGTATCTTTGCAGTCAATCAACTCAATCAAACAAAACAGTTAGACAACATCTTGCCGCTTCTTGCCTCAATTCTTTAAACTGATTTTTGTATATTTTATAATTAATTGCAATTATAATTGTTATTAATTGAAACTTTTGACTAACAAACTTACTAACCAATATATATGAAAATATATAATATTTTAACGACATTTACACCCACAACAACAATATTAACAACAACTATTTTAATGGCTGCGGTGTTTTAAATGTTTCTGCTGTTTTCAACTTGAGCCTCAAAACTAACCAAATAATTTGTGATAATTTTAATGAATTTCTTCTCTCTTTTTACACATTCCACACACAATCACACACACACACACTCATTCATACACATTGTAAATCACACATAATTAATAAATAAAATGCACACACACACATTACACACACACACACTGCTCAACTGCTGCGCCTTCAAAATAAAAAAAAATTACGAAAATTGTTTGCAAACTCTCGAAATTTAGTGACTAAAATTTACTTAGAACGCTCCAAGGCAACGCCCACATTGCAAGCCACGCCCATGCGCGCCTCTCTGGCGCTGGCCGAAGAGCTGGACAGAGAGCTGGAGCTGCAATTGGAGCTGGAGGAAGCGGAGGAGGAAGATGATTTAGATGACGAAGAAGATGATGATGATCAGCAGCCTTTGAATAATGAGACAACGGCAACATTGTCAAGCGACAGCAGCAGCAGCAACAGTTGCAGTCAGGAGCAGCTAACACAGCAGCAACAACAACAACCAGTACAACAACAACAACAACAACAACAGCTAGAGCAACAACAACAACTACAACAACCACAGGCAGCTAACATTTGCACTAGCACTGAAACAGACACTGACACTGAGGATGAGGATGGTGATGGTATTGATAAGAGTCCGCTTTTAGGTTTGTACCATAAACAACAACAACAACATCCAAACAAACAACAACAGCAAGTGCATCCCATAAACAACAAACAACCACAAACAATTACAACAACAACTACAAACTGCAACAACTACAAATGCATTAATTCTATGTATATTTCTAGTGTATTCGCAGAATTTGGGTAGTTGTTTCTCTTTATTATTAACACACTTGGCAATTGGCTTAAACCCCCAAAATCCCCCCACCTACTACCCCCAAAATACAATCTGTTAACCCAGCTGTAACTATTTGTAGTATTAATGTAATTAACCACGCCCCCTAACACACATAGAAAGTTGCTTAAAAAACTAATGCTTGGCATGCAAAAAGTACAAAAATATAAATTGTATAAAAATTGAGAATGTTTATAAAAAAAGTGCTTTAAAAATTCGTAAATAATTACAATTCCAACAATTTTTTGTTCACAGATGACGAAGGCATTGCGGAAACAGGCATCTGAGAGTGAGAGAGAGAGAGAGCGAGTGTACGAACGAGAGAGAGATAGCAACATGTAGCTAAAGAGCTGCTGCTGATATTTATATATATATTAAAACTTATCTATTATGATAAGCATACACACATATATACATTATGTATATATACATTTAATTGTATGTAAAAAAAAAAATCTGCCTGTGATGTGCTGGATGTGATTTGTCTATAAATGCAATGCACGTTGCAAAAAAAAATTAAATAAAAACAGCCAAAAGAGTCGAAAGAGTCCCCCTTTTGTCCCCCCCTTTTTTTAATATATTTCCCAAATTCCCACCCCACCTTATCATTCATGCAACACGCGCGTGCAACCGCCAATTAGACCAAACAAACAGAGCGTAATCTTAAGTTTCAGGTATACTTAGTTATATTATATATAATCTATATATATATATATATATATTATTACTTAAAATGTGCATCCGAATATATTTTACATATATGTGTATTATCCTATGCCTAAAATTAATCAATTTTTTGCTCCTATATCTAGTTAATAATATTATATATTTTTAACCTAAATGTACTTATTTGATTCACCATATTTTTTTTTGTTCGTTTTTTATTCGCTTATTGTAAATTTTCGTGTGCCCATCAAATTTTTGTATTATCAAAACGAATATATAGTTATAAAATTATGTATTGATATTGTTTTAGTTGTTTACATTTAGATAAATAATTTTCCACTTTTTTTTTTTTGTTAAATTTTAATTGCATATTTTTATGGAATTTGTTGTTGTTGTCTTAGGAACTGTTTAATGATCTTTCATTTTTGCCATGTGATCAATCGATTTAAATGTAGTTACGTGTAGTCAATCAATCAATCAATCGAATCAATCAATTTGTTAAGTCTCGATTCTCATTTATAGAGTGAGTGCAATAATTTGCGTAATTTTACTTAAAACAACAACAGCAACGACAACAACAAAGCAAATACAATAAGCATCAATTTATATAGCATTTATTTTTGAAAACACAAAACAAAAATAAACAAACAAAGTGCAACAAAAAGAAAGAAAACAATAAACTTTAAAATTGCAATAATGACTAAAAGTTTGCGTTTTTATTGGTTAAGTGAAGAGACTTTAATCATTATACTAATTTTGTATATAATAACAATATAATGATTATTTTTAATTGCTTAACACTTGTTGGTTAATTTTCAGTTATACTTTAGAACTCGCAAAAATCAATATTTTTGAGCAAAATAATAAAACACTGGGAATAATCAATAGTTAATGAGTTTTATTATTTTGCGCAAGAATAATGATTATTGCTCAAGGTTTTAAGTATAACTCAAAATGAATCATTATTTTGTGAGTAAATCTAAAAAAATTACAAAAAAAAAACATTTAAAAAATAATTTGAAAAGATTTATATCGCATATGATAGAGATAAATATTTTGTAATACTGGAACATCAATTAGGTGTGTTCCAGAAATCTCTAGACATTTTGGAGAGAAATATTTTTGATAACAACTGTTCGAAATGTTGGTGTTTCTAAAATTTTAGAAATTTCATATTTTCGAAAATATTTTTTATGCATTTTAAATCAATTTAATGATATTTTAGTTGAATTTAATTAATATATATTTTTGTCAAATCTCTCAAGTATTTTTTAGGAACTTGAAAGCAATAGTTTCTTATTTTCAAGAACACTAACAATTGGTTTTGGGTTGCTTTAGCGCTGTTTTAGATTTGTAGAACACACCTAAATACTTGAGTTCAGAAGGCGAACAAATTTTTAATTAAAAAAGAAAGCCTGAAAGTATGCAACAACAAACTGCACATTAATTTAGTTTGACATAAACAGCCGCAGAATTTGCATAGAGGCGCCACTGAGCAATGTTACAAGACGTTATGAATTTATTGCCAAAAATAATGAAAAGCTATTAAACATTTAAAATATGGATGAACGATAGGCATGCGGACAAATGTTAAAATGTGCAGCTGCAATGTTGTTGCAGTTGTTGTGCTGAGAGAAGCATTTGAGAAATCTTAATAAGCTGCGCAAACCAAATACAGTGGAAATAATCTAGGCAATTATAAGGCTGCCAACTGATACCACAAACAGAAGGCCAAGAAGAGACCGACCGACTGCCAAGTTCCTAAGAAAATCAGTGAATATATGTGTGTGTGTGTGGTGTGTGTGTGTGCTAGATGTGTGTGTGTGGTGTGTGTCGGCATTCGCTTAAACAAATAAAGCTTGGGACTAATTGCATTTGCACTTGTTGTGCGATATTTCTATGTTGAAATTATATGGCCACGAGATGAGCGACGAGTCACGAATGCCAAATGGATTTTACTTCATTTTTAGTTGTTGTTACTTTTGTTGTTGTTGTTGTTATTACTATACTCTCTGTGTCTTTACTCGATTTTTGCTAAAAGGAAGATACGTCATTTGTCATTTATCTGCGGCCTTTTAGCGTTTGGCTTAATTGACTTCTTCAACAGTCTTTTTCAGTCTTTAGAGTCTTGAGTTTGAAATTGTTGTGGCCATAGAATAGAACTCTCGAATGCATATAGAGTTAGAGAACATGCCAGCCATCATATGTACACTTAGAAAAAAAATATATACTACTCTAAAATTAGTTTTTTCAGTATTCTAAAATTCTTTAGTTAAATATGTAACGATTTTAAATTTAAAAGATTTTGAGGAAACATTCCTATGACAGGTATATGATATAAAAGTTAGATTTTAAGCAACTGAGGTGTTCCAGAAATCACTAGAGATTTCAAAGAGACTTGTTTTTAAAAACAATCGTTCGAAATGTTGCTTTTCCTAAAATGTCAGAGACTAAATCTTTTTTTAAACATATATTTCTTTTTGCATTTTTATGCAATTTAAATATATTTTAATTCAATTTAACAAATATTTAATTTTGTTAAATCTCAAAAACATTTTCTTAACATTTGAAAGAAATGGGTTTTTTTCAGGAACATCAACAATTGCTTTTAGGTTGCTTCAGCGCTGTTATAAATTTGTAGAACACACCTGATTAATATTTCTCTGAGTGTTCTGACTCTTCTTCTCGTTGCTTTGTCTTTTTATTCCTGTTGTTGTTGTTGCTGCTGCTGCTGCTTCTAGCCACATGCATTTGTTATGGCCAATACCAATTGGCCATAGCGCGGAACATTTAGCTTCATTACGTCAAACCATTTCAAGTGTACGGCCATGGAGAGCGCACTGCAGAACCGTTTTAATTAGATGTAACCATATTAAATCAACAACAACTACAAACACACATACACACACATGCATACACAGTGTGTGTGTGTGTGTTTGTGTGTGTGTGTGTTGAGCGTGAGCGCAGGACACTTTTTTTGTTCCCATAAGCCACAAGACAAATGACGAGACCAAGTCCAAAACTAACCAAGCAACAACAGCAACAACAACTACAACTACACCAAGAACAACAGCAACAATAACACTTAACCCTCTACTGCATGAGCATAAAATCATTAAAAAAAAAAAAATTCTTTCTATGCAGACATAGGTTTATTTGGATTAAATTAAGATATAACCAATAAAAAATTTTTTTTATTGGTTAAATAGTTTTGGAGAATATAGAAATTTGACTTTGGCAATTTTTCCTAAAAATGGTACATATAAGGCCTACTCACAGTCAAATTATACGTTTTTATGAAAAATAACTATATTTTCTTTTGGAAAAAATTATTCTTTAACAAAAAAAAATTGGTTTTTTGTGGTGGAAAGTTCAATCAAAGATTCATTGTTCATTAAGTTCATCTAAATTAAATTGCGCTAAATATAAAAAGCCATATATGACACTATTCTATTACTAATTTTAATTTTTTTCTTTACAATTTATAATTTATATTTAATTTTATTTTTATTTTTTATCTTTAACTTAATTTGTATACTTGATTTTTCTTTTTTTTTTTCTTTACCGACTGCTCTTAATCGTGCATAAATAAATAAATAATAAAATAAATAAATAAAATGTGCGGTAGAGGGTTAAACTCTCTTCGCTGCAGTTGATGGCACATTGCATAATCACAGCAGCTGCGCAACAGCTGAGCAACCGTTGAGCAGCAGCAGCAACCGACTATGAATCCAAATGAGCAATTGACATGCAAGGCGGCACTTTGATGCAAAATTCTCCGATTCTCCAATTCTCCAGCAATTCTCTACAATTTGCCACAAACGCTACAGGTCTAAAATTTTGCACTGCCGCTAATAGCATAATCTTTCGCATTTCTTGAACAGCAAATTAAGAAATTAGCCATCGTTTCATATATACATATCCACTGGGAAACTTATTTATTAAAAACAGGGAATTAAACCGAAATAAATATAGGTTACGGTTTCGGTTTCGGTACGTCCCGAATCAAAAAATTATTAAATTTTCTAGATGA
Source organism: Drosophila falleni (assembly GCA_035045575.1). Taxonomy (NCBI): domain Eukaryota; kingdom Metazoa; phylum Arthropoda; class Insecta; order Diptera; family Drosophilidae; genus Drosophila; species Drosophila falleni. The sequence continues at coordinate 17,448,717 of JAWNOV010000185.1, forward strand.
TAAAAATTTGAATGCAGAACGAAATTAGAGGCCAAAACATGATCAAAATGACATTCCGCTTAAAAATCGGTTAATTTATACTGGAGTTATGAAAGATCAAAGTTTTTGATAAAATGTCAAGGGGTAAGTATGGAAAATTGAATGATAGATGGCTTAGAATCGAAAAATGATCAAATTTTCTAGATGATACAAATTTGAATGCAGAATGAATTAAGAGGCCAAAACATGATCAAAATGACATTCCGCTTAAAAATCGGTTTATTTTTGATGAAGTTATAAGAGATCAAAGTTTTTGAAAAATGTCAAGGGGTAAGTATGGAAAAGCGGCTTAGAATCGAAAATATAAAAAATTTTCTAGATGATAAAAATTTGAATGCAGAATGAAATTAGAGGCCAAATCATGATCAAAATGACATTCCACTTGAAAATCGGTTCAGTTTTGATCAAGTTATGGCAATTTGAAGTTGGTCAGACAGCGGATTTAGTCACTTTACATGTCAAAATTTTTGTTCAATTTCACATGATTTTTACAATAAAAATTCAATTATTTTTTCAATGTATTTTTACATCACTATTTAAAAGCATATCAATTTGGACTCTTTTCTATTGTTTTCCTATTTTCTTAAATAATTCTTCTGTGTGCTTATTTGTTTTCTCTCCAATATCTTAAGTAATTCAATACTTTCGTTAGACCACAATAGGAGCAGTGGGAATCTGAATCTGTTTGTCATCCGTTTTCCATGTATTTATGTTTGTCATTCCATCCCTCTGTCCATACTTTAATGTCTGAAGAATTATTTCTCTTTTGGCCAATAATTTATTTAAAGGACGTTTGCGTTCTGATTGAACAACAACGGTTTTCCACATAAACTATAATTATCCTATTTTAAATCAATAAAAACAGTGACCTCCCCAATAATGTTAACAGATCTTTGAACTATCCAAATCTAATTTTACAAATAATTTAGAATGCTTCTATTTAAATTTAACAATTTTTGGTTTTTATGACATATCTAAACAAATCTTTTGGTATTAGGAACACTATAAATTGCATTTGCTTTGCTTTGGCTTATTAGAGCACTTGTATAACATGTCTGATAAACTGTTTAGATAAGAAATAAGAGAACTACTTACTGTCAAAACTGTGCACAAAAATCTCGAATATCTTTGTAATAGATCAACAAATTCTTTACCATATGTAATAAGAGCTGCATAAAACTGCAACCAATTCTTTAGTTATGGCCAAGAGTTGCAAGTAGGCTCTTAAACTTATGGCTATTTACCACCCACAACCCTGAGGCGCCACTTAAAGTTTTTTTGGGGCAAGTTGATCATCATTTAATGTTGGGCAATTGCAATTTTGATTTGATATGATTTGATTTGCTTGCGACTAAAGACACAGATTAAACTTGGTTAAGAACGCGTATCGATTGATCAGTTTATGTACATATATGTTGGCCAGATTCTCAGTTTTAGACGCTCTGCTGTTCTTTGGGCCACTTGGTTTTGAGTGGATTTTTTTTATTTTTGGCTTAAAGCTCAGTTTAACCCACATTCGCTGCTCTTGGCTGGCAATCAACTTATTTCACTCCCTCCCAACAACAACAACAACAATAACAACCGTTGCTGCCATTTGACAAACGCCTTGGCGAAATGCAAATTGCATGCCTCCTCTCTTCTCCTCTCTCTCTCTCTCCCACTCTCTGTCTCTTTTTCCCCTCTTTTAATGTGCGCTGCACATGCGATTTTGACGAAGGCGACCCTACAACTTGGACTTGGACTTGAACTTGCGAATTTGCTAGACGACGAATCAAGCCAACACCAACAGAAACAACAATACCAACACCATCAGCAACAACACCATCAGCAGCAACAACAACAACAACAACAGCAACGCCAGCAGCAAATCAGCGGCAAGTGAATGAGCTTAAATTGTCCATGGCTGCAACGGGAGGAAAGAAGGAGAGGAGAGCGGAATGTGGGAGGTTGGCAGCATTGCAGCTGCAGCAGATAGAAGACAGAAGACAGAAGACACTGCACAGTGGTGCAAGAGTGTGACAAACAGAGATTTAAAAACAAGTGGGCGTTTACAGTTGAGCACGCTTGACAGTAGGATACCCTGTCAGCAGGTACTCTGTACAAAAAGTTGATTTTCGATCAGTTGTTCCTATGGCAGCTATATGATATAGAAAACTGATCTAAACCAAATTTGGCCAGAATGTGTAAAACTAAATTAAATGCATATTCTGTCAGTTTAGTTAAGATATCTCAAAAAACAAAAAACTTTTTTATATTAAGACTTGATTTTCAATTGAGCGTCTCTATGGCAGCTACATGATATAGTGGTTCGATTTGAACCAAATTTGAGCAGGATGTATAATACCAGCCCAGATGCATATTCTATCAGTTTGGTTTTAATATCTCAAAAAACAAAAAACTTTTTCATACTATAACTTCATACTATAACGATACTTCATGTATCGTTCCTATTGCAGCTACATGATATAGTTAACCGATTTTAACCAAATTTGGTCAGGATGTATATTACCAGCCCAGATACATATTTTATCAGTTTGGTTAAGATATCTTAACAAATAAAAAACTTTTTCATACTAATACTTAATTTTCGATCTATCGTTTCTATGGCAGCTATATGATATAAAGGTCCGACCCAATAATAAAAACAATCTTCATCTGCCTATGGTATTCAGGAACCTATATACCAAGTTTGAAGTCTCTAGCTCTCATGGTCTAAGAGATCGACGCGATCAAACAGACGGACAGACAGACAGACGGATTTGATTTAATAAATAAATGGTTTAAATATTTAACAATATATTTTGATCGGTAATAGTAAGCGATAATATTTAAAATCAGTTTATTTTAGGTATTATTTGTTTTCCATTTATTTTCCGATTGCCATAACATTGTCACACTGTGCGGCGTCTAGGCAAAAAGCAAAGCCGCAGAGCTTAGATGATGATGACTGCGCTGTCTTCTCAGCCCCCAACCCTTGCCCCTCCCCCTCTCTCCAATCCCCTCTCTACACTTCCCTCTCTTCAATCCCTCCTGGTTGCCTGCCTAACTTACAGAAGTCTCCTTGGCTGACTGGTTACCTGGCTTACCTGGCTTACCAGCCTGTTGCATGTTTTTACCTCAACGCCCTCAGTACGTTATTATGTGGCAGTTGTTGTTGTTCTGGTTATTGTTGTTATTATTATTGTTGTTGTTGCTGTCTGGTCGGTCGTCTGTGGAGCATCAAGGCACTGGGGCAGCGAGGCATCAAGTTCGCAACGGGCGACAGGAGCCAGCGACAGCCAGAGAGAGAGATAGAGAGAGAGAGAAAGAGCGACCGAGAGAAAGAAAGAGAGGTACACAGAAAAAAAAAATTATTTTAAAACTCAAATTTACAATTCTTGATTTTAGCGTGTGTTTTGATCAGGGACTGTAAACTTTATAAGTTTTATTATAAAGCTCAAGAAATAATCATAATTCTATGAGATTTATTATTTAATTTATGATTACTTTTGATCAAAAAAATACAACTCAGAAATAATCATTATTTTTGAGAAAAAATATAACTAATAGAATAACCATCATTTTTTTGAGTTCTATTTTTTTTTAATCCAAAAGAATGATTATTTTTGAATTATTTTATTCTGCTCAAAAATAATGATTGTTTCAAGAGTAATATAATAAAAATCATAAATTTTAAGATCATGGTGTAATTGTATAAATTAAATTGTATATATTAAAATTATAAATCGCATCCAGTTTGTTTTAAATCAAATCAAAATCGCGAAAAACCACCACAATGACTGGATTTAAGATACAACGTAATCTAAGTTAATTTATCTATGGTTATTTTCTATCATTCCACTAAATAGCAACCTGATCGGCTATATAGAACGACAGTAATGACTGTTTTAATTTTTAAATCAATACAAGCGCCTAAAAGTATGCAATACTTATTTTTATAGTAGGGGTCTCGACTATAGCCTGTACGATATAATTGTTAAATAAAGACAATATGCGAAGTCAAATAATAATAATAATTGATTTGATTAAAAAATATCTTTAAAAAAATATCTTATTTCTGACACCTCATTTGATTGATGATATACCGAAAAATTTCGAATTTTTTTCTCTGTGTAGACTTGGAGTCTTAGACGGATGCAGAGCAACCGCAGTTACTTTGCCTAGGCACAACACACACACACACACACACACACACACACACACACAGACATTAGGTTGCATAGACAAGCCTCAATTAAGTTGCAATTGCAGTTGTTGTTGTTGTTGTTGTTGTCGTTGTTGTTGTTGTTGCTGCGTTGGCGGCGTAGGAATTTCGCTCGCTGCTGCTGCTGCTGCTGCTGCCCACGCGCTGCTGCCTCAAGTTGCTGCCACCAGTTGCAAGTCGCAAGTTGCTGCTGTTGCTGCTGTTGCTGATAAAGTCCAAAATGATGTACTACCTGGTGCTGGTGGTTTGTTGTTTGCGTCTTAGTTTTAAGCAGAGGCACATAACAAACACACACACACACTCACAACAGGAGCGCACTGCGGGCGCATTCAAGGGCCCAAATATATTATATAAATTATAGACGCCAAATAAATACATATATTATACTAGCTAAGGAACCCATCGGCTGACCAAACACTGCTACATATATGTAAATCAAAATAAATTCAAGCTTTGAGCTCGAGTTTAACAAACTTGCAGGTTGAATTTTCCAAAACGCCGATGAAATTATCTTATGTATATTGTGTCCAAATTTCAACTATGTAACTTCAGCGGTTTGGCCAGTACAATGTTAAATCAATGAATGAATGAATGAATGAATGAATGAATGAAAGAATGAATGAATGAAGGAATGAATGAATGAATGAATGAATGAATGAATGAATAAATGAATGAATACATGAATGAATGAATGAATGAATGAATGAATGAATGAATGAATGAATGAATGAATGAAAAAATTAATGAATGAATGAATGAGGTCAAACAATTCTGCAAATTATAAGAGAACTCCACGATAGGCAGAAATTGTAATCTAACATATGCTGATTTCATCTACTAAATTGTTTAAGTAAATACTTTTATAATAATCTTTATGTTACTTGAACAATTTTAAAATTTAAACCAGTTGGGATTAGTAAGGAAATATAGCAACTAAGCTATTTTCATCTACTTAAAATTGTAAAAGTTTTACCCACAATTAAATTGTCTTTAATTAACCAAATAATTTGTACTTTTAACTCAAGTCTTCTTTCTCTAAGGACTTCAGCTGACTGGAGTTGCTCTCGACAAGAGAATGTGTCAATGCCGAATCATTTTCGATGCTCGTAAAGCGTCGCATCATCTCCTGACATAGATCATCGGCATATTCGGTTAGTTCATCGATTTCCGCATGGAATTCACGCAGATCGAAGCGCAATTGACGTGTACAAAGGAAGGTTTTACTGCGTCTATAGGCCTTGGCAATATTAGCCTTGATGACACGAGCCGCCTCCTCTTTGGTCAGCTTCTTATCAAGCAGACGCTGATAACGCTGCTTGCAAATAGGTAATTCTTTAGCGACCTCTTCACTCCACTCCTTGAACTTGACAATTTGTGAGCCCAATTGACGACAACGTCGATTCTCCTGACACATTTGACCGCGTAGTTTCTTCAGCAGTTCACGTAAAAGTCGATAATTACAAATCATCTCATTGATTTCACATTGCAGACGATGATATCCATGTTGAAGATCACGAACTTCCATCAGCTCCACACAACTCAGTTCATTAGTAGTTGCAAAAACTTTGTCCTTTTTCTGTTTTTCTACAGGTTTTTCCGTCTCCTTTTTCAACTGCTCAGTGGAGGCTTCAGTTACGCCGCTTTCCAAATCCTGTTGCTTTTTGCGCTCCTTGATCACAATCTGCATTTGCTCGATGCGTCGTATTAAACAATCCAAATCTTTGACCAATTGCAACGTTCGATCCTCATCATCTGTGTGATCCTCACTGATCTGCGGACCGTAGCTCATTTCCTGCTCCTCCTCCTCATCGTTGGGTGTGAAACTCACCTCGTCGTCATAATGAAATATCTCAATCTTTCGACAGCGTATTCGGTGACTCAATAAATCCATATAATCAACGGCCACATCACAATCGCCCAGTCTCTCAATGATCTTATCCTCCGAATCTTGAAGCGGCTCCGATCCAAACATCTTGTATCTTTTAGTTTACTTAACTCTCTTAGTATATTACTTTCTTTATATGTGTTCTTTATGTTATGATCTGTATAAATTATGATTCTTACTGAAATTTGTATTTATTGTGTGCCTGATCAACTTGAAAATCTAAACACAATTATTTGACATGGTCTAAAGGACTACTTGGATGAGTTTAATATTTATTTAATATTATTTTCAATTAATTTAGAATTTTATGAATCAGTTGAGAATTTTAAATGCAATTAGCTTAAAAACTTTTCTGTTGATTGACTGATTAAAATGCATTAAAAGTAGCCTGAGTTTTTGACTAGAAGGCTGTCTTCTGGCTAAACATAAGCAGGAAAATATAAGCTCTCAGCTAATATTTTTTATTTTATTATCATTTAATTTACTTAATATATAAGGCTGTTCGTCCTGTACACTCACTCACTCATGATATAATATAATAACTAAATGGAATTAAGCTTAAAAAATTTTCTGTTTATTTTGTAAGCTCAATTTCTTTTCATTTTGTAAGCTTAATTCCATTTTATTGTATTACTATATTATAATATGAGTGAGTGAGTTTACAGGACGAACAGCTTTATATATATAGATTTATAGATTAGATTTAAAGAGAAACTTCAGAGTCAAAGCAAAAATTTAGAAAAGCAACAGTACACGAGAAATAATAATTTAATTGTACTATATAACAATTTTTTTTTTTTTAATTGAAGTATTCACGAATTTCTAATTTTTTTGTGAACTTAAAACACATTCAGCATAAAAAATTATAGTATTTTAAATATTAAAAACTAAGGTTTTTTTATAGATGACAGTTTGATCAATTTAATTGGTCTACAATTTAGTTTTATTTATGCTAGAACTGCTTGAGAATTGTAAATTAAATTTTATACTATTTAGTCTATGGTAGTCTGTAATTCTTGGTACTTTTTTCTGTGCTCTAGATCCGCGCCTGTTGCCCAAGTCTGATAAGAAAATTTATGGTTAGCCAGTTGCTGTGGCGGCATAATTGCGCACCCACATACAGAAACACACACACACACACACACACACACATACACACACACAAACACGTACTTATTCACTGAGATATTCACATGGGCAATGCCACGGGCCGTAGGCTTTGGCGTGTGTCTCACAACTTGAGTTGAGTCCATGTGTCTTCTGTCTGCTGTCTTTTGTCTTCTGTCTGCTGTCTTCCCCCACCCTCCCACTTACAACTTCTCTTTCGGCAGAATCTATGTAGTTGAAGTTGTAGTCGAAGCTGAGCTTGTCTGAAGCAGTTGACTTTGTTTACCCGCAAGTTGTAATTTTCTGCGAAACCATCAGCCGCAGAATTGCTTTCTGCTGCCGCCGCCACTGATAAGTCCCGCTTCTGTCTTTCTTCTACTACTTCTTCCACTTTACATCGTTTTCTTTTTTATACCCTATGGCATAGGGTATACTTAATTTTATACCTAAATGTGTAACACATTAAAGAAGACTTGACAGTTCTTATAAAATACTAGCAAACTTTTTCATACTAAACAATTTTCTCAACGTGTGAACTTTGACTCAGAATTTTACCCTCTTGCAGTTTGAACTTCGTAAAACGCCGTCTTATTGCACAATAACATTGTCTCAGCTATGTTGTGTGAAAATTTCAGCCTTCTAGCTCTTATGGTTCGGGCTGTGCAATGATCAGTGAGTCAGTCAGTCAGGACAAAGAATTTTATATATATAGATATATATTCTCTAACTACTTTAAATATACTATTAGTATTAAATATATGCTTATGAAACCTATGGAATTAGGTTTGTAAATCATATGATCAGTTAGCGAATGAATGAGTCAGGACAAAGAGTTTTATATATACAGACAGTGGAAAAAAAAGATGTTCTTAATATTTTAATGCAAAACAGTAAAGTTTTTTTTTTTCGTAGTGCTCTATACGTCCTGCTTAATATTGGTAAAAATCGGACGATGATATATGATATGATGGTCAAAGAAAATTTAGTATTTTGTATGAAAAGTTTTATTATTTTTCAAAATATTTTAAAAAAATTAAATGTTAACTACTTTTTACTATGCTATTAAATTTTTTGTTCTTTTACAACTATTTTAAAAATAAACAGTGATCTTTAAGGGTATCAAATCTTCTGCGTGCCAAAGACAAACTATGTTTCAGGTATAATTTTTTTCTTGTGTTTTTTTGCTTGGTTTCTTCGAGTCGAGTCTACTGAGCATTTGTGGCATTGCAATTGGGCATCGTCTGCGGTTTTTGAATATACTTTGCTAATTGCTTTTACCAGATTTCGGGTGCTAGGGCATTACGAGTATGTGCATCTATTCCTTGGGCCACTGTCTAACCAAGAGTCCAAGAGTTCTTAGTTCTTAGAGAGTCTTTTAGAGGTCTTTCAGTGGCTGTTGCAACTGTTGACAGGCTTTTAAGCGCTGTCACATTGTGGAATTTCACAGGCTACTATTAAGTCGATGCTAGATGGATGAACACTGACCAGTCTTCAAATGGGGGTCACTTGACACCCGCCCCTTCTCTCCTCTTCCCTCTATCCTCAAGGGAAATAACCCGGTAGCAGTAAGTGAGTGTTTGTCTTGCATTTAAAATACTTTTTCTAGCTACTTACTACTGATTTTTGGTAAGTCTGCCAACTAATGAATTAGGTTACCTTAATGGGTTTAAAGAATTGACTTAAATAATAGCCTAAATAATGGGGAATTTAATGAGGAATCCCGGAAGAAGACTAAGTATCCCTTTGTGTAATGTATTTCAAATCTAGTTAGTTTTTGAAGATTTTTAAGTGAAGTTTTATAAATATTTCGATTTTTAATACTCAAAATATTCAAATAAAAATTAGGAAAATAAAGGAAGCTAAAATATTTTTTGAAAAAAAATTATCTAACTCAAATTAGGTATAACTTTAAAAGAAAATTATAATTTGATAAATTATGCAAAAATTAGAGAAAACTGAACTAAAAATATGTAAATAGTTTATTTTTAAAAGCCGCGATTTCTAGTAAAATATTTTTAGCATCAAATCTTGCACTTTATTTTACTCTTATTTTGAATGATAAGTTTTAGAAATTCTCTTAAAGTGGAAAAGTCAAAATATACATAATTTATTGTAGCACTAATTTAGATTTTAAATTGATCAAATTTATATAATTCGACATAATTCTAAATTTTGTTAAATTTTTTTTTATATACATTTGATTTATAAGAAAATATTCGAAATTCATATGAGGTTAGTGTTTAAAGCTATGTGGCAATGTGACTAGTTTACTTAAAAATAGGAATAAGCTAACAGAAAAAAGGACTAGAAAAAAGAGATATACTATATAACTTAATAAAAAAATTTATACCTGGCGCCAGCGAAGTGACAATGAATTTCTACTCAAGCTCTTAAGAACATTTATTACATTTAGTCGAAAAACTAAGGTCAGTGATGATTTATTATATGATGTTCAGTGTGTAAATTGAATAAACAACTGGCTTTAAGCTATGATATTTGCAGTCTCACACTCTGGCAGTGGCAAAGCTGTACATTCTATAATTTTTTTTTTTGGGTTCTCACTAATCTGCTGAGAGTTGTTGCTTTTAATGCCATTTCGTGGGTAAAAGAGCAAATGACCAAGAAGAGAGGAAGAGAAAAGAAAAAGAACTGTACCGCTAAAGCGCCTAATCACATCATGAGCGTGGAACTGTGGAACTGTGGAACTGCCAAGATGACCATATCGGACCCCACCTAGACCTCTCAGAGCTTACGGATCAAAAACTTGTGGTTCATCATTCTGAGCTTGTGAACTCTCTGAAGATTCAGCTGCAGTTTCAGCATCAGAGCAGCTGCTGGTCATGCAGGAAGTTCAAGTGCGAGAGAAATGCCCATGACATGTGCGATTGTGAGTTATGCACTCACTGACTTAGTTTATACACTGAAAAAAAATAGTACCAACTTCTAAAATAAAAATAAAAAAAATCGAACACATTTTGTTCTTAAAATAAGAAAATTTTAAGACTAAATTACTAATATTTCTCATACTATGAATATTAATCTAGAAAATAGCAGTTCTTATTATAAGAATAAAAATATTAAATTGCATTGAAAACATAAAAATGATATATATATATATTATTTATATTATTATTATATATTTAAAAAAATTTCTAGCTATTATAATTTTTTTGTTATCTTTGAGTATTTAAACACTTTCATTCTAATACTAATTTTTGCGGTCTTAAAAAAATACAAGAATTGTTGAAGTTAAATAAGCGCGGGTTCGAACCCCATTCTTGTCAAGGAAAAGTGTATTAAAAAAAAATATTTTCAGAAATTCCTAGTTAAAACTTGCCTTATAATTTTATTTATTTGTAGTCTTTGAGTATTTAAAAACATTTATCCTTATATTTATTTTTGTGGTCTTAAAATATTATTTTTATTTACTTGTTTTCTTGAATATTTAAAAACATTCAATCTTTTATTTAATTTTGTGGTCTTAAAAAAATACAAGAATTGTTGATTTTATCAATAAGAAGAAATAATAATTTTGATAACCTTTTTTTTAACAGTGTAGAGAAGACAGTAGATGTAGTAGCAGAAGAGCAGTTCAGCTGGGCAAATGGAATAGAGAGAAAAAAATAAAACGAGTAGCAAAATGCAATATACATTAGATATACTTAGAACGAGACTATAGAAAATTACGATTTATGTAACAAGTTAAAGAATCTGAGCGCATTTATTTCCGCATCTAAGCATCAAGCAAAAAAAAAAATAGAAAAAATAAATGATGAAGTAAAAACAAACCAACAAGAAGTGCAACATTAATGGGCAGGAGGAAAGAAGGGGAAAAAGGGGGAAAAAGGTGGGAATGCTGATGATCTAAAGATGCAATACAACACAGTTGTCGTTATAGTAGACAGTAAGTCAGTCATTCATTCTGACAGATTGACTGAAAGACGAATAGACAGTGCGAGTTCGAGTCAGTTATTAAATGTGACCAGAAGAAAATAGCAAGAGACAGATAGATAGAGAGAGAGAGAGAAAAAGATAGAAATGCTGGTCAAGTTATTACATAAGAGCCAAAGACGACAAACGCCGACAGAGCATAGATAGATGAGTTAAGATGGAGAGAGACTTATAAAAATCATACGCGTAAAAGCAAAAGAATTATAATTTTCCAATCAACTGATAAATTTTTAATGATGCGACGGCGACGATTGCGAGACCTGAGGAAAATGTTGTCCAAAGTGCATGCTGGAATTTAGACGCTGTGCCTCCATCGACAACCAACAACCAACATTGGCATCGACATTGGCATCGACATCGACATCGGACATGTGTAAGAAACATTCCCATAGGTGTGATTGCTGGCGCGCAAGAACAAGTAAAACACCAAATTACTGTTACTGGGCAGTGTGTATAAATGTGTGTGTGACTGTGTGTGTGTCTCTCTATATCATAAGAGTTAGAACAAACTAAGGGGAATAAGACGCAAAGGCAAGGGGAATACCTCTAATGCACTATGTGTCTGTTATAAAAGCATAGCAACTAAGGGGTTAACACTAGTGATGCAAAACACACATTGAAGCGTCGATAAATCGATTATTGCGTAATCTATTTTTAAACTATCTATTTTTTGACCAAAATCGTTTTTTTTTATAAAAATATAATAAACAAAAAAGACTTTTATGATTTCCAAAAATTTGATGTACAAATTCAAGTTTTTTATTTATATGTAAAAATCGATAAATCAATGCAATAAAAATTTGATGAAAAAAACTCAAGAATTAAAAACATTTTGCTTATTTTCTTTTTAATTAAATAATTTAAAAATCGATAAATTTGTATAAACTTTTATTGATTAATCGACAAATCGATAATAAAAAGTTCGATGTTTTCCTATTTCATGAACTTTATGTTGTCATATAAATAATATCCATAAATATAACTAAGCATTAAGTACCATATTTTAATATATAGTTATTTGTAACAAAAAATTATATAAATCGATGAAGCTGTCTAATTTTCTCCTATTAATCGACAATACGATGTTTTCATCCAATTTTTAAATATAATATTCTATTGGGATTTACATAACTGACAAAGAGATAAAGAATTATGAGCCATTTTCTACTATACAACATATGTAACGAAATATCGATAAATCGATAAATCTGTCTGCCCCGATTAATCGACAACTCGATGTTTTCACTCAATTTTTAATTTAATATTCTATTTGGATTTACATCACTAGCAAAGAGATGAAGAATTATGAATCTTTTTCTACTAACGTAACAAAATATCGATAAATCCGTCTTATTTTCCCCGATTAATCGACAATTCGAGTTTTCCATTCAATATTAAATTTAATATTCTATTTGGATTTACATCACTAGCCAAGAGAGAACCAACATAAGGGGCCAAGGGGGAGCAGTACCGGTCTGAGAGGGGAATACCTCTAATGCACTTGGCTACAGGCCATTGACAGTGGGGACTTTTGCTGGTTGTTGGACCACAGCGTCGCCGTGATCGATGATGAGCTGATGATGCGGTTGACTGCCTTCAGTTCTCGGATATATGTACAGAGTTTGTTCATGCTCAGTTTGAGATGCTGTAGCTCTTACTGATGCTGATGTCGATGCAACCCGTCCACCTTGTCCAACTGTCTGTCCGTCCGTCTGTCCAACTGTCAGTTGTCAGTTGTCGCTTTCGCACTTGCTTTGGCTGCAAAGCACGACACATTTCTCATGCAAATAACAAACATTGCCCCTTGCAAGATTGTTTCGTGTTTTGTACTCATCGAGGCATTGACTTGTTCCAATCCATCGACTCACTCACTTTGAGAGTACTCTGAATAACATACACGTATGCAAGAAATGTGCTGACTCTCACCATATCTACTACTATACATTATGCATTAGTTAGCTAAAGGGAAGTTGCGAAATGATTTCCGTATTGCCAGACAGTTGACAATTAAATGCATTACTACAGTTGAAATTCTCTATGACAATTGATTAACCCATGAGGTTGTTCCTGTTGTTCAGTGATCGATAAAAAATGGCGATATTGTGATGGAAATTTGTGTGTTTTTATCAAAAAAATTCTTTAAAATTAATTCATAAAATAACGTTACATTATTAACAAAATTTGCATTTCTTTTTATACAAAAATTTGATTTATTTCAAAATTATTAATAAAATATAAAAAGAACAAATTTTATGTAAAAAATTGAACAAAGGTTCGAACTATGACTTTAGTTTCGGTATAAACTGTTTGCAAGCCTAACTAACTAGTTTACTAATTATAATTCTTATTCTTATTTTAGTTCATAATTTAATTTAATTTTAATTTATAATTCTGTATATTTAAATGATTTTCTGCGTCTCTGTGAATTCACTGTAGCAAGGTTCTACTGTAGTTGTCAATGGACTGTCGCTTGAGGAGTGAGCATGGGTTACTTTCAAAGTTTTCACTACCAGACTGCATTTAAATAAATATGCTATTGGTGAAATTTTAAAAACATTTAACATAATGTGCGATTAACAATTAAGCATGCTCTAGTCGGTAATTTTCAACTGCAGGGTATCACCAAGCCTTCTACATACTCTACTTTATAAGACATCTTCTTTATTTAACTTGATGCTATATCAAAAAGTTAAATAACTTCACTAGTAAATAGGCAATTCTGGCAAAATTTAATTGATGATTTAATTTATTTTGTTTATTGCAAAAAATTAATAGGTCAATAATATTTATTGGTCAGGTAAATTATGACCCAATTTTACAATGTTCACCTTTGGATATAGTTAACTATCTAATATTTATTTCGACGTTAAATGTGTGTAAGTTAATTAATTTCAAATTAAAAAATAATTTCAATTCAATAAATGTATAAAAATTCCCATATAAATTTCAATTTGTCTATTCCTTTTTTATAGAATATTGGCTTTAAAATTTATTTGATTAGAAATTTGAGCTATGACTTGTCGCTATCAAACAATTGTCGATAGTTTCTCACTGCAGACACTTGATCATTTTGTCAGAGGGAAAAAGGGGGGAAAATCCAGAGAATCCAACAAAACAGAGAAAATGCAATCCAATATGGGAAAAAGCACCTGCTCCTGAGCTGAGCTGAGTTGACTTGAGTTTTTCTATGAGTGAATCGCATGCAGAGACGTGTGTAAAGTATTTATGTATCTACATACATACAAGAGAGTCGAGTCTACTCGTATACTATATGTATTTTCTTATGCATGCCGCTTTGGCGACCGTTATTTAATAAGGAAATTTAAAGTTTATATTTTCATTTGGTCGATCGTGAGTTGTCTGGCTTTGTGCCTGGCCAATGGCCACTCCAAAGACTCCAAAGACTTTAGAAGCGGCGTCTCAGGTGTCTGTACGAGGCGCCAAATGGACAACGCGTATTTCATGCAGCAAAAAAAAGAAAAAAAAAAAAATTAAATACTAAAAAATAAACTCCACGCTGCACGCATACAAATTGCAAAATGCAAAACACTCTTGGCCAAGTCGGACCGTGCCCAGGCGGTTATGTTCTGAGTTCTGTTCTGGCCAAAAGGCGCAACGAATCGATGCGATGCGACGACGCGATGACCAAATTGTTCGCACGCTTCGGCCCCTTGCATGATGGCGGCTAATGCGTTGCGATTTTTGCGCATTTTCTTTTATTTTTCAATTACTTACAACAGCCACAGACCCCCCTCCTATTGATACTCTTCACATTGCAGAGGGTAGTCAACTTTTTTCATCTATAAATCTCTATAAATAGTGTGTCAGGGAATCAGTGAGTAGTAAGGTCAAAGAATTTTATGTATTTATTTATTTATCTTAAGTCTCTCAATTCACCTATATAAATATAAATAAATTAATTCATAAAAAAATAAATTTAATTAAAAATACTTTGACCTAACTACTCACTGATCATTGCACAGCCCAAACCATAAGAGCTAGGACTCTGGAATTTTCACACAACATAGTTGAGACAATTTTATGGTGCAATAAGCAGGATTAATAGTTTAAGGCATTAGATCTTGGTTTTTTTTGTTGTTTTTTGATTTTAAGCAACTTTTATTAAATTAGTTAAAATTTCAAGAAATTTTTTTTTCCAAAAAATATGTGATTTTGTAAATTTGTTAACACAATACATTTTTCTTTTAATAATATTAAAAAAAAAAATTTTTTTTTCAATTCCTATTTCAAGTATTTCTCAAAAAATACTTCTGTTGTCTTCAAGGGTATACAAATCGTCAGTGTGATAAAAATAATTTGTCTAGCTTGTTTCAACTTGTTGTTACTATAAAAAGTTGTTCAGGTATTGCAGGAGGATTCACGTTGAATTCCCCCCATTAATGATCTTTTGTCAATTAATTGATTGCGCTTCAACGATTTTCCAATACAACAACAATAATAACTGTCGTATTTGCGCTTAAATATGTGCAGCTCAATTGGCCATCGCGATGGCTCGTGAGTTGGCCAAGATCATCATTCAAGCCAAGTTCCCCCCTCACACCTGTGGCCACATCTCTCATCGTTTAAATGATTGTCTCAACGGTGTCTCCTCTTCACAGCCGTAAAAGTTGTTCCTTTTTTTCTTAGCTCCTTCTTCATCTTCTTCTTCTATAGTTTTTTCACAACGCCGAGGGTTGTCGGCCATTGGCGAATGCCTTGTGTCCAAGCCTCATCAATTGATTTATCATATTTGGAGCTATAATGACTTTTCCTGTGGTCTTCTTAATACCGTAAGACCGCTTGACCCATATGCAATTAATTCAACCTAACAATAACTTGCAATGTAATGAAAATCATATACAATAGTATTGATGGTAATCTGAGAATATATTTTTGGGGGTAACTGTCTAGAACAACATTGCAGTGCAAATTTCGCACGATAAGATTTTCTTAGCTTTGTTGTGCCCAAATTTCATCGTCCTCAGTCTTACCGTTTGGGCTCCAAAAATATCAGTCAGTCAGTCATCTGTCAGTCCGTCAGGACAAACAGTTTTATATAGATACACGTATAGATATAATTCTAAAACTCTGCCTTTAACTTTTCTTGTAATTCTACCGTTCGATTTACATATAAATCTACTTTTAATTTAATTTAAAAAGTAACGATTAGCTCAGACTTTAGATCTGTATTTCGTTCTATCTTCTGCTTTCTACGTCAGCAATTCTAAATTTCGTATAAAAATCAATAAAGGGCTTTGACTATTATAGAACCTCAATTTACATGATTGCCCAAACTATTAAATGAAATGTTAAACCCTTAATTTACAATATTTGCGGAATTTGCAAGTTCAACAGAAGCCCATAAAAACCTAAAAAAAAAATCTAAATAAATCTCTAGACGAGCCTAAACTGAAACCTAAAAGAAAGCGAGCATTCGGTTGAGTTCTATGGCTAAATTCGTATGCAAATTAGAGTTGGCTCAATAAAGAATACGCCTTTTTAAATGTCGTTCAGTCAAGGGCTGGCGACCTTGCTAAACAAAAGCTGAAATAAAACAAAAAAAAACAAATAAAATAACCAGAAAAAACAACAAAAACAAGAAGAAAACTAGCTTAAAAGCTAAAACTTACATTTGGACCAATTAAAAATCTATAAAAATACTTTAAACAATATATCAGAGACAATGCAGCCAGCAACAACAATGAATTTTGAATTTTAGGGTAATGGAATCGGAATCGAATTCAGACTTCAACTTGCTTCATAATAGCTTTAATAAAAAGAAAGAAAATGGGGAATGGGGAGGGGAAGAACTGCATTCATTAAAAGCCAATCAAGTAAAATAAACTCATTGGCTTTCTATAGAGAATCCTAATTGGGCAACAAAAAGACAGTTAAAAAATGAATTCAATTAAGTTAAAAGAAAAGAAAAGCAACCAAAAATACAATAGAAAATATATAAATAAATAAATTTAAAAAAATACACAGCAGAAAAAAAAATCAACTAAAGAATTTATTAAGTATCAGTAGAGTCACATTGTCTATATATTATTGAATGACGCATGCAACTACTCTCTCTGCCATAAAACTAATCAATTTACATATTTCTCTAATCTAGAAACAACATAAAATTCTTTAGTTTTTATTTTCGTTGAGGCTGAAACCCAATTAAAAAGAAATTAGTTGAAAAGCTGAACTAATGTTAAACAATAGAATAAACGTAAAAATGTTCTTTGAATTAAGTTATTATTATAAGAATATTTTAAGGGGGTCTTCTCATTGAGGAACTTTTTTTTTAGGTCTTTTTTTTTTTTGCATTTATTTATAGCTTGGGTAGTTGTGAATATGCCCCTAAAAGGATTTTTTGAAATTCAAATACTTCAGAAGATACAGCCTTTTTTGTGAAGCAAGGTCTTCGTCAAAATGAGCTATTTTCTTCAAACTTCAAACTTTAAACGCGTTTATCTCGAAACCACGTTTTTCGAACTGGCGGCCATGATATCTCCAGTTCAACTGAACCGATTTTCATGAAACAAAGTGGAATCGACTCAGAATTGTCACCATTTTCGGGTGAAGCAAGATCATAATTTTAAAAAAAATTTTACTATTTTTTTTTTACACTAAACTACAAAAAAAAGCCCGAAATTGAAATTTTTTTTTTGAATGGCCGCCATTTTGTCAAAAAAAATCACAAAATTATGATCTTGCTTCACCCGAAAATTACATCTATACTGATTATAACCCCGTTTTTTTTTTTCATTTCCGACGCTCCGGAGACCCGGAATCGTGGCCGCCGTGACGACACCTTTTTTTTCAACCCCCAACTTTGAAGTCTCATTACTTTTTGAACACCCCTCGCATCGGGGCAAAAAAAATTTTTTATTTACTTTGGACCTTTTGTAATACAATAAATAAAAAAAGTTTTCAATTATTCTTTGCGTTTTCAAATAAGAATTTTTTTAAAAAGGGTCCAAAAAACGGGTTTTGAATGAGAAGACCCCCTTAAAGTTGATGTAGAAAACAGAATTTATTTAATCATAATTTTAAGTACAACAGCTTAATGAGTTTTTTTTCAGGAAATTAAAATTCTAGATTTTAGCATGTTTTTTTTTGGAGTATAACAAACTTTAAAAATGCAAAACTTCTGGTGTCTGGTGACTTGTAAAGTTGACAGTTTAAGGAATTACTAATCTTCGAACTGTCATAACTTTGTCAAATCTTAACCGATTTCCTTGCGGAATACCATTTTGATCATTATTTGGCCTCTATATTGATTCTGCATATAAATATTATTAACTTTATACAAAAAATTGATTTTCGAATTTTTTCCGAAAAAATCATGTACTCCCCCCTTTGACTTTTTTGAAAAAAAATTTTTTTCAAAATTTTAAATCTTGAGTTTTCACTTTTAATCAACTCCTGGTGCCCAAATTAGTATAAAACAACACTTTAAACTTGATTCTGAGAGACTTCATTTTTCTGTAAAAAATCATGTCGAAATTGACAAAATTTTGACTTGTAAAGTTGACAGTCACAGCAATTACTAAACTTCGAACTGTCATAACTTTGTCAAATCTTAACCGATTTCCTTGCGGAATACCATTTTGATCATCATTTGGCTATATTGGTTCTGCATATAAATATTATTAACTTTTTAAAAAAATTTATTTTCGAAATTTTCCGAAAAAATCATGTACTCCCCCATTTGACTTTTTTGAAAAAATATTTTTTTCAAAATTTTAAATCTTGAGTTTTCACTTTTAATCAACTCCTGGTGCCGAAATTAGTATAAAACAACACTTTAAACTTGATTCTGAGGGACTTCATTTACAACAGTTGGGTATTTAAAAAGAGTTGTAATGAAATACAATCCAACACTTCTTCCCCAACAAATTCACGCTTTTTTCTATGCTTCCTCTCCAGTAAACAGTTTGTTTTTATTTCCCAGTTGAACTTCCGTTTCCCATAGCGGATCGCTTTGATTATTCAAGGTAGTCAAGGATTCCGTATTCCGCAGTCTTTTTCTGTTCAAACTTCTACTTCTTTTTTTTTTTTTTGAGTTTTTCGAACCCAAAACGAGCAGCATAAAATATATATATATATATACAGACACGCCCCGACCTTCTTCAGCTGAGACAATAGGCGAAGTGAAGAGTGCTTGTCAGGTTCCCAGCACAGAGCAACCCTTTCAACATTTTGGTGGATGTTGCACCCTTAAAACTGTCAGTTTGTCAGTCTGTTCGTTGATCTATCCGAAATCTGTCACGATGCTGCGCAGGTAGCAGGTAAATTTCTCTCCCTCTCTCTTATTTAGCTTGCCACATTCTTCAACTTGTGTGAAAATGCAATGCAAAGTGAAAAATGCTCGCATATCGATCAACATGAATTTGATTCGCATTTTCCCAACGTGGGAAACCAACACAGGTGCTGTTTCCAATAGAGAAACGTAGGACGAGAAATTTGATACGTTTAGCGAATTCAGCTGCCACATGTTGCAAATAAATATTTGACGAGAATTTGAGTTTGAGATTTCCTTCTTCTTCTATCGTGTTGTATAATTCTTTCATCTGCCTGGAAAATGGGATTTACCTGCTTTGCAATTAACCAAAATGATATGAGAGAACGTATGTTATGTGAGCATAAAGACAACAACAACTACTACTATCATAACTACAACAACAACCGCAATAATGACAGTCGCACAAAAATCAACAAATCACGATCACAAAACTCACGATTTCTTGTATCCCAAAAAAAAAACAAAAAAAATCAAAAAACAAAAAAAAGTCAAACCAAAGACAAAAACCAAA
Source organism: Drosophila falleni (assembly GCA_035045575.1). NCBI lineage: Eukaryota > Metazoa > Arthropoda > Insecta > Diptera > Drosophilidae > Drosophila > Drosophila falleni. Next base: position 17,468,710 of record JAWNOV010000185.1, read on the forward strand.
AAAAAACCTAAAAAAAAGACTAGAATTTTTCGGTAGCTAATGTTGCAGCAGAACAAGACCATGCCGCATGTAGTAAGCAACAAGTAAGAAAGCTCTAGACTAGTAAGCTCGACTTTTAGATACTCTAGCATGTATCGAATTTTTCACAAAAAATGGTAATTTAAATTCGCACTCTACTGTCAATTCTAAAATCTTTTCACCCAGAAACCATAGTTCGAAAATCAATTCCTATTTATATATTTATTGTCAAACTATAAGCAGCCGATACTTAACTATACATTTAAATTAACAAAATAATTCAAATATTACAGTAGAATGTCAATGTAAATATAAATATAAAAATACAAAAATTGCGTATGTTCTTATGCATATTTTTGCTGAATTTGATTGACAAATTTTGATTTATATTTTCTGCTGTCTGAAGAAAGCTTTAACAACCTTTTCTGAAATGCACAGGGTATAACAAAAATCGATTGCAAAAACTGTGAACAGTTTGCTTCAATGAGCAAAAAAAAAAAAAAAGAAAAACCAAAAGACAAGTGAGTCAGTTTGGCAGTTGGTCAGTTCATCAGTCCATCAGTCAGTCAGTTAGTTAGTCAGTCTATTTTGATGTCTAACTTCCTCTCTCCCTCTTTCTTGCTTACTCTCTCGCTCTGCTGTATTTGTCTAATTGTCAATTTGTGGCATTGCAAAGTTGGCTGTTGTCAACATTTGATCATGGCGCATGCTTCAGTAGCTAACAGGTAAAAATTGTGGCCAAAATGTGTAGGCAATTTGTCAATATGTTATGACAACGACAGCAGCAACAACTACAGTAGCAACAGCAACAGCAGCAACAACAGCAACAGCAACAGCAGCAACATTATTGACATTAGGGCACCTGTTTGTTTGCCAACTTAAAACTATGATTACCGTTGTTGTTGTTGCTGTTGTTGTTGTTGCTGTTGCTATTGTCATAGTTGCCGGCAGCACGCGTATGTACAACACACACACACACACACACAGACACACACATGAGCAGAACTCGTGACTGACTCGAAAGACGCCAGACCACGTTAATCACAGACAAAATAAACCACGGGGCCTGGCTAAGAGAAATAAACACAGAGCCAAGTGAAAGAGCCAAATGCTATGCCAAGGCGCATTTGCAATGCTCTTGTTGTTGCTGTTGTTGCTGTTGTTGTTGTTGTTGTTGCTTTTTAATGTTGCTGTTGTTGCTGTTGCTGTTTGGGTTTTTGGTCAATGAACAAGAAAAATGGGTTTTCACGGTTACATGCGTCGATGAGTTGACTTGCTGGCTGTGAGTACTTTAAGCAACACACACACACATACACACACATATATAGACAGCGAGACATGTGCACAACATAAGTACAAACAACATGCATATGACATGTTGTCTATAAGCAACAACGACAACAGCAACAATAACAACAAGAACAACAACAACTACAACAACAACTACAACAACAACTACAACAACAACAACATCAACAACTAGAACAACAACAACAGTAACTGCAAAAGCAACGACGACAACAACAACAACATCGACATTACTAGCATTTTAGTATTAGGCAAGTTCGTTGCCTAAGTCTTTCGTTTTGCAGAGCTTGAGACAAAACAACAACAACAAAAAGAACCGCCGCGTCGTGTGTTGTCGTTTGTTCCGGTTTCTAAAGAACAACAACACAGCTTAAGCTGAAATTTCGGATATAAAATTGTCAATTTTTATGCCTTAAAAATTTAGAGGAATTTTAACTTAATGCAATCATTTAAATTGAAAAATATTACGAATTTAAAATATAATCAAAATCATTTAAGCTGATTAAAGAAATTAAAGGTTTAGACGATGTCAAATTTAAGCAATCTTTTAATTTTAAAAATATTACGAATTTTGAATCTTATCAAAATCTCCTAAACTGATGCTCAAATTCTAGAATTATTAAAAAGTTGCAATAAAAAAGTCTGAGTCAAAGGAAAAATCTGTTTATTAAAAACGAGCATTAAGAAATCCAGAAGAAATAAATTAATAAATAAATAAATAATGAAATATATTTTATCTATTAAATTTTTTTTTCTGCACCAAGAAAAAAGTTAGATGAATTTACAAAATTTAAATCAAACTTATTTAAATTATTAAAAAATTTTATTTCTTAAAATTCGTATATTCCAAAAAAATATATATAGGAAAAATATAGCCAACATATATTTTATATCTAAGCAAAATTTCAATTTAGATACTATTATCATTTAAACAACAGAGCTGATCTTTTCATTTAAGAAAAGAACAGTTGAGTTCTCCATTATAATTTTCTATTTATCTGCTTAAAGAGATTATGTTTATTAGAAGCCGTTTTTGTGGATTTCACCCCAAGGAAACATAATAACAATCGAATGAAGCGGAGCCAAGTAAACGCACTTCCTTTTCTTCCCATTCTTCCCATTCTTCTTCCTTTTCTTCTGTTATTTTTCAAACACGCATCCTGGAAGCGCCTACAAATTCCCACGCCATCCTGTTGTTGTTCCTGGACAAAAAGAGGGGCGTTAATAGACATGCCTACATATTTTGCTAAAGAGAAAACTATTGAGTATTATTTATATTCAGTATTGTCGACAACAGTGAGCCAGGTAGAAATAAAAATACTGCAGGTAGTTTGACAGTTGAGATAATGCGCTGTCTGCTATTTTTCTGCCTATCTGTCTGTCTGTCATTTGTGTTGGCTCGCTTATCAATGTCCTTGATCCTCAATCCTTGATCCTTAAAACTGTCACCTTTATTTTTGCCACTTTCACTTTCACTTTTACGAGTGCTTATTGACAGATCCTTTAGCCTCTTTAATCCCTAAGCGTTAATCGTAATTGTTGTGCGTCCTAATGAGCCCATCAGCAATTTCTAATGTGCCCAAAATAATCATATAAGACCTCTCTAGAGACCCACCACAGTTTCAGTTTTCAGTCTTTGGTTCGGCTTCGTTGAGCGGAAGAAGCTTCTGCTTTTTGAGTGAGAAATGGAAATATTATTTTTTTTAAAGGTGGAGGCGGAACAATCAACAATCCACCGAAATATGGTAATCAACAAACAGCTTTTCAACGAAATATTACACGGCTCAGCGATTGCTGTAACCTCACACCCCCAACTTATAACCCCGCCTCCTTCCCTCCCATCCCATTGCACCTTTAACAGGTGGAAGTCAGGTGGCTAAAACAAAGTTGTTAATTCTTGGAACCAACTCAAAATGCGTTTAGCATAAATGAAAAATAAACTATTGACGCGTCTTTAATTAAGCCGTAGATTTTTGGTATAGCTCGTTAGTGATGGCAGCCACAGAACTAGAGATGTGACGAAAGACGTGAGCTAAAATTAATGTGTTGTAGATTTGATACGGTTTATTTTTAAATGCATAAAAATGGAACAAAGTTGGATTATGATTGGATAAAGTCAGCTCTGAGAGATTGTCAGACAATTTTAATTAAAATCTTTTCCAACGTTATATCTTTTATAAGATTATTAACTTGCTTATAAGATAGTCTATGTATTAATTTAAATTACATTTTAAATTGAATAGTTTAGTTTTATTGACTTTGCAAATAACTTCTTCAGTTTTTGGTAAATTCGAAAGCTCTAAAAATTGAAATATTATAAAATTGATATTTAATATATTTAATAGAAAAAAGCTAAATTCAAAACTGCATCAAAAATCAAACAAAATTGTGCGATTTTTTATAAAAATGGTTGATTTTTTGCTTTTTATAATTTTGGTTATTTTTGTATCATTTTTAAAAATTTTTAATATATATTATTTTTTACAATATATATTATATTTAATTTTCAGAGCTAGTGATGACCTTGATTTGCTCGTTTATTGATGCTAGCACAAATTCGATTACTTTCAACCCCCTTTTTAAATCTCTGTCTTCAGTTGTTTTGACCCAGTGAGTACAAAAGTTAAATGACAACTGTGTGCATAATTAAACAGCAATAACAACAATCAAAATCAAGAAAAGGCATGCAATTTAAGGCAGAGGCATATTTAATAACTTGTTTACAGACATATAAATAAATACGAGTGTACTCATGAGTATTCATCAAAGTGACCACAAAGCTTAATAGGGCACGTGCCCTGCTTGTTAAGCCAAGCGACCAAATGGCCGCCTTTTCTTGTGGTTGCAACATACACAGAAAAAAAAAACAAATTATTCGTAAATTAAAATTTAAAAAAATTTAAAATATTAATACAAAAATATTAATATAATAATTAACGACTTAACATTAAGAAAATCAAAGAAACTTTAAATATTTAAGCTCACCACAAAAAATCTTACAGCTCACTAATAACATTAGGCAACAGTCCAAATAAGAATGAAACCAAACCGTTTTTTTTTCTATGGCAGAGTTTTTTTTTTTGAATTTTTTAAAATTTGGCTTTTTTCCTGCCGTTTCTTACAGGTGCGCCCACTTTTGTCATCATTACACGAGAATGCCAAAACTTATTATCAAAAGCTATTCTTTTCCTGAAAGCTAATGAATACATATTTAATTCATCCACACACAGTCTAAGATTCAAGCCAGTAGTTTAAGAGTAATTAATTTTTGAATTAAGAAAATGTTGTTTTTTTTAAGCTATTTTTTTTAGATTTTTTTACTTTAGAATTCAATTTAAATTCAAAAAAATTTCTGAACTTCGGTTTTAATTTTTTTTCCAAAGCTGCATTAATTGAGCGTCGTTTAAGATATGATTCATAAAAATCTATGAAGAAACGGCGATATAATTAAAAGTTGTTGCCTGTGGAAATCAAAATATTTGCTACAAAAAAATTGAATTAAGTATTTTGTAGTTTATTTTATCACGGAAGTCATGTATATTTTCTTTTTCTTGCTGTGTACGCATATCGTTGCAAGTTGCTGTTGTTGTTGTTGTTGTTGTTGTTGCATTGTTGTTGTTGAATGGTCAATCATTACACACGCAGCTTGCCGTTAAGCGTGTCTCAGTCTCAACTGTACCCTGAACTTGGCCCAGAGAGCGATCGACGAACGTGGTTGGTTTTGGCCCAAAGTTGAAGGCGCCTTGCAGATGAAGTTATTAATAAAAACTTGTTGCATGTGGCAAGTGGCAAGTTGTTGTTGTTGTTGTTGCAAGACGGCAGTTAAAAATCAAAACAAGATGCGATGCCAAAACATAGAAATGCAATTGCTAATATTGCAGATGTTGCAGCTGCTGTTGCTGCAACTTGTGGCAATTGCATGTGGAGCAGCTGCAGTTGCTGTTGCCGCTGTTGGACTCTTGGCTGCCTTCACGTTGTCTTTCAAGTATTTGTCAATTAGATTTTTAATTGCTGAAATATGAATGTAGGCGCAACAGCAACAACAGCAACAGCAGCAACGCATTTGCCATGACTTTGACGTTGACAGCAGCAGCAACAACAACAACAACAGCAGCAACAACAGCAACAATACTCGCTGTCTGCTTTTTTTTAGCCTGTTTTGCCTGTTGCAAACTTGTTGAAGCTGCAACAGACAACGACGACGACGACGATTATTAAATGCAACTTAGATCAGATCTGCAATAGAAGCAACAACAACAACAGCAGCAACAACAACAGCAACAGCAGCAGCAACGACAGCAGCGAGAACTCGATTAAATCGAAATGCAATGCTTCTTAGCTGCCTGCTTGCCACGCCTCCCTGCGCCCCTCGCCTCTCAATTGCTGCTTGCCAGTGTTGCCAACTGTTAGCAGCAAATTATAGCCGTTTTTAGTGGAAAGTAGCTAAAAAAATAAGCTAAATTTGCAAACAAAAATTTAGGAAAATGTCAATTTTGTTTTCAAGTGCTATAATATCTATAAGATAATTTTATAAAGCCCTACCCCTTAAAAAAATCATTATAAAATTAAAATTTTAAGTATTCAAAACATTATTGAAAAGTTAAGACAATATTTGGATAAGATACATGTAGATATTAAAAAAAAATTTCAACATAATAAAAAAAAAAGAAGCCAAAAATATTTGATCTATTCAAAAAAACATCATACAGAACGCTTAAAATCAATATATTGCCGACAAAAATCGTGCTTAAATCAAGAATTCTGGTTTAAGAAAATACGGAATTAATATGTTTCTAAAACTTTATTTATTATATATTTATTATTTATTTATTCTTTATTTATAAATCATTATTATTTATTAATATTTATTTTGAAATTGTATGTTCTATTTAAAAACGTTTATTTATTTTAGTAAAGGGAAAAAACCGAAAAAGTAAAAAAAACAGCTTTATTAATATTTCATTATCTATTTTTTTTTAGCTATTTATTTTTTTAATTTTTCGCAATTGATTGGAAAATAAATAGCCAGATTTGAGAGGAAAATAGCTGTTGTGGACTCAACACTGGAGTCAAGATGAATCGCGTGCCAGGCAACTGCGACTAGCTGAAATATTATTATTATGCTTTGGCTAAAAGTGAATGATTGCCGTGTGGGGCGCAGCTGCAACAGCAACAGCAACAGCAGCAACAACAGCAGCAACAGCAGCAACTGTAACGCACAGGCACTTGCAACATTGGCCACATTTGCAACATTGGCAACATGATGCGCTTTGATAGACGACGATAGATTATCAGACAGAAAAAAAAGAGCGAAACAGAATAAAAAGCAAACATTTTGCTGTCGCTTCGCTAATTTACGATCCAAAATCAGAATCAGCTGAAGAAGAGAAGAGCCAAGCAAGCGATAAGTAGGAGATATCTAAAGAGGTGGCAGGTTGGAGCAAAAGATATTAAAATAGAAAGAAGCAGACACAAGCGGAAGTAGAAAAGTCAGAACTAAGACCTCAACTAATTTAGAACTAATATTAAAATTAATCTACAACAACATATAATACTGAATACAAAAATCAATTATAATAATTAGGGACTAAGCAACTTTGTTTAAGGCTTAGTTGTCATTATAATTATAAAAATTGTGATTGTAGTCACTAGTGTGATAAATTATAAGTAACATAATACTTGCATAGCTGGGAGTCAATAAAATAAATTCAATTTAAATAAAATGTTAAAATTAAATTAAATTAAGACCTTAACTAAACATTAAATGAATTGATTAAAATTAATATAACTTTTTTTTGGCAGAAAATATAAACTAAATTTAAAGCATGAACTGATAATAAATGTTTAAAATCAAATCAAAAAAAGTCTATTTATTTTGTATGATAAATAATGTGTTAATTAAGCACAAAAGCAAGTAGAAAAGTCAGAACTAAATTCTGAACTAAACATTTAATGAATTTATTAAGAGTAATATAACTTTTCATATATTATATTCATACTATTCATATTAACTAAATTTAAAGCATGAACTGATATTAAATGTTTAAGCTCAAACCCAAAAATGTCAATTAATTTTGAATTAAAAATAATGTGTTAACTAAGCAATAAAAATAAGAAAGCAAATAAAATAATCATAGTTAAGAATACAATACTTATTAATATATATTTATTTATTTATTTAATTATCTATATAATTACTAACTTTTTTATTTATTTATTTATGTGTTATTATATCCAAGTGCTAAAAGCTTAAGCTTATTAATTATGTCACTAGTCACTTTAAGTTATATTATGTTTAACAAATAATTTTATTAACTAAACAATGTGTTAAATAAGCTGACTTCTTCAGTATGCTACACAAAAATTTTATCGCGTTTTAATACTCTTCTTGAACTCTAAGTGCTGAGTATATAAAAAGTGGAAGCAACCGCAGCAATTGTCCATGTTGCCAACAGTCTAATTAGCGGCATCCAACATTGCGCATACGCCACGTGTGCTTTTGGAGCCCAGACAAAAAGGCAACAGCAGCAGCAACAGCAGCAGAAACAGCAGCATATTAGCCTTATATGTTTGCATAGTTAACAGTTAGTCAGACGAAGACACAAACACACACACACTTACACACATGTGTGTGTGTGTTTATTTGCCGCACGGGCGATTCGCTGGCAACGTGCCTCGTTAGTTGCAGTTGCATGTTGCGATCAACAGCAGCAGCAGGCAGTTGCAGTTGCTGTTGCAGCAGCAGCAACAACTGTTGTTGCTGTTGCTCTTGTGCCAAAGACATAGACCTTGGCCATGGCCAACTGGCAACTGGCAACTTCTTTGCCGCTACTTGAGGCAGCCAGTTGTTGGCCTTGCTTTGGACAGCTTGTTGCATATGTCAAGTCAAGCAACAACAACAACAACTGCAACAGCAACACCTGCAAACATTTTAGCCAAGCTGAAAATAACAACAATCATCCATCTATCTATCTATAAAAACTATCCAACTATCTAAGCATCCATCTATCTGCATATCTATTATGATTTGACTTTATTATTAACTGAGATTCCTTTCTCTTTTTTGGCCAACATAACTCGATATATTGCCATCAAGCATAGAAACAGCACTTAAAAATTAAAACGTCCAACATCAAATATTCTTTATAACTTATTCGATTATTATTTTATATTTATTATGTATTTTTAATTTATTATGTTTTTTATATTTATTTGTAAAGCGTAACGAACAAATATATCACTAACTTTTAGTTTTTGTTAAGAAAATCAAAAATAAAAGATATTTTTCAATTTACAAATTAAAATCTAAATATAAAAATTATTTTCCAATATGTTGAATTTTATTTTATTTTATAATTTGTATATTTAAAATTGTTATCATTACGATAAATAATAAAATATCACTTACCTTAAATTTTTGTTAAGAAAATCAAAACTAAAAGATATTTTTCAATTCTGAAAATAAGAATTAAATATAAAAATTATTTTTCAATATGATGAACTTTTTTTATTGTATAATTTCTATATTTAAAATTGTTATCATTACGATAAATAAAAATATATCACTAACTTTCAGTTTTTGTTAAGAAATTTAAAAATAAAAAAAATTTGCTAATTCTTGAAATAAAAATTAAATATAAAAATAATATTGCAATATGCTAAAATTTATTTTATTATATTTTAGAATTTTTATATTTAAAATTGTTATCCCTTCGTTGTCTGATTGCTATCATTTCTTACCTCACATCATTTCTTGGACAATTCAAAACACTTTATGTGCAATTCTAAAAAAATTCTAAGGAGTAAAATTCCATCAAAGAATTGCTGAGTTTTAAAATAAAGAATGTATTCAGTTTTTCGAGACTGAAATAACTATTGCTAGAGCTTAAGTGGAGGGAGGAAAGCAATGCCGTTCATAATTCAACGATTTGTCATTTTGTATTCAAATATTTCTATTCGTAGATATTCATTCGATTCGTTTCGATTCGACATTTGCATTTCAATTGATTCATCTGCGTTGAGTGTTGAACTTTAGCGCGCGCCAATGAGTCGAGTCGAGTCGAGTCGAATTGAGAATCGTTTACATTCACATATATTCACAGATATATTCACATATTCATATGGTGTGTTGTGGCTTTTCACACCTTCCACTGTCTAATAAGTTTGGGTAGAAAGAGGGGAATCTATTGCTAACGAGACACACGACAGATAAAGATATCAGTTTCAGAGACAACACTTGTTCTACCTCCTGCCCCCATTTGTGGTCTTTCCAAGATTCTATACGATTCCACAAAAAAATATATAAAGAAGACAGAGTCGACAGTCGACAGATTCCATTGGGCAAGTTCTTAGTGCTTTTGACACTTTCGAAAATTTGTTAGCAACGATTTGCATAATTTCACAGTAAATTCCTAATTCTAATCTATGCCGCAGCAGTTGAAGTATCAATTCGGACTTTAACTCAACTCAACTCAACTCCATTCCATTTCCATTTCCATCCAGAACAAACCGGACCCTTTCCCCATATACCATATATATACTCAAATACTCATACTCATACTCATATGTATATTTATGTTTGATACTTAATCGCTAATAAATACACGTTCGTATTTCAAAACTCACAGACATCATTTGAATATTTTTGAAAGGGCCACAGAACTTGTGGTGTTGTTAAGGGGAGGGTAGGGATAGTAGGGAGGGGGGAGGGGGTAGTACTGAAGAGTAGGGTCAACCCGAATAAGTTATTCAGCTGCTGTGCGACTCCTGTGGCGTTTGTTTGTTCTAAATCAAAACATTTCTCTTCCCCATTTCTCTTCCCAGTTCTCTCTCTTTAGTTCAACTTTGGAACACATTTTTCACACCTAACAAAGATCTTAAATTGTTGACTTTCTGTCCCGCACTCAAACTCAAACTCAATCGTTAACTAAGTAAATTCTCCTAATCTTCAATCTGAATGGAACTTTAATCGTAACATATCGCACTTTGGTTTGTTTTATTTTAATTTAAGTATTACTTTTGTATCTGATAAATGTGATCTTAAGACTAGACCTTAAAATAGTTGATCATTTTTTAAAACAAGAAGCTTTACTTTTATTAGTGATGTAAATTCAAACATAAATCGAGTTTTAAATCGAAATGTAGATCGAGTTATCGATCATAAATTTTAATAATACATCGTGTTACTTTTTGAAAAAATTTCAAAGTGGATAAAAGGATGAAAAAATTTCAATTTTTCTTTTTTGATGCAGAATCAAAATAGAGGTTAAATAATGAAAAAATTGACATTTCCGAAAGAAATCGGTTAAGATTTATCAAAGTTATGACGATTTGACGTTTGTAAAAAAGTGTCAAGGGAAGTATGGAATAAATTAACAGTGATCGTAAATATGGAAAAAATGGACACTGATGGAAAAAATTATGATTTCACAATTTCGATGCAGAATCAAAATAAAGGCCAAATAATAAATAAATAAACATTCCCGAAAGAAATCGGTTAAGATTTGACAAAGTTATGACAATTTGAAGTTTTCGAAATACTGGCAAGGGAAAAGTATGGGAAAAATGAACATTGATTAAAAGTATGAAAAAAATCGACATTAATGGAAGAAAAATTATGTTTTCACATTTTGATGCAGAAACAAAATAAAGACCAAATATTGATAAAGTTTACATTCCGCAATGAAATCGGTTAAGATTTGACAAAGTTATGACTGTTTAAAGTTTTCGAAAAAAGGAAAAGTATGGGAAAACTGGATAGAGACGGAAAAATATCGAATATTTCTAGAAACACCCTAACATAAAGAAACATAATCATTTACCATTCAATCAAATGTCTATACAAAGGTAGACCAAAATGTCGTTTGTTGTGCTCTCACATATGATTAAAAAAAATTTCCAAACTTTCCAGCGATTGCAACTAAATCAAAAATTGTATTGACACCTTTCAGTTCCACCTTCAATTCCTGTTTAAACTCGCAAGTATCTGGTTTAAACTGAGTTCCCACTCCGCCTCCAACATGAATATGAATGCCAGTCCATTTGCGAGTGTATCATGAATATGTTTGAATATCGAATACGGAATACGTATAAATAGATATATTCACAGCAATTTATGTATCTTAATTGTGCCCCAAAGCGACGCATTCGGATTCGGAGTGTGAATAAAAGAACCTTTTCTTTTTGGCCATATTTCAACTTCAGTTTTGTGATAACTGCAGTTGATTGTCAGCTTCGTTTTGGTTGGTTTCGAATATGATCTGGAAATGTCGAAACTGCACTCGTATTTCATTTAATGAACCATCAATGAACTGAGATTTCTTGGGCTTGGTTTCGTTACGTTCCATTCTCACGATCATCTTCATTTTTGGGCTACTTTAAACACTTGCTTTATTGATATTGATATTTATGGCTGATAATTTCAGTTTATTGCGTTCTCTGTCGTTTTGTTTAACCGCCAAGTGAAAGGTGTCTACGGAAAGATATATCCACTTAAATGCCATAATCATAGAAAGTTTTTCTTATTTTCTTTTTGGTACAAATTAACTATGCAAATGAGCAAGTTGCAGCTCGATTTTAGGATAGTTTCAGCTCCTTAAGTTGATTTTATTGTGAAAATTACCTTAAAAAAGAACCTTAATATTTTTAATCTACTGAAATTCACTTAAACATATTATTATAATACTTTGAAAACTTGTTGAAATTTTAAAGTTGAGATTTAAAAGCTATAATAACTGAACTATTATTATTTAATAATATATTCCCAATGTCAAAAGTAAAGAGACTTGTAAAATATTGCATTAGTCAGAATAATATTATTATTTGCTTTATTTCAATATAGTGTTTTATTACAGCTTGATTCAATCATTAATAAATTATTCTGAAAAAATCTGTGTTTAAAGACCTTCTAGAATTTTGAAAATAATTGGGAATCCCTAAAAACCATAATAACTAGAACAAAATTTGTGTTTAATGATTCTTTAGAAATATTATAGCAATTTCTTGTCGTTTTATGCTGTACATTAATTTAAAAATGAAACAATTTTGTTTTAGGACTAGTTAAGTGACTTTTTTTCTTCTATTTTTTTTTTTTTTTTTTTTTTGATGAGCCAGTTCTTGTCGCATCTTTCTAATTCTCAAGTTTGTAGCTCTTAGAACTCAAGAAGTTGTGTGGCAACAACAAAAGTTAAAGACGTGCTTGTTAACATTTTTATTAACTTCTTTGACGCATATTTAAGACTTAGCGACAGACAGCGACAACACTTTTGATTCTTTATCGTTTTGCTAAATCTCCATCTCTCTTTCTCTCTCTCTCTCTTCTCTACATCATCATTCTCGCTCTTTTACACATCATGTGTTTGCTTCTTTATTGAAAAATATTTCAAAGTTCTTAATGCTTTTCATTCGCATACAAATTTCAACAGATATTCAGACTCTTTGTCTGTCCAATTGTCTGTCTGTCTGTCGGACTGTCATCGTCAACGGCATTAACTTCACGCCGTTTCCAAGTCCGGCTAAATTTGTATTGGCATCTCTCTGACAGTCGATGCTAATATTTGGCCCAATAAATTAGTCACTCTTTAGTATTTGTTATTTGGCTGGCATTATGCAAAGCTTCTTCTTTTTTTAGCCAGTTTTGAATTCTTCCACAGTTTACAGCGCGCTTGATAAATCGATATATGACATCTTTAGTTTATCTATTTAAATCTGTCAAATATTCTTGTAAATTAAATGATTTTTATCGCTTTTAATCTACGCTTTAAGTTGCAGAAGCTCGAACTCTTTAAGAGCTGAATTTTAATGTTTTAATTGGATTTAATAGTTAGCTGTTTATTAAGAATTTTTTAGAGATTTTTATTTAAATTTTTTGCAATTTCATAATGCCCATATTAATTACATTACTTAATAATAATTAAAATTGACTTCTGTCTATATTAAAACTTATATATTTCATCTTTTGTTTATATATTCTTGATTGATTCTTTTGAAAATTGTGTTTTATATATATAATTTTATAATTTAAAAATATATTAACTCAGTCTTAAAGATTTTTTCATAATTTTTGAAGAAGGCTAAGGACTTGGACTAAAATCAAATATTTCACTCCAATTTTATGTGAATGCCACTATCATAGTTATATATATATTACATAGCTGTAACTATAGCTATAATAAGCATTACGTATGATATTATCATGGGCCATTTAAGTTGCGAGATCATTTTGTATAATTGCAATCGATTTGGCTTTATCTAATCTTTATCATATCTCTTTTTATTTTTTGAACTGACTTTCTCGGTATTTATTGATAATGAAGTCAAATGCAAATTAATTCACAACAACAAGAGCGAAAATTGCTATCATTTAGTTGCAAAAAAAATATAAAAATAAATAAATAAATGCTTGAACAAAAGGTTTTTTTATTTTTGTGTGCGTTGTTCGAAAAACTAGTCAAGTATTTGGTAACGGTTTTAATTGTCAACGTGTGGCACACACACACACACACACACACACACACACATACACACAGAGTATAGTCAGGTTTATTTCTGTATATATTTTTGTGGTTGGTTGGTGGTTTCTTCAGGTTTTTTGGTCTATTGTGTGATGGGTGTATTGACTTAGATTGCCAGACAATAGTCCTGATTTTTATTGTTCAAGTCGGCAGAGACAGATGCAGAGTCAACACTCAAAATACAAATTAAAATCAAAATATTCGTCAAGAAAAAATAATAATAACAATAAACTGAACAAAAGCTTGTCATCAAATTTATTATGTTTTTTTTTTTGTATTTTTTGTATTTTACCGATATTTCTGGGCTTCAGTTTAAGTGGCAAGCGAAGCTGTCTTTCTATCTTTATCGCCATCTCTATCAATCGCATCTAACTGCCCCATCTAGCTATTTCTATTTCTATTTCTATCTCTTCATTATTTATGTATCATTTTTATTGTAAATGTTCTGCAAACACATTTCAATAATTGTTGCATACAAAACTTGTTCATGTATTTTGTTTGTATTTTGTTTATAATATGCTAGCGAATTGTTAACTTGGCTAACTTCTAACTTAGGTTGTTGAACCTCAAGCTAAACTATCTTTTTTTTATTTATATCTACTGCTACCTTTCTCTCTCTAACACATTGTGTGGATTTTAGTGCGCTTTTAATTAATTTTACGAGCGTTACATTATAAAATCCATCACAGTCTATAATTATTATAATGGCTATTAAAAAATTTTCGTTTTTACTTTTAGCCGTTGATCTTGACGATAAATTCAATTTGCAAAGTTCTTAGCCAGAGATTTTAAACTGGGACGTCTAGTTGCAACACACACACACACACACACACACATAGAGGCACAACAAATGTTGGACAGGGTGACAAATAGCAAACACGTGTATCCAATTGGGTACCAAAGACAACCCAAATCCTTAGCTCTGAAACTACAGCAAAAGAGTCAAATAAACTGGGAGATGGTAGAAGAAACTTTTCGTGTACGATAGTTCAAAAGAACTTGGATACTTAGATACATTAAAACTAAGTACGATTTTATATTCAAATTTTAAATTCATTTTATTTAAACTAATTTCAATTTTTTTCACAGAGCATAGTAGGTTTTCTTTAGATTCTGTTTTACAATACAAAAAATAACCTATAGGAAAAGTATGAAAATATAATGAACAGTGAGGGAAAAATAAATTTATTTTTTCAATTTTGATGCAGAAAAAAAGAAAAAAAAGATTTAAAAAAAATAGAATTATCTATTTTTGATGCAGAATTAAATTACAGATGAGTTTTTTTTTATCAAGCTTTAAATAAATGAAATAAAAAATGAATAAAAGAAATTAATTAGAATAAATAAAAGTATAAGTAAAAATAAATAAATAAATTTACTATATTCAATATAAACACAAAAGACTACACTAGTATTAAAAATAATTATAATTTAATGTTAACATAATTTATTAACTTTTAACTTTTATATTAGTGACTAGCGCCTTAATTTATAAGCTTTGTCTTATAACGTTAGAAATAATATAGTAAATAAAAAAATTAAGGCACATTAAGCCTTAACATAAATTGATTTTAGTAAAGATAATTATTTTAAGTTCTACTATCAATGTTTATAAGAAAGGACAAGTGGAAAAAGCTTGTTATAATGAAACACCGACTGAAACTGATGCTATACAAAATATATAGTATATGGTTTGTCATATCTCATGCTAGTCTTTTAGAATTTACGAGTCTACGGAGCAACAGACAAGAAGAAGACTATATTTTTAAAATCTCTTACAAGCTACATATATTTACACAACTTTATGACACCCTCTCATCTTCATATTTATGAGTTTCTATATGTTTTATGATTTATGGGAAACACTTCGATAAATTGTTGTAATTTATATTGTGTCTGGTGACTTTAAAATCGCAGTAACAAGACCATCTCTAGAAGAACAAGAAGAGGAGGTAAAAAAAGGCACTGAAAACCGAAACTAAATCGAGGTGCAATCGTCGCAACACTGTTGCATATTTGAGCTTGTCTCTTGGCCAGCAAATTAACGCTTGATTAAGAACGAAGCAGGTAAGCAAGCACTTAGGCACACCGCAAAGATGAATACAAGAATGAGTGTGAATGAGTGTGTGAGTGAGTGTAAGTACATGTACACTGCCGCTCAACTGAATAGGTCCAGGACTTTCGTCAAATTAAATTGGTCAGATCTTTTGAACCAATTGGTCAATTTTGAATAAATAATTTTTATTTGATAGATAATTTAGTTAAAAATAAGAAGTAAAAGTTTCCGGTTTCTCCCACAAGGTCAAATATTAAAATTATTTTATTTCACAAAAGCATACTTAAAATGGCATGCTTTTTTTGTATTAAATATATACTAATTCACTTTAATTTTATAATGAGTTTGAACTCCTGACTTAAGTTTTACTTTACTTCAATATTGCTGAGAAAACTCTAAATTAATAAACACAAAATAGCTGGCGTCTCTAAGTTATCTCTGTCGATCACAAAGTCAACTCAAAGTTTGTGAAGCTTTTCAGTTGAGCCAAAAAAAAAAGCATGCCATTTAAGGTAGACTTTTGGGAAATTAAATTATTTTAATATTTGTTCTTATGGTAGAAACCGGAAACCTTTACATCTAATTAACAACTAAATTCTCTGTTAAATAAAAATTATTTTGTCAAAATCGACCAATTGGTTAAAAAGATCTGGCCAATTTAATTTGATGAAAGTAGTGAACCTATTCAGCTGAGCGGCAGTGTACTTGTAGTTCTGGTTTTGGCTTTCGACTCTGCCTAAGTGAATGTCCCTCAGTCTGTTTGTCTTCTGTTACAACTGTCTGTCTGTCCGTCTGTCTGTGTAGACTGTCTACAGTCTTCTCTTTGCTGTTTTCAGTCTTCCGTCTGCTTTCGACTTGCCTCTTCTGTCTGTGGCACTTTGGCGAAAATGTGTTGCTAATTGTTGCACTAAACTGTTGTTGGCATGCGTTTGACAGTCAGTCCGAGTGATGGCCATCAAATTGGCACCAGCTTCAGCTTCAGCTTCTATCTCTACCCCAGCTACCAACTTGCAACCAGCAACTTGCAACGTGCAACGTGCAACCAGCAACCTGCAACACTCCAAGTCAATGTTTGGGTCTGGCCAAATTGCCATCATTTGCTGTAAATTCTCTTTTATATATTTGTGAAATACTCTTCAAGCATTTCGAGTATTGCAAATGTTTAAGAAATTCTGTCACTTTGGCATTTTAAATATCTCTTTAAATTTAATTTATTTAATATTATGGAAATTTGTGGCAATAAAACTATATTTAAGCGTTTTCAACTGATTTCTACAGACAAATATAAATCACACAGTTTTCACAACTTGGTTTAAAAATAGTCTGTAAAAATTTTAATATTATTTTATAAAACAAAAAAAAAAGAAATGTTACGATCGTGAAAATTTCATACTATAGAAACTAGGTTAACGCATGACTAAAAACTGTCGGCAAAGAAAAAATTATTGTATATAAAAATTCAAAATAAAATAAATAATTACATATAAGTTATGAACTGTATAGAAAATAATTTTAAATTAAATTCTTTGATAGTGTATTTCAGTAGTCCGCACCCGAAAGATGTCATTGATCATTCCATCAGCTTTTCAGTTTTTTTTTCAATTATTTTTTTATGTTTTTTTGTACTTTTTGCAGTTGAGCCTGTTGTCAATTTATGTTGATTGAGTTATTAAAATGCTTGTTTACACAAAACCAAATGCGCCACTTGCATAATCAATTAACGAGTAACCGCATCGTTGCTGCAGCTTCTTCCTTCAGCTGTTGCCTCCTTTTCCCCTTTTCTGCTGCCCTCTTCCCCCTCTCTCTCCTCTCTCTTTTGCCCCTTTCTCTTGCTGCTTTTCTCCCTTGAAGCAACAGGCGACAGATTCCTCATTTGTTTATAATTTAAAGCTGTTGTAATTTTTTCTATAATTTTATTATATTAATTGCATTTTAATTTCGCATATTGCAACACTTGCGCACTTCCGTTGCAAGCGCTTGTGTGTGTGGCAGCTGTTGCTTCCGCAAATTGTGGCAGGATGCCTTTGAAATTGCCACAATTTCAATATAATGCACACATTTTTCCATCATTTAATTATTTCTTTTTTGCGCTCATTTAAGTGCAAAGTGCCACAGGCTGTAGCAAGTGGCAAGTGGCAAGGGGGCAAGTTGGCTACTTG
Source organism: Drosophila falleni (assembly GCA_035045575.1). Taxonomy (NCBI): domain Eukaryota; kingdom Metazoa; phylum Arthropoda; class Insecta; order Diptera; family Drosophilidae; genus Drosophila; species Drosophila falleni. The sequence continues at coordinate 17,486,763 of JAWNOV010000185.1, forward strand.
CCGCATCTCATTGAAGCTGGGCGACACATTTGCATTGATTATGCACTCAGTTCCGGTGTGTTTATCTAAGCTCAATTGCAAATCAATTTTGTATCTCATTGCATCTCATTTTGTATCTTTGTATCTTTTTATCTTTGCATCTTTGTATCTTGTATCTGCTGCCGCGTTGATTATAACTACAGGTGCTACATTTTAATTTGCTTGTTATTTTAATTTGCAATTGACATTCGCATTGTATAATTGTTTTTTGCAAAAACTTCACTTTGCTTAACTGTTGTTAATCGATCTTAATGCAACTGAGTCAAGTGGCAGGTTGCATGCAAATCGCTTGCTTGCCACAAACACTTATATCACACTTATGTATTAGATATGTGTATTAAAATTCAAGTACTTCATCTTGAATCTGTTATGACGACTTTATGGCCTCAACTGTTTTATAAGACTCTCAGGAATTTGTAATGTTGCCCCTGACTGATGCAACAATCTTGTTGCACAATTAATTTGTTAAACTAATAAGCATGGTATTCGTTTAACTGAATTAATCAGAGAAATACTTTAAATAAAACAAGTCGTATATAAATTAACCATATGTTTACTTAATATTTATTAACTTAAATATTTTGTATTTATTATTTTAAGTTTTGATGTACACAAAATTTTTTTAAATTTGTTTTAATTTACTACTTTAATTTTGATAAAATAAAATTAAAAATACTTTTCTTTTGAAAATTAAAAAAGTAATTTAAATTTATGATAATGTTATTTTAAATTTATAATAAAAGTCATATTATAATTATCAAAATTTGGTATTTATATTTTTTTTCTTTATTTTATATTTCTATCTATTTCAATACAAGCAAGAGTTGAAAATATTTTTCTATTTCTCTAGAAAAGTTTAAGTTCCCTTATGGATTATCAATACGATCGTATCTTAAGATCTTTAAGACATAAATCGATTAAATCAAAAATTTACTTTTAATGAACTTATTGAAATATTTTCCATTTATATGTAATAATTCTCTCTCTACCAAAATAGTTTTCGATTGCTTTCTTTTTGCCAAAATTTGAAGCGTAGTTTGATTATTTTTTAATTGATTGCAAATTTCGATGAGTAATTTGATAAATTTTTTAATTGATTGCGATTTTGAGCAAACTGAGAAATAATCTATCGAAGCTACAGCTATATGAATAATGTCTTTATTTTTGTTAATTTGGTATTCTAAATGTTGTTGTAATTGATGAACAAAATGACTATATTATGGAAACTGGAAGCTGTTGGAATAAACGATCTCAAACTGTCAACTTTATATTTATCAGCGTAGTTTTTGTTTCCCATTTTTTTTTTTGGGAAGTAGGGGAAGTTAAGATCAGATTGTCAGTTGACATTTTTTCATGTCCTTCGCCGCGTCAACTTTGAGCAGAAGAAACAAGAAGATCCAGATAAAGAGAGAGAGAGAGAGAGAGGGAGAAGAAACTGAGACCTTAAGTTATCATACCTTAACTGTTTAAACTCAGCTACATGACATGAGTTTGGGCTTTTGTTTTTATCTCCAAAGAGATCGATGCGATTCGAATCGAATCAAGGGGATTTTCTTGCTGTTTGATACCTTTTTTTTATTGTCTGATTTAGCAAACAATAAAGCAATAAATCAATCAATTATCAGTTAAACGCTCGAAAACGGACAGCGCCAGGCTAAAACTGCAATATGAAAATTGCTCAAAACCTTTTTGGGCAACGCTTTTTTTTTGTATATGTTTAAACAGGCAAAGAAAAAAAACAAGAGAGAGAGAAGAAGATATGTCGTATTATAATTTGTCAGTGTGGCATCAAAACAAAAAACCGAAAATATACAAAAAGAAATCTATATATATATATATATATAAATCTGCCAGATACATAAACTGCAACGCATTGCGTTGACTGTTTTTGGATTTTAGCCAAAAGCGCACTGGCGCCAAAGTAGGTCAGCTCCTCCAGCCACAATAGCTGCCAATTTGGGCGCACAAATTCCTGGACTGACAGGCAACAGACGACGACAACAACAGCAACAACAACGAGAACAACAACAACAACAACGACGGCTCAGTCGACGCATGCCAATTAGCCACAAGTCGAACTGTTGGCCAGGCCCAGGGGACACATTGTTGTTGTTGTTGTTGGGCCTCAGTCTCCAAACGAACTTGGCCAACGCCTGTTGGTATGCAATGTCGGGCCCAAAACTAAGACGCCCCCGTCTTCCCATTGTTCCACATACTATACAATAAGATACTGTACACAGGAAAAAAAAAAAGATGTTCTAAAATTTAGAATTTGGTTTCAGAACTAAGAATTTTGATTCAAACGTGTCGAGAACATTCGAGATTATTTTGTTGGCTTTAAAAAAAAATTAAACTAAAATAAAATTATCATACTATCAAAAATATAATTTTTAAAAATGTTCATATCATTTTTGATTAAAGAAAAATGTTGCTATATTTCACGTTTTTTTTCAGATACTAGAAGTGAATAATTTTATTAATTAAAAAAAAAAAAAAAAAAAAATTATTATTTACTGTCCCTGATTCCTTTATTAAAAACTGCGATTCTTTAGATTTATATGATTAGTATTAGAAATTTGGTCTTAAAATGATCTTATATTAAAAACTAAGTATTTAAGATTAACATTCTTAACTTTATAAGTTGTTTTTTTTTTCTCTGTAGATACAAAGATACTAGCTATGAATTAGAACATGCATATTTATATCTCTTGGATAATTCAGTTCAGTTTACAGTTGTCTAAACAATTCCCAATTATAAACAATATTAACTTAAATATTTGCCATATAAAAATCCATTTTTTTTCAATCTTAGCTTTGTTCTAGTTAATTTATGCTACATTTTTTCGCATGCATATTTATAATGTTCAAGAATTTGTAGATTAGTTTTCTAGCTCAACGTATTAACATTTTATGGTGTCATATTATGTGGATTCGGCATTTTCGCGATGTTAATGCCAAATTAATGGATCTACGCAGACTGTTTATAGATGGCTATGTTAATCTTTGATAACGAAATGAAGAGAGATATCTTCGAGGTAGCGCAGTTCTTCTTATCGTTCTTCTCATGTAAATTGTACCATTCATTCTTCTTCATCTCTTTTGAGTTTATATTTAATATAAGCGTGACACTATCTAAAATGAATAAGAAGTTCAAAGTCTGACCAACTTTATTCAATCTGCATTTAAATATTATTAACTTTATAAAAAAATTGATTTTCGAATTTTTTCCAAAAAAAATCATGTACTCCCCCCTTTGACTTTTTTGAAAAAATATTTCTTTCAAAATTTTAAATCTTTAGATTTCACTTTTAATCAAATCCTGGTGCCCCAATTAGTATAAAACAACACTTTAAACTTGATTCTGAGAGACTTCATTTTCTTGTAAAAAATCATGTCGAAATTGACAAAAATTTTGACTTGTAATGTTGACAGTCCAAGCAATTACTAAACTTTGAACTGTCATAACTTTGTCAAATCTTAACCGATTTCCTTGCGGAATACAATTTTTATCATTATTTTGCTTCTATATTGATTCTGCATTTAAATTTTTATCATCTAGAAAATTTGATATTTTTTCGCTTCTAAGCCATCTATCATCCAATTTTCCATACTTACCCTTGACATTTTTTCAAAAACTTTGATCTCTCATAACTTTATCAAATCTTAACCGATTTCTTTGCGGAATACCATTTTGATCATTATTTGGCCTCTATATTGATTCTGCATATAAATATTATTACATTTATAAATAAAATTTATTTTCGAATTTTTTCCCTTTGACTTTTTTGAAAAAATATTTGTTCAAAAATTGTAACATTAGAAATGTTATGTTTTTATTAGTTGAACCCCATAGAGTTGACCTTAGCGCGAACTATGTTGTTATTAGAAGAGAAATATCATTAAACCCGAGGCCAGTTTCACAGCTCAAATGATCGGTGCGAATAGATTTATATAACGGCTTTCGACGGTTTTGTCAGCATCAACTGGGGAGGTCTCTTCTCTCTCTCTCTCTCTCTGTCTCTGTCTGTCTCTGTCACCTTCTCTGAGTCTATGGTAAAACATACATCATCAGAGGGCCGCCACTTAGAGTTGCCTTGGGGGTTGCCCCAAAGAGGAGTATTAATTAGTTGCAAGAAGTAAAATATTTGCCTGAGCTTTAGCTAATGAACTGTTAATTTCGCCACAGTGCAAATGAGACAAACAGAGCGATAGAGCGAGATAGAAATACACAGGGAAATGCTGAAAACTTAATTGTATTTAATGGTTTAAGGCCCATTTTTTTGTTTGGCTTTTTTTGGCACTTGATTATGCAAAGTCTTAATTTGACAAAAAAAAAAAAGAAAAAATAGAAAATAACTTAAGTTGAACCGCTCAACGTGTTGGCAGTTGGGCCACATTAATTGTCTTACACAAATATGAGAAAAGCGAACCAAAATTTTGAAAAAAAAAAACATGGTAAGAATAAACCAAGTTATAGGTGTCGCAAATACTCTTTTAAATTTTTACTTTATCAGAGGTGAAAATATGTTTATCAATATCTTTATCAAAAATAGATATACACATATTCCAGCGATTTTTAGAACTTGAAATTGAATCATGAATCATAGATAATACTTATTATTATTATTATATATTTCTTTTGTTTATATAGTTGATTGATTCCATTGATAAGACAGCCATAAAACAACTGTACCAACTTTCTTAAGCTTAACTTAACACATGGTTAGTAAATGTCTAAGGACTCAATTTATAGGAAGTGTATACAACAGTGTAGATAGAGTATCACCCTGGGGACACGCGAGCTGCTCGCGCCAAATATTTGGACAACGTTTATTATGGGGCTGGCTTTCTATGAAATGCGCGAAAAACAACAGAAAAAAAAATGTAAAATATGAAATATGATGATGTGTGGTAAAAACTATGATGATATATGAAATACTGAAATATATATTCAATAATTGCGATTGCCGTTGGGACAGCTGCTGATGTTGATGTTGTTGCTGATGTTGCACCGCTCTAATGGAATTTTAATAATACATTTCGATGATGGCGACGACAGCAGCCCAACTGATGAGCTGACAAAGAGCCCCAAGACAAATGTGTGTGTGTGTATGTTGTGTGTGACAGTTGACAGTTAGAAAGCACAGTCTGAGAATTTACAAATCTTGAAATATTTGCATAATTAAACTCTAATACAAATTGGCAATGGAATAACAACATATGTAAGAAGCAAAAATAGTACATAGAATAAATATAATTATTCTGAATTTGGGGACAAACTAAAAATATTTTGGAAAAAAAAATTATTCAATAGTTTAATAGTAAACTTTATTTCATTCGTCACAAAATTGGATATCAGAAATTTTGGGGCTGGAATATGCTTTCGTCACTAGACTTTTACCTCGCTTAGAATTTTTTTTTGTGTGACATCAAAAATTTATAGGGAAATCCTTGTAGCGCTAGGATGAAGGATAATTTAACGTGATTTAACCAAATTCTATTACAGCATTAGATTTATTTTAATCCAGAATCCCGAATATATATATATATTTTCTGTGTAGGAAAAAGAAGTGAAAAAGGTTTGCCTGAGAACTTGGTTCATTGCCACTTTTGTTGGCTAATCATGCGCATGATCGGCTACAGAGATGAGCAAATAGTTGAAAAGCCAAGGGGAAAAGGAGAACGCACAAGAGTCTGAGAGTCTGTGAGTCTCTCACACTTGACTGCAACTCAACAGCATCAATAGAGATGCCAATGGGCCCACATTGTGCCACAATGTTGCATCTACGTCGTGCGTGCTTCGTGCGGGTCATAAGCAAACTTGTATCACGAGATATTACGATTAGATTGCCGTCAAGCAGCTCTATAATCAACCGACAGAATTTAGTGAATAATAAAATTAGATTGCTTAACGAGAGAGAACAAGTTCGTTATAGAGCAGCTCTACTGTTGTTAATTATAATATTTTCTAATTGTCAATAATTCAATAATTCAAGAATTCAATAATTCATTTCTTTTGATTATAAATTTCATGCTTTTCGAGTACAGTCTTACTTCCTTATTGTAACTGTTCCGTCTCATTAGTTGATATTTCTTGTTATTTTTGTTAATATAACACATTCTCCAGTTTACGTTGAAGATTCCACTCAAGCTGCTACTCTTTTGTAAAATCTTTCTATACAATTTCATATTTTTGTAGGTCTATTTAAGAAATAGATAGATCTAATAGATACCCTTTAAAAAGATTGATAGTATTAAAAAAAAACACACACACACTTCGAGGTAATAGTCTAGGGACGAAAGTATCTTCAAGCCCCAAAATTTTTTATATCAAATTTTGTGTGAAACAATATTAAATATAATATATAAATTATAAAAAAAAATATTGACATTTTGCCCTTATTCAACTGGTGGTATTTTTATTGGCATTTACTAAACTAGTGGTATTTTTTTGGTATTTTCTCAACTGGCGTTATTTTTCTTTGGTATTTACAAAATGTTTTCAGTTTGACTTAAAAATACTAATGCAATTTGTTTGGTATTTTTTCCGAATAAATACTAAAATATATGTTGCACTTTAATGACTAATTTGATATACCCTCGAGTAAATGTCGTGCTTCGTGTGGTTTTTGTTTTTGGACTGATATGCAAGTCGAGCTCAACTCGGTTCGTTGGCTCCTATGAGGTGCTACACTGAGAAAAAAAATGTTCTAAAAAATCGCTAGTATTATGAATTTGGTATGAAAATGGTTTTATTTCGTAAATACATTCCTAGTCAGTGAATCAATTTTAAATTTAATAATATAGTAAAAAAAAATTTTAAAAATTATATTTCAAATAATATAATTATTAAATTTTTATTTTTTTTATTAAGTCAAAATAAAAACTTGAGTTTAACGTTCTTAAGTTTTATAAAAAAACTTATATTGAATACAGTTCCTGGTTTTTTTAAGAGCAAAGAATGCTCTTGATTTTAGAAGTTGAAATTTTCTTTTTCAGTGTATGTGGTGCAGTGTGTTGCTGTGGACTTTGTGCTGGGCAAATGGCACAATAAATTCCCATGACAACTAATTTAGCTGGCGGTGATCGGAGCGCGAGTTGCGAGTTGCTTTCTCATCTTTGCCGACAACGTTTGAGTTGCAACTCGGCAACGTTTTATTGACTCTCTCTCGACTTTGACTTTGACTTTGAGTTTGAACTGTGCTGTGCAGTGTTGGTGGAGCATGTGGTTGTTGTGTTGGGCAGTGTAATGCAACCGTTTTTGGTCAAATTATGTGGCAGTGCCTAATGATTGTCTCCATGGACGGAGGCGAATAAATACCAGGCATTAAGTATACGCCACCGTCAACTGTACACTGTACACTGTACAACAGACCTCAGAGCGTGCCACAATCGCCAGTTGCAATGCAAAGTGTCAAAGTGCCTGAGCAGCCCACTTGCAACGCCCACTTGCAACGTCGGCAAAATACAATTATTAACTGTTTGCAGAAGGCGGGCGAACTCAACCCGGTTGCAACAAGGTACCGCCTTGGCTTGCCCGCCTGCGCACAGTGGTTCTTATCATGGAAAATTGGCTTAGTATCGACAATATATCAAATTTTCTAGATGATAAAAATTTAAATGCAGAATCAATTTAGAGGCGAAATCATGAACAAAATGATATTCCGCTTGAAAATCGGCTAAGTTTTGATAAAGTTATGAGAGATCAAAGTTAATGAAAAAATGTCAAGGGGTAAGTATGGAAAATTGGATGATAAATGGCTTCGTATCGAAAATATATCAAATATTCTAGATGATAAAAATTTAAATGCAGAATCAATATAGAGGCGAAATCATGATCAAAATGATATTCCGCATGAAAATCGGTTAATTTTTAGTGAGGTTATGAGAGATCAAAGTTTATGAAAAAATGTCATAAATGTATGGAAAATTGGATGAAGTTCATCTATGTTCGATTCGCTTAATCGGGGTACGAACCGTGGTAAATAATGACAGGCGATAATGAATGAATAATCATTTTATTTTAGCATGATAAAGTTCGTCTTCATTTAAAAAAATTCTAAATTTAATGTCAAAATATTTTATTTGTATTCAAAAGAGAAAGAACCACTGTGCTGCCTGGGCCTGGGGGTTAATGTGGCTGCCTCGTGTTTGTTGCAACTTGCAACTTGCAACTTGCATCTTGATGACATTGACGCGCGAATGTTGCCATGTCCATCAGCGCCAAGTGGCAACTGCAACTGCAACTGGAGCTGCAGCAGGAGCTGTCAGTGTGAGGCCAATGTCAAGCCTTTGGCTATAATTTAACACCCACGCGGCATGCAACAGAATGTGGCATGGCCTCAAATAGCAATTGCTTTAGCATACACGTACGTTTATTATCAGGTGTCGTCACTTTTCAATCATGTCACAAGTGCCAAACGAATTTGCTGCACAATTTGTCAAAGAGCGCACCAACAACGATAAACGATAGACGATAAACGATAAACGATAGACGATAGACAAAGCAGTCAATAACAAGCAAACTGAACAACTATTGTTATAAAGCTCAACATTTTATGAGCACATTGTCAGCGAGTTGTCAGGCATTGTAAAGTTGCATAACTGCAGTTTAGAGCACGCGACATTTTGTCGCAAGTTTACGGTCGATGCCCCCTCCAGCTGACAGTCTTGCAACATTGCCACAATGCCACCAATGCCACCAATGCCACATTGCCTTTGGGATGCGGCCACCAGAAACGAAACTAGAGATGCACATGAATGCGATAAGCAGCTAAATTATGATTGGATGATGCACATATCTATCGCTATATACGACTTTGACTTTGTCTCGCCCAACATTATTTGGGTGGGGCAGAAGAATTCTCCAGTTTGCAAGACAGCCTGTGGAATTGGTTGCATGAGAGTCAAACTCTCTCACAGCAGGCAAATTTGAAGGCAATTTAATTGCACAAATTGGCAATTGATGAATGCGAAAAACAAATCGAAAGTAAGGGGAGAAAGAGGTAGAGAAAAAGTACAATAAATAAGAGAGAAAGACAGCAAAAGAAAATTAAAGACTAGCTAGCACTTTTGGTAGTATATAATGCACTTTTGACAGCATTGAAGTTTGTGCTCTATAAAAAATATATCCATAAAGCTGTTTGTCCTGACTGTCTGACCGAGCATTCTGCAGGTCGTAACATAACGAGTAGAAAATTGCAATTTTTACACAAAATAAAAGAGACAAATTTATTGTAAGCTTAGATAAAATTTTGTTTTAAATTATTTTCATTTTATTTTCATTTTTTGCCTCAATTTAAAGACCAAGCTATAAGAACTAACTACAATGGATTTGTCATGGGATCAACATTTTTTTAATTTATAAACTTTATCATAAAATAAATGATAACATACCTCAATTTAGTTACTTATTTATCGTCAACAAACAGCAGCCGGCAAAAGAAATTCCTGGAACATAGAATTTTAAAAGAAAATTTATAAAAAAAACTTTTCAGATAAACAAACTGTAGAAATTGATATTTAAAAATTAAATGATGTTAATTTAATGTAGGATTTTGATTTTAATGTAAAAAATCCATACCAAGTCTTTTGTAATTATAAACCAATATTCAGTAAAGATTTCCTCTTCCTCCCTTTTTTTTCTACTCTCCACATTTTATTTGCATAAGTTTGATTCTTAGAACAATTTATATTGTAAGTATGTATCTTGTATCTGAGTTCATATATTTAAAATATACATAAAACTAAATATATTCTTTTGGTTTTATTGACTGCACACACTCTGCGCTTATATAGTTGTAATTGTTGTTATTGTTGTTGTTGTTTCTGGTGTTTATCAGCATTGGACGCAACATTTTGGACGCTTGGCTGCATTTTCATCATTTTCTTAATCAGTCAAAAACAAAAGAATAAAAGAAAAGCAAAAAAAAAAAAAAACCAGGAAAAAAAGTTCTTGTGGCATATGAGAGTTGCCTGTGTGGTAATTATAAAGTACACAATTATGAGGCAGCGTGAGTGAGGCAGATAGCAAGAGCGAGAGAGAGAGAGAGAGAGACTGAGTCTCAGTTGGGTAATTAAGTCAGCGAGCATGGCAAGTGCGCAATTCTAATGTCTATACCCTTCCCCTCTTGCCATTTTATCTACCAAAAAAAAAGAATATATATATATATATATCTACTAAAATTGTTATATAAGTTAAGCAGTGTCTGCAGTCTTTAGTCGTTTGGTTTTTTCGGTTTCTTCTATGATTTATGATGCTTGAAAGATAAATTTCCTAAAGCGCTTGTTAACTGCGCCTGTCAATAGTCGCTCAGAGATTCCCCTCTCTCTCTCTTCTATCCCTCCCCCTCTCACTCTTTCTAGTCAGTCTCTGATAATGTTAATGATGATAGTGTCAATGCTCTGTAGCGGTGAATTTGCCACAGCTTGTTCTGCCTAAAAGAAGTTCCCCCCTTCAGACCGATAATGTTTGGTGTTGTTGAATATTACGCATACGCTCTGTGTTGCATGCATATCATAAGACATTTCATTTGTGGCATCCACTCAACACTGCACTGCAAAGCTTAATCCACTCCCAAACCCAATCCCAATACCAATCCCAATCGTAGTCTCAGCCTCCGTTGATAGTTAGTCTCATGCCGCTTGTCCATTTGGCAACTTTGATGTTGCCGCCTGCGCATAAATCAATACAAATGCAACTGCAACGTCGCGACGTTGTACAGTGGTCAAATCCGAATGAAAAAATTCACATTATACATTTTAAATACAACAGATTAGTTGCTAGTACTCACTGAAATCTGTTAAGTCTCTTTAGATTCTATATATCGTTTTATATCTAATTTAATAAATAAAAAATATAATAAAGTTCAATTTCTATATAATTAAAATTTTTCATGATTAATCAAGAGAAACTTATTATTTTGTATTTATACTTTCCAATATATAATTTGAATTTTATCTTTACAGTTTTAATAGTAAATATTTAAAATTTTACTTTCATTTTAAATTTGAAGCAATTATTCCAATTTTTTTAATTAAATAAAAAATATAAAAAATAAATTTAAATGAAAAATAAGAAACATATATATAAAATGAAAAATATAGGAAATATACATAAAAAATAATACATAAAAATTAATTTCTTCCCAAGTAATTAAAAATTAAAAAGATATATGCACAAATTGGTTAACAGAATAAAATAAGCAAACACTTTCTGATAAAGTTTTTACATAATTCGAGCTTCAACAACCACTGTGCGTTGGCGTTGCCACTGCGACAATCGCCTCCTCTGTCTGTCCCCCGTCCGTGGCATTTCTCGTGCTCCTCAATGTTCTCATACATTTCCTCCTTCTGCCATTGGCAACAAATTAAGTTTTGCCGCAACTATGTGCGGCAATCGGTTGCACAATGAGCACACATCGGCCTTCAACTGGTCAAATGCACAAATTTGATGATCATCGATACACAGGACAGCAAAACGATCAAAGAGCGAGAGAGAGAGAGAGAGGAGAGAGAGAGAGAGGAGAGAGAGAGAGGAGAGAGAGAGAGAGAGAGAGAGAGAAAGAGAGAGAGAGAGAAGGAAAGAGAGCGAGATGCAGAGAGATTTAGTTGATATCTGCATATTTTTTGTGGCAAGCTTCTGCAGATTAATGTTCTTTTTTTGAGTCGAATAGACAGAGGTTGATAATTATGATGATATTAGGTGATAAGTTATCGAATGTTATCGATTTGAAGCATGCTGATAATTATTGCATATGTATATGTAAAGTTATCGAGAAGTGCGGATTAAACAAAATAGCAGAGTAATGAAATTATGTGCAAGTTAGAAAAATTTAAAAATATAAATAAATCTTTTCCATAATTAATAATTGCTATATAAAATTTCACTAATAACTTATCGAAAAGAAAACAAAATTAAATTATTATTTGCTAGTTTGATATTCGAAAAATAGTTCAATAAATATCATGTAATTTGCTTATAATTCGTAATCGAAATGTTAAAATTGGGTTGTATAGTTTTATTAAATCAAAGTGAAAGCTATGGAAAAATGCAAGTGATGTAAAAAAATTTAGTTTTTTTTAATTTTGATATATAACTTGGCTAAATAAATCAGAATTTTAATTTATTTATTTTTTTAATATCATGGAATCGGCAGCCGACACTTAGCTATAAGTTTTAATTAACAATTAAATTAAATTATTACTGCGTAATGTAAATGTAAATAAAAATATAATTATTCTGCAATTGATACAGTTCTGTCTACAAATTTCTAAGACCTGACCCTTGAGATTTGACATATATTTCGTCTCTCTCTCTCTCTCCTCTCTCTCTTACTCTCTCTAATTTCAAACTCTTCCCGCTGATCGAAAAATTTCAGCCCGTTGTGAGCGATTAAAATCTACAAATAAATTTTCACTTGATCACACAGTTTGGGGTCGCTTAACAACAATGTCTAGACAACAGAGTCGTCGCATGCTTTTTCACACGCACTGTGGCCACATTATGCAACAAAACCAACCAACCAAACAGCCAGTCAACCATCAGCAGCAACAGAACAAACAGATTTAATATGATATGATGGCTAAGACAAGTGCCACAGCGGGGTCAAATCGGCTGGATAAAATCAATAAAAAGTGGTATTGAAAAATGGAAATGAAAAACATGTTGTGACAAGTTTTAGTAGCAGGAAATTTCAAACGAATTTCATTAAAAGTTCTTTTCTTTTTTCTTCCAACTCGCATAACATAAATTTTAATTAAACATTAGAAAATGTTTTTTTTTTCTCTCTTTTATTTAAATCAAAATGCAAAATTCAACTTTGACTTTTTTTTTGTTGGTTCGTTTCTAATTGCAAATTGATCGAAATCGAAAAGATATTTGAATATTTATATGGAAATCTAGCGAGTATTATTTGATGATGTGAACCTCAGTATGTGTAAGTGTGTGTGTGTGTGTGTCTTGTGTGTGCGTGTGTTGGATTTTTCTTCTGTTTTTTCAATGCTTTTGCTGTGAGCATTCGTGCTACCGTTAGAATATTAAAAAAAAATATATATACAAGGGGAAAAAATACGAACGAACTCATCAGTGGCGTCAACGGCAGCGCCGCCGTCGCTTTTTTCGAAAAACATTAATTAAATTAATTAACCAACTCGTGCCAAGAAATTCATACAACAACAACAACAACAATTGAAGAGCATCTCTGCACGAAAAATTGTTTTTGCTGCTTGAAAACGCATAATTAATGCGCTCAGCGCCCAGAACCAGATTAAAGTGCGACTGTGCTCAGTCTAAGGTCTACATAGATATCGTAGTACCCATACCAATCTTTAAATTCTTATTCTTGTTGTTGTTGTTGTTGTAGGTGCTTGGGCAGTCAGCTAATCGGTTAGTTAGTCAGCCTCATAGACCATATACTATACTATATTTAAAAATGCACTCAGAAAAATAGGCCATTCTAAAATTAATTAAGTCCATACTTGAATTTATATATTTTTGTCCCTATATTTTTAAGTTTTCTGTGTGCTTACAGTCTTTATTGAAAATTCTTAGATTAAGGAATATTTAAAAAAAAATACATACAAAATTAATATATTTTCTTTCAAGATTGAAATAAACTTAAATTTTGAAATTGAAATTGGATTTCTGTATTTAAAGTTTGAAAATTCCGAACTCAGACAGCTTTTAATATTAGAAAATATAAATAAAAAACTAAAATAGTTTCTTTCAAGATTAAAATAAACTTAAATTTTAAACAGGAAACTGGATATCTGTATTTAGATTTGAAAATTCCGAACTCAAGCCGCTTTTACTATAAGAAATATATATAAAAAATTAAAATGATTAAAACTAGTTTCTTTCAAGATTGAAATTAACTTAAATTTTAAACTTAAAACTGGATTTCTGTATTTAGATTTGAAAATTTTAAACTCAGACAGTTTTCAATATAAGAAAATATCAATAAAAAAAATAAAATATATTATTTTAAGATTGAAATAAACTTAAATTTTAAACTTCTAACTGGATTTCTGTATTTAGATTTAAATATTTCAAACTCAGACAGTTCTAATATCTTAAATATCTGCTGTTTAATTACGTACATCTTGATTTTATTCCAAGTGTATGTTCAAACATAGATGCGACTTTAACTCAACTTAACTTTCGTCTCGTCTCGTCTCATCTCCCGTATATGTGTGTATGCATATTATAATTCAACAGTTTGCTGCAGTTGCAGTTGCAACCGCCTGTGGCACTCGACTCTGCTGATTCGGTAGCATAGATAGAGATTTCAGTTATTTATGACTCGACTGCGGCATGCTGCAGTGCAGCCTTTCAACTTGACCATGCAACAGCAACAGCAACAGGTGCAAGGCTCTCCTGCCTCCTATGTCTATGTCTATGTAACTGTGGCAGCGGCAGCGGCAGCTTAGATTTTTGTCAGACCAAATGCTAAAGCGTTTTTTCAAATGGCAGAAAAAGAAAAACAAGTGGTTTCCTGGTGTGGTAGTTGAAGTAAAGCTGAAAGTTGGTGAAAAACGGTTTCCTATTTCCAATTGATGCAAGTTCGTTGCCTAAGTCTTTCGTTTGGTTGCGCTTACTTACAAGTTTATTGAATTGATGCTCGTGTCTCTCTTTAGTATCATATCAAATTCCTTCTTAATTCTTCATTTTCAAGCTTTCTATCTTTCTTTCTCTGTCTATCCTCTGTGTCTTAAAATTAGAAAAAAATTAAAATCCTTTAAAGTCTTTTTAGTATTCAAGTGCAAGTTCGTTGCCTAAGTCTTTTGTTTGTGCAGACTATTTACAAAGATGTGTATAATAAATTTATTAGATAACACTCAAAGGTTTGTCTATGAACATATATACCTTGAATTTTGAAAAATAATACTATCTTGATTTTTTTTAAATTTTTTTCTTTCACTCTTTTTCTAATCTTAAATAAAGTATTAAATTATATACATATAATTTTTTTCAAGGCTTATAGTCTCTTTTAATTTTCTCTAGCGATATCTATATGTTTTCCTATAATTTATTCTAAAAATATATAAATATATCTATATTATTTTTATAATTGTATATAGATGTATTGATATCTTGATCTATATATCTATATTTATACATGCATAACCCTTTCTCCAATTTAAGATAAATTCAAATAAATTGCAGAATTGATCTGTCAACTTTTCGATTTCCAATCACGTGTTATGACTATTCCTATTGCTCACAATAGTCTGACCAACTTTGGCCAGCTTAGTTTAATGTGAAACCAGCAATCCGAGATGTTCCACAATGAACACGTGCCGCAGACAGGCAACAAATCAAACAAATAATCCACAAAGGGATACAAAAGTGTTGCTACGATAACTAAACAATGAAAAGCGAATGTATCAATAGCAACAACAACAACAACAGCAACAACAATAACAACATCAAATAGATAGTGTGAATTTAAAATAAAGTGGCGCTTAATTGCGACCGATTAATGAGGCAAGAATTTCAACAACAACAACACAAACAAAATAAAGGGCCGCAGGGTGACCATCAAAAAAAAAGTCAGCGGTGTCAGATGTCAGGTGTCAAAAGTCAAATGTCAAAGCAATGGCAAAAGTTTAACGGTGCTTTCAGCAGTTTCGCCGTATTAATCATACGAAAAATATATATTAACACCAATCAGCCGACGGCAGCTGAACAACAAACTCAACGACAGTCGGAAGGTCGCACGATTTGCCAAACGAAAATCTAAACATATGAAAATCATAGCGACAAGTGAGAGTAATTGACTTAAAGATACCCTAGAGTTGAACAAAATTTAAATATTTTATGTCGGATAACAATTAAAATTGTTAAAATGTCAGAGTCTAAAAAAAGTCAGATTCCTGAAATTAAGAATATATATCAAAAATATTTTACTTTTATAAAAATAAACAAATAAATATTTGTCTGAAAAAAAAAATCCACACATTTATATTTATAAAATATTTCCCATGTTTATTTTGGGGCAAAAGATCAATAGCTAAAATAATCGTGTGAAAAACTAAAAACTTTCATGTGAAAATAGTACAATAAGCAAATAAATAAAAAAATATTTGTGTAAAAAAAACCACACATTAATATTTATTAAATATATTCAGATTGCGACACATTTATTTTGGTGCAAAGGATCCATAGCTAATATAATTGTCTAGAAAGCTAAAAACTATCATCAAAAAATAAAAACAATAAATTCAAAAATTACAGGGTACTCTTCAAAAAAAGTCAAGTGCAATAAGCAATAAATAATAACAATGAGTAAAAAGACAGACTGCAAAAGGGAACTTAAATTTAAGTGGCACAATGTGTGCATATTGAATGCGTCTTGCAACATTGCCAACTCCGACTTTAATTTCGATTCTGATGCCTATTCCGAATTCGGACAACGCTTCGAGTATTACGTTTTGAGTTTTGAGTTAAGTCTTGCGGACTGATTTTGATACGCGTCGCGTGACACAATTTCCAAGTGTCTGCGAGAACTAAAGACAAGACAAATGAAGGAGGAGAAACACGGGGGCGATACAAGGTGAATTAACCAGAGGCACAGGAAGTGCACAGACTTGGAGCGGCTTCTGGTAACAAACAAACAAAACGTTAACAAAAATCAAAATAAAAAAACAAACAAATTACAATGCATAATTAATATGGAGAACGTTGACAGTTGTCGTAAATGGTGAAGCGACTTCCGATCGACAGTGCTAATCAAATTTGGCAGCGTTCCCCTTACACACACATAAACGCCCTCTACCGTCAAGTAGTGACAAAAGGGCGGCGAGGTGGAAAAGGCGACTCCAGGTGATTGTGCCTGCCTGGAAATTGTGGATGTGCATGGCAATTGCCACCTGTGGCAGAACATAACAAACAAACAAACAAACAAAACGACAGAAGAGACAGAGAAAGAATGAAAGGGAGACAAGGAAAGAGAAATGGGGAGTTAGGGCGACAATCAAACAAGAATAAAAATGAAAATAACATACATAAAAGCCGTCGGATATATACACTTTATGATAGTTATAAGCTAAAAAAATTATCTGGATGAATGTGAAATATTATGTAGCTATGCAAATTATTTTCGACAGATATTTTTTTTATTATCAAGACTTTTTTTGAATATTTCTCATTTAGTATTTTTGTATGGTTTCCAAGCAAATTTATTCCTAATTTATTTATTTTCATCATTATTTATTTAACTTCGTCTCCTTTAACGTATTTTTAAATTTTATTTTTATTTGCTTATATCTTCTTTTAATTTTTATTTAAAACTTTTTCTTTTGTTAGCTATAATTTTGACTATTAAAAAATTAAAATTCATTTATATTTTAAAAATTAAAATAATGAATTGCTGAAAAAAAGAATTTTAATAACAGCTATACGTAGAGATTTATTAATCAGTTTATATATTTAAAACATATTCAAATTTTGATCTACACAACATTGTCAAACGTCTCAACTTAGCGCTTATACCCTGCAATCTACACTGCCAACACTTGACTGAAAAATTGACAGTCAAAATAAAACGAAAAGAAAAAAAAAAACGTTCGTTGGAAGGAAATCCCATTAATGACAAAATCGATAAATTAATTTGTTTTCATCGACTAAATGCATAAATTAATGTAAATAAACAAACACAAACACACACACACAAAGTGCCGTTAAGTTAAATATTGTCGTCTTGTTCTGTTGCTGTTGTTGTTGTTGTTGTTATTGCTGCTGTCGAATTTTAAATACAATATTAATTAAGATCCATCCAATTCTCCGACAGCATCAATAACTTAACAAATTGTTTAATAAAATGCGCGCACAAACGCAACGGGTGGCATCGTCTACTGACATCGTTGTTTCTACTGAATGAAACCTCATTTGTCAGATAAATCAACAAAATTTACTATCAACATAACGACTCATCGAATGCAGCTGCCAAAAGATTAATGTAGAATCAATCTTTATGAAACATAAAAAAAAATTCTTTTAGTAGTAGAACTGCATTTAAAAGTCACTTGTCTCAGTTTTAAATTCTACTTTGGACATTAACATATTGGTAATACATATAATTATTTATTTTTAATATTTTATATTTTTTTTTCAATATTTTAGCTATCTTTATTTCTGTTCTTTATATTCATTTTAATTAATATTATTTAATTTTTCCTAAAATTTTTTTTTATATGTTTTTATGTTTTTTGATTATTTTCTACTTTATTTTTGGATCTAATTTCTACTCTCTTCTTATCTGATTTATTTTATCTATTCCCTTTCTTTATTTCTTGCTTCTATCGTTATAAATTTTTTACCTTTTTTTTTAATTCCATTTTAAATAACAATATTTCTTAATTCATCCATAGACATTTCTGTTATTTTCGAATTCTCCAAATCAAATTCAAAGCAAAAACAACTCAAATATAGCACACCCTGTAATACAGTCTTCAGTCTCGATTGTTTACTTTATTTCTCTATGCAATTGTATCTTCATATCAAAGTGCAACTGTAAATGGCATTAAGTCAACTTGGAAGTTGCATAGTCAATGTGACAAGCGGATTACGCAATCATATTCACAGTAGTGATACGAAGCGTGTCCAGAGCATAAAATAAGGGGAGAGGGAGGGGAGACTGACTGCAACTGACTGAGATCCATCAATTGGCACTGTTGATGCCCGGAAAAGTCAATCTGAGAAGACTGCACAGATTGCATACTGATCTAAGAACTGAGAACTGAGAACTGAGTTAAGAGAACTTGGGAACTCGGGCTGACAATTTACCACATTGATATTTAAATATGCCGTTGTATTAATCATGGAATTACTTGCAACAGTCAGAGGAGACCATTTAAAATCATATTAACAAGAGATACAACAACTATAAGAAAGAGAGGGAAGAGGAGAGTGCATAGTGACAGAGAGGGAGAAATAGATAGAGATTAAACATACACGTAATTGCTGCAGAACGAAGATTTAATACCCTAGCAAGAAATTAAAATTAACTTCATGAGGTCAAAAATATATAATCGTAGAGATGTATAAGAAAATAATGATGTTTCCTTTGACAAATATATTATATATTATATAAAATGCTTTGTCCTGACTGACTGACTGATTTATCAATTTATCATAAAAGAAGAAAATAATAACAATAACAAAAAATAAATAAAAATAGTAAATACTTTAACTAGTGCTGTATAATATAAATGAAGAAAGCATGGAACAAATGGACACTGATGGAAAAAATTATGGTTTGTCAATTTTAATGCAGAATCAAAATAGAGGTCAAATAATGAAAATATTGACATTCCCGAAAGAAATCGGTTAAAATTTAGCAAAGTTATGAAGATTTGAAGTTTGTGAAAAAGTGTCAAGGAAAGTGTGGAAAAAATGAACAGTGATCGTAAATATCGAAAAAATCGACACTGATGGAAAAAATTATGGTTTCACAATTTTGATGCAGAATCAAAATAGGGGCCAAATAATGAAAAAAATTACATTCCCAAAAGAAATCGGTTAAAATTTAGCAAAGTTATGACAGTTAGAAATTTTCAAAATACTGGCAAGGGAAATATAGATAAAATGAACATTGATCAAAAGTATGGAAAAAATGGACACTGATGGAAAAAATTATCGTTTCACAATTTTGATGCAGAATTAAATAAGAGGCCAAATAATGATTAAATTGATATTCCGCATTGAAATCGGTTAAGAATTGACGAAGTTATGTCAGTTTAAAGTTCTATCGTTGTACTTTTACAACAGATTCTTTAAAAAATTCTACTATAATATAAACATATCTCAAACTTCTTAAAATTAAAAAATAAAACTATAAATAAATAACATTAATTTCCTCAAAGTTTTTATACCCTTCCTAAAGCCATTTTCAAGAGCATCAAAGTAAAGTGGAAGCTGATTTAGTTGCTGCACTTGGCCATGTCATGTCGTGTCAGGTGTCCGGTCGTGACACTCATTAGCCTGGCCAAAACAGAGGCCAGAGGTTCGAGCAGTAACAGTGAACAGTGTGTCAATGGAAGAACTTGAACTACATTGAGTTTAGAATGAAGTCTATGGAATAAATTGAACAGCTGAATGTTGAAGATTGAAATAATTTTCTATAATTAAACAATTAAATCAGCAAATCAAGTGAAATCAACACTTGGGTTCGCCCAGTTTGAGCTGAGTAATTTCGCCAATCTGTTGAAATCTTTTCAAGTCACGAACTCTGAGTCAAAATTTTTGTTTGTAACTGAACTGAAATGTGAAATAAGTCAGAGCAAATCTATTTGCTTCCCTCACAATTTTCAGTGTAAATTCATTGTGTGCATCATCATTAACATCATCAATATGTTGACGTTGAGGTTGTTTTTATTTATAATTTTAATGCACTTTTTAAAAGAGGGAAACTCATATCAGAAGCAGGAGTTTGAATTGCCCGAACGTTGCAAGTATCTGAAGGAGTCCAAGGAGATGTTGCATCAAAAGTGCAAGGGTAAATTTCCCCTTGTGGCATATACGAAATTTCGTGATACATTCATGAAACAGGACGATCGTATGGCGCTTTATATGCCCGACTCGCTGGATTATGTGATGGTTGCTCTTAAAGAATCGGAACTTCATCGTTGCGAAAGTATTCAACTGATCGAATTGAAGGAATATGTCTGCTATGATGGCGATGGCGGTAGACGAACTATAAAATTCAAAGATGTGCGCATGTATTGCTTTCCCTTTCACATTCAAATCACCGATGATCTCACCCATGAGTGTGTCCTCGAACGCGACGGCGACTCGGAGTCGAAACTGGAGAGGGATATGCTAAAAACCAAGGGCGGTATTATACACTATATCTTTGATAATGATGCGACGGGACGATTAATGCCTTATCAACGTGTTGTCTTTGTTTTTACGTCAATATTTGCGTTGGCTAATTCAGCTCGCCAATTGTAAAGCAACGAGTTGTAAGTAAAGTAACGAGTAGCGAGTTATGAATTATCGTTGATAATTTTTATATAAAGAGTAACAAGTAACGAGTGGCAAGTAAAGAGTTATGATATGTGGTTGGCGAGCTATAAACAACGAGTAACGATCAACGAGTAGCGAGTAATTATTTGTGGTTGGCAAGTGTCATTTAACGAGTGACAAGCAACGAGTAGCGACTACTGATATGTGGTTGGCGAGTTGTAAATAACGAGTAACGATCAACGAGTGGCGAGTAATTATTTGTGGCTGGCAAGTTTCATATAACGAGTAACAAGCAACGAGTAGCGAGTAATGAAATGTGGTTGGTGAGATGTAAACAACGAGTAACGATCAACGAGTAGCGAGTAACGATTTGTGGTTGGCGTGTTTTATACAGCGAGTAATGAATTGTGTTTGGCGATTTATAGATAACGACTAGCGATTACTGATTGTGGTGGGCGCCATGTATATAGCTATGAACAAGCAACGAGTAGAAAGTAACGAGTTGTCACTAGTTGTCACTGACAACTACAAATTTAATTGATTTATGTAGCGAGTCGTAGGCTCTGAGCAAGACACAAGTAAAAATTGAATAGTTTTTAGCAGCGAGTAGCTAGTAATGAGTTAAAAATTAACACGACTGTGAGTCTATACATCGAAATGCGAAGTAACCACTAACGAGTTGCAAGTAACGAGTGGTAAGTAACGAGTTACAAAGCAACTAGTTTCGTTTCTAAAAAATCTCTTCACTCTCGCCTGGTAACCGGCGCCCGATTCTCGATTCTCGACTCTCGACCTGCTGCGTTTCACTAATTGAAGCTCGTAAATTTTTATATGCATATCGCCCATTGAGAACCATAAAGATTGATCAATACCGAAGTACACAGCATCATAAAAAATGCATAAGAAGCAGCCACAGTCATCAGTTCTCTTCAGATGTAAAGTCAATTCTTATTTTTAATATATTTTTTAAAGCTTTTTTTTACATTGTTTTTTATCCAAATTGAATCTGCCATGTTGTGCGATGTTAAATATTTATTTTACAAACATTAAAATGCATTTCGTTGTGTGCTACGCCCCATGTGAAAAAAATGGAAAACAACAACTACAACGAGACAATGCAACGTTTTTGTAAATTCTTTTCTTGGCATGAGGGGAAGATTGTTGGGGGGGAAGGTATTTTACTTTAGCTATTTCTCATATCACGTTGCATTTTTGGAGTCGGTCACCTGCGCGCGCCTGGCGTGCGTATCATTTAAATCCATCAGCTCCATTTCCATGCCCCATTCATCCGGTGTGTTTTTTTAATCTAGCGGTTCGTGTTCCAAGGAAAAGCCTTGGAGCGTTCAATGCCCTAAGGGTTACCATCGAAACCGAACCGAACCGAACCGATTGAATGGGCTGGCGAATCGAAGGCGAATTGCCAAAGCTCGAATCTCGAATCTCAATTTGAATGCAAACATCGAGATGTTGACACTTCACTTGGCAAATTTGCATCTTGGATACGAAATGCCGTTGCCTGGCCTCGCACAGTGGTGCCCATAAAAATATTTTTATTAGTTCAAATTACTAAAAAATTTGACTTTGAAAGAAGTCAAATAAGTTCGGCTGTTAAAAATGCTTGTAAAATTTAAAATGGCTGACCAAAAAAATGTAATGTCGTGAATTAAATAAAGTAAAATAATATAAAAATTTACTATAAATTTAAATATAATTTTATATATTCACTACTTGAGTTTAACTGATTTCTTGAGCAGATTCGAAGCAAATCGCTTAAATTAAACTATTACAAACTGCACCACTGTAAAGCGTAGATTGTCCACAAAACAACACCCACAATTGGTCAAGTTGTTAAGTTCTATTTTATTATTTTGTATACCCTTTAGTAAAGAAATATATATAGAGAGTATATAGTAAAAAATTTAAAAAATTAAAAAAAAATTATCTTTAATTGGGGGAATGCTTAAGTTAATAAGAAAGCTTAATTATGTTGTTTAGATTTGCATACGATTTGATTTATTCCATTGACAAGTCAAGGCTTATAAATTAATTTTTATATGCTATTTATTAATTAACGTAGAGACCAGAAAATTAGCTAACCATTAAAAATAGAAGAAAACAATTAATTTAGTTTTATATCCTATTTTTTAATAAATCTAAAGACCAGTAAATTTTCTGAGCATTAAAACTACCCGTAAAAAAATTAAATTTACACAAACCACTACAATTATTTTATTCAAAATACAAATCTAAACTAATGAGAAAATGTTGTAAAATACAAAAAAAAAGTTTTAGACTACAGGGTATTTTGAGAGTGCATCTAGCGCAAAATTTGGAGCAACTTTACATTGTCAGATAGTGCTCTACTGCAAGGCACATTTCAAATTCAATCGCTTTTCAATTTCTATTTTGAATGCCTCCTACCACCCGCTGTGGCATGCGTCACGTGTCTGTGCGTCACCTCCGTCCGGTTTACCTCCTGTCGGCGTAACTGGCACACTTGAGTTCAATCGAATGCCACAGCAGGTGACGCCGCGCCGCAGTTGTTGACCATTTCGGTGGTCGGGTAATTGCGCAAAAAATAAAATACAAAAACACACAAAAAAAAAAAACAAGTGGGAAAGGCTATAGTCGAGATCCCGACCATAGGATACCCGTTACTTATTTCAATATATATAAAAGTACTGTAAAGCAATAACCAAAAAAACTACTGCATACTTTTAGGTAACTGTATTGAAATTATAACTTTATAAATAAATTTGGTTAGCTATTACTGCCGATCTTCTTGTCCGATCTTGCTGCGATTAAGTGAGATTATAGATAATATTATATACCATAAAAACTGTATTTTGAAATCTTTTAAATTAAATTTTTTTTCTTTTTAAAATTATAATTATTTTTAGTTTATGTAATTAAAATTATTGCTGCATACTTTTAGGTTATTGTATTGAAGTTATAACTTTTTGAACAACTTTGGTTAACTATTACCCGCGTAACACTTGTCCGATCTTGCTGCGGTTAAGTGAGATTATATATAATATTAAAAGATAACGTTTTTTACCATAAAAACTGTATTATCTTAAAATTAAATCGGCTGTTCATGCTGATCAAGAATATATATACTATATGGGGTCGAAGATGCCTTCTTCATCCTGTTACACGCATTCCAACGAACACAATATACCCTTTTACTTATTTTTTAAGTAACGGGTATACCAAAACAGAATCGAATTGTTAACCATTTGCATAAATTTCACTTGCATGGGGGAAGTGCGCACTTGGAGCTATGTTGGGGGAAAAAACTGCACTTAACACTCGGCAAAGTCTCAGGTGCGTAATGCTACTTGCTACTTGCAACTTGCTACTTGCTACTTGGAACTTGCCACTTGCCACAGTTGGAGGCTGAAGAAGAAGAAGAAGATACCTGCTTAGACGTCATAAACATAAACAAAGATTAGGCGGCTGCTGCTGTTGAGTTTGATGGCTCATTAAAACGGTTTCCAGGCTGCAAACTACGTCCAATTGTGGCATCAATGGAGTTTGGGGAGACTGTTGAAATTGCAATTGTGTTATCAATTCATTAGTCAGATTGCGACACAACTGTACCAGGCCACCTGCTACCAATTTCAACGACTGCAATTCAATACGAGTTCAAATACTGTGCTCAACTGTGCTCCTAATCGTAATCTCCATAAAAAATTACGATTAAAGCCATAAGCAAGTTTCTTTTTATGACTAATTTTAGATTGCATTCTCTGCTTTTTATGTCCAATTTTGGCAATTAAAACTCACTTTTAGACAAAATTAGTTGACAATTTTTTATGGTTGCATCTTTTTACTACAACCTCTTATAATGTTCGATTTATGTGGCATTTGACTTTAATAAAGCTGTACATCATTATTCTTGTTAAATTTTTTTTTTTGTTTTGGAATCATATATAGAAAATAACCTTTTATTCCCCCATGTGCAAACTTGTTTTCAGCGATTTTGAACATTGTTTTTTTCGAGCTTTATAAATTTAAAAAATGTTAAAATTATATTTAATTAAACAGCATCAATGTACCAAGTTTCATAACTCTAGCTCTTATAGTCTTTGAGTTATTTGAGATAGATAGATAGATAGATTGACACTTCAAATTAATTTTTCTAGTTCATTTGATTGTTTCAAGGATTGTATATAGAAAAAAAACATTTATTTCCCCAATAAGTAACTTTATTTTAGCCATTTTAAAGAACGTTTTTCAAATAAAATAGCGTTAAGTCTTAAGATTTTATTAAATTTATTTTCGCTTTATTCCACAATTTGCGATCATTTCAACAAATTTTAAAATTCAAAACACAACTCAAAAATAACGCAGAATTATCTGTATAACAAATTATTCAATTTAATAACTATCAGTTCTCAAGACTTTGAGTAATATGCAGAGCATATATATTAATATGTATTAAGTGCTAATCGCTCAACTTTTAGGCTCATTACGGACCATTCTTTGTGGGTTCATTTGACTCTATTTTCGGAACAAAAGGTGTCTATAATATTAATTACTTGTAAGTAGTATGGCAAATTAACTAGAAAAGGTGCTGCAAAGCTGTCAGCCAAATCGAATGCCATCTTACGACTCTTGTCTCTTCTGGCTATAATTAAAACATTGAGACATTGGTAGAAGAAAATAAAACAAATCATTTCAAAGATCAACTAAAACAATAAGCGCCAATAAGCAGACAAAGCAAATGTGCAGTTAGCTTAACGGTGAAGCGTGAAGAAAAACATAAATAAAAGTCCCCCCCAAAAATAACTTAAAAAACCAGAAGAAAAGGTTGACTCGAAAACAAAAAAAAAAAAAAAAACTGCCAGTTCTATAACCTTCCAATCGATTTGTTGGTGTTTTCCAAACTGACACATGAACTTTGGGCCAAAACTTCTTTTGCCTTTTGGCTCTGCTTGGTTTATAAATTTTAAACTTAAAGTACCGTACGACTTTGATAAAGACGCGACAGGTCTCTGCCCTCTCTCTCACTCTCTCTCTCTCGCTCGCTCTCCCTTTCTTTAGCTCACTCTCTGTCTCTTTCAGCTTTTGTTGTTAACTAAAGAAAACAAAATATATTTGTAACAATACAATTTTCGAATGTCTTGTCTATTGTTTGACTCGGAGTATTTGTTTTTTTTTTTTTGTTTTGGGGCGGCAATCTGGCCGTTGACATTTGTCAACCTCTTCCCAATCCAATTCCGATCAGATACCATATCATATCATATTATATTATATGATACTCATGCCACAAGCCCATTTTTATCCCATTCGCTGCGGTATTACATTTTGCGCTATGATTTAAAGTTATTTAAACCTATTTGCCAATATATTTAGAAACATCTTAAGTATCTTCATCAACAACATCATTATGATCATTATCATTTGCTGCTGCTTCTTTTTTTTTTTTTTTTGTTATCGCTTTTGCCCTTTTGTTGTCAACATTTTGTGAATTATATCATCGTTGTTTTTTTGTATAGAAAGAGAGAAGTCAAAAATGAAGGGCGAAGCAGATTGCGTTTTTTTTAAAAATTGTTTTTATCATACATTCGATGTTGTTTTTTTTTTTTGCGCAAAGTCTGGCTTTGATAACTATTTTTGGATCATTGTCTAGACCTGAGCAATATTTGAAATATGCAAATCCCATAGAGCTGGATACACTTTACAAGATATTCAACAAAAGAATGGCATTTGTATTAAATTCTTATTAAATTCTCTTCTTATTGTAGACACATGCCGAATTAGTTCCTATAATATGTCTAACAAGATGAAAGACTGGGAAAGAAAGGTCTTAAGGCAATATTCTGACGAATAACGAATTATCAAGTTATTTTTATACGTTTTTAGAAATCTTAAAGATTCTTCTAAGGAAACTAGCCAAAAAAAATAAGAAAGCACCTACATTAAAAAAAAATAATTTTATATTCTAGATTATTTTCTGCAAATATAATATAGTGAAGGAATATTACATACCATATAATATATGTCTAGAATTATTTATCTTGCATATATTCTAGTTAAAGTTGATCTCTAAGTTCATGATTCCTTATAAATTAATCCAGCATCAATTGCTTATTTATCAAAGCCATCTGGTTTTAGAACCCGTTGCCCGTAATTTACCAACCCAGGTAATTGAAGAATCTTTAGAGTATTACTTGTGCAATAAATTGGCAGTCAAGTCAAAACAGTCTCAGAACTAAATGTGGAATGTACATGAAAGAATTGGATGCTAAATAACATGCTTAAGCTTCTACACAGTGTTTTCAATTCGAATTCCAAGTTTATGTGTGCTTCATCAATAAATTCCATCTTAAATGTAATCACAAATCTGTTAAGTAATTGCAGATAGCTAGATATGCAGATACCCTGCAGTTCACACTATATCAACAGGGTATCTGTAGCTTGTTATCTGAAATTACGGACAGGGGAGGGTATTATATAAATAATAGTAGACTTAAAGATAACAAAGAAGAGATATTAATAAGAGAATTGTTTAGAAATATATAAAATTCTTTATTAAACTTTAAAGAATTTACCTCTCAGTAGAGATTGCTGTAAATTCAGCATATTAAGCCTAGATTTGTTCAGTTTTTTTTATGACAAACAGATAAGGAAATTAATTAATGTTTTATTTCAAGAATATGAGGATATTTTATTATATTGATATAGTTTTTTGAATATAATTTATAGTATAATGGAATTATTAATAATCTTTAATGTTATTCAAAAAAAAATCATCTCTGGGAAGAGATATATAGTCAGAAAACTAAGCATCGATTTTTTCAATCTCTTTATTTCATCAGAAAAAAAGAGATTAAGATATCAAGTTGACTTTTTGAATTCTTTTATAAAAAGTTATGGAAAGCTTATTATAATAACAACATTTTTTTTTTAGTATTCTCTGTTGAATGATCTCAAGAAATAAAGTTAGAGACAGCACATAGGTCTCAGTTCTCTCTATTCTTACTTTTTTGATAAATTTTTGAGCACACTACAGAGTATATGTTAGTCAGGCTTATTGCTACACAGTTTTGCGGCTTTTTCGTCTTATTTATGTGAGGGTGGGTTGAGGGTCCTTAAACAGATGTGGCAGCCACTCACAAAGCTGAAGCTGATGAAGAAGCGATGACAGAGAAGAGAGAAGCAAAAAGCAGAAGAGCAAGAAGAATCCAGAAGACAAAGAAGAAGAAGGGTGTGAAGAGTAGAAGGAGTGTGGAGAGGGGGGGGGGAAGTAAACACGCCCCCAAAGAGAGCAACAGTTGATTGCAATTTGAAGAAAGTTCAAATCAGGCAAAAAGGGGCGTGGCAGCGCCTTATAGATAGTGCACTAACAAAGTGTTAAGATCTCTCTATGTATGTGTGTGTGTGAGTGTGTGTGTGTGTGTGTGTGTGTGTGTGTGTGTGTGTGTGTGTGTGTGTGTGTGTGTGTGTGTGTGTGTGTTTGTTGTACTTGTTAGCAGCGCCAGCTGCGTCATTAATTAAGCAGCCAATAACGAGGCGCAGACTGCGGCAACTTGGAATGCCACAGATTGTTGCAGATAGCAGTCGATGCTTATCGCAGCAGCAGCAGCGCAGCGGCAGCGCAGCAGCAGCGCAGCAGCAGAGCGCAAGATAAAGTTATAAACGGCATTTATTGCGATTAAGTTGATTGTCAAAAAATTTGCAAACAAATGAAATATTTCAGCTTTTCAGCAATTTTTTATTTTTGTATTATTTTTTACTTATTTTTTTTTTTTTTTGTTAGTGATTTAGTGCAACTCGCGTAATTGCAAACGCCAGCGGTGGCATGCAACACACACACAAGACCAAGTCCAAGTCCAATATCAAGAGCAAGAGCAAGTTGCAAGCAGCCTGGTAGCCCGGTTATGGCTACCTGTTTGGCCATTGGTCGTTGTTGCTGTTGTTGTTGCCGCTGTTGCAGCTGATGTTGCATGCAACGCCTTCTTAATGGCATTTGGAAATTTGTCAATCGCTGTTGGGCTGTGTCTGAGCCAATTGCTGGCGGAAGTGTAAAAAATAGCCAAAGCGGTTCTATGCCACACGGCCAAACACACACACTACACACACTACACACACAACACACACAGCACACACAACACACACACACACAAATGCTGCAACACGAGCAACTGTTGCCACACATTGAATGCTGCCCATCTAACGAAGCAATTAATTTGGCTTGGCACGTTCCTCGCCCGTTGTCAGTCGTTGTTCCGCTCACGCTGCATAGTGGACAAAGTTCTGAAGAAAAACCTAAAATTTATTCAAAATTTCGAATTTTGTTTTTTTACTAGCCTTTTCGATTTAAAATAATTTAATACTTTAATATTTATATACTACAACTCAAGGGTTTTAAAAACCAAGCACAACGGCAAAGTTATATATGTATATATAAAACTCTTTGTCCTGACTCACTCACTGATCATTGTGAAGCCCAATCCATAAGACCTAGAAGACTGAAATTTGCACAAAACATAACTGAGACAATTTTATTGTGCAATAAAACAGCGTTTTGCGAAATTCCAATTGCAAGTAGGTTAAATTCGGGGTCAAAGTTCACACTTTGAGGAAAATGTAGGAAAAAATTTGTTAGTCTCAGAGCTATCTCAACCAAAGTCACAGAGTATATATTTGGAACTGCCTGTAACGCACTGACAAAATTTGGTTAAAATCGGATGACTATATCATATAGCTGCCACATATAGGATTATAGTTACTATTGATGATATTTAATAATATAAGCTAATTTGTCGCTTTGTTCCACAGTGCGCTGCTGCTGCCACTGTTGTTGCAGTTGCAATTTGAGTTGATGTTGCGCTAAGTGCTGCTGCATCATTTAAATGACGAATTGAGTCAAGTCCAACCGGCAACCGGCCGGCAATTTAACCAGAGGCTGCCACGCGCCATCTATGCAACATTGTATGTAAGTACATATATTGACAGTTGCCTGTTGTCTGTTTTATGTTGCCTGTTTTATGTTGTCTGTTGCATGTGGCATTGTGGCATGTGACATGCCAGAGCCAATCAGCTGTTTAGCCGCTCATTGCAACATATATCAACATACACACCTATTTAATATGATATTTCCTTGCAATTAAAAGTTTACCTGCAGGACACAAAACGTTTGACAGCTTAATTTCACTTAGAGCTCTGCATTTTAAGATATATTTTCTAGTTGTTGAAAGAAAACAAGATATCGATAACTTTTTTATGATAAACAGTAATTTGATGAACATAATTTGACCTATATTCGCAGAAATATTGAAAATATGGTGCAGTTTTTCTATATCGGGTCCTAGGAATCTCACTGCATTATTACTTTATTGAGTTTTAATCAGGGTTTCATATAAAAAATTTAGTTTTTAGTTTTATGTGAGGCCTCCTTTTCCTACGGTCTATAATTCGTATGCCGATGATTTTTTTGGCTAAACTTTTAATAGGAAATATAGTAATTTTTCATTTTATGGACCTATTAACTTAAAAGAGCACTAAGAAAATTTTTTTTATGTTTAACTAGCCAAATTTTTCATACTAAGCAATTTTCTCAAGGTGTGAACTTTAATCCCGAATTTAACCCACTTGCAATGCGAATATCGCAACACGCCGTCTTAATGCACGATAAAATTGTCTCAGCTATATTGTGTTCAAATTTCAGCCTCCTAGGTCTTATGGTTTAGGCTGTGCAATGATCAGTGAGTGAGTGAATGGGTCAGTCAGGACAAAGTATTTTATGTAGATAGATAACATACCAGCAACATAACATAACCATGTTAAAAGTTCTGCATTGTTACATTATTGACAGTGAGTTATGTCATAATTTTTTTAATGTTGTTGTTCTTCTTATGCAATTTCTTAGCGCATTGTAAGAAATAGAGCAGAAGAGAGTGAGCAAGACAGTAAAAAATGCAGAATAAAAAGAGAGAGACAGAGAGAGAAGAATGCTGAAAGAGTAAAAGAAAGAGAGGGACAAACAGCTGAGAATTACGCTAAATATTGTGTAAATAAAAGTGCTGAAGCTAAACAACAAACAGTAAGATACAAACACCGAGACAAAGAAAACAAATGCTTACCTGTCTACGCATAGCTGTAACGTGAGTATCCATACACACACACACACACACACACACTAACACACACACACCAAAGGTGGCAATGAGACTGACAACGCTTGACGCATAGACGTCACTTTATTACGCCATATAAGCGGGGTTTGAGCTCAGAGACCTCCAGTTAAAGCCCCATATGCAATTACCAGACATTACCCTCTCCAAAAAAAGCTCCTGGAACCTTACCATATATAGCGCGAAAGAGACAGCAGGCAAGTGTAAGAGAGATAGATGGGTAGAAATGGTTGTGTTAATTGTCATAAAATGAAACGACGCATAGAGAACATTTTGGTCGTTGACAGAGACAGAGTGCAAAAGAGGAACCTCAGCAACAGCATGGGGATAGATAGAGAGAAGAGAGTGGAGAGGGAAGAGAGTGAAGAGTGCAGAGGATGGTAGAGAGGGACAGGAGAACATACCTGTCGCTAGTTGGGCACATGTTTGGCATGCTCATTCTCTAGCCATTGTCACATTCCTTTGCAAATGCCTACACAGAAAGAAAAAAATAACACTCAAAAATTTAATATTAAAGTTTTTGATTTTAGCAGTTATTTTTATGTAACGAGTACCGAAACGTTTGTACCGATACGGTTGTGTTAAAGTTGCTAGGTCAAGGAGCTGACTGACTTCAAAATGTCTTAACTTCATCAAAACTGAATAGATTTTCAAACGAAATATCATTTTAATCATGATTTGACCTCTAAATTGATTCTGCATTTAAATTTTTATCATCTAGAAAATTTGATATATTTTCGATTCTAAGCCATCTATCATCCAATTTTCCATACTTACCCCTTGACATTTTTTCATAAACTTTGATCTCTCATAACTTTATCAAAACTTAGCCGATTTTCAAGCGGAATATCATATTGTACATGATTTCGCCTCTAAATTGATTCTGCATTTAAATTTTTATCATCTAGAAAATTTCATATATTTTCGATTCTAAGCCATCTATCATCCAATTTTCCAAACTTACCCCTTGACATTTTTTCAAAAACTTTGATCTCTCATAACTTTATCAAAACTTAGCCGATTTTCAAGCGGAATATCATTTTGATCAAGATTTCGCCTCTAAATTGATTCTGCATTTAAATTTTTACCATCTAGAAATTTTTTTAATTTTTCGACTCTAAGCCATCTATTATAAAATTTTCCATTATTACCCCTTGACATTTTTCCATAAATTTTGATCTCTCATAACTTAATCAAATCTGATCCGATTTTCAAGCGGAATGTCATTTTGAAAATGATTTGGCCTCTTAATTTATCCAGCATTCTAAAATTTTTTTAATTCGGTTTTGGTTACCTAGTTTTCCCTAATTATTTTTTTCAGTGTATATACCTTTTCTCCCCCCATTTCCAGCTTACCATTACTTCTCTGCTTTATGGCATCATTATGCTAATGGGCAATTGTGCATTGTTTTTTTTATTATTTTTTATTTTTGTTTAACGAAAAATTCTTTTTGATTATTGTACAACATTTACAGTTGAACGCTGAACGATTCATTCAATTCAATTCAATTTAATTTGATTTAATTCTCTACAAATGGACACGCATATTTGATTAGCATATTCCCAATACAATACACATACATAGCATATAGATAGATACAAGTATATAGTTAGATAGCTAGACAGGTAGATACATAGATAGATAGATAGATAGATATATATTATTTTCGACATCTATATGAATGGTATTAAGTACGTGGTGTTCCGGCCATTGTCGCCATTCACTTGACCCAATTTTTTGCGCAAATATTATTGTTCATCAACTTCACTATTATCATTATCAACAGTCAATAACATTATGATGATTGGCTTTCTATATTTGATTTGTTATTATTGTGAAATTATTAAATGCGTAGAATTTGAGATGGACAAAAATTCTAGGCAACTCTTAAAACTTATTTTTGTTGTATTTAAGTAACTAAAACAAGTGGGAATGCCTATAGTCGATATATAAAAAGAACTTTAAAGAAATTACTACCTAATAAAAAGTACTGCATACTTTTAGGTGATTGTATTGAAATATTAACATTATGAATAACTTTGGTTAGCTATTACTCCCGTTCTACTTGTCCGATCTTGCTGCGGTTGAATGAGATTGTAGATAATATTAATAGATAATGTTAATTACCATAAAAACAGTATTATTTGTAAAGCTGTGGGTGTGGTGGTTTTTCGCGATTTGGGTGGGGTCGATAGCAATCTGTTTGCCAAATTTGGTATCTCTATCTCTTATAGTCTCTGAGATCTGGACGCTCACACAGACGGATAAATGAAAGATGAAAATAGATAGATAAAGATAAATAAAGAGAAGCGTAAGTGCTTCTGTGATGTCATATGGAAGTCACAATGCAAATTGTGTGGAGCACTTCAAAGCACAAAAGAATAGGGAACTGGTAAGAAGAGGAGTCTGGCAGGAAGAAGCAGCAGTTAAAGGAGATATATAAAAATAAAAATAAAAAAAGAGAATATAACGCAAATTCCAAAAAGGAAAATGAAGTTAAGTTTGCAAACGAAAAACAAAGAACGAAAGGATGAGCAAAGAAAGAAGAGAATATACATTTAAAAATGCTTATCTTTGTTGAGCCGAATATTTGATACTCTGTGGAAGCTATATGATATAGTGGACCGATATGTTCGGTTTGTATAAGACAATATCAAATTCACAATTTGAGAAAAAAAAAGATTTTCGTACTAAAGTTTGATATTCAGTCGATCGTTTCTACATGTAACAGCTATATGATATTGTAAGCCGAATTCAAACAAATTTGGTCAGCATTTACAAGACAATATAAAATGAAAAAATGTTAAAAAAAGTTAAGAAATAATAAAATTTTAGAAATTGTTAAAAATTTTTAAAAATGCTAATCATTGAATATACTGTTAAAAAATTTTTAAAATGCTAAAATTATTTTAAAAAACGTTAAAAATTAAAAAAATGTTAAAAATATAAAAAAAAATGTTAAAAATTAAAAAAAAAATGTTAACAATTTTAAAAAAATGTGAAAATTTAAAAAATATGTTAAAAATCTAAAAAAAATGTTAAAAATTAAAAAAAAATTTTTAAAAACTTAAAATAATGTAAAAATTTTTAAAAATGTGAAAACATTTATTTTTAAATTTTATATACATTATGGCGCCTGTCACTTCTCCGCTAAGGCGCAACATATTTCTTGACAACATTAAAATACTCGTAGCCTGTGCAAGAGTGTATACATAAAACTGAAAACTGAAAACTGGTTTCTCCCTTTTCCTTTTCAAATACAGTTGCTTTTCGCGCCGCTAGAGGGCGGGCTGGTGCTGGGGAGGGCGCATACAGCAAAAGTTTGTGCTCCACCAAAACAGGCAACATTTTGCGGCATGCCTCGCATGCAAACGGTAAGAACGAGGCAGACGCCAAAAAAAAAAAAAAAAGAAAAAGGGGCAATAACATAAAGGGCGTGAAGAAGACGACGAGGGAAGTACAGAAGAAGAGGAAAGGAGACAAGGCAGACGAGACGCCAGACAGTCGATTGCGTCTTCTTTTGGCTGCTCTCTTCTTCTGCTTCTTCTTCTTCTTTTGGCTGCTGTGTCTTCTGCTCATTTATTTATTATGAGCATCAACAGCGTCGTCTGTGAATTCTTCCAGCGTTTTTTTGGGGCGTGTTCGAAAAATATTTGAAAATTGCATTTAGAAGAAGAAGAAGCAGAAGAAGACTAAGAAGAAGCAGCTTAAGAAGATTTGCTGTTAGTGTTGATGCCATTTCTAATTTTGTTGATTTATGGCCCTGAGCCTGGGCCTGCAAAAAATAAGCAGAAGAATCTGAAGACACGGCAGAAGATTCGGTTAGAGCACTGCAGACTTGCTGGTAGGATCTCTTCGCTGAGTCACATGACCTGCCTGAACTTGCCTTAATGGCTTTTTATTAGTCTCTCTTGGTCTTGCTCATCCTTCGAATTTGGTTTCCCTCTTTTTCTTCCTTTTTCCATCATTTGTTGTAGGCCCATAAAATATGATTCTGAATGCCCGAAACTCAGTCTAACACCTCGTCTGTCTCTACTCTTCTCTTCTTCTCTCTTTTTCTTATTTTTTTTAAGCTGAAACTTCATAAAGACACACTCAAAATGCAATTCATGCTTTGATTTTTTCCTTTTTTTTTTTGGCAGGTTTATTTTTCTTTTAACAACAACAACAACTGGCCAATATCTTCGTTTTCATTTGAATAACAGTTAAGCACACAAGTCTGTGTACACATACTTACTATATATGTATGATAATTTCCATATTCCATGTGCGAATTCAATTTGTTAACAGATTCTGACGCATGCGAATACTCGTCTTCTGTTTTGATGGTTTCTTCCTCTTGCTCTCTCTTAATTCTTATCTGAAATTGTTTTTTTGTTTGCACGCAAATTTGCGCAAATATTTACAACGCAATTTGCAAAGAAACAAGAGCGAGAGAAAGGGAGATAAAAATGTACGCTTAAACAATTGTTTAAATATAAATAAACATAGAAACCGGCGCAGAGACAGATAAGAAGTATATATAGATAATGAAGACACAAAGTTCACTTTTAAAAAAAATAATAAAAAATGTCTAGATATTGGAAAACCTTTTAAAAGAGTTACGTGTAAAAGTCTTTAAAAATGTAAATGACAAATCTTTAAAAAAAATAAAGTTAATTCAAAGAAGAGTCTGAAAATATAAACCTCTCCCAGAAAGTTGGTCAAAATTGGGTAAGCTATTGGAAATTAGAATACACTCTTAGAAGCTCAGGGAAATATTTAGAATAATTTTTATAACGGTGTACCCTTACACACGTTAGGGTGCATCGATTTTTTCGAAAAAAAAATATATAAAATTGGTATCCCATATTTGTAATCTACGGTCAATTTTAAGATGTTTTTTACCAAGAAACTATAGTTATAAAATCAATTCCTAGTCCCCGCTTTGAGTCATTAGACATTTATTAAGGACATTTTAAATGTTTTATTTTCAATTTTCTTTATGCACCTTAATAAAGATTTTAATAAAAGTGTGATAAGAAAGACTATACCCAAAAGTATATATTTATTTTTATAATTAAGTGCTCCTCTTTAGAAATGCTTTCCAAACTATTGCGATACATTTTTGACAAGTTTATGGTTAATCTGTATGTGAGCTAAGTATAATAAACAATTTCCTTAGATCGAGCTGGACATGTGTGGATTAATGGCACTAGCTTTAATATTCATTGAGGGGTGGGGAGTATATTTTACAGTTGTGTTAATCAAATGTTAAATGCAATCAAATTGATTGATTACCAGCTGAAAAGTGAAGAATCGTCGAACGACTTGGTTGTAATTGTGATATTATGAGATTATAAAGTGCCGGCAGTTAAACGGATGATGCGATAGAATTCTTCAACTCACAACTGGCAACTTGCCACTTACAAACTTGCAACTTGCAACGTGCAACTTGCCACATGAGCCACCAACTGAGTGAGTGCGAGTTGAATGATGATCGAGACGTTGCTCAAGTTGTCATTCACAATCGGGCAATTCACACCGATTGCCAGGAGGCAGCAACAACAACAGCACGTGGCATGTGGCAGGTGGCAGCTGGCAGGAGGAAGGTGGCAGAAGGAAGGTGGCAGTTAGACAATTATGCGAGATGAGAAATGATGGCAAAAGCCGGTAGGAAAAAGCACAAGCTTCTCAACATCCATAACATTAATTGCATTCACATTGCCTGGCCAATTAATCTGCATGATAATCGTATTAATTGACGACGCAGCTGCAGCTTCTGCTGCTGCGCATGAGGACGCCAACGCCAACGCCGACGTAGACGCTGACGCTGACGCCGACGCAGCTGCTAAAGAGTCATCAAATCACGTTGATTGAATAGATTAACAGACGATGAGCAGACTGCAAAGTATGCAGTTAGTTGCAAATAAATTGCAATGATTCAAGCAGAGCATGCTCGACAGCCAAATACCCTGTAGAACATTCTATGCTCGAACTGAACTATACTTTAAGTTACTCCCTTTCCGACTCGATATCAGAAAATTACTATACATTGAAAAATCGACAATTCGATATTCGTAGATGCAATTTCCAGCTACTTTTAATCGATTATTTTTACTTCACAATTAATCTTGTTAATTAAATAGATTTTTAGTAAAAATTGACAGCTCAAATTTAATGTGAATCTGCTTTAAAATTGCATATTTCAGTTATCTTCCATCACTGTCTAATTTATGTTTCATACTTTTTATCAATGTAAAATTTTTCCATATAAAACTTTCCGAGAACTTCAAACTGTCATAACTTTGGCAAATCTTAACCGATTTCCATGCGAAATGTCAATTTTTGCAATATTTTCGCTCTGATTTGAGTCTACATCAAAATTGAAAATTCAATATTTTTAACATTATCTTAAATTTATCATAACTTTGACAAATCTTAACCGATTTTCTTGCAAAATGTCAATTTTTCCTTTATATGGCCTCTATTTTAATTTTGCATCAAATTTTAATTTTTTTTTTTCATCTTTTTTATTTTTTCATATTTACTTTTGTTATATATTCTAAAACTTGCTGTATTATCATTGGCATCATAAAATTTGAATTTAACCAAACTATGCTTTATAATGCATCTATAAGCCTGCTTTAATGTATTTACAGGGTATTACAAGCAATTAGCATGTAACTACAATATCCTGACAACAGCTGTAAAACTTTATGCAAAGCAGAATCTTGGCCAAAAACAACTGCGAAAGCGAAAAGGGACAACAAACAACAACAAACAGACCCAGTGACAACCTCAACATAAAACGGAAAGAAAAGAGAAAAAAAACCAAACCCAATGCCTTACATAGACCTCGGGCAGGCGTTGAGTTCTGTTAGCCGAAGAACCAAACCCAAAGCACGTCTGCAAGCTTTACAAAACAGCAAAAATAAAATAATAAAAAAAAAGCAGAAATAAACAGAAAAGGAATCACAGTTGGGCCACAGACAACAGGATCAGGAAATTCCGGTTTGCAATTCTTTTTCTTCATTATTATTATTATTACAATTTTTCTCTTTTTTTTTTTCGTTTGCTGTTTATTTTCCTTTTACTGTCGCTGTGGTTTGCAATACCCGTTGCTCATCTGCTTTTAAAGGGTATATTACGTATTCCAGACCATAAATTATAATTAATGTAGCGTGCAGACTTTATTTGTAGATTTCATTAATTACTTTTCAAGCGTTATGAATTTTTGCAGCTGTTATTGTATTTTTTTAAAGATTAGAAATACATTTCAATTTATATTTTAATAAGAATATTTTTTGTATTGCAGATGTTATGCAAATATTTTGCAATTAGAAGCAAATGCAAGAAAAATTTATTAGACATTACAGACACTGATAATGATCTTTAACATAAATCACTCAAATGTTAATAACAGCATAACATATTTTAATAATTTTTCTAGCATATAAATAGTTTACAGCTTTATGATTAGGTGTTTAAAATCGGTATATGAAAACACTTTATTCCTTAAATAATAATAATATTATTATGTCTTGTTATGACAAGGCCTTGAAAAATGTTATTACAACTTTTGATTGCGCGAAAATTGTTATTGAGCAAACATTTTCCTATCTTAATATCTCATCATTAAATAGCGAGCATCTCATCTATGATTGCAGTGTTGCCACCTTATTTATTTTTGCACATCTGCTTATTTGTTTTTTCTATTTCTAATTTGTATTGGTTTTTTGTTTTTATTTTTGCGTTTTTCAATCAACGTCAGGCGATTTTTCTAATGCCCCGAACTGGCCCAAAGAAACAGGAATTTTTTGTTTTGTGCACATGAAACATTGAAAGCCGATTGCAACATTCCTATATTCCTATATTCCCCCTCCTCTGTCATCTCTCTCTATCATGTGTGTCTATCTCTTTCAGTCTCTAACTGCTTGCTTTTGGACCTGGGCCATGATTCTTCTGGCCGTGACTTGTTTGTTTGTTGGGTCTGTGGCTATTTTTAAAGCCGCAACCGCGGCAGCTTCTTCTTCTTCTTCTTCTTCCTCTGTTGCTTTTGCTTCTCTTATTGCTTCTTCTTTTCCTGCTGCTGTAACTCTTGACTCTATGTGCGTTCAAAAGGATACCACACTGTCCAAGTCCAAGTCTTTGGCTGCGCGGTCGCCTAATGTGCGGCCCGTTGGGTGGAACATTGTGGAACAGGTTTCAATACACTAACAGAGGGTATTCTAATTTTTTATCATAATCGTAAGGCCATAAAATATATATTTTCATAATTAGAGCTAATTTAATACAGCCAAGTCTGTCTGTTTTAATTTAAACTACATGTTTCGTTTATAGAATTTATAAAGAACACGAAAATTTTAATTATTCTAAAGCCTCGGAAATTTAATCATTATCAGGAGTAGCACAAATTTTTCCAAATCCAATAATGACTGTAGTGGTCTTTGGAACGATTGGTAGTAGATATATAATATTTAAATAATATTTGAAATATTTTAACCAAATAAATCTAAATTTATGTTTTTCTTTAATTTTTCAGGTACACAGAAAATACAAAAATTATTCTAAAATGAAAATTTAAAATTCCGAATTAAATCATGCCTTTATTTAAGTACTCGTATGTATTCAGGATTTGATTGTTAAATTAGGATTCAACATTAAAAAATTCAAGAAGGCCAAGAATCTGATTTTTTTTTTGGTAGTAAATTTTTTTTTAGATTAAGGCATTAAAATATATATATATTTTTTTTTTTTTGGTAGTAAGTTTTCTTTTATATTAAGGTATTTAAATTTCGTTCTTCCGAAAAATAACAATTCTTTCCTGTTGGCCATTCCCATTGCCATCTCTAAACAGGCGGCTGCTGTTGGATTTTAGAATTATTGATTGCTCTGGGTCTCTGGGCGAACGTGTGTGTGTGTCTGTGTGTGTGTGTGTGTGTGTATCTATGTGTGTGTGCCTGCCTCATTCAACACAGCCACCTTGCAACTTTGGCATTTGCATTTGTCGCCGTGGCAAGTACACACACGACGCTGGCTGAGTACTTGAAACATTTACGTTATTTGCTCTACCAGTTTTTTTTTTTTTCTTTGCCATTGCCATCGAATTATTATTTATTGGGCCCCGCATCTGCTTGTAATCTGCAAAAGAAAAATAATAACAAAAATAAAGGCCACAAATGCCTGCGGGCAATTGATGTCTTTGTTTATTGCTCCGGTTTCTCGCAGCATTTTCGCAATTTTCGCCAATTTTCTTTTACGTTTTTTCGGAGGAGAACTGCAGAAGTGAGTGAGAACGGTAGAGAGAGAGAAAGAGAGGGAACAAGAGGGAACAAAGAGAGAGAGAGAGAGAGAGAGAGAGAGAGAGAGAGAGAGAGAGAGAGAGGATTCTGTGAGTAGTCCAGCTATGCTAATTAGTGGAGTCGCTTCTTTTTAGACCCTGTACTTAACAAGTGAAT
The DNA here is from genome assembly GCA_035045575.1 of Drosophila falleni. Classification (NCBI taxonomy): domain Eukaryota; kingdom Metazoa; phylum Arthropoda; class Insecta; order Diptera; family Drosophilidae; genus Drosophila; species Drosophila falleni. The sequence continues at coordinate 17,527,356 of JAWNOV010000185.1, forward strand.
TGGAAATTGTAAATTGACAGATAAAAAAAAAGAAAATTGTTATCTGTATTTATTTTAGTTATTAAAATTTTCTTCAGAACTCATAGACAATTTGTAAAAACAAAATTTCAAACAGAAACAAAATTTTCTGTAATTTTTTTAATATATATATATGCATTATTTCTATATTCATATTTCATTTCCATTTTATACAGAATAAGTAAGCGTTAATTTTAAGACGTGTTTAGTATTTTTTTTATTATTAATATTTGAATAATTTTTTTATTTTTTATGCACTTTTAGTACGAAATAAGTTCATGATCCTTTAATGTCGAGTATTTGAATATATTCAATCTTAAAGTATTTTTTTTAATATTTCCAATATTTTTAATTTTTGTTTTGCTTGCATTTTCTGCACTCTAAGCACAGGGTAATTTCAAGTCGTGTCTGCTCGGTTGTTGCCTTTCCCACTCGATTTTTTTTTTTTGGTCAGCCGCCTGTGGCAAGCGACTGACTTAATTGACAGCTCAGCCGAACTCAGTTGGGGCAAGTCTCTCTAACGGATGGCAATTCGATGCCTTGGCATTGCTAAAATAAATGAACCAGATGCCAATGGCATTGACAAAAGCTGATGGCTAACAGGCAAATCTAATTAAAGCCAATAAGTCCAAGATGCAGCTCCTTTTCCTGCTGCTGATGCTGCACGCCAGATGGCGCTCTTTGATCAGCACAAAATTGCAGTTTGCAATTCAAACGAATTCAATTTGCATTCAATTCAACTCAAATGATGTGCAACTTTTAATTTAATTACTCAATTCAAAGTACTATTCAATTGCTTCGTTTGTAATTTGAATAGTCCAAATATTTATTCATTCATTTTATTCATAATTTTTCGAGTATTTCAATGCATTACTTAACTGTTTAATTATTCAATCAATCAATCAGCTTATCAGTCATTCACCATATATGATCACAAAACCCTTTGACATCAACCAACTAAATCTTATGTCTAGCAAACAGTTTTTAGGCGAATCAATCATTTATCAATCATCAGTCAATCAGCTTATCAATCACTCAAAACATAAACATGTTACAGGATGAAATAAACCAACTAAAACAGTTTTTGAGCAAACAATCATTGAGTCAATCACTCAATCAATTAGCTTATCAATCATACATCAGTCAATCAGCTTATAAATCACTCAAAATATAAACAAGGATGAAATAAATCAACTAAAACTGTTAATAGGCAAACAATCATTCAGTCAATCACTCAATCAATTAGCTTATCAATCGTATACAAAAAGGAAAACTTGACACAGAATGAAATAAACCATTTAGAACTAGAGCGAAGAAAATAAACATTTAATCAATCAGTTAATTAGTCAATCAATCCATCAATCACTTCCATAAACTCCATAATTAAAGTTTAAAGTTTCTTATTTTACCATGTTTTTTTTTTAAATATCATAATTCTTAAAAAAGTCTTAGAAGTCAAAAATATTTAATCTAATTTAAAAACTTCTACAGAACGTCGAAAATCAAAATATTTCACAGAAAATTTGTGCTTGAATCAAGTTTAAGAAAATCCAGTTTCCGTAAAAAATAAGTTAACTGCATGTGGGGGCTTCTGTTATGTAATGGGAGCAACCAGCTGGCGGCTGGGAAAAGAAAAGAAAAGAAAGAATTACGCTTGGCGGCAAATCTCAAGGCTACTGAAACAAGGTGGCAAGAGGCAGATGAAGAGCAGGAGGAAGAACAGGAGAAGGAGGAGAGCAAGAGCAAGAGCAAGAGAAAGAGAAAGATCAAGGCGTGCGGCTGGGCGAACACTTTAAGCCGCTTTATGATGTGTTAAAATTGTTGCAAGACCAACAACAACAACAACAACAGCAACAACTCAGAGTACAACATGTTGTGCTAGGCAATGACAAGTAGCGATGATGAGAATAAAGAATGAGAATGAGAATGAGAAAGAAGACGAACGAGGAACGAGAAACGATGACGATTATTTTAATGCATTCGCAAAGTCATTGTGGACTTTGCTTTGACTTTTTTGTATCAAGTGCGGCGACTTTATGTTGCAACATGACTTGACTTCGTTTATAGTAGTTTTTGAAATGGGAATTGGAATTGGAATTGGAATTGGGACTTTTGCTACAGTTTTCTGTTGCATCTTCTGGTTGATCTTCTTGTACAACTTTGTGCCGATAATTGATCATCATCAGTCGCTTTTTAATTGATCGCTTTGGCTGCATTTCGATTGTAATCAATCACTTTCGTGGAATTGCCCGACTCCTGTTTGCCTCAATGAACTATGTGCAGCTATGTCTACTGACTTCGATATGGCAACTGGACAACTGAACAACTGGCAACGGGCGTTGTCAACGGTTTTGCTATTGCTGTTGTTGTTGTTATTGTTGCCTTTGAGAATTGATCGTATAGCCGAATGGTATTTTTCTTTCGTTTCGTTTCCAATCATCAAAGCAATTGCGTACGTGAGCTGACGCACCAAGTTGTCATTGTCATTGTCATTGTTGTAGACTCCTCTCATAGTTGCATCCATCTATCCATCCATCCATCCATCTATCCATATGTGCGTACTATCTATCGTCTAGTTTTAAGTCGTGTATAATTGTTGCCACAATATCGTGTATCATGCTGCGTCAATAAGTCACTCGTTGGCATTTCTAAAATGCTGTGCAGCAACAGTTGCCATTGTGACAGCATCCAAGAAACCAACAACAACAACAACAACAATAACCATCATAATAATGACAACAAAAAGTAAGCACACAACACAACTGCAACTTTAATGTATGCAAATTATGAAAACAGTTTTTAATTGACAGGAAAAATTATATCAGCAAGCAATTAAATAGATTTCTATAATGATACGTTGTTAAGATTCTTTTTTTTTAATTGAAAAATATCATAAACTTATACAGGCCTGTTCCGGTTTTCTTGAGTATTATTTTTTGCTTAAAAATAATGTAGTTCTTAATGTGTTGTAAAGTATAACATAAAATTAATCATTTATTTTTATTTTTTATTTTTTTTTTAATTTATTTTTATTTTTTTATTTTTATTTTTTTAGTTATTTTTTTTTTTGTTGTTATTTTTTTTTTTATTTATTTATATATTTTTTTTTTTTATTTACCTATACTAATAATTATTTTTAAAATTTAGTATATATATTTTTTTTTTTCATTTATTCAGGTTCATGTTCTATGGATGATAGAAAGCAGTGCATTTTCAATATATATTCCTATTTGAGAAAAAATACGTATGGATAAAAGACATCCATTTTTTTCTAAATAAATACCAAGATTGTTCAGCATAGAAGTTCTTACAGTGAAATTGAAAGAGTTATTAGAAAGAAAAACGTTCGCTTACCATTTGCTTAACCAGCAACCAGATTAAAATCTGTAAAATAAACATAAAAAAAATTATGTTACTTTCAAGTTGAATATTTCAGTCTTAAAATATAAGATCTAGAAAAAAAAACAGTACATTGCATACTAAAGGTTTAAAAAACCTATTCAGACTAAATTCAAAAATCTATTTTACTGAAAATATAGTCTTTTAAAGATTTTGACAATAATATATATTTTAGCGTTATAAATAAATAAATAAAATATTTACATTAAGGAGCAAAGTGCTCCAATTCAGAAAATATGCATATATTGAGATAAATAAATTATCTTTATTTGTAGCAATAACATTAAGCAAAGCTTTTAAATTGCCTGGCAATTTTTTCTCTTAACTTTTATCCCACAAGAATGCAAATAGATAAATCCTACACATATTTCTATTTCTCGCTCACACATACACTCTCCGTCTCACACACACACACACACACACACTCAGACGAATAACATAAATTTGGTTAGCTTTTATGCTGCGGCTGAGTTTGAATGTTTTATGACAAATGTCATGACTAATTGTATGGCACTTAAACAATTTTATGATCGTCCCATCAAATGGCCACCGGGGGCAAAGCCAAGATCATTTTAATGTCCATGTGCACATGGTTGATATGTCCAGACATATAAACCCATTATGCATATATATGGTCATATGCCCAAGCACGTATTTTATGATCGAAAAGCGTTGTCAACTCTAAGAAAAATTAACTTGCAATGATTGGGTGATTCGACTTGGTAGATATCCTAGAATTAGTTAAAATATTTTGGTACTTTATAATATAAGGAATTACGGATGATACCTCAATTGAATTCCGATTATTTTTCTAGAAATTATTAAAAAAAAAATGAAAAAAAGGAATCAAAAATTAGGAAATTTACTATAACTAAAAAAAAACTGAGCAATAAGATTGTTGAACAATTTTTGGTTTTGCTTTTTCTAATATTTGTCGTTAAGAATATTTTTTTCTTTAGAATTTTGCTTTTCGAACTTTTATTTTCTAATAACATTTTTAGTTTCCCTAAATTTTGTATTTAAAATTTTGATTTTTTTCGGAAATCTGATTATATAAATAAAGCATATCGTTTTCAGAAATTTTCTAATAATTGTAGAGTATATATCTAATCATTCCGTCATATTTTTGGCATCAATATTCGACTACAACTCAATTTTAGGGTATTGTATAGAAATTCATGTGTTTGTGTGTGGTTTATTATTATTTTATTATGTTGTTTTTTTCCCCCTCTTTGGCAATAAATCAATAATTTGTTAAGAGGCGCTATGTCTGTGTGTGTGCGTGTGTGTGTGCAAGTGTGTGTGGCACATGTGTTGTGAAAGCAAGTTCGTTGCCTAAGTCTTTTGTTTGGCTGGCAAGGAAATTCAAAGGCTTTTTTTGCGCTAATATTACAATAAATCTTTGAGTGAATCTTTAGAGCGTATTTATGTGTATGCGTGTGTGTAGAATGGTTATATATGTGTTTTTGTGTGTATGTGTGCGTTTTGTGCGTTGCTCGCAATTTGAAAGTTCCAGGCTTTGTTTTTGTGAAAGGAAGCGTTTTTTTTTTTTTGAGTCATATGCAAATTGTTTTATGCTGACTTTTGGATGGTCGCAGCAAACAAACAGCGACAGCAGCGACAACAACGACAATAACTAGACAGCCAGACAACAACAAACAAACAAACGGATAAACAACAAACACGACAACAAACAAACAAACAGCAAGCGGAAAAAGCGTAAATCACGGCATGTGGCACAGCTGCAAAAAAAAAAAGTAAAAATAAAAAAAAAATCAAGAGAAGACATGTGTGAGTCCCCCCAAAGCGAAGAAGAAGAAGCAGCAGCTATACACTACAAAAAAAAAAAGAACAATTTCTAAAATCAAGAACATTCATTTAAAATGTTTTGTTCTTGAAATAAAACCATTTAAGACAAAATTACTACTACTAGAATATTAAACTAAAAATTTGCAATTCTTTATATAAAAAAAAAAAATATATAAATAAAAATCTTAAATTGTTAGGAATATTTTAATAAGTTTTATATTTTTATGTCAAAAAAAAAGTTTTATATATCAAAATATCAAAATAAAACACAAAAGTAAATGTTATTAACTAAAAACCTACTTTATATTTATTTATTTACTTATCTTATATATTTTTTATTTGTTGTCTAGTATTTAAGAACATTTATAATTTTTTTCTTGTATTTGTGTTTTTAAAAAAGTAAAAATGTTTGATCTTTTTATTATGAACTTGATGTTATTTTAAATTTTTATTATTTAAAACCAAGATGAGTTTTCTAACTTTTAGAATTTTCTGTTCTTAAAGAATTTTAAAGACCAGCACTTTTAGTTCTGACACCAAAATCTTGAATTTAGAACCTTAATTTTTGTAACAGTGTAGCTGCATAGATTTGTGAGATTTGTGAGATTTGTAAGATTTGCTAAAGATTTGTGAGATCTGCAAAACTAGAAGAATAAGTTGCCAGCAAACGCTGTCAAATCGTTCAGTGATTTGTCTTGGCAACGCGTGTGCATTCAATCAGCTCAGCTTGCAAGCTTGCAACTAGCAAACTTGCAACTTGGCGGCCCAATTGACACTTGAGGCGTTGGCCAGGCCAAAAAAAAAAAAAGAAGAGAGTTGGCCAGCAGCTGCCTCTGTTGCCTGTTGCCTGTTGCTTGAGGCGGAGGCAATTTATAAACGAAATAAATTCAATTGACTTGTTTGCCGCAGCATTTACAGTTGGCAACAATTGCAGCAATGCCATAAATCGTTGGCCAAAACGCTTCGTTTTTTACCCGCTCTCTGCAAGCTACCAACTCTCAGTTACCAACTTGCAACTTTGCAACTTCCAACTCCATCTTCATCTCCATCTCCAACTCCATCTCCATCTCCGTTCATTGCAGTGGCCAAACTGCGTAACAATAAATTTTCAATGCAAACAAGTTGCAAGCTCGGAAAGCTTACAGAAATCAGAGAGTCGACATTGCCAATGGTCCAAACGTTGTCGTCTCTGCTTCCACAATTTCCACTCTTTCCACTCTTTTCTGCATTTGTTATTTGAATTTCGAAAATTATGGGCACAAATTTGTTTTATTGCCAAAGTCAAGGCGTGCAATCATTAAATGCAACAGCATGCGGTCCCCAGTCCAGTCCAGTTGGTCGTGCCCCAGCAGCACCTGAAAGAGCCACCACACCTGAGCAGCCGAGTCAGCAGAGTCAGCAGCGTCAGCAGAATGCGACAGTTATTGCAGCTGTGACTCACACATACCCTGTAAGTCCTCAATTGTCAGGCTACTTAACTAATTAACTAATATGCCTTTGGTTATTATTTACTATTATTATTATTATTATTATTATTTTTGAGTTTAAATACTGAATTTAAATTTAAAATTATTTATTTCTAAATAAATTTTGAAAATTAAAATTATGAAAAACGATTTTAAAATAAAATTTTAAAACTTAAACTTAAATAATGAAAAACAAATGCAAAGAAATTAATTTAAACAGAAAAAAGGTAGAAAATGGTAATAAAATAAATAATACCCTGTAAATCTTCACTTGTTGGGCAATTTTAGTGAAACCTACAACATACCCTGCAATTAACTTATATGTCATTGGTTTTTATATCAACGTAATATTTTATTGAATAGTAAGGAATATTAATTTCGGTCTTTTTTCGATTCAGTTTTTAAATAAAATTTTTTATGATTTATTTAAAAAAAAAAATTTAGAAAAACTAAATTATGAAAAAAAAACTTTAAATTAAAGTTTTAAAATTAAAACAGAAATAATTTAAAGAAAAATGCATCGAAATTTATAAAAACAGAAAAAGGCATAAAATGGTATTGAAATAAATAATAACGTAAAATTTGGTTTGTTTCAAGATACCCTGTACATTTTTGTAGTACACCCAAGTCCAGTTGCTATTATTTAATAAAAATTAAATAGAAAAAAAGTAAAAAAAATTATAATTAAATAAATAATTAAGTTACATTTGAATTGTTTCAAGATAACCTATAAATTGTTGTGGTACACCAAAATTTAGTTGCTATTATCTAATAAACTTTTTTATATCATTTTTTAATTTCGTCTTTAATTTTTCTAAAATTCGAGTATTTAAAACAGTTCAGCTGACTGAGTACAAAGATGATTAATTTTGTTAAATTTTATTTATATTTACTTTTTTTTTGCTGTTTGGTGTATGAAACAAGTTTATACTGTCTGTTGAGCAATAGTTTTGGACATATTTATAGGGTATATTGAGTAGTTGTCGAGCTGTCTTGTCTGCTCAGCGCTTGAATTATGGATTGCACTAAAAGCGTTTCAACTAACTTAAATATGAGCACATCATTAGCCTAAAATTGTTACTTAGCCATGCAACATGTCTGTCTGACTGTCTGGCTGACTGTCTGACTGAAATTTAGTGAGGCTGCAACTTGCAACTTGCAACTTGGCATCGCTTTAATCGAGTGCAGCACAATGTCTGATTAACACGTGCGCAAATTATAAGATTTTTATGCATTTGCCACAGATATCTAAAATGTTCTACGCTCGCTGTGGAGATAAAAGCAAAAATGATCAAACTGCCGACAGTAAAAAACAACAAAAAAAAAATAGAGGGAAAAAAATATAAAATGCAGACAAGTGAACTCGACACGACTGAAGGCGGCGCGACTTGCAACTTGCAACTTGCAACATACAACACAGCACTCATCATTCAAGCCGAGTTATGCCTGCATATTTATGCATCAGTTGCACGCACACACACACACACACACACAAACACACACACACACAGACACACACACCTGTGTGCCTCGCTTAGGCGCACTTTTGAGCACTTTATTAGCGCATCGGTCCGCCTAAATATATGGCTAACGAAAATGGCCAAAATGGATGGCCATTCATGGCATGTTAAACGTTCAAAGCGTGCAGCCACAAAAGCTGGCCCAAGGTGTGTGTAAATGTGTGCGTGTGTGTGTGTGTGTGTGTGTTTTGGGCGTGTGCAGCGGATCCTAAGTGAAATGACCTATTTCTGCACTTGGCTTTTGCCTGCAAAGCATTCAACAATGTTGAAAGACGCATTAAACACGAGTCCACTTTTTCATACTTATTTAACATATTTATGCTATTGAGTTCAAATTGTTAATCCACATATGCTAAAATAAAAGCATAACTACATTTATTTTAAGTGTACACTCAAAAAAAATATTACCTAAGAAGGTCATAATTGTATATAATTTCAGAACATTTTACCCCAAAAAAACAGTCGAGCAAAAATAGACTTAAATTTATGTGTCCCATTACCTAAAAATTTTAAGTCTACAAATTAACTTTTTAGGTAATACTTTAATTAAAAAAATGTTATTTGTATCAAAGTAAAAACAAATTTCAAATATTATATATATATTTTTTTACTATTTTTTTATTATTTTTATTATTTTTTTTATTATTTTTTAAAATATTAAAAAAATTGACCTTTACAGTTAATTTTACCATCCCAAAAATAAATAAAAATATAAATTAATTGAAAATAAAAACATAAGCAAGAAATTCGTTTAGCGCTGCACAGAAAAGTTATGTCGTATAAATAAATGTAAGCAATTAATTAAAAATTTTAAATTACTTAATAATTTTATTATACTCAATACTTTTAATATACTTTTAATAATAAATTTATGTGTAATTTTATTTGTTTAACAATATAAGGTGCCTTTAAATAGATGGATAAATATTTAAATACAGAAAACATTCTTAAGATCTTAATGAAATCTTCTATTAACTCTATCAGCTTATTCTGCATAAATTTTAAAAGAGTTTGTAACACTAAAAACACTATTTAGACTTCCGTTTGCCCACACACACACACACACACACACACACACACACACACACAGCATATTACAGTTCCGAGTTTTGTACTTTGATTTGTATCTATAGCTCTTTCTAATCGACATATCAATTTGACCAACTCTTATGATTGGCTACTGCTCTCAATAGTTTTTTTTTTTTTTTGTAGTGAAAAGTTGCTAAATTGCGTTGGCATCCTCAACATCGATATAAAATGCTGGCGATTTGTTGCTGCCTCAGCTTTATTCCACTTCCCACTTCCCAGTCAAGTGCCACGCCCACAACGCTACTAAAAGCCTCCATTGCCCGTTGGCGAAATACCAAACTAAAGCAAACCAAATGCCAAACAACTACAGCATCAAGAACCAACCACAAAGTATTGAGAAGATATGCAAAATTTAGAACCGAATATCCAATGCTTTAAATTTTAAGTAAAATCAACTGAGATAGACAATTTTCTTCCTCGGGTTGTGAATCTCTCAAAAATTTCTGAAACAAGTGTAGAATAAATTTTCCACTTTAACCGACGATAATTATTGCTTAATTATAATTTCATTATCATAATACTATGTTTAAAATAAACAAATAAATTTACTATTTCAATATAAACACAAAAGACTACAACAGTAAAATAAATAATTATAATTCAAATAAATAAATAAATAAAGCAGATTGCTTGTTATCATTAATTTAAAACATTTTAAAAATTTAAACAATTTTAATTGTAAAAAAAGAAAATAAGTATGCAAAAATTAAATTTTTTCACTATATCAAATTAAATTAAAAAACTCAAAGTGAATTCAATACGCAAAGTATTTTCTGAATAAAATTATAATGATTAAAATGACATCAGAAATTTTGGTTATTTTTGGGAGTCTATATATACTTTAGATTTTTTGAAAAACTCACATAATAATATTGAAATCCAAATATTATTGCTCTTCTTTTTATTTCAGCTCAATGTTACATCTTGTCTGATATATTTACAGATACCCTGCTCTAATAAAGCGCATAACAAAAAAAAAAGAGGAACAAATAACACGCACAAATCTTAAAGTGAGTATTTACCCAATGCGTACGCTAATTTTAGTGCTTCAAGTTGAAGTTGAAGTTGAAGTTGAATTCGCTTGCGGTGTGTTATCCGCATGCCGTAATTACTTCCCCACATTCCCGCTCCGTGTCCTGTCGCCGTTCTGACCTGGCTTATAGAGGGCAGTAGAAGCAACTAAGCGCATGCAACGAAGCATGCAACCAACAACAACAACAACAACTACAACAATAACTACAACAACTTTGGCAACTTTACTCAGACAACTTCTTTACCTTACTTTTAGATTATTGCTGTTTTTTTTTGTCTACATTTTCAATTACATTCCTATACACGGGAAGAAAAAAATCAGCTGGGATTTTAGAATAAACTCAATTCAACAGAAAATGTGACCCAAATGTCAAAAGTTCAGTCTGCGATTTTCTAAAACTAAAATAAATTTAAACTAAAACAATTTATAATACTAAATACAAAAAAAAAATCAATTACAATGATTAGGGGTTAAGCAATCTTTGTGATGAGGCTTACTTTTATTTTACTTACATAAATTATGATTTTCGTGACTAGCGTACTAAATTATAAGTAACTTAATACTTGTAGCGCTGGGAATCAATGAAATAAAATTAAATTAAAATTAATTTCAAAGATTTATAAGAATTGTTTGTTTAAATAAAAGGTTTTATATGCTTATTTCAATACAGATTCATTGTATGTTGAATACATACTTTAAAGAAATAAATATAAGATTGTTTTTATTTTTTTTCTGTGTAAATTTTTTAGATATATATTTGTATTTTATTTGAAACCGAAAAGCAAGACCAAGACCATACTTGATATATAGCAAAAACCTCAACTACGGTCACAGAAGGAGAGAGAGAGAGAGAGAGAGGGATGGGAGCAAGAGTTCGAGGCAGAGATAGTGATAGAGAAAGAGAGAAAGAGAAAGAGAGAGAGAGGGGTAGAAATGTGTGGTGAGCGTGTTTGGTGGCGTTGCGTGTCTCTTGGCATGTGTCCACGCGAAATTGATATCGAACATAATTTTAGCACACAAACACACAAAAAAAATATACACACACAAACACACACACACTTATACACATAGATTATTTTTGCAAAAAGGAAATGGCTGAAAAATGCTAACAAGATTTGCGCGGTCGTTTGGTGGGTTGCTCAGTTCGTTTGGTGGTTTTGGTGGTTTTCCAGCTGCCACAACCTCTGCATGGATGACGATGACAAGGCTGCAAGGTTACAAGTTTTTCCAGATCGCAGTCGACGACGACGACGACGAGGACGGCACAGAGCCCCACTGACTGCCAAGTCAAGTTGCCACAGAGATGTTGTTGCAACGTGCCACAACAACAGCAGCAACCACAGCAACAACAGCAACAACATCGACAGCAATTCCAAGCACCACACTAAACAGATCGTAAACACTTTAGTTTTATCTATGTAGCCTGACTGACTGACTGTCTGTCTGTCTGTCTGTCTGACTCTTGTGTTATTGTTGTTATTGTTGTTGCAGGCTGATAACGTGCTGCAGACAATTGCAATTGTTGTTGCTGCATGTTGCTGTTGCTATAGATTTCGTTCATGTTCAAATCAATTTGATGTTTAAATTTGCACAACAAGCGTGCCAGACAACAGACTAGTTAAATACGAATACGAATATAAAAACGAATACGAATACGAACACAAATACGAGTACCCATTAACGTATACTACTCATGTATTCACTCGTTACTTGTACGCGTTAATACATTTAACAGCTTCACCATAATTGCTGCATTTCATACATTTTACACAGCATGTTTTTTTTGTCTTAAAAAGACTACAAAACAATAAACATAAATATGTATTGGCAAGGCTTTTTATTTAAGAAAATTCTAGGAAAATGTAATATTAGTAGCTATTATTTAGTAACAGTTTAGTTTTTATTTACAGCATATATATTTTTGCTTAATACTAAAAATAAAAAGTTCTGAATTACTTCAAGCTGTCATAACTTTGTCAAATCGTAACCGATTTTTAAGCGGAATATCATTTTGATCATGATTTCTATATTCATTCTGCATATAAATATTGTTAACTTTATAAAAAATTTTGATTTTCGAATTTTTTCCGAAAAAATCATGTACTCCCCCCTTTGACTTTTTTGAAAAAAAATTTTTTTCAAACTTTTAAATCTCAAGTTTTTACTTTTAATCAACTCCTGGTGCCCAAATTAGTATAAAACAACACTTTAAACTTGATTCTGAGAAACTTCATTTTCCTGTAAAAAATCATGTCGAAATTGACAAAAATTTTGACTTGTAAAGTTGACAGTCACAGCAATTACTAAACTTCGAACTGTCATAACTTTGTCAAATCTTAACCGATTTTCTTGCGGAATACCATTTTGATCATTATTTGGTCTCTATATTCATTCTGCATATAAATATTATTAACTTTATAAAAAAAATTTATTTCGAATTTTTTCCCTTGAGTTTTCACTTTTAATCAACTCCTGGTGCCCCAATTAGTAAAAAACAACACTTGCTTTAAAAAACTTCTATAGACTTCGATATAGACTTCCTATTACAAATCGAAATCGAATTCCGTATTGTATACCATTCTGATCAGTTTGATTATGCATATATAATTTTCAAAGATAAGTAAAATAAATGGATTTTTTTTAAATAGGTGCAACATTGTATTGCGATATTTGCCGATAAGCATTCTACTATTTTGTATCTCCAACAATTCTCAACCAACTATTTGGTATGCTTCAATCATAGACTCTTCTCTCGAACAATAGAAATGCTGAAGCAACTTTAAGTACGTGTTGTGCATGTTAAGCAAACAAATGAATATAAAGACGATTGAATATATTCGTATATGTAATACACATATAAAAAGAATTGTATATATATATATATATATATATATAGAATCTTTATGTGTCTGTCTATAGAGCAGAGTGCAAGTTATCTTATGCATATGTAAATGACAAATTCAACTTCAGCATTGGCCAGGCCAACTCCTTTCTGGCATTCTGGCCAACGTACGTTCTGGCAAAGAACATTGTTGATGGCAAATTTGCATTTATCGATTGCCGTTAGAAGCACTCGCCACAAATTGGAGCACAAGTTTTCGATTATGCTAAATTGATTGTATGTTTTTTTTTTTGTTTTTTGTCGCCTGTCGATTGTGTCTACAATAAATTGCTTAATTTTATGCCGAAGTTCTTTTAAGTGTCGCTTATCTATATGGAAAACGTCTGCAAGAGATCGATCACAAGTTATCGACAGCGCAATAAGAAGTCGAATGAAATTGTAAAAAAACGATCACAAGCTATCGACATTGCAATAAGAACTCGCATCTAATGGTAAAAGAATGATCACAAGTTATCAACAGTGTAATAAAGAAGAGAATGAAATGGTTACAAACAGTTTTCTAGTTAGTACATTCGTTAGTTCGTCATTAGTGACAGTTATCGAAAACAAACAAAAACATCAAAATATTATTAACTAAAATAACTGCGATTTATAAGTCCACTTAAGAAGTGATTATCATAAAATTAAAAAAAAATGTATCGATAACTAAGTCATCGATAACCAAGATATGTTATCGATTACTTTATTTTTTATTATTTGTCAATTCAACATATAAAGCAGTGAAAATATTAAAAATTGCTAATATTTATGAACGAGTCTACAGTTTTTAAATGTGTGATCGATAACATGCAGTCAATAAGATATTATCGATTAACTTCAGCTAATAATGCTGACAACGATTTGTTTGACGGCATTGCTTGTCATAATCGATAACAATAAATAACAGATAATTTATTGAATCGACTCAAGACAGTTCAATGAACTGATAATAATCAATTTGCCTCATGATTCTCGATTAAATCGATAGTTAATGCTACTCATAAATAGTCGAAAAATGTATGCATGCTCTGTGAATTTGGCTTATCTATTTGGTTAGCTGGCTAGCCAGGTTGGCCAATAGGTTTAACGTTTTTAGTGCGTGCAAATGGATCGCGAGGTTTTTGGGTTATCTTTTGAATACTGAGTTCTGAGTTCTTGAGTTCTTGATTCTCTTGGCTAATAGAAACATATCATTTGGTTGGCACAGCAACGCATTGCAAGTTGCTGTCCCGGTTGGGCAACATTTTGACTAATTAACTGCAATGTTTAATGCGTTTTATTCCCAGTTGGCCAAGACCAGAATGAGACAAGGCAACACTAGACAACAGAGAACGGGTTATTGGGCCCAGCTCGGACATTGGCTTGCATTTCCTGGCCATAATATATTGCAGCCAGGGCGACGACAATCATAATCGCCAATGACAAATGCACACAAGATGCGAAGATGCGAAGATGCAAAGATCTATTGAATACCTCTTGGTATACACCTCTCCCATGGGAGGGGTATATTGGTTGAGTATATTGGTAATGGTATTGAAAGGTAACTGGTATTACAACCCGACCATATATTCTAACTAACAAACAACTGCAATGCCAATTGGCCAACACTGGCAGCTGTTTTGCCTGTCTGCTTATTAACGGCTGACTCGCGGCCGCATCTGCTACACTGCAAAAAAATCCTACTTCTAAGATCAAAAATATTTATATTACATATTTTGTTCTTAAAAAATTGCTGTTCTTAATATAAAAATAAAAATCTTAAATTGTTAGAAAAATAACAATATCTAAGATTTTCATATAGAACCAATAGCTTTAGTTTGAGTCTCACTCTTGCCAAGAAAACACATATTAAAGCTATGTTTATAAATATACAAACCCATAAAAAAATTTAAATATATTTAATTAAAACAACAAAAAAAATAATACAAATTTAAAGTCTGCCTTATTTTATATTTTTTTTCCTTTTTTTTTTTTTGACTATTATTTTTAGTTCTAAGACCAAAATCATAATTAAAGATTTTAATTTTCTTATTTATTTATTTTTTGTTTTATTTTTTTTTAATCTATTTATTTTTTTTTCAGTGTAGCAGCTTCAATCGCAGTCACAGTTTCAGCCCATGTCTCGCCTTTGCAGTTGCAGTTGCAGGTCCACAAGTCAAGACAAGTTCTGTTTGCCAAACTTGGCTGCATATGATTTAGCCTTGGCATTCAAATGCTCAAACAACAAACAACAAAACGACAAAACAACTAACCAAAAGTGCACACTCAATAAAGCTGTTATTGAATTGACCATTTATATACATTGTTAAGTATTTCTCTTGCAGTTCCGATTCTCTTTTAATTCAATCTATTAATTTAATTTATTGAAATGTAATAAGTTTTTATAATAGCTTATAATGTGATTAGTTTTAATCAGTACAATAAAAAAATTCTTTGATTTTCTATGAAAAATTTTAGGCGTCTAGCTCTTATCGTTTGACCTGTATGTTACAGCATGGTAAGAGTTTTTTAAATTTTAAATAAGCTAGATTTCAAATACTTATAAAGACCACGGCTCAAAAGATACCCTAAAAACCAAAAACCTAATGTGTTATTAGTATTTTAAATTAAATTAAAAGTATACCAAAAGAAAAGCATTTAATTAATCAGTCAGTCGGTCAGGACAAAGTATAAAATTACAATTAGACTCAGCTAAGCTCAGCAAATAGATACTTTTCAATATCAAATTACAAAAAATCTGTGCTAAGATTAAATACATGAACCAATACATATTAAAACAAAAAGTTAATTAAATGAATACCAAGTATTTCAATATTGCTTTCTCAATCAGTCAAGTTTCACACTTTATATGTCAATTATCATGTCCAATTTCAAATTCTTTAGATGAAATATCGTAGAACATGTGAAACTTTGTCAGCTTAAGCTTAGTGACATAGGAATTTTAGAAGAATTAGTAAAAACTGCCACCTGTTTCCCAGACTGCCCACCTGCCCGACTCTCCAACTGTTCAACTGTCCACCCGTTGTGTCAAATTGATTGCCAAGGGCGTTTATAGAAAAAAAATATATTAAACTAAAAAAAATTACAACAAAGACAAATTGATTGTTTCAAGCAATTGATATGCATATCTAAAGCTGCTCAAGTTGTCTTGTCTTGTCACTTGACTCACTTCAATTACGGGGTCCAAAAGCGCAAAAAGCAGAGATACAAGCTACAAAATACATGGGAAATAAATCTAACAAAAAAAAAAGCCAGTTGAAACGTTCAAAGTATGGACACAATATAATATTGAAAAAAGATTTATTAAGTTCGCACATTCGAAAAGCACTTGAGGCTGACAATTAAAAAGCACTCGGCATCAAATTTGGAAAGGGTATAGGCGGCGGTATAGGGGGAAACATATCGAGTTTGCCATGTACCAAATATATATTTAATTTTTATATCAATATCGATTTGACAATACTCTATGGACCATTTAAATTAAAATTTTTTATAGTAAAAATTGTAAAAAATATTTATTTTTTAAATTTTTTATGAAAATTTTTACGTTGTCACTTTTTTTTTAAATTCATAACTATTATTTGCAGTCCCTGATTTTTCTCTCAATTGAAAAAAAAGATGAAACAAACAAAAAATTTAGGCAGTAGAAAAATAAAGACTTTACTGAATTTTAATCAGTGTCACTTTTTTTAATACTATAAAGTGGATTCAATCGAGAAACTGCATGTAAATTTTAAATATATATAATTAACGCTAATAATGACAAATAAAAAGCCTTGAAGACATGATAGAAAAATAGAACCCAGCCAAAAAACGTTCTTCAGCAGCAGAAAAACTTCTACCATTTTTGGGAAACAAACAATGAAACAATCGAACTTTGCCACAAATTTTACGACTACGATCTTTAAATAATCGTGAGTTTAGAAAATCCTTTTTCTGGGATACAATATTTTCTGCATTCGATTGTCGTGGTGAACTTCGATAATTTTCCTTTAACCGCAGCAATTTCTGTCTCTTCCAAGCGTGCAACTGATAAAATTGATAAGCTCCAAGTCGCCGTGTCCATTTTACCTGAAAGTACAGCTCAGACTTTAGTTCCCGTTGCTCTTCCTCTGACATCCAAAACAAACGATGATAACGTTGTGCCTCCGATTGTGGCATTATCTGTTGATTGTTCGAAGGCTCTCCTGATGTATCCATTGCTGTTGAGGTCTCATCCAACACATCGCAATTTATTATCTCATTACAATTCTCTTGATTCATATTTTTCTGCTTCTCTTTCAATTTTAAATAAATTCAAAACTAATTAAATTTTATAATTTAATCTCAAGTAATATAATTTAATGATTTATGCAAATATTTAGACCAAACTTCTCCGTTTGGCAATATTGACTAGAATATTTAAAGTATTGCTAGAAAATTTTAGTTTAATTATTAGAGAAAGCAATACCCACTTTGATCTGTACGACCTTTAGAATGATATACTTTTACAATATCAGGAACACTGACTGATTCCAGCTTTGCTATTATTTTTAAGGAATTTTATTCTATTCTCAATTAGTGTTATCTTAAGATAAGATGTATATTTAATACGATTTGAAATAACCCTAACTTCATTTAACTTAATTTTGAGTGCTTTCCAGAGCTGACTAAGAACTTAATAAATAACTAATAAATAATTTTTTTTTGTATATTATATTTATAACATAAATTGTTTAATTAAATATTAATATTCAATTTTAAATTTTCTTACTACTATATTTATATTGGGACTTTCAACTTCATCAAACATTTTTGGGGAATTTTATAATTCAGCAAATGATTACTTGTAAAGATTTAAAAATATATTACTCAAATCTTAAAAACAAAAGTGTATTTTTTTAAAGGGAAATGTTTAATTCGTCCAGTTCAAAAAAATCGCATTTATTCTTTCTTGTTAAATATATCTATTAAAATAACTTAAGCAAAAATTTAAAAAATATTTAGTATATATATTGTGTTAAAATTTTACAGGGTATATCAAGAAAGCATTGTGCTTTTTTGCATTAAGAGTGTGTTGTTTTTGACGCCTTTGCCATACCATATTGTTCAGGTTGTTTTAGTTTATTTTGGGTTATTTTGTTATTTCTTTAATGGCGGCAACAAATTGTGCGCTTAATTGTGAAAAAGCAACAGCAATAACAACAGAATTTACAAAGACAACAGACAAGCAAAAATAATGAGCAAAATGAAAATGTATCTTATAGATATGAAACTGTATCTGTATCTGTATCTGTAACTGTGCTCAAGTGCAGTTCTCAATTGAAATCAAATGCGCAGGCAGCTGCTTTTGTTAATGTTGTTATTATTATAATTATTATTATTTGTTGTTTGTAATTATTTTTATTTGCATTTAAATCATTAATTAAATTGCTGCCACAGATTGTGGCATGTTGGTGTGGGTGTCTTTGTCATGTGAATAATGTTAAACGTTTAATTAAATTGTATTTAACAACTTGAATATCAAGATTGTATTCAAATTGTAGCGATCAATACATTTGTAAATACAATTTCAAATGTAATTCACATATGTATTTATTTCACACAGTTCTTGACATGCTTCAAACGGTTAAAAGAAAGTGGCAATCAGTGTTGAAATAAGAAAATTAAAATAAAAGATAATCCATGTCAGATGAGAGCAACAACTTGTGGCAACTGAAGATCAAAAGATCATCGTCAGATCAGGCAATTGTCAACAAACATTTTGGCCATAAAATGTTGCACAAATTAAAAATTGAACACAATAATCAGTGCAACATGTTGTTGTTGTTGTTGTTGTCGATTGCAGTTGCCGCTTGTTGCACTTGTTATTTAATTCTTCTCTCTTTGTCACTCCTCGTTTCTCTCACTGTTGTCTGTTGCCTGTCTTCACTATCTGTGGCAGCCGCCTGTTGCACATGGCCAAAGCAAATGACTATATTATAGGTTTTTAAATTTATAAACGCAACATTTACCCGGCTAAACACTAAAATTTTCAGCTGGCCCGCAGGCCACTTACAATAACAACAACGACAACAAAAAACAATTTTTATTTAATTTTGCATTTACTTCGACTTGTTGGTCACACAAGTTGTATACCCTGTATCAGAGATTAATATTATACAAGAGCTAGAGTCACCAAATATGGTAATTTTTAAGAGCTAGAGCCCCAAAGTATTCTTAAAAATAACAAATCAATATTATGTTGCAACCCTTTCTGTGCAACAAATCGGTAAAAACTCTAATACAACCAAATTACGCTACTTTAATATTAATATATAATCTTTTAAATTCATCGCTTTAAATTGCTGTTTAATTTTTTAAATGACCGAATTTTGGGGCATGATAAAATTTTCCTTACTAGACCATTACCTCGCAGTTTTTTTTTTTAATTTTGTGAAAAAAGTAAATTTATGGTATAAAAAAATGTATAGTAATAAAGCTAAATGTGATGCAAATTTCTACCTAATTTATTAATATATATTATTCATTTAAATTTAAGGTATCCAATTGATTAATTTGTTTTAATGAACTTTTAATTTTCATATACAATTTTATAAATATATAACAATTTCATATAGTCATCACTTAATCAAAACATAATTGATAAGGGAACTATAATCAATGCCAACACTTAGAAAAGTAGAGAAAAAAATGATACCAAGAGTTATTCGGTGTCACTGGAATCGGAGTCGCTGCCTTCGAGCAACTCTGTCAGCATTGGTCCTGCATATACTATTGTTCCTGAGTATATTGCTACAGTGGAATTAGCATGCGAATTTGCATTGAAATCTGCTTCCGAATTTGCATCGACAGTGTCATCGAAATTTGCATCGAACTCTCCGCCAGAGAAATCGTTAATAGAACCATCAGTAGTAGAAGCATCAATAGAAGCCTCAGAGTATTCTTCCAAGTTTTCTGGTGGATTATCCGGCAATTGTTGTTGGGAATATCGCTGCAATTGCGACTGTGAATATCTCTGCAATTGTCGCTGAGAACATTTCTGCAATTCTGCTTGCGAATATCTCTGTAATTGTTCCTGCAATTCTCCTTGCGAATATCTCTGTAGTTGTCCCTGCGATTGTCCCTGCAATTGTGCCTGAGAATTCTCTATATTAGTCACTTCCTGGGCGCAACTAGAGGACGCATTTTGAAGCCCTGCCATTCCCAAATTGGGTGGATAGGTTCCCTCGGGGAACATCTTCATCTTCATTGATTTTATTGGTGTCCGAAGAAATCCAGGACATTGTAGCAGACTCCTCCGGCCTCGGTTTTTTCTCGGAAGGGGTCGCCCTTTTAGGACTTCACACAAATCCAATACTTCATCGAGATTCTTGCCAGCAAGCCAGTCTGCAAATTTATGTCCCTTTCGCTTCTCAAACAATTTGTGCAAATACTTTCTCTGCTCTTCCTTCTCCTTTTTCTCCCTGAGTTCGGCTCGCTTCATTAGCTGCCTCCCATACCGTAAAAAAATTTTTTCTTTTTCCGACATCTGTGAATTTTCTGGATTTTCTGGATTTTCTGGATTTTCTGAATTTTCTGAGTTTTCCTCTGGATTCATATTTGTAAAGATTTGTAAAAGATTATAAAAATATTAAAATTTATATTTTTTGTAATTTCCGTACAAATACTAAAAGTTATTATTTTTAGAAAATATATAGACCGATGTGTTCGGTTTGGATTTGTGAAGTAGAATGTATGAAACACTGTCTGAAAAGCCTTAGGTTCGATATTTTCATACCTACTTAGATGTATAAAATAAACAAGTTTAAAAAATGTCTACTAAGTTCATAAAAATACCTGTCATACCTGTGTTGTGTTAAAACTTCAAACTTGTATCTTAGCTGGTACAATGCTCAGTTAGCTGGACAAACAACTTTATATATATAGATTAGAAGGAAGAACAAAGGATACAGTGAGAATAAAAGAGATTTTGCTACAATGTCCATTACTCTTATTTAAATTATATACGATTATGCAATTTTAAAATTTATTTGGTATTAAAGGATACTGAGAGAAGAGCTTTTGATGTTATATTTTTGAGATATTTTAAATTTTGTATACAAATTTCCTAGTTTTTTATTTTCTCGGCCGTATCATCATTATGGCTCTTTTCAGGGAATATTCGCGACCCCGAAAATCAAGCCAATTGATGCCCTTGCCCTTGGTGTTGTCTTTATATCTCCCCGCCAAGTTGCTGCAAGAGTTCAATTTAATAACTTAATTTAAAACAAATTACAACTATCATTTTATCATACCTATCATGGCAAAATTCGTACCACCAGGCGCCTGATCTTTCTACGGCACAGTTTCCCGAAGTTAAACCATCGTTATCACGATCATAGGTGCTAAATTTGTGGCCAAGATGAATTCTGAGCGAATCACCAGCAGTTCCACTGGCTTTGCCCAGTTTGTGTAAGACATATTGTTGAGTTTCGTCACCAATTGCAAATCCTTCGTACAGCTCGAACCTTTCGTTTCCTTCGAAATCCTCTAAGAGTACAAGTAATTCCTGGCTATACACGGCCGTCAGTGCATATATCTTATTCAAACCCAAGAAGAATTCGCCACTCAGATCTCCGAATCCCGCTTGATATTCAGTCCAGTTTCGATAAAAGTCGACTGATCCATCCAACCGTCTTAAAATTACCGTCCATCTACCACCTTGAGTATCCGCATCGCAGGCAACTGTAAAGGGTTCATCACCAAATTTAGGAACCACTATGTCATAGTTTCCACTTGACTTGACCTCGGAGCAACCACGTAAATATGATGACTTAACAAGTTTATCTATGAGCTTTTCCTGACGATCTATATTATCAATTGCCTTGACAAGACGATCCTGTTCCGCTCTAAGAAAGTTTTTTAAATTTTAAAAACATTAAAAAATTTAACAAAAAAAAAAAACAAAAAAAAACTGGTTGCTTACCTTAACTCAGATATTTGCAAATTCATTTTTAGAATTAATTTGCTTTCATTATATTCAGATATAGGGATTCCATTGGACACCGACGTTAAGAAAACCAAAAAACAGATGATGCAAATAATTTGCTGCCACATTTTATTACTGAACTTTAGTGAATTTCAGAAAATACTGACTTCACTCAAAGTGAACAAGTGAATTTATAAACGATTTTTGTAATCACATACATTATATATTAAATAAATATATACAAATGTATATATATATGTTAATAATACATATATGTGTACATTTAATAAATACTTATGTGATTATATATTTGTACTCTTATCTATCGCATAACTTTTGTATTATGCAGTTGGAATTCTAACCACATCCTGTTTGAAAAAATGTCTAGCTTGCACTTTAAAACATATATAGACTATATGCGACTACATGGGCTGTCGACAGTAAAAACAAAGCTTTTGTTGAGATAATGTTGATAAGAAGAAAAAAATTCAAATTATGGTATGCAATTTATTTGTTAAAATAGTTATAATAATGTACTTAATTATTTAAATTTGTAGCTAGTTTTATCACCTCGTAGAACCGGTTCGATTCGGGTATTTAAGCAGCCTAAACCGGATCATGAACCGAACCATTGAAATTATTTACTTTGAGGGTCAAAAAAAAAATAATTAAATTAATATTACTCAACTCTTTGAGTCTTCGGATTAAAATAATTTATAAGTATTAAAATCTTCAAGTAAATGTAAATTATCATCAAAATCTGATTTAATTAAGAAAAAATTTAATCAGTTTAAAATGTAGAAAAAAAAAGCATAACAATAAAAATATTTTTTTGTATGAAATTGAACCAAGGGTCGAACCTAACATTTGGGTTTAGAGTGTATATGAACCAATTTGCGAACTGAAACGATGTTTTACTCTATGCGTTGAACCGCCAAACCGAACCTTTAACAAAATTTTGAAGGTTTGCAGGTTTGGTTTTTATATTTAAATTATAAAAAATCGGAAGACAATCGCAAATCATATAAGTCATCGCATAGCTTAGAGTTTTTTGGAGGCAACTCAATTGGAGTTCTTGAGTCTAATCCACAATAGAAACGTTTAGAATTGAAATCAGCTTAGTGCCCACTGATGTTTATGCCACCCAAATGGCAAAGTTGCAACTGCAACTGCAACTGGCAAACAAATCTTCAACTAAGTCTAAATTTATATCTTAAAATGGGGCCTACGCACAACTGAAATGTTAAGAAATTGGGCGTGGATTTTGTTTGTTCTTGAGAATCATCATCATGTTTTATGATATCGCCGCTTCGTTTGATACCATTTCAATTGATAACTCACGATTGTTGGAGCTAAGCTCGTGTGGCATGCACATAATTTGTAGGCTTAGCTTTGGCTCATTATAATCGGAAGATGGGGAGAACAGAATTAACAAGTAAAGTCAATAAAAATGTTGCCTCGAAAGTTCGGAAGTCAAAAAAAAGAAAAAAAAAAGGGAAGAAGAATATATGAATGAGAGAATCAGTTCTGCCACTTGTTGTCAGTTTTTACGAGTTGTCGCTGGATTTTTCTTCATTGCCATCAATTCGCATCATAGTTCATAATTTTTTTCTCTTTTTACCAAAGTCATAAAATACAGAACACAACCTACGAAATGCGATGATGACTACTTACAACAGGTTTGCTTTGCTTACAATCGGTTTGCTTAGCATTTTCATCAGTTTCATCTTCCTCTTGTCCATCTAATATTTTATTCTATATTCATGTATTTTTTTTGTAGTTTTTTCGTGGGTTTTGTTTTTTATTGCCAACTGCTTCTGTTGCTTCCGACCGAAGTTCACTGTGGCTTACCACGATTGCTGTTATTCCCACAAAGTCAGAAAAAGTCACAATCAACGAAAAAAATTTTTTAGCAATAACTACGATACTCTTCACAAGGAACTTTTCAAAGAAAAATAAAAATATTAAAAATAGTCCATATTTATCGAAAGTACCGAAAATTCCATATACTTTCAAAAGTTACGAAGCAAACCATAGATTAGTTAGTACCAAGATATCAACATTATTTCAATGCTAAGGGTCCCCCCATTGATATTTTGAAAATTTAAAATTTTAAATCTTAAGTTTTCACTTTTAATCAACTCCTTATATCGTAATTAGTATAAAACAACACTTTAAACTTGATTTGAGACATTTCATTTTCCTGTAGAAAATCATGTAAAATTGAGCAAAAATTTTGACTTGTAAAGTTGCTAGGTCCACTGACTGACCAACTTCGAACTGTCATAACTTTATTAAATCTGGACCGATTTTCAAACGGAATGTCATTTTGATGATGATTTGGTCTCTTTATTCGTTCTGCATTCAAATTTTTATAATCTAGAAAATTTGATGATTTTCGATTCTAAGCCATCTATCATCCAATTTTCCATACATACCCCTTGACATTTTTTCAAAAACTTTGATCTCTCATAACTTCATCAAAAACTAACCGATTTTCAAGCGGAAAGTCATTTTAACCATGATTTTGTCTCTTAATTGATTCTGCATTTAAATTTTTATCATCTAGAAAATTTGTTATATTTTCGATTTTTATCCAATTTTCCATACTGACCCCTTGACATTTTTTCAAAAACTTTGATCTCTCATAACTTCATCAAAAATTAACCGATTTTCAAGCGGAAAGTCATTTTAACCATGATTTCGCCTCTAAATTGATTCTGCATTTATATTTTTATCATCTAGAAAATTTGATATATTTTCGATACTAAGCCATCTATCATCCAATTTTCCATACTTACCCCTTGACATTTTTTCAAAAACTTTGATCTCTCATAACTTCATCAAAAATTAACCGATTTTCAAGCGGAATGTCATTTTGATCATGGTTTGGTCTCTAAATTGATTCTGCATTAAAATTTTGTTCATTTAGAAAATTTTATATTTTTCGACCATCATTGATAATATTCGATTTCGATGGTAATTACACAGTTTCAATTGCTGTTAAAATATTATCGACTGATGAGACCTGTTTATAAGTTTCTCATTTCCAGCTTATCTCTTATACGTATCAACTTTGTATTATTTTCTTATCATAACAAACCGCAGTTTAAAAGCCATCTAACCCATTCTATTTTTAGAGTTTTTAACTCTATTATGAGCGCATTAACTTTATATCTCACTTGAGCAACAAGTGCGACGCTTTATATTTAATTTTTGTAAATTTTTTTTTCAGTTGGATTGCCCCCGACTCAGTCCCTTGTTTAGGTCCCAGCAAAAATTTATGCGAAATTCTCGTGCTTCTCATGGTTGATGGTTGTAGTTAGAGTCGATGTTGTTGTTGTTGCCAGCGCATATTAATATATAGATACATCTATATAGTTATACATATGTATTAGTCTAGGTAAGTGGCCAGTTAGTTCAGCTCATCGTCTGTGGCTGGCTGCGATAGTTGATGTTATTTTTCGCTGTTTTTAGACAAGTTTGCGTGCCAGGGCTGCCGACTCTGCCTCGATTTGGGTGAGGGTCAATGGGGAAGGCTCTTGAGCTTGGCCAAAGGGGCGGCGTTTCAGTTGTATGATCGTTAAATTATGCGCCATAACAGAGTCTATCTTAAAAACTAGCGTTAAAAAAAATACAACTGACTGAGAATCATATATGACCATAGTTCATAAATAAAATCTTCGTTGCACGTGTTTTTTATCATACAAACTAAACGAGACACAATTAAAAAAAAAATGCCAGTGAAAGAAGACCTTTCGTATTTTCATTTGAAGCAGATGCGATGAAAAACAATCTATATATAAAAATGTTTGTCCAACTGACTGAGCATTGTTTCAGCCAAACGGATCAAGATACAAGTTTGAAATTTGAACACAACACAGATATGATTTTAACTATGGAAATGATGAATTTGTTCACCAAAACCTTTTGTATGACATTATTCGGAACAGAATCAGTAAAAGAAAAAATTTAATGGGATTATGGCTTTAAAAACCGATGCGAATAATGGAAAAGTCAAATGAAAGCATTTTAATCATTAAAAATTTTAGCTGAAACTGTTTAAATTGAAACCAAAAAAACATTTTTACCCCAATTGACAACCGTTTTTAAGCAACACACAATAAAATGAAGTTTTAAAATTGACAATTGGAATATGTTTGATTTTAGTTTCAGTTGAAAATTTAAAAAAAATGTTGAATTTCAAAGTTATGATGTTGCTGGGGGAGCGATTTTCGGCTAGAAGTTAGGCAAGTTCCACAAAATTAGCATCGTTAGCAGACCCTCAGCATATCGATATACTCTTATAGAGCTGTATTTTTGTGTATAAATGCAGTCATATACATTGCCCATAACAGTTGGCATACTCACGGGAATCGTGGGTTTTGTAATGGGCGCATTATTGCAACAGGATGCATCATATCGTGGCATACAGACGGCTATGGCAAGTGATCCCTATATCTATCAAAGTCGTCAGCAAATCTATGATGCAGTATGTTATGGTTACAATCTTTTTTATATGATTAACACTAATCGATTAATACCCTGTCTTTTTTTAAGTTGAGACTTGTGGGACAACAACGAACTGTTCCATTGAATGGTGAAGAACTTAATGAAGATGAGACGCTTAATGATGAATCAACTGTGAATGCTATTCAGTCGAGTGGGGATCATTCATGTGAATCACAGAGTACGGAGGATTCTGTTTTTGCCAATTATGTACGCTGGTTTCAGACCAATATACAAGCAGTGGTAAGTTGTCCAATTGATGACTTAAATCCATATTGATCGATAAAAATATCGAAAAATGTTATCGTATATTTATTTTATTCAATTCAATCATAATTATTGTCTTGTGTGTTAACATTTTACTTGAGCATTATTGCATTTTATAAAAGCTCTTTTGATTTCGATAACACATTCTCACCTCTAGTTTTGTTTTTCTCTTCTCTCAATTAGAAAATTGTCAATTGCAATTAAAATTCTTATCTATTTTATAAAAGTATTTTAAATTTTGATAACACAACTTCCATCTCTAGTTTTAGTTTCTTTTCTCATTTGCTCGCTATCGAAATATATGTCCATATTTCAGTCGATATTTATCAGAATTTACAAATATTCTTTAAATTTCGATAACACAGCTATAATCTCTCATCGATTAACCAATGTATTCTTTTCCTAGACCATGTTTTTCACCTTCTCGCTGGGTGATGAGCCATTATTGGAGAACGAACCCGCCACCCATGTCGCTACACTCATGAAATATGGCTTTCCCGGCCTGGACGATATACACGTTTATCGAAATTTCGTATTATCGTACGATCGACGTAATCGCATTGCCCATTGGGTGTGTGAGCATCTAGATGGCGATAGTTTGACAAATGATGAGGTGAATATGGAACAAAATCAGCCTGAATTCAATGTCGATTCGAGTATACCTCTTATGTTTCGGGCTACTCCAAGGGATTATCGGAATACCGATTGGGTGGAAGGTCATATGGCATCGCCGCAGAACTACAAATGTGATGAACTCGATTATATTGAGACATATTTAATGTCAAACATAGCGCCATTGAGTCGTGGACTCAAGACAAATATCTGGGCCCAATTGGAGACCTATGTGAGGGAATTGGCTGTCAAATGTGGTTCAGTCTATGTTTACACGGGTCCATTATTTATGCCGCAACGTATTACATTCCGTAATTGGGCAATACGTCATCAGGTCATTGGCATGAACACGGTTGCAGTGCCCACCCATTTCTTTAAAGTGATTATCGCCGAGGGCAAGAATAACAAACAATATCCCTATGTTGAGGGATATGTGGTACCCAATGTGGATCTCGATAAGAACATCGATTTAAGCTCATTCCTATCCGACATCCGTGACATTGAACATTTTGCCGGACTCAAGTTCTTTGATGGTATTCGCGGGCCGCATTTTCATCACAACAATTGAAGAAATTAGATTCCATTATTTATTGTTTTCAGCTCCCACAAATTGGTAGATCAGATTGTTAACAAATTTTCAGTATATATTCAATGGATTTATTGAAATACATGAAAAAATCACAGATAATATTAAGAATTAAAATTGGTTTTGTTTACAACTTCATATCCTTTCTAAAGCAATTTTTTAAATAATCCAAATAGGAGAGAGTTGCATCAATTAATTCGTTGCTTTTGAAGAATAATTTATGTTATTTTTCATCATCTATAAACATTTTTTTTTTTATCAATTCTGTTTTTTTTTTTATCAGTTCTCTGCACTTTTTTTTTTTTTTAACACTCTTGAGTCTTAACTTAAAGATTAGGATGCAGCATCTCTTCCCAATGGAAACCCTGCTTATTTCTCTTTTTTCTCTCTCGCTATTCTCCGAATTTTTGTCTAAGTCTCAACTTGTTGTTCTAGCCAAAAAATCTGTGCATGTTTAATTTTCATTATAATTCAAGTTTTTACTTGTTGTCGTTTTGTTGTTTTTATGCTCATGTAATTAAAGTATCATTCACACCGTGTGTTCGCACAAAACTAACGGCATTTTGCTAAAATAATATTAAACAAAAAAAACAGAAACAATAGTAAGGCAGCAAGAGCGGGACACATGGAGTATAGAAAGAGATGGCTAGCCATAACAAAGCACACACTAAAAAAAAAAGAAGAACAACAAAAAAAAGTTGTCGTTCGTTGCTTCCGCCGTGCGACAAAACCAACAAAAGGCGGCCGCTTCAATGACTCAACTTTAGATACCACTCAACCTGTCCCCCTTCCCCCCCCTCTCCGTCTTCTTCTGCCCTTCCCCTCACACTTCTTCTTGCTCTCTTCCGCTCTTTCCCTTGGCACTACACTGCAAAAAAAGACCAACTTCTAAAATCAAGAACATTCAT
This sequence comes from Drosophila falleni, assembly GCA_035045575.1. Taxonomy (NCBI): domain Eukaryota; kingdom Metazoa; phylum Arthropoda; class Insecta; order Diptera; family Drosophilidae; genus Drosophila; species Drosophila falleni. The sequence goes on from JAWNOV010000185.1 coordinate 17,556,403, forward strand.
CTTAAATATTTTATTCTTAATATAATATTATTTTAAGACCAAATTACTAAAACTAAGATTATTAATCTAAAAAATCTGAAAATCTTAATTATAAGAATAAAAATCTTAAATTGTTAGAAATTATAAATAGGTACTATTTCATATCGAACAAATGTTGGCACCGTGGCGCTCTGGTTAGAGAGCCCGCTTCAATGGTGAAGCAGTGGGCGGCGGTTCGAATCCTACTCCTAACTAACTAAAATAACGTTCATAAAATAAAAAAAATAAAATTAAAAAACTGAATAAAAAATAAAATTTTAAAGTACAAATAAAATTTAAATATAAAAAATAATTTTTGTTTATTTTATTTTTTGATTTAAATTTTAAGAACATATATTTTTAAAATAAGAACTTGGTCTTATTTAAAATGTTCTTAAGATCAAGATGTGTTCTTTTAATTTAAGAATATTATGTTCTCGACACATTATTAAAACCAAAAATCTTAGCTCTGATACCAAAATCTTGTTTTTAGAACATTTTTTTTTAACAGTGTAGCCTATAGCAACCCATATCAGCCCTGGCCTGTCCACGCTTGACAATTCTCTTAGTCTTTGACCTTTTCGGGGCATAATTGTTGTGCGTGTGTGTGTGTTTGTGTGTGTGTTTGCTGGACAATTAACATGAACTTTTAGCTTTGCTTAATTACTTCAAGTCGTTGTCGTCGTTCTTAAAATGACGCAAAAAAAGGTCGAAAAAAATACATATACAAATGCTCAGAGACTTGAGGTTAATTACATTTTGAAGAGCTTCAGCAACAACAACAACAACAACAATAGCAATAACAATAACAACAAATAACTAAAGCAAGGCAAATTGAAATGTTGCTGCTTGTGGCAGGGGCAACAGTGCCTGCAGTAAGTTAATGGCACAGACATCAACAGTCCGTGTGACAATTATGTAAATGGATGAACCGCACTTGACGACACTTCTCTCTCTCTCTCTCTCTCTCTCTCCCTCTCTGTCTCTCTCTCTCTTTTACTCGCCTTGTGAGAATTGTTGTTTTTTTCGGAATAAGTGAATTTGTTTGCTGAAGGTCACACACACACTCACATACACAAGCACAGAGGCCTCAAGTTACCGTTAAGTGCTGCTTGGGGGTCAATTGCAGCTAGTTTGTGTCTTAAGTCATTTGTTTGGTAAATGAAGCTGTTAGCAAAATTCTGGGCAAACGGAGGGGGAAGAAGGGGGGTCATCAGTGTGTGGGGAAAAGGGGAAACGACGGAAGAAGGTATTGTGTACTACAAAACTCGTTAATTGTTTCTTCTGTCAGAGAAGAATGGGAAGGAAAATTGCTGATATCTTAAAAAATAAGGGAAGCAAAAAACAAATTTGTATACTAAGAAAAAAATATTGAATTAATAATGAAACTTTTTGCAATATAAATAAAAAATAATAATTAGGAAAAATCAAAACTGTTTTTTTTTTAATTAATTTAGTTAAACAGCGGAGATAATAATAATGGAAAACCAAAAATGTGCCACATTCAAATGTGAGCAAATGTAACAAATGTTGCAAATGTGAGTAGTTGCGAAAATAGCCTATAAGAAGAAGATTGCCGAGATTCGAGCATTTAGATACTTTGTGAGTCATCATCAATAATGTGTATATATGTATGTGCGTATGCAACATGTGGCATGCAACGATATCTAAATGTGTCTCGGCTCTCAACGCTCAACGAATGCAAATGAATGAAATTTACACATCTGCAGCGACTCATTAGGCGAAGACTAAGAAAACAAACAAATAAACAGCCGTTAGAAACAAAGCGCCGATCATTTAGATTTAATTTTTCTTTTGTTTTAGTTGAAATTTATTTGGTTTCAAAGTTTTTTTTTTTGATCAATCCGCTTGGCTCTTATCGAACATTTGAAAGCACCAGCATTTAAAAGCTCATCTGTTTCTCAACGTGCAATGTTATCGAGGCACGAGTTGGCTACCGAAAATTAAACTCATTTTTCTTTTTCCAAAAAGGAAACCAAAAACAACAACAAAAATAGAAAAAAAAGCCAAGTCAAATCAAGTTGGAGCAACTTGAGGTATGCATAAATATTTACATTAATTTTCAATTAAGTTAATTTGCATTACATTTAACTCACTAACACAGACACCATATATTAGAATGTACCGTAAACTGAACACAGCAGCCGCTTCCTAAATCGGCAGTCCAATGCACAACGAATAGGTAATTACCCTTATATTGTTATATGTAACCTTTAAAAATATTGTATGTATAGTTTTATAAAGGAAAATGCAACTCTGAAATTCAAAGATTCAAAAACTTTTGGTCAACTTTTGAATGAGTGCAAAATAACAAAGTTAAATCTTTATAATGATTTTTACGTATTGGTTAGTATTTATTTTAAATCTTATTTTAAATTTGTATAATAAAAATTTAAGTTTCTTTAAGTTTTTGTTACTCACAGCCAATTGAAAAATAGGTTACCTTTTATTTATTATTATCAGGGACCGTAAAAGTTATAATTTTTAAAATAAAAATTTTGAAACGAAAATGATTTGCTGATTCTTTTTAAAAATGTGTTGAAATATAACTATTAGTTTTATTTTGTATTCAAAAATAAAAAACAATTACTTATTTTAAAATTTAAGTTAAAAATTAAAAGTAAATTTTAATTTCAACTAATGTAAAAATTCTTTAATTTGTATAATAGAAATTGACAAATAATTTTTCCTATTCCTGCTCAAAATGGTCAAACGCAATGCCATAGCTAATAGACCCAGAGCAGCAAAAAGCTGTTTAAATCAATACAATTTATCGACACGTATCTAGGATATTAAATAGGAGAAAATGAAACTGCAGCTGCTGTTGGAGTTGGAGTTGGAGTTGGGGTCTTAAATCTATAGTCGAAAAGCTGCTGCTAATGCTGAGATGCATCAAAGTGCCAGCGATAGACAACAACAACAATAATAATGACAACAATAACAACAACGACAACAACGACGACAACACAAGGCAATTAATCAACGAAATGAGTTTTATGCATTTTAAATGGTTTGTTGCTCGGCAATAGGCGTCTCACACAGTCTCACAACAACACTAAGAACACTAACAACAACACTAACAACAGCAACAACAACAACAACGTTCCAATCCACACCGTTAGCTGTCGTTTGTCGTCGTCGTCGTCGTCGTCATCGAGCCACAAGCTCGCCTCTGGCCACACTTGGGCAGTCAATCAACATTGGATTTTAATGCCAAAACTCACTCCAAACTCCTCTATGTGTTGGGGGCGAGACGAAGACGACAACAAAGAAAGAGAGAGGGAGAGGAGAGAGGGAGAGAGGAGCCAGAGATTTAAGTCTCCAAAGACACTGAAGACTCCACGCTTGGAGTTCTGGGCGTATGCAATTTTCAAATCAAATTCGCTTTCATGCCATTTGGCTACAATGTGAAAAAAATAAATAAAAATCAAGTAAGAATGTTTCTAAGTTGTATGCTTAACATGTAGATATCCTGTAAAGATTAAGAGAAACTCGTAAGTTTAAGTAATACGTTCTTTATGCATTAAATATATTATATTATATAATAAATATAATATATTATTAATACCTTCTAATAGCTTTATTTCATCTACAGGGTATTTAGTCTATTTATAAACATTTCATGTTATCGTTTCTCCTATTTACATTGTATAAACAGATATATTCTCTATATTCTATATTATAAATTTCCATAATTTTCTTATTTTTAATTTTCCTAATTTTTGTTTTCCCAATTTTGTTTTCCTAATTTTAAATTCCTAATAACAGTATTACTAATTTTGGTTTACTAATTTAAGATTCGTAATTTTTTATTACTAATCTTAGTTTTCTAATTTTTCTTTCGAATTTTCGTATTTTGAGTAATATCTTTTAAGTCGTATAATGAATCTTTTTTACTACACACTTCATATTTATTACAGGATATTTGTATACGTATGCTTGATATTTTTCTAGATTATCAATAAAACAACAACAATTGAACTCTCGAAAATCCAAGCTGTGACTTTTTAGTCTATACCACCCACTTTATATGTAAGTATACAGGGTATATTAAAGCTAATTTTTTGCGCACGGCTGCCGCACATAAATTTAATAAAAGGCTGTGCGGACTGCAGTTTTGACCAACTGCTTATCGATGCTGTGGGGCAAAAGCACATAAAAAACACACAGATGCACTTAATGTGCACCCACCTCGCCCCTTCTCCCTCTCCCTCTCTCTCACACTCTTTCACTCACTCACTCTCTTCTCCTTCGTCTCCTTCTGCCTCTGTGAGATCCACTAATGGGGTGTGGCATTGGTCAGTGCAAATAAATTAAAGAGCAAAGCGCGAAAAACACACACACAAAATCCACAAACTACACAAAAATCACAATCAAAAAGAAATAGAGGGGAAAAACGAAGTAGAAGTAGTGAGAGTGAGAGGGGGAGAGGGAGGGAGGGTAAAATGAGTAGGGGCAGGTCAAAGTTAGGTGGTCATTTTGATTGCATTTCATTTGAAGACGGACGCATCGCATTTTAACAATTTGGCTTTTGTTTGCTTTGCAAATTGCACTCAAATGAAGAAAGGGTTGAGGTTGGAAAAAAAGGGTTATAAGATTAAAGCAGAATTTAGCAATTAAGTTAAGTTTAAGCTGAGTTTAAGGATGACTTAAACAGAGAATGAGGATAGGTTCGAGAGTGAGGTAAAGACTAAGGCTGAAGATGAGAATGAAAATGGAAATTGATCCATCATCCAATTTTCCAATTTTCCATACATACCCCTTGACATTTTTTCAAAAACTTTGATCTGTCATAACTTCATTAAAAATAAACCGATTTTCAAGCAAAATGTCATTTTGAACATGATTTGGTCCCTTAATTCATTCTGCATTTAAATTAATTTAATTTAATTTTTTTCACAAAAAAAAGGGGATTCAGAACCACATTGATATTGACGAAGAGGCGAACACACAAGCTGGGAAAAGCAGCCAAAAGATGAAACTCGAAAAGAACATTATGTTAAGTATAAGCACAAAGATGCAGCTAAGATCCAGTTTAAAATTGAGACTGCGAATTAAATTAAAACAAAAGCCCTGAAGGATGACGCCCTGTGCTTTATGATTTGTTATCTGTGCAGCTGCCGACACACACTCTTAAAGCTCGTGTGTGTGTGAGTGTGTGTGTGTGTGTGTCATTCCTTGAGCAAATAATGGCAACAATTACCAGAATGCAGAAGGCAGCCAAACTGATTCCTTTGGGTGATTATGCAATTTAGCAGCTTGTAAGTGATTGTTTGTGGGGCGTTCTGTACGCAAACCCGAATCAGTACCCAAAAAAAAACCAGCAAGAAGAACATACAAGCCCCTAAAACCCAAAACCCAAACCCAAACCCGGACTTTTAGCTGCAAGGTGCAACCTGGTGGCAGCTGTGCGCCAAACAAATTGTGAATTCTGCTGCACATTGCATTGCCTGGGCATTAAGCCAATTTTCAATGTGTTTTTTTTTTCACTTTTCGCTTTTTCCTTAGTATTTTTTTCCAATTTTTTTGCGCTGATTGTTACAATTTTTGTGCAGCAGTTGCATTTTTTCCTTTTTTGATGGGTCCTGCAAATTATAAGAGCAGCAATGCAACTTAAAAAAAAAATATTAAGGTGACTTGAAGATGCTCTGTAGAGAGTAAAATATAAGCAATTTCAATTATTTGTGTTCAGCGTCTCGACTCGAAGCAGCAAAATTTGCTGTGCCTTGTCCTTTTTTAGTCTAAAGTTAAATTTCATAAATTTCATTAATAGTTTACTATAAATTCATCAGCAATTTCAATTTCTACCAATTGTAGTAAAATTATTTGTGTTCAGCGTCTCGACGCGAAGCAGCAAATTTGCTGTGCATTGTTCTTTTTTATAGACTTAATTCAATTTTATAAATTTCAACAGCAAAAATATAGAGAGAAATACACATATAAACACCGCTTACAGACTCAATTAACAAATGTATCTGACAGATACAAATCTGTAAGAGTATCTTTGCAAGTGAACCAAATGATGAGCTGCCAAATGAACCACACGTACTTTTTAATCTAACAGCTGCCGACCAAAAAGAGACCAGCCAACAACAACAACAATCACAATTGAGTACAGAAAGCAACAAATGAAATCATTTCAAGGTCAAGTAATAAAAATGCTCAAAGAAATTCATTGAACTGCGTTCACAACTTTCGACAAATTGTGACAACGCCCAGCACGACAATTTCGATGACGATGAAAACAACAACAACAAAAATAAATAAATAAACGATATCGATGACGATGACAAAAAGATATAGATGAGCTACCCTCTAATAAGCAAAACTGAACCCGTTTCCCGTTTTCATTCCCGTTGTGACCACAAATTAATTTCACACAATTGACTCAAAGAATTGGCAAACGAAATGTTGAAGAATCAAGAGTCTGAGCTGTACGAGTTAATCCTGCTCTGTGGTTGCTCAGTGGGCGCTGTCCTTGTCACACTTGCGGTCTGGGTGGAGAACGCCCTCATTATCAACCCGAAACCAATACGTATACGCCTTAAAACAAGACGAAAGCACGCAATTCGAGGGGAAGAATACAAAGAAAGACAGCAACTACACTGATAAAAAAAATAAATGGTTCTAAAAACAAAAATTTGTTCTCAAAACAAGTAATTTTGGTTTAAAAATTGAGTTAATAACTTTTTAAATAGGTTCAAGTTCTAATAAATAAGATCCGAAATTATTATTACTATTCTTAGTACACTGATAAAAAAAATGATCCAAAATCAAGAATTTGATCTCAAAAATTAGTAAAAAATATAGAATTCTTAAAGTTTATAAACATATCTTGAACAGAAATTATTATTAGCTTACTTAGTACACTGATAAAAAAAATGTTTCAAAGTCAAGATTTTGGTCTCAAATCTAAGAATTTTGGTCTGAAAAGTGCGTCGAGAACAGACATTTAAGTTTTATACATTTTATTCTGTATTGGTAATTTTATAAATATTATCTTAATTTGTAACAATTTAAGATTTTTATTCTTGTAGTAAAAACTTTGATTTTTTAGCTCAATATTTTTAGTATTACTAATATAGTCTTAAAATGTTCTTATTTTAAGAACAAAATATTTAAGATTTTAGAAGTTGGTCCCTTTTTTTCAGTATACCAGTAATTTTGTCTTTAAGCGGTCTAGTTCAAAAACAAAATAAATAAGATGAATGTTCTTAATTTTAGAAGTTGCTGTTGTTTTTTTTTCAGTGCAGTCATAAAGACAGTAGAAGACTGAGGGACTACGACTCTTCATTAATCATATGACAAACGTTTTTCTTTGTTTCGCTTCGCCAACAGCTTTATGAAATTTATGCGCAATGCGAGGCGATTTTAACGGTCTCCTTTACAAAAAAAAAAAAAAAAAAAAAAAAAAAAATAAAATAAAAAAAATAAGACTCCCTGAGAGGCCACCTCCAATTCGGTTTCAGATTCAGATTTTTGGGCAACATTTCGATACGATATTTGTCCACTGGCAGACTGCATTAAGCTCGTTTTTTATAAGCGACAGCAACGACAATAAAAACAACAACAACAACTGTCCACTGATTCATTGCAGTTGAAATTTGAAGAAAACGTTGCAAAAGTGGCAAAAATACAAAAAAAAAAAAAAAAAGTACAAAGCCAAATCGAGGCGTAAAAGCAATTAAAAGCTTTTGGCATGATTCAAAAGATTTACACGGATTGAAAGCTACAGCACAGTGTCCAATAAAAATTTTTAATTATCCTTTCTTTACTTAAACAGTATAAAAGAATTTTTGATCAAATTAAGAACTAAGGGATTTTAGAAAATTTTTGAAAAATAGCCAAAAATTATTGAAATTTAAATACTTAAGAAATTTTTAATGTTATAATTTAAATACTTTTCTATAAAAACTCTATTTTTTTTACCCGATTAGCTTTAATAATAAAAGAAAAGTTAGTTTCATTTATTATTAAAAATAATCCAAGAATTTCTAACCAAATTTTCTATAGAATACAGATTTTTATTTGTAATGTTTAACTCTTTAACTTATTTGTTACACCTGCAACTGCTGTTTTGATCAAAGGAATTTGAAATTTCGACACGAATAAGGACCTTAACTTATGCCATTCTTAAGCCATACAATGTTGCATGCTACATTTGGTGGCAAGCATATTCTTAGCATTTATGATTAGTTTTGCTTTTGTCAGCTGCTTGGCAATGCAAGTTATTGGAAAATTTTGCATGCAAGAATAATAATTGCATAAATAATATACAATATACAAAAGATGATGGAAAAAAGAGGCAGCAAGAGGAAGAAAAAAGATAGAAGACGAGGCATTCCATCATCAGCGTGGCACAATGAAAAAACCGCATCCAAAACCAAAACCAAATCTGAATCCGAAGCTGAATCCGAATCCGTATACAAACTTAATGCCCTGAGCTGTGTCTGTTTCGGATTTCTGGATTACAACATACTACAACATAATGGTAGATATATACACTCACTTACACACACACACACATCACACACACACATCACACACACACTTGAAATGCTACACATAATTTTGCATAGTTTTATTGCACAAGAATGAGAAAAAAGCTGCAGCTAACTTGGCTAACTGGCTGAGGGCCAAGTGGAGTGCTCGACATTTATATGCGCATCACTTAGGAGTTGTAGCTTAGCTCCCGACTCTATTCTACAGTCTTCAGTCTACAGTCTACAGTCGAAAGTCTTAAGTTTTCAAGTCTTCTAGACCAAATTCCAAATTCTGAAAAACAACAAAACAGCTGAGCGGAATTCATAAGAGCAAACATTGTCGTGAGACCCTGAGAAAAATTTCAGTAGCTCCTCTATCTATTTTTTTTTTTTTTTTGTATTCTCTCCAGCTAGCTAGCTGTCTATCCAATAACTAGTCATACCCTACAATTAGTTTTAATAGGTAGTGTTGATTCATTTTTGATAGATTGCGCTGATTGTGATTAATGCATATCACAGATTTTTATATTAAGCTAAAATTCTTATCTATAATAAAATTAATTTATATTTAAGTAAAACATAATTTAATTATTATTTTTTATGAATTTAAACTTAAAAACTAATTTTAGTTATACGTAATTTAATTATTATTTTTTATTTTATTTAAACTTAAAAATAAAATATTTTTTTCCAACAGATGTTCATTAATTTTTATTTATTTACTTGAAATCATTTGTAAATTTGAATAAAATATTAAGTTAAAATTTTTATCTATTTTGAAATTAATTTATATTTTAACTATTTTTTTAATTTAATTATTATTTTTTATTTTATTTAAACTTAAAACACATATTTTTTTAGCATATGTTCATTATTTATTTCTTTACAGGGTATTTATTTAGTGCGTCTACTTTCTGCGCTTATCTCATTCTGTCTGCTTGAATTAGTTGAAATATTCTGACTAACTAAAAATCTTCTATGACATAAGAAAATGCCTTTTAAATGCAACATTTTCATGGCGTAATTGCAAAGAAGCAACCAGCAACAACAACAACGACAATAGAAACAACAACAACGAGTGAAATTCACTTGAGCGCAAAAACAAAAGCGGAAGCTTTGGCAATGATCATGCAAACTGCTCATTCATAGGATAATTATTCCATGAGTTCATCATGAACACCACAAAAACACACACACACACACACTATTGTTGTTGTTGTTGCTATTACTATTATTATTGTTGTTGTTGTGGCACTTTTTGATGCATTCATTGCGATATTCTCCACACCAAACCAATGGCGTGGGAGTCGCAACACAAGATCTCTCTCTCTCTTTCTCTCTCTCTATGTCTCTCTCTCCCTCTCCCTCTCTCTCATTCTCTTGAAACAGATCACACCGTCACACACACACACCCCTATTTACACCCATTCCCTCCCCCCTTCGTTGAATGCATTGCATTTTTAATGTTTTCATCGCTTAAAATGCATAAATAATTAATACAAAGAAATTGCATTGAATGCTTTAAGAGAACCCCAACAAATTTATACCCTACAAGAAACAAGAATATTTCATATAACCATATAAATATATGACTTGAAAGAGCTTCAGAAATGAGACAGTAAAACTAGAGACTTAAGCTTATTATAAGTACCTTAAAATGAGTCTAATTATCTGCAATATGTTCTTAGCAATAAAATATCTTTTTAAAGTGTCTTAAAACTTTAAAAAGGTTGACAAATGAGGAGTTAAAGAAAAGAATTATAGGAAAGATACTAGATAATAATACAAATAAATTTTAATGATATTAAAATTAAAATAAAATAATATATACAATTAATACACAACTGATTATAAAAACAAACCTCATTATAAAAAAGCAAATTCTCTGGCAAATTAAATGTAGGTTTAGCTTAGATTAATACCTTGAGTTAGAGTAAGTCCACATGGAGACAAAGGTCTTAATCACGAAATTGTCTGATTGGATTACAAATACACTTACTTATATGTGCATTAAATAGACAATTTCATGACACAGTTTTTAATTAAAGAATGAACAGCGAATTGCATTGTTTTAATTTTGCTTCGAGAGATTCGACCAAGATACGAACATTATTGGAGGTCTCAAATTAAACAGACTACTTAGGTTACTCATCAGAGAAAAATATTGAGACAAGAGAGAGAAAGAGATTGGGAGAGAGAGAGAGAGGAGACTCGGAGACGCCTACATTTCTCACAGTTAACCAGTTTTTGTGTACATACGTATGTCCTAAAGTAAATAAGCCAAAAATAAAATTCTTTGACAATGACAATGACTGAGTGGTCCACATACTCGAATCAACTCAACTCCAGCTGAATCAAAACCAACTCACATATATATATAAAAAAAAAAAAGAAAACGTAATATTTTTATATTTATTTGTTTTTATTTTTGGCCAATTTGTTTTTGTTTGCACAGCAAATTATGCGCTACGAACAACAGTTTATGTACCTAGCGGGTGCTAGACGGTTTTAGAAACTCAAGAACGCATACTAAAATAAACGCATAAAAAAAAAGTATAAAAAAAAATTTTAAGAAAGTAAAATATAAAAAAAAAATATAAAAAAATATAAAAATATAAAAATATATAAAACAATATAAAAAAATATATAAGAATATAAAAAAATATATAAAAAAATAAAAGAAATATAAAATAATTTATAAATAATAATATACACTATGTATTTTCCGTAGTTTTAGGAACTCAAGAACGCATACTGAAAAAAACGCATAAAAAATAAGTATAGAAAAAAAATATAATAAAAAATAAATTATAAAAAAAAAATTTTAAAAAATTAAAAAAAATAAAATTAAAAAAAAAAAATTAAAAAAATTAAATTTAAAAAAAATAAAATAAATATAAAATATAAAAAATAAATAAATAATAAAATAAAGTACGTTCCTCCAGTAAGTGTATGTAATTTTCAAAAATTTTAAGGCAAATTAATTTCCACATTTAAGGGTGAGTTTATCTACTAATAATTTTGAGTTCCCTCAAATCTGCGCAGTAGAGAGAATATATGTATGTATATATATTTTCTTATACTTATTACTTTTCAATCTTTTTCTGTTTTTGCATCATATTCGTGTTTGTATCTTCCTTTCGCTGAAAACGGTAAAAAAGTAAATTTAATTCAATACAACAACAAAGGCATACGCTTGTTTACAATTCATTTGGTTGTTGTTTTCTTTTTTTTCTGCTGTTTACTCGCTTTTTATGGCTTTTGGCGCTGCTTCTGTTGTTGTCGGAATTTCTGCGAATTTTTATTGACAAATTTCATTAGAACTTGTACTTTATATGTATGTGTGTTTGCCGCCCAGCGGGAAACTAAATTGTATGTAGAGTGTAGGTCAAAGGGGCAAGGTATGGAGGGGGGGTCATCTGGCACCTGGTGCCTAACTGTAGTGAACTGAGGTGAACCGCAAAAAGTTGCCAAAAAAAAATAAAAAAATTATATACAAAATAAAAAGGCGGCAATCAGCTGTGACACAAACAAAAGACTTAGGCAACGAACTTGAATTCAACTGAGCTACTGTGAGTGAATGAGTGAGTGAGTGTGTGTGTGTGAGTGTATTGTGAACATGTAAAACAAAGAGTTCTAGTTATGAATTTCGCAAAAATGTTTTGCAAGAAAAGTAAAAAAAAAATTGCATGCAAATTGATTGTACAGTGGAAACTTTACATAAATAAACAGCTTGTAAAACTCTCTTATATATAAAAAGCTTATAATTAAGAAATGTTTAGTTCAGCAAATATTCTAAGAAAATTAATTGCAATTCATATAAACGAATTATGGAAACATTTCTTATTAATTGCTAGTTTAATATTTATAATTTAAAAGAGTCCATATATTTTTTAAAAGTTATAGATTATTTCCAATTAAAGATTATTTCCACAACACTTGTTTCACAGATTTTTTGAATTCAATTGAATAAGTACCATTTCAACAATTTATTTAGCTCTTGTCACTGTTTGTTCCACAGTATGCTTCAAAAGTGTATTTATGTTTCAACATTAAACATCAGGCAAGTTTGTGGTATGCAAATTAAATGACTGGCATGTGCCTGAACACAAATTCAACTTGACTGATTCCTCAGCTCAACTTAACTCTTAATTAACCTGCATACCAAGCCGAAGTTCATTAATCTAAAATGGTAAACAAATCGACAAGTTTGTCGTCTAGAGAACAAACTCATTAACTATGAGCAGCATCAACACAAACAGCATTAGATCAAGCAACTAGCTAAGATGCTTTTCTCCAACCAGACTGAGTAAAGACCAAAAAAAAAAAAAAAATTAAATGAATTATTTTTTAAGAGTTTGAACAAATTTCAACAATTAAATTAAGTGTGCACAAAGCATAAAACAAATTTTTAAAAATCAACTCAATTGCTAATTTTCATTCTATATTTTTTCTCTCTCTTTCTCTTTCGCTGTCTCTCTCTCTCTCTCTCTCTCTCTCTCTCTCTCTCTCTGATTGTGCAGAGCAGCGTGACAAGAACAAACAAATGCAAAGTAGAAAAAAATAAAACTACAGAATTTTGCTACGTATTGAAATGGAAATAGATTTCAATGTGTGTTGTTGTTGTTTGTTGTGCAGCGTCTATTGTACAAGATTTGCAATAACAACAACAATGGCAACTGCTTGTTGTTGTATTTGTTTTTGTTGCTGCTTCAAGTGTTAAAGTTCGTGTGAATGTTGTTGCTGCAGAAAAGGCATTTGGCATCGGCAATGGTGTTGGTGTTGGTGTTGCTGTCGCTGAACATCATTATCATGCCAGAATAAATACACACACATACACACACAACATCAACCACAACAACAACAACATGTTTGGCCATTGTTTTGCTTTTGTTATTACAATGAAAGCTCTTTGTATAACAATTGCAATCAAATGGGCAACAAGTGTTTTTGCTTTTTTATTTTGTAAGTATTCTCTGCTCTTCCCTCTGCTCACACTCTTCCCACACACACTCACACACCATATACCCAACAACAAGAACAACAATGACGCCAACAACTTGTCCATTTTTGGCCACAAGTGCCCCATTAAAAGTTACATTGTAATTCTTAATACCCTGCCAAACGGGGGAATTTTTTTCAGATTACAAAAAAAATTGGCAACACTTTGGGTACGAATTTCGGCATCTTTATAAATTTTACTATTTAATTTGAGAAGGCAGCTTATTAAAGCTGTTTGATTTGTAGCTTATCTGATGTCATTTAGAATTTTTACTATCGCAAACGAAACTCGCTTTCTAATTACAAAAATTGTATAAAAAAAAAAAATAATAATTATAAAAAAAAAGATATATTATAATAATAGCAAAAAAAAAATAATAATAATAATAAAAAAAAACTTGAATTGTATGTTTCTTCAAAACAAGACAAACATTTAAGACCAAAGGTTGTTTTGGATATAGCATATAATCGATTATTTTTTCACACGGAAAAGTAAATTTTTTCAAATCTTGTAATAATTTTTTTTAGGATTCTTTGGGAATAGGAATAAACAAAAACTGAATACATCGATCTCTAAGTTTCCTTCTTAAGGGGGTGAGATATATCTGCCATATAGTCACAATAATTTTAAATTAATAATTTAAAAAAAAATAAATCAAGAGTCTTACATTTAACATATAGAACAATTTAATGTTATTATAAATTATATAAGTAGCTTCTCAATTTAATATATTTAGATCTATTTCTTAGTCTACAGGGTATTTTAACTTCAGCAATTAAATTTCTATATTTATCTAGTTCTCGTTTTTATCTACAGGGTATTTCAATTTCTGCATTCTCTGGTTATTTTAACTTGTATTCTAGTTGTTGTTTCCATTTATATTTCTGGCTTTTGCATACAACAATGTTAACAATGTCTCTAGGAGGAGCTGCAAGATTGGCCCATTGTTGTTGTTAGTTGTTGTTGTTGTTTGTTGGTTCTAACTCGTTTAAGATGCCTTTTGCAGTCTTTACGCTTTATGGCTCTGCCATGGGCTTTTGTTCTCTCATTGTTGTTGTTGTTGTCTGCTTCTTTGTATTCGTATGCTTCTTAATAATGTGTTTTTCCTTTATTTAATTCCATTTCAGTTTATGCACTTTTTCTTTCAACACCTCAAATCAATGAGGAAGTAATTAGATTTGATTTGATTTGATTAGATTGGATTACATTTAATGCCCAGCGAGCATTCCAAAGATCGTTCCAGTCGAGTATTTCAGGGTATATTTCCATTCTTTTCTTTAGTTAGATTTGTTTATAAATCAAGTGTAAGCGACATTGAAATTTATTATGTTTACAAGTGTTCTTTTAGCTGTGGTTGTTGTTCTTGTCTTGCTCTGTTGCGTGAGAGTTTCGCATGTTGTTTGGCAGTATAAAGTATATATTTATTTAGTATATAATTATTCTATGTAATCTTATACATAGACAATTGGTTTCAGCTAGCTTTTTGGTTCTTTGAAATTGTATTACGTGTTTCATCTTTCAAAACATCGATAAGCAACACTACAGTAATTAGTCTATGCCAAAAACTTCAAAATCTCATAACTTTGTCAAATCATTTTCGATTTCCTTGCGGAATGTCAATTCTATCATTATTTGACCACTATTTTAATTCCGCATCAAAATTAATAAATTGATATATTTTTTCCTCACTGTCCATATTCAATATTTTTAATTAATGCTCATTTTCCACAAAGTTTCCCTTTGATACTTGTTCAGAAACTTCAAACTATCATAACTTTGTCAAAACTTAACCGAATTCCTTCCGGAATGTCGATTTTTTTATTATTTTTCTTTTTTTCTGATAGTGCATCAAAATTAAACAAATAAATTTTTTCCCATCATAGTTATTTTTTTACTGCATGGTCCATTTTTTCCTTAAAAAAGAATTTTGGAAAATCTCGATATTGGAATTCGATTCACAGCTCGGATTAACACCACTTATTTAAATACAGTGTTTTTAGACGTAGTTTATAAACTTATCCGTCAAATCGAAGATCAATTTATATCAAACTGAAAGTTCCTTAAAGCTTGCCTAAGCTTTTTAAAGCTTTTTAAAGCTCTTTTTAAAATTCTCAGCAATTCAACGCAACATCACTTCTAATTTAGTTTTGTCAATTCAATATTTGCCTGTTAATACGAAATTAATTTGCATTTTCAGCAACTTCCGGTCTCTGTTCAGTTATTGAGCTGAGCTTTTCAACGCCGTTGACTCTGTGAGATGAGCTTGAATGTGATTTCAAAACTGAACTCATGTCAGAGTCGTAGAGTCGTCTAGAGTTGAGCCAATTAGAACAAAAAACATCTTTTGATTGATGTTTCTTAAGGTGGAACATGATTTTCAATTTTGCCACGTCTCACGAAGTTAAGAGGCGGGGAGGGAAAGGGGAAGGGGAGGGGGAAGGAAAACGACACCAGCTAACGAGTCACGCACAAACGGCACTTTTGCTCAAGTTGTTGTTGTGATAAATATTAAAGGGAGGAGGCAAACAGGTGGCAAAAGAGCGCGGAAAGAGAAGTCGAACTACAATTCATAAAAAAAAAAAAAAAAAAATACCGCACAAAATCGGACGATGCGTGGAATTAGCTCGTCTTATTGTGCGTATTGTGTGTGAGTGTTATTATTGTTATTGTTATTGTTGTTGTGGGGTAGTTGTAGCAGCTTAGAAGTTAATGAACACACGAATCTTTATGCTGTTTGGGCTTCGTTAGTTACCAAGGTCTTGGCCTTGAGCTCGGTTATTGGCAGCCCATAAACTATAAACTAAAATAAAGCGAAACGTTTCTTTTTTTCCTGAAAATTTTTTTTATTAATTTTTTGTTAAGGAACAGAACCGTAAATAATACTTATTTACGCATAATACAAAAGTCTTAGATCGGCGATGTATTTATTAATTACGTCAAGTGTTGTTTAATTGCCGCAAATATCCACAGTTTAAATTTTAACTTTAACTTAAATTTGTATCTTTTCAATTATGATATAAAATGTATTAAAATATAATTAAATTGTTAGTTTTATAATTGTATTTTATTTCTTATTAATTATTTTTTCCCATTAAATAAATAAATAAATCAAATGTTTCTGCCTCAATTATAATTAAAATATAATTAAAATGTTAATTTTATAATTGTATTTTCTCGTTAAATAAATCAAAAGTATAGTTTCTGCTTCTGTTAAGGTATCGATACCTGGCGGATGTACTTGCCCACCTGCTCAGTTGACAAGCTGACACACTCACACACATACACACACACACACAGATAAACAATGTCCGGCCAGGAAATTCACACGTGAACTGTTTAATTAATGCGTTGTCAAAAATCAAAAAAAAAAAAAGAGAGAAATAATACTAAAATTCATAAGTAGCTAAGAGAGCAAGAAACATCAATGCGCTTAACGGATGTTCATTATAAACCATCTACAATTCATATATGTTTTCTACAATCTTGATACCCTTTAAAATGTATGAAGAGAGTATTTATGTATGTTTGTATAGTATTAGCCCAGATACTTATTCTATAAGTTTGGTTAGCTTATTATTCTGAAACACAAATAAAAAAATTAAAATATAAAATAAACTTCTTAATATATACCGAAGCTGCATTAAGCTACTTCCAGGGTATCTGTCAATCAAACAATTAGACTTCTGGCGCCAAATTATTTTGCTCAAATTGTGCAAAATCGCATTGGCTTTAAACTGTAACTGTACTATTTAAGCCGCTTTCAATCGGTCTTCATTTATTGGCATTGTCATTGGCAATGCGATGCGTCATTGTGTTTATAAGTCTGGCCAAAAAACAACTCAATTAATGCGAATTCCCCTAGCAAATGGAGTGCCAATCAGAACGGTAACAACCAACTTAAGACTTAAAACTAAGTTTTCGACTTTTATAACGGTCTCGATGGAGACTTTGCAATTAAAACAAACAGATACTACAAAAAAAAGAAACGATTGGACAATTGAGTTTAGGACAGTCAATAAAATGCTTACAACATCATTCAGGGGGCAATGTATTACACACACATCTACACACACATTTACACACATACACACAATGTTGAATGGTGTAAAATTTATGGATTGAAGTATAAACAAGTTGCATTAAAGTGAATGTCAGCTGATTGTATAGAAAACAATGTTTGCATATGGTTTATTCTGTACTATAACCAGTTGTGAATTACAAGGATTAAACATGACTTGCAGTTGTGCCTTCACAGTCATTTTAAAAAAGGATTCCTAATTAAAAATCTTCAAGTTTAACGTCAAAAAAATTTATGAATAAATTGTTAAGACACTTTATTCATTTATATAATGAATTATTAACTCATAAATAGTTAATATTTTATGTAATAACCTAAAATAAATAATAGGGTATTACAGCAACTGTATATCTAATTTTCCCAAGCATACAGTTTAACATCTTAAAGGTAGATCTTCATTAAGTTAAATAATAGTTAAATAGATCTAAAGAACTCGTATTAAATACAAAAAAACACTTACTTTATGCTGTCAACCGCAACGTTTTGACTTTAACTTCCTAAAGTCGTTTTCAATTGCACCTGAAATAAAAAATAATAATATTAAAATAAATAAGCCGTCTGAGTTGAGCTAATGAAAGAGCGAGACGCGTATAAAAGAAACGGCTACAAAAAATTGCTAATTATAATAATACTTAAATATAATTAAATAAAATACGGTTAAGTAGAGACGCAGGAGGTGATTGAAGAAAAAGCGAATAAGGAAACGGCAACTGCGACACATAAAAATTGCCGACTTGTTTCATAATTATTATTTTAATCATATTGCGAATGATATAAAGCGAATCATTTGAATGCAATTAAAAAAAAATTGAATTAAAATTGAAATTGGAATTGTAATTGCATACATAAAAGAGCCACAAAATGCTGTGAATAGCACGTGGTGGTGATGACAAACGAAAGGTACCCTATAAAAAATAATATTAATTGAAATTAGTTGAATTATTCTTTAAGCATTTTTTTAAATATTTTTTTTATTATTTAAATAGTAAGGATAATAATTTTAGCCTTTAAGATGCACAAATCATTAGTTTTCCAGTCACATATATCTCTATTAATACCACACATTTTTTTCCAATAAGCTTTAAGTAACTAAAAAACGCACAAACTTATTTCTGAACACATTAAATCATTAGTCATTTTAACTTTCAACTTGTTCCCAACTCGACTCTCTGTGTGTGTCTCGAAAATCACGCTTATTTATCTTTTATAAATTTCGCCAACAACAACATTCATTTCCCGAGATGCGCTGCAACAACAACAGCAACAATGATACGACTCATTCACTTAGTCAGCTTATTCAGTGCCCAGTCACAATCTCAAGTCCCACTCCGAGTCCGAGTCCGAGTTATATGGTAGTTTAAGTTGGGCCTAACCAGTCAGTCAGTCAGTCAATGAACTGCAAATCTGCAAGCAACTTGACCACAATTCGGCTATAACGACTGCGATTCTGCGCTACACAGGAAAAAAAAAGGTTAATTTTAAATTTAAGCTTAAAATTCTTGAGCCTAAAATAGTTGATCTTACGAAAAAAAAATCTTACAGTACCCCAAAACTTAACCAAATAAAAATGATCGGATTTGATACCGTTCGAAAATAATTTAATCCCTAAAATCCTGAATTTTAACTTTTTTTTGTGTGTACAAATCAAAATAATTTCAATATATAAAAAAATATTGACCATATTGGTAGAAATTTTAACAAGCTCTAAGAAAATTTTTATATTATAAAGACTTAAGATACAACATAGCAAAACTCTACATTTACACTTCATATACTATAGATGGATTAACAAAATATTTAAATTACAAAGCGTTTAAATAACTCGCGTAAATATGAAGAATTTAATAATAATAATATTTATATTATCATAGAAAAAAAAACAATTCATTTAAAATTTCTTTAAGTTCTTGGATCAATCTTTTGGCTTTCTTTCAGAGATTCATAAGATTTATTTTTTAATCTCCTTCAAAAATCAACAAGAATATACTTATCAAACCTTTTAAAATAATAGCATAACTATTGCTCTAATCAGACAGTCTGACTTCATCTAATTCTTAAACATTTTCCAGACAGACTTCACTCAAAACAAGAGCAACCAAGTCGTCTTGGCGTAACACAAAAAAAAATAAATAAAAAATGCTCAGAATTCAGGCAAAAAAACAACAACAACAACGACTGCGCCAAAAACAATTTGTGAATGAATGCAGACATAAAATAACAATAATTTGTGCAAAGAGGCAACAACAACAACAAGAACAACAAATTATTTGTGCAAAGAAAATTACTCGTATATATTCCATGTAGCTGCCAGATCTAATAACAGTTGTTATACATTCTTAATTTGCTGATTGCCGCCGCTGACCAAAAATAGATACGGCCAAAATAAAATGTTGCCAAAAAAAAAAGAAAGAAAGAAAGAAATGCTGCCTAAAAATAGCCGAACGAAATATAAAAATATATACATTTAAAAGCAGAGCGTTTATAGATAATTTAATAATTATTAGGGAAACTGATCTTAAAAGAGATCAGAGTTGGAAGATAAAAGACGTTGAGACGGCATTTAAAGTGTAATCAATATAGAAATAGGAAAAAATAAATATCAAAAGCATTAAGCATTAAGCATTATAGAAGATGATGATGATGATAGAACAAGTTTAATATAATCCTCGACTAGGTAATAAAAATATCTCACATAATAAAATTAAATTAAATAATATTGTAAATAATATATATAATATAAAAAAATGTAAATAAAAAAGAGCAACTGTAAAAATAGAATGAATATCAAAAAGAAAATACCAAAATAGATTTTAAACATACGTATAAATAAATAAATAAAATCAAATAAATAAAATTAAATAAATAAATTAATAAAAATAAGAAATTAATAAACTTAATAAATAAAAATAAATAAATAAATAAGGTTAATAAACAAATATTTTTAAATAAGTAAAGTATCGAAATGTAAAAAGTTTACCTCAGAATTTTAATTGTGATGAATTTGTAAGGAAATTCTTTTACCGCTGGGATGTAAGATAATAAAATAAATTAAACAATAACAACGCTGATATTAACTAGCATCAATAGCACAATTTCACACCAATTTCTGTGTATATAAACATATATATTTAGATCTTGATTCCACTGTCAAATGATGTGTTACAGGTAACTAAAGAATAAAAGGTGCAACAACACCATTCAGCTAGTTATGTTTTGTGGGAGTGGGAGTTGACTGTTAATTACAAAAACTTGACCACAAATGATCTTTGGCAAAAGAAAAACTGAAAAGAGCGTCAATTAGAGCAAACGAGCGCTGATCATTAGATGAAAGCATAAGAAAAGAGTTGGAAAGAGATAGAGATAGGGAGCTATGAAGAAAATAAAAAAACAATTTTTTGAGTGACGACGATTGGCAGTGATAGATAGCCAGAAGAAGAAGAAGAAGAAGAAGAGGAGGCCTTGTTGTGTGGATGGTTTAGATGATGATGGTTCAGACAGTTGTTGGATGGTTGGATTGTTGGATAGTTGAATACTTAGATAGTTGGTTAGTTGGTTAGTTGGATGATGATGCGTTTGTTGTTGTTAATATCATTGGCATTCAAGCAAATGCCATTTGTGGATATATCAAAGCGGGAACGGCCGCTTTAAGTGACTAATTTATGGCCTTTTATGAGTATGCGATGCGATATGTCACTCTTAAAGACTCTCGCGACTATCAGCACGTAATTTAATGCAATTGTAACAATCGACCAATCCAACAATCCAACAATCGACCAGTCTGTCAACCAATCCAACAGTTGAACCAACCAATCGACCAATTCGACAAATCGTACAATCAAAACCATCCAACGGTCTTAATGCAGGCGAGGAAACAAACATCTTTGGTCTGTTTTGTTCAGCTTTATCTAATTGCCAAAGCAAATAACTCACATAGTTCACCGCAAATGCTAAGCACATTGGCTCAAAAGTTTAGTGTGACTAAATACATAGCAGTGAATAAAAAAAAAAAAAAAAAATAATAATAAATATATTTAAAAAACAAACAAACAAATTTAAAAAAAAATAATAAATTAAAAAAAAAATAATAAATATAAAAAAGGAAGTAATAAAAAAATTCAAACAAATTTAAAAAAATAAATAATAAATAAATTAAAATAGTAGCTTACACAAAATCGGTATACTATTAAATATTGTCAATAAAACGCAGCAGAATCTATATTTTAATTTAAAACGAAAAAATTCTAAATTAGTTATACAAATTCCAAAATCTAATGCATTTCCAACAACTTATTAAATTTTTTTTTCTTGAAAGCCGAAAAATTTAAAATTATCTATAACAACACATATTTATATATAATATTATTTATTTTCTTGCATATACCTAATCTTTTTTTTACTATATGTAAATATTATTAATTTGACCTATTTAAATATTATTTATTTTAAATCCTATTTTTTTCTTTATTTTCAAAAAAAAATTGTATTTTTAACAATTTTTGTCTGATTTGGTGTCACTGTGCTAGACACCTGCTGTCAGCAGGCCAATCGACCCTGGGGGCCCTGCGACTGCAACTGTGACTACAACTATTCGTATGCACAACTAAAACACTCGGAAAATACCCCAACTACGAGTATGTTGCATACTCCAGAGAGACAGACTGAGAGAGTGAGAGAGAGAGAAAGAGAGAGAGGGAGAATATCTAAAAGTTAAGATTGTGCAGTGGTTCGCTTCGCTCATTAAGCATGCTTCATTTCTTTGGACGTTTATAGGCCCGTCAACAAGTAGATTTTAATGTGTGTGTGTGTGTGTTTGTAGACTGAAGACTGAAGCTAGCTCTAATCTCGGCTCGTTTATCAGAGAAAAAAAAGAACATGCTCTAGAGAGTTGAGACTGAGGCGTAGCTTTTGGCTTTTGGGCTGCTGCAAAGTCCGAAATACGCACACTAATTGGCCTAACAAGTTCCCCCCTCCAATAAATGAATTTAGGAGAGGGGAGGGGAACTAAGTCAAGGGGTTACGGGAGACTACACTCTCAGCTTGCAGCTGCAGCGCGTTCTATGCAAATTAGTTTGATTATTAAAACAAGAACACACACACAAAAAACCAAAAAAAAAATAAACACTGAAATTTAATTTCTTTTTAAATTTGTATTTTAATTTTTAATGCTGCATTTTGTGGCCGCATAAGAAAAGAAATTTTAATTTTCCAAGCATTTTTATCTCAATTTTTAGTTCTAGCGCCAGTTTATGGTGTATTCTTATCTTTGGGGAAGAGTTTCCTTTTTTGGCAGTTTTATGTGCATCGATTGACGATAATTAAACGAAAATGCAACTCAGAATTGGGTCAGCAGGGCGATCAAATTGATATCGATGCAGAGAGAGAGACAGGTTCAGGTTGAAACAAAAATAAACTTACTTCTTGTTCTTTGATTTATATCAGCAAATTGTTAGACCAACAAATGTAAAGCATTTCATTGTGGTAATAATCCATAAACAAATTTTAATATGGCAAATTAATATATTTAAATTGTTTGCTAATTCGATTTTATCAGGGAATAATACCGGAATAATATCTAAATGTTTAAGCAATTACTAAACTTCGAACTGTCATAACTTTGTCAAATCTGAACCGATTTCCTTGCGGAATATCATTTTGATCATCATTTGGCCTCTATATTGGTTCTACATCTAAATATTATTAACTTTATAAAAAAAATGTATTTTCGAATTTTTTCGATAAAATCATGTACTCCCCTTTGACTTTTGTTATACTTTTTTGAAAAAAAAATTTTTCCAAAATTTTAAATCTTGAGTTTTCACTTTTAATCAACTCCTGGTGCCCAAATTAATATAAAACAACACTTTAAACTTGATTCTGAGAGACTTCATTTTCCTGTAAAATATCATGTCAAAATTGACAAAAATTTTTACTTGTAAAGTTGACAGTCCAAGCAGTTACTAAACTTCGAACTGTCATAACTTTGTCAAATCTTAACCGATTTCCTTGCGGAATACCATTTTGATCATAATTTAGCCTCCTTATTAATTCTGCATTTAAATTTTTATCATCTAAAAAATTTGATATGTTTTCGATTCTAAGCCATCTATCATCCAATTTTCCATACATACCCCTTGACATTTTTTCAAAAACTTGGATCTCTCATAACTTCATTAAAATTTAACCGATTTTCAAGCGGAATGTCATTTTAATCATGAGTTGGCCTCTAAATTCATTCTGCATTCAAATTTTATAAAATTTATTAAAAAAAATATTTTCCTTTATTTTCGGTTTGAATGCATACAACACTCTAAATGCTTCTTAAAGACATTCGATTTCTTTACTTAAATTGAACTTGTTTTGATTATTATTTCTTTTCGTAAGTTTAAGTCCAGGAAGTGAAAATCATGGGCCTAATTTAAGTTTTATAGCTACAGCTTTGAGTCGATTCAAGTCGAGTCATAGACATCGGAATCGGAATCGTTTAACGATGCCAAACAGCTCAGTTCAGTAGCTTATTGGGCTTAGTGCCAGAAAGCGTAGTTTAATGATGAGAATTGAAGCTGCTTGGGAGCACATTCTACACACATTTCACACACAACACACACACACACACACACATTGACACTACTTCAAATGGAAATCAATAAAAAATGCAACTGACACTCTTAAAGGGGCGCGACCTAATCAAAGTGACATTAAAACCGCTAGAATGACAATAATCAACATCTCAAAAAAAAAAATAAACATTGAACAAAACTAAAAAAAAGTGTTAACGAGTTGAGGAAATGCAATAAAAATGAAAATCGAAGCCCTAAAGGAGAAAATATTAAGTAGAAGATGACGAAAAATAAACAAACTTGTTGTTATATATGTTGTACTTACAACGATAATACAATACTTATAGGTTTTTAAGAACCCGCATATCTATTTCAATCTCACAGACACAACATATTTAAATGATAATGGAAAGTGTCAAAATTCGAATGGAACCTGAGATCTGAACCTTTCGACAAGACCGAGCTCCAAACATTCAAATCGACACACAAGACTCTTAAGAACCACACAAAAGAAGCACGAATTAAAGTTTTATATTACCTAGCAACTACTTTTGGATAGAATAATACCTGTTGCCCCTTTTCCGCCCCTTTTTCACTAGTATAAACAGCTTAGTATTTTTTTTACGATGGGAGCTGAACAAGCTACAGCGGAAGTCATTTGTCTGGCGAAACAAAAACAACAACAACAGCAACAGAAACAGCAAAAACAACAACAGCAACAACATCAATAGAGCTTTTGCATGTGCTGTACTTGTCTATTGCTTGCTGTTGTTGTGGTTATACCCTGTAGTCATATTGTTGTTGATAGGGGGTATCATAAGAGCAATCGGAAAATTTAAAATAAATTTGCGTAAGCACCATCCATTTCTTAAATAAAAAAAAAATATTTGACCATCTATTTGTTTCGTCTTTTCATCCCACAGAAAAAAAAACTCATTCTAAAATTCAGGTGTAAGATCCTTGATTTTAGCATGTATTTATTAGGTTTGTATTATGGATATTATATTAAAATTAGGACATTATGCGGTTAATTTGGCAACGACTCAACATTAAAACAATTAAAGAAATCAGAAATAATTTATGTGACTAAAAAAA
The DNA here is from genome assembly GCA_035045575.1 of Drosophila falleni. Taxonomy (NCBI): domain Eukaryota; kingdom Metazoa; phylum Arthropoda; class Insecta; order Diptera; family Drosophilidae; genus Drosophila; species Drosophila falleni. The sequence goes on from JAWNOV010000185.1 coordinate 17,581,657, forward strand.
TATTACAGAATCCCAAAAATCAAAATATTGCTGAGAAAATTCGTGTTTGACGCAATCATTTTGTACTTGATTTAATTTTTATTTTTTCTATATTCATTTTTTTTTATATTTATTTTTTTTTTAATTTTTTTTTATTTATTTTTTTATTTATTTATTTTATGGTTACTATTTTTTTTTATCTTCATAATTTATTTTTTTTCCCCTAATTTTCAAAGTTTATAAACTTCTTTAACTTGAGCTATTTTTAAGTTAAAGCTCTGATACTTGACTTACTGGTAGATAAATATATGTTCTTTATATTCTGAATATTTCATAACAAACGTTTGATAAACAAATAAGTTATGCAACTTTAAGTAGAGATTACAGATAAGATAAGCTAATTTTGCAGATTAGCTTACAGGATATCTGCTAGTCAATCTCTCAACTGTAGCTAGTTGCTGTTGTCACTGTGATTACGTCACTAGCATTGCAGGGAACAGGAGAAAGGAGAAAGAAGAAGAAGAAGGGAGTAGCAAACATCTTGTCACATTTGAGAGTTGGGAGTTGAGGCATCGCCAGCTGTGGCGCAGCTGATGATGATAATAATGATGATGATGATGATGTTGATGGTCCGCAATGTGAATCGACGCGTTTCCCATGGTCAAGCGTTACATTTACACACGATATATATGTATATATATATATATATATATAAAGTACAGCTAAGTGTGAACTGCTGAGGCAGGGCATAAGAACAACTCAATCAAGTCAACATTTGCGAATATACACATCGCACTCTGGCTTGGGAACCGACCGAATGTCTAAACTTGCCACTTGCCACTTGCTACTTGCCACTTCTGGCTGCGACAAATGTGAGCTTAGCCAAGAACTCGGATAATGAACACACAACGACAACAATAATAGAAATTAACTTGGCACAAGAAATGAAAATACAAAAAATTACAAAAAAAAAAAAAAAGTTAAAGTCAGGCGATTAGTTGACCGTTTTGCAGATTGAGAGAGAGAGAGAGAAAGATATGAGAGAGAAGAGCGTGGCTAATGGAAATGGCAACAAAACATTCAGATTACACACAATTAGCACACAAACAGCAGCAGCAGCGTGAAATTGTTCCTCTATTGAAAGATAAAAGATCAAATTAGCTTTAAACTGCAACAATCATACCTAACAATTTCACCAGTTGCCAGTTGCACCTGTCAAGGAAGTTTCAAGTCTCAACTGCAGCTGCGAGCATTGAGAATATGAGAATATCAAATCTGTAATCGTATCAAGTGACCATGGAGAACATGAGAAAAGTTTGTTGCATTTCAAAGATATACACAGAAAATTTTGACAGAATAGTGTAGATTAAAATCGTTGGATTAAATTTTAAGACTACAGTTAAATAAAGTGACACTGGAGGTAGTTTTCAATTAATTAAATCGAAGTGATCAAGTCACCTTGGAGGTCAAAAAAAAAATAAAAATAGAAAAATGAAAAAATAAAAAAAAAAAAAAATAATAATAATAATGAAAAAATAAAAATAAATTGAAAAAGAAATTTTTTTTTAAATAATAATAAAAATAAAAATAAAAAAAAATGGCAATAGTAATAAATATAATATATAAATTTTAAACTGACTTAAATGATTTTACATGTATATCATAAGAATCGAAATGTTACAAATTTAGTTGAGACTTGTGCATTAATTTATAAGGAAATCCTTGTAGGATTTTTGATAGTAATAATAAAAAATTTATAAGAAAATCTTTGAAGGCTTTAAGATAATAATTTTAAAATTAAATTAAAATGAGAACTTATTTTTATGAAACATAAATTGATTATGTAGGATTTATATTCAATTTTTAATAATTTTTAATCACAAGATTTTCAATCTTTTTTTCTTTAATCCTTAAAAGCTTCATAAGTTTACTTAAACTTATGGCTTAATGTTTGAGCTCTCATTTTGAGTTATTCTTGGCTATTAAAGCATATTCGGAAGTTCTTTCATGACATTTTATTTTATATATTTTTTAAGGCATTTTCTATGCACGCTTTGTTACCATTTTCATTCTTCGTTTTCTTTCATTTTAATAACAGTGACATTTGCCTATCAGATTCGGGTTCGTGTAATATTTATGTGGCATTTTGTCACCGCTCTGTCCCATTTGGAATGACCTTTTGGGTTTAGGGCGACACACACACACACACACACACAACACATGACAACACGATTTTAACTTTAAAGAAAATTTAAATTTTAGCATAAATTTATGGCGCTGCTGTCGCTTGATAAAGGCGGCATTCTATGGCCTGCATATCATTTAGATGCGATATATTTGTATGTATATATAGTGTATAAATTCTATAAGTAGTTTATGTATCGGCTGCCGATGAAACGGTACTTTGATTGCTTACAAGTGGCCCACAGCAACAACAACAACAACAACTACTACAATAACAAAGACCGTGAAGCGCTCTGATAAGAAATAAAATTCTTGTCTTGTAGCAAATGAGAGGTCAAATGTGAAAAAAAGCATAGGGAAATTTGTTCTTTAATTAGCTGAGAGCTACAAGTGAAAATGCATCGTTGTTTAAGATCAAATTATAGTGCAAGTGTATAAATCAAAGCTGAAACTACAAAAAAAATTCTAGTCTTTAAGAAATCGAGCTGATGAAAGTTGATAATAATTAAAATAGGTTCTTCAGGTGTAGGCTGTCTTTTACCAGTTGTGAATTGCAGCTAAAGGAAAGAAAATAGCAGTAATAATTGTCTATATATATAAAACGCTTTATCCTTTGACTGACTGATCATTGCACAGCCCAAACCATATGAGCTAGAAGGCTGAAATTTTCACACAATTAATTATAAAATTTCGCTTATTATGTTAACAGTTTAAAAAAAAAAATGAGAGTTGAAAAATAATCTTGACATAAAAAAAATTCATTTGAATGCATTTTGAGATTAACTAGTTGAGAATTACAAATATAATAGTCAGAGAACCATTAGTCTCATATTCTAACTAAAAAAATCTGCAAAAAATGGAAAAGAAACTTTAATGAAAGGATTTATAAGTAATTTAATAATCTTTAAGTTGAAGTATACTCTCAGTACTTATTCTCCTTTCTTTCTAGAGTCTGGCAAACACGTATATCATCTAAATAATCGAAGTCAGCATCTTTTTTACGACTTTAGTACAATTCCTGTGCTAATTCATTCATAGAAACTAGACCTATTCTTTCGTAAAATGCTTTCGAGAAAAAAACAATAAAAAAAAACTTGTCCAGTAAATAAGAATTTAGAATGTCGCTGTAGTCTTCATTTTGTGTTATTTGTTTGTTTGCTGCCCCTTCTGGCTGGAAATGCAGTCGAGTTTGGTAAACGATCGCATTTATCATCAGCCAGAGGAGTTTTTGGTAACATGAATGAAAAAAGCCAGAATCTGAGTCAAGTCAAAGACAGTCTTCTACTATTTTTTTTTTCTTTTCTTTTTTTTATCAATCAGACGCCCTGCGGTGCGGCGTGTTGACGTCTCTCTTATTACAACAGCATCATTATGGGGCATTAGAGCGATTAGCTTATTGTTGAGATGCCCCCACTTTTCCCCCTTTTCCACCTTTTTCCCCTCTTCAACACGGCTTAAAGGGGAGTGTCATAATAATGGACTTGACTGTCAGGGAATTTACCTAAGCCTCTTGCCTTTTATCTTATGCATAAATATTATAATATTAAATAAAGAATGTTGGGTTAGCAACAGGAAGTTATGGTATTACGGTCTTGGTAGCAGGAAATTCGCCATTTAGCCATTTAGCGAATTAGCAGCCAAAGCACATGACACAATTAAAATACACAAGCCAAGTGACCGGAGTTCAATTATAAAAGCGTTCATGTAATCTCAAAGTCAGAGTTAATGTTTATTTTTTTTACCTTGAACATTAAAAAGACCTCAGTTTTACTTGGAAGACAAACACACATACACACAGATGCTTAAGATACTCAGTTACTTGAAGATTCAGTTACTCAGTTTAGTTCAGATACGCTGATATGTACTACGTATTTCATGTTGATTAGCCGCTTTTGTTGTTCTGACACCCAAAAAAATTACAAATAAAAAAAAACACTGCTCCATTCCCATTGCATAATTGTTGCCAAACATTAAAATTCAATGGCCAGAAGCTAGACAAATGTTATATAAGAACTAGAGAGACAACAGAGACAACACGTAACTGTAATTGTGCAACTTTGAGTTACCCTATAGCTAGCATACTAAGCTTTAGCATTGTTATATTATTTAACTTTCGATGCTCAAAAAATTTTCAAAATATTCCCTTCATTTAATTAGCCTTATAAATTACGAAACTTAAGAATTTTTTTTTAAAACTATTATTTTATTAAGTTTCTCAGTTATTTCCTTCTCTACAGAAATTAATCTCACACTTTTTATATCATAATTTTTATAATTTCTTAACGATTCCTATGAAATTTTTAGAATATACGCAGAACCTTTTTTAATTTAAGCTAAATAAATCTTGGGTAATTAATTTAAATATTTTTCTTTAGCTTTAGTTTGCCTTTTTTTAACAATTACTTTAGATATTACATCAAACATATTATTATATAAATATAATTTTTTTTAACAATTTAAAATCCCTTTTATACTTTTTTTTGTTTACGAGGTATAAAACACCATCAGGAAGAGAGTGGAAATGAGAGTGTCTTTATGCGTGTACAAGTATGATGTAAAACTTACACAGAAAAAGAAAACACTTTGGCCCTACGGTAATGACAACAACAAGAACAAGCAATAACGACAACAAGAACAACAATAACAAATCTCGGACTTGGCAAAAAAGATTCAAAGTGAACCCAAAAAAAAAAAAAAAATGAAAGAAACAGTAGAAAAAGAAACCAAAAAGCTACAAGAAAGAAACAAGTAAAAATGTAGGCAATTTTAGCTGCTGCTCGGCTTGAAAATATCCCGTAAATAGGTGTAGATAAACACGATCTAACAATAATCGAGTTTGCGATTTATCAACGTACTTTTACATCACTACTAAAAATATCTTTTCAAAAATTTCGTAACTTTTATTTTTTATAATTTTTTGAAACTAGCTAAAAATTACAATTTTTTGGCACATTTTCCACCTATTCATACAAAATTTTTCTGAGATAATCCCACACAAAAAATCTTAAAAAATATAAGCGAAACTATAAATAAATTTCTGCAGTCACTATTAGAATTTTTTGGCGAAACTTTTTTTATCGAGTATATAAAGCTTTAGCTAACTTTAACTACATGAAGTAACTTTATATAGCGAGTATATTTAACTTTAGTTTAGTGTAAATACTTTTAACAATCCCTGTATATCAAAAAAAAACTTGGCAATATTTGCATTCAAACTACTGAAAAACTACTGACTTTTTCAGTAGTTTTCTCAACTAATCGAAATACTTAACGAATGGGCCGAAAAACCGAGCCACTTATTACCACACAAGGTAGCAACTAAACAAAAACAACAACAACAACCAAAAAAAAGCACAGCGTACAGCAGCAACAGGCAATAGTCGTGTTCAACTTCAAGTACACACACACACACACACACACACACACACACACACACAAAGAGGAGAAGAAGAAGAAAAAAAACCGCCAAATAGCAAGCGACGTCAACGGCGGCAACTGCACGTGATACATTCATCATGAACTTGAATTTGAATTTAAAGTTTAATGGTAAATCCATTGTTGTTGTTAGCATTGTTGTTGTAGCTTTTTTTTTTGTTGTTGCTGCGACCCGTTGTCTGTGGCTGTCGTCGTTGTTGTTGTGGTTGTGGTTGTTGCTGTTGCTGGCAGGCAACAATTTGCGAGCACTTGTTACCATTGTTAGCTTGACTCGACTTCGACTCGACTTCGACTTGGCTTGAGACTTGGCTAAAAGGCGTTGCCCACGGGCAGCTCGCAAAAAAATATTTAGCCAGAAATGTTGCTGCAGCAACAACAACAACAATAATAATAATAACAACAATGACAATACTAACAGCAATTGCTGTTGCTGTTGTTGCTGCCTTTTTGTGTTTGTTGTTGTCACTTGCACTTGTTGCCTTCATTCAGCATTGTTAGCTCTTTAGCCGTTTATCGATTTATCTCTTTATCCGTTTATCTCCATCTCCCTCTCTCCCTCCCTCTTTATCACTGTCTCTGCACCTTATTGTATAACTGTCGCTTTGTTTAATCTGTCACAAGCGCAATAACAACAACAACAATACACACAAAAAAAAGGCTTAACAGCATGTGCCACGCCCACTTAAACGGCTACCTGGTCTGCGCACACAACGCCCACGCAAAAATATGCTAAGAACACGCCTCAAAAAGAGAAAAACACACACAAAGTGCAACATCAGCAGCAACAAGCAAAATGCCCAACAAGTTTGTTGCCTAAGTCTTTTGTTTTGTTAGAACTGGCAAAAAGACTTAGGCAACAAACTTGGGTATTTTCAGTTTTCTTGCGAAAATGTCTGCAAAAAGGTGTCAAAAACAAAAACATTCAATAAATAACACTCTCCTATACGTTCTGTTGCCAAAATCTTTGCAGGCAAAGAGAGTGTTTAACAAGTTCGTTGAATATAGTGAATATAGTGCTGGTCGGTATGGCAAGTTTGTTGCCTAAGTCTTTTTTTAAGTAGGAATAATAGCATGAAGAATACTTAATAAATAAAAAAAATAAAAAAAATAAAAAAAATAAAAAAATAAAAAAATAATAATATAAAAAATAATAATATAAAAAATAATAATATAAAAAATAATAATATAAAAAATAATAAGATAAAAAATTAAAAATTAAAAAAAAATAAATTAATACTTTAAAATAAAACAGCAAATAGTTAAAGTAAAATAATAAAAAAAAATAGCAAGATAGAATATTAACACAATAAAAAATAAAATAATAACAAATTAAAACATTGAATAAGAATGAGAAATGAGAAACTAAACATAAAAAATTAAAAAAACCCATAATAATTTAAAAATAGTACAAGCACTTAATATTCCTTAGCTATGTCCTTTTTTAATCAACACTAGATAATTTTGTAATAAAGTTTAGTGGTAATAAATATAAAGCATAATGAGCCATGATATAAGAGATGCACGATAAAATGAGATAAGATAATGCAGAATCTGTAATACAAAACCGAGCACATGGCATAAACGATACACGTACCAAGTTAAAAGTCAAGAAAACTAGCTTGTTATCGTACTCGTATATATACAGTGCCTACCATATGTGATGTGGCCCATTCTGAGCCTGATTAATATGACGAACAGGTCGAGCAGTCTAAAAAAAAAACAAAAACAAAAAACCTAGTAAAATTAAATAAAATAAAACAAAAAACGTGCACAACGTCTCGCAACTCTTGAAGGTACAACGACATTGCCGAGCTTTATATATATCGTATATCGTATCGGTGCAAAGAGCGAGCAGCGACTTTCAGTGCTGGATGAGAGGGGGGTATGTGGGGGCAAGGGAGCTGCAAGTGGGGGCAACTGGGCAACTACTTACTATAACATACAGGCAACTGAACATACGGGGCAACCCGGAGCGGTGTGTGCGCTCTTTAAATGAATTATGAATTAAGTTTTTTGACTTGATGGCCACGTTGCCAACTAATTTCGACCTTGCATACAATTTTAATTAATTTTTTTTTTTTCGTCAATTATTATTATACATTTTTTTTTTTATTTTTGTGCGAAACGAAACGAATTCAACTATCAAAAAAAAAAAACTACTTCATCGACGGCAGCTGAGTTAAAAAAAAAGAGGTGTTGACAGTGCGACGATGGAAATTTTGTAATGTGCAAGACGTGAGGTGCACAATGTTTAGTGTTGCTCTTGTTGTTATAGTTGTTGTCATTGCTGTTGTTGCCCCCAACTTTAACTTGAACCGCAATATGTTAGCTAGAAAAAAAGTATAACCATTTTCAAGTTCAACATTCAAATAGATTTCAAACCATAAAACATAACATATTAAATGTCGGCTCTATTTAAGTTCTCCAAAAGAATTTTTATCGAAACGCTCAAAAATGTTTCGGTATAATTAAATTATTTTACATTAGTTTAATTAGATATATAAAAATATGGGCTGGAAAATCTCAAAGATAAAAAAAAAATTATATCTAATAGTAGCAATAGTAAAGAACAAAATCAATTTTTTACTCTATGTTCTTCAGCTTAATTACTTGAAAACAGTGCTATTTGAAACTTTTCAGTGTCTTGGACAAACAGAAAAATCTGTTTAAGTAAAGTAACGCCAAGAAACGATCTAATCATTCTTCTAAACTCAGCAAAGAGTCAAGCTTAGTCCTCTGCTATTTATTTATTCTTCAGCTTACACTTTAAACATAAATTACCATATGTAAAACCATTGTAGAACGTTTGTCTTCCCTCACTCCCCTCCCCGTTCCCTTTCTTGTACAATCATCAATGATATATAAATATATTGGCAGTTCATTATGGCAAAAAAAAAAACGCACACTGGTACCAAAATAGACATAGTGAAGTGGAAGATAGAACTTTAAAGGGGGAGTTTGTTGGGGAACGTACAAAATTCCAGCGTCAGAAAAAAGTGAAGCGTTCATAAAACGGCACAAAAAGGAAACAACAAACAACGGCAACAACGACAACGAAAACGACAACGGACAGCGACAGGCAACACAGCAAACACAGCAACACAGCATCTGGAGCCAAAAGGAACTGAGAAGACGCGATAGTCAAGATTCTACAATACATGCAGAGAAAATCAATCAAGTATTATGGTATAAAATCCACACCAAAACGGTGACAAAAAAACTAGGATTTTCTTAAATCCCGTAGGAAAAACTGGACTAAATTATAATATTTCATTTAAATATAAAATCGATATTCTAATAAGAAGTTTGTAAATTGCATTTTTGAGCTTTTTTTTAATACTGAATCGTTGCCATATTTATTTGAATTTATTTATTCAACAAACAAAAATTACATACCATAAAAGCTCAAATTTTAAATCAAGTTTCCAAATATATATCCCATTTCTTATACATAAATCAATAACGTTACATCTCTGAATTGATCTGTTTTCTAATTCGCATATTGTCTACTTTTTGCAATTATGTCCTGAAAATATGTTCTTCGAAATTTTATGCTAAAATAATTTGGAATTTTAAGCCCTAATTTTCTAATGATTTTTTCTGGGAACGTTAATAAATTATATATATTATATATTATAGAAATTACATAAAGTATATGATGATTTTTGAGATAATTTTTAGCATAATAAATATTAAATAATTTTTTTTCAAATCAAAAAAAATCTGAAACAAATCATAGACTTTTAAAAATTGAAATGTAAGTAATTTTTTAAAGTGTCATTATGTTATTAATATTCCATTTTTTCTGAACATTGATTATTTAATTTAAAAAATAAAAAAAAATTTGCGTTCTTACGATCTATGGATTTAATTTTTTTTCTGTGTATTTTAGTGGGCACAAGGGAAGGAAACGGGATTCAAAAGCGAAAAGCCAAAGATGTAACCAAAGTCCAAGAATCTGCACAGAGAGAGACAGAGACAGAGAGGTAGAAAGAGAGAGAATAAGAAGAAAAGAGCAGGCTGCAGTGGGGTAAGGCTACGATTCTTGAGCTTTGGATGGGTTCGGTTTGGGTTGGGTTGCTCTTGGGACTGGGACTGAAACTGGGATTGGGCCTGGAACTGAGACTGAGGACTGAGTCTCGTCTTCAATCGCTGTTGCTGTTGTTGTTGTTGTTGTCAGGCGTGTGCGCCGTGAATCCGCTATAACAGTGTTAGTACGTTAGTAGGTATACAAACAGGTAAAACAGGTATTCGGCCGCTCTTCATTTACCTTTTTTTTTTTTTTTGCCGCCGTCGTCGTCGTCGTCGCTGCTGCTGCTGCTTCTTCTTATATTTCTTCTTACTTCACTTTACTTTAGCATTATTTTAGCGAGCACGTCGCCGTCGATGACGACAATTGAGCAAATAAAGATAAAAGTAAAAAAAAGAGAAAAAAAAGAAAAGAGAGAACAAAAATTACACACAAAGCGACGGAAAGAACCAAGAAGCAAAGGAAATAAAATTGAAGGAGGAAGAGGAGGAGGAGCAGCAAGTAAAGAACATTACATAGAACAGCGAGAGGCAGAGAGAGACAGGCAGAGAGAGAGAGGCAGAGACAGAGAGAGAGAGAGAGAGAGGCAGAGAGAGAGAGAGAGAGGTAAACAAGAGAGCACAGGAAGGTCCAAAAGAACACATTCTTAAAGACCTGCAATTACCGCACAGACACTGAAGATGATCATGTTGAGCATTGTGAACAGCATAATGATTACGATCATAATGATGATGTTGATAATAATGATGATGATGATGAGGCGCAGCCAAAGTTGAAGCCCAAAGCATTAATAGTGTTATAGGCGCTGTGTGTGCGCTCAAGCGCAATTTCAAGCAACACCAACACACACACACACTTACACACACTCACACACACTCATACACACATACAGTCCGATAAGAAGGCACACGCATATATAGCTGCCATAACAAGTTGCAAGTGGCCCTGGCCTAGGTCTGGTTTAATAACCAGGATTAACAAGCCAACTAGCTGTAGATGCATTCGAAATAAAAAATTAGTGATAGAAAAACTACTAAGCATACATACAGGTAAAAAATCATGGGAAATTGTACAAAAAATTTGACTTGTTAAGTTGTCAGACCCAAAGTCTGACCAACTTCATACTGCCATAACTTGATTAAAACTCAACCGATTTTCAAGCGGAATATCATTTTGATTACGATTTCGCCTCTAAATTGATTCTGCATTTAAATTTTTATCATCCAGAAAATATGGTAATTTTTCGATACTATGCCATCTATCATACAATTTTCCATACTTACCCCTTGACATTTTTTCAAAAACTTTGATCTCTCATAACTTTGTAAAATCTTAACCGATTTCCTCGCGGAATATCTTTTTGATTATGATTTGGCCCCCAAATTGATTCTGCATTTAAATTTTAGTCATCTAAAAAATTTCATATATTTTCGATTCTAAGCCATCTATCATCCAATTTTCAATACTTACCCCTTGACATTTTTTCATAAACTTTGAGCTCTCATAACTTTATCAAAACTCAATTTCAAGTTTCTCAAGTTTCAAGTTTTATAAAAAAACAGTTTATAAATTTTTCTAAATTGATTTGTTCATTATTTTGTTTAACATTAAAAATAAATGAATTATCAAATAAAACAATTTTAAATCTCTAGATATTGCATAAATTCTAAAATGTATTAATTTATCAATTTTTAATAAAAGAAGCGCATTTTAAAGGATCAATTGCATAAATTAAACGCATCGCGTGCTAAGAAAGTCTAACAAAAAAGAAAAAAGAAGAACTTTGTGTATACTTAAGCAAATTGCCTTGAAGAAATCGCTGACAACAGACAACAGGATTGATATGTAGTTGTAGTTGTTGTTGTCGATGGGAGTTGGAGTTGTTGTTGTTGTTGGAGTTAGAGTTCTTGTTGGTGTTGCTGTTGCTGCCTTGCGAAAGGGCAGAGCACTTGCATTTGGTTAGGCAGCGGCATTTGAGTGAGAGTGAAGTTGGCTGCAGGAACAACAGCAACATCTACAACAGCAACAGCAGCAACATCTACAGCAACAGCAACAACAACAACAATTAGTTAAGAAGCACGCTCAGTTTTAAAAGGCTGCAACGGCGAATGCTGCTGGCTCCCTCTGTCGCAGTCGCTGTCGCTGCTTGCGTCGCTGCCTCTGTCGCTGCTGTTGCTGTTGTTGCTGCCGCAGCCAAAGTCAGAGTCACAGTCACAGTCAAAGCCACTGCCAACAGGTATCTTCAGACGCACTTGTTAGCGCTCTCTCTCTCTCTATCTCTTACTCTGCCTCTCTCAAATTTGCGCTCTCTCAAATTTGCGCTCTCTCAAACTTACGCTCTCGCTTCAAATCGCGCTCTGTCTCTCTCTCTCTCTCTGTCTTCTTAATTCTCTCGCCGCATACAGCTACAAAGTTAGCTGTAAATTTAGTTACGTCTCAACGCGTGTGTGTGTGTGTGTGTGTGTGTGTGTCACAGGTGTGCTGCTTAGCGGCGAATTCGCCTCTGTTTGTCGCCGCAGTCGCAGCGCTTACATCACACAATCGAGACACACACAGTTACACAAACACACACACACACACAAAGTGTGTGAAATAACGTTAGTTGTCTTTCTCTGTTGCCAAAGCGAGACAGCACATGGCATAGAGAGTCAGCGAGCAAGCAAGCGAGCGAGAGAGAGAGAGAGCACGAGTGAAAGAGAGCGCTGCTAGCGAAGAGAGAGCGCGAATTCTCTCGCCGTAATCTTATTGCCATTCTAAGCGCGTTCTAAGCGCTCATTACAAGCCAACGACGCCGACGTCTTCTTCATTTTTATAGCCTCACACACACACACACACACTCTCACACACACACACACATGCTCAAGACGCTTGCGCGCGCGCGTTGCCAACTATTTTGCCGTTTAATTTCGCTTATATGGTACTTATTGACAGTGTTGTAGTTGTTGTTCTTGCTAGCGTTCTTCTTCATCTTCTTCTTGTACTTTTTTTCTTGTATCTACGCGTCTTCGCAGTTACACACACACACACACACCCATACACACTCAGATACACACACTGGGCTGTCGATAATGATGAAATGAAATGAAATTAAATTCTTAAAGGTTCTTAGCTGAAACTGCAGCTTAAAGTCTGCTAACAAATGACTTCAGCAAAAAACTTGCTATAAAACTATAAATCAATATTTGAATTTAAATATACTTAAAAAAAAAAACAAATAATAATTTAAAATTTTAAATATTTTCAAACATTAATTTAAAAAAAGGAAAAATTTAAATCTGAAACAGAATAGCAAAATTAAATTCCTATTGTAATTATATGAGTTCATTAATTATTAAGTCATAAATTAGTTCTATATTTAAATTCAAATCTACATTCAAAAAAATGATAATTTTAAATTTTAAATATTTTTAAACATTCATTTAAAAATGAAAACATTTGAATCTGAAGAAGAAAAAAATAGTAAAATTAAATTCCAATTGAAATTATTTGAGTTCATTAATTATAAATCTTAAAATTAAAATATCAATGGAAATCTAGAGTTAGAAATTAAGTAAATACACTATTTATTAAATTAAAAATATATTTTATTTGAAATTTTAAGAAGAAAAACACAGCAAAAATAATTTCCAATTGAAAATATATTTTAATCAATAGCTTATTTGTTCAGAAATAAATGTATTTCAATTGGAATTTGGAACTAGGAAAAAACTAGAAAAAGGAAGAAGAATAATTTCCAATTGTTAATATTGAAATTCACTATTTATTATTAAACTGTTGTTAAATATATTCAATTGTGAGTTTCTAGCTGCGTTTTAATCTCCATCTTAAGGCTTATATGCTATTAATTCTATGGAAAACAAATTAAAATGCTTTTCATAACATTTTCAGCAACAACAAAAATAAATGCCGATTTCAGAGTCAAGACCAAAGCCATAATAATAATAACAACAACAACATCAAACGACAGCAACAACGAGAGTATTAAGCAGCTCTAAGTACAACAAGTACAAGCCAAACAAACACACACGCACACACACACACACACACAGATACACACACGCAAAACATCCCAACCGGCAAATGGCCAAAGCAACAGCCAAAGCGAGCAACAGGCTAAAGAAACAACAGCAACAACAGCGATAAAACATTACCTCTACCTTGACTCTGAACCAACAAGTAATATACACACACAGTCACACACACAGCGAGAGAGGCAGCGACAGAGAGAGAGAGCGAAAAATAAAACTGCATGAGAAACGTTATGTGAGCGAAATGAAGCAACAACAGCAACAGCAACAACAACAACACTGCTGAGCTGAGACGCAGGCGCAAAACACTCTCACTCTCTCTCGCTGTAGGCAGCGACGCGATCGCCAACGTGAACGTGAACGTGAACGTGTGCTCAGGTGCTCACAGTGCTCAGCAAACGGTGCACGCAACCAGGCAGCGCACAGTGGGCAAAATCATACATTTAACTCTTTCAAAACAAAAATACTATTTTCAAAACAAAGATACTATTTGGAAAATAATACACATCCTAAAAAATCGCTCCAAAATATAATGTCTTGCATATTTAAAAATCCTTAGTCCTCGGGCATTTGGCAAATATTAATATCGAGTTACAAATATTGCATTTCGCACCCAAAATAAAAAACACATTTGTAAATATAAACTGCAGGCGTATTTTTATTACAATTCCTTTCTATCTTGTATGCCAATTTCAAACTTTTCTAAAATTATAATTTTAGTATGCTTAGAAAAAAATATAACCTAAGCAGACCGAATATTGCCCAAAGTTTTTAGAACATTTTACCTAAAGAAAGTCGAGGAAAAATTGACTTAAATTTAGGTGACCATTGCCTAAAAATATTTAGTCTATAAATTGCCTTTTATAGTAATACTTAACCTAAACATTATTTATTCGCATTAAAGTAAAAATAAATTTCTTTTTTTCTTTTTTTTTACTTTTACTTTTTTTATTTTGCATTAAATATATTTTTTTTCCTTACCTTTTTCTTTTATTTTTTTAATTTAGGTGAAATCAAGAGTTCGCAGAGCTCACGATCTCCAGAGTTCAGAAAACTGCATATTTTGCCCACTGTACAGCGTCAGCGTTAAACAGTTACAAGCCGAACGAAGCCAGAGCCGAGTGTGTGTGTTGTCGGCTTCGTGTTTTCTGTTCGTGTTCGTTCTTTCACATGTTCTTCGGTTCCACTTACTCACTGACGAAAGCGAACGTACGCTCTCTCTTTAAAGTACACGTTCTCTCTCCCTCTTGCTCTCTGTTTGACGCTCTCACTGTCTGTCTCTCGCTCTCTCTCCCTCGCTCTCTCTGTGGCTTTGAGAAAAAGTGCGGCTTACGGTGTTTTGCGTTGAATTCGCCTCATCTAACTGAGTTGGTTGTAGGCAGCGCTGCCTGCGCCTGCGCCGCTGCGTTTTGCGGTTGACTTTGGCCTAACTGCTCAGCGGCTGGCACCGCTTCAATACAGTAAGAGGTGAGCCGGCGTTGTGAATGCACGTGTTTTCGCTGCAAAACTGCCAAAAAACAAAAAAACTACAATTACAAGAAATATACACTGAGAACCGTTGAACAAAAATTATGTCTTAAAAAAAATAATAAAACACAAACAACAAATCGGTTAAAAACGGCAAAAATCGCGTACAAAAATTATAAACTCAAAAACTAACAGTTCAAAGTTATTTATTGAAAAAAAAATTATATATTTTTTTATTTCAAACAATAAAAATTTTTTTGTTTTGTTTTTCAAAGTGCGCAACGTATATTAGACAAATATATACTTGCAACTCTATATATATATTATATATATATATTTATATTTTACAAAAAAAAAAAACAGCTGTAAATAATGAAGAAACACAAAAAGTTAAACTGAGCCGAGCTCAACTCTAACAGTTGGATATATAAACATATATATCACAAATATATTTTTTGCTCTATATATATGCGCAAATATATAGATATACACTATTATTTTTTTTTTCTAAATCGGTTTTGTGAATATAGAACTGCCGTACGTTGAAACACAGACACACACACACACACAGACAGGCGAAACAGACACACATTTGGATTAGTGTTTTGTTTACTGTGCCAGTGTGTGTGTACGCGCGCGATTTGTGTGTGTATAGCGAATATATATATATTTAAATATATATACATGTATATGAATTGTGTGTGATTTTTTAAATTTTATATGTATGTGCAACATATGTAAGTTCAATATTAACAACGACAACAACTAAGCAACAAAATGCCGAAAATCTTTTTGATCAAAAATCGGCTGCATCAGCAGCAACAACGTCTATTGGAATCACAGAATCTGCTGCAGCACAAGGCGCAGGATGATGAACGTTGTTTGGTGCCGCCGCTTAGTCCGAGCAGCGCCAGTTCGACAGCGGCCAACAACAACCACAACAACAGCACACCGAGGCCAACACCAACACCGACGCCAACACCGACAGCACCTGAACCGGAGCCCGAACCACAGGGACAGACCGAAACCAATGAGGAGCAGCCACTGAGTTTGACAACAACAACAACGCGCAAACGTTTCCATCATCGACGACATTATTTTGGACAGACGCGTCATAGTCTCGAATTGTCGTCGTCGCCGACGCCGACGTCGACGTCGACAGCGCAGGAATCAAATTTAAATGTTGAAACCAACAACAAACCGCAAACGCCGCCCAGCCAAGTTCAAAATGGTAAGTTGATATCTTCATCTCAAATCCAAATCAAAAGACTTAGGCAACAAACTCATCAATCTGTTTCTGGCAAGTTTGTTGCCTAAGTCATCACCAAAAGACTTAGGTGACAAACTAATCAATCTGTTTCGAGCAAGTTTGTTGCCTAAGTCATCACCACAAACAAACAAAAAGCAATCATTTTATTGAGCCTATGCAAATTGCAACTGCAACTCTTGTAAAGAATGCACATAAAATACAAAAAGAAAACAAAGAATTAAAAAAAAAAAACAATTTCGTTAAAACTTTCTTTGATAAAGAATATAGTTTGTCTCCAGTTTAATGTTGTTGTTTAGGGACTTAAACGCAGTCAGCTCAAGTTCGCTATTAGCACGGAAAAATGAAACTTAATTTATTGAAAAGCATTTTGAAGGCACTTTGATTTTCTCATTTAAAAATTTTTGTAATAGAAAAACTAGAAGAACTTAAATAGTTCTTCTAACTAATTTTCATACTTAAAACATTTTATCCCCTAAAATTAGTTTAATTTTTTAATTTTCTAAAAAAAAGAAATGATTTTTAGAACTTTAATCACATTAAATATTTTAGTCTTGTCTAAAATTTTCTTAAGTTAGTTCCAAATTAAATTTACTTCCAACTATATAAGTTCTAAGTTCTATTGTCCTAGATATATAGAATATAATGTATCTTTTCTAAAACTTTCCTGAATTCTTAGAATCAAATCAGCATCACTATCAATTTGTGTTTTTTGTCGAAGGACCAATTTGAATTTCCTGCAAGCCATTTTGTTACATTTCGAGCTCATTACGGGCGACTAACAACAAAAAGCTGACAGGCAAATAAATGCTTATGACCATATAATAGCTACAAATCTATCAGTCAAATGCTGATGGCTATCTACAGTCTGGAGTTCTTAAAAAAAGAAATAAAGATCAACAAGCTTCAAGCACAGTGAACACACAACAACAAAACGAATGAACAAAAATAGAAAGAACAACAACAACAAATTTAAGCAGAGTCAGCGTTGTCTGCTGTGTTGACGCCCACACGACACGACCCTTGGATTTTTTTTCGATTCTACACCAAATCTTTGGCAACATCAATCACTTTCATTGAATTGCCAAAAACAGAATAACAACGAAAGATTCTAAAACAGACTCAGCGGTTCTCTCCAACGTTCTTCTCCAACTCGTTGTGCTCCAGCTATTTCGGTGTCTTATATAATCATTGTGTTGGCTGCCTATTAAGTCATACGATTTGCCCCGCTACAGGCGGTCTTTGCTCGACCCGCTTCACCCTTGACCATGACCAAAAAATGAGAAAAAAAAAAAACGAATCTAGAGGTAGAATATTCATATCAATAAATTCAAATCGTATAACTTTCTTTTCGATTCGGCGGCTAATAAGAATTTATGAACTTTATCACGAAAGTGAATTTTATCCAAGCTGTTTTTTTTTTGTATTTTCGTTTTTAGTTTTGTTTTTTTTTTTTTTTTTGGTTTAGAATTTGTCTGTGGCAATGCTTCACTGATTTGTGGCTGGGCATTAAAACATTCGCTGTCAAGTTCGCTCCCTAAGTCTTTCGCTGTCAAGTTCGCTGCCTAAGTCTTTTGTTTCACATGCTGCGTCTCTGACGCTTAACTGCCCTTTGTCTTAAGCGCAAAAATATCATAATTACATGTAGGAATAAAGTATAATAAAGAGAATAGCATAAGCATAGAATGGTATGAAATGAAATGAAAGGGTATGAAATTCAATGGATAGAATGGCATGGCATGGAATGGAATGGCGTGGCAAGTGGCAAGTGCTGTGGAAGTGGATGTGGAAGTGGAAATTACTTGTTGTTGTCGCTGCTTGGAACCCCAACTTGAATTTTAAATCACACGCAGCTACTAACTACCAACTTGCTGTATAAGAGTATATAATTCTGAGTTTGCTAGCGTGTGTGTGTGTGTTGTGCCCAGAGGGAACTAACTTGAATTTTGTGTGGAAAAATCTTTCACTTGAAATCAATATTCTCCCATGGTTTAAAAATGTTAGCTAACTTAATAACTTGATTTAAAGAACTAATTAATTTGTTACACGTGTCTAATTTCTAGTTAAAGTTTTATCCTAAAATTGAAATATTAATTTCAGCTGCCTTTTTAGATAGTTAGATTTTTCTTCTTATGAAAAAAAAACCTAGATTGGCAATTATCTTAACACTCAAGATATTCCCAAAGGAACTTTATTAAATATAATCTTAAACTAAGCAAACAAAATTTGAGAAAGATTGATTTACTTTTTTAAATTTCTGGTTAGGTTTTAAAACTAAATTAAAGCTGTCTTTTGACGCTTTGAAATCCCACAAGCTAATCAAATTTAGCACTGTCTTGACTTTATTTTCAATGTTTAGTACTAAAATATAAATTAGAAATATTTTTATATTTTAGTACTAAAATAGAAATTAGAAATATTGTTATATTTTAGTACTGAAAATTTTTTATTTTTTAAAAGCATTTTTTAAATCATTTTTATGCCGTTGATCTAAATTTATTTAGCATTGCTTAAGTTCGTTGATTAGTTAGTTACGTGCAGTAACTCAGCCTGTCTGTGGTTTAACCTGAACCACCCTGTGGCAGCAATCGCAGCGTTTTTTCCTTTTCTGCTATTTTTCCGCTGCATTATTTCTGGACATGGACGCTGACTCAGTGGTTTAGTGGGCTCTTTTGGCTTAGCGGTTAAAACGCTGGCCAAGAACTTCACACACTTGAGCGCACACACAAGCACACACACACACACACACAGAGAGAGAGACACACACTCATGTGTGTAGACTGTGTAAAGTTAGTTCAAGTTGGCAATGGGCAAATTATATAACAATGCAAGCAAGCACAGCGCCTAAGCCACAAATCTCTTTTAGCCAAGCAAAAGTACAAGTTGAGATCTGGGCAATAAAACAAAGAAGCAGCTACAAAAAAAAAAAGCAGAAGATGTCGAAAAGACAGAGAGAGAGAAACTAAAGCAAACGCAGAGATAAATAGAAGAGGTAGAAGTGGCAGCAAAAAAAATGCTAGCAAAAGTTGCAGCTAGCCTTAAAGTTCATAATGATGAACAAGTTGCCACTAATGATGATGATGATGATGATGATGGTGTATAGTTAGGATTGCGGCAGAAGAGGGCTGACTATGCCGTTTCGCAACAACAACAGAAAAACAGAAAAAAAGAACGTGTACATAAGGCCAAGTTGACTTTGGGCGTTGCTTGCGACGCTGGGCTGCCATTTGTCCAAAGCAAAGTCAAGGCAACACGAAAAGTGGTAGAACCAGTAACAATAACAACAACATTAAGCACGATTCTTGGCAAGGGCATGCCACACGAGTGTTGGCCACAAAAACCGAAGCCCAAGAAGCAGCTCAAAAGAACAGAACAGAGCAAAACCAAAACCAAAACCAAAACCGAACCCTGTCTCAAGTGCAACATAATGATGTTGCCAGTTGCCTCTTGGCTGTTGCCACGGCCATAATTGCTGTTGCAAGAGTCTGTGATTTTTGCTCCCATGTATATATATATATATATATACACACACTACACACATAGACACTACCAACTTGTACTAACTATAAATATGCTTTAGTTAGTGCGCTTATTTAGTCTATTCTTGCGTGTTGCATGTGGCAGCCATAAATATTCATATAAATATATATTTATATAGATATATAAATTGCATATTCAATATGCTAGCGCGACCTTAAGACAAGGTCTGCTGACTCTTGCAAAACAAAAAAAAAAGAATTCCTAGAACAGCTGCTACTAAAACTAATTTTTCGTATACTTTTTTCAAGTAACTGACTAACTTCCTGTATTTTTTTTTGCAATCGTCTTTTGTTGATCTTTTCATTTCATTTCATTTCTTCTTTCTTCGGGGCATTCAAAGTAAAAGTCAATAAATTTAAAGGAAATTCATTGATAAAGTTGCTGCGATAACTCAGCAACATTGACCACTTAGCACTTGATAACAACAGCAACGGCAACAACAACAACATGACGTACTCTGCAGCTGTTAGAAGACCATCAAAAAATAAACAAAAATAAAAATAAAAAGAGTTGACGCACGCAGATGTTACAACACGCGGCCGGAAGTTAGCGAAAGGTTGCAAAAGTTCTGCGGCAACTCCTTTCCTTTACTTTACTTTCCTCTCTCCATTCCCCCTCTTCATTACCTTTACTATTATCACCATCTCTTTCTATCTTGTCCAGCTGTGGAACAAGACAACAATTTGCCAAATGGCAAAAGCCAAAGTTAAAGTTAAGAAAACGCTAATAAATATTTTTCTAGAAATTCCATCGTCTTAAAACTCTTTAAATTTTTTTATTAAATTTAATTTTAAGAAAATTTATACTATATTTAATTTCTAAATATTTATCATCATCATTAGTTTAAATTTCAGCATGGCTTGATTATTTTTTTTTGAAAATTGCAGTTTCTATTTAAAACTTAATCACTTAAAACTTAATGCAAGTTGAAATTTAAGTCGATTTTTATTACAACTTGTTGAATCTTAATGGCAAAAAACACTTTACAAAAAGCATTTCAAATTTATTTTCAAAGACAAGAATTTTCACTTAAAAAGATTTCGAATCTCTAAAGAACGTTTTTTCACCACTTTTACTGAAGATTGTTAAATCCTTTAACAAAGAACTAAGCTGAAATTCGAGCAGTTTTTTATCTCAAGAGAATTTTAATTCTAAGGAATTATCTACAATTTTATTTTTACAACAAAGATGTATCTAGCAAAAATTAAATATAAATTGATATTTTTAAAGTATTACTGCAAACAAATTTCCATTAAAATTTTCCTTACATAAACTTCAGTTTCAATCTTCCGTTTTAAAATACCTACAATTTTCCAAAGCACAATTCTAATCTAATGTTAGCTTAGAATTCTTTCAACTCTTTCAACTTTTTATTTACAAGCGCAAATTGTGAGTTTCGCAGTTTGGGCTGTAAACCTTTATGGGCCTGCCTAATAAGGTATTTCGGCACATGTTGTTGTTGTTTTTGCTCTTTTTTGGCTAGTTGAATGCGCTTGAACAATTTGAGTATGATTCGAATCCTTGCCTCAAGTTCGTTGCCTAAGTCATTTGTTTTTTTTTTTTTATCTCCCTCTTTCTTTATTCTGGTTTCTGTTTCTGTGTTTTTTTTTTTTTTTGTTCTTTTTCTGCACTGTGCGCTGGGAGAGTCTGACATTAGTTGTTACCTGCTGCTGGCCAGGCTGACTGATAAACAATGCAGTTGTCTACCTGTTTTAAGGGCTGACTCTACTAGCTACCACTCAGTGTCTTCTTTTCAATCCTGTTCTCTCTTTCTATCTCTCTCTGGCTGGAAATCAAACAAAACGGCAAAAATGAAGAAGGTTAAATAAAACAGAGATTTGACAATCAGAAAAACGAAGCAAGAGCTGAAAGCAAAAAGGGCAAGAATCCTGCACACACACGCATACAATGATCAAATTCAAAGCTGAGATTTATTTGTGCAGTGAATCAACACACACACACACACACGCACACACACACAGAGAGAGAGAGACGCCAAACTGGTCTCAAGTGCTGCGCTCGACTGCGTCCCGCGCATAAGAATAAAAATACGTTTTTTATGTGTGTGTATTTGAAAAGAACAAAAAAAACGAAGAAGAAAAAAAAATAAATATAAATAAAGAATAATAATAAAGGAAGCGAGTTTTTTTTCGCCTCTTCTTCTTCTTGGCTCTCTTTTTTGGTATGCGAGGCTGACGATGGAGCACTGAAAAAATACCTGACCAAGAAGCCTCGCCTCTCGACTCTCGGACTCTCAACTCTTGCCGAGTCCGAAGAATCGACTCAGTCTCAGTCTCAGTTTCTGTCTCCGACTCTGTCTTTGGCCCAGCCCTATGTATGTGTGTGTGTTGTGTATTGATTGTATTGCCTGGGCTGGCCCCTCTAGGCCTTTTTTCATGCCCCTGTCATGGCCTTTGTCTCCCAAAGTCATCTTTCAGTTTTAGCATGAAAATGCATTTCTTGTGCAACAACAACAACAACAGCTTCTTCTCTTCTTTCTTCTCTGTATTTCTACATTTGCCGTTCAGCAGCTTTAATTGAATTAAGGCATTAAACAATTGTAAGCAATAGGCAGGCAAATGATCTTATAAAAACAATCGATACATTAGAAAAGATTCTTCAGTCTTAGAGAAATCTCAATAAAATTGAGTTTCATACTCATATTAAAAACATAGAAATCTACTTCTGCAATTTTCCTAGTATTTTTAATCGCAGTTCAAAGTTATATTAAACATATCTTAACTATGCCACAAATTTCCGATTCCATTTTTACAGATTTTACAAAACTTTATTTATTTTAAGCTATGTTATCTGCCTACATTATCACATACCAAATTTAGTGTTGCCAGCTCTCATAGTTCCCGAGTTCAAATAGAACATCTCAGTCTCAAATTTCCTTTTTTATAGTTTTCCAAAATTTTTCTTCACTTTAAGCAATGTTGCAGTTCAACGTAGTCACATACCAAATTTAGTGATGCCAGCTCTCATAGTTCCCAAGTTGAAATAGAACATTTCAGACTCATCCACAATCTCTTTACGCGCATTTCATTTTGTGATTCTTTTTTTTTTTTTGTATAAATTTCTGGTTTTTGCAGTGTCAATAACTTGTAAATTGTTTGTACATTTAGGATTTCAGTTACTGTTTTTTTATATGTATATTTATTAGTATTATTATTATTTGTATATTTCTTTTTTTTTTTAATATGGAAACTCGTTTCGGGCCGGACGATAATAAACCATCAAATTATTGCATTTGTTTTTGCTTTTATATATTCGCATATATTTATACAATTTTAATTTGCGATTGAAACACGTTTAACAATAATAACAATAACAACAACAACAAAAGGGAAACAAGTTAATAAAGTTAACTGTTGTTTTGTTTAACGTTAAGACGAACGAGTTTCGCATTCCGCATGCTTCAAAATTTCAATTTCGATATATTTTCGATTGTTGATTCTTCATCGTTTATTTCGTCTCTCTCTTTAATTTGTCGTCTTTGAATGACTTTAGAATTAATTCAAGAGCGCCAAAAAAAAAATAAGTTTAGCTTATCATTAATGATATAATGCCGTTTGAATACACTTTATTTCAATTGTCAGACAATGTTTTGGGCTTCATTATGTCATATTTGTGCTATTTTTAAGCTACTGTTTTAATTATTTCCATTGCATAACAGTTTTTTTTGTATATATCTATCTCTTACGCATTCTACAGCATTTATTTCCAGTACTTCTCATCTTTCTCTTAACGGAATTTTGCAAACATTTAGCACTTGTTGAGTCAGGTTGGAATAAAACGAGTTGAAATAAAAAACAAGGCAGTTTATTTGAAAAATCCTTCTACACTCCATTTAAAGAAAAAGGAAACTTTGCTATAGTAAATTCAAGTTGCTTGAAGGTGTTGTCTATAGCTAGACATATACATCTTTCTCTTTTTCTCTCTCCCTCTCTCTCTCTTTCAAGTGTGCGAAATTTTCATCTAATAAGCGGCAATTTTTATACAATTGTTTTTGCTGCATTGTTTATTGCAATGCAAATTGCATTGTTTAAATAGCATTTAAATGCATTTAGTTATTGATTAAACAAATTATGGGCACATTTTAAATGATTTATTGTACTTGTATGTTAAACAGTTTCCGCTCGCAAAATGTCAATGTCAATTGCATGGTTTGTACTCATCAAACAACAAACAATGTAACTAAAGTTTTGTTCAAGGGAAGATTCAAGATTTCAAGATTAAAGATGTTAGAAATGAGAACTTATTGATAGTTTAGATAAAATTAAATCAAGTTATTAGGTTAAGGTGGAGTTTGTTGTAAATAAAGAGGGTATTAAAGCTGAAAAGTCATAGAAACGTTTTAAAATGAAACAGGGAACGAAGTGGAATGATACGCATTTTAAATAAAAGCATAGCTTAGATAGAAAGAGCTTTGATAGGCCCAGAAGGCTTATGAGACCAAGAAAAAATTGGAATGGAACAAGTTAAACAAATTTTTTATTAACATTTCAATAATGTAGGAAATAAGAATTTTGCAAGAATTTTGAGTTAAGCTAAACAGTCTAAAAACAAAATGAAATGGAACAGTCGAACAATTATTACTAGATATTAAAATAGAATAAAATGAGATTAAGCTCAATTTTTTTTAGAAAATCTTAATTTCATATGAACTAAATGAAAAAAGATTAAAATGAGATTAAATAAAAATATTTTCAGAAAGTATAAAATTCATATAAACTAAATGGAATAAAACATGATAATAGATTATAATTATATTTAAGTAGAATTATTTTAGTGAGCTAAAACGGAATGAAACAAGCAATTTTCAACGAAAATCGCATGTGTAATAGACAATTGAAATAGCACGATGAGCTTACAACAACAACAACAATAGCAACAGCTATTACAACAAATTAATGACAATATCAATAAGCACACACACACACACACACGCAAGAGTCTAAAGTTAAACAGATAAAGCAATTCAGAAGATACAAAAAAAAAAGCATTAAACAGTTGCATGCACACCTACAGATACACACACACACACACACGCACACTCATATGCACATGTAATGCACACACTAGTGTCATGTATTTTTCAGGTCAGGGTTGACTAGTGACTGACTAAATGAATGAATGAATGAATTGAATGCATGAATGCGCCCCGCCAACTGTCCCCACATGTGTGTGTGTAAGTGTGTGTATGGTGTGTGTGTGTGTGTGCACGACTAACTAAAACATTGACAATTTGTAGTAACAATGTATTGTGTTTATATTTATATGTAAACGTTGCTGAAACCGCTATAAGCTACCCCCAACCCCTCTCTCTCTCTCTCTCTCACTCTCCCTCACTCTCTTGCTGTCTCGCTCTCACTTGCATTGGCATCCGAACTGGTTATGCACTTGACAACTGGGCAGCCAATAACCAAGATATCCCAACTGTTGATGCTGCCTTCATTAGGGCCGCATTGTGGACAATTTTTCATCATCTTCTTCTTCTTACCTCCACTCATTTTTTTTGGCAATGAAATTGAAAAAATAAAATAAAATCAACTTCTTTTTATCTGTATAGATATTTCCCTATATTTCAACAGCACACAAACGTTTTGCTTTGTTTCCCTTTTTGTCTTTGTTTCGTTTCATTTGATTTCGTTTTGGTTTTTTTTTTGTTTCTGGATTTTTTTTTTCTTTTTTTGATTTTCAAAGTTTGATAATTGTGCAATTTTGCACATCTCTAGCTCCGGGAACACACAGTTTGCGGCGTGAATTGGTCAATATTTGACCTATGAATTTGTGAAATTTGTTTGAAATATTTTTTTTTTCTCTTTTTTTATGTCTTTTTCTTTTGCGTTGATCGCTTAGTGATTTGCATAAAACGGCAATTTCAATATCTAGCATGGGATGTGTCATTTTGTATCGCTTGAATTGAGATGAAATGGAGTATGCACGACTTGCTAAATACCTAGTAGTTATTAAAGACAAGTTGAGTTCACATGCCAAATTTCCTAGCCCTAACTTTTATAGTTTAAGAGTTCAATCAGCTTAGTTAAGATTATTATAAGTATTAAATGTTATATGTTTTAAATTCAGGCAGTTATTTTTAGACATACCAAATTTCACAGCATTAACTCCTATAGTCTTCGAGTTCAGTTAGTTAAATTAAGATTTTATAGTGTATTTCCCATAGTTTTGCAACTTTTACTAACCACAAAATATCTAAGCTTTTAGATCAACAGTTTTAAGGTAATTTTGCCTAGGGATTTTACAAATTATGAAAATTACATGGGGGCAGAGCGTGACGCTTCACTTCAAGTCTCAATAACAAACACTTGAAATATATCTGTCAAATTGCTGCTAATTTGTGCAGTTGCCCAATTTTTATGTGTGTGTGTGTGTGTGTGTCTGGCCACACCCCAATTCAAACACACACACACACACACACACACACAGACACAACGGGACAACCGCTATCAAGTTGGCAATGTCAGCAAAAATTTCAATATCAATATCAAGTTCGTTGCCTAAGTCTTTTGTTTGCCTGCAAGTGAAATTTGTGGACAACAAAATACCACAAAAAAAACATAAATAAACTATGAAAAAATGTCGACAAAAAAAATAATAATAAATAAACAATAAATATAAAAATTAAATGCATTTAAGCAGCCAATAAATATATAGATATATATATCAATTTAAGCAGTTATTTTACACATACACATACACTTTTTTTATTTTTATTATCTTTAATATTTGTTGTAAGCTTTAAGAGGCAAGCACACACATCACACACACACACACACAGCAGCAGCACACATAAAATTGAGTAAAAAAAAAAAAAGAAAAAAATCTACCGGTTTTCAAGGTTAGGCTCCGCTTTAACTGTATTAACACCGGGCCCGTAATCACAGCAGCCGCAGCCGCAGCAAAAGTTACGTCATAAATGAACAACGCACACAGCCTACAACAACAACAATAACAACAACGGACAACAACAACAATAAGAAAAGACGACGACAACTTTTGTTGCGCTTGTTGCGGTTTTGGCTCATTTCATTTGATCAACAAAAAAAAATATATATATAAAAAAAACGACTGAAAAACTGAAATTCAAACTGCAGCAACAACAAACAATTTTACGCATAATTTCATATTTGTAACAAAATACAACAACAAGAGGGAGACAGAGCGACACAGCGAGAAAGAGAGAGAGAGAGAGAGAGGGGGGAGATGAGAGAGCTAGACTCATTGATATGCATAATGTTGTAAGTGGGAGTTTACTTAATACAAATTGTGTTGTTGTTGGGATGCTTAACTTGTTTTCCATTGATCTGGTTGTTGGCATTGTTGTTGTTGTTGGTGTTGTGGCAGCTAAATGTGGGTCAAAACTGGTAGGTAGATGACAGCAACAAAGGGTCGCCTGCATCATTTCATATGTTTACAGTTAAAGCAACAACAACAACAGTGCAAATTGTCGTCCGTGTGGCAATAAATATTGAAGCAACAACCAAAATTAAAATGAAACGAAGCGTTGCCCATGAGCATCATCATCATTACCATCATCATCATCATCATTATCATTATTAAATTCTGTATATTTTGCATGCATACATTTATTTGTTTGTATTCATCTGTTTGTATATTGACACATATATGGCATAAAGGCTGATGCTGTAATCAACGCCTGTAACGGTTGAGAAGGTCAACCAGATGAGGTTTATTCATTTCCAACCCAAAATCAACAACAACAACAGCAACAACAATAATAAGTTATTCACTAACTCACTAACTGACTGACTAACTGCAAAAACCTGATTATCAATTAGGCAAAGTGCATTTAATAGCACGTTATGTTGCCCCAAATTTGTTTGTTGCACGCAACAACAAAAAAAGCGTGCTTCCCAGCTTAACTTATATAGTATATCAATTTTATCTATATACTTATTTTACTATATTCTAAAAATACTCTCACGCAAGCATTTGTATTGGCAATTCCAGCTTTTTTGCTGTTTAAAAAGATCCTGCTAATTAAAAGTTAATTAAAAGCCTTATTTTTAAATTTTAATAAAATTAATTTTGTTTTTTAATTTTTAATTTTATTGATTTAATTATAACTAATATACAAGGATTTAATTTTATATTCATTTTTGTTTAATATTTTATTTCATTATAGTTTTTTTTTATATTAGTTAAATAATTAATAACTATAATTTTATTGTAGATGTAATATAGTAAATCTTTCGAATATTTCTCGCATAAAATTATCACTTGAGTTATTCAAAGCGTATTCATTTAATACTACATATTTAAGCGCACTTCAATTCACTTTTCTACAAAAAATTCCGAAAGTCGTTGATAATTGCAAAAACACAGAGAACAAACACAAAAGCTATTTCCATTTCTAATTGCTCAAGTGTGTTTGCTATTCAATAACAACAAAATAGCTTTCAGTTTCAGTTAAATTCTAGACAAAAATTGAGTCAGCGCAACTTGACAGCTATTTACACATTGCAGCAGCGCATCAACAACAACAACAACAGCAACAACGACAACAAATACAGCTACAAAAGAGATCGAGGACGTTGTAACAAAAAGTGCAACAAACTGTTAAACAAAAAACGCGAAAAACAAAAAATAAAAAAAATAAAAACAAATAAAATCAAACAAACAAACGGCCCGAAACTAAAGCCGAAACGAAACTTTTGTTTGAAATGGGCAAAGTTTTAACGCAATTGCGTTAAATGATTTGTTGTGAGTTCGAGAGCAGAGCCAGAGGTGAAGATAGTTGGAGAGAGGGAGAGGGAAGGCAGGAGAATAGGTTGCCCCGTTGTAAATGTTAATGAGACATGCACGAATTGACGTTGTTCAGTTCTATGACTTTTGTGCGATAAGCCAATGGACTTGTCTCTACCAATGCTTAATTATAATTTAACAACAACAAGGAAAAATACTGATTTCAAAATTAAAATGCTACCCTTGCAAACTATTGTAGATTTAAATAAAAATGTTTTGATATATAAAAGATTTGTAGAAACAAAAAAAAAAGCACTTTTGATTTTATAAAGTAAAAATAACTTGAAAAAAGATAAAGTTTGTGATACAAAAATGCAGTTGTCGATCGTTTTAATGTTAAATAAATGATATAATAGTTAGATTTTACACAATTTATTAAGATATTTAAAAAGAACATTTCTAAAATGTTTGATTTATTTCTTTTTTATAATTTATTTCAAATATATACTTGTTGAATATTTTCATTTTAATCTAAAAATTTAAGAAAAAACATAAGTAATCTTGAAATTAACTAGTATTTTTTTAACTTTATTTAAAAACATTTGATTCTTAATTTTGAAACATTTTATTGATCAGTGCATATGGCCTGGAGAAATAGACTCGTAAATGCATTTAAATGTCTATTGGCATTAACAATTAGCACAAATACATATGCACACATGCGAGACATTGTCACAAGCGTCTCAGTTGGTCAGTTCGTCAGTCTGTCAATCAGTCAGTTTTGTCTCATTCAGCGCATTGTTTGCTTTTGCTTTTGCAGTTGCAGTTGCATTGTGTTTTAGTAGCTGTTTAGCATGCTTCTTTGTGCAACTAACACACACACACACACATGCACACACATACATACACACACTAGCAATTGCAATGGTTATTATTATTTTTTGTTGTTGCTGCAACTAAATGGCAAACAGCAACAGTCATAAAATTTAGGTCAACGCATATAATATATTCATTCTAAAAGCGTCGCTTCAAGTGTGTGTGTGTGTGCGTGTGTGTGTATTGGTCACTTTGAAGCGTGTCGAATTAGAAATATGTTGACAAACTCATTTGCGTTTTGTTTGCTTGCTTGCCCCTTTGCCGCTTGTTGCCATTTTCGTGCCGCATTGTTTGTGCAACGTGCTTAACGGAAATGCATTAAAAATTGCACAAGTCTTCAACATAGATGTGCAACGCCTTTAGAATCATTTGCAACAATCAAATGAAAACCTTTAATCAATCCAACATTTCATTTAAAATACATTTTTCTTATCAAAAATAAGTTTATGATTTTAAAAATTTGATTTAGAATCAAATTTAGGACATAAGTCAAGTAAAGTAGTTAGAGTTTAAAGCAAGAAAACTATTGTTGTTGATAAATACTGCTATAACCAACTGTATCTATTAAAGATACCCTGTAATTCTAAAATGAGCATAAAAATATGCAAATTTTGCTCACTCAATCAATAAAAATAAACATAAATAACACTTATTTATGATTATTTAAAATAATCACATCAAGTTGATAAAATCTGAAATACTCTGTAATGTGTAAATGATAAAAAAATTTATTTTATATTAAATAAGTATATATGACGTTTGTAGGACTATTTCTACCATATATAGTTTGAATATAAGATATCCTGTAACGTAAAAATGTTTATAAGTATATTAATTTAACATAAGAAAGCATATCTTAAACTAGTAAACTCTAAAAATACCCTAGAAATATGCTTAAGCCCAACAATTATATAATTCTCTGCACTTTTAGAGCTGCAAATCAAACAATTCCCCATTTAATTACCCTGCTGGCGATTTAATCAATTACCAATTGCAGGGTATATGTATGATAAAAAAAAGAGAGACACAAAATTAAAAGCCTGACCACTTAATAAACAATGTAAACGAGTTAACGAGGCAGAATGAAACAGAGCAAGGTTAACATTGACATTAATACCGCAAAGAACAAAAACAAATAAAAAAATAAAAACACATATAAAATATAAAAAAATTAAAGCAAAACAACAAACAAACAAATTGAAGCACATAGATGGAATACAACAACAACAACAGCAAAAAAGCAACTGTAATTAGCAGCTGCACAAAACGTAGCACATGTTGTTGTAATTGCTGTGTGTGAGTGTGTGTGTTGCTGTTGTTGTTACTGTTGTTGTTGTTGTTGTCAAGCATGTGGTTTGCAATTTAAGACGCGCTTTGAGCTTGAAAGCTGTCAGCAACAACAGCAGCTGAGGCCAGCGCTTCAACTTGGAATATCTGAAAAAAAAAGACTGAATCTAAATCTACAGTCTTCAGTCTTCACTCTGCTGTCTTGTCTTCTGTCTTCAGTCTTCAGTTTGCGTCTTTGTCTCAGTGTCAAGTCAACATCTGCAGCTCTCAATCTATCGGGGCTGTGGCATTTGGATGCTGTCGATATATCAAATGCCTGCACATGTGTGTGTGTGCGTATGTGTGTGTGTGTGTGTGTGTGTGTGGTGTGTGTATGCACATACGAGTATTTCAACTTGTATACGCTGCAGTTTCGACCTTGAAAAGCGCCAGCAGCAGCAACAGTTAACAATTTGTGTAGGCTAAAAAAGCTGCATTGCGGGGGGATTATACCCCGTAGGGGGGTTTAAAGGGGTGGAAGGGGTTGGAGGGGAGGCGTTTGTTGGCTGTCAGCAAGGCTGCTGTGTCATTCAATTTGGATTTACTGGGTTAATGTTAAGATAAATGTTTTTACTCGTTTTGTTTCGCTTCAACATTTTTTTTTCTTTTAATTCTTACAAGGAAAACAAAAGACTTAGGCAACGAACTTGAATTGTGCAGTGCAATGAGCTGCAGTTTGTACAATATACACAAAAAGAGAGATAGAGAGAGACAGGGAGAGAGACAGAGAGAGAGGAGAGAGAGAAGAGAGAGAAAAAGTAGAGAAAAGCTGCCAAGATTGAGAGCAAGAATAATTAATTTCATAGATCTTTAAAGTTAAACTTATCACAATTTCATGTTTAAATTTTACTCTTAATTTCATATTAACATATGTTAATTAACATTGCTGTTAATAACAGCAGCTATAAGAATGTTAAGCATTTTTCGGTCCCCCAGTCGGCAACAATCAAAGTAACAAATTTCTGCGCAAAATTATAAAGTTGCCAAAAAGTAACGCGTCGGCATTTATAATGTATAATTTTGAAACCACCCAAAAAACAAAAAAAAGCCATGCATAAGCAAAATAAGAAGTTAAGCAAGAAGCAGTAGAGAAGAACAAAAAAAAAAGAAGCAGCAGCAGAAAGCAAGAAAGAAAGAAAAAAAAAAACGAGATTAAAGTTGACTTCGGTTGATTTTAGCGCATCGATAAACTTAATTGCATGCCACTTAATGCATTTTAAAGTTTGCGCCCGAAACCTGAGAACGATCCTATATGAGAGTGTGTGTGAGTGTGTGTATGTGTGCGAGTGTGTGTGTGTGAGTGTATGGACTAATAAAGACCTTGGAACGGCCCCTTAACTGAACGCCCTGAAAACGTTTTGGACCCTTAGAAATCGAACTATCAACAGCTGCCCAAGAAACCCGAAGCCAACAAAATCCCAGACAGCTTTACTCTTTTAGCTGTAGTTGTTGTTGTTGTTGCTGGGGCGTTAGAGACAAATTCATTTAAACGCAGATCGCTTAGGCAATAAATTTATAGACTGCCCTCAAGCAGTTAGAAACCGAAGAAAGATGCTTAAAAAAAAATAAAACAAAAACCGAAAGAGGATCAAAAAAAAAGAGTTGAAAAAACAAAAGAGCAACCCTATCGAGATATCACATTGCCGCTGTTGGGCATTTTTGCGGCATTAGAATTGCTAAAATGGCAAATAGGGGCGCTGTTTTAAGCTTCATTTTTTTTACACCAGACACCAGAGACTACATAATTTGTTTGTTGGCTACGACTGTAGAATTGAGGGTTGGGGATCTGTCTCGATTCGCATTAGGTCATTTGGTCAAAGCACCTGTTAGGAGAGACTTCTTTTTAAGTTCCCCAAAATAAAATTCAAACGGATGCATTCATCAATTTGGTGGCCAACAGGAAGCAACCTTCTGTTTTTTTCTACACTGCCTTCTTATTTTTGTATCGCCCAGGCTTTGACAAGGGTCGCGCATCTGCTACAAGGCAGCAAAAGGTGGCCAACACACACACACACACACACACACATACACATATTGATTTGAAAAAACGCACTTGTCATTTTGGCAAACGTTGCAAACAATAAAAAAAGGGAAACAACTCGACATACGACAAGAAAATTGATTAGCTGTCGGCTAATCGTTGACACTACACATTGCCCCACCTATCAAGCTCCCCTCTGTCACTCCTTTCAACTCTTTGCCCTCGCTACACTGAAAAAAAAAATTCACAATTTTTGAATAAAATCAATCCAATTCGAATTTTTTTAAGCCAAATGCAAAATGCTTGATATGAGCGCAATCTTTCTGTTGTCTCTTTACAAATATTTTTAATTTCAGAATCCTGTGGTTTTTTTTAGCACGATTAAATATTTTTGAATATTTTTGACATTCTTTTCTTCAACTTTTTGCCACTTTCTTCCAATTTAACGATATTCTTTAAATACATACTTAAAAAAAACATGCTAAAATTAAACTTCAATTTGTATGTAGTATGATTTTTTTCTAAGTGTACCTGTTGCCTTTGTCAACGCTGCGTGCTTTTCATGCTCTATTAAATAACTGGACAGCAAGTCTCAAAAAAAATGTAAAAAAATAAAAGTGGGTGGCTTTTGGGGTGAGGTTGCAATAGTTATTTTGACTATGGATACGGATTGTTTTTTTTTTTTAATTTTTATTAGGGTGAGGCCTATTAGTTGCCACACGTCATGTGGTTAAGTCAAGATGTCAACTGTATTTAAGTTGGTTACAATTCGTTGACTTTGAGCTCAGGGCCAAGTGCAGTTGGTAAAAGAGCAATTAAAGCTTGCGTTTGAACAATTAAAAGATATATCAATGATGTCCTAATATTAAAGACACCATTCTTGCCTTATAAGCATGCACAACTCTTTCCACACCCAACGTAACTCAGCTATTATCAGTGTTAGAGTCTGTAAATTTGGTATGTGAGTTGAATGAAACTTAAAGTATTAAAATCTAATATAAAAGTTAATATTTATGATTTGGTTTTTATGATAATCTATTTCAAAATAAATTATATCAATTATATCTAAGTTTGTAAATATCTGGCAATGCTATGCGTCTTAAATCTATGTGGCAACTCTGCTGCAAAGACGCTTTAACCCTTGTGTGGCCCTTGAAGCTCATGTTGTCTTTCCAAATGTGGACATATGTATATATATAAATTTGCATTTAAGTATGTGTATGTGTGTTTGTGTTTGTGTGTGTGTGTGTGTGTATGTGTGTGTCTAGTTTATATATGGGCAGAGCTGCTTCACAACGTGCTTAGCATTTGCAATGACACAGAGAACAACACACAGAAATATTAACAACAACAACAACAACAGCAGCAATAACAACAAAAAGATTTAAACGATGCTTAGGCTGGGGGTGTTGGGTGAACAGAGAGAGAGCGAGAGAGAGAGAGAGAGGTAGAGAGACAAGTAGAGAATGAGAGGAGTGTCGTCATCGTTGTGCATGTCAGGAATTCGACATGTGAGTTAGCTGTAGAATGCGTTTGGAATTTACCTACAACAACAACAACAACAACGACAACAATAACAATAACAGTAACAATAGCACGACAAAAATCTCATCATTTACACCCACTACAGGCACACACACACACACACGCTAACTGTTGTGCGTGTCTCTTGAGTAGTTTTCCGTGCTTCACAACATCCAAATATTTAAATTAACATAGAAAAACAATATTAATATAATAAATTTGTCTATCCAACATTTCTTTATTTATTTCAAGTTTATTACTCATACTCTATTAATTTTAATTACGAAAAATAATAGTGCCTGTAACATTTTAGTCTTCTCAACTTATTATTAGTAACAAAAAGAAATGGAAATAAATAAATAGCTACACCTAGAGCATAAGATTTTTTGTTTTTTAACGAATTTAAAAATATTTGAATGCAGAATGAATTTAGAGGCCAAAACATAATCAAAATGTCATTCCGCTTGAAAATCGGCTAAGTTTTGAAAAAGTTATGAGAGATCAAAGTTTTTGAAAAAATGTCAAGGGGTAAGTATGGAAAATTGGATGATAGATGGCTTAGTATCGAAAAAATATCAAATTTTCGAGATGATAAAAATTTAAATGCAGAATGAATTTAGAGGCCAAAACATGATCAAAATGGAATTCCGCTTGAAAATCGGTTGAGTTTTGATCCAGCTATGACAGTTGGAAGTTGGACAACTCTTTGATCTAACTTCATTTATTTTTTTTTATCATGTCAGTATTAATTTAAAACTTTTCATATTTTTATTAAAAAAGTAAATAAATAAATTACTTGAATTACTGTATATTGAGTTTATATTCATAATCATTTTGCTTAGCGTAAAGCAGAATTTAATATAATAAAGAAGCAGCAGAAATTAAAAAATAAAAAGAAAGACAAAACAAGGCGCAAAATACAATTACAAATTCTAGACAACAAACTTCAACGAGTCTGTTATGCACATTAACATACGCACACACAAATACGCACACACATGAAACGCACAACAGTTTTGTTTTTGTACTTGCTTTGATTTCGTTTTATCTACGCCTCTGTACGTATGTATGTATGCTTATGTAGGTGTGTGTGTAAATATTTTGTTAAGACGCATTTGGCGCTAGACGAAATGGCAAAACGTAGAAAATACAACAAATACAACAAAAAATGCGAGGGAATATCTTAAAAGTTCATGCACACACAACAATAAAAGCTGTGCGAAGAGAATAAACAATAAAAACAAAAAGAAGAAACCGAAACATGTAAATCAATTAATGTAAAGGATAAAACGTGCATTGAACTTGCCGCAAAGCAAAAAAAAAAGAGGTGGGAGGAGCAGAAAAAGATGAAACACAAAAGAAGGCTGCAAAAGCTTAACATAAGACAGTTTGCTGTTAAGTTACAGAGCAAAACTACTTCATGACTTTAACGCTTCTGTTATTGTTTCAAAATTTCATGTTCATTTCCTCATTACAAACATATTGTATTTATCTATGATGTTTGTATAGATTCATGTGTTTGTATGTCATATGTACATATGTATGTAATTATAAAGCATTTTACAATTGCCTTGACCTTAACACAATAAAATAAATTACAGCAATTACAACAACGGCAGCTAAACTGAAAGCAAAGCCATTTTAACAGCTCGTTATGCAGTCGATCATGTTAAATTCCATATATGTATGTACATATGTTAAACAACAGCTGACACTTTACAGTGCGCCATTAAGATGAATACAGTGGCTTCCAACTTATTTGAGACTAGGTTCTTTGTTGCTTATTTGCTTTATTCAGATATTTAAAATATGTGAAATGAAAATATTTATTTTAAATATGTATATATATTTTGCTATATTTAAAGTATTAATTTTAAATATTATTTATAGCTCCGTTCCATTAAGAAATGCATTTTATTACAATTTTGTAATATGTAATATTAGTGTATCACATAAACTGCGACTCACTGTACATCTCGCATTGTTGTTGGTGGGCGTGGCCATTTGCAATTTTAGTTGCGGGCGTCTCTATTAACCCATTAATAAATGTGAAAATGGCAAAGCCAACATTTTACACTCAATTTAAATCAAAATAACAGACAGCTAATACATTTTTATGTACAACAACAACAACAAAAACTAAAACTAATTAAATACACAAGCATAGCGGAATGTGCGTTTACAATCAATTATGCTAAATCATTATTTATTTATTTTGTCGTTTTTGGTTTGTCGAAAATGTTAAGCGTTTTGCCCGCCCAAGGCTTACAGCGACTGTTAACTGTCTGTTAAGTGGCGTGCGACAGTTAGAATTTACTAGCTGCGCAGTCGACTGCGCTGCCCAAAAGCAGTGCTTTTCCAGGCGACCATGACCAACAGGCTAAAATAAACACTGAACGACGCACAGTGGGACGTATTTCGTATTTTGCTTTACATTAGGCTTAGTGCTGGTGAACAGACTACAAAACGTATAGCTTGAAATCAGATCCCTATCACAAAAGTAATGTTGGTAAAACTTTAAAATGTATTTAAAAAAAACCTGTTAAGTCCCGGATAATTTTTCATTTCTATTATTTTATTTAAAATATGTAAAATTATTTTTGTCAAGTATTTTGGCATGCGGTTCCAGTGTGCGCTGCGGCAGCGCAGCTGCGTGCGTGTTAAGCATTTGAAATTACACACACACATGTAATTATTGATATTGCGCGCCTTGCATGCAATTAAATAATACTTACATATTTATGAAGGGCTGCACTATTACAATAATAATAATAATAATAGCGCCTACGCACACAAACTTGTTCATTGACAAATGCCGCTGCATTACACACACACACACACACACAAAGGTAATTGCAAAAGCCTTGATCTTGATCGTACACATGCACACACATACATACACCTCAGCGCAGTGCAGCGACGTCAACGCGACGTCAACTTTGATTGCCATTGTTATTGTTGCTGTTGTTGTTAATTGTTTGTTGCTATTATTTACTGCACTTGATTTGATTTGATTTACAACCAAGACAAGTTTTTTTTCTTCTTTTTTGTTCGTTTTTTTTACTAACCTTGTCTTTGCCCGTTTTGTCTTTGCTGACAGCGACGCAACGTCGCTGCCGAGGGCAACTTCCTTCTCCCTCTCTCTCTTCCTCTCCTCCACCTTGTACTTGCACTTGCTGTTTCGCTTTTGCCATTTATAATTCCAATTCCAATTCCAATTGCACTTGCATTTAATTGATTCTCATTTATTAATTTTATTTATTTTTTTGTTGTTATTAATTTAATACTTTCTCACTTGTTGCACTAGTTTTTAGTTAATAATCTTAATTATAATTTTTAGTTGCACACCAATTAATTGCGTATTTGCCTTTGATTTTGTCTTTGCACTGATTTTCGTTTATGTACACTTCAATTTACTGTGCAGCGCAAAAGTAATGACACACTTGCAATTTTTTAAGGCAAATAATAAATAATAGCTAATTATGTAGCAAGTTTACTTTATACTATATACAATACTTTTTTGATGCACGTTTTGTGTGTATTTAACTTGCGAGATGCCTTAACGCAACTGGGTGGCAACTCCTTGCAACTACAGTTATGAGTGAGGCGCGAAATAAGAAAGAGGAGACACAAAATTATCTGTATTTTTATGCATGTGTATGTGTGTGTGTGTGTCCACTTTGCCGAACCAATTTCGATATTTGGCTGAGGAAGAAGGAGATGCGCTTACAGTTAGAATTAGATCGTCGTCGCGATTGCACGGTTATAATTTTTGTCGCTCTTCTTTCGATTTGCAGTTTTCAGTTTTTCGGTTTATGCAGTTATTTTTTGTTTTTTTAATATTTAAAGTCGCTCTCTCGAAAGTTCTACAAAGTAGAATATGTAAAGCTTGCAGTTTTGTGTCCATTAATTTCTTTTGTTTTGCTTTTAATTTAACATTTTATTTTTGACTAATTGCTAATTTTGTTTGAATTTTTAATTTATTTGCAGAAAATTACCTAACGCCGGCAGCGCTTTTGCAGCGTTTAAGCTGCAGTGCAGCAAGCAGTGCAAGCGCCAATTCCACCACCACCACCACCGACACCCCAACAACAATAGCAAGCAGTTCTAGCAGCAACAACAACACCATTATTAATAGTAGCATTAACATTAACATAAGCAGCAGACCCGAAACACCCGCAACAGAAAACAACAACAAAGACTGCGACGTTAATGAGTTAACAGCAACAGCAACAACAACAGTAACCGAAACCGAAAGCAGCATACCAAAAGAAAACGAAAAAAGTCCAAAGTCGCCTTTAACAGTAGCTGATGCCGATGCCGACGCCGACGCTGACGTAGACGTTGATGTGGGCATTGAGACGCCAAAGCCGCGTTTTTTAACGCAGGCACAACGCAAAGAATATCCGCTAGAAATAGTAAACAAAGCGAGTGAGGTTGACAAGCAGTCTGAGTTGGCAAGCAGTGCAAGCAGTCGAAAAGATAACAGAGGCAGCGACAGCGTTAACAGCAGCAGCAGCGACAGTGAAGACTCTGATGATGGCTGCAAATTGATAGTGGATGAGAAACCGTTAGTGCCCATTGAGCAGCCGCTGTCGCTGCGCATGCGCAGCACACCACCGCCGGCAGAGCAGCGTCCCAGTCCGCCGCCGCCGCGTCTACCCGCCGTACGCTGCAGCGTTATACAGCGTGCGCCGACAGCGACGCCAGCAGCGACGCAACAGCACTGTAATCCAGTTAACAGCGAGCTGTTATATCAGCGCACTTTAGATTTAGAGCAATTGGGACCCGAACAACAGGAGCCCATTGATTACCACGTGCCGCGCCAGCGTCGCAGCGCAGCCAGCGACGACAGCGACGCCGAGCTGAACGCTTTGCGTCTGCAGCGGCAGCGACGCGTGCGTGACGCACGCCGACGCAGCAGCTACTTAGCTGCGCGCGTGCTGCAACTAAATCCGCGTTTCGTGCGCAGTCTGCCCGGCATTTTGGCCGCAGCAGCGGGACACGGACGCAGCAGCAGCAACACCAACAACAACAGCAGCAGCGGCGGCAACAACAACAGCGGGCAGAGTTTTCAAGCCAGCTTTGGCAGCGGCGGCGGCAGCGGCAGCGCGCAGAACAACGGCAGTTTTGCGGGCAGCGGCGCAGGCAGCGGTGCGGGCAGCGGCGCCGGCAGCGGCGGTGGCATGGGCGGCGGTCGCGACGGACGCGGCAATTACGGACCCAATTCGCCGCCTAGCGGTGCATTGCCGCCATTTTACGAGAGTTTGAAGAGCGGACAAACGGCGGACGGACAAACGGCCACGCCCACCGCCCAACAACACGCCCATAACGCCCACAACAACAACAACAGCAACAATTTCTTAATACAAAATGCAGCAGCATATTTAATGTCCGGACAGCAGCAACATTACGGCAGCAACACTAACAACAGCAGCAGCAACACTAATTGCAGCGGTGCAGCAACAGCAGCAGGAGCAACAGTTGGTGGTGGTGGCATTGGCAGCGTTAATTTAGATGGTAATAATATATTAAACTTTGGTCTGGGCAGCAATGCCAACAATCCCAACAGCAATCATAGCAATAACAACAGCAACAACAATAATAACAACAACAATAATTATAGTAATAACAATAATAATAATAATCTTAACAATTCCAATTCCAAATTTCATCATTTACACGGCAACAACAACACATCGACAACATCCATTGCTCATCCCTTTTACGGCGGCAATCCCTCAGCTTATGGCATTATCCTAAAAGATGAACCCGATATGGAATATGATGAGGCCAAAATTGATATAAACACATTTGCGCAAAACATAATACAAGCAACAATGCACGGCAGCAACAGCCAGCAGCAACTTATCAACAACAATCAACAGCAGCAACACTCACAGCAGCACAACAGCAATTCGAATGGTGGCAACAATTTCTATGAGGATGCCATTATGTCGGATTTAGCAGCAAATGTTGCACACTGCAACAGCGGCAATGTTATGGGCAATGTTGCTGCCGTCGATCCGCTGCAATTTACAGCAACCTTAATGTTAAGCTCACAAACGGATCATTTATTGGAGCAACTTTCGGATGCTGTTGACTTGAGTTCATTTCTGCAACGCAGCTGTGTGGATGATGACGATGATGTTGATGAGGATGATGATTGCGACAACAACAGCAGCAGCAATCACAACAACAGCAGCGGCAGCAGCAACAACATGCGACATGCGAGTCCGCAGCAGCAACGTCGCGACTTTGAATTGGTTGCAACACCATCTTTGACTCCCGATTCCGATGACGTTGTCTCTGTCACAGCAGCAACACAGCTGGATGTGTTGCACGAGAACATATTGACGCATCTCAGCAACAACATGCGCAACAGCAGCAGCAACAATAATGTCTACAACTCGTCGCAACAGCATTTGCAGCAACATGTTGTCGCCGCACAGCAGCAGCAACAACAACATTTGCAACAGCCGCCGCCTTCGTATCAACATGCCACGCGCAACATGTTGCAAATGCAAAACGGCAACAACAATGGCTATCAGCAACAATTGCTGCAGCAGCAACATCACCAGCAACACCAACAACAGCACCAACAGGTGCAACAGCAGCAACATGCATATCAGCAACACATGCCCATCTATGCACAGCAGCAACATCACGCACAACAACAGCAGCAGCAGCAACATCATTTCCATCAGCAGCAGCAGCAGCAACATCATCATCACTCGCAGCAACATGCGCATCAGCAGCTACAGCAACATCATCACCAACAGCAGCAGCAACAACTGCAGCTGCAACACAACGACAACAGCAATCTATCGCTGCCGTCGCCAACAACAACAGCTGCTGCTGCCGCGGCTGCTGCTGCCGCCGCCGCAGTTGCCGCCTTACGTCCCATGTCCAGCAGCAGCAGCAGCAGCTCCAATTTATTGGACGCCAATACAGCAGCTGTTGCTGCTGCCGCATTGCTCGACACAAAGCCGTTGATACAAAGCGTAAGTTATCTTAAAATACCCAAACACATTACCGTCAAGACAACAACAATAGCAACAGCAACAACAAACGATGACAACAACAACAGCAACTATTTGCTGCTCAGTAGCAGCAGCAGCAACAACATGTCGCAAATTAGCAGCAACTTGTCTCAAACTAGCAACAATAACATTAACATGAACACTGTCAACACTAACACCAGCGCTGTTAATATTAGAAGCAATGTTAGCGATGTTAACAACAATAACAGCAGCGTTAACATGATCACGGTCATCAGTAACAACACTGTTACTACTAAAAGCAATGTTGGCGACAGTGTTAGCATTAACAGCAGCCAGAACATTAACACTGTCCACTCTATTAATACTAAAATCAATGTTAACGACAGCGTTAACATTAACAGCAGCGACAACGGCACGCTTAGCAGCAGTGACACTGTTAAGTCTTTACATAAAAGCAAACCTAGCACTAAGCGTAAACTTAGCAGCACTGTTACAGACGCTGTTAATGCCAACTGCGGCACTGTTAGCAGCAGCAACAGCAGTGCTGTTAAGCTGGGCGGTCGTGCCAAAGCCGCTGCCTATGGCTCCACAGTGGTAACATTTGTCTCCACTGTTAATGCATCGCCGCAGTTGCCGCCGCAGCGTCACGTGCATCAGACCACGCTGCGTTCGCTGGCAACAGAGGCAGCGGCAACAGCAGCAGGTCTGTTGCCACCATCGCAAACTGTTTCGGCGCTCAACGAGAGCAAAATGCTACAGCGGCGGGTAAGATGGCGATTTAACAGCTCCACCTGCTGTTAAATAACACTGTAGCTGTAGCTGTGTGTTTTGTCCATGACTCGTTTTCCCTACGTTTCTCCTCCTTTGTCTTCCTGTCTTTATTTATGTGTTTGTTTAAAAAAAAAAAATATTTTAAAATAATTTAACATAATCAAACTTTTGAGTTAAATGTATAAAATATGTTAAGTTTTTAAACCACAGTTTCAAAGTAGCAAAGGGTATAAAAGATAAAGATGCTTCAGCTCTGTTAGCGTCACGCTGTTAACATTAACAGCAATCTGTCTTCTAATAAATGTAAGCAGTTTTGTTTATGCAACTCGAAACTGTTAAAAGGCAGTTAAATCTAAAGCAAAGTTTGTAATGTTAAAAAATATGTGCATTTTAGGGTATAAAAGATAAAGATGCTTCAGCTCTGTTAGCGTCACGCTGTTAACATTAACAGCAGTGCCTTAATTCCCGTCTTACTCCATTTCCCACCAAAGTGTTTTGTCAATTGTTGTGTTGTCTTTTTGTGCTCGTCTCTTGTGGTTGTATCATTAAACATATTTATTTTTTAACATTTTAATAATATTTGTGTAACTATTGCAGTTGGGACTGCCACCAGATTTACAGCTGGAGTTTGTGAATGGCGGACATGGCATTAAGAATCCGCTGGCGGTTGAGAATGCGCATGGAGGCCATCATCACCACCGCATACACCGCAACATGGATTGCATCGATGATCTCAAGCATGGCCACCAAGCGCAGCAGCAACATGTCAGCCAGTCACAGCAGCAACAGCAGCAGCAGCAACAACACTCGCCACAGCAGCAACATTCGCCACAGCAGCAACATGCGCAGCAGCAACATCAGCAACAGCAGCAACAACAACAGCAGCAGCAGCAACAACAGAGCTTGCAACAAGCAGCAGTTGCAGCAGCAGTTGCAACCCAACATCATACGCTGAGCAACATCAGTCACAGCAACAGTCTCAGTCACAGCAGCAGCAGCAACAATCGCAACAACAGCAGCAGCAGTGTCAGCAGCAACAGCAGCAGCCAAGGCGACACTCTCTGTGCCGACGATGCCAACAACAAGTTCGTGTGTCGCGTCTGCATGAAGACCTTCTCCTTGCAACGTCTGCTCAATCGTCACATGAAGTGTCACTCGGACATTAAGCGTTATCTGTGCACCTTCTGTGGCAAGGGATTCAACGACACCTTTGACCTCAAGCGTCACACACGCACACACACGGGTGTGCGACCCTACAAGTGTAATCTGTGCGAGAAGAGCTTCACACAGCGTTGTTCTCTCGAGTCGCATTGCCAGAAGGTGCACAGTGTGCAACACAAGTATGCTTACAAGGAGCGACGCGCCAAGGTGAGTTTATCGATTTATTTATTTATTTATCTATTTATTTTTTTATTTATTTACAATTTACAATTTAAAATGATCTGTATAAGTAGAAAAAATAAATCAGGCGTAAAATTTAAAATGATTTAGATAAATGGAAACATTTAAGATATATCTTTTTTTTTCATTAAATAAAGTGTAATTTAAAAATTTAATTATTATGTATTAATTAATATACTCACAAATAGTCATTTTTATTTCAATATGAAGAAAATTAAATTTTATTCTCATCTTTAATCTAAATTTATACAAGACTGGCAAATAAGTTATTAAAATGAATATGATTAATAGACAACTTTTAGATATATCTTTATTTCTTCATTAAATAAACTTTTATTTTCCAATTTCAGTTATTATGTTAAACATTTCTCAAACTACTCACAAATAATAATTTTTATTCAAATATGATGAAATTCAAATTTTATTCAATAAAAACTTGATCTGTATAGATGGAAAAATCTCAGACATATCTTTTTTTTTATCATTTTAGAAAGTTTTATTTTTCAAATTATGCGAATTAAATTTTCTCAACCTGAAATATTAAAATTTCAATAAATATAAATATAAATTTTAAAATTAATTGAAGAAAA
Source organism: Drosophila falleni (assembly GCA_035045575.1). Lineage (NCBI taxonomy): Eukaryota > Metazoa > Arthropoda > Insecta > Diptera > Drosophilidae > Drosophila > Drosophila falleni. The sequence goes on from JAWNOV010000185.1 coordinate 17,625,793, forward strand.
ATAAATAATAACAAATTGTTTTCTTTGCTTTTTTAGATGTACGTGTGCGAGGAGTGCGGTCATACCACCTGCGAGCCAGAGGTTCACTATCTCCATTTGAAGGACAATCATCCATTCTCACCGGCGCTTTTGAAATTCTACGACAAGCGTCATTTCAAGTTCACCAATTCACAATTTGCGAACAATTTGCTCGGTCAGCTGCCGATGCCGGTGCATAATTGAAAACGGATACAGAAACTGAAACTCGTAACACTAAAATTAATGCAACTAGATTAAGCGCAAAAAAAAGAACGTACATTTAATAATATTAATTAACTAAAATATGTTTCAACTTTAAGCTGTTCAACGTGTGACACTGAAGTTTTATGAAAACTGCCCACGCAAATGGAGAGATTATGTTTTGTACATGTATAATACTTTATATCATATATATATATATATATATATATATCACATATATATAGATATATATATAACTTAGTTATAGACTAAACTTAGTTGTAGTAACTAGTGTAGCTCAAAGAAGTTTTACAACACTTTTCATTTCTATTTTTAACACTTTGCTGTGCAAATTACAAAATTACTTAAACAATTCTTAAAAAAAAAAATGAAAATGAAAAAAAAAAACAACAATTTATTTTGGCAAGTTCCAAAAAACTTTTAATTTTAATCGCTTAGTCAAAGTTTTTTTTTATATTATTACTTTTTTATAATTATTATTACAACATAAAGTTGTAGTTAAATCTTAAGTTTAGTTTTTAAGCGAATGCTTTAAGCAACAAACAAGAAAGAAAGGAAAAATTATGAATTATGAAAATAAGTTAAATATTTTTTTTTCTTAAATTTGATAAACAACTTTTTTCAATTAGCGAATTGAATTAGCTGCAAACGTTTGCATTTATTTACAAAAAAACACACATTCCACAATCCACATTGTAGAACGTAAGCAACATTTAACAAAACACATTGTATGTATTTATTATTAGAAACTTTTGAAGACATCACAAAAAAATAAAAAAAACAAAACCAGAATCCATTGTAAAGAGGCATAAAAAAACAAAAAACGAAATGAAACATAAGAAAATCGGCTAAGTTTAATTAATATAGTTAAGCATAGTTTGTAATGTGATTAATTAAGTGTAAACAATAATTATTTGCTAATTATGCTGTTCATAAATGAAGTCAAAGCGCAACAACAAAAAGGAAAAAAACAAGAATTATGTAACATATTTTATTATCATTATGTATTTGTTTAAGGAACACACACACATACACACACACACTCTACACACACATTTTGCATTATTTGTTGAAATTTCATTGAAAGCAACAATTGTACTGAATAAACAAAGTCAACAACAAAACTTAGAGAAAAAACAAAAACAAGTATAAAAACAAAATGAATTAAGCTACATCATTTTTTAAATATTTTATTATATAAATAACTATAACAATGTAGTCTAGTTTTAGGCGTATGCTTTGTTTGTGAACAGCATATTTGATTTTTTTTGATTGACTTCGTTTCGATTTGGATTTCGATTCGCTTTTGATTAATTGAAATGAATTGCATTAATTAATTTTCACATATCGCCAATTGAATAATGCGACATTATGCTTTTAAGTTGCAGTTAGTAATACCCATTAAAACACACAAACACACACACACAACATACAACACACAATAAACATACAAATATATTTTTTTGCATAGTTCTGTAAGCAACAACGGGTTAATTGTGCAATCGCTTGGTGTTGGTATAAACAAAAACAAAAAATATATAAAACATATATAACTATTAGAGACTCCGTTAAGCCGCAATGTGTTGTACATGGACGCTGGGCGTGGCAACGCCCACAATCTAAAGCCCTTTTTAAAATAAAATTAAAAATGCGCCTATGCACAACACTTGTTGAATACACAAACACACACACCTATCACACACACACACACAACCCGACACACTCATACACACCCACATACATACATATGCATAGTTTAGTTATATCATTTTGAATCCTTCAGCTAATTTGGTTCAACTTTTCGTTTAGCTTTAAAAAGAAACAACTAAAAAAAACTCATTTGAAACTTTAATTTAACTTACACACACACACACAAACATGTACTTCCATGCGAACAAAATTACAAATTTTATTTAATATTTACACCAATTTCGTTTTTAAGCGCAAAATTCAAATAAAAACAAAAAAACACATGAAAGAATTAAGAAAAAATTAGCATACACTCACATTGAATTAGTTTTAAATTAAAACTTTTTTTTTCTTAACATAACTATTATATATTTACCTATGTATACTATATAAAGTTTATGAGAAGCAAATTATATAATAAATATTGAATATTACAAAACGAATGTCGCCAAATTTCATTTCATTTTTACCTTTTTCAGCATTTTTAGCAATGAATTAAATTAATTAAAATATGGACTGAATATTGATACAATTGATTTATCAAAATCGGCTTAGATGACCCCAAGACATTTTTTTTCTTCGAAAAGTTTGATCTCTCATAACTTTGTCAAAACTTATCCGATTTTCAAACGGAATATAATTTTGATCATGATTTCGCCTCTAAATTGATTCTGCATTTAAATTTTTGTCATCTAGAAAATTTGATATATTTTCGATACTAAGCCATCTATCATCCAATTTTCCATATTTACCCCTTGACATTTTTTCATAAACTTCGAACTGTCATAACTTTGTCAAATCTTAACCGATTTCCTTGCGGAATATCATTTTGATCATGATTTGGCATCTTTATTGATTCTGCATTTAAATTTTTATCATCTAGAAAGTTTGATATATTTTCGATACTAAGCCATCTATCATCCAATTTTCCATACTTACCCCTTGACATTTTTTCAATAACTTTGATCTCTCATAACTTTATCAAAAATAAAACGATTTTCAAGCCGAATATCACTTTGAGCAATATACCCTTTTACTTACATTTTAAGTAACGGGTATAAACATCAGCTTAGTCCTGAAAATCATTGATCACCGATCTAAATAGTGAATTTAATATCAAGGATTTAATAAAAAGCAATTGTATTTTTTTTTCAAATGTTTTTACTTTATTTATTTCGCTAGTTTCATTATGTTTTATGTTCAGTGTTTTGTTTGTATTTTGTTTTTTCAATTTTTTTGTTCGTTTTTTTAAGAGTTTTCGGCTTCTGTTTTTTTTTTGTTTTTACATTAATTACTGAAATACACACACAGACACGGAATTACAATAAAAACTAAATGTTTTTTTCATTTTTTGTTGTTGTTTCACATTATTTAATATACCGTTTTATTATCAAGAATTGTTGTAATATATGTAATGTTGTTGTTTTTTTTTTTTTTAATTTTTTAACGTTTGTCATTCTGGGGCTGCTTTTCATTAGTTAAACTAAATGATTTAAAATTCAACTATTAAAAACTTTCAACACAAAAGAAGTAAAAAATAAAATGTATTTCTTTATTTATTTATTATTTATATATATTTATGTTTTTTTCTCGATTTGTTTGAGCAAATTAGGCCAATTGATTGGTTTTATTATTTCATTCCATTTTTGTTGCTTTTTAAAAATTACATACAATGTCATTTACATAGATATACTATAACTATAAATTTGTTTACTTCTTTGTTATATTTGTTTTTTATTTAGTTATTTTTATTTTCTGTTTTTATAACTATTACATTGATATGAACCACACGAGCCCGAAGAGAAATAAATTAAACACAAAATAAAGGTTTTTAAAAATATATATATATATGTATTTGTTTAAAATTATATTTTGTTATTTAAGTGAAAGAGAAAAAGAGTTTACAAATTAAGATTATTAATAATAATATATATATTTATATAAAAAATTAATTAAATGTTTCTGCTGTATTTAAATAAAATGTTAAGATATATATCTAGGCATATGTATAACTACATACAAATAAAATATATAAAAAAAATAATAATAAGACTTTATTGCAATAGTTTTTTAAAGATTTTGTTTTTCATATTTTTAGTTTTAAACATAAATACGTATAACAGCAGCGCGAGTTTTGACATGGTTTTCTGGCCTTTCTTTACTCTATATGATATATCATACTATATATATATATTTGTATATATATATATATTTTTATATAATTTGCTTTGTTTTTTACTTTTACACACATCAAATTTTGTTATTGTTTTAATCGGTAGCTTACATAAAAACTAACACTAAAAACAGACACATTTCGTTTAATTTCTTTCCCATTTCTTTTATTATTATTTTTTTTTGTTGTAATATCATATTTTTATATGTATTTCATTTTTTTGTATTCATATATATAACTAATTTAATATATGTACGCTTTTATATTTTTATTTTTTACGATAAACACTTACGTTTTTTGTTTTATGTTTGTTATTTGTTAAAAATGCTTCTAAAAATTGTTTACCATATTTTTTTGTTTTATTAATTGTTTTTATTGTACACGCTACACACTTAATTGTTTATATATATATATATATATATATATATGTATATATATATATATAATTTTTTTTGTTATTTATAACCGTTTCGCTTTTTTCAAAAATTTGTTTTGTTCACGTACATTTTAATTTTTTGTTTGTTATTTTCTTTTTTTTTTTAGCTTTGTATAATACTGAAAATACGACTAGACATTCATAATATATATAAATATGTTTGTTGCTTTTGTGTTTGCTTCTTCTTACGCTGCCTCTTCTCTATATATAGATCTATATAATTTATTTAAATATATATATGTATATTTATATATATATTTCGTGGGCTTTAGGTTTTGTTCAGATTGAAATTGTTCGGCTTTGTTTGGTTATTTTTTTTTTCTTGTTTTCTCTTTCTTTTTTTTATAATATTTATCGAAAATGCTTTAAAAAACTTCGTGTTCAACTCGTACTGGATCAGTTACTATATTTTTTTTATCGTTTTTTTTTTATTTCTTTTTATGTAGAAAAATAAGTACAACAAAATGTAAGAGAGAGAAACGACAAAAAATCAATTCCAACCAAATTCAAGTTTTACAGGGTATATTCGACTTTTGTGCTATTTTCCATTAGATTTCTATCTTTTTCTAACAACAAATTTAATTCTCTTTTGTTTTATTTTTTTTTTGTTTTTTTTTTTGTTTTTGTAATAAGTTTTATAAATCTTATGCCATTAAAAACAATTTGTATTAGTATTAATTAGAAGATTATGCGATTTGTTTTTACGTTTAGTTCAAAACTACACATTTATTTAAATGTATGCATGTATATATACTATATGTATTTGTATGTGTGTGTATATGATTATTATTCATAATTTTCATTTGTTTTTGCATTAATTTTCATCGCTTTTGTTCAACACACAAATCGAAGACGTCTCAAGATTTGATTGCTAATCATCCTTTTGATCTTTTAATAGTATAACTTCTTTTTTCAATTGAGTTTTTCTTGCATTCGATTTTGTTAGGTACATTTACTTATAAACAAAAAGACTAATAAAAAGTAATCAATCTATTTGTTGAATTATTTTTGCTTTTGTTTAACTCAACTTTGAACCGATGCAAAAAATTGTTTGATTTTAATTAATTAATTTTTTTGTTTATTAATTAAAATATTGCGCTTCGTCTAATGGTGTGTGTGTGTCTGTTGTGTGTGTGTGTGTGTGTGTATGTGTCCACATTTCCATTTTTTCATTTTTCCTCTCTTCTTCTTTGCTTAAATTCATTTATTAAGTATTTTTTGTAGTTCAAAAAAATTTGCAATTTTTCAATCTCAGTGTATTCGACTGTGTGTGTGTGTGTGTGTGCGTGTATTTGTACATATTTATATAGCTGTATGTATATGCCTATAAAGTTCCTTTTTTTACATATATATATAGATCATACTTTATAATTTTCTCATCATTTTTTTATTGCAGAAAAATTTGGCGTCCAAGCCTATTTTTTTTTTTTTTAAATTTGAGGCTTGGTTTACACTTAAAAAATAGCATTATCATTCTCTTCAATTTCCACTTTGTCTTCTACTACTTTCTTGTTTTTTTTAATATTATTAAAGTTAAAGTGTTCGTATTTGCTTAAGAGAATTTATTTTATATTTGTTTTTTTTTTTAATATAATACAAAAAATGTTTCACTTTTTTTCTGTGCGCAGTCGTTGAGATTTTCTTCTTGTTGTTTTTGTGTTGGGATTTCATTTTTCTGTTTTTTTGTTTTTTGGGTGCAAGAGTTGTTCATACTATTTTCAGTTTTCCACATTTTCATTGGCTTTTCTTCAGCTGTGAGTTCGGGGGGCGAGGGGAGGGACTTTTGTGTCTGTGTGTACAGTGGGCTGTGTACAGTGGGGCGAGATACAGCTTTTGTTCTTTTAGTTTCCATTACTTTTTGTTTGTTCAACTTTTCTGTTTCTTTTTATTTTTGCACCGCTTCTTCTTTCTCCTGTATGCTTCTTCTTCTTCTAGTTACAGTATATAAAATAGATTTCATATACAAAAATTAGTTCTTTTTTTTTTGTTTTGTTGTTTTAGAAATTTTTTTGTTCTTGTTTTGAAATATGCATGAATAAGAACAAATAAAAACTGTCAGCAGCGCAGTTTCTTCAACTGCTTTGCTCTCTCACTCACTCACTCGTTCTGTCTCTCTCACTCTTCTCACTCACTTGCTCTATATTTTGTAGTGCAAAATTATTATTTTTGGGGGGCAGTGCTGTTTACGAATTCATCGAAATTTTTGTTTCATTATTTACCCTATCATATATCCTAGCAGCATTTTTTCCTTCATTTTCTGCAACTCGTCTATGTGAACTCAGCTCCCAGTGAAGTTGTATTGCTGAAATTTGGTACAGTTGTGTCTTAGAAGGTTAGTTCGCACATATGTTAAAACCAATTCAATTGGTTCACTCGAAACGAGTGAGCATCACTTTAAAGTACCGAGTTTTTGTACGAAAAACTTCAACAGTTGCAGTTGACTTTATTTTAGGATATTTCTGCTAGGGTATTTCAGCTTCGACAGGCCGAAGACAACACTTTGCTTGCTTTTTTGTATTTTTTTTTTTTAATTATATAAGTTGTATTTCTCTTAACTCTTTGTTTGTACGTTGTTTTCAAATGTATCCCAACTGGCAGACGTTTATATGCTTCTTTATCTCTCTTTGCATTATAATAACAATTCTTCTTAAAAGAAACAAAAAAAAAGAGTAACTAAAGTCGGTGCGGAAGACATTGGAGGTGTTCTAGGGGTGGGGGCGGAACTTGGGTCGAAGTGAGACATTTTTCAAAAGCAGCAAGCCAAAAAAAATGCATTAATAAAATTGTTATAAGTGCTTGCAGCTGTATGTGTGTGTGTGTGTGTGGAAGGGTGTGTGTGTGTGTGTGTTGAGCATTGATTAAATGCAACTATATAATCAATAATCAATTAACATTAAGCATAACAAACAAAAGTTATTAGGCAACAACAAACATGATTATGCTTAAATATTTGCAACGAAGCAACACACAAAACGTTTAAGAATGACGCAAACAAAGCAGAAACGCAAAACATACATGTTCTTATTATTATTATTATGATTTATTTTCTGTTTTCTGTGTATTTTACTCTAGCAACTATTTAGCTAACATTTGCAACTACAATAATAATAATAATTATTATATATATATATAGATATATGTTCTAAAATGAAGAACCAAAAAAAATATGTTTGCTTCTGCTTTTACTTTCAACTTCTTAAACGTTTCTTATTTTTTTTCCGTTTATTTTTTATTAACATTAAATGCTTGTTTATGATTTCCTTTAATTCGTTAGTTTTGTAATTTGCGCTAAAAACTTTCGTAAACGTTTTGTTTTCTCACGTTTCTCGCTGCCCACGCAGTTTCGTAAACGTTTGTTTGCCATATTCATTAGTATCAGTATTTCATATCAATTTCGTTTAGTTTGCTTTTTATATTATTCATATATATTTCTTTCTTTTCTTTTTTTATTTTTGTTGTATATAATACATAATGAATGCAATTTTTTTGTTTCAATTTCAATTTACATGCGAAAGAAGAAACCAAAAAAAAAATGAAAACACAAAATGTAATTAGATTAGAACTCAAAAAATTCATTAAATGCAGAAAAGTATAAATTTATATATATTTCGATATATGTAATATTCATATATTATGTATTATATTTATGTTAAGATCATGAACGTAGCTATAAATATTATATAGACTATATATATATATATTACTATATAGAGTTGCCTTGTGTGTGTGTGTGTATGTGTGTATATAAAGCATGCTCTTGAGCTTAAGACTATAAAAAAAATATGAAATTGTGCTTAGTTAACGCTATATATATATTATATATTAGACATGTAAGTGTATATATGTTTGTGTGTGTGTGTGTATGCAAATTATTAAAATATATAAAATCATTAATTAATTAAAACTTAGCAGCTAATTAAGGAAACCACAATAATTTCAATTTAAGTTTAAAGCACGAAAAAACTTTCAAGTTTTTCTTAATTTTCTTAATATTTTTTTTTCACTTAACTTTTAGCTCATGATTCGAATTTTCTTCTTTCTTTTTTTAAGAGATATATATTTTTGTTTTTTAAATGTATATAAAGCAGCTGTGTTAGCAATTTGGGGGCGGGTTGAGGGCGTGGCAGATTGGGCGTGTGTGTATTTGAGAATTGCACATAAAACAGGAGAAACTATATATTAACAATAATTATATTTATAGATATATACTATATATAGAGTGTGTGTGTGTGGGGGGCGATGGAAGAAAACAAAATACTGACATTTTTAAAAGAAAAAGTTTACTTTTTTTTAAGGATTTTATACGTTTCTTTTTTTTTGGGTTTCATTGAGAATCGTTTTTAAAATGAAATTAAAAATACTGAAAATAAAAACACAGCGAAATTAAAAGAAAATAATGGAAATTTCGAGGGTAATAAAATATACAGCTTGTACAGGAATATATATATGCATATATATTCGCTATAAATTAATAAATCGAGTATTTTCAACAATTGTTTAAGAAAAAAGCGAGCAAAATCAAACGAGATCAAACGTTAAAAACAACTTAAGACAAAAATAAAGTGCGTGCAAAAGAGCGAGACGGCTACAGAGTGGCAGAGAGAGAGAGAGAGAGAGAGAGGGAGAGTGTGTGTGAGCGAGTGAGAGTTATTTATATACACAGTAAACAATTTAAACTAGCAAGAAACAAAAAAAAAAAACAGCACAGAAAAAGACACAAGACGCAGACACAGACAGAGAGGGACAGAGAGAGATAGAGAGAGAGAGACAGTTTGGAAGAGGGAGACAGACACTGTGTGTGTTTTGTGTGTGTGTGTGATAGAGACAGTTGCATTATTCTTATTACCGCGTTTTTTTCCATTATAGAAACAACTACAAAATACAGTTACAAATACATTTTACACATTGATTTAGTTTAAGATCACGTTAAGATCACGAGCGCGACATAGATAGCAAATTACTATATATATAGAGAGTTGTATATATAGGTAGATATAACATATATGCATAATAGATTATACATATACATTTATTTTTATATATAAAAAGAGTTTTCTTTTAATGTTAGAGTGTGTTTTATGTTTTTCGACATCAATTATATATGAAATTGGCGGCATCGCATAAAGCATCGCTATCATCATCGAATTTGCCATTCATGGCATAACTGCTCGTTGCACTACTGCCATAGACCCATTCCTTTTTTATGAAATCCCCATCTGTGGTCGAAGATGATGTATTGTGCAAGCCACCCAATGAACTGTGATCCAAACGAAAATCATCATCATCATCGGGATATAATTGTACGGGGATGCTATCACGTATTGAATGCGGTTCAAAGAGATTACCATATGGTGGCAACGAATGATTTAAATCGACATGATCATCCACTAAATCACTGTCAAAATTCGATATACGAAATTTCGAACTTGGCGGCGATTGTGGTGAATGCGGTGCGGCGGAATCTTCAAACATCACCTCCTCTTTAATGAACATATCGTTGGAATTATCGCCAGAGCCCGATGAATAGAGATTCGGTTCGACTTTAATGATGGCAGCAGTTGCCAGGGACGGTGATGATTTCTCATCGTCATCATCATCATCGAAATGATGATTGTGATTGTGATGATTGTTGTGATGATGATGTGGATGCTGATGATGTTGTTGTTGATGTTGCTGCTGTTGCTGCTGCTGATGATTGTGACTACTATGATGATGTTGCTGATGATTGTGATTGTGATTGTTATTGTGTGTGTGACTGCTGTGATGATTATGATGATGATTGTTGTTATTGTGATGATTATGATTATGATTGTGGCTATGATTATGATTCAATTGATGTGCTTGTTGCTGCTGTTGCTGCTGCTGCTGCTGATGATGATGATGTCCATTGGTTGCAGCACGCATTTGTACACTCGTCTCATCCTCATCATCATCGTCATCATCATCATCGTCGTCCATATCCGCCAGATGACGACGTCGGTGGTGGTTTCGGTGGTTATTACGCTGTTGTGGTTGTTGTGGTTGTTGTTGCTGCTGTTGTGCTTGTTGTTGCTGTTGCTGATGTTGTCCTCCTGTTACGCCAGCAACAACACGCTGATTGCTGCAGTTACTCTGCGCCTGTTGCTGCTGTTGTTGTTGCTGTTGCTGCTGCTGATGATTGCGCGTACTGCGTATTATTGTAAATCCGCCCAATGCCGCCGATGAGGCTATGGAAAGCGGTACACCCGTCGCCTTGGACACTAGAACGGTGGAGGAACACGATTGCGATGAAGATGATGGCGAATGTGACGGCGAACCAACTGCAAATATAGACAACACATTAATAATCAATGCAACTAAACCAATTTCATCCAACACAATGAAATTACATTAAAATTTGTCATTTATTTATTTACTTATTTACTGTCAACTAAGAACAACTGATTAAAATTTAAATAAAATTATATATAAAGGGTCTTAAGTTAAAAATTTTAAATAAGAACTGAAATGATCAGGGACCGTAAGTTTTAAAAATCACGTTTTAATGATTATATAATGATTTTTACGGCTTTCTTCACCGATAATCGTTATTTAAAAAAAAAAATAAAACTAGAAATTTAATTTTTTTTAATTTAATAATGCAGAATTTAAATGCAGAATAAATTAAAATGCTAAACCATGATCAAAATGACATTCCGTTTGAAAATCGGTTAATTTTTGATGAAGTTATGAGAGATCAAAGTTTATGAAAAAATGTCAAGGGGTAAGTATGGAAAATTGGATGATAGATGGCTTAGTATCGAAAATATATCAAATTTTCTAGATAATAAAAATTTAAATGCAGAATCAATAAAGAGGCCAAATAATAATCAAAATGGTATTCCGCAAGAAAATCGATTAAGATTTGACAAAGTTATGACAGTTCGAAGTTTAGTAACTGCTTGGACTGTCAACATTACAAGTCAAAATTTTTGTCAATTTCGACATGATTTTTTACAGAAAAATGAAGTCTCTCAGAATCTAGTTTAAAGTGTTGTTTTATACTAATTTGGGCACCAGGAGTTGATTAAAAGTGAAAACTCAAGATTTAAAATTTTGAAAAAAATATTTTTTGAAAAAAGTCAAAGGGGGGAGTACATGATTTTTTCGGGAAAAATTCGAAAATTAATTTTTTTTATAAAGTTAATAATATTTATATGCAGAATCCATTTAGAGGCGAAATCATGATCAAAATGATATTCCGCTTGAAAATCGGTTGAGTTTTGATCAATGTTATGGCAGTTTGAAGTTGGTGAGACATTGGATATGTCAACTTTACAAGGCAACATTTTTTCTGCAATATGTATATATTCTAGTTAATCGTTACTCGCTGCTCTTTACTCGTTCGCTTGCTTGCTCGCTACATTTTACTCGTTGTTCTAGTCACTTTTTATTAATAAAAATTAAGTTTACTTTTGCAATATGTATATTTTCTAGTTACTCGTTACTCTTGAATCGTTACTCGTTACTTACCACCCGTCTGTTGCACAACGCTTGCCAGCGCCGAGCTGAGCGTTCCCGTTGAATGTATAATGGGCGTTTTACGCAACAATTGCTGAGCAAGATTGCTGCTGGCATTCGCTGTTGCTGCTGGCACTGCAGCAATGCTGCTGCTGGCGTTGGTGTTGTTGCTGCTAATGTTGCTGTTGCTGCTGTTTGTATTGCTGTTGTTGCTGCTGCTGTTTGTACAGCTATTATTGCCGTTGTTTAACATGTTGTTACTGCTGCCGCTGCTGTTGCTGCTGGAGTTGTTGTTGCTGCTGCTGTTGCCGCTGCTAGTGGAGGTGTTGTTGATGATGTGATGGCCATTGCTGGTGCCTGCACCGCTTTGAATGACCTGTGTGTGCAGCACACTCGAACAATTGCCATTGCCAGCAGTTGTAGCTGCAGCTGTTGTTGTTGCTGTTGCTTGATCTGTTGATTGTTGCTGCTGCTGTTGCTGTTGTTGCACATAGTTTTTAATAACAATAGTGCGCGTGGGCGTTGATACAATATATTGTTGCTGCTGCTGTTGCTGCGAGTGCGATGAGCTGGCTGAGGAGGAAAGCGGATGCTGTAGCGAGGCATTCGATGAGGATTCATTGGAGGAATCCTCGCCGGTGGTTAAACGATTGTTATTATTATTATTATTAATATTATTATTATTGGTCGAGCTATGAACAGCGGCAACATCATGCTCCTCATCACTCAAACCCGACTGTTCATCCAACTCCATTTCATGTTGCTGCTGTTGCTGCTGTTGTTGTTGTTGCTGCTGCTGACTTGTGCCTGGTCTGTCCAAATCTGGCTCAATTTTGACCGCACTCGTTGCCACATTTATATTATTATTGTTATTGTTATTGCTGGTGGTATTGTTGCTGTTGCTGCTGGTGGCACTGCTGCTGCTGTTGTTGTTGTTGTTGCTGTTGTTGTTGCTGTTGTTGCTGCTGCCTTTGGGCTGATCACGCAGATGCACCTGCATATGCGTCTGCAACGAGGACTGTGTGTGCAACTTCTTCTTACACACCTTACACTCGAAGGGAAAGTCACCTGTGTGTGTGCGCGCATGAATCTTCAGATTATAACGTTGTCCGAATCCCTTGCCACAAACATCACATCTGCAACAGAAATACAATTTTTAATATTTATATTATTGTAAATGAGTCAAGTAATAGTTGTCACAAAATACAAAATTCACATATTAATTTATTTTTTGAATTATCCAAATGCCTTTTTATACTAATTTTATAATAGTTGAAAAAAATATATATATATAAATAATGAGATCTTTTGAGCATGTACATAAATTAGCCATAGAAACAAATGCACATATTTAAAAAAGAAAGCCCCTTTTTTTTAATACCTTTCTTAATTTTTTAAGAGCTGATTTTTAAAAATAATAAGTTTTTTTTTTGGTTATATTACTTTTAAAATTATACGAATATGCTAATTTTCTTTAGGAAAAATTTACAAAAATCACATATTTAATTTTGAAAACTTTTCTTTGCTTATTTTTAAGTGTTTTTTCACTTTTTTAATAGTTGCTTAATTAAAAAAATATATATATATAATATTTTTATTTTGTTTCACTATTTTTAAAAATGAAAACCAAATATGCGAATTTTTTATTAATAAAACAAAATAAATTCACATATATAAAATCTTAATCCCATATGAAAATATTTCCTTTTATAATATTGAGAAACTTTGTATTCAAGTAATTATTTTTGAAAGTATAAAATAAATATATGACTTTTTTGCAAAATTTGTTTAATTGTAATTTTGTTCATACTTTAAAATATTTGCTATTATGATATTGAGATACTTCGTAAGCAACTATATTTATTTTTGAAAATATGTGACTTTTAATATATTTTGTTAGAACAATTACTTGAGCAACTGTAACAGTTTACTTACTTGTGCAACTTGACGCCCGAATGCAGCTTGGAGTGACCACGTAGAGAGGCAAGTGCACTAAACACCTTGCCACAAATCTCACACGTCAGATTCACGTTCTCATTGTGGATTTTCTTGTGGACCTTGAAGTACTCAAAGCTCATGAACTCCTTGTGGCACACCTCGCATTTGTATTTATGCCTCTCCGATTGCTGACCCGTATGCACACGCATATGTTTGATGAAATTGGGACGAAAGCGTACAACACGACCGCAAATCTGGCATTCGTAGGGCTTGCAACGTAAACAATGTTTCTCATAGTTCTTTAGGGATTTCAGAACCATGTTGCAGATGGCGCATTTCATGTTGTTGGCGTGTCCGCTGCGATGGATGTCAAAGAGTTCCTTGGAATCGAACTTTTCGACGCATTCCATGCACTGGTAACTGGTTGTTGAGGTTGCCACCGTGTTGGTGGCAGGCGCTGGTTTAATGGACTGATGATGTTGCTGCTGCTGTTGTTGTTGCTGCTGTTGTTGTTGCTGCTGCTGTTGTTGCTGCTGCTGTTGCTGGGCAAGAGCAATTGCTGCTAGTTGTTGCTGCTGCTGTTGCTCATTGCTGGGGGACGGCACAGTTGTTGTTGTTGCTTGTGTTGCTGCTGCTGCTGTTGCAGCATTTGCTGTTGCAGGTTGTTGCTGTTGCTGCTGTTGTTGTTGTTGTTGTGGTGTTGCTGCTGCCGCCGTTGCCGCCTGCAATATCAATTGTGCCGTCGATCCACCTGATTGTTGCACCACATTCAACACCGTCATCGGACTGCGACTAATAACAGCTGCTGCTGGCATTCGCACATATGTTGCTCCCGCCAAACTGCTCATTGTTGCATTGCTGATGTAGACGGGTCGACGTTGCAGTTGCACCAATGCTGCCTCCGACACGGGCACCGCCAATGCTCGTGCTGTTGTCGTGCTCACAATGCTGCCCGCCGGCAACACCAATTGCTGTGCCGTTGTCGAGTACTCCAATTGTTGTTGAAGTGTCTGTAAACGATTTAAAAATGTCATTATTACATTCTTTTAATTATCCTTAAAAATGTATGAATTTTAATTTTGAATAAAAAAGTAAAGTTTTTTCTAATGAAAGATTCTGCTACTCCAAGAATACCAGGATAAAGACTGTGTTATTTTAAAGATTTTCAGATTTTCCTCTTATTCTGATTATTTTTCTTATTGTTGATCTATCAAACTCTCTGACCTGACTGACTGACTGATCATTGTACAGCTCAAAGCGGTTTTTTTTTGTATAATTTTTTAATTGAGTAAGTTTGAAATAATTTTTTTAAGATCAGTTTTGATCCTTATCTATATATAAATAATACTCTTTGACCTGACTGACTGACTGATTTTTAATATAATTTTTTAATTGAGTAAGTTTGAAAATGGTTTTTTTATATGATCATTGTTGATTCTTATCTATATATGTATATATAATACTCTTTGACTTGACTGAATGACTGATTTTTAATATCATTTTTTAATTGAGTACGTTTGTGAATAATTTTTTATCAACTTATTGTTGTTGTTGTTGTCTGTGTATTTACCTCAAGTTGTTGTTGTTGCGCTGGCTGCGACATCTGTTCATCCTCATCCTCCTCCTCCTCATCATCCTCATCCGGCAGATCATCCATTTCGAGTTTCACTTGCGTTTGCAAATGTTGCTGTTGGAGATGTTGCTGCTGCTGATGATGTTGCTGTTGCTGGTGTGCATGTTGCTGGTGTGCATGATGATGTTGCTGCTGCTGCTGCTGATGATGATGTTGTAGATGTGTTGTCGCCGTTTCGGGCTCTTCATCCGCTTCCGCTGCCTGCGCCTCCTCTTCGATATCCTGCAGATTCTCATCGTTCAATTCGGGATCCTCTTCTTCCTCTTCCTCCTCCTCTTCATCGTCATCATCGTCGTGTTGCCGCTCCTCCAGCTCCTGTTGCTCCTCTTTAATGTCGCTGGCTGTTAAAACGGTGGTGTTGTTGTTGTTGTTATTATTAATGTTGTTGTGGTTGTTGTTGTTGCCTGTTGATTGTATGATGATGCGGCGTCCATTAAGCAGATGATGTTGTTGTTGTTGTTGACGATGTTGTTGCAGCAACAGTTGCTGCTGATCCTCAACACTCAAGCTGTTGTTGTTGTGGTGATTGTTGTTGTTATTATTGTTGTTGTTGTTGTATGGGGAAGCGCTGTTTATTGTTGTTGCTGTTGTCGCCGTCGTCGTTATTGTTGCATTTGTTATCGGTGTTATCGGTGGGTGGTTATCGAGCTTTAACGCTGCTGCCGACGTCGCTGCCGCTGTCGACGTCGCTGCTGCTGCCGCTGCCGCTGCCATATTCAGCTGCAGCTCATCATCCTGCTCCATGGGAGCATCTTGTAGTATAAATTCGATTTGTTGCGATAATGCGCTATCATTGATGGCAATCAGTCCGTCCATATCTTTATCTTTATCTTTGGCGGCAACGTTGACGTTTAAGTTTACGTTTGTTGTTGTTGTTGCTGCTGTGCTGCTGCTGCCGGCAAATAGAGATGGCAGCGTTGTTGTGGTTGTGGCGTTGGCGTTGACGCTGACTGCGACTGCATTTGTTGTTGTTGTGCTGATGCTGCTGGCCATGGCAACAACAACAACAACAAACAACAAATTCTCTCGGCTTTTTGCTTTGTTGTTGTTTTGCTTGAATTTAATGCGAGAATGAGAGAGTTGAAAATATGAAGCTTATTCTCTCCCTCTCTTTCTCTCTCGCACTCTCCCACTATTGTATTTTGCTTTGCGTGTGCGTTTAGCGTTCACTGTTTTGTAGTTTTGTTGCTGCTTCTTCTTCTTTAGCTGCTGCTTTTGCTGCCTCTTCCTCTCTCTCTCTCTCTCTCTTTCGCACTGCTTCAACTACTTCTACTTGTTTAACGTATTTGATGTTGTTGCTTTTGTTATTGTTATTATTATTTGTTAGATTTTTGTTTTGTTGTATTACACTTTATTTAAAGCAATTTTTATCGCTAGTTGCTTTGCACGTCATGCACTGCTTTTTGTTGCTGCTTTCCACACGCTGTCGGCGGCTGCTGCGACGTCGACGTCGACGCTGTTTAGCGCTGCTGCTGCTGCTTTCCACATATTAATTTTCGCTGTTGGCCAAAAAAAAAAAAATAAAATAAAAAAGCAAAGTTAAACACTTTTTCTTTTTTGCTTTGTTCTTTTCACACACACACACGACAACAACAGTTAGCACACAGCAACAACTTTGTTGTTTGTTGTTTTTTCTTTACTTTGCGTTCTTGCTTGATTGTTATTATTGTTATTTGTTTTATTGATTTGCTTTATTTAATTTGTTCATCAAGAGCTTGGTTTGTCGTCGTCTTCTTCTTTCTCTTCTCCTGCTTGTTGTGCTTCGTATTCTTCTTCTTCGTCCCTTGCTTCTTCTAATTTGTGCAATTTGTTGTTGCGCGAGTATCAAAAATATAAATTTTTGGTATTTTGGTATTTAATTGGTAAATGCGTTTTACAAAAATTCATTTGCTCCCCTTCCTATTCCTTTGCTTCCTCTTCCTTCATTCGTTTCGTTCACGCTGTCTCACTCACACTCACACACACATACTATACATTAAGCAAATACGCGCGCGTGAACAAAAACAAAAAATTAATTTTAGCTTTTTCCAACAATGTCTTTTTTTTGGTTCACTTTTGCTCCATTTTCATTGATTCCATGTTTCTTGTGCTTCTTCTGCTTCTATCTCACACCACACTCACACAAACACACACACTCATTTTGACCTTTTTCCTTTCGCCTGTTTTCCTTTGCACGCTTTTCGTTTCGACTACTTCTTCTTCTTCTTCATCTACTTGTGCCTTGTTCTTTAGCTTTACTTTTGAGTTTTTGTGGCCTATTCCTTTTGCGCCCTGTTCCTCGTCTCGCTTTTCACACACCATAAAAACGTCAAACTTGAAAATGTTTATAGCTTATTTTTGGCTATGGAAATTTTCCCATTTTCTTGTTTTAGTTTTAACTTTTATTTGATTTTAGTTTAATATTTTTTTTTTTGTGTTGCTTTTGCGACGCGACCGACGGCAAAGATTTAGCGGCTGCGCTGCTTTCCTGCTGCTGCTGCCTCTGCTGTCAATTTGCTTTGCTCCCCCGCGAGCATTTTTTTGGTTTTACCGCTTCTTCTTCCTCAACTGCTTGCTGCTGCCCTAAACTCACTCGCATACAAAGAGAGCCGTTTTTCAATCTTACATTTTTGTTGCTGTTCTTAATTTTCGACCACACGCTTTCACACTCACATTCGTGTGCGGCACACGGCTCACACACACATACTCACTCACACACGCAGGGTTGCTCACACAACAGCGGCAAACAATAGCGTAACAGTGTTGCCAAACGTCTGCCGGCCGGCGTTAACCAGCACTCGCATTTGCGCAAATTTTAAAATACAAAAAAAAACCAGCAACAGCGCAAATTCAATTTGTAAATATTAAAAACCAAAAACTGTGTTAACAAATATTTAATGTTTTTTTTTTTTGATCGTTGCTTTTGCAGCAAATTATTGTTACTGTCTATTGCATCTTATGCTTTACGCTTGCTTCTCACTGCCTGCCAGTTTTTAGTGTCTTTGCACACACACACACACATGTAGTAAACACAGTCAGCCAAGAAAGTGTTTTGACAGCATAAAAAAATGTATGCTTTTACAAAAAAAATTAACGTTTTAATAGCTATTTATATTAATACTTTATTTATAATTTAAGAAAAAAATAAATTTATATTTTTAAAATTAAATACACAAATATTTGTGTGCAATCCATGCAAAAAATGTTAGAACATTTAATAATAATGAATTTTCCCACTTATTTTACTTTATACTTTTACATTATTAATTTGTTTATTATTTATCATTCTAGTTTTTATTTTTATTTTAAGGATATTTTCATAATTTTAGTAAATAAATAATTTGGTCAAAACACTTTGTTGCCTCAGTGTATACAAAAGTAGACGAACACACACATAAAAAGGACAGCGCGCTTGGAGCCCAAGTTTTTGGCTGCTGGCTGTCACAAGAGCGACAGAGCGAGGGCGACCAAACGGGAGCACATCACAGAGAGTAAGAGACGGAGGGAGAGAGAGAGTGTCAGCAAGTGGAGCGCAGAGCCGTTTCATTTCGACAGTTTTTGAATTACGGCGCCGCTGTCGCTGCCGCTGCTTGTTATTTTAGCTTAACACTCCAGCAAAGGCAACAACAACAACAACCACACCATCACCTTCGTTCGACCGAGAGTCAATTTTCAGCCTCACTGTCGTTAAAGAGAGACAGGGAGAGGGAGTGAGTGAGAGCGGCTGTTGTTGCCTTTTGCGGCAAGGGGGTGGCATTGTTGTTGCTGTTGGTGGTGGCATTGTTGTTGCTGCTGTTAACTAGAGTCGGGGGCATTGGGGGTTGAATTTAATGCCAGCAGGCGTCGCTAAATTCCACACACGCACACACACACACACACAAAAGCAAGGGCGCAAATTAACACAATATAAAAACAAAAGAGAAAATCAAAATGTGCTGCTGAAATTGCGTCGCTCTCTGTGTTTACATATATATGTTTGTATGGCGGCTATAACCCCCCTTTCCCCCTTCCACACACTCATCAGAGCACCCTGTTTAATGGCAATAACGCAGTGATCTGCAACTACTCATCGCACTCTTCGCACATTTGTGTTATGTTTATATTTTCTGCGTTTTTTTTAATATCTTTTGCGCGTTTATTTTGGCTCTGCAGCGAATTTTTTGGACTGCCTTTTCAACTGCTTGGCTCACACACACACGCACGCACACACACACACAGCCCACACACTCTTCGTACAGCGCGACTACAACAAAACAGTGCAACCTTTTGCAGGCAATTTTCCATTTCTTTTACGACTTGCAAACGCACTTACACTTAACATCACATGTTTTTATCACTTAAACTATTTCGTTTCGGTTTTTTATATTATTATTTTTTGTTTTTTAATTGAGTTTTGCAACAAATTGCTGCATTAGCAGTGTTGCCAACTTTTTAGTGGAGAAAATAGCTGTTTCTGGCTGGATGGCATCCGAAAAGTAGCTAAAATTGCGATGCAAAATAGCTATAAAAAATCAAGTTGGCAGCTCTGCGTCTCAGTACAAAAAATAGCAATAGTTTAAAAGATGGCAACCTTTCTATGCAATAAAAGTGCGAGGAAAAAAGACTGTTTCGGACTAGAAAATATTTTTACGTGTACTTTTTCATAATTTTTTCTAAGGAATGCTTATATCAAGAACTTGCTGAATAAATATTTAAAGTAACCATATTTTCTGATCAGCATTCTGAACATAGCCAAAACTAGCTATAAAATAGCTAGGTGGGCAACGGTGATTGGCTGCTTGTGTTACGCGTTTTGTAAACGTTGAGCATCTTGCGTTGCGTTGCGCATTATGCGCTTACGTACGTTACTCAACGTTAATGCGCATTTAAATTTGAAGTTGTTGGCGCCAAATGAATATTTAGATATTGCAAGTTATTTAAGTAAAAGAATTTGTATTTTCGCCAGTTATATAAAGTTTATTTTATACGTATTTCACTTTTATAAAAAAACTTGAAATTTTCGCCTAAAACTACACAATAAACTTAACATTTAATTCTTTTAGCTCCAAATGAAAATATTGCCAGCAAATACGCTTCTCATTTATATTGTTTATTATAGTATTATAGATTTCTTTTTATTGTATATTATGAAAGACTCAAAAGCAATATTTATGTGTTTTTGTTATTATATTATTTCGTGTATTATCTGAAGCGTTTTTTGTTTGTTTTATTGTTGTTGTTATTGCTGGCAGTTTGCATATTGCGCTTAATTTCATATGAATCAGAAATATATATATATAAAAATATAAATATATATTTATTAGAATTTCTTGGGCCGTCTTTTTGTAGCTTTTCGCGATAATTTCCATCATTTTAAGGTCTAGTCGAATACATGCTAATTTTTAAATTAAATTAAAATTAAGAAAAAAAATAAAAAAATAATTTGAATTGCTTTTTTGTATAATTTCAAATTTGTCAAGGAAAATCAATAATTGTTGTTAAAATTCTTTGTCATGCAATTCGAAATAATTCGAGTTGTGATCATTGATTAAGAGATTTCCAAAAGTGGAAAGCGGAAAAATAGTTGACAAGCGAATGTTAAATATATATATAGATTGTCTGTTCTTTTTTTGTTTTCAACTAATTGTCATGATTTGTGCTAAATAATAATAATAATTATGAATATAATCCGAGGGGGGAAAGTGTATCTTTCTTTCTCTCTCTCTCTCTCTCGTTCTCTCTACATATCTCTCTTTCTTTCATATGCTGCATTTAGTATTGAATTTCAATCACTTGGTGCGATCGTGCTTCGAGGGTTCCACCTGTTTGGCAAACTCGCCCATCACATCCTTATAGATAACTGGATCCAGATTGCGACCGAGCATATAGATGAGCCACCAATCACCAATATCCAGTTTACGGGAAAGGGAACGGCATATTTCCATCGGAATCATCCGATTACGTGCATTCAACAGACGCGGCCGGAATTTAGGCATGAAAATGATGCAGGCACTGAAATTTATAAAGATTTTTTATATATAAGTACTCGTATATATAATCAACATATGTTAGATGATAATTTTTTAAACTTTTTTAGTAACCTGAGCTTAAAACATTTCTTAAAAAAAAGGTATACATATTTC
Organism: Drosophila falleni; assembly: GCA_035045575.1. Taxonomy (NCBI): domain Eukaryota; kingdom Metazoa; phylum Arthropoda; class Insecta; order Diptera; family Drosophilidae; genus Drosophila; species Drosophila falleni. The sequence continues at coordinate 17,647,482 of JAWNOV010000185.1, forward strand.
GAAACTCTATTTATGTTGAAAGACTATTTTAATTTCTTGCAGTTTTGTAAAAAATTAAATTTTTGATGCAGAGTTAAAATAGAGTTGAAACTGTGATAAATTTCAAATTCCGTCAAGAAATCGACTAAGTTTTGACAAAGTTATGTCAGTTAGAAATAAATAGTCGAGTTAAAATAGTTTAAAATTGCATTCGCGATTTTCGAAGTTTTTTTACACTACTAATTTTAAGTAACATCATAATTCTTAAAAGTTACATATATTTCCAGTGCTCGAAAAAAATTTGAAATTATTTCAAATTCGGAAATCTTTTTAAAACTTTTCTCAATCAAATATTTCGCAAATCATACAATTTTTTCTAAATATATAGGCTTTTCCACCCGAAATATTTTTAAAAGTCCCCATAAAAATGGCAAATGTAAAAAAATTACTCTCCAATCGAAAGATGCTCTAATAATAAAAAAAAATCGAAAGTTGTCTGAATCAAGAAGATATTTGGTAATTTCGAGATATTCTTCAACTTTCGAATACAAATGAAAGTTTCTATAAAATAAACATTTCAAATGAATAGTAATTCCCTAAGTTATACATTTTTCAAACATTTCAGACTTACTGCATCTAATCGCTTAAAGATTATTTTTGGAACCAATTTACTAACCGGAATATCATGAGTCCAATGAGCAGGACCAGCAGTATCCAATACCAGAACCAGATGAACACATAGGTCTTCTCATTCACAATATTGAGCGGCAGAATGCAGAGGGAATCGTGTGTTTGAAGCGATCCGCCGGAACCATATTTATGGAATATGCATTTGGTGACACGTGGAAAGACATAGACCATGGGATCGACACGTTGTTCCTGCGGTACATCCGTTAAACCCATGATATTGGTGCCATAGGAAATGAATTCGCCGTCGAAGAAGCGATTCATCAGATACATCTGCACCACAATATTGATAAAGCAGAGCACCTCACAGGCCCAATAACGTATGGCGTACAGTTTATGGCGCTATATTAAATATATATATATCTCTTAATATTGATTTTGTTAGGTATTTTCTTAATTAGTTACTAACCTTTACATGCTTGATGAGATAATCGAGCAATGCATCTCGTTTGGCCTCCTTCTCCTCGCGCGTACAGATCGTTATGTTTAATCCCATGACAATCATACGCATCAAACCGCCCTCGAATTTGTTCCACAGAAACTTGGGCGTATAACAGGCCATGGCCTAAATATACAATAAAAAGAAGGTATTAAATACTAAACGTTTTTCACTTTTAAAAACTATAAAAAACTACTTAAAGTGAATTTTAGGGTATAAAACAGATGGAAAATCTTACATAAAGAGCGAGATTTTAAAAGCTTCTTATAAAAACTATAAAAGCTCATTTAATGTAAGCTGTGTTTACTTTGAATTATGAGTGAATTAATAAAAAGCTGTTTGAGCTTATAGCTTTTAAGCACTTGTTTCTTTAAAGTCTCTTCAAACAGCCAAAATCCAAGAAAGTAAACTCCAGGAGCTTTTAAGAAGCTTTTTTTTTTAAATTTAGTTAAACATTAATGGGCATAAAAAGCTTCGGAAATGTCAGTTAAAGCTACATGTCTATTTAAAAACTTGAGCTTTAAGTGAGCTTTGGTGCTCCTTGTTAAGATTCTCTTAAAATCTGTTAAAGCCCATTAAATTTGAGCTGTCTTTACGCCAAATAAAGTGTGAAAAAATAAAAAGCTGATAGAGCTTTTAAAGCTCTTGTTTCTAAAAAAATATTTCAATCAATCAAACAACATTTTAATTAATTTAAAGCCTTTAGTGCATAGAGTAATGCAAAAGTCAAACAACAGACTTTAATAAAAAGCTTTTACTGAAGCTTTCAAGTTGATTTATAAATCAACACACAATTTAAATAACTTTAGACAGTTTCAACTGTATGCAACTTCCAAGTGACAAATAACTGACTTAAATCAAAATTTTTTACAGAAGCTTTCAGGTTGATTAATTGATCAAAATACAACTTTAATTACTCTAGACAGTTTCTAGTGTATGTAAAATTCAAGTGACTTATAACAGACATAAATCAAAAGCTTTTACTGCAGCTTTCAAGCGGTTTATAGTATCTGTCAACTGAAGTTGAAAGCTGAGTTCTATTGTCATTATTTGTTTTAAATTTGTTTTTTTATTGTTTGTTGTAGTTGTTGCTATTTAGCAAGTCATTAAGCATATGAATCTACTTTTTGGTATTTCGCAAGTTTAAGTAAATTGTTGTCGTTGTTTAAAAGTTGTTTTAGTGTTTAGCAGCTGTTGATTTTTTAACTTGAATTTTGACAATCTTTTTAGTGTTTTTTCGTTTTTTGTGTTTGTGATTGCGCAACGGGAACGCAATCATGCTTGATTGAGCATGCTTGGCAATACAATAGGCCCCTCAATACTCCCCCAGAGATCTGACATTATACTCTTCCCCTTTCCCTACTCTTCCCTGATTCTGCTATATACCTCACTCTCCCCTTCTCTTGTAGTCACAACAACACGCATTGCATTCAATTAAGCTTCATTGAAGTACAGCTTAACAGTGTGTGTATAGATATATTTATATATATATATATATATATATTTTTTTTTTTACTTATATTCCTTTATTATCTGAGCATCTGCGTGGCAATTGAGACCATGAGCATGAAAACAATCGTGATCTCTTTTGTTACCAGAGCAAGAAAATGAGATAGATTGTGAGGGAGACAGGGAAAAGAAGAAGAAGGTCTTGGAAGGTTTCTTCTACTCTTTGATTGGCATTCAATTGATTGGACATTCCAATTAGTGCAAAAGATCAACTGGGCAACAAGTTTTTTTTTTTTTGCTGTCGACGTACTCACCTGAAAGAATAGCACAAAGCACACCCATTGATAGTAGGTGTAATACTTTCTGGCATCCTTGTCCTGGAAATCGTTGGCAATGCCAGGATGTGCCACTTCTCGACCGACCTGCGAATAAATGAAGAAAAAAAATATTTTAATATATCTAAAACTTATTTATAGAAATTTAAAATAGAAAAGGTATTTATAAAGAAATATGAATAACAGAATATAAATTATTTAAGCACAATTATTAGAATTTAAACGCAGATTGAATTTGGGTGTCAAAATATTATAATCAAAAGCAAGACCTAGAGGGAAATTTTTTTTTAGCGAAATGAATTAAATTTAAATGCAGAATGAATTTAGAGGCGAAATCATGATCAAAATGATATTCCGCTTGAAAATCGTTCAAGTTTTGATAAAGTTACGAGAGATCAAAGTTTTCGAAAAAATGTCAAGGGAAAAGTATGGAAAATTGGATGATAGATGGCTTAGAATCGAAAATATATCAAATTTTCTTGATGATAAAAATTTAAATGCAGAATCAATAAAGAGGCCAAATAATGATCAAAATGGTATTCCGCAAGGAAATCGGTTAAGATTTGAAAAAGTTATGACAGTTTGAAGTTTAGTAATTGCTGTGACTGTCAACTTTACAAGTCAAAATTTTTGTCAATTTCGACATGATTTTTTACAAGAAAATGAAGTCTCTCAGAATCAAGTTTAAAGTGTTGTTTTATACTAATTTGGGTACCAGGAGTTGATTAAAAGTGAAAACTCAAGATTTAAAATTTTGAAAAAAATATTTTTTCAAAAAAGTCAAGGGGGGGAGTACATGATTTTGTCGGAAAAAATTCGAAAATCAAATTTTTTTATAAAATTAATAATATTTATATGCAGAATCAATTTAAAAGCGAAATCATGATCAAAATGATATTCCGCTTGAAAATTGGTTTATTTTTAATGAAGTTATGAGAGATCAAAGATTTCGAAAAAATGTCAAGGGTAAGTATGGAAAATTGGATAATAGATGGCTTAGAATCGAAAAAATGTCAAATTTTCTAGATGATAAAAATTTAAATGCAGAATCAATAAAGAGGCCAAATCATGATCAAAATAATATTCCGCTTGAAAATCGGTTGAGTTTTGATAAAGTTATGGTAGTTTAAAGTTGGTCAGACTTTGAGCTTTACAAGTCCAAATTTTTGTTCAATTTCCCATGATTTTTTACCAAAAAACGAAAGGTCCCAGAATCAAGTTTAAAGTGTTGTCTTATACTAATTACGATATTAGAAGTAAATTAAAAATGAAAACTTGAGATTTAAAATTTTCAATTTTCAAAATATCTAAGGGTCCCCCCTTTGCGTTAAGAACGCGACCTAGATCTACCATACAGGGAAACTAAAGAAATTTCTGTTTTTTTTAGTAAACTTATTAAACTTTTTTGTTTAAATTTTTTTTTGCATGCCTTATGACAAATCCGTTGATAAAGTAGGCGTACTCTCATAATAAGGATATGCCAAGTGCTTGCGATTGCTGTCAAGGAAGAGGAAGGTTCCACGAAATCGGCAAGGTTTTGGGGTCCACTTCCTGCCCCTGTTGAAATATGAGATCGGTCTGTCGCGTCTGCACTCCCGCGGGGTATTCAATATTTTGTTTTTTTGTTGGTGTGTCGCTGTTAATCGTTTTTCTGCTTCTTTCGCCCTTTTATTCCTGGTCTTTTTTTATTTTTGGGTCACATGAAGAGAGCGCAATTTAAATCGGTGCGTTGCGGGGCCGACAAAAACAACGACAGCGTCCGACAACGCCCAGTTTATAATTGCTTTATAGCCGCAGCATAAATATGCACATATTTATGTATTGTCTGCTGAATATACGACTTATAGCATGTATTACATATCATACAAATGAGACGACGATGTACGTGATTGGACTACGTAAGGGTTATGACATGACAGACCACAGACAAAAAAGGGGTAACGGGTACGAGCACGAAACATGCTATAAAAAAAATGCCTTGGGATGCTGTGGTTTCCTCAACATATGCTGCGGTTTCTTGGCTTTTACGACATTGTAGACTTGTGTAGACTTTGTACAAGTGCACTTAAGCATCATTTAAAGCTGTACTTTGCTTTCACCATTACTTTACATCGAGATATCGCATGTGTAGAGTTGTGTAGACTTTGTAAAATAACATGAAAACTCAATTTTGAACAGTTTTTATTTAACACGCATACATAATAGCCGGAAATAAATGTGTAACTAAAAGTGGAGACTTGTGTAGACTTTGTTTCGTTGCACTTTAATCTAATTTTGACAAGCTTTGCTATTGTCAATTCATTAGAGCTTAAAATTCACATCTTTTTGCAAGTGTTGAGTTGTGTAGACTTTGTGCAGTTGCTTTTAAAATCAATTTTAGGTTGTATCATTAATCTCCATTACATTAGAATACGAAATACGCAACTAATTGCAGTGGAGAGTTGTGTAGACTTTTTTAAGATGCCTATCAAATAGAATCTGATGTTTGTAATGCTTTTATTACTTTAAAGTACTGCTAATTTTAAGTACAACAGCATGTGGCGACTTTTGGAGACTTTGTAGACTTATTAATTGTCATGCTAAGAGGCAACATAATATAATACAAGTAAAAATATTTATAAATTAGTTAACTCTTACAGTTTTCAGGGCTTTGGAGACTTGTGGAGACTTACCTGTCGATTGAACGCATCCGGCATGGTAAAAGTACTGTGAATCCAGCAGAATGTGTTCACCACATGTGGTGGAATACCATTCACAATGCAACTGATCGGCTGTCCCACGTACTGAGTGGCCGTTATGATCAGACTGCAGGTGAGCAGCAGTACGGTGGTAAATGAATTGTGGAGACGAAAGACGGCATTATCCGTCTGTATGTCCTGCCACTTTAGGTAGCTCTTCAGGCTACCCAATAACTTATACATCTTGGCACAGTTGAAGTCACAGACGTAATATGATTAAGGTTATTAGGATGCTGTAGATAATGCGAGTATTGACTGCTTTTGGGGCAGTGTTGTAAAACGTCACGTTGCTATTTCGTTAAATTATTGCGAGTTCCTTAGATTTTCGTTTGATGTTTCCGTTGTGCAAGCGATGCATATCAATAAAGAAACTGCAATGATAAGAGGGAACATCATGCTACAATTAGTCAATGTGTATCTAAAAATATACTTACTAAAAGTACTACACAGAGAGAAAAAATTGATGGAATAGTTTGTGAAATGACCTAGAAATTTTTTATGGACCAGAAAATCGTTTTGTAGTGTCTGTAAATTGTCTCGAATGATTCGTTTGTTGTGGAGACTTGTGTAGACTTTGCTAAACTATTTTAAAATGAAGTTTGAAATATTAAATTACTTTTTTTTTACTTAGATACACACAAAACTATATGCAATATGTTTAGAAGACTGCTGTAGACTTTGTAGAGTTGTTTTATAAAAACAGGTTTGCCCTAAAATATATATTTGCTGCACTCTATAAAATCAAATAGCACTAAGTACGTGTGTTGTTGTCTGTGGAGACTTTGCATACTTTTGTAGACTGTGTAGAGTTGCTACAAAATTTGATTTGAGACAGTGTATGGTTTTTAATAACACAAAACTCACTTGGCATTGTAGACTAAAGATTGTGAAGAAATTTGTAGACTTTGTAGAGTTGCTATTAAACACAAATTTACACAGCACTTTGCTTTTTTTTAAGTTAAGTAGTATTTAATATGAATGCACTGTATGTGAATACCTTTGTAGACTTGTGGAGACTTTGTAGAGTTGCTTCTTTTTTTTGTTTTTAAACAAAATGTGTTTTAAATTAAATAAAAGTCATATCAAAAGATTTCTAGCAAATAAGTTTTTGTATTGAGTTTTAATATATATTTTCTTTCAGTGTAAGTACACGACGTATCTTTGTATCTTTCGGGGGCAGTACATTTGCTTGATTGAAAAACGTGTCGTTCAAACTGATTGAAGTCGGCCGAAAAATGTAAATTTCGTTTGCTCGACGCTATCACAAGTCAAACACGCGACTGGAGACTTGCTTTGAGTACAATATCTTTCTATATATTGGGTGCTACAAATGGGGTCTTTAGCTTTTCTGTGTGTGTACGTGTGTGTGTGTGTGTGAGTGTGTGTGTGTGTGATTGAGCAAGAACAACAACAACAACAAAGACATACATAAATCAACTAATAGAATCTGCAGACAGCTTCAATTTCAATTAAAGTCAATGTGAGCTGCACTGAGAAATTGATGCGCCACAATTTAAATATCCAATTGCCATTTGCTCCACTTGCAAATGCCACTCGATTCTTCTCAGAAGAATCTTTCAATCTTCCCAATCTTCCCAATCCCTCCAACCTCCAACTCAAGCAAGTTGCAAGTTGAATGCACTCGATGCCACACCGATCTTTAGACCCGCTTGACCCGAGCGCCACTTAAAGCGCCACGTTGCAAGCTGTTGTTGCAACACTTGCTGCTACTTGCAACAACAGCAACCACAGCAACAACAGCAACCACAGCAACCTGACAATGCAATTAGTCTCTTGACATTTCATTATATTCAATCAATAATTTATATTTAAAGCAAATTCTTAATGACATTTAATTTGAATTCTTAAAATGAGTTTTCATTTTGTTCAAAAAATAATATATATTTAAAGCATATGCCTAATGGTATTTAATTTAAATTCTTAAAATGAGTTTTCATTATATTCAATCAATATTTTAGATTTAAAGCATATGCCTAAAGGTATTTAATTTAAATTCTTAAAATGAGTTTTCATTATATTCAATCAATAATTTATATTTAAAGCAAATTTTTAATGACATTTAATTTAAATTCTTAAAATGAGTTTTCATTATATTCAATCAATAATTTATATTTAAAGCATATTCTTAATGAAATTTAATTTGAATTCTTAAAATGAGTTTTCATTTGATTTTATTTTTTGACTTAAAAATGCAACAATTTTATTTAATTTTTTTTCCAAACCAGTTTATTTATTGTGCGCTTTTAAACCTTTATTTGTATGTACTTTTATGTATAGAATTTTATGGTACCTAAAAATACACGCTAAAATCAGCAATTTTAAGCTTGAATTATAGATTGATTTTGGAAGTAAAACTGGAATGATTTTATTTTATTTTTATTTTAAACCAGTTTAGAAATTATTATTTATTGTGCGCTTTTAAGCAATTATTTTAATAAAAAAATTTTAGTTTGCTTATACTTAATAAACAATAAATACATGCTAAAATCTGTCATAGTTTTCTTTAAATTTTTATTTTTAATCATATATATGTACATGCTAAAATCCGGAAATTTAAACTGCAATTTTTAAATGAATTATTTGTTTTTGTCTGTGTACGTAGTTGACCCTAGACCAAAAATGCGACCCTCTCATAGTCAATCAACACTTTGTTCCTTCCCCTACCTCTACTTCTCTATCTCCTCCTCTTTCTCCCCTTTATACTGGTGTTCATCCAGCGTTTTCCTGCTTTAATTTTGTTAAGTTTTTTTTTTGTTTTTGCCACACGCTTCGTTGGTTACGACAAGGCAACAAAACTGCAGCCACAACAATATAAACCGCAACAACAACAACTGCAGCTGCCACAGCAGGCAAACAATGACCTACCTCCCTCCCACACACACTTACACACACTCACACACACTTATTGTAAGGCTTTTCATTGCCAAGGCCATGGACAACAGCAGCCGCCACGTTTTTAAGTGCGAAAAACTTGCAAATTTATGTATAGTACATTATCTGTATAGGGGGAAAGTCATGGAGAAGGGTATATACCCCACAGGGGGGCTAGCAGGGTAGAGTGCAGGTGTCACATTACAAAGGTCGACAAATGTATTAAATGCATTTTACGTGCTTGGACAAATGAATTTTCAGTTTTTATTTTTGTATATCCTGCAAGTGTCACTGCAACAGGGTAGTCTAACTATGCGTTAAGGTATGCAACAGTTGGCTGAGACTTTTTAGGGCAAGCTCATATTATTTTTACTTTGATATATGCACTACATTCAGTCAAATAATAAAATAAATAACAAAAAAAATGTTTACGCTTGTATCCGCCAAATTTATAGGGTATCTGCTAGTCATTAAATACTTAGTTTTCTCCAACTTTGATATGCAGGCTTTTTAATGTGCTTAAAATATTGAAAACTGTACTAATCCCTATCTTTTATAAGTTTACAGGGTATCTGTTTGCCCTACGTAAATTTTCTTCATAAAAGTTTTTTTTATATTTTGTTATAAATAATTGATTCTGCACGCAACGCATTTATATTATTCAAAAATGTGTTTTAATAAAAAATTCTAATTTTTATAGGGTATCTGTTGCTTGTAAATAGCTTCTTTATAGTTTTTAGATCATAATTTACTCTCTAATTTGCTTTTATAGGCGCGCTAGTGTCTAAGATGGATAAAAATAAGATTATTTCTGCATTAAAGAATTTAACAGGGTATCTACTAGTTGTATTGTTGCGTTTTACAACATTTACACTTATGCATATTTGTTGAACATTAACAATAATCATTTTTAGCAACATCAACACACACTTTTATGTTTACAGGGTATATGTTAGTCGTGCCGAAAATTCCTAAATAATGTATTACTTGATGCAAACACAGTTTGATGATGTTGCTGTTGTGGTTTTTCTCGTAATGCAATTAGAATGTGTACACAACTTTACACGTTTAACCTTAACATGAATACACTCAGTCAGTCAGTTATTCAGTTATTCAGTTATTCAGTCAGTCAGTCAGTCAGTCATTTATTCAGTCATTCAGTCAGTTAACCAGTTAGTCGCTGAGTTATTCATTTAGCTGTAACGTTACCAGCTTTAAAACAAATGAAATTTGCTTAATTGCATTTGTCAATTGCATTGTTTGTTGCTGGTAAAGCAGCTGGCCAAAAGTTGCCGGCAAACCGGAAGTTCTTCTTCCTCTCTTCCTCTCTCAACCTTTACCTCTCACTTCTACCCTCTCTCGACCTCTCTCTCTCCCTCTCCCTTCTCGCTTTGTTGGGCCACCTTCTATGACTCTGCTCTGGCAGCTGGCACCAACTTCAATTAGACCAAACGAGGGCGGTTTCTAACATATTCCAAACAATGCAGCTAAAACTAAAAACTACATTTAAAAAATTTAATTTTAGTGCCAATATTTCTTCTCTTATAAATGTGAATTATTTAGTTTAACTTTATTGTAGCTCTAACATTTTCTCAATAATATGAAAAACCTATTAATTAAATTTACATAAATTAGTTATGATTTATTGACTGCCTTTTTTTTAGTATATCTACAACACTATTATAAACTATTGAAGCACACTTCGATTTTTGTTTTTAATAGCAAAATTAATTTATATTCAAATGTAAATCTTAAATGCAGTTGAATTTTTTCATAGAAAACTCATACACTATGAATTTATCTCTATGATGACTTGATTTTTATTTTATTATTCAGCTTTTTGTTGAATATTATTTTTTTTTTACGAGTATAGCAAAGATTATTAAGAGCTTAAGGGTAAATCTTAAAATAGTAGTAGTAAATCTTATAAATTTTATATAAATATTGTTTAGCTAAGAGTTCTCATACTATTTAATATATCATTACAAACATTTTATTCAGCTACAAGAATTTTAATTAAAAACATATACCTTATCTTTATTGGATAAGCTTGAGCAACATCTGTTTTTATTTTCAACTGAAATATGTTTTAGATTTTCTTTTGGTCACCCTTGACTGGAAATCTATACTGGATGCTATTTAAAGACTAATTAGTGTTGCGTGTACTTATTGAACTGCCCTCGCCGCTCTGGCTCTTCTCTGGTCCGTCTAAACCGCAAGTGGCGTGCACATAATCAGACAGTACGGAAAACCCGAGTTTCCGAGTCTCGGGGACAATACGAATACGAATAGGAATACGAATGTGGTCTCAAAACAATGCGTTGTCTCTGTGCAGCTTCAATTGACCATTTCCGTTGCGGGGAACAGGGGAAAGGGTATGTGGGAAGGGAACATATGAGTAACATCTTTTGGATTAACTGCAGATGTTGAAAAAGTGTTGCAACCAAATAAGGCAGACTCAAAATGTATAGCAAAAAGTTGAACCCAATAAATGACGAAAAAGTTAAGCAAAAAATTTAAACACATATTCATAAAGAAAACATAGAATACACAATACCCTTTTAATTATTTGTGAAGTAGTTTGGTTTAAATTATATAGCTGCCATAGGAAGGATCGGTCGAAAATCAAGTTTTATTATGAGAAACTATTTTTTTCTTGGAGACATTTCTATTTTACATTTAAATTGAGTTTTTTAGATGCTGACCAAATTTGTTTTATATCGGACCACTATATCATATATCTGTCATATGAAGGATCGGCTGATAAGTTACCTTTAGTACAAAAACCCTTTTTGTTTTTTGAGTTGTCTTAGCCAATCTCATAGAATATGCATTTGGGGTTGTCTTATATACCCTGGCCAAGTTTGGTATAAATTTTACCACTCTAGCATATAGGTGTTATAGGAAGGATCGGTCGAAAATTAAGTTCTAGTATAAGAAACTTTTTTGTTCTCCCAGATATCGCAACGATATCTATAACATATGCATTAAAGTTGGTTCTATACAATATAATCAAGCTTGGCCTAAATCGGTTCACTACATCATATAACTGCCATACAAAGAATCGTTTGAAAATAAAGTTTTGGTAGTTAGAGTAGTGCTAATTTTTGTGGTTTTTGGTGATATTTGATCAAAAATCGCAGGTTGTGTTATTGGTATTTTGTCTTAAACAAATTTGATAAAAATCAGACAAATATAGTCGTAGAAATGAGTAGTTAAAAATTGTATACCAGGGTATTAAATGCTCGGCTTACCAAAGTTAAGCTTGCTCACTTGATTAATTCTACTTTTAATTGCATTTTTATATTATTTGTATGATTTGTAATTTCTAGTTTATTGAAAACTGTCAATATGCTGTAACTGTAATCCGTAATCTGTGCTATGTGTTAACTTTGGCTTATCAGTGTTGAGCTTCACCTTTTAACACTCCCCGCTACTCAACACTCCTCTCACAGCACTCAACACTCTTCTCCTCACACACCCACCACCTTGCTTACTCTCTCTCTCTCTCTCACTCACACGCAGAGGTTGCTCAATTACAAATGTTTGACGTTTGATGTTGTAAAAATGAAGATGATGAAGATGAAGATAAAGACAAGGAATAAATTATGAACTTACGACAAAAACGAAATTCTTTGCGTTGGTCTCTTTGCACGCTCTTCCTCTTGTTCTTTTTCTACTTCTTGTTGTTGTTGTTCGCTGCTGAAGCTGAACTTTTATTGTGTTGTTGTTGTTGCTGCTGCTTTCTGCTGCAAATCAGCTGCCAGGTGTGCGCGTATTGTTGTTGTTAACGAATTTGCATAAGCAGCGACGCACACAAACAAACACTCACACACACACACACACAGGCACACAGGAATAGAACAGGTTCTCTTGTTGTTTCTTTTGTTTGTTTGTATTTATTCCTGCTTTTTTGTCTGTTTTTATTTTGTATTATTTGTATATTTACTTTTGTTGATGTTGTTGTTGCTGCTGCGTAAAACGCGCGCGTGTCGCGTTGCAGTCGCTGCAGCCAAAAACGCGCAACTAAAATCCAAAAAACCGCGCAACTCAAAAAACGCAAACAAAAAAAAACACACAAACACACAGCTTGTGTGTATATTTCAAATTCCAACTGTCACCAAGCAGCACACATAAATTATATATATATGCAGTTATTTGAAAACAAAATAGGAAAAAAAATATATAACGTAAGACAAGAAGGTAGAAAATCTCGAAAAAATTTGAGCTCGCTTTGACTGTGCGCTCCGGAATGGCTTTTGTAGTGAGCAGAGCCCAGCACACGCTGCTGTCGCCGTCGACTGCCGCTGCCGCTGCTGCTTGGTTGGTCGTTGTTTCGTTTCGTTTCGTCTCGTTCCGTTCCGTTTCGTTTCTGTAAACCATACGCGCTGCTCGCTCGCTGCTCAAAACTGAAACATACTCCACTCAAATGCTCAGCTTCAAGCAAAGCCAGCCTCTGCTCGTTCGCTCTCTCTCTACACACAAACACACACACACGTGCAATGTGCGTGCGCGCGTCTCTATGTTCAAAGCTGGTGCCGCTCAAAGTCGCGCTCTTTGAGTGAGTACCATTGTGTTCCATTGCGTTGAGTTGAACTCGCCAATGCTTTGTGTTGTTGTTAAACATATTAAGCTTAGCATTAAAGCTGATCGCACAAATAAATTGGAGCAGCAATTGCACTGCACACACACACACACAAAGCGCATAGCCAAAATTTCAAGCCTCTCACTCACTCACTCACTCTGTTGAGCCACAGTTTGATTTCATTTGATTTAGATTTTTTTACTCAGCTCTTTTTTTGATTACTTGACTTCTTTTTTTTTGGTAATTGTTATGGTGGGTGTTGCAAGGGGGCAAAGATACGAGAAGAGGTAAGTATTTTTTTTTATACTTTTTGTTAATGCTTCGAATTTCATGATATTCTCTTTTGTTGCGTTTCTTTTGCTTTGCTTTCGGTGTCCAATTTAAAGTCACGCCAACAACAACGACAACAACAAGTAACATTTTAAAAGGTAAGGTTTTTTTTGTATTCCCGTATAAAAATGCGGTAAGAAGAAAAACTGGAAATTCAAATGTTGTTGAATTTAATTTCTTACCTTTATTTCTTTTGGCCATATTCTTTGGTCGTTGACCACACAGCTAAAGTCGACTATTGAATGCCCTTTAAAACCAGGGATTACAAATTGTAACCGGAAACGTAACCGTAACCGTTAATCGGTATTAATCGATATATTTGAAATCTAGAAGATTTACAATGTCCGACCAACTTCAAACAGTCATAACTTGATCAAAACTCAACCGATTTTCAAGCGGAATATCATTTTGATCATAATTTGGCCCCCAAATTGATTCTGCATTTAAATTGTTATCATCTAGAAAATTCGATATATTTTCGATTCTAAGCCCTTTATCATCCAATTTTCCATACATTGACATTTTTTCGATAACTTTGATCTCTCATAACTTCATCAAAAATTAACCGATTTTTAAGCGGAATATCGTTTTGATCATGATTTGACTCCCAAATTGATTCTGCATTTAAATTTTTATCATCTAGAAAATTTGATATATTTTCGATTCTAAGCCATCTATCATTAAATTTTTTATTTTATAATTCTTCTAGCGCTACAAGATCTTTAACCATTAAATAACTTTAAGATAATCAAGCTTTACGCTTATCAATTTATTTCGTTATCAATAAAACGGAAGTAGTATGACAAATGTTATTATAGTTAAAGTTTAGTTCTATCAATTAGTATTATTGGCTTAAGTCATTTATGTACTTCCCCTTCATTAATTTAAGTAGTGCTATTATATCAATACCTGGAATGTTGATATGATACATTACTTTCAACTTTGAAATGACATTATCTGTTGATTTAGTTGAATTACCCGAAAAACGTACTTCAACTTTTGGTCAGTTCATCAGTCATTCAATATGGCGACGCTCAAATTACAGTTATATGGGGTAGTCGTGTTATTTATAAGGTTTTCTTATAGCCCCTCAAGACAGTCTCCCCAATTCCCCGACTCCTTTCCATAAAACAGACAATATCATGCAGCGAACTCGTGGGTTACTTTTTTTTATTATACCCGTTACTTAAAAAATAAGTAAAAGGGTATATTGTGATCGTTGAAATGTATGCAACAGGGAGAAGGAGGCATCTCCGACCCTATAAAGTATATATATTTATTTATGGTAAATAACGTAATCTATTAATATTATCTATAATATAACTTAACCACAGCAAGATCGGACAAGTAGAACGGGAGTAATAGCTAACCAAAGTTATTAATAAAGTTTCTATTTCAATACAATCACCTAAAAGTATGCAGTAGTTTTTATAAGGTAGTAATTTCTTTAAAGTACTTATATATATATTGAAATATTTAACGGGTATCCTATGGTCGGGATCTCAACTATAACCTTTCCCACTTGTTTTTTTTTTAAAATTTCTTGCTTTTTTTTTGTCTTTTAAGGTTTTTTTCTTTCATGTCTTGAATGGTCCTATAATAAACTGCGCACTTTCGTAAGATTGAAATAATTCAAGTGCCTTGTCATTACATACGTACATGTGTACATACATATGTACGATCTTGAGCCAGACTTTTGAGATTTCTGCCTTTCACTCTGTCTGTCTCACGTTTGGACGTTGAAGCCGATAAACATTTCGATAGCTCGTTGTCTTTTTTGTGGGTGTTACGTGCGCGGGAGCACGGAAAATTTACGTGACATTGATTTATGAGTGCGTTTTGTGTACGTGTTTGTACGATTGTATGTGTGAGTGCGTGTTCTACAATCACTATTGCATTCCGCTTGATTTGGGATAGTCCACAATTGCAGTGTTCCTTCCACTACACTGCTAAAAACATATATTTTTCTCAACTTTTTTTTTGTATGTACATTTTTATATAATTAAATTTGTCATATTAAAATTTAGGGTTCTTAGAAACTTGATTTTTTTCAGTATACAACATGATTTTCTTGTCATTTTCTTTTTTATTTATCTCAAACATTTATCTGCCCTTGTACTATTTTTTTATGCTATTGTTTTATATATATATACATTTTTAAAGCGAAAATTCTAGTCCTAAAAATTGTGTGAAGAGCTTTGATTCTTAAAATATACACATTTGTTTTAAATGTCATATTACATTTTTTAATTTTGAATATCCAATTTTTTTCAGTGCACAACATGTTTTTCCTTCTCCTGTTCCTTTTTATTTATCTCAAACCTTTATCGCCTGCTCACATTTCTAAGCGTCTTTGCACTCAATACACTTTTCACTCAAGGCTCACTCAATTGCACTCTTGACGCTCTCGCTCTCTTGCAATTCGCACTCAGTCTACGCATTGAGCAGCTGCTGCTCCTTTATTGCAACTTCCTTTTTCTGTTTTGCTTCCGCGTGCGGGCAGAGCGTCGCTGTCGTCGTCGACGTCGAGGGTTGCGACGCGCTTGCAGCTTCCTTTTTTTTTTTTGTCTTTGCCACGCGGCGAGTGTGTTTGAGTGTGTGTGTGTATGTGACAGTGCCATTGAAAGTTGGCTCGTTTTTTTAATTATGCTCCGTTGCAAGACGTTAAATGTAAAGATCAAAGTGCAACATGTTGCAGTTGCACATTGGCCATTATTTTATATTTCCAAAGTATATAGTTACTACAGAAAAGGGGGTGCATGCCACAAACATATGTACATACAAAAACATATGTACATCATTTATGTATACACACTGTACTTGACTTTTCGCAGCTGAAGATCGTTGCATATTTGTGGCACGTAGGCAGAGGACATTGAGATATTTATGGGATTGATCTGCATCTGTACTGCATAAAATACTATTCACAATTTAAATAGCATCAGAAAATAGATCAAGTATCTTTAAGAATCTTTGAGCTACATAATAAAGATATTGTATTGATAATTTCCTTATATAATATATTTAATTAATTTAATATACAAAATGTATTTTATATTTATATCTATATATGTATAATATTAAGATTGGTATTTGGATAAAATTCTTCAAGTTTGTAAACTATACAATAAATAAGTAAAAGACTTTCATATATTTCACATACTTTATAATACATTTCATATTTCAAATAAGCATACCAAATTTATTTGCTTATCACATTTCTGGCTTTAAAATGTAATATATTTCGTGGAATTCGCAAATTGCTTTTATAATTTTTATGCACATTTTTTTTCGGTTTCTTAGAGTAATATTTTTACGATTTTATCATGTTTCTTTTTTTATAAGTATCCGGTTGAATTTGTTTCGATCAAGTTGATTAATTCCTAAGAATTTTGACTAAAATGCGACATTGAAAAAAATATACATTGAATTGTAAATACTTCATTTGATCAGTTTAATGGCAGTTATTAATAAGAAGTCAAATTATTACTAAGCTTGTTGAAAATTGTCAAAGTATTTTAAAATGTTTGAAGTTTTTTCTTTTTTTTTTTTTGCAAAAGTTAGTTTTCTATAGACTACGAGTGTTTCTCTGACAATATAATGTTAAGATTAGTAAAAAGAAACGACGGTACCAAATTTTAGAAAAATATTTCCACTAAGAACTTAATTTAGATAGTAATGGATAAATGGACAGTCAGATGGTTCTATTAATGTAGAAATAGATTTCGTGACAAAGTACGAAGTAAACATGACAATTTGTAAAAACAAAGAAAGTCACTTCAAAGTCGGGAAAACGTTTAAATGAGCTGAGAACAAGCATTAGAAATGTCGATTGAATGGACACTTGAGGCATGCAACATGAGCTCTCGAATTGTAAAGAGAAAACCGCTTGAAAAGTCAAACTGGAATTGTTTCTGTGGTTGACAGGCTTGAAAGGAAGACGACTTTTCTTTAACATTGAGAAATGGTGATTGGTTTTAAACCATGCCACAACGGACTCCCAAGTCACATATGTACATATTGCACATATATGCGAACCGAAATGGGGCATAAACCATATAAAGAAAACAGACAACTAGATGGTATTGTTGATGTCTGATGGCGGTTCACTGTGGATCGTTTCAATTACGAACGTGTGGGTTTTAAGGCTTGGCCGGGCCAACAGTTAGTGGTAACAGAATGTTGGTACACTCTGAAAAAATTATTCCTTTATATAATAATGAGAAAATAGAAGAAATTACGTCCCTACTTGAATTTAAACCATTTTTATCATAATACTCTAAAATTCTTATGTACTAAATTGATTAAGTTAAGCATGAATCAATCTTAAATTAAAGATTCTGAGAAAACATTGCTATATGATAAAATTGTCTCAGCTATGTTGTGTAAAAATTTTAGCCTCCTAGTTCTTATGGTTTGGACTGTGCAATGATCAGTCAGTCAATCAGGACAAAGAATTTTATATATATAGACAGTCCGACCCTAAGCAAATTTAGTGGGAATATATAAGACCTTATACCCTATACCTTATACCTTATAATACCCTTTTTTGCAAATTTTTAACGGGCAGTTAAAAATTTTCACTTACAAATTTCCAGGATTTCGAAAAACGAACTTGAAATTTGTTTTTTGTACACAGCTTTTGAAATTTTGAACTCAGTCAGTTTTAAAGATTTTTTGTACTTCAATATACCCTGTTTAATTAGGAAGATCTTTAATTTTTTCGCAGTGTAAGCAAGATCGTTGACAATGCTGAACTCTTTGCCAAGAAGCGACCACAAACCAAAGCCAAAAGCTAAAGCTAAAGCAGAAGCAGAAGCATAAAAAAGCAGCTTTCAGTTTGTTTGTATTGTTCTATGTGTGTTTTGTCTCTCTGTTTAAAGTTTAATGCCCTCGTTTGGTCTTGGGCGCCCAATGATGAAATTCCAATAAGAATTTCTAAAGTATGGCGGACACACAATTGAAGAAGCACGCTTATAGGAAGGGGGGAATTGTGGAGGGGGGAGCACAACAAAAGTCGTGTTTGAGCCAAAAGGTTTTGTTCCATGTGTGTGTGTGTGTGTGTATACCTGTTGCCCGGCAATTGTTGTTGTTGTTGTTGCTATGCAACAAGTTTCTGTTGGCAGCTCCAAGCGATAAACGATTATCGATAGGCAATGACGATAAGAAAATAACAAAGGATGCGAACCTGGTTACAGCTGACAGCTAGCGCTAGAACAACTCAAGAGAGAGACAGAGAGAGAGAGAGAGGGAGAGAGCACGCGCTTGTGCTAGCGAGCAGTGTTGCCATTTTAGCCTGTTTTTTGACAGTTTAAATAGCCAGATTTGAAAATAATAATATAAAGAAAGGAGGTAAAAATAAATTAAACAAAAAAAAAGCTTAGCACAAACGCTGTAAAAACAAAATTTTGAAGTTAATTTTTAAATTCAGAGGTTCAAATTTATCTCAGTAATAATTGTTTAACTTATTTCTGTTCTTTATTTTGTAAGTTATTCTTAGAGGGTTAAAAATGTTTTAGCTATGTTCAACTAACCTTTTCTTTTGGACCGAATAAGCTATATTAATTAATTAAAAAATATTTGACAGCACTGTTAACGAGCGCTAGAGTTTTCGTGAGCGCGCGTTAAATTCATTAAGGTGTGTGTGTGTGTTTGTTAGCGAAGCCTCTCTCTTGCTCTCTCTCTCTCTCTAGCTCGCTGAACGCGCTTGAAACGAACGAAAACGAAGTTAAAACAACGCTTCAGTACTAGCTTGGCATTTGCTGACGACGCTGACGCTGACGACTTCAACTCTCTCTCTGCTTTGTGTGCGTGCCGTTTGTGGTACGTGTATGTGTGTGTGTGTGTGTGAGTAAAGAGTGCGTCATCAACCCACCCAACCACCCACCAAACCAACTTGTGCAATCGTTAAGCATCAAAGCGCAAAGAAGTCAAAAAGAAAGCACGAAAAAAATCAAATCAAAACAAACAAACTAAAATGTCAACGTCGCCGTCGTCGTCGCTGCCGCTGCTGTTTGCTGCGCTGCTTTTGTGCTGCTGCTGCGTGCGTTACAGCGTTGCCATCGAGTGTTACGTTTGCGATGCAAGCGATACAAATAATCCCTTTCAATGCGGCGAATGGTTCGATCGCTTCGATGAGCCCGATATACAGCCACAGAATTGTTCCAGTGTCCATGGCGCCACATTTTGTGTGAAGCATGTAGGACGCTTTGAGGGCGGCATTGGTGCGAAGCGCTTCTGCAGCTCCAAAGATTTGGGCAATTATTGTGATTATGTGCGTAATAAAGGTGATCGCATGGATTATCGCAGTTGCATTTATACTTGCGACACCGATGGCTGCAATTCATCCAATCAACTGCACGCAACTGGACTTTGGGGTGTGGCGACTTTGCTGCTCTTCACGATCTGGCAACGCTGCTGAGCGCAAGAGAGCGCGCAAGAGCGAGAGAGCGATCAACTAAACAAACATAGCTTTTTTTTGTAAACAAAGTACACAAACACACACAAACATTCCCACACGTTTTTTTTAAACAACAAATTGTAATCTTATATCTTTTTTTTTGATTGTTTATAAGTTAAGCTGTTAGATTTATAAGTTGAACAAAAGTAAAGTTTCTCACACAACAACAAAACGAAACGGCTTAAATGAAATGGAATGGCATGGGAATGAAATGGAATAAAACAGCGCTTGGTTAAGTGAGAAGAGCGCGTGTTACGTACACAGGTAGACAGACGTGGAAGACTGCTGCCAATTTAGCTATTTTATAGCCAGCTCTGGATATTTTTCTAATTCGATTGCTAGAAATTTTGAAAAATTCACTTAGTTGAGAAACTAGCTATTTTAAATATATAGTTAGTTATGTTTAGCTACTTTTGCAGATTCAACAACAAAAAATATCAAAAATATATAAAATTGGAAGAATGGATGCCTATAATACCAATATTATTATTATGACAAAATGTACAAAATATTGAAAGTTTTGGAAAACAATATAAAAACCAAGTCTGCAAAACAATCGCCTTGTTAAAAACTAAAGGATTAAAAAAAGTTGACTGTTTTGAAAGCCAATTTTCTTGAAAAATTTAGCTATTTTTTAATGCTCATCTATTTTTCGTTGTAAAAAATGGGCAACACTGATGGGGGACTGTTGCATGGAGCGGATGGGGCGTTATTTGATAGCTTTGCGGCAATATTTGTTAATCGACAGATTGATATCTGTGGCGGCCACAGCGATTGCAACTGCAACTTGTGACACACATTCTGGCGACGCTTTTGAAAGTTGTCGTTGTTGTTGTTGTTGTTCTGATCGCTGTTGCTGTTGTTGTTGTTTTTGTGGTTGTTGCAGTCTATCGCCTTGAATTGGCTTAGAACCCGACTGACCCTCAATCAAATGACTTGCAACCTGCAACCAACGGCGGCACGACGCATCTCATCAGCAAATTGAAAAATAAAAAAAAAAATAAAAAAAAAAAATTGATATTGACATTTCATTAAGCGAAAAACCATTTAATCCAGCTCAATTCTCGCTGATCTGCGGTTCGCATTTGGCTGCCGTCGATTAAGGTCGCTGTCAACCTGTTTGCATACCCTACCCCAAGGGTAGCATCATTTTTACACTCGACAAGCAATAGTAACCTATGTGAACTCGACTTGTTTTGAGGTTATGTTGATGAAATTTGGTACAGTTGCCGCAAATCACTTAAGATAGCATATTTGTTGAAATGGCATGGGTTGGTTAACTATATCTCATAGCTACCATAGAAAAGATCACACAAAATATTGATTTTTCTAAAAAAAAGAACTTTTTTTTTCAGATAAACTATCAAACTAGATATTTGAGATAGTTTCAGATAAATAGTTTCTACAAGTTTCGGAAAGATCTCTATAATTTTAATCAATTATGATAAAAAGTCGGTAAACTGCATATATAATTATATAAGTATTTTATAAGAAAAAAAATTTCTTAAAGAAACTGTATACATATATATATTCTCAGACAATTTACAGTCTTATACGGTCAAACTCTATTAAATTCGTAATGACTTGAAGCGTAAGAGAATTAATTCTTCTTTGTTGCTTGTGGCTTTTGAGGTTAGAAACGCCGCCCACGTTGTCCCAATTCCGATTTCAATTCCAATTCGAATTCACCGTACCAATTCCATTTACAGTTTTAGCTCATTGCGTAATTGCCTAAATTGAAAACGCCTTGAGGAACTATCATTGTCATGCGGCGCTAATTTGAGTCTCTACGCCTGGGCGGACAATACCACCCAAAAAAAGACGAAAAAATAAGAAAAAACGTGAAGAAAACATCTCAAAAGATCACATATACATAGACACTGAGTGATCACAATTTTTGTGAACTATATATAGTTGAAATTTCTTGTTCTAATCGACGCTTGTTGCCTCTTATCAGTGAGCACTTGACTAATCTACGTGTATTGTCGTAATAATGGATCCTCCTCTTGATTTCAATTGACTTTTATGACATTGTCTCATCAGCAGAAACATCATGTTGTCTGAATTTGAGCAATGCCCTCTTAATATGCCAAGAGTGCTACGGATTGATGTTGAGTGGGGCCTTAAAAAAAAGTAACTTTTATTGATAAAGGTTATGCGGAAAACGAAGAGCAAAGTTTACGAACTATTAAGATACTTAAGATGGGTAAATAAAATCAAACAGCTTTTAAAGTAAATTAGAATAAAAGTTCTACTTTAAAGAGAAGATTTTGATTTGAAAACGTAACTTTTAGAATAGTTTTACTTTAGTGGAAAAGACTGGGAAAAATGTGCCTCAGTTTGATAATTTGGTACAGTTGCTTCATTTAATTACAGTTGTTATAAGAAGATCGTAAGTCTAAAATCTTAATTTGTCCTTATAAAAGTTGATCATATTCATCTACTTTTGAAATGTTCAATCTTTAAACTTACATTCTTCTCAATCTCAGACTGTGAGAATATCACATTATTGCCTAACATTTGAGAATCGTGCTAAATGCTAACTTTCGAGTGGATTTATGATCTATACTTATGAATATTGAGGTTAATGCCGAAGCGTGTTGATTATTCCGTTACAAATTGAAGGCTATAAATTGTAGTCAAAGCGACTAACTAGCTGTTAATCTGAAAATTACGATTGTACCTATTATGCATGCACGCTTATCAATAAATACCCTGTAAATACAAGTTGGGTAAGGGCTTGAAGACGACAGATGTACTCCACATAATTCAATTATTACATTTTTTTGCTTAGTAAATATATTAATACAGAGTATGCTAAGTCTAGCATGCTCTACAGTTTGCTTTAGTACTCTTAAAAAGGTAGCTAAGGAAGATTCTATGACCTAAAGAAGTGATCTTTAGCTGTAAGCAGCTATTCTAACATGTTTTCTGAATTTTACAGGGTATTTTAGAGTTTATTTTAAAATTCCCTTAAACTGGTTTAGACAAATTAATCAGTTTGATAAGGAAACATATAGGTTCTAGCTGATTTGCATAGCTACTTCTGTGCTCTTAAAGGGTATTTTACAGTCTAAGATTTATAAAAGTAAATTTTTTTTTTAAAAACTGGATTTTCTTTACTCTTTAAGTATATGTTAATAAACTTTTCTCTGATTTAAGGCGAATCAATATTTTTTAAATATTTCAACTATGAATTATTTCAAAATAGTTAGAAAACTAAAAGATATTTTAGAAATTAGGATACTATAAGTCTTAAAAAGGGTGTAGAAGGTATATTTTTGGGTTTTATAGGGTATCTCACTGTTTTATAGCGTAAAATAATGAGTTCCTTGAGCAAATTTCTAATTAATTTGGGAATAAGGATGCTATAAGTTTTAAAATTATATTATGAGTTTTATATGGTATCTCGCAGTCTGCCAAGCGTTTAACTGATGTGATTTCTTCTGGAATTGTCTAAGGCGAGAGGTCAATAACATTTGCTGATACGCCAGACATGACAAGATGTTTTGTGCCGAAATAGGCGACTAAAGAGGAGGGAGGAAAACAGCATATGGAAAAGGGATGAGGGGGGATGAAATTGTGGAGAGAGGGAGGGAGAAACAGTAGCAAAGTTGCTCAAGGTCATTGCCAAGTGGAAAAGCAACAGAAATGCAATGCAAACTGAAAGCATAAACAAAACAAAGAACAAAAAAAACGCTGAAAAGGCAGAAAGAGAAGAGAGAGAGAGAGAGAGAGAGAGAGAGAGAGTCAGAAGCTGGAGTTTGGAAAGAGAAAGAGTGAGAGCATAAAAATAGAAACGCAGACAGAGCAAAACGGAAATAGCAGACAAAAATACAGACGAAACAGAAGTGTATGGAAAAATCTGAGGAACTCGCATAGCACAACAGAATCAACAAAGGCAAAAGATATGTACATTTATAAAAATTTCCGGGCAATAAAAATCGACATTAGAACGTGCCACATGCTGCACACACACACACACACACACACACATACGTCGCGACAGACACGTAAACAACCCCCGTAATGCCGCTTACGGAACTCAACCCTTGTCCCTGCTTTGATTTTACCCAAATATTAAAATGCATTTCTGAATTTCCTGGAAACTGCTCGAAATTTTATGAGCTGTTTACTTTGGTATTCGAACTTCGAATCGAATTCGAAAACGAATTTTTTTTTGGGTTATTTTGGAGTTCCATTTCTGGTTTGCGTGTTTCTTTTCCGGATTTGCGTCGTTTCGATTTTCAGGGCTGCTGCGACGTCATTTTTACACACACAAGGGTTGCTTCCCTCACACTGCTCGATCCTAAAAGAGCAACTCTCTTTCACTCTCACTCTCTCTCTCTCTTTCGGAGAGTGCAACTTCCTTTGTTTGCGAACTGTACCCGCGTTTTTTGAGTGACTTTTTTGAGCTGAAAACTGACCTACGCATTATTTGCCAAACTGTGGTTGCAATTTCCTCATTCGTCCTGTCGAAAAATACTTCCGGAACAAAGGAACAAAGACAAAGACGCAATACGGAAACAAAGACTATGAAAATTCCATACTATCATAAAAATTTTCAACTGCGAACTGAGACAAAGACTCGACGAATTTTATTTAAATTTTAAAATAAAGTAATACAAATTTTAAGTTTTTCCCTGGGTTTAGCTTGGGCTCTTAAAGTTCTCTTAACATGTGGAAAAAAAAATGAGATTAGGAAAGGTAACTGAAATAATGCTATTATTATCTTGAAAATAGCTTAAGACGCAAAAAAAGTGACGCGGGATTAGTTTTAAGCAAATTATGAAGGCTTGCAGTCAAGTTAGGAAGACTAAGGATGATTTAGGGATATTCCTGGGATAATCCTATTCCAAAATTTTGGAAAATTTAAATAAAAATAATATGATCCCAAAAGTTATTTCCACAGACAAAGTAAGAACTTTTCGTCACTTTAGTTATCATGCTAATATTCAGATTTCTGCTTTTCCATCTTTCCCCATTTAAAAATTATCATATATGAACAATCTAAAAGATATTGTTATGAAATTTGGTATACCTGAAATTTAGTATATTTATAATGTATTCTCCAAATTTCATTACTTTAACATAAGAAACAAAGAAGTTATGAAAGAAGTTAAAGTTGAGAAAGATGTCTAGGAAGATTACCTTGTAATGTATTTAATAATTTATTTTCATAGAAGTTTCAGGCAAGTTTAAGGCCTGAAATTTCTTCTTTTATCCAGTTGCTGCCACCTTTGGGGTCATGCCACGGCAATCACGTGGCCAAAATGAGGCCAAGTACTTATTGCAATTGCTAATAAATCGTAATAAATGCGCTTGAGATGCAAATTGAATGTGGTTCCTGTTATTCCCCTCCTCCCCCAATTCCAGCCCCACCCACAATACATTTTGGGGCGACAAAACATTTGCTAATCCGTAGAAATTAAATGCAATTGAAATAAATTTACATGCCAAGAAAATTGGCAGACTCGCACGAGGCATGCAACAAGTGTTCCAATTGCATAAATTTATTGGCAACGAATTCAGCGAGAGCAACGGCAACGGCAACAAAATGACCAGACACAGGTCTGCAGCAGGTCCACAAGTTCCCATTCCCATCACTACTTTCAACCCCAACCCCATTTGCATCCCCATCTTGCTGCATGGAGCTCGTTTCGCTTGGTTGGTGCAGTTCAAAGTGTTAATTGTTGCATAAATTTTGATAATTGATGCAAATTGTTTGTCACATGGAATTTCCCAAGGATTGTCATGAGGTAAACGGAAAAGTTTGAGATATTTTTTATTATCATTATCATTATCATTATCATTATCATTATCATTATCATTATCATTATCATTATCATTATCATTATCATTATCATTATCATTATCATTATCATTATCATTATCATTATCATTATCATTATCATTATCATTATCATTATCATTATCATTATCATTATCATTATCATTATCATTATCATTATCATTATCATTATCATTATCATTATCATTATCATTATCATTATCATTATCATTATCATTATCATTATCATTATCATTATCATTATCATTATCATTATCATTATCATTATCATTATCATTATCATTATCATTATCATTATCATTATCATTATCATTATCATTATCATTATCATTATCATTATCATTATCATTATCATTATCATTATCATTATCATTATCATTATCATTATCATTATCATTATCATTATCATTATCATTATCATTATCATTATCATTATCATTATCATTATCATTATCATTATCATTATCATTATCATTATCATTATCATAACTATCATTTTTTTGACAAGGCATCTCTCAGTCAATAACTCTCTGTACCTTCCAAAGTTGTGACAATTCTTCGCTCTTTCTGTCGCTGTCCATCTTTAGATATAGCGACTCTTTTTGGGGCTAAGAGCAAAACGTTAAAAGACAACTCAATAGGGGCCAGAAGAACCTGTCCTACCAGTAAGCTTGTTCTGCTTCTTCATTATCATCTTTAGACCAACTCGAAAATGTTAACGGTCATTCACCATGTGAGAACCAGAACCGAAGTCAAACAATAAGAAAATAAAACAATGCTCGTTCCATACAATTATTTATTATGTGATTCTTTTTTGTTGTCTTTTTTTTGTTGTAGATTTCAAAAGCGCCGTTTTTCGGTTGGTATTTTATTATTTTTGCTTTGTCAGAGCTCCAAATAAATAAAGTTTCGGGAATAAAATACAAAAAAGAATTAAACAATACAAAAAAAGAGACACTTGATATGCAAACGATAAAAGAAACGTGCATGATACCTATTTTGCCTATGTGACAAATTTACTTGCTTGATTTCAATGCCCCAGACAATCCAACAGTCTAGCAATTCAACAATCCCACAATAACCAGAACAGTTTTCCTTCACGTTTTGTGTTTTTTTTCCTTTTTTAAATTGATTTCATTTCGAAAGTCTACAAATGTATTTTGTGAGTATTTATAGTATAATGTAATGACTTCAATACCCTTTATAGTGTTATATATACCACTAATGAAATATTTAATGCATTAATGTAGGAAATTTTGAAGTAAAATTTAGTAATTTGTGTGTATTTATTGTCGTCAGCATTTGGATGACATTAAGAAATTTAAGACCTTACAAGACTTAGTTTGTAATGACAAATCAATAAAATTTTTAATCCATTAAAAAAACTATAAAAACTTCTAATGATAATTATTTTAATTGTACAAGTATCGTTAAAGAAACATTCTCTATATTTCTAACATACGTTTTTATACTTTTTATTAAATGGGTATATTCATTATAAAGTATACAATACAGGGTATTAGATATTCAAGACTCTCCATAAAGATATACCCTCTAATTATTTTTATTTTTAATATTAACTCAACTACTCACTTAAAGAGACAGCAAACACATGTCGAGTGTCAGCCTCAAGAAGGAGACAAGAGGCGTAACTACATAGTTAGGGGGCGTGACGGGGCGGGACGAATCGGGGTGTGTTTGCTTGTGTTTGGATAACAAACTCAAAGTGAATTTAACTTGTCGGCATTGACCGCAAAATAGCCGCGAGTTGGCAAATATAATAATTGGCAAATACCTAAAAAAGAATTAGAAACCAAAAGATTTTTATTTATTTTGCTTCGAATCTGTCCAAATTCTGTCAGTCAATAAAATATATACTTAATGCGAAGAAGTATAAATTCAGGTGGAAGTACTCGACTATAAGATACCCTAATTCACTTAAGAGAAAAAACTGAATTTTTTGAAAGAAATAAAAAGAAAGGAAATAGGAAATTAAGAAATCTTGTGTATTTTTTCATTATTTTTCCTGCTACATACATACTTTTGCCTCAAGCATACCCGATATTATTAAAGATTATTTTGAGTTACAGGGTATCAAACGATAAAAACCAGAGACGTGCTCGAATAAGGCCTGCTGATCAGGTGTCATAACTAACTGGCAATTACATGTAGACGAATATGGCGACCGAATGAATTTTATGGATGATTTTCGAGTTATTTTTTTTGCCAGCAAACTTCAAGTGTCGAAATGTTACAAGCTTTAAAAGCTACAAATTGACAGACAATCCAAATAAGTACATAATTGCGCAAGATCTCAGGATCTTAAGAGTTGAAAACATGAAAAGTGCGTAGGGGAATTTAGTTGGGGTTTTTACTTTAAGAAACTGAGTGTTCGTATTTGTTATCTGCAATTAACCAATAAAATCTCAGGATCTGTAGAAACAATTCTCATGAAACTAGTTGTAATTTTAAGCTAAGGATTGTAATGTTATTTTATCATATCATTTTTATTGGGTTCGGTGTATAAGATGAGATATTTCTTGATATCTCAGGATCTAATGAATCGTTTTCGATGAAACTTTTTTAAAACTGTAAGTAAAGCATTGTAATGTTATTTAATCGTTTGATTAACTTCGGGTTCGGTGAATAAGATGAAGTATTTGATAACCCATATGTTACCATATATTTTTTGAAATAACATTACAGATTCCTTGACTTCAATTGCTTGCTTGAGATGAACGAGATTAAATCTTTGATATTTGATTGAAAACCACGCCTGCTGTCGGTGTCAACGGAAAGTGGGTTAAACCACAGTAAAACCACAGTCAAGAGCGTCAAAACAAAGTCAAGACAAAGTCAGGCCCCGATAAACCAAATGAAAAAAGGGGGTTAACTGTCTTAGCTTTTTGTAAGTTGGCCCACATGGAGCCACACCCACACACGATCACAGTCAGCACCACATGATAAGGTGGTTCGCCTTAGCCGGTTTTAACGTTTCTTTCAATTTCTAAACTGGCCGGCGGCCATTTTGACTGTCGTTTTTTTTTGGGGGGTAATTTGAATAATTTTTGGAATTCGAATTGATTTTTTTGTTCGTTTCTTTAAACCAGTTCCCACACAAAAATATACAAAAGAGAAAGAAACAGAATCAAAATAACTTAACAATAAATTTATTTTATAAAACAGTTAAAAAAAAAAAAATTTAAAGAAATCCATAATTTATTTCTTAGAGCTTAATTTAATGCATATAAAATTACGGTCTAAACGGGCAGTGTGGCGCCCTCTGTCGGTGATTTTGGTGCAGTACTTGAGGCTGCCCCACGATGATGCAACAAGGGGGCATCCACTGTGTCCAATCTTTCGAGATTTGGAAAATTTCCCGAACTACCGCCAGCTGCTTCCCTTTCGCGTGCTTTATAATCGTTGATATCGTTATCGTGTATCGGATCGTTGGGGAACTCACTTGCCAGATGGTAAATGACCTTTGTGAAGAGAAACTCGGACAGGTTCGTGCGTAAAAAGAACAGGAACATCCAATTGGAGAAATTGCATTTGGAAATCACGGATTTTAGATCCGATTCATCCATTTTGCCAGGCTTCGCCCAATACAGTGAGCATTTGGTAAAGGTAACGCTGAAAGTGAAAAAAATAAAGCACTCTTTAGACTAAGAAATTACGGAATTTCTAGGAAGGTATTATGATGTCATTTTTTTTTGAAAAGTTTGATCTCTCATATCTTTATCAAAAATTAACCGATTTTCAAGCGGAATGTCATTTTGATCATGATTGGCCCCCAAATTGATTCTGCATTTAAATTTTTATCATCTAGAAAATTTAATATATTTTCGATACTAGGCCATCTATTATCCAATTTTCCATACATACCCCTTGACATTTTTTCAAAAACTTTGATCTCTCATAACTTCATCAAAAATTAACCGATTTTCAAGCGGAAAGTCATTTTAAGCATGATTTTGCCTGTAAATTGATTCTGCATTTAAATTTTTATCATCTAGAAAATTTGATATATTTTCGATTCTAAGCCATCTATTTTTCATATATTCCCCTTGACATTTTTTCGAAAACTTTGATCTCTCATAACTTTATCAAAGCTTGACTGATTTTTAAGCGGCATATCGTTTTGATCAGATAATAATATTAATAATATTAGTCTGCTGTTTTCGTAATATAACTCTTAAGTAATCGAAAAAAAGTTCTATAAATTACTTACTTTTTGTAGCAGAAGAGCGTAAGGAGTCTCCAAAATAGTCCCAAAACGGTGACAGTGAAGAGAAAGGCATACCAGAACCAAAGTATGGTATAGATCTTCTCGTTCATAATGTTCAAGGCCATGACACAGAGAGTATCGTGTTGTTGCAAGGAACCACCCGAACCGTATTTGTAGAATGTACACTTGGTGACCTTGGGAAATACCATATCGAGGGCATCCATTTTATCGACCCAACGTTCTCGCAACACTTTGATACCCAAAGTGAGAAACTCTCGGCCCAGAAATCGATTTGTCCAATAAATTTGAATGCACAAATTTAACAAATTCAGCAGCTCGGCAAATACCAAATGAGCTCCCCATGATTGATTCAATCGCATGCGATCAATCATGGTACGTCGTATATTAATGATACGCTCTTCCGCCTCCGCCATAGAGGGTATATTCAATTTGCCAATTCGCATGCTATCATGCTTCAGATACTTGGTTAATCCAACCATACGTAGTCCATAAACCAAAGCCTTGATGCGACCACCTTCCCACTTCTTCCAGAGCATGTGTGGCATGTAGAAGCACAGAGCCTGGGCAAACAACACAAAGGGCACCCATTGATAATAAGCGTGACGCTTGATTGTATCCTCTTTGCTGTTGTAGGGTCCAATACCGGGTTGAAAGATGCTGCCGGAATCGAGAGCTGTGTTGTTCATATGACGCACCTGAGTTGGAGATAAGAATGAAGAAGTGTTAATATAATTTGAGCGTTAACAAAATATAGGAAATACAGGGTGCTCTGCTCTCTGTAGCAATGCCCTCAAAAAGCGCACATGAATTTATTAGTAAAAAGTAGTGAAATAAAAGAAGCAGCAGATATTTCATTGAGAACTCCTATCAAATTTAGTTGTAAACTTAATTTAATGTCAGCTATACAGGGTGCTCAGTGATGCTTACCAAGATAGCTGAGACTAGCTGAGAAATAGAAGAAACAGCATGGATTTTGTTAAAAATTCCTAACAAATTTTAAAATAATCCCAAATAATAATACAGGGTGCTCAGTGATGCTTACAAAAATAGCTGAGAATAGTTGAGAAATTGAAAAAGTAGTTAAGATTTTGTTGAAAATTTCTAACAAATTTTAAAAGATAGCTATACAGGGTGCTAAGTAGGATATCATTTTTAGTTAATAGCTTAATTTAATGTCAGCTAAACAGGGTGCTCAGTCGTGCTTACAAAAATAGCTGAGCAGAAACTTTAAAAAGCAGTATAGATTCTGTTAAAAATTCCTAACTAATTTTAAAGTAATCTCAAATAAAAGACAGTTACACAGGGTGCTCAGTAGGAAAACATAACCCTCTAACCACTTCCATAGAGGCAGTAGATAAGTTGAAAGCTCTTTAAGAATTCCTTAACTAATTTAGAAGACTATTAAAATTTAAGGAACTGGTTAATAACATATTAAAGACTAACTTTTAAAAATGTCAGCTATAGCGGGTGTTCTACAGAAGTGCATAATCCTAAAACAGTTTACATGAAGAAAACAGAAGGAGGAAATAGAAGGAACACTTGAGATTTAAAAGTTCCTACACAGTTTAATAAAAACTTAGCTGTACAGGGTGTTCCGTATGGTAGCATAGCACACAATCTTAATAATAATCGTAGGGTCTTTGGGGGATTTACTTTGTTATATACAGTCAACTTACCACCGTAAACGTGGGCGTAAAGAAGCAGAAGGTGTTTATCACTGGAGCGACCACATTATCGGATATACACTGTATGTGCTCGCCAATATATTGACGCGATGTTATCAATAGGGTTGCCACCAGCAGGATCACAAAGGTAAAACGATAATGCAACTTGAACACAATATTATCGATAATCACACGCGCTAAATCGAACTTTAAATATTGTTTAACCGAACTGAAAGTGCTCAGCATGGTTAAGAATTTTTTTTAAGGTCTGATATCAGACCTATTTAACTGGGGGAGTGTTTATTTTTTATATATTTTCTTGGGATTTACGTGCGTGGAGCTCCTCGTATCGTTGCTGTTGTCCGCGCACTGCAAGGCTATAGACAACAAGGCAGTTGGCCAGCTCAACTGAGCCAATAGCGTACGATCGAGCGAGTGAGAACCTTATCAAGTAATACCAAAGACCCACACTTTTCCCTTTTTGCCGATCTCTGTACCCCCGAAAAAAACCGCGTAATACTCGAGAGCGCCAAAATGCGACAAAGATAAGATAAATCAACTGAATTCAAGAAACAATGAAAAAGAGTTAAGCACTTTAATTGAGTTTATTATTTTTATTCTCAGAGTACTACAGATAATAAGGTACTACCAAGAACACCTTAACGGTAGTGCTCAGAGTAACAGAGAAAAAACTCTACAAATTACGCTCAATAATTTTTTTTAGAGAATTCTACGAGTTTTTGTCCTGATTTTGTGAGTGAAGAGCAAAGTAATGAGAGTGGGAACAGTAGAGATAAAGCTTTACACTGTTATTAAAAAGGTACAACATTTAGATTATTGTTTAAGAAAATTGGTTTAACAAAATTTGGTATTTTTTGTGTATATTTTTACTATTTTTGACATATTATTTTAAAAAATATAATATTTTAGATCAATATTTTAAATTTGAGTAAGAGTCTATTTTGATTAACAGTGTAAAGTGCACAGTGTACTTCTCTAAATGTAATTTGTTTTTCCCTGCTATCAGTATATGATTTGATAAGGCACTGCACTTTGGATAAATGCTACAAATCTTGACCCAGATCAGTGTTGTAAAATAGATCATTAAGAATTTTTTTTCTAGGTTTTAGTTGAGTAGAACTCATTACAGCAACTTTTTGAAAAATCAACTACGGTTCTGGTTTCTTTATAAGAACTATTTTTTTTTGGCTTCTAAATTTTTTGACACTACCTCAAAATATCAAAACTGCAGACAGGTAAATCATTCTAAACTTTAAAATAAATGACAGTTTATCCACTTTAAAATGTCACATTTATTTTAAGACATATGCGAATATTTTAATAAAATTTAAGTTTTGGTTTATTAATTAAAAATCATATTTTGTAATTGTGATCTCTATTAATTACAGGGTTTATTTCTTAACGTATTAAAATAATTCTGAGCTAAATCGTAATAGGGCAGTCTATCTGAGTTTAAAGTAAAAAAGTTGTAAGTTTATGAAAAAATCACGAGTATAACAAAAATTAGTTCTGAGACTTAAAAGATGTAGCTAAACTTTGGAGTTTAATTAAGAATTTGGGAAGAATATTAATTAAACTTAAAATTTATCTATAGAAATAGTAGAAGATTTTAGATCTCATATAGGACTGCTATATAAGAAACTTCTGTAAGCCTCATCTATGCAGATTAAGAGATTATTAGGATCGCAAGGATTATATATATTTTAAAATATAAAAGTGTGTTCTCAATCTTTAACACTTTTCTCTAAAGAAGTCTATCAAACATGTTTCAAGTTCTAGGCTGACGACCATTAACTTATTGCCAGACATCACAGACATAGTTCTCTACAAAGTGAGCTACATTTATTTTTTTTTCTGGGACAAAACACTCGAGTTAAAAAAATAAATAAGAAAAGGTATATGGTTCGAACTCTCTGACCTCGTTATGCTTTTTATTATCAGTTTAATCGAATTGAAATTGACATAAGTTGCAAACGCCTTGAATATATTGACAGAGATCAGTGTTGAGCTTAAAAATTAAAACTTGACTGTAATTCTTGAGTATACTCAAAATGAACGTGACTTTTGATTAGTAAGTACTTATAGTTAGTTAGTATGAATCTTTAAATTGGTGTTTTTGCGTCATGACTGATTCATATTTGGGCAACCGGTACTAGGCACCTGTATTACCAATTGCTATCTGCTATTATTTAGCGGAACTCATTAGCAGTATCAAAAAATATATCAAATAAAACCGAATTCTCAGTCATTGTGTGAGTTATGTGTGTTCGGGGGAATCTTATCATGAATATTCTGTTGAGTACTCGTATTATGCGACATTTACAACTCATACAGGTACTACGTCAATTCCTTTGTATTTTTTTTTTGTTTTTGTTTTTTTGTGTAGGTGTATCTTTAAGTAATCGTGATAAGTCAATATTTGATTGTGTGTTGCCAGATGATTGACACGATGATAAGTCACAAAATACACTACATTATGGCCAAGACTTATTATCTTCTTATGACTATGTATCTTTCATTTCTTATCTCTATCTACGCTTCTACTCATTTGTATCTTTAGCTGTATCTTTGTTTCATTTGCTTAAAAAATCTATTTGCTATGCGTAATTTCTAGTTGGAATTCTTCTGCATTTTTAATTTGGAATTTATTACTTTTCTTTTAAGTCAAATTTGTAGCTGGAAATGTCTAGATTTTTATTTTTTGTCTACATTTAAATATATATCTAAAATAAAACAAAATTTTCTGTATTAATCAGTTGTTTTAGCATAGTTACATTTTATTTAAATGTATCTTTTACAGTGTATATAATTAATTATCAATGGTATTTTAATTTTATTTTCTGTATACATGTATCTGTATCGACAATATCATCTATGGGTGCATTTTAAAAATCTATGTTTTCTCTATATTTAATATTTTAAATGTATATATTAATTTATTTATATTTTTTCACCTTTATCTGTATTATTTGAACTCTCCTTAATGTATCTTTAACTCACTGCAATATGTTCTAGTACTCCATAAATTTTTCTTTTATCTGTATCTAAACTCATGTCTTAGACTAACTTTTTTGATATACTATTAGTACTATGTGACTATTTTAAATTAGTATCTGTATCTTGATGAAATATAATTTATGTTTCTAGTTGTATCTAAGATGCTACAGTTATATTTATATAATACCTTCAGACGTATCTGTATCTGTATCTGTATCTTTATCATATCTTGAATTGTTTCATCTTCTTTTCTTTCTGTGTATATCCAACAAAATCACATTCTGATTCTGTTATTTACCATAAAAATATCTGTCTGACTTGCTGTATCTCTGACTGTATAATTTGCTTCAATTTGTATCTGCATATTTAACATACTGTATCTGTATCTCAACTGCTTCACTTCTCTCTATAATAACTTCCAACCATAGATTCAACTTTAGCTGTATCTCTCATATCTCACATTTCTATCTGTATCTTTAACTATAACTATATCTAGTCACGACTTCTTCTATTCTATATATATTCAACTGAATCACTTTTATACTTTAAAGATAGATATGTATCTCTAACTATCTGTCTAACTGCACCTGTGTATATTTTTGTCGCTGACTGTTTGACTTATCACTAAAAGTCTCTGCTTCTTCTTCTTCTTTCGCTATGCATAATTTAATCTGTATCTTTATCTTTGACTGACTGTATCTGTATCTATAGCTTTGTCTGTCGCTTATATAAGTCAAGGCGGACATTCTTATTCCCCCAAAACTTTAGTAGACTGTATTAACAAAGAGCTTATGGCCAAAAAAAAAAAAAATAAAGGGAGAGAAAGCGTAGGTAAAGTCTATGCCGGATAAGATTGTCCAGGTCCGTGGCTATAGATATAGATAGGAGACCCCGTTACGCATTAAATTTGGTTTCTCCATATTCTTAGGCTTCTGTTTTTGTTTGCTGTTGTTGTGGTTTTTGCGTTAGTAATTTGTTCATTTTTAGTTGGTTGACTAGTTGCCCCCGAAATGCGCTAGATAAGACCCATTGTTATTATTTTTATACTCTGAACCCATTGAAAATGGGCAAAAAGGGGTATTATGTAAATCCTAAGAGCTAGAGACTTCAAACTTGGTATGTAGCTTCCTAGATATCATATGAGATCAAGTTTGTTTTTTTTTTCGGAATCGAACCATTATATCATATAGCTGCCATAGGAACGATACATCAAAAATTAAGTTTTAGAATGAAAAAGATTTTTGTTTGTTAAGATATCAGAACCAATCTGATAGAGTATGCATCTGGGCTAATATTATACATTCTGACCAATTTTGGTTAAGATCGGACAACTATATCATATAGCTGCCATAGGAACGATACATAAAAAATGAAGTTTTAGTATGAAAAAGTTTTTTGTTTGTTAAGATATCAGAATCAAACTGATAGAATATGTATCTGAGCTGGTATTATACATCATGACTAAATTTGGTTAAAATCGGACCACTATATCATATAGCTGCCATAGAGACGCTCAGTTGAAAATCAAGTCTTAGTATGAAAAAGTTTTTTGTTTTTTGAGATATCATTACCAA
The DNA here is from genome assembly GCA_035045575.1 of Drosophila falleni. Classification (NCBI taxonomy): domain Eukaryota; kingdom Metazoa; phylum Arthropoda; class Insecta; order Diptera; family Drosophilidae; genus Drosophila; species Drosophila falleni. The sequence continues at coordinate 17,683,693 of JAWNOV010000185.1, forward strand.
ACTGTTAAAATATGCATTTAAGTTGGTTTTATACATTCTGACCAAATTTGGTACAGATCGGTCTGCTATATCATATAGCTGCCATAGGAAGGATATATCGAAAATTAAGTCTTAGTATGGAAAAGTTTTTTATTTTTTAAGATATCGTAATCAAACTGGTAAAATATGCATTTTACTTAGTTTTGTCTATTCTGAGCGAATTTCGTTTAAATCGGTCGACTTAATCGTATAGCTGTCATACAACCGATCGGTCAGAAATAGACTTTTAGTATGAAAAAGTTTTTTGTTTTCTGCGTTATCTTAACCAAACTGATAGAATATGTCTTTAAGCTTGTTCTGTACATTCTGACCAAATTTTAAATCGGTCCACTATATCATATAGCTGCCATAGGAACAACTGGTCGAAAATCAACCTCAGTACAGATTACCCAGGCACAGGGTATTCTACTGTCGAGTGTGCTCGACTGTAACTTGTTTTTGTTACCTTTGAAGGGTTCTCCAGTTCCCCTCTTTCCCTCTCTTCCTCTTGCTTGCTTGTGGGTTTCTGATTTCAGTGTTGCAATCGCTGGGTATAAAGTCAATTACAATGTGACAAAGTTCATTGATTGATACACGACTTGCAACACGCGCAATTTAAGTCCCTATCTCTACCTTTCTCTTCCTATGTCTATCTCTGTCTGCTACACAATCGCATTGAATTACAGGCGAAATTTGAATACTGCCAACCACAAAAGAAATCAAAATGCGAACCAATCATGCAAGGCTCGCACAAAATGACGAAACAACTATACAAAACAGAAAAAATAAAAATTAATTATAAAGAGATACATTAAAAAACCATAAAAAAAAGTCGCACCTCAGCTTTAGATACAATTACAATTAGCTACAACAATAGAGAAGAGAACGTATTCACAAATTGAAATTGCAAAAGTTGCAACAAATTCTGCTCAGCAGAAAAACAAAAGTGAAAGTCTTTTCGATATTTGTTGAAATATTTGCGCAATGAACCAAAACAGTAAATCAAACATGATTCAAACCAACTTCAAAATGCTTCAATTCAAGTGTGCTCGACTAGCACATACTTATAATCTACTCAAATGGAGATTTTCCACTTTTGAACTCTCTTTTACAATTATTTCATTTGTTTATTATCTAATGCGTGCTGAAATTTTCAGAATATGTGGATAAATTATTAATATAAAAGATGACCCTATTTGAATTCCTTTATATTAATTTAAGGAGGTGGGATTGCATTTTTATATTTTGGTATGTGAAAAAAATTGTCAATAATTCAATTTGATTTTTTTATCTATTTTTAATAATAGAGTTTTCAGTGATCTATTTACAAAGTTTTATGTTCGTAACTCTTATAGTTTCTGAGTTCAAGAAGGTTAGTCAGACAGTAACACACTGATCTTTAGTTTTTATAGAGTCATACATAGCTTAAAAACATAGAAAGTGTCTCTAACATACATTTTGTACAGCTTAGAATCTACTCTATTCATAGCACTTTACAGGGTTGATGATAGTATGACTTTAATAATATTACACATTTTTAATCTAATTTTTAAATGATGACTAACATTTTAGGAACTAGACATGTGCGTAAACAAGCGTTGTTTTTATTTTCATTCTTTTAACTCTATACTGCTTTCTCGAATACAATTTCTGTTATTAAAGAAAAGTTAAGAATTTAAAGCTAAGATCAAGAATTTTAAAAGTCATGTCAAGTTGCATTTTAATTTTCAATAAAAATAATTTTCTTAAATAGTTTTCAAGTTCCATTAACTGCAAAGACTTCTTCTGTAGACTCTATATAACTGTGCCGTCATCAAAATTTATCAATTATATTTAACCGATATGGGGACTACGATAAACCTTAAAGCAAACGATAAAATGTCGCCACTTTGATGTGGCGCCAAGCCAAATTAAAAAGCAAAAGTGCTAAACAATTGATTAGGCTAACATAAATATAAACAAAAAAAAAAGAAAACAACAAATATATATTTTATATCTTTTTGAGGAAATAACTGAGTTTCAATCTGAAATAAAAAAAAAGAGAAACCAAAGTTCAGACAGACAGATCCCACGTATTTTAGCATGACACAGATGAAAATTCGGTGAATTTGCAATGACGAAGCAATCAAAATTCATGGAGCATCGTATTATTACAGAGTTCCCCCCATTTACTCTCTTAATGTTTAACTCTTCACTGTCTCTTTCTCTCGTTCCCACTCTCTCTCTCCCACTCTGTCTCGATTGATTCATGCTCAAATTAACATGTGCTGAAAACGCAATCTCGATCTCAAAATCTCTTCGACAAGTAAACACAAAGTAGGCTGGCTTTAGTGAAGCGTATCCGACTAGTTATATACCCTGTAAGTAACTCTTAAAGAGAGCTGTTGTATGAAACTTCTTTTTTTTTTACGATAAAAAACCAACTTACCTTAAATTTATATTTATGTTTCTTTTAAAAAATTTAAGTTATTGTTTTTCATCTGTAAAATTCCCCCTTTGGAGAAAAATATACCCTTCGAATTTTATGGGCGATAGCTAACCATTTTATTCTACTAAACTCCAACTTATTTTCAAAAATGTACCTGAAAAGCTTTACTCCGAATAATAAATGTTCTCTAAAAAATACCCCCACTTGTGGGAATTTTTTTTGGAAATATGTCACATATCTATATGAAGCTTATAAGAAGCTGCATCCCAAATATCCTAACTCTAGCACAAATAGTTACCGAGTTCAATGAGGTCAGTTGTAGTTCTAAAGTAATATATCAACTTTATGAAGTCGAAAATGCGCTTCCGACATTTGCTCTAATTTATAGAGTGTATTTGAAGCGTGGAAAATGCTGTATGAATAATATTTATAATAACACTTGCCGACAGCTGGATTGAGATCTTTGGGCCAATTTGTTTAAATATTTATGCAGCGGCTCGGGGATCTTATCTCATGTACTTTATTTTCCCCCCGATTTGTTTAAACGAAAATTTGTGGGCTTATGCGAAATTGGAACTGTTTGGTCGATTGAGTCGTCGAGGCGTTGATTTGATTTAATTTGATTTGATTTGATTTATGCCAAAATAGACGCCTATTACGACTACCACAAACTGCGATCTGATAAACGATATGATCAAATTATGATCGGTACGAGTGTGTGTCTGTCTATTTATAGCCATCGGTCGACGGTCTCGTAAATTTGGCAATGTATCTAATGGATTTATGATCGTGCGAATTGAAGTAGGCCCGTTGAATAAAATCTATCTATTTATATATTATGTCAGAGTCCAGACAATTTAAGACGATCACATATCGATAACAGTCTCGGCAAGTGGATGTTGTAATATAGGTCAAAAATATATTTTTATTAATGTTATATTTTAGTCGTTGAGATAAAAATTTAACTTATGATTTTTTCAATCAATGTTTTATACTTTCCCTTGACTCTTTTATTTAAAACTACAAACTGTTATACACTTATGCTAAGGACGATCTATATACCGACTTCACATATAGAATCGTGAATATTGATCAAGCAATTTAGCCTCTGATTCGATACTGCATTAAAAAGTGAAATATTCATTTGATTCTCATCACTTATTTATTCCATACTTTTAATAATATATAAAAATATTACTTTTAATAGTAATAAATTGCTACTAATTGTACTATTATTTATTAAAATACGTTCTGTTTTAAATTATTTCTAGGAAGCTTTATTTTCTATATAAAACAAGAAAAAAAAGAAATCTACAGCCATTTATATTTGCCCTACACATGTGTATTCTTTTTTTATAATTGCAGCCAATCAGATTGCATTTGCTTGAACTTGACATACTTTTAATGGTTGTATTCTTAAGAACTATAAATATATATAACTTATCCAATGGGAGTATGGCAATACCTTGGGGACCCTTACAAAGCGGTACCTAGGGTGCCATGAAAGTCGAGGTGTTACGAAACAAATCGAAGCTGAAAAAAAAAACAAAAAGTATGTGCCTTGAAATAAGGGTACTTGAAAGACGTCAATGTATTGGGGGCACTTCTAACGATTGTGCGATGTTACGACAGCGATAAGGTTTGCTGGACACACGAGTTAGCTTATAATATACATGCTATACATACAATATACATATTTTTTGTGTAGTATAAGTAGTATTAAATTTATAATTAAGATAGTGCTCAGCCATATATACAAAGCGTTATTTATGGGACTGGGAAGCTAAACAATCCTAAGATTAACTATGGTTCGCAACTAAAGAAAAAACTGAAAACGAGAATGAGAACAAGAAGAAGAAGAAGAGCGAGTATAACAGGTAGTCCCGATATGATATATAAAGGTGTGTGTGTGCGTTTGTATTTGTATTGTATAGCAAGTTCTATAAGTTTTTATATGAGTTCAAAAGGGAAAATCCATTGATTGAGCATTTAAAATGTATCTATCGCCTTGAAATTGTGTGGGTAAAAGATACAGGTAGTTGAGAGCGCAGCAGGTAGTTGAAAAAAATAAAGAAGAAGATTTTTGTAATTGCTGGAAATTATCAGAAAGACGCGTCAGGTAAATAAAGCATTTGAAGACAAACATTTGAAGTAAAATGCAGTGAAAGCAGTGCGATAAAACCAAAAATTTGTTCGTCTTCTTCGACGTTTTTTGTATCTGAAGACAACATGTAGCTAACAGATACATGCCTATATGTATGTGTGTGTGTGTGTGTGTGTGTGTGTGTGTGTGTGTGTATCTGTCAGTAACTTGTTTCTTTGTGCATTATGCAGGGATCCAACTTCATTCCACACTCAATTGACGAGTTCCGAGAACTCTTCGTATTCATCTTCGTCTTCGTCTGCCATCCACGTCTTCGTCTGCGTCTTCATCTTCATCTGCCGCTTCGTTTGTTCGAGAGTTACATAAATATGCAACAACAACAACAACAAACATACACAGCTATAGCTACAGATACATTTACAGATACAGATACATTGGCGAGGTATGCAATGGCATTGCATGTACGAGTTTCTTGCGCCTCTTCTTCGTCTTCTTCCTTCTGCCTCTTCAATTTTCTGATACTGGGTGCCAGCTTAGGTGCAGTTTATGCTTGTAGCGTTGCCAGACTGTTGCATAAGCACACCTGCTTGAATAATATGATTATAAAATATATTGAATTTTTTAATTGTTTTTCTATATTTTATAGGATTTTTAAAAAATTTTTGACTATTAAAAAATCTAAATTTTTTAAGAAACTCATTGAAGTTTGTAATTTTATTACTTTTTCTTAAACTAGTATTAAGGAAAAGAGAAAGTATACCAAATTTTAAATAAATATGTAGTACCGAATGTATATCAAAATTTTGTATATTCCTTTATTTCTAAGACATTTTATGCAGTAAATTGTCAGACTGATTTTAATTTAATTTATAAAAAATTTAAAAATTACATTAATCTCAAAACCAAGCTTAAAAATTTCACACTGCGTTGCCAGACTGTTTCAAAGCCGATCATTAAGTGAGTTAGCGACTTGACAGCGTTGCCAGCTAGTCAAATGCAACCGCAAATGCAACGGCAAAGTCCGACTTAAAACAGTTTGTATGTATGCGTGTGCTGTGCGTGTTGGTGTTGGCCAAGTCCAAATACAGCAAGTTGGCCCAAAGATAAAATGGCGACACTTTTAATGTGGCATCACTGAGTCACAATGCTGCCCCCTGCCCCTCCCCCTCAATCCAGCAAGCAGCCAAATGCCACTTGACCCCCGCTGTTGTCTACACTTACACCATTCGTGCTGTGTGTGTGTGTGTTGCCAACTCAAGAGACACGCTTGAGGATTGAACTCGACGGCTGCTGCTGCTGCGTCCACCTAAATCATGTTTATGGGCAACAGTTTGCGCTCTCGCAGCATAAGCAATAACAACAACAACAACAATACAAGCAAAACAGGTCTGAGTCTGCAGACACAAAGGCATAGCGCGGCATTTGTATGTATGCGTGACTGCTGTGTGTGTGTGTGTGTTTCCCACTCAACAAGATCCACCCCAAAAAAAAGTCAGCTTACCTGAGCCACAAACACAAACAACTCAACACTTGCGCTCTCTCACACGCGCGCGCTCTCTCACGCTCACGCTCTCTCTGGCTCTGCTGCTGCCTACGCTGCCTACAAAACAACTCAAAGCGCTCTCCGCACACAGTTGTGTGTGTGTGCTCGCTCTCTCTCTCTCTTTCGCTTGCCCGTTACTCCAAAGTTTGGGCTCAGTTTGAATTTTCTATTCGAAGAGTGCGCTGCTGTCTGCGCTGCTGTGACGGGCATTTAAATTATATACATAAACCAAACATAACAACAACTACACACACAGTTGTTGTTTTTGTTGTAACATTTCTTTTTTTTTGTTCGTTCAACAACAACAACATACTTTAAGCAGCCAGTTGCTGTTGTTCTGCATTTTTTTTTTGTTTTTTGTTTGTCAGCTTATGTTGTGAGTGCGACTGCGAGTGCGAGTGAGTGAGAGTGTGTTTCGTTTCACATTCGTTTCGTTTCGTTTCGTTACACTGAGAGCGAGCGACGACTCAATACAACACTGAGGGGATTTGTTCAGTTCGGATCAGTACAGAACGAAGAGCTGCGGCGGCAGAGCCAAAAAGAGCCAAGAGCCAAAAAGCCAGAGTTGTTACCTCTCTGCAGTTTCTTTCTGTGTGTGTTGTTGCCAGCTGCTGATGCTGCTGCATTAACGAGGCAGAAACTCAAGCGTTATGTTGGACAAGTGACAAGTGTGGAACAATTTACAACAAAAAAATACCACCAAAAAACTCCAGAAAAAACACTTAAAAAAAAAACTCACATTTAAAAATTTTAATTAAAAAAAAGAGTTTGCAAAAAATAAAGTGCCAAAATGTTTGATGTATTTGGCTCCGTTAAGGGGCTATTGAAAATCGATCAGGTGTGCATCGATAACAATGTCTTTCGTATGCATTATAAGGCGACCGTTATCATCCTAATCGCCTTCTCGCTATTAGTGACATCCCGTCAATATATCGGTGATCCCATCGATTGTATTGTCGATGAAATACCGTTGGGTGTTATGGATACCTACTGCTGGATATATTCAACATTTACCGTACCGGAACGTCTGACCGGAGTGACGGGACGAGATGTGGTACAACCCGGCGTTGGATCCCATGTGGATGGACAGGATAAGGTCAAATATCACAAGTATTATCAGTGGGTGTGCTTTGTGCTATTCTTCCAGGCCATATTGTTCTATGTGCCGCGTTATCTGTGGAAATCGTGGGAAGGTGGACGACTCAAAATGCTCGTCATGGATCTCAATAGTCCCATTGTGAATGATGAGTGTAAAAATGATCGCAAGAAGATACTTGTCGATTATTTTATTGGCAATCTGAATCGTCATAATTTTTATGCTTTTCGTTTCTTCGTCTGCGAAGCGCTGAATTTTGTGAATGTCATTGGACAAATCTATTTTGTGGATTTCTTTCTGGATGGCGAATTCAGTACGTATGGCAGTGATGTTCTCAAGTTTACCGAAATGGAACCCGACGATCGTATCGATCCCATGGCCAAGGTATTTCCTAAAGTCACCAAATGTACATTCCACAAATACGGTCCATCTGGTTCGGTACAGACCTTCGATGGTCTCTGCGTGTTGCCACTGAATATTGTGAATGAGAAGATCTATGTGTTCCTTTGGTTCTGGTTCATCATCCTGAGCATATTGTCGGGTATTTCTTTGGTCTATCGCATTGCCGTGGTTGTTGGACCCAAATTGCGTCATTTGTTGTTGCGCGCTCGTTCGCGTTTGGCCGAAAGCGATGAGGTCGAAACGGTGGCCAACAAATGCAACATTGGCGATTGGTTCCTGCTCTATCAGCTGGGCAAGAATATCGATCCGCTGATCTACAAGGAGGTGATATCGGATCTATCACGCGAAATGGGCGGCGATGGACAAAGTGCACATAAGCAACCCTTTGAGGCCTAAGTGACGTGACGGAGATTGAGATTGAGACACTGGAAATGGAGGAATGGAGTATGGATGAATCGATGTTGGAAGACTGGAAGAGAACGAGATGGAACGAGATGTCGGGGAGTCGAACCTGGGTACACTTTTATTCTAGGCTTGGCAGCGTGCCAACAACGGTAAGTTCAAATCCCCACTCTCCTCCACACTCTCCCCAATTCCACTCTTTAACATATACATATGCACATACCACATACATAGATATACACATACACTGATAAAAAAACAGGTTTTAGAAGCAAGTTTATTGATTTTAGATATTTTTTTAATATGATAACTTTAAGATACCAAAAAAAAAAACACAATAACTTTTAAGATGTTTTCGCTTATTTTAAAAATCTCAAAATGTACAATTTATCATATTTTTAATAAGATAACTTAAAAAAACACAAAACACAATCATTATTAACATTTTATCTTATCTTTTATATAAAAAAAAACACAAAATTTACAGTCAATTTTAATTCCAATAGTCTTAAAATTCATATTTTTCTTAAAGCAATAATATTGCTTTACATGTTCTCATTTTTTTTAAGATAACTAAAAAAGAAGCACAAAAAATCCAAATCTTACAGTCAAATTGTTTACTCTTATTTTAAGAAACTCGCGATTTACGAATAATATTATTTTTAAAAAGATAAATTGAATAAACCCAAAAATTAATCAAGATGTATTCGTTTATTTCAAAAATATCACAATTCTAAGTTGAATTATATAAAAATTCATATTTTTCTTACCAAAATAAAATTTGTTTTAAAATGCACCATTAAAAACTTTTTTTAACAGTGTACGCTAACCACTTGTAGAGTTCTAAAGAGAGCAAGAGAGCGCTAGTGAGAGAGAGAGAGCGAGAGAGTTGTGGCATGCAAAAGACATTAAGCTTAAAAATTAATGATTAAAATGCAGCTCATTTAAGTTAACAATATATTTATAACATACTTTAATTATTGAATTTTGTTTACTAGCAAACTGCAACGAACAAGCGCAACAAACTATAAACAACCATAATTAATAAAAATCACGAAAAATACGCACACACACACACACACACACACACACACACACACACACACACACACACACACACACACACAAACATTAAATGCGCTGAAAATTTTCATGTAAAGTTGCTCTCTCTCTCTCTCTCTCTTGCACTCTCTCTCTGGAACAGAGACCACGCGCTTTTTCAGTCGCCACAGCAGCTTAAGCTTTCAGAGAGCAAGTGCCAAAGAAGTGAGTGGGAGAGGGAGAGAGAGAGCGAGAGAGCGCATACTCACTGCTGGTCTTACGCGCTCATTTAAGCGTAACGCAAGCAGCTTCAATCGTTGACTTTGCTTTGTTACGTTTGTGTGTGTGTGTGTGTGTGTAGCAGCGACTGCGACGCATGCGTAACGCGTCGCGCAAACGCTCTCCTTAAGAGCTCAGCTTGTCTGTATACAAAGTATGCCTGTCTCGCTTGCACGCCAAGCTACATTCCAGAGTTTTTATTTTCAACTTCTCTTTTGCTGGTTGTAGTTGTAGTTGTAGTTGGTTTGCTGAAGTTGCTGAAGCTGTTGAATCTGCATGCAAACTGGTTTGACCAGCAACAACATTAACAAGAATAACAACAAGAACAATAGCAACAACAACAACAACAACAATAACAAAAAGAACAACAACTACAACATAGACCGGCACAAGTTCAGGGAGATTGCGAGGGCACATTGCCAACAAGACAAAGTCTGTGACCAGCAGAAATCGTCGTCATAATTAAGAGAAATTTTCTAAAAAGATACAGTGACACACAGCTTATTTGACCCTCTACAATGTTAGCTATGTTTACAATAAGTATACAGTCATATATGCAAAATAAAATAAGGAAAATTTTTTGTTGCTTAATTAAATTGTCTCAGCTATGTTGTGTGAAAATTTCAGCCTCCTAGCTCTTATGGTTTGGTCTCTACAATGATCAGTCAGTGAGTGAGTCAGGACAAAGAGTTTTATATACATAGATTTTATATTTCTAAAGAGATACAGTGGTTTACACCTTATGTAACTTAAAAATGAGCATGTAACAACATAAAATAGTCTTTTTTCGAGCGCATAAATTGTGTTTACAATTCTAAAAGATATAAAAATCAGTTTTTAATGCCCTGTAAACAAAATAATGTATGCCAAAAAATTAGTAAAAAAAAAACATTTTCAATACAACCCATAAAAAAGTTATAAAGTTCTTTTTAATAGCGTTTTTACAAACATTTAGAGTCTGTTTTATCTACTGTAAGCTATAAACATTATTTTGTAAGTGTAGTTTAGTAGGAAAAAGATTTGTAAGTAGCATATTCGAATCTTAATGCAGATCAAACATGTTTGCACTTAGTTCTATTTATACCCTGTAAAGATAAAATTGGGCATACATATTATTAATACGAAAAGTCAATTTCTGGCATAGGAACTGCTCTTAAAATGAACATATTTATGATTTAATACCCTGTAAATGGAAAGTAAGCAAGGGTTAGACAGCTATTGGTGCCTTAAAGTTCTTATAGCATCTTAAATTAATTAAATGCATACAATAACAGGGTAGCTGCAGTCGACTTCTATCTTAAATGTTAATTTTTATGACCGAAATTTGTATTTTTTGTCGTTTGATTTCTTATCAGCAGTAAAAACTTGCTTAAGTGTCTGTATATTTACCATGTCTACGTCTCTAACTTCTCCTTCTTCTTACTCTCTCTTTCGCTCTCTATCTCTCTCTTTCTCTCTAGCTCTCTCTCACTCTCTTCCTTTGCATTGCGTACATACAATGCCAATTAGAAGTTAGGCAACATGTTGTTTTTGGTTTCTTGACGTGCCAGTTTCTTATCTTATCTTATGAAGACCTCGCTTCTCCCTTCTCTCATTGCACCCTTCTTTCTCATGCCATTTGCCTTCCCCGCTGCTCTGCTGTGTAACAACACTCCAAATAGACTTTGATAAGACAATACGAAAAAGATGCTGATGGGTTTTTTTCTTTTTGTTTTTTGATGCCGCATGTGGCAACAAGTGATAAAGTGTTGTTATTAACACACATTCATTTCAGATCACACGATCAAATTGCACTTGTCACACACACACACACACACACACACACACACACACAATTGCAGCTGTGCACTTAATTTGCAATTAAAGTAAGAGAAATGCTCAAGTTTAACATATTTGGCTAGCAGATATCCTGTAAAAAATGTTTAAACTCATCTGAAACAAACAAAAAATCATTTTAAAACTAAAGTTGTAAATTCTTGACTTTAGCATTTTTTTAAAGTATGTTTACAGGATATTAATATTAAATTAAGATAAAATGCCTAAAATGATAAATGAGCCTAAAAAATCATATAGAGATTAAAATATTGCTTTGAAAAAAATGCTTAAATTAAGAATTTTGTAATTATGTCATGTAAACCATCATAACTTTTTTATTTATAATGCAATCATGCTGAAATTTTCAGAATTTTGAGGTGACTTCGTTTTATTTACTTAGACTAAAGCTTAGAGTCTTAGCGTTTTAAACAGCGTTCATAATTTAAATATAAATTTTGAAAAAATGTAAAGAAAAAAAACAATAAAATGTTTACATTTTGGTATGATAGGAGCTAAATAATAAATTTCTTATAGCATATAGATTTACCAATTTGTTTCTAAAATACATTTAATCTTAATTTATTATTTCTGATAGTCTTTGCGACACCGTGAGTCACTTTTTAAAGGGTATAGCCTAAACAGAACGGACAATTTATGTGTTTCTCGCAGAGAGATCAACGTCAGTTTGAGTCGCAACCTCGCTATAATCAAGCTTTACACACAGATCTAGACACACTAACACCCATCACACACACACACCACACACACATACAATCACACTCGAACTGTGACCGCCAATTTGAGGTATCAATGAATGAAACTGCCCTCGTTCCTGCCTTCGTGTCGTGTTTAGAACACACAAAACTGTCCCATAGATCAGCAGCAGATGAACAAAACTGAATGTGAGAAATGTGTGTGAATATGAATGTGAGTGTGTGGGTGTGAATGTGAGTGTGAATGTGAGTGTGAGTACTCGTTCCATGAATGAGAAAATTCAGCCTCCAAAAAGCGTTGCTACACGCGAAAAACGAAAATGAAAACGTTAATGAAAAGCATTCGATTGTTTAATGTGTTTGTTATTATCTATATTGTTATTGTTGCTGTTGTTGTTGTTGTAGTACTTGTTGCTGTTGTTGTTGTTGTGAAATAGGCACGCACAATGTATAGTTATGTGCCGACAATCAACAGCAGAAGAAGACGATTGTCGTATTTGCTCATTTCTATAGCAATTTTTTAATTGCATTAATTACTTTCAATTAGCCAAAGACAACAGCAACAACAGCAACAGCAACAGCAACAACAAGAACAACAAAAACATTGCCAAATTAATTGCCATTATTAATTGTGTCAAAGTTTAGCGCGAAATCTAACAACAACAAAAATAGAGATCGAAATTGAAATGGCAGCCAAAAGAAAACATATTACGTATACGTAATATAAAGCATACGCCACGTGGGTTGAGATAGTTAAATGTAGTTTAAAAAAATAGTAACTTGTATAAATTTACAACGCTTAAAGTGATACAGATTAAAGAATAAAAGTTATTAGCGTTTTATTAATGTATTAAACTTTTTTAAAAAATATCTTAAGATTATTACAAATAATTTAATTGATTTTTTACAATTTGGTTGACCATTACATAAACTGTCATAGGAAATTATCCAACGACAAAGTGGTTTCTAAATAATTAAAATTTTATTTTTTGAGTTGTATTAATCATAATTGAATTTTAATTTTTCAACCTTTAAACTACTTCAAAAAAATTACTATATATTTACGATATATAAGCTTTGAGTTCTTTAATCATTCTTGTCGAATTAATCATAAAATGTGAATGTGTCATGTGCTTAAACAGAAATTCATGAATCGTTCGTTTAATAAGCTCAATTGAAGATCTTTTAATAATATATTTTTTAAATTTTTCTCTCTCTTTGCAGTTGCACGCAGCCGAAATGGAAGATGGAAATGAGTAGAAGTAGAATGTGGGATGGAAAGAAGGAAAGAAGGAGGGGGCGTGGCCTTTTGAGCTAATGACGAGCTAATTGAACACACATATCAACGAATTCCATGGTAAACGCTTCTGTTTTCTGTGTTTTGACTGATTGCAAAACACTTGAAAACATTTTCGAAATGCAACTACAACAACAATACTAGCCACACACACACCTAAACACACACATACATACATACACCCCACCAGGCCCTGAACTGGCAGCTGTCTAAAAAAGAAAAGAAAATAAAATAAAAGAAACGACAATCATAAAAACAGGCTGCAATAAAATGGGAAACAGGAACTAAAACAAACAATAAAAGACAACATTTACAAATAAAAGCGTTAAGAGACAACAATAAGAATTTTGATAAAAGACAACAAAACAGTTAAAAGACAACAATAAGAATATGATAAATATTTTTTTATATAAAGCATACAAACATATACTATATATATATATACATAAACAGAAGATGCAGCTGCAGATACAGATACGATTGTATCTAGATACATTTATATACTATATATATTTATAATGCAAATGCCACATGCGATTAATATTTATTTAAGAGTTGTGATCATTGATTAAGCAGTTTATAAACCACATTTATAAACAAATTAAATAATTAAAAAATTTAACAAAAAAACTATATTAAACAAAAACAAACACAACAACAGCAACAATAACAATAACAATAAAATTTATATATTTTATTTTATTTCAATTATACAACCATAATTAATTAATTAAATATTGTAAACAATTTTTGTAATTTTACAATTTTCGCCAGCAATTTAGTTCATTTTTTTTTGTACTTTTCAATTTTGTCATATTTTTTTAGCATTTATTTGTTTAGTTTTTAGGCATATTAGTTTAGCGCAATTTTTTTTTTAAATAAACAAAAACTACTTGAAATATTTTAATAATATTAATAATAATAATAATGCAAATATTTATAAATTTTGACTGTGCAAAAATATATATATTTTTGTACAAATAATAACTTTTAGCTATACAAAATGAAAGACTCAAAAGCAATATCTAAAAATAAAAAAGACATTAATAAATAAAAATGCTTAAATCGATTTTGAAAATGAATAAATATCTATATATACAACTTTCTATATATATATTATGAAAGTGTATGTAAGTGCGCATATTTACAAGCCAGCTTGATCTAAGTATATATAAATATATATATTTTTTAATCGATTTATCGATTTACCGATTGCTAAGATCTTAAGATTTTAAAATCCATAATATTTTTTAAAAACGATTTTTGAATAAAGAACAACAATATTACGAAAAAAGACAACAGAAACAAACAAGAAAATCATAAATCTAATTGCGTTTTCTTTTTGGCTATCTTATCTCTGCTCCTTATTCTTCTTCCTATCTTTCTTGGGAATTATTTCTATCTATTTTTATTTCCCCCGGTTGCACATGCGCAAACAACAAGTGAACCCAAAAAAACTGAAAGTGAACTCTGGAATTAACTCAAACTAAGAGTCATAAAGCGTAGCAGGGAAAAAGTAATTATTGAAGAAGCCGACTTTTGAATACCCTAAAATGTTAGCTCTGGAAACAATAAATCGGAAAATTATGAAAATGAAAAATTAAAGTTGAATATGTTAAACAAAATAGTTTTCATACTCTTAGAAGACAATTCTCCCATTAAAATATTATTGAATTCCTTAAAATTTCTTGGACAACATTTATTTGTATCTAAATAATTTTTTTATAGAATTTTCATACATTTTCAGCTTACATGAAGTTTTAAAATATATCCAAATTTGAAACAATTAAAAAATGAGAGATATATATATACATAAATTTTTAAGGTTTACAAAGCGCATGTCAAAAACAACACTGCCTATTGTTAGAGTATTAAATCTATCTAAAAAGTCATAAATCTTAAAACAAACAATAGCTCCACTGAGTAAACTTCAAAGGTTACTTTGACCTTAGCATTCTAAACAATCAAACAAATTCATTAGAATGCATTCAACATACAGTAAAGACTGCCTAAAGTGCATTAGTGAAAATTAAGTAACTTTAAGTTAAGCAATAAAATTGGTGCAGTGTTTAAAGGGTGTCTATATGCGGAAATTTATATGTATTATAAACCAAGTATTCACTGTAGGCAGTGCATACTGTAGCATAAAACTCTAGCAAACTTGTTGACTTATTCTCAATGTTTGTCGGTATTATAAATATTTGTTTAGAAAAAATAAAAATGCACTTTATGAAGTTTCTACTGTAGAAAAAATGACAAAAGTTAACAATATTAGGTAGATAAACATGAATTTATGAGTGTTTACTGTAGCATAGAATTCGACAATTTTAGGTAGATAAACATGCATTTATGAGTGTTTACTGTAGCATACATTTTTTAAAATTTCTCCCACTCTATATACATTTCTTATCAGGTTTAAGGTACAATTTCAGTATTTGTCTAAGCTAGGTTTTTTGTTTGTACCTAAGTTCATTGTAGCTTGTATCCACTGTGACTTGGAGCCTCAGCAGTTGCCATTGAAGTGAGAATATGCACTCGCCCGGCATTTGCAACACGTGTCAAGCTTCGTTTTGGCTGACTCAATGTTTCGTCTAGATGGAAACCAGATGAAACTTGATACGCTCTGCAAATGAATCAGAGGAGTGGAGACTGACCAAAAACAAGAAAAGAATTAAAGATTACTTTCAGCACACCGTAATTTTGATACCCTTACAGAACACTGTTTAAATTTTAGGATGTTTAGATCAACACTAAATGCATATTTTGTGAGATTGACTGAATCAGCTTCAAAAACAATAAAGTTATTCCTACTAAGTATAGGTTGATTTCGACCAATCGTTCCTATGGTAGCTATATATATGTTTTAGTAGTCCGATTTCAATTAAATTTTATGTGGATGTACAAGATAACTTTAAATGCATAATAACAAATAAATTTTTCAAACTGAAGGTTAATTTTTGACAAATCGCTCCTCTGACAACTTTATGATATTATTGTCCGATTCTAGCGAAATTTTTTGAGAATGTATAAGACCACACTAAATGCATATTCTGTGAGATTGGTTGAAAAAACTCAAAAAAATAAAAAAATTTTTCATACTACAGCTGAATTTTTGAAAAATCGTTTTTTTTGATAAGTTTATGATATAGTAGACCGATCCGACCGACTTTGACATATTTTCTTGTTACTCCTTTAATGAGTCGCTCGTTTTAAAACAAAATTATAATACCCTCTGTAAGGTACCACCTAAAAATAAAGCATCATCTCCGCAATACATCAATGATGAAAGGGTGTCTTGGTCCTCAATCGTTAGTTAATGCGATATCCGATTACAAAACTGCGATACAGGCAGTGTAAGTCGTCGCCGGGCAACTCGTGCCGTGCCACTCTTTTCCGTATTTTCCCGTATTTATTTGTTGTTGTTTATTCTGAAGTTCTCAGTTGCCAGTTTTTGGTTCCCCATTCCCATATCTCGGTTCTAGGTTCTCAGTTGTCGCTGATTTACGCTGGAAGTATGCCATGGCTATAGCACGAACAGCTTATGAAATGCCACAGATTGGAGCTTTGGTCAAGTGCAATTACGTAATACTATTCCAGTATGTTTGTAAACAATTCTATAGCTATGTATGAGTTATTACAATTTTTTGTTTTGCCGATTCCCCAAAATAATGTAAAGTTTCTAGTAGGGAATTGTGGTTTATTGTAAACATATGTAATTGAAAAAGAAACAAATATAACAGAAGAGTTAAAAATAACAGTGTGACGCTAACAGGGATTAAATATTAATCATATGTTCGTCAGACACTGAGAAAGAATAAAATGTTATGTTAGTAGAGAGCAAGGGGAGGATAACAGAAAGACGGGTAACAGAGTGACGGTAACAGAGTGAGGATAACAGAGTGACGTTAACAGAGAGCGCATAACAGAGTGACGTTAACAGATTTACGAAAGTCGAGCAAGAATCAAATTCATTTTTGGTTTTTTTAATCATTTGATCCGCATAAAGTTTTAATTATATTAATTAATTAATTTTACAGTATACTCTGAATAAAAACACGCTAAAATCTGGAATTTTAATACTGAATTTATTAAAGATATTTTGTTCTGTGTATCTACTCTAATCCAACATGAAATCATAGAATTCTAGTACAACATGTTTACTAGATTTCCATCTTTTTAAATTGTATTCTGTTTTTTGTATTCAAACTAGATTCACAAAATAAAAAAACATCTGACTGAAGCCAGAGGAGGGAGCACGATCATAATTACTAATACGTTCATCATTAATATTCATGAAAAGTTAACAAAGTCAATTAACTGAAGACATATCAACCTGAAAATGATCTTTAATTTCCATTTTAAAAGTTTCGCAACCAACGAAAGCGAAACCAATCAAATATGCAAGCAAAACTCTTCTATAAATATCAATTTCAACAACAATCGATATTGCATCGATTATTTGCTATTATTAACATAATAAATGGGCAATATTTCAACATTTGTGCTGTAATATTCGTATCGAATGCATAAATTGCTCAATTTGTGGGCACATT
Organism: Drosophila falleni; assembly: GCA_035045575.1. Taxonomy (NCBI): domain Eukaryota; kingdom Metazoa; phylum Arthropoda; class Insecta; order Diptera; family Drosophilidae; genus Drosophila; species Drosophila falleni. The sequence goes on from JAWNOV010000185.1 coordinate 17,701,384, forward strand.
TCTCACATTCCAATTGCAAATTCTATAACATATTGTTGACCTTTTTTATTTTTTTTTTTTAATAAATGGGGTGCGTTCCGAGTTCCGTAATTTACTTGAATTTCGCTATTTTTTGCATTTTCTTGCTTAAGCGTAATATTTATTTATTTATTTATTTATTGAGGGCACGCCTGGACAATTGCTGGCGTTTAATTCAATTTGATATGCTAATTTGCTTGACCAGACGCAACTTCAAATAGATGTGTGTATGTGAAGAGGGTGTAGGGGAAGGGGTATGTTTGTTTGTAGATAGATATTTGCCTTAGATGTTGCCACAGCTACCTTGCAACGCGCACTCGGTATCAGGTTGACATGCCAATTGCCACACTTTCTATATAAATGCAATTGCTTGTGAACGTTACATCATGTATACCCACCCTACTAGAGGGTTCTTGCGTTATCTCATGAGATATGAGGCAGCTATTCCAGAAAAATAATTATCTTGAAGAAATTAAACAAATTAAAAAAAAAAATGAAAACTTGGATTTAAAATGTTGAATTTTCGAAATTTCAAAGGATATTTCAAATCTAGGTCAAAAATAATAAAATTTTCTAAATGAAAAAAAATTAAATATAGAATGAATTTAGAGACCAAATCATAATCAAAACTATATTCCGCTTGAAAATCGGTCAAGTTTTGATAAAGTTATGAGAGACCAAAGTTTTCGAAAAAAATGTCAAGGGGTAAGTATGGAAAATTGGATAATAGATGGCTTAGTATCGAAAAAATGTCAAATTTTCTAGATGATACAAATTTAAATGCAGAATCAATTTAGAGGCCAAACCATGATCAAAATGATATTCCGCTTGAAAATCGACTAAGTTTTCATAAAGTTATAAAAATCTAAGTTTATGAAAAAATGTCAAGGGGTAAGTATGGAAAATTGGATGATAGATGGCTTAGTATCGAAAATATATCAAATTTTCTAGATGATAAAAATTTAAATGCAGAATCAATTTAGAGGTGAAATCATGATCAAAATGATATTCCGCTTGAAAATCGGATAAGCTTTAATAAAGTTATGAGAGATCAAAGTTTATAAAAAAATGTCAAGGGGTAAGTATGAAAAATTGGATGATAGATTGCTTAGTATCGAAAAATTAAAAAATTAAAAAATTAAAATTTAAATGCAGAATGAATTAAAATTCCAAATCATGATTAAAATGACAATCCGCTTAAAAATCGGTTCAGTTTTGATCAAGTTATAGCAGTTTGAAGTTGGTCAGACCTTTGACCTAGCAACTTTCCAAGTCAAAATTTTTGTTTAATTTGTTATGATTTTTTACCAAAAAACCAAAGGTCTCTGAATTAAGTTTAATGTGTTGTCTTATTATATATTTATTTTGACATAAGAAATTTTTTTATTAAAGATAACTAAAAAAGTTCCCATGAGAAAAGTTGAAAAATAAATATTATGCGCTCTCGTCTCTTAACTCTAACTCAATCCCCCCATTACAGGGTATGTTTATTTACGTAAAGCCTTTATTGATTATGCACAATTTGGTTATATGTCCACAAATAACTGAACCCTCTGGTACAGCTCTTAAATATAGAAATTTCCGATGGCCCCAAAGTCGAGAGACAAAACGAAACCACGAGCTGGGAACTGTGAATTTTGGGTAGCTCGAAAGAAGGGATCAACTTTTGTTTGGGTTTCACAGCAAACAGTTGTTGAACCCAAAAAATGAGAAAAAAAAATTATAATAACAAAAAAGAAGAAGCAACAAAAAAAGCAAAGACAATAAACAAAAGCTGACGACAAAAAAACAATAACAATAAATCAGACAAGTGAAACGACGAGCCCACAGAACAAGTGTCAGCCTGCTCGAAGTGGAGATACCCTGTAGATAAGTAAGTTATCTCTTTTTTGTATTGTTATGAGATTGATCGAAGAGAGGATACTCTTTACTTAAATATAAATATAAATTTATTCTAATTAATTGTTACGTGAGTTTTTTCAAGTGTAGATACCCTGTAATTGAAAGCTACTTTTAGCAGCAATTTTATTATCTTACAAGCCAGTCGAGCATGCCGCATTTATAACTTTTTATGATTACAGGGTATTTGAAAAGCGTTTAATAGTTGGCTTTTAAATAAATAAATTGTTTTCGAAACTAAGTGTATATGCCTGACACACACACACACACACACACACACACACGTACTTAGATATATCTGTGGGGCTATCATGTTATGCAATTTACGGCCGCCAGAGGTCGCCACTTAGCCGCATTTTGATTCGCGTTTATGCAACACGCTTAAGTTTTCGCTTTGCCAATTTGTTTAGATTGAATTAAAATTACAATTTATTTGACATTTGGCGGCATTTCGTTTGTTCCGGAATTAACCTTTTGTCAAGGTCAACTGAGGTGCACCTTGGGTAAGGGGTAAGAGAGAGAAGGAGAGGGAGATACTTATAGACATGATATATTTTGAATTCAAAAGTTTTTTCTAATTTTTAGCTTGACTTTAGGTTTTGTTTGGCTTGAGATATAAATATATATTTTTTTAATTTGAGCTGCAGATTTACCCAACTATTTTTCCCTATACCTTTTTCAAGATAAATTATAGTGCTTTTCTTAAAATTTACAAGAAATTTATGAACTTGTAAATATGAAAAAAGTTGTCAACTTTGTCTTAAATAAAATATTATTGAATATTAAATATTATCTTCCACCTATTTACTACATATAATTCTAGTGTTTATATCGGTTAAAAATATATCTAAAAACTATTCTTTAAATTGATCACCTTTTGAATCCCAATCACATTCATTTATGTGTTTCTATATCTTAATCTTTTTCTTGAAATTTCTTTATTTGTTTCTCAATTTATTTTTGAATAACAATACTATAATTTGTATCTCGAACTTGATCTCTATAGATATATTTAATTCTCTTCAAATGAATATCTACAGATTTTTCTATATCTAATTCCATATCTAAAACCATGTCATATCTATATATCAATATCCGTATCTACATCTGTAGCTATAAATAATAATAAACCTATTTGTAAAGCATTTACATGATATAAAATCAAAACGAGCTAAACTTTATTATACTTAATGATAAGTTTATGACTTGAAAATTATACAGTATTTTTATATAGTATAATTCTCAATTCCAGCTGTGCTCAATGGGAATCGTGTGATTTTGTTTCTCTTGCAGTTGATTCTGATTTTTTTATAGCGTAGTTTTTCAAAATTTACGAGCTGTATAAAATAGAGTTGTTTTTCTAATGTTTTCGTAGCGGCAATAAATCAATTAATTAATGTTAATTAAATGTGTTAAGTTTTAGCATACTTTTATCGCTATCTCTCTCTTCCTTTTTTTTTTTGTCTTTTTCTAGTAAACGGTTGACATCTATTTGCATTATTTTTTATCATTATCAAACCAAAAAATTATCATTATAATTATCAAGTCGCAGCCTAAGCCTATAAAATATATTTTAATCTATTTAAAACACATTGATTAGCATAGCAAAGTTATCTGTTATTTTCCCCCTGTTTTCCCTCTTTCCTTTGTCCCTTCTTTTTCCTCTTTCTGTTCCCCTTTTTCCATTTTTTGCGTCAACATTTTTGCCAATTTGTTAATTGTTTATCATCGGCGACTTTGTATGCAAATCCTCAATTTAAAACTTATTTTTCGGTCATTTCCATTCCTTTGTGTACATGTGTGTGTGTGTGTGTGTGACTGTGTGTGTGTGTGTGTGTGTGTTTATGTGTGACTCTTTAAGCCTTTTTGTTTATGCCATTTATCAAGTTTGTTCTTGCAAAAACACGTAATTAATATACAATGAGCAAACCATTTGATAACCCTCTCTCTTTCCCTCTCTCTCTTCCTCTCTCTTTCTCTCCCTCTCTTTCACTCTTATTCTGCTCTTTCTTCCTCTAAAGTTCCCCTTCACTGCACAACAAACTTTTCCCACAACAAAAATTCAAGTTATTTTCTATTTTTTTTTTTTTTCTTTGCAGCAAATTCCCTGGTCCAATCTGTCCTATATCTGATCTATATATATGCCTATATATACCTATGTAACCTATTCAAAAGTGTGTCTTTAAATTTTTAGAATTGTGCTACGTTTTTGTCTTTATTTTGCGGAAGTTTCAATCGTTTTTAATGAGCTATTCAACGGCTCGGAGTGTTGTTATATGGCTGTGCAGGACTTGTAGATACCCTGTAAAAAATTTCTTGTTTTTAAAGTTATGTTCAAGACATCAATTTGTGCTTATTTGGCGTTTATTATGGTTTTTAAATGCAATCTTATATTATTAGAAGTTTTTATAGCTCTTTTTTAGTTATTAGTTGACCCTATATCATGGGTTTTTACTGTCTGGCGACTTAACAAAGAGTTGCATGCCAAGTCTATTCATCAAATTAGCTTTATAGGATATACAGGCAGCCACATACTAATTTTGCTTAGTCTAACCCTTGTAATTCCAGAGTTCTCTGAGGTCAGTCAATTGAAGGACAACTTTAAATATGCTTATTGTGCATTTAAAAACTTTATAAGAACTTGGGATGAACTTGTAACAACATAGCTGTTTTTTGCGTATGCTAGCAAGAGTTTATCATGCCTTACATGCACATTTACAGGGTATATATGGACAGTCAGCTATAGAGGCGTCAGCAGAGTCAACGTCTGCTGTTGCAATTTAGCGTGTGGATCTCAAATGACCTGTCTGCATGGGTATGTGTCTGTCTGTCTATGTGTGTGTGTGTGTGAGTGTGTGTGTGTGTGTGTGTGTGTGTGTGTGCTTGTAGCACAATCAGCAATTCTAATTAGCCGACCAGACGCTTATTAGACTTTGGATTTTTGGTCTTTTAGCGGCTTCAAGTTTCAATTTTGGCCTCAGTTTTCATATCTCGCGAGCTTCGCCTTTGAGTTGAGCCAACAACAAATTGCAACAAGTGTAACAACAATCTTGAACTAACAACAATTTTCAGTTCAAACATTTGCACAGTGCACAACGAACAAGTTGCATAAATTATTATTAATATTGAACACAAAATGCAATTGCAATTGCACGATTCACTGGACAAACAAATCAGAAGAGCAATGGAAAATGAAGGAGAAGGGAGTCAAAGAGGGGAGGGAAAAAACAAATATGAAAACGAGACAAAACTTGGTTGCTAATGACAAATGCATGTCGCTGATTTTGCTGTTGATTTTTCATGCCCTAACAAGCAGAGACTCTTGAGAAATTCATTCCATATGTGACATAGATAAAAATAATTTTAATAAAAAATTTTAAAAAATTTTGGTAAAAGAACGCAAAGTACCTTTTTGTACCTTCACATAATAAATTTAAAGCAAGCTAGTAGCTTAAACAGTAAAGCATAAAGTCTAAATGAACATTTAACATATAATTCTTAAAACAAAATACTTCTCAGTTATTTTTTTTTTAATTTTTACAGCGACATCAATTAAAATGTTAAGCAAAGAAATCATTATAAAGATTTGTCTATAAGCAGGTTTGCCTATATTAATTCTAGCTGACCTTTTGGCTACATAGATGTTACTTAAATTAAATTACTTGAATCCATACAATTATTTAATTTCTTTACTTATTAAAAAAAAAATTGATTCTTTGCAAATTTGTACTATAATTATTTCATCTCTTAACTTATTTTTTCAATAAAAAATATGGATTTTTCGTAGTTTTTTTAACAAAATAAAGATTATCGAGGGATTTTTGTAATAAAAAAAATAATTTTTTACAGTCCCTGATAATTTTAGTCTCATTTATTTTTTTATAACTAATTTTAAAGTCATTTTACTTAATATAAATCATTAAGTTACTCGGAGTACAAAAGATTTTAGTATTAAAATGTTGGTATTTCTTTCATAAACTTAAAATGCCAATAACTTCAGTTTCATGTTATCACAAATATATTTACTCTTAATATATTTTAGTATTATATATAAAACTCTTTGTGCTGACTGTCTTACATGCAATTAATTATTCACCTGAAATTCTTTCTAAAATCTACTTAAGTTGAACCATCTTATTACTAAATTAGCATTTTTAGTAGTTAAAAATGGACAGTTTTTAGTAATACTAAATAGATATTTTTAAAATATCAAAGAGTATTTAAAGTATCTTAAATTCTTGTATCTTAAACTCAATTACAACTATTTGAGTTCAAACAAATATGCAAGTTGCAAGTTGCACGTTTCTCTAGGGTGTGGCAATGTCTGGTGCAAGCACTTGTATTTAGTTGAAATCACTTAGCACACACAAACACACACACACACACACACACACACTACACACATACACACACACACACACACACACACACAAAGAGTGCAGTTTGTGAAGCGTATATTATGAAATTGGAGCATAACCAAGCGGGATTCATTGAATGGGATTTGCTTCAGTTGAAGTTGAATTTTGTAGTTGACTTGAGTATTTGACTTTTTAGTTGAACTGGGCGTTAATTGGCAGCCTAATCAAATTGCACCTGTTGCACTGTTGCAAGCATCTCAAAACTATTCAGCAAACACTGCCTACAAATAGTCTTTGTACAAGCGCTTTGTCAGCGCTTTAAAACTTTCATTAGTTTTATTGGTTTAATTTTTATCGATCACGTTTTCTATTGATTTCCATAGATCTCAAGTTTATATATTTACAATGCATTCACTCCAAATTTTTTAAACTCCATAAATTAGCATGTTTTTTAAATTAAACTTATTAATACTTAAATCCAAACAAAAGGTAAAAACAGGATATATAAATAGGAATATAAAAAATGTTACAGTACTGGAAAAAATTAATTTAAATCAAATAATTATTACCTCCTATTTTTATTTTTATTTTTATTTTAAATAAATAATAATTAAAATCGGCTTAAAATTTACAAAGTTATGATATTTGAAAGTTCTCGAAATAGTGTCTAAGGGAAAGTATGGAAAAAATGGACAGTGGTGAGAAAAATTAAGTTTTTTAATTTTGCAGCTGCATCAAATTCAAGTTGATTTGTCCAAGTTTTATCAAAAAAAAACAATTTAGTTAATTTAATTGGTTGTGAACTAAAAATAGTCAATTTATATTAACTGAAAATTGCTTCTGCAAATATCGAGTTGTCAATTTTTCGAGCGTTAATTTTATAAACCTTGCAGACATGTTCAAATACTTTTTTCAAAAACGATTTAAAATATATAAACTTGTGTACTTAATACAAGCTCTTTAAACTCTTATATATTATGACTTTATGCCTGCTTAAATTTCAAAAGCAATTCACAAATAATATTGTACAAAAATGGCTTAACTTTTATTAAAAAATAAACTATCAAATGATGTTAATTATTTCTTATTAATAAAGTTGTTGAAATTATATAACAAGGTGCGGACTTAGGTGAAAAATATGCCTAGAGGCGTCTTTGAACCGGTTAAAAAAATGGGTTAGGTTCCAATAGAGATAGCAAAAGAGCGAGTGCCAAAAAGAAGAAGATTCAGAGAGAGGAAGAGAGAGGGAAAGAAAGAGAAGAGGTGTCTTCTTCAGTTAGTCAGAACAATCCTTTGACTGTACTCAATATGAGATGCTTAAAGTGTTCTCAAGATAGAGAGAAGGAAAAAAGTGAGGTAAGAGGTGAAAGAAGAGGGAGGTATAAAGCGGGAAGAAGGGAGAAACATACTTAAACCAGTTTCAACTTTAAGTTAAATTGCCATTAAGAACTGCGATTGTCATATGCAAATAAGTTGACGACGTTCTCACTGTATGCATGTGTGTGTGTGTGTGTGTGTGTGTGTGTGTGTGTGTGTGTGTAAGTTGCTAAATGTTAACGATATTCAATAATGACTAGCATTTGTTGTTGTTATTATGATTTTCACACACAATTATTTCAACACTTGTGTTAGAATTAATTAAAATAACAATAATAAGTGGAAAACGCTTATGGCACAATTGTTATAAATATTTAACAATTTATTGTATAATTAACAAAGCAAAGCTGTTAATGTAAATCATAATTTATGAAGTAAAAGAAAAGCAAAGAAAACTCAACAAGTTTTCGATTTTCTATGGCGACAGCAAAACAAAAGACTTAGGCAACGAACTTGGGGCTGACTAATGAGCATTTTGGCAGCGCATTTAAGCCCAAGACTTTGAACGTGGGGCACAGCATGTGGCATATGCCACATGCCACATGCTGCTTATAGTTCAAAATGCTATTTCAAAAATATATTGCTTTATACTTTTTTTTTGCTGTTCCCACGCTCGCGATTTTGGTCACGTTAAATGGACAGCTTGACTGAGTGTGTGTTGGTGTGTGTTGGTGTGTATGTGTGTGTGTGTGTGTGTGTGTGTGTGTGTGTGTGTGTGTGTTGGTGTGTGTAGCAAGTCTAGGCTGTGGATTGAAGGCGTATCCTCGCTTTGGTGGCGCTTGTTGGCTACCGTTGCACGCGAATTGAAACCCAAAAAACCTGGCCTAAAAAACCGGTTACCACAGACAACAAAACTGCAAGCTATATATACTCAATAAATATATATACTATATATATTTTATATACATATATATATATACATATACTGTGGCAGCAAAGAGAGGCACAACAACAACAAACAGCAAAAAAATACAAATCAAGTTTTGCATTTTCATTTAAATTTATTGGTTTTTTTTTAGCTTGTTGTTGTGGTTGAAGTTTGTTGCCAAGCGTCGGACTTGCAACTTGATTTCCAGTCAAGTGGCGAACAAGATTCTGCAGCCAGTTTTAAATATGGCGACCCAATACACACACACACACACACACGCACACACACACACATATCAGACCAACACCAACACACAGAAAGTGTGTGTGTTGTGTTTTGTCTCACTTCCAGTTTGCATTAAATACATTTATGTGTTTCCAGAAGTTCAGCTTAAAATACCCTTTAAAAATGTTATAATAGTTGAATTTAAATAATAGTAATAATTGATTAAAATAGAAAGTATGTTTATTGGATCTGCCTCAATAAAAGAATTGATTTAGCTTTGGGCGTTTTATTTCAAAATTAGAATAGTTAGCAAACGCAAAATTTGATTTATAAATTTAAAAAAAAAAAAACAGGTGACCTCTAGAAAAAAAGTTAATAAAATATATTATGCATATATATTTAAAAAAAAAACGGTAAAACAAAAACAGAATCGAGTGGTTAACTTATCGACAAAAAATACATCGAGCCACAAATATCGAGTTATTTCAAATCCCTTTTTTTTTAAATAAGAAAAGATTTACAATGATTAAAAAAAAATTTTAATTTCTAATTTTGATGCAGAATCAAATTAGAGGCTAAATAATAATAAAATTGGTATTCGGCAATGAATTCGGCTAAGATTTAAAAAAGTTATGATAGTTTGAAATATTTGAACAAGGGTCTATGATAAAGTATGGAAGGAATAAACGGTGAATACAAAATACGTTAAAAATGTACAGTAATGAAAAAAATTTGAATTTTTCAATTTTGATGCAGAATGAGATTAGAGGTCAAATAATGATAAAATGTACATACCGCAATGAATTCGGTTAAGATTTGACAATGTTATGACAGTTTGAAGTTTTTAAAACAAAACTATGGAAAAATTAAACACTGATAAAAACAAATTGATTTTTCATAGTTTTTTCCTTAATCCAAATAGAGTTGAATGGTTTTCATGAAAACTGATTTAATTAACCCAATTGAAGGTTAAAAAAAATAATAAAGTTCAAGGTAATGAAAAATCGTTCCCATGAAAATCGAGTTATCGATTTTTCGATGAATTTTAACATCACTTCCCTTTGTTTAACTCATATATACTCTTCCCTTAACGATTGGATGAACCAATCCACTAATTAAACCATCAATTAAACAGCGAAAAGTAATACACAATATTTTTGATAAAGTTTAAAAAAAAAGAGATTATAATTATAGTTATAATAATAGAAATAGCGAGATACAGTTAAGAATCATAGGTTGAATATTAAATTTAAGAATTTAGTTTTTTTTTACACTTAATTAAAGCTTAGTAGACTGACGTGTGGGCGGTTGGAGGCGTGGCTACATGCGCACCTGGAATTTGCCAGCTTTGGTTAAATATTTGACGCCCTTGAAGGGTTTATATTTCTCGCCGTACATGTCCAGGCGATTGACCTTTAACCCGGAGACGGCAAGCTGTGAGATTTGGAATTGCACATTGATCGATGGATTGGCATCAATATTGGTGCTGCCAGGAGTTATAGATACCTGAAAAAAGAATTTTAATTAAATGGATATACATAAGAGTTGTAGAGATAATTTTTAAACTCACTGTGCCACGTATGTTGGGCAATTTGGAGACATCGATGCGTCCGACATCCCAGGAGAGTGTTTTGCTCACCGAATCAAAGGTGTATTTGCCCTGATTCGGGGTCAACAGACAGTTGAGCACACACCTGGGCATTGTCAACTCCAGCTTGACCTTGTCCACAGTGCGTCCAAGCGTATTCCTTGGTCCAATCGTTAAATCGAGGCGTCCCTGTTCTCCCGTTTTAATCGAAAAATTGTGACGTATATAGATGGGTATGGCCACCACAGATTGGGAGCTAATGTGATAGGACATCAGTCGAAAGTTGCCATCGGGCGGTATAAAGGAGAGCAGACGCTCTGCCTCCCAACGCTTAAAGCGCACACACGGATGGAACGAGACGTCGTCGAAGAGACGCGGATTCATAAAGGATAACGTCAAGTCTGGCATGCCCGACAACTTGATGCAGCAGTCGATCTGTAAAATGATCAAATCATGATCAAAACGATATTCCGCTTGAAAATCGGTTAATTTTTAATGAAGTTATGAGAGATCAAAGATTTCGAAAAAATGTCAAGGGGTAAGTATGGAAAATTGGATGATAGATGGCTTAGTATCGAAAATTTATCAAATTTTCTAGATGATAAAAATTTAAATGCAGAATCAATTAAGAGGCCAAATCATAATCAAAATGATATTCCGCTTGAAAATCGGTTCAGTTTTGACCAAGTTATGACAGTTTGAAGTTGGTTAGATTTTGGATCTAGCAATTTTACAAGTCAACATTTTTGTTCAATTTCACATGATTTTTTACCAAAAAATGAAAGGTCCCAGAATCAAGTTTAAAGTGTTGTTTTATACTAATTACGATATAGGGAGTTGATTAAAAGTGAAAACTTGAGATTTAAAATTTTGAATTTTCAAAATTTCCAATGGTCCCCCCTTAACATCGAAATCGATTTTTGGTCGAAAATAATAAAATTTTCTAAATGAATAAAATTTAAATGCAGAATGAATTTAGAGGCCAAACCATGATCAAAATGACATTCCGCTTGAAAATCGGTCAAGTTTTGATAAAGTTATGAGAGATAAAAGTTTTTGAAAAAATGTCAAGGGGTATGTATGGAAAATTGGATGATAGATGGCTTAGTATCGAAAATATATCAAATTTTCTAGATGATAAAAATTTAAATGCAGAATCAATTTAGAGCACAAATCATAAACAAAATGGCATTCCGTTTGAAAATCGGTTCAGATTTGACAAAGTTATGACAGTTGGAAGTTGAGCATGAAACGGTTAGCTTTGGTTAACGGTTCCAGTGTTATACTAGGTTAATACCTACTAGGTATTCCTTCACACTTACATGACCCTGTATCTCTGCAAAGACTGTAGAACCGGCTTTGTCAATGATGGCGTCCACTTCCTCGATGACATCAAAGTAGGCTTCATTGTTGGTGTACCTCACTCCACTGCGACGCCAAGGAATTGCCGACAGCTGACCCGAGGGCAATATGGTGCTGACACTGTCAATAATTATATTAATATAGTTAGGGATTGCATTTAAGATACTGGAAGACTGGACGCACTTGCTCTTCCCGGTTACGGTATTGGCTATAGTTCTCAATATATTTGGCGGCTTAATAAGTTCCTTGAGTATGTTGCTCTCGGTGGAGAGCGGGAAGCCATTGTCGAGCATCTCGTCGAGCAGTTCGTAGACGACAACATAGTTATCCTTGATCACCGACTCGGAGCAATCGCTGAAATAATCCTGGAATGTGTCCACAACGCGATGCAGAAACTCAATGACAAACAATGGAGGCACTTCCTGTTTGCAGGCTGCCACCAAGGACACGCTGTCCCGTTGCACGGTAATCAGATAATAATGGGGCGTGGCAATCACGGGCGGCACATCCTACAACAACAACAACAACAATTGTTAACGTGGCTGCAACAATAAATAAAAACAACAACAACTTACATATGGCGCAGCTCGCTGTGCATCCAGAAAATATTCGCAAACGGAACGCGAGACAACGGAACGCCAGTGCTTCTCCAGAAACACTTCACTGCAAACACAATAATAATAATAAAAAATAAAATTTAATTTCTTACACTGATAAGCGAAAAGAAATTCGCATATGTTTGACTTCTGCATTTAGTTGCTTACCCGCTGCTGTTTACTATGAACAGACTGTGTATCATCTTACTGCCTTTTTAAATAGCTAAACATACATTAATGTTGAAAATCAATTGCTTTTTGCAATAAATAAAATGTTTACGTGTTTAATAAATAGCAATACTAAACAAACGTAAAACACTACATTAGCTTTACAGCATATGTTAAGGTTAACAGCCCACTTAACAGAGAGCAGCGTAAGCCAATACAGCGCTGCTCAACACTGTGTCAGCGTAATAACAGAGAGGGGAAACAGCTGGCATAACAGCAAGCAACAACATATGCCATACAAGTGAGAAGCATAATTTATATTTACATATTATTTGGTTTGAGTATAATCTGTAAAATTACAGCTGTAATTACAACAGTAACGAGAGCGGCTCTAGTAATAACAGTGAGGAGCAGTTTGAGTTTCGCATTGCTCCATACTGCACAACGCAAAAAGGAGCATGTTAATAACAGAATTGCGTTAACAGCTGTCAGCGGCGCTGTCATCGCAAACAGCTGATCATTTTGACAAGTGCAACAAACCGAAAGGTTGTCTTTTTGAATTACCAAATATTATTGTTAAATTTCTGTATTAAATTGTTGTACTATAGCTAAGTTATATACGTCAAAGACTGCACAATTAATTGCTTAGGCCCAAACTGTGAAACATCAAGTGAGGGCAGTCGCCTGGGCAGCCTGACGAGTGGCCGCCTGCTTACATAATCAACAAATGAGTTTACACAGCAGCTTTGTTCGACGCTTCCTCGATAATTGGCCCGGCAAGCGACGTTTTGGCGTTTATCGATTCCTGCCGATATTCTTTGTGCTCGGCGCCGCATTGGAATTCTCCATGATCAACTGGACCGTCGGCGAGACGAATTTCTGTGAGTATATTCACTAACCATATAACCAGGGAGTCAAAACGCAGCGACAAAACCAAGGCTGCAAACCATACAAATTTTGGTAAAGGTTCGGTTCGATAATTCGAACTATAGAGCAACACTTAGGCTCGGTACTTAAAACGGCTTATACACTTTCTGAACCCAAGGTTTGGGTTTCAGAGTTTCGGCTCAGAACCGGTTCTCAGCCTTGTCTATAAGTGATTTTTTTAATTACAATAATCTTTTGTTTACAGATCGCACATTTAAACGACGCCAGGCCAAGAACTATCTGGAGGATCAGGAGCACCTTCAGCAGCTGCAGGAGCAGGCAAAAGCAGGAACAGGAGCAGGAGCAGGAACAACAGCTTAAAGATGCCCGCTGGCGTTTCATGGGGACAATATATGAAGTTCCTGGGCAGCGCAATGCTGGCCATGATGGCCGGTTCCCAGGCAGTGCATCTGTACTTTAAGCCACTCGACGATCTGCCCGCCTATATAGAGCGTGAAAGGGAGCACAAGGAGGAGCCAATAAAAACAATAGCTCCCAGTTAGTTTGAAATTAAAACTTTGTTTTTTAATCATAACTATTAGTTTTCTTTTTATATTCGTTACTTAAAAAATAAGTAAAAGGGTAGATTTTGTTCGTTGGAATTTATGTAAGGAGAAAGAGACATCTCCGACCCTATAAAGTATATATATCAGGGACTGTAATCTTTAGAAGTTTTATTATAAAACTCAAGAAATAATCATTATGCTTTGAGTTAAATTTTTTTTTTGCTCAAAAATATTGAATATTCATGAGTTTTTTATTTTTTTAATAATGATTATTTCACGAGTCAAATAATAACTAGTCGGACAGAGCTACAGTCGAGCATTCTCGACTGTCGGAGACCCCGTACTTACTATGTCAAAAGCTAAGACTGCTAAAAATTCATACTTGATTTTCACCCGAAAACAAAAAAGTTTTTCATGCTAAGACTTGATTTTCACCCGATCGGTCCTATGACGGCTATATGATATAGTGGTCCGATTTGAACCAACTTCGGACAGAATATATATAACTAAGTTGAATGCTTTTTGTTTTAGTTTGGTTACGACATCTCATTAAACAAAAAAGTTTTTCATACTAAGAGTCGATTTTTGCCCGATCGGTCCTATGACAGCTATATGTTATAGTCGTCCGATTTGAACCAACTTTGGACAGGATGTATAAGACCATGTTTTATGTACATTCTATACGTTTGGTTACGATATCTCAAAAAACAAAAAGTTTTTCATACTTAGACTTGATTTTCGACCGATCGGTCCAATGACAGCTATATGTTATAGTTGACCGATTTGAACCAACATTGGTTAGGGTGTATAAAACCAAATTAAATACATATTCTATCAGTTTGGTTACGATATCTCAAAAAACAAAAAAGTTTTTCATACTTAGACTTGATTTTCGACCGATCGGTCCTATGACAGCTATATGTTATAGTGGTCCGATTTGAACCAACTTTGGTAAGGATGTACAGAACTAACTTAAATGCATATTCTATAAGTTTGGTTACGATATCTCATACAACAAAAAAGTTTTTCATACTAGAACTTGATTTTCGACCGATTGTTCCTATGGGCGCTATATAATATAGTGGTCCGATTTAAAAAAGAAACAAACTTAACGTGCCTGCAGTATACAGGATTTTACATACCAAATTTGGTGTCACTAGCTTTTAAATTGCTCTTATAATTTGGATATGAAATTTTTTTTTCCAATTTGTGGGTGATATAGGGGGCGTGGCCGAATTTTGAAACAAACTTGATCTGCCTGCAGTATAGAGGAACCTACATACCAAGTTTGGTGTATCTAGCTCTTATAGTCTCTGAGATCTAGGTGTTCATACAGACAGACAGACAGACAGACAGACGGACAGACAGACAGACAGACGGACATTGCTATATCGACTCGGCTATTGATGCTGATCAAGAATATATATACTTTATGGGGTCTGCCACGCCTCCTTCTGCCTGTTACGCACATATTCGGTAAAACAAACCCAATAGACCCCTGTACTTTTTTTAAGTACGGGGTCTAAAAATCACAAATCTTAAGATCATGGTGAAATTGCATAGATTAAAGAAAATAAAAATTTTGGTATTTTCGGCAAGATCGGCCAAGTAGAACTGCAGTAATAGCTAACCAAAGTTATTAAGAATTAAGGCAATACAAGCACCCAAAGTATGTAGTGTTATTTTTATTAGACAGTAAATTCTATTGAAATAAGTAAAGGGTAGTCTATGTCGGGATCGGAGGCTCGACTATAGTTTTTCAGACTGCTTAAAACTAGGACTGCTTCATTTGCTGGCACTGGGAGGCAGCTTGTCATGGACCTTGCCATGGTTCTTGAGACAGGTCTGCTGGCGGAAGGCCTGCCCACACACCTGGCAGACATAGGGCTTCTCCCCGGTATGGATGTACTCATGATGACGCAGTGTCTTGCGGGAGGCAAAGGATTCAGAGCAGTATTTGCAGTCGAAGGGCTTCAGCTTGAGATGCACGGCTCGAATGTGCGCCTCCAGCTCGAACTTGCGGGCAAAGAGGCGACCGCAGTGTTCGCAGGGCATCTTGTCGGCGGTGTGCATCAGCATGTGTTGGACGAGCATGAATCGCTTGGCCAGACGACGTCCACAGATCTGACATTCATGCTGAACTCCATTGTTATCCGCATCCGCGTGCTGTTGCATTGTGTGGTATTTGAGCGTGTAACGGGAATGGAAATGCTTTTGACAGACTTCACAATAATGCTGCTCATTGTTGCGTGCATTCTCCGCCGCCTCCGCAGCCGTGGGATGCTTGGTCCGTCGATGATACTTGAGATTCGCCGTCTGATTAAAGGTGGCGCCGCATTCTTCGCACACATATTGGCGATTTGTGAGCGGATTGGTCGAGTTGTTGCTGTGCTTTAAACGCTTGTGTTTCTGCATGGCAATGCAACTAATGTAGACCCGTTGACAGCCAGGATAATCACACTGATAGGAGCGTGCTTGTGAGCTGTGCAACTCCTTGATGTGTGTGTAGAGACCGCCCATAAAACTGTAGGATTTGTCACAGCGATCGCATTTAAAGGGTCGCTTGTTGCCCTCGTGCACCTTGCGCACATGCGCCTCCAGCGTCAAGCTGTGCGCAAAGCAGTGACCACATTGGGTGCACTTAAAGCTATTCTTGACGCCTTTTAAGCGACGACGACCCGTCTCCCTCTGTTGCTCCGGGGAAGCACACGTTTCCACTGCTTCCTCAAACGGATCATCGCTGTTAACAGCTGCTGTTATTGCCAGTAGCTGCTGCTCCTCCTCCAACAGCTGCTCCTCCTCCTGCTGCTCCTGCTGCTCCTTCTCCTCCTTTTCGTAAACAAACTCAAAGCTGCCCGTTTGCTGGGACTGCTCTAACATTTCCAGCAGCTGTTGACGGCATTCGTTTGCCTGCTCACGAAACTGTTCAAAGCTCAGCAACAGTTGATAACACGTCGAGCACAATTGTTTGGGCATTAATTCGGCATTTAGTTCCTGCTGCTGCCAATTGAGATGCCGCAACAACAGACGCTCCAATTCCAAGTCCATTCTATGTATTTCCTGCACGCTGTCACTGTCCAGCTTGAGCAGACATGTCAAGCAGTTGTTGTCACTCAGCGTGCGCATTGTTAATATTAAACAACTCACATGCAACACAACCGCTTTAATTATAAACAAACAATATGAATATCTATAAAGTTTTGTATCTGCACAAAATGTATACAAATGGTTGCTTAACATGCAACGGCGGCGCAACTGTTACTCAACAGTTGTGTGCTGTTAAGCAGACGGCGTTGCCACCTGCACTGCTTGCCAAAGCTGTTAACGTGTTCACACGTTATTTTTGGCAAGCTGCCGCTTTACGTGAAATGGTATTAACGTAAGCGGTTAGGTGTACTACATTAAAATATGACTTGAAATATTATTATTATTGAATACATATGATATATATGCACAGCTGTTAATACCTAATTGTTTTAAATTTAGTTTTAAAATTTTATAAATATCTTTTTTAATTTTGCAGCCGTATTAATTACGCAAGCAAATCAAAGCTACCGGAACTCTTATTTCGGAACATAGCGGAACCGAAACGGATATTTGTTTCACTGTTGAGCCCCTGGTATTTATTTGGTTTTTTTGGTCATGTATTGGTGTCATATATGCGTTCTTCTTCCACATGGGACATAGCGATACGACATTTGTTTTTATATGGTAATTACTTAGTTTGAACTGTGCCATTTTTGGTTTTCAAACTAACAAACAGCTTTATTTGAATTTTCAGCAGTTGACAACATTGATAGTTTCCGAGCTCATTACTAAATATAAATATTCAATATCGATATGGAGAAATATGAGAAAATTGGAAGAATCGGTGAAGGATCTTATGGCATTGTCTACAAGGGTCTGGTTCGTGCAACCGGAGAAGTGGTGGCCATGAAAAACGTGCGCAACTTTATCGGAGCGGAGGGAATACCAGCAACTGCGATTCGAGAGATATCGTTGCTCAGGGAGCTAAAGCATCCAAATATTGTCGCTCTGCTGGATTTGCTGTTTGAGGACAATAATTTTTATTTGATACTTGAATATCTGCCAATGAATCTGCGGCAATACATCGACTCATTGCCACCGGATCAATTGATGGATACTGACATGGTGGGGAGCTATCTGTATCAGATAACCTGTGCAATTCTCTTCTGCCATCGCCGTCGAGTACTACATCGCGATCTGACCCCACAGAACCTGCTTATTACTGGCACTGGACTTATTAAGGTGGCGGATTTTGGTCTCAGCTGCAGTTTTAATATTCCAATGCGCGTTCTTACACACGAAGTTGTTACGCTCTGGTATCGTCCCCCAGAGATCTTATTGGGCTCGGCTCGATATTCCTGTCCAGTGGATATCTGGTCAATCGGTTGCATTTTGTTTGAGATGGCCACCAGTAGGCCCTTATTTCAGGGTGACTCTGAAATAGGTCAACTATTTCGCATATTTCAAATACTGGGCACACCAAATGATGATGTCTGGCCTGGGGTTTCCAATTTATCTGGCTTTAATGCCACTTTTCCCAATTGGACTTGCAATATTTACAATATACTGAAGGACAGTCCAGGCATAATCGAAGCTTTTATTGATTTACTGCCAAGGATGCTTACCTATAATCCCTCGCAGCGTATAACAGCCGAAGAAATTATTGGGCATGACTTTTTCAAATAAGTCACGATGTGATACAAATATTATTAAATATTTAATTTAAATATTTGCGGTTTTTGACCCGTCAATAAATAAAAAACAAACGCTTGTTTATCCGATTAAATGATTGACATCTGAATATGCTGAATATTTTAAAGCGCTAATAGTTAATATCGATAATTAGTATACATGTTAGATAGTCATATTCTAATAGTGTAGCAATCGTTGTCACTTGCTGCCGACTTAAACTTTTTCTGTTTAAAGAATTTTTTATTTTAAAAATCAACACTTATAAGAAAAACCAATTTTCACTATACTTCTTTGTGATGTATTTATTTACTTAAATTATTCTTGATTTGCCCTATTTTTTGTGAAGTAGCTGTCAGTGCTAGTTGCAGTGTTGCCATTTTAGCAATTTTATTGCTAAATTTTACCTATATTTTACCTAATTGCAAAAGCTAGAAAAGTTGCTTAACTCCTATTAGCTAGAAATCTAGCAATTTAAATAAATGATTTAGCTACTGCCATATTTTATTTTTATTGACAGTTTTCTTAATTTTATAACATTATCAAAAAATGTCACTGTTGCTGAAATAAAATAAGTAATTATAAACATTTTATGTTTAACTTACTTTTATTCTGGTTGTCACTAAGGCTTAACATACTTATGTAGTTCGTAACAGTTGCACGTATAAACTGCTTAACAGTGCCAGTGTTGCCATACAGTTTCTGTTATTTTACAGCATTTGGTTTTTCTCTTCGTGGGAATGTGCGTGTGTGTGGGTGTTCGCTGTTGGAGCTCGCGCGCCAAGTCATTTGCGCCAGTTGCATGCTGCCATTCAACAACAGCGCACGCATCGAAATAAGTACTCTTGCCACAGTGTCATTTGGCCACAGCCAAGCTGTTTGTATATTTTTGGCGCGCATTTTAATGTTGTTGTTCTTGCTTAAGCTAATTGCATAGCGCAGTTGAAAATTTAATGAGACTAGTGAGAATTAAATAAAAGGCAACTAACGATAGCAAAAACAATTGCTTATAATTAATTGAGTGACATTTGTTTTGGTTTTTTGTTCAAGTGTAAAGCTAAGTGCGTGTCGTGCAACAGCAACAACAACAATGTCAAGCGAGATCAAATGGCGTTGAGCAGACGTTCCAGATACACTTACAAATCCCTTGGCGCCGCCAGCACGCAACTCCGTTGGCTAAACTGCCTCATACAGCTCTGTTTGTTTACCCGTGGTAAGTCGAACGCGACGGCGTATACGTAATTTATGTGACAGACAACAGCGGAGTCGGTGCGAAAGAGATCCACTGCTCAACACTTGCTGTTCCCACTTGCAACATCACTTGACCATCAGTGTTGTCATGTGTGCGATTTTATAGCTATAGATCTGACTTGGCTATTTTGTAATTGCAAGTGCTGCAGAGTTTTAAAAAATGCTATTTTGCTGGGTATCTAGCTATTTTCCACAATTGATTGATTTGCATACACTAAGAAAAAGCTATCGATCCTGTTCCATTTTTCACTTTCCATAAGATTTATCGGAAGTGAATATCTTTTACTTGTTTTTAATATATTTTGGAAATACTTTGTGTATTGAATTCCCCTTAAGTTTGTGAATTTAAGTCTGTTAAAGTGAAAAAATAAAATTTTTAAGTACCAAGCAACGCCAGAAAATACATTTTATGAAATCGTATAAAAGTGAAATCAAATACCGTAAGATACAACAATTTATTAAAAAAATATATAAAAAATCTATTAATTTTGTTGATAATAACGATCAAATATCATTGTTGAGAGTATAGAATAATTTTATAGAAAACATATGGTTTTTTTTATCAGCATTTTCGAATTATACGAGATGTTTCTAAAAAATACAAAATAATTAAAATTTTTTTTTACATTATTTTCATAACTTTTCTAGAACATATTTCTAGACTCTATTTCTAGTTAATTTTCTGGGATTTAATTAGTAATTTTGGCTCTTGAAATTCTGGCAACACTATTGACCATTGCGGCCAACAAGTACTTAAAGAAATTAAAATGCGTCGAGGCGACTTGTGTTTGCTTTCTGGTTTCCGTTAATACCCTTCCCCTACAGCACCCTTCCCTCTTGACCAGTCCAACAGCTGCTGCAGCTGCCACGCGTTAATGTGTAAAAGAAAATGCTATTTATATGAAAATTCCCCAGAACAAAAATATTGCACATTATACAAACCTGTAGCATTTTAAAAAAACAACAACCCCAACCCTTCATTTTTTTTGCTTCCCTATAAGTGAACTGCACTCGGGCCAAAGACAAAGCGGCCAACGAAAAGACCAACAATGCAAGACAAAATAGATGAAAGAATGGGAAAAGCAAAGAAAGGAAATTGTCCAAAGATAATCTGTGGAAAAGTGTGAATGAAAAACTTTGCCCGGGCTCGGTTCAGTTATCATACTATAAGGCTATAGCAATGACACTTCCTTCCCCCCTTAAGAACTTGGCAATGGGAAAAGTGTTGGCCCAAAGCATAAGCTGAATTTTGATTGACCAACGGGTTTTGAGCAACTTTTATGATGATGGTGATGATGATGATGATGATGATGATGACAATGATAAAGATGTGTGAAGGGTTCTTTGCCTTCATTCAATTACATCAAACTTTTCAAATACTCGCATCCTTGGCTTTATTTGCTGATCTGCTTCACTTGCCAAGAATACTTAGAATATTTCCAAAAACCAGCTGAGTCCATTTGAGTTAAAAGTCAAAACTGATGCCACTTTTTTCTTTTTTTAACTGAGATTGTTTATGTTCTGAAATTGAGGTTTAGCTGTTTAAGTTTTTATAAAAATACACAAGCCAATTGCTTAAGCTAAAGCTGCATTTAATTAAAGAGTATGTGAGAATTATTTGCAAAATAATTCAGATTAAAATACAAAACAATTTTTTGTGATGCATAACAAGTATAACTAAAAGCTAAAGTAAATCACTACAAACAATAAATGCTCTCAATTTATTAGTGCTAATTCATTTTCTTTTAATTAAGAGTTGACCGTAAATATTTCAATTTTATGATTATTTACTTAAACAGTCATTAAGTCAAACAGTTAATTTTCTTTTCAATGCCAAGCAGGTGTCAAGAATAAATTCCACAATATCACAGATGGCATTAAAATTGCCAAATTTTTAAACAATGCGAAAACAATTTATGACAGCTACTTTAGTATGTGTTTATGTGAATTGAAAAAGAGGAAATGGGATATTTTAAGATTGAATACTACTTTCTACTGGAAATGTACATATATAAAGCAAATTCTCTGCCAAGAACCAATACCGAAACTTTTAATCGTACGGTAAAGAATTGTCCAACTTCCAACAGTCATAACTTGATCAAAACTCAACCGATTTTCAAACGGAATTTAATTTTTATTATAATTTGGCCTCCAAATTGATTCTGCATTTCTGCAATTATATTTTTAAAATCTAGAAAATTTGATTTATTTTCGATACTAAGCCATCTATCATCCTATTTTCCATACTTACCCCTTGACATTTTTTCGATAACTTTGATCTCTCATAACTTTATCAAAACTGAACCGATTTTCATGCGGAATATCATTTTGATCATGATTTGGCCTCTTAATTAATTCTGCATTTAAATTTTTATCATCTAGAAAATTTGATACATTTTCGATACTAAGCCATCTATCATCCAATTTTCCATACTTACCCCTTGACATTTTTTCGAAAACTTTGATCTCTCATAACTTTATCAAAACTCGACCGATTTTCAAGCGGAATGTCATTTTGATCATGATTTCGCCTCTAAATTGATTCTGCATTCAAATATTTCAAAATTTGTAAAAAAAATTATTTTTCTAGAGCAGGGTATTTGCTAGTCTACTCATTTGCCTAATGCAAGCAAATGCGCTTTTTAATATATTATCTTAATTTCTTGAATGTTTATATACAGAGCAGAGCGCTACGTAAACTAGATTGGCATAAAAATCATATAAAAATTCCTCAACACCTGCAAGTGTATTTTTATAAAAGAGCTGAAAGAGAGAGAGAGAGAGAGAGAGAGAGTGAGAGAGGGCAAGAGAGAGAGAGAGAGAGAGAGAGAGAGAGTGAGAGAGGGCAAGAGAGAGAGAGAGAGAGAGAGAGATAGGTGTTCGGAGAGGGATTTCCTTTTGTTCTCGAATCGGATTATAATTCAATAATTTGTTTTACTTTTCTTATTTTCTTGTGCAAATCAGAATAAAAGTTATGGAAGCTGTGCTGAATTATGTATGTGATTTATGTATTTGTTGCGACAAAAGCAACAACCCCTAGCATCCTACGTCCCATAGCCTTAGATCTGAACCCCTGAATCTGAACCAAACAAATTGAGGATATATGAAATTCCTTTTTCCCCTGTTTTTTTTTTCTTCAGTTAAAGTTTTTCGGCTGCATTTGAAGGATTTCTTTGGGTCTGTTGACGGATTTGCTTATATAAATAAAGGGAGTGGGTGCTTAACCCCTGTTCCCCAAGAGATAGGGAGGAGAGGGGGAAGGAGGGGGTTAAAGGGAGAGGGGGCATTGTGCAAGCAACTGACGTCTCTTGTGACGCAGACGACGACAACGAAGACTCGTAATCGTAATCGTCTTTACTGCAGTTAACTTACCTGTTTTTTGAGGAGCTCCTGCAAATGACAGTTAAATGGAGTGCCATCTAATCAGTTGCAACAACAACAACAACAACAGAAACAACAACAACATTGATAAGAACCACAGTCACAAAAGACACGCGAGAGGGTCAAATCTCAGTTACAGTTACTGTTTGAGTTAGAAACGTAATTTCAATGTCGCAAGTGAAAGACAAAATTGTTCCCTGTTGTTTTCCCTCGTCATACTCCGTACGCAAATAGATTATACTTGAAGTGTATCAACTTTTTGATAATGTACGTGACAGGTAGATGAAGACACCTCCAACTCTTTAAATATAACAGATTTGTTTTACCTTATTTTAATACGATTTCCCATACGAATGTCGAAAAATAATAATCACAATAACAAAATTTGAAAATAGATGTGTCGAAAAAAAAACTAGGAAACATTTCATATAAAAAAAAAATTATGAAACCAAAATATGCAACTATGTTACTAGGAAAAAAAGGAGGAAAATAAATAAGATAGATAAAAAATAGGGAAAAACTAGAAATCTTAAACGAAAAATAATAATCACAATAACAAAATTTGAAAATAAATGTTAAGGAAAAGAAAACTATGAAACATTTTAAATGAAAATAAAAGTTAGGAAACCTTAATTAGGTACCCTAATTAGATTAAGGTACGGTTTTTAAAATACCTTTGCTGCAATATTTTGATCATAGGAAATCTTATATGTATTTAATAATTAAATCATATATTTGAGACTTATTTGACTTTTTAAATAATAAATCTTTGTCAATTGATTCGCAATTAAAACTCAAAAAATATATTCCAAAATCAGGAATTTTAATTAACATTTTTGAAAGTTTGTGCAAGAGTATCTCATTGTCGAGCACACTCGACTGCGGTGTGCTTACTTGTTGTTATCCTGTTATCCTGCTATTCTGTTATCCTGGGCCTGTCACTGCCACCGTAAGCCAGTTAAGACCGGCTCTCGGGACACGCCAGATGCCACGTTGCAAGTATATACATTGTCAGACATTGCCATCACCTGGCGGTGCCTTGTGTCCTGTGTCCTGAGTCCTGAGCCTTGTGTCCTGTGTCCTGTGTCGCCTCCCTTTGCTCCTGTCTAGCTGTGATTCACAGAACTTTGTTTTTCAGCAGAAAAACGTTGCGCTTTTTATCTAGACAGCCTGTAAAACTGGTTTGCCTTGCCTGCACAGCCAGTCCCAAAAGGTTAGACAGATATCTGTAAAATCTATCAGGTTTCTACTCCATTTAAGGCTTAAAGGGCATGCGTTTAGTCTAAAAACTGTTAAAACAGTAACAGTTACAGCTGAGAAAATTATACATTAAATGTGTTTCAGATATTCATATTAAACATTGAAATTAATTAATTAAAAGCTGTTCTTAAATTCCAATTAAATTAAAAATTTATTTTTAAACTAATTCATTTTCACACGTTATTAGCTAAAATTTAAGTTTGTTTTCATTATTTAATAATTAAATGTGATTCAAAAATTCATATTAAAATTTAAAATTAATTAATTAAAAGCCGTTTTTAAATATCAATCCAATTTTATTGTTATTTCTAAATGAAATAAATTAATTTTCACACGTTAAGAGCTAAAATTTGAGTTAGTTTTTATTATTTAAAAATTGGCTTCTTACTACACTGGTCGGCATATTTTTTTTTATTCTAGCATCAATGAAAATATAAATTAAATCCTGTTTGAATGATATCAAATTTTTCTTTACCCATTAAGTTACCATTGAAAATTTTGAATTTATGTCGACGTAGAATTTGGTCTAATTTTGAAACACTTTTTACAGGCTTAAACAAAAAATGTTTTGATGCAAAAAGTTTCTTCAAGCAATTCTAATAGTGACTGCAAAAAGAGTTTTTCAAAAATCTCTTGGCTTATATTTTTTATGATTTTTAGACTCCTTTTACTTCTTTTATACAAAATTTTTCTGAGTTTATCCCATATAAAAATCATAAAAATTAATTCAAAGAGGTATTTAAAAAATTCTTTTTGCTATTAATTATGTACAAAAATCAAATTGCAATTAATTTACTCAAATTTAAGCTAGTGTCATTTGTTGCCCTGAAACTATAACTTCTTCAATGGAATTTCCTTATGAGTTAGACACTTATAAGAAAACATATTTAAAATATTAAACACTTTATTAGTTTTTTCAACAAGTGTCGATTTATTTTCTAAATTTAAAATCTCAATTAGCTAAAAATAAGTTTGCATTGCTAATTTAATTACCAGCTGAACAAACTTAAACATATTTTAAGAAAATATTAAGTATACGCCACGTGCGGACCAGGAAATATGTGCAGCATAAAAGAGGGGTGGGGAGAGGGGGGAACTGGCTGTCATGTGGCAAGGTGGCAATAACAAATAAATAACGCGAGCATAAATGTTGAAATGTTTTGTGCAAATATTAAAATTGTATATTAGAACCACAAAAAAATCAATCAAACTCAAAAGGCGGCGCATGAAGTGGTAACAAAAAAAATAATATGAGGCGGGGAAGGGGAAAGGAGGGCCGATTTAACTGTATATTTGTAAACATACGAGGCGAGCGTCAAGCATTTTTATCTCCCTTCACTTTTCCCTCCCTTTATCAATATTTTCTTTTTTTTTTTTTTGTATATTTTGTGTACAAATAAACGATAAACAAAATTTTTGCGCTGCTGCTGCGAAAATTGCGAGCATTTTCAACATCTTACTTAATCGAGATGATAATGATCATTAACGCCATGTGCTTAATCATCATCATCATTCGCACAGGCATTAAATTGTATGTGTTCCTTGTTCCTTGCCACATGCCACTTGCCACATGCCGCTAACTGTCGCAGTTGCAATTTTTCCAAATTTGTCAACTGTTTTGTGGTCGCCTCCTTTTTTTTATACCATGAAAATGGGCATAAAAGAGTATAATGTGCTTAGCAGTGTGTATGTAACAGGCGGAAGGGGACATGACAGAACCCCAAAAGTATATATATTCTTGATCAGGATCAACAACCGAGTCGATTGAGCCCTGTCCGTCTGTCCATCTGTTTAAACGCGTCGATCTCAGAGACCATAAGTGCTAGAGACTTCAAACTTAATACGTAGGTTCCTGGATACCATAGGCAGATCAAGCTTGTATTTACTTTTGGATCGGACCACTATATTATATAGCTGCCATACGAATGATTGATCGAAAATGAAGTTTCAGTATGAAAAAGTTGTTTGTTAAGATATCAGAACCGAACTGATATAGTATGCATCTGGATTGTTATTATACATCTTGACTAAATTTGGTTAAAATCGGTCTACTATATCATATAGCTGCCATAGGAACGTCACATTGAAAATTAAGTTTTAGTATGGAAAAGTTCTTTGTTTGTTAAGATATCAGAATCAAACTGATATAATATGAATCCAGGCTGGTATTATACATTCTGACTAAATTTGGCTCAAATCGGACCACTATATCATATAGCTGCCATATAAATGATACATCGAAAATTAAGTTTTAGTATGAAAAAGTTTTTTGTTTTTTGAAATATACTAACCAAACTCATAGAATATGAATTTAAGTTGATGTTATTAATGCTGACCAAATTTGGTACAGATCGGTTGCCTATATCATATAGCTGTCAAAGGAACAATCGCTCGAAAATCAATTTTTAGTACAGAGTACCTCGGTACAGGGTGTCCTACTGTCGCGTATGCTCGACTGTAACCGCCCACTTCTTCTTTTTTTTTGTTGGTTTACAGGACGCGCTTACATATGAAATATGTGGACTTTTTCATATAGCCCACAACAATTACAATAACAAAAGCTGCAGAAAATACATATATGTATTTGTTGTTCTTACATCATTTTGTACGTTGCCACATATGAAGCCAACTCATGCCATTTACCAGCGAGTGGTTTACAAAGCCACCGCACCATCAACAACATCAGCAACATCATCACCACTTACATATTTTATTTATACCCATTTCACACACATGCTATATGTTTTATGACTGTTTTCTTGTACTTTAATGCAACTTTTTGTTTACTTTTCGATTTTTTTGAATTATTTTTTAAACAAATATAGAAAATTTATTACAAAAGTCTCTTATGTATAAAAGAATTATTATTTTTCAATATTTAGCTTTAATATTTACAACAGAATAGTTAAATACCTAAATTTTATTTATTTATATAGGAATTAGCCGCTTTTATTTTGTAGACTCCAAATAATAGTTAACATTTGTTTGGTTTCATATATTTGCTATTCTTTCTTTAAATTTTTACATAAATTTTTAATAATAAGACTGAAATTTGAAACCTTTTTCAATAATAATAAGCTCTGAATAAATTCTAGATTAAAAAAAAAAATAATGATAATAAGTTCTGAATAAATTCTAGATTATTGTATAGTTATTTTATTGGTAGAAGAAATAACATCTTTTACTTTATTTTTTAAATGATTTCTTAATAATTTTATCAGTTTTTCTATGTTCTGTTTTCTATTAAAGGCGAAAATTATACCAGCAAAATGATATAGAATCTAATTTAGATTTAACTTACTAAGGATTATTTCTTCAAAGTTACTATATAACACAATTTATCGTTACCATTTGAACAATTTGTATCCATTGTTTCTAGTATAGTTCCTAATAAATGAAAACAGCAGCAGCAGTTTTGCAATTTTCGTTTTGATGATTTCCTCGAATTTCCCTTTTAGATTTTCATTCGATGCCAAAACTGATTAAATTGCAGTTGCATTTTAAGCCTTAGTTGCAGCTTAGTCAATCGAATCTCTCCCTCTCTCTTTGTTTTGTCTGTCTCACTCTATCTCTTGTAGTGCTGTCTCTTCTCCTTTCTATTCCCCTCTCTCTCTCTCTCTCTGTTCTTTTGTTGCCTGCTTTTTTCTGCGTATTGTACTCTGCAAATGCCATCGGCTAAAACAATACGAATTTTTGCGTGCTGTCACACTCACACTTACACCTCTGCACAAGTTTATGGGGACACCTGCTCCTTTATATGTATGTGTGTGTGTCTGTGTGTGCTTGTTGTGTGTAGAGTGTTGTGTGTTGTGCCGCGGGCTTTGTTTGTTTTTGTATTTTTTTTTTGTTGGTTTGCTGTAAATTGTTGTAAATTTTTGCATTTGTGAAATTTGAACGCTTCGTGCATTTCATTTGAAAAGGAAAAATATCATAAAACACATTAAAAAAATAAAATACAAAAATTGTATAGCATGTAACGTATATTATTTTTGTTGCTTCCTTCCTTCCAGTCGTTTCGAGGGACTCTTCCCCCCGTCCAGAATGCTGTCCCCTCTCTTTGGTCCTTGGTCCTGATTCTGTTTGCGTGCAAGCGTTTGAAGTTTTCGGCATTCGGTTTCTGCTTTTGGTTTCCAATGCATTTACTTATTTATGAGTCCACACACGGCACATGCTCTCTCTCTCTCTTTCCCTCTCTCTCTCTCTCCCTCTCTCTCTGTCTCTCTCTCTCTCTTCTGTAGAACACGCAAGACCGAAACTCGCACAATAATGCAACAATTTCGCTTTTTATTGAGATGTATTGTGGATGAAAATGGAAAATGGGTTGATAAGAGCGGTTTTCTGGGGGAATGGGGAAGTACTTTAATTAATAGTTCCTAATTGCTACTTACAATTATCAGAGGCATCAGAGGCTTGTACATTGGAATGAATCCCTGCATATTTCATTTGTAATTGCAAATGAAAAAACCCTTAAAATAGATCTTAATCTATTACTATAACTAAATATGGGTTAGCAGCTGGTCTAATTAGCTAATGTAGCCTTCGAATATATTTTAGAAT
Source organism: Drosophila falleni (assembly GCA_035045575.1). Classification (NCBI taxonomy): domain Eukaryota; kingdom Metazoa; phylum Arthropoda; class Insecta; order Diptera; family Drosophilidae; genus Drosophila; species Drosophila falleni. The sequence goes on from JAWNOV010000185.1 coordinate 17,730,441, forward strand.
GCACTCAATTGTTATAGTACTTTGAGCTGTATTTAAGGTTTCATTTAACTATGATCTAAAAAAGAAACTTAAAAACTTTTCAACGATTAAATTAATTTAAGGAATTAAAGATAGTGTTATGGGACAGTTTTATAAAAAGAAATAAACCCGATTTTAAAAAATGCAAGTTACCAATTAATCGAATTCCTAAGTGGAAAACTTAACTATTATATGAAATAAAATGCCAACAAAGTCGGATTATATTTTCTAATCAGAAACCTTTACTCATTTTTCTCAGAACATGTTCTTATTGTTTAAGTGAAATACCTAACGAATCTCCCAGAAGGTAGTTGGATAAATGTTTTCTAATGAAATTGGCTCAGTTTTAATGTGTTTGCTTTCTAAATAGTTTGGTTCAGTTCGTATATCTTTTAATAGCATGTTTCCTTCGTTAAATGCCAACATAATTATCGTTTTATCAATATTGTAATCAATATCTAACTTGTTATCAGCTTTTGCTTTGCTTTTTCCTTCTTTCAGTCGACTGATATTTATTTATAACAGGTTTCATTTATTTGCTAGAATGTTCTTTACGGATTTAAAGAATCTCTTTACGCATTTTTCACAACATTCTTCATTATATTCCACATTTCTTTTCTTATTTGCTATTTATGAACATTTTGCAATATGCTCGTTTAGTATTTCTTAATTACTTTAAGTGCACATTCTGCTGTTTTTCCTGCTTTGGTCCAGAGTTGACTTTGTTTCACTCCTTTTTCCCCCTTTTTCTTCACTCTCTCCGACTCTGTTGCTGACTTCCTTTTAGTCTACCTCTAAAGTCCTTGCCTTTGACTTCTTGTCGCTGTTCACGCGCTTTAATTTCATTAGCGTTAAAGACATTTTAACCCTTTTTTCCTCTTTGTTTGTTGACAAATCTGAAAATCTGACTAAAATCGCTGAAGTTGTTGCCGTGCTAATTGAATTGCCAGCATTTTCATAGATGAGATCTGAAAACTCTGACATATGTGTATGTTAAAGAGTGTGTGTGGTACTTATACTTATACTTATACTTATACTTATACTTATACTTATACTTATACTTATACTTATACTTATACTTATACTTATACTTATACTTATACTTATACTTATACTTATACCTATACTTATACTTATACTTATACTTATACTTATACTTATACTTATACTTATACTTATACTTATACTTATACTTATACTTATACTTATACTTATACTTATACTTATACTTATACTTATACTTATACTTATACTTATACTTATACTTATACTTATACTTATACTTATACTTATACTTATACTTATACTTATACTTATACTTATACTTATACTTATACTTATACTTATACTTATACTTATACTTATACTTATACTTATACTTATACTTATACTTATACTTATACTTATACTTATACTTATACTTATACTTATACTTATACTTATACTTATACTTATACTTATACTTATACTTATACTTATACTTATACTTATACTTATACTTATACTTATACTTATACTTATACTTATACTTATACTTATACTTATACTTATACTTATACTTATACTTATACTTATACTTATACTTATACTTATACTTATACTTATACTTATACTTATACTTATACTTATACTTATACTTATACTTATACTTATACTTATACTTATACTTATACTTATACTTATACTTATACTTATACTTATACTTATACTTATACTTATACTTATACTTATACTTATACTTATACTTATACTTATACTTATACTTATACTTATACTTATACTTATACTTATACTTATACTTATACTTATACTTATACTTATACTTATACTTATACTTATACTTATACTTATACTTATACTTATACTTATACTTATACTTATACTTATACTTATACTTATACTTATACTTATACTTATACTTATACTTATACTTATACTTATACTTATACTTATACTTATACTTATACTTATACTTATACTTATACTTATACTTATACTTATACTTATACTTATACTTATACTTATACTTATACTTATACTTATACTTATACTTATACTTATACTTATACTTATACTTATACTTATACTTATACTTATACTTATACTTATACTTATACTATCACTTTTTCTATCTCCCTGACACACCATTAAATTCTTTTGGCACGTGATAATAAGCTGCATAGTTCATACGCCTCCTTTCCTTCTTTTTAACTGAGTGGACTCGCACAGCATGCGGCTGCCACGCCTCCTAATGGTTAAGTTTGATGAACTTAAATGCTGACCACGCCCCATAAACACACACTTTGACACACACACATTTAGAGAAAGTGGGCTGAGACAGAGACACATTAAAAGCAACGAGTTCGAGCCAGGCCAATTCAGTTCAGTTCAGTTCAGGTACGAGACTAACAGCTAAACAGTTAACAGGTAACTACTGGCCAAATTCTGTTGTCGTTGCTGCTCCCTGTTTATATTGAGCTGGCCTGCAAACAACATTTCAAATTGAAATTGGCCAAAAACAAACGAAATGGAATTTCCTTTTTCTCTTTTTTGTTTTTTTTTTTTTTTGGACACTGTGCACTCGGGGGAGTTATGACTGGTAACGTTGCTTGGGGATTAATTTTGTAAGCGGCTCAATGCATAATTAACAAAATGAAATACTTAGCCATGCTCTAGAATCTAAATTCAAGCCAAAGCAAGGTCAAAAAACACAGACTCGGATTCAGTTTCATATTCCATTTTCATTTCCAGTTCAGCTTTCGAGCTGATTTCGGATGTATCTTTGTATCTTTTGTAATTACAAGCAACTGCCGGTGGAACTGGCCTAAAATAACGTTCACAATTGCATTGTTGGCCAGTGCGAATTTGGTCAAGAGAAAACACAGCTCGACATTCAATGGACAGCGCCCTGAAGCGACTTGTAATAGATGCCACAAAAGTAAGCCCAGATTTATCTACACACAATGTATCCGTGTATGCCACGTATATTAATGTGTGTGTGTGTGTCAGTGTGTGTGTGTGTGTGTGCTGTCAACATAGCTGACAACAATGCTCAGCACTCCTCAGTTGAAATTGCCATTGCGAAACGTGCAACAAGATAGTTCCTGTAGTATATATTGTGCTTATCATAGATTTTTGCATACGAAATGTGAATCCTTTTGTCAACCATCTTTCAAATGAGTGTACTCATTCAGGATATTCAAAAAGTGCTGGCTTAGCTTAAAGCCAAGTGCATTTGAAGTACTGCACACGCCTCCATGGTCACTTTAAAAGCAAATGCATAAGTCATGCTTTAATAATCTGTAATAAAATTGAATGGAATGAAATAAAGTGAGGCTTCGTTTTTGGCATAGCAACTTTTTGTTCTAATGGTCAGATTTATTATTTATCTTGGTTTCTCTTTCTGTTTTTATCTTATGATACATACAAAAAATACATGAAAAAAATTCGATTTTCGCAAAAGCAATTTTCAACAACTTTAACACGATAATTTTTTTTAACACACTATTGACTTTATTAAATTGACCTTCATGAAATAACGACAACTTAGCCATAATTCCAATCGACCTCAAAATTCCAAAAATAACATATTTTTCATCCATACTTTTTCCATTACTGCCCATTTTTTCCATATTTTACCCTTGACACTTTTTCGAAAAACTCAAACTGTCATAACTTTTCCAAAACTCAACCGATTTTCTTGCGGAATGTCAATTAGTTCATTATTTGGCCTTTTATTTGATTGTGCATTAAAATAAATTTTGTTTTTCCATTACTTTCCATTTTTTTCATACGTTCCTCTTGACGCTTTTCGAAAACTTTAAACTGTCATAACTTTGGCAAAACTGAACCGATTTTAAAGCGGAATATCAATTTAATCACTATTTGGCTTCTTTTTTGAATCTGCATTAAAATATATTTTTTTCCATCTCTGTCCATTTTTTCCATATATTTTTCTTTTTCCTCTTGACACTTAGAAGAAAATTTGTTGTGAAAAAACTCATTATTTGTAACTGGACGTATTTTTTTTTTGCCAATTTTGATTACTATTATAATTGTTTTATTTTCGATTTTTATTTTGGGTTTTCAACACTTATTTGACAAAGTCCAACAGTCTTTTAATGTCACTTGCTTCGTTTGCCTTAATAAATCCGAATTGATGTTGATTATGATTTCTTGGTATGCTGAGTTTTTGGCCAGGCTAAAGCAGTAACTGCAATTAAGCAATTCACACACTCAAATCACACACACACACACATACACACCTAGGTAAGGGGAAGGGGAAGGGGAAGGGGAGGGGGTCATTGCAACACTTGAAAGTTTGTCGTACATTTGCGAAATGAAAAACACATTTCAATGGCAAAAACAGCAAAAACTTTCAACTTCAACTGCAGATACGAGTGAAAATGCAGATACAGATACATGCACACCAAATAGATACAGCTGCAACAACTGCAGATACATTTACAGATACAGATACATTTTTGAGGTCGCTGCGGCAACCAACAAAAATTGCAATTCTCACGGAAATTTTCGTTTATTTTTTGACTTGCATTCTCCAATGTGGTGTGTGTTTATTTCTTGTCCCATTTATAATTTGCAACAAATCAAAACTTGCAGAGAGAGATGAAAGATTAGCTAAATATTTTGCCACAATGTTGTTGTTAACACCAATTTTTCTCGATATCTTCTGGGAACATTTTAATTCACATTCAGAAATGTTTATTTGCTACGAACTAAATTCCATTTATTATTTACTTTTGCAAAAAAAATTCTCGTATCTTAAATACACTGAGTATTAAAAGTTTAACATGCAAGTAGTTGGTAATTGAGTTAATTATAAAAATGTAAAATTAATTTATAAAAGTATTTTAGTCAAATATTTTTATACAAAACTTAAGATTTTATATTTTTGTTTTTAATTTTTAGTTTATTATAATAATTGTGTTTAGAGAACAATTTTTTTATGTTGTTAAAAATTAATTCTAATAATTTTTCATAAACTTGTTTTATATATTGTTGCTTAAATTTTATTAAAATAAATTTTAACTATTGTATTGATAAAAATTATTAGAAATTTAATTTATGTGATGAAAAAATATATAAATATAATATAGTAGATCTTCTTAGTCTTTAAATTTGTTGCTAAATAAATCTTGCTTAAATTCATTTTGATAAATTGCACAACATTTAATTAACAATTATTAAATAGTAGCATACAAAATGTGTTTGTCCTCCATTTGTAACTTGAGTAGTTTGTTCAATTTAATTACTGAATAAGACAGAAGACATTGATAAGATGTTTGTGAGAGTAGATAACTCAATTATAGAGTAATTAACTCAATTATTTCAGTAGCTAGCTGCGTACAATTACTTACAGCAGACACTGTATATGTGAACCATTCATCAATTGAATTTCGATAAATGTGAATAGAACAAGAGAGTGTGTGGGCAGTTTTGTTGTGTGTAATGTGGTGTGTGTGTTGTGTGTGTTGTGTGTGTTGTTTACACGAGTTATGCATATCAAGTGAAAAGGTAAACATGCCACTTGCCACACATGCCACATGCCACATGCCACACAGCAGCTGCCTCCTTTTTGAAAACTTGGCCTCTAATTTGCATTCAGTTTTCAACTAAACAAATTACAAGGTTCTGCCACAAAAGCATAAAGTCAAAAGTTGCCTTATAATTAATACAAACGTATGCAAACACACACACACACACACACACACACACACATACACACACACACACACACACACACACACACAGCTATTGCTGTTGTTGTTATGATAAAGACATGCTTAGAAATCAATTTTTGGTGACGATAAGCGATAAGCGCCAAACCTTTTGAACAATAGCCAAAAAGCCAGACAAAAGCGAAGGCCCAAAAAAAGGGATATCAAGGATATAAAGCGGGTCAAGCTTGTGTCTCACAAAGCAATACCAACTCATCGAAAACTCTGCCCCAAAAAAGACAAATAAAACTGCAAAGTCCACATTAAGTTGTGGGCTTATCAAGTCTTCTTTTTTGTCAACTAGTTTCTTCAATATTTAATGCTGGCAAGAAATTCATGCTTACCCAAAAAAAAAAAGTTGTAAACTTACAGAAACGTGCGAGTTCTTCAGGTGAACTTGGGTTAAGATGCAGGGAAATATGAGCCAAGAGATATAATATATTTTTTTCTTTTTAATGATTTCCAAAAAGTTTTTAGTTTTAAAATGCAGAATATTGGTAGCTCTTTTTATAGATTTTGTTGAAAACTTTTTATTAAAAAATAAGGATTGGCAATCCGGAAGGAAATCGGCTAAAATTTGACAAAGTTATGACATTTCAAAGTTTTTGGAAATGTTTCAAGGAAAGAGTATGGAAAAAATGGACAGTAAAGGAAGAAAAATTTAGTTTTCCAATTTTAATGCAGAATGAAAATAGAGGCTAAATAATGATAAAATTGACAATCCAGAAGGGAATCGGCTGAAATTTGACAAAGTTATGAAATTTAGAAGTTTTTGAAAATGTGTCAAGGGAAGAGTATGGAAAAAATGGACAGTAAAGGAAGAAAAATTTAGTTTTTTAATTTTAATGCAGAATGAAAATAGAGGCTAAATAATGATAAAATAGACAATCCGAAAGGAAATCGGCTAAAATTTGACAAAGTTATGACATTTCGAAAGTTTTTTATCCCCGCTTTTTGAGTTAAAAAATTTTGCGTTTTGAGTCCATGCAAGGATAAAAATTATATTTTAAGGACAATTTGTCTTTATATTTGAAAGTCCTGGTCATAACAAGAGTTTTGATACCAATCTTGTCAAGATTGGACTTAAAATACTAAAGATATGGTAATAATTCATGAAAAAAAAAATAATGATATGGGGACCATTTTTTTCCCGGAAAAATCGATGCACCTTAATGCATAATAATGTATCATTAAAATTCACATTGCTTCGTCTAATTTAGTTCATAATTTATTAAATTGAATTTTCCATCAAATATTACATAAAATTTTGTTTGTCCCAGCTTATTGAAATGGAAATACCTAAGTTATATAAATGTGTAAGATCTCTAGATCCTTTTGGTCACCAAAGCGGACTTTCGCTGTTTTGTTTTCTTTAATCCAATCGGCAATTTGCGTTTTTTGTCAGTCTCAATTGGCTCTTCTGTAGGAGATTCTTCCCTGAGAATGACCGATGCCAATTGTCGTAGGGGAATTATCTCATCATATTGTGCCTCCTGTCCAATTGTCCAGCCAAGCTGAGCCAACTGCTTCTGCAATTCCTCCTGGGTGCGTTGCGACATTTCCACTCGGTGACTCAATGGAAATGAGATGATAGTAAAAAAAAGAATTTGTATAAAAAAAGAGTATAAAACTAAACGAGTACAAAGAATGTGCGAGAATTTGGATACACTTAATCTGAGAGACTGGAATTACTTTTAAAGAATATATAATAACATATATATTTATTTTATTTACTAACACGGAACTTAGTTATGTTCTACAGCAAGAAAATAATTACAATACAATTTCTAGTTTACAATTGAATCGATGTTAAAGTCGTTGAAGAGTTGATCAATTTATTTTAGAAAAATTAAAGCTCAATGTTTGATTGATCGAGTTTGTGATTAATTCACTGAGAAGAAGAAATTTCCATACTTAACTTGACAGAGAATCTTTTTTGCGATTTTGGCAAAATTTTTCGATTTTGAACTTTCGATCTATCGGGAATAAATTAATATTTTAATAATAAAACTGGGTTTAAAAATTAGAAATATGTGTCCACTTAATTAAGCAAAAATCTTTGAAAAAATTTACCGAGCAATTAAGCGTAAATAAATTGTTAAAACCTTAAGTAATTGCTAAAAATACCTTATAAATTAAAGGGTAACTTTAAGACGATCAACTATCTACGCATCCATTTTCTGAAATTGTCTTTAAAATGTGCTCAGCTTACGCCATTTTTTTCTTGTTAAAGGCGCAAAAGAAATCGTAAAATTAAATATGCGTAGCATACTTTTTGGGGCGACTGTTGGCTGCTGGCTGCAATTGACTTAATATCCTTTGGGCAAACAATCAAACAACAGCCAACTAACCAAGCAGCACATAAAAGGGGCAAAAAGAAGAGAAAGGGGAAAGAGGAGAGGGGAAAGGGGAGGGAGGTCACAGTTGGCAGGTGGCAAGTGGAAAAAGAGACCGTAAACCGCAAAAGTTACGCGTCGGCCAAAATCTAAAACCAAAACTGAGATAGCACTTTGGTTAGTTGACGGCTGAGAAGAGAGGAAGAGAAGAGGGGCAGAGAAGAGGGGCAGAGAAGAGAGGCAAAGAAGAGGGACAATGCCGTCTGAAGCTGGAGCTGAAGCAAGTTGTAAACTGAGCCCACAGATGAACCCAAAAAAAAGGGGCAGAAAATGTTTCTAAGGCACGCCGAAGAATTGATACCTTTACAAATTATTGTAGATTTTCAGGGTCTATTATCATGGTTAGTTTTATTTTAAAAACTTAAGAAATAATCATTATTCTATGAGTTTTATTATTTTACTTAATAATAATCATTATATTTTAATAAAAAAAAATAAAAATCATAGAATAATGATTATTTCTTGAGTTTTATTATTTTGACTTAAAAGAAAACAAAAATTCAAATGAAATACTTATATTATTGGAAAACGAATTTTAAAAAATTTTTGAACTTTTTTTTTTTTTGAAGTTTTAAAATGGCTTACATACTACTAATGTACATAAATTCTGTCTATATATTCCTTAAAAAAAAACTCAAAATAACACCATGGGTTCTTTTAAAATTCAAAAGAATAAAACTCAAGAAAAAATCATTATGCCATAAGTATTTTTTTTTACTCAAAAATAATAATTATTTCTTAAGTTTTATTTTTTTGCTGAAAAATAATGATTATTTCATAAGTAAAATAATAAAAATTATAAATCTTAAGATCATGTTCAAATTTCATAAATTACTCTTACACTTTTTTGGTATATTTTATGCTTTTTTTCTAGAAGTGAATGATTTTTTCAATTAAAAAAATAATATTGATAAAAAAAACTTGTTTCAGTTTTTTGTTCCTTCTTTAATGTGTTAAACATTTTGTGGCAAAATTAAAATACTCTTTGTAAGGGTATAACAAAAGGAAGCACAGATAGATATGTTGATAGAAGGAGGCAAACGAGCGTAGGATTGGAATTGTATAGTAATGGCAATGAGGCAAGTTTTTGGGATGCGATTTGCAACGCTCAGTTGCACGCATTCATTGAAGATTTTCTGGTGTGGAGATGGGGCAGGAAGCGTGGATAGTTAGAGGGGGGTGAAAGGGGAGTTTAGAGGGGTACTGGGATTCTGACCTGCTGCGGATTTTTTTCCTTTAGTTGGCCGTTGTTGTTGTTGTTGTTGCTGCTTCATTTGATGGCTGCAATTATGGCGTCATTTACATTTTGCCTTGAAGAAAAATGGTTGCGCCTTTTCTTGCTATCTCTTTTACTCCCTTTCTGCCCCTGCCCCACCCCTCCAGAAACTTGGCTAGCGTTTTGGCTAACACACAAAGTATTTGCAGCTGCTCTTTTTGTTGTTGCTGTTGTTGTTGTTGTTATATTGTTATTGTTATTGTTATTTCAATGCCACTTTGCTTGCTAAGTATGCTACACATTTTCTTTCAATTTCTTTGTTCTTAACAGAGCGTATCAAAAAGGAAAGTGGGAAAGGGAACTAGTTGTTCTATATATATATATATATATGTCTGTAGTGTGTGTGTGTGTGTTGTGTGTGTTGTCGTGTGTTGAAAGACAGCTTTTCAGCTGCAGCTGAGGCAATGCTAAATGCACAAGGATATTGATAAACTTCAAGTTGTTTTATTTGCTTTTTGACGGTTATCAGCATCGTTAAATATATAGAATTTTAATAGTTTTTTTTTTTATGAAAAACACATTCAGTTTATGTCTACTTGAACGTGAGATCATAAGTTGCGAATTTAAAGCTTTAGCAGAAAGCTACTGCGACAGATAACGGCGGAGGTAATAAACTTATATAATAATTAACTGCTCAAAAAATACTCCAAAATACGTATTTTCAAAGTATTAATATTACATACAATTAAGAATAATAGTACAACAATTTTTTTTCAGCAATTTTTTTCCAATTTTATAGATATAAATTTAAATTTATTAAATTAAATTTCTTTATAGTTATTTTATATATATTTTTAAATCATACGAAAAATTCTTCTATAAAAATTTACAAACATTTAAAATGATTACCATTAAAATTTTGCCTTGGCTTCGATAGTCGAAATTAAAAAATTTTTTCCAAATATACAAAATTTGAATACAGAATGAATGAAGAGGCCAAACCATGATCAAAATGACATTTCGCTTGAAAATCGGTTAATTTTTAGTGAAGTTATGAGAGATCAAAGTTTTTGAAAAAATGTCAAATGTCAAATGTATGGAAAATTGGATGATAGATGGCTTAGTATCGAAAAATTATCAAATTTTTTAGATTATAAAAATTTAAATGCAGAATCAATTTAGAGGCCAAATCATGATCAAAATGGCATTCCGCTTGAAAATCGGGTCAGTATTCTTCAAGTTATGGCAGTTTGAAGTTTGTCAACTCTTTGACTTAGCAACTTTACTAACAGCAAAAACTCATGTTAAGCAACTGTAATGCTCTTTACAGTTTGCTGTTATGTTAAGCCATAATAAAATTGCTGTTACAAAACATCTTGAAAACTTTTAAATTTTTCATTTAATTAGGCACTTTATAACCGGAAATCTTATTAAAAACTCGAACTTTAGTTATTTTTGGTTAAAATGCTAAATTAAATTTTTGTGGAGTTGTGCTTAAGTTTTGCTTCAAGCACTTTATAGCCAGTTGCTTGACGGTAATCCAGGCATAAATCCAGGCTTTTAATATGCTCAATCTCAAGTTGCGTACAGTTTTCAGTGTGTATAGTATATATCTGTATATATAGCTGTATATATATTGTTTAGCTTGGTTTTTTCACGCCACTTTAATTGCTGTCTGTCTAGGCTTATTTAGCATGTCCTTTCATTATCATTTACTTATGTCCTTTCTTTCGCCTTTTTTGTTAGCTTTTTAATTGGCACTTACGCTTAAGCTTAGGTACAAGTCGTGTCGTTTCTTTACTCTCTCTTCTCTTCTCTTCTCTTTTCTCTTGTTCTTGTGCTTGCCTAATTTATTTTTTCGGCAAATGCGTTTTATCCTTTTGTCATTTGTGTCGTTCTTTGTCTGCTTCTCCTTTCCCTTTAGGGTGAACTGCCTTCATGTCTGTTTCAACTAATTGCGTAACGCATACGCCGCGTATGCCTTAAGTGGGCTTTACTGCAAGACTGCAGACAAGGGTCTTAGACAATAGCCAGTACCCCCTGACCCTCTCTCTTCCCTCCCTCCTCTTTCTTCTGCTGTTGCCTTTTTAGCGGCGCTCTTTCGATTTATGTGCGTGTCCATGTGGCGTTTTATTATCTCAATTTGCCGTTGTGAGCTAAAATCCCGCTGGATTTGTGGCATGATTTAGTGTTGTGTGCAGTGTCATTAAAATTTAATTAAGCGCCAACATCATCATATGAGACTCTACTCAGAAAGAGAACGAGAAGAAGAAAGAGACAAAGACAGTGGAAAGACTTAGAGGCAAAAGAGCAAGAATCTAATTTGCTTTGTGAGTGCGCATACAAAACAGCGTGTAATAATTTATGACATGATGAACTTGTTTCTGTCACTACACACACACTCACACACACACACACCTCTACACACACACACACATGCACACTCATGCAAATGATTTGTTTGCAGAATATTTTTTGCATATGCCAAGACGAGGCCAGCGAAAAAGCGCAAAAATCTTCATAATAACAATCATGATTACAACAAGAACAGCAAGAGGATAAGTTTACACATATCAAGCTGTTCCAGATTAGCTGCTTGTGCTCGACAGAAAATATACCCTCTAAGCTGAAAGGGTGCTAACAATTTTTTAAAAGTGAAATAACAGTGTTTGGCTTACAGAAAAATTTTTAAATCATAACTATGACAACCATTTATGGCGTGCTGTTACTACAAGTTGTTAGCTATGTTAATTAACAGAGTGTAAGCGTTACGTTGTTATTAACAGATGTTATTAACGGAATTGAAGCAGTCTTTTACCAAAAGCATTCTGTTAATGCATAGCCAAAAGCAAATACTTTATTGAAAATATGCTAAGTAAAAGTTCATCTGTTAATGACTTGCAACGTATTAAATGTAGACAAACTGCTGTTAAAGCAGTTCTTAATAATCAGAGTGTCATCTCAATGACTTGCAAATTTAAGAATATTTTTTGGGTAACAATTCTGGATTACACCATGTCATTATAGTACATAAGTTAACAGTCACCAGCTGAATAAATTTAATTAAAAAATTAAATAAATAACAGTTTCATATGATTTGCTTAACAGATTAACTAACAGAAAGGGATAATTGTTAACAGCTAAAAAAATATATAAGCTGAATCATTAACATTGATAGTACTGAGAATAGAAATAAATTGTTGTAAACTCATAAAGTGCATTATATTTAGGTAAATATTTATTTATAAACTGCAATTTGGTGATTTCAATGAATAAATTATCTATATTTACAAATATTTGATAGTATAAAAATGGTATACTTTGATTAATTCAAATTGACAATTATTTCAAAGAGTTTACAGAGTGTAGTATTGCAATAAGTAGCTTCAAATGGAAAACTTAACAATTGTGAGCTTAAAAAAATAATAATTATATTGTTACTAAGTAATACATTTTTAAATTAATTTTTTCTTCTTTAACAGTGAACTGTCTTAAAAGTAAGAATAGTTAACAGAGTCACTTTAACAGAATATCCAACTCCTAGAGAAGATAGAATAAAGAAGAAGAAGATAAAAAATGAAGAGAGAATAAAGAAACTGGACAGGGGGATTAAAGGGAGGTAGGACAAAGGTGGAAAGCGGCATAAAGATTGTTACCATATTGCTATCATTTGCACACAATCAGCGTCAACGGCCGCGAATTGTGTGGGGCATAAACAGAGTGATGAAGGAGCGGTAAGAGGGGAAGGGACAGGGGGAAGGGGCAGGGGCAGTTGTTGTTGGTTGTGTCGATGTAATTTATGCATGAGGCATGAGTTGAAGTGTGGCATGAGTGAGACGCAACAGCGGCAAACCAAACAGAACACACAGAACTCACAGAACCATCGACATCGACATCGTCATTGCCGGAAGTGTCAAAAAGGAAATAAAAGCATTTGATAGCGTTGCCAACGATAGCGACTGCGACTGACGTTGCCAACCACAACACAAGCCTGAGAAGAGAGTGAGAGAGACAGAGAGATAGAGAGGATAAGTGAGTGTAAAGCACTCGTTGTCAATGCTATCGATGTTTCTCCTCTTAGACGGTGTGAGAAAATTGCAGATAAAGTGAAAATAAAATTTTAATAAATAGCACAAAATCAAATTTCCCGCAACAAATTGAATACAGTTGTATGTGTGTGTGGGTGTGTGTGTGTCTATGTGGATGTCTGTCTGTCTGTCTATAGGTCGCAACCTTAGCTAGTGACACAAATTGCTCATTTTGAGCCACGTTTACAAGTACCCACCCTATTAGTGATGTAAATTAAAATCTATGCATCTAGAAACATCGAAATTGCTTCCATAAAAAATTGTGTAAAGGTGAGAAACATTTGATATATCAACATAAATAAATTTTTCATTTCAATATATTGTAATTTCAACTAATTTTTTTTAATCTCTGTTTGTTTTGTAGTCAAGCAATTAAAATAAAATTTCAAAAAAAAAAAAAAAACACTGCCGAATATCAGCAAAAAAAATAACGCCTACTTAAAGTTTTTTTGGTAGTACATCTTTTATATTTATTATTATAGTTCAATATTAATTACTTATATTATTTAATTAATATATTTCTAAGTAATAGCAATTTTTTAAATTAAACATCGAAGTACCCTTGTGATATTATCACCGACATTTTCTAAACGATTTACATCACTATCCTCAATTAATTTTGTGGCCGCACACACACACACACACATATATACACACACAGGCTCACACACCCTCAATCTCACACCCCACGCTTCAATGAGCTGTTATAAAAAACCAAATCAGCATCAGTTTACTAAGGCTGCTAAACTAATTTATACCCTCTATGATGTTTTGCTTTGTGAGAAAAATTAATGGTTTAACTTTTTGCCTGTAAGTTGGGCAAATAATGCTGTGATATTTTTGAACTATCATATAACTAACGATTTTCACTACGTTTAAACATTTTTATTATTTATAATAATATTCACTTAACCCTAAAAAATTCCGATATATAAAAAAAAATAAAGATTAGAATAGATCTTAACATTTCCACAAATATTTCTGTGCTATCGCTAAACTATCGGCTTACTATCGCCTAAATTCTAAACTATCACTTCTGATTATAATATATTTCTTCAAAAACATTCAAATTAAAATTAACTATATTTAAAAATAATTTATTTAAGTATGATCTTTAATTCATATGCATAATATCGGAAAATACTATATATATCTATATAATCTATTAGAAACTTAAGCATAGAATAAAAAATACAAATAAATTTTGGTTTCTTTACTAACTTCCCTTTACAATACCTTTCATTAGCTGTTACATATAGACTTGCCAATTTATACTAGCTTATTACTATCGTTTTTGGACTACAGGGTATTGAAAACTCCAAATTATCCAATGATTAAGTGTTGTGGTTTATAAATAGACCCAAAAACGCAGCTGGAGCTACAACATGAATGAATATATATACCGAGGAAAGTTTGATAAAGAGAGAGATGGAGAGAATGAGAGACTGAAAAAGAGGCAGTATTTCATCTTAAAGAGCATGCTATATGAGAAGAGGGAGTGAGAGAGAGAAAGAGAGAGAGAGAGAGACTGAGACTGAGAGTGAGCACTTGTTTTGTATCCACTTAAAATGCGTGAAATGCGGCAACTCGCATAAACTGACAAATTTATTTGATTAGCTAATTTTGGTCTGGCTCAGCGCCTGCACGTATGCAATCACTTTTGGCCCGGCTTAAGTGCTGGGTAATTGCCATTACGTTATAGCCTTGTTTTTGGGTAGCAAGAAGAATTGCCAAAAGGTGGAGAAGAATGCCAAAAGTCTACTGTTCTCCTTTAATGCCGCCTGTGATTCATGTTGCTCCCCAAAAAAAAAAAGAAAAATTGAAAAGTATGCCGCTTGTTTGTCTTCTCGCTTTTTCTACTTCTCTTGCTCCTTCTACTTCTTCCTTTACTTCATTTTCTTCCTTGTATCTTTGCTGTCGATGTCCTTGTTGTGCAGCTTTGTTCTGTTCCTTGTTCCTCGTTCCTCGTTCCTTGTTCCTTGGATTGGGCAGTTACTTTACTGTTTGTTTGCCTGTCTTGTTATGCTTTCATACTCTTCCCTTAGCTGGTCATCGTCACATCATCAGCCAGCTCATTCCAGCAATTGTCCCATAAATATTTAAGTAACAAACATTGAGTTTCGTAGAAAATTTCGCTTACTATCCATCTCTGTCCCTCTCTTTGTCTCTCTCTTTTACACTCTCTCTTCCTACCTTTCTTTCTCTTGCAGTCCTAAAGTGGTTTTACTTTAGGTGTATTGAGAGCATTTGGATTTTTTTGGTTTGCTTTGCATTACATTCTTAAACGTATAGCATGTGACTAGAGCTTTCTCTCTCTCTCTCTTTTTATCTCTCTCTTTCGCACACTATTTTTTTTCTATTTCTCTTTCTAAATCTATCTCTCTCTGTCTCCCGTTATCCGTTTTTGCTACTTTTATGTGAATATTTTGTCTTATTTCTCAGTTCTCTTTTCATTAACTTTCTTAAACTTTTTTATCTCTCTCTCTTTTTATACCCTGAGCCCATTAAAAATGGGCAACAAAGGGTATAATGTGTTTGGCAGAATGTATGTAACAGGCAGAAGGGGCCTGTTATATGGGCAAAAAATAGTGTTGCCTACTTTTGTGGGAAAAATAGTCTTGCCTACTTTTGTGGGCAAAAATAGTGTTGCCTACTTTTGTGGGCAAAATAGTGTTGCCTACTTATGTAGGTGAAAAAATAGTGTTGCCTACTTATAAAGGCAAAAATAGTGTTGCCTATTTTGTGGGCAAAAATAGTGTTGCCTACTTATATGGGCAAAAATAGTGTTGCCTACTTATATGTGCAAATATAGTGCTGCCTACTTATATGGGCAAAAAAAATTTTGCCTACTTATAGAATATGCATCTGGGCTGGTATTATATATCCTGACCAAAGTTGATTAAAGTCGGTCCACTGTATCATATAGCTGCGATACAAACGCTCAGTCGAAAATCAACTTTCAGTAATTGGGCACAGGGTATCCTACTGTCGAGCGTGCTCAACTTTAGCCGCCCACTTGTTAATAATTTCTACTAAGAGTATCTACAATTCGTTGTGCAGCAGTGTGCTGATTGCTTAGACGCTCTTATTAGCCGCTGTTTGATATTTGACTGAACAACTCATACTCGTTAGTCATACGCCGTGTGTGGTTTGTTGCCGCATGTTGCATGCTAAATTTGACTGCCACGCTGTCTGTTACCTTCTCTCCCTTCCCTCCCTTTCCCTTATTGTATTTTATTTTTTTTTTTCTGTGTTTTTCTGTGTGTTTCTCTGTAGACATTTGCTTATAATTGCCTATTAGTTTTCATTTGTTGATTTTGTTTGCTTGGGCGAACGCACGTGACACGTTGTTTTGTGGCTTTTGCCTTCTGCCTATCGATTGGCGTCGAATCAGCCCTGTTAGTAGGGGTAGCCATATTAAGGGGGGTGTAACAATTGCCGATAAATGTGTCTGATATGACGCGTGTTGTTTTTGGATTGTTTTTCGCTTGTAACTTTGATTTAAGTAGACCGTAATGTTGTCCCCTAAATTGATTCAGTTAATTTGTGCTTCCCCTCAACCTTTCACTTTCTCTCTTTGTCTCTGAACTTGGCCCAGTTCAACATATTGTCATTTAGGCCAAAATGTTTGCTCTTAAAATAGCTTCAGCTAATTGTTTTTTTCTCTCTCTCTCTCTCTCTTTCTCTCTCTGTTTATGCGCTGTCTTCTCTTTCTGCACTTGAACTCATTTTTTGTGGCAATTTTTAGGTCAGTTTAGCGGTTCATTCAACTTGTTGTCATCATCCAATGGCGGCGCCACAAGTGCCACAATATATATATATATTTCATTGAGGCATTTGCATTATGCGAGTTTTGTGACATTTTTCGCATTTTTCGCCACTTGGCAGCCTCATAAATCTTATGGCCCCCTTTTTCTAAAAACGCCAGACAGTCGTTCACACATATTTGTCATCTTCTTCACTTCTCCTATATATATATATCATAAGTATTATTTTTTTCTATTTTGGCATCTCTTTGTCTAATGCATGAATTTAACATTTCGCATTTTTTTTCGACTTTTTCTGCTCAATCAAACTTAAATCAGCAACGACAGCTGCAAAAAAAATAAGATAGAATAAAAAGCAACAGCACATCATTAATTCCAAAAAAAAAAAAATTAGCTGATTGAAAAGTCCGCGAAAATTCTAGCGGCAAAATAACGAAAAGTGTTGCAAGAATAACATGTGAGGAAAATTTTGCTTGTTATGTTGCACTTTTAATGCTCTTACAGAGTTATTATTTTATTTATTTATTTAGTGTATTCTTCTTCAGTTCTTTTTTGTCCCCTTTTTATAATCCTTGAACAAATATTTCGGTTCTGGTTGGATAATAAAGGCTCAAATTCTAAATAGAATTTATTAGTACCTAGACAAGTTAGGGATACTTAAAATATTTAAATGTCAAAGCTCTATTTAAGTTTAGACAGTTTTTAAAGCCAATTATTGAATCTAAGAGTTGTGGTTTTAATAAAATCGAACCAAACAAAAAAAAAATGCCTTTAAATGAATGGAATAATAGTAGACATACTTTTTGGGGATATAGTATCTTATATTAACTTTTATTTTTAATTTTTATAAAAAATTTACGTTTTAATCCTATTTTTCAAAAATAAAAGAATAAATTAATATATTAAAATTTTTATAAAAAATCGGAACTTAAGCTAGTTAACAATATTATTATAAAAATCGAAAATAAAAGTTTTTTTAAATTTTAAATATAACAATAATTAAATTCTTACGGTCCCTGTTTTAAACATTTAAATTCATTTGCTTAACTGTTTAAAAAAGATACGAACGCTGTGTTTAGATAAAACTTTCCAGTTAATGTCTGACAAATTTAATCAAGTCTTATTATTTCCTCAAGGAAGGAAAAGCGTTCTTCCTCCACGCGTTGCACATTTGTTAAATTAATGAAAAAACAACTTGCCGCAAGACTAAAACAAAGAACAAACTTCGTTTTATCTGACTAAGTGAAACACACACACACACACACACACACAAATATATATTTATATATATAGATATATATATAGTACACTTATACAGATACAGTCCCCTATTTGGGGTATGCCCCACAAAATGTGCTCTAGTTTCAGTTTCATTTTCAGTTTTTGGCTGCAATTTCGTTTTGCTTTTTCATGGTCTTTTCATCATCTTCTTCGTTTTTTATTTATTTTTTCGCTGTGTGCCTCGTTAGTTGTGCATTGGCAGCAATTCATTGACGCTGATTAATTTGCGCCAATGACCCTGCCCCAAATTGTGGCATTTCGTCAACGCATCTGAGTTGCAAACTCATTGTATGCCCAATAAATTCAATTATTTGGCTAATAATATGCTATAATTGGTTGAATTTGCGTTTAATTTGCGAGATTTGTTTGCATTGAATTTTTAACTTTTTGCAATATAAAGAATAGTATTTAAATAGAAGAAGTTTTTAAACTGTGTCTACAGTAATTGACAGACAGATTAATTGACTAAATTCATAAAAAAATCCACACGTCTCCCCAGGCATGTATTCTAAATATTGAATGACTTTTCTAATGTCATACATTTTATTCTGTTAATAAATACATATTATGATAAATATTAAAATTTTACAATTGATTGAAATATGGATTGATTGTATCTATCATTCTAGTTTGAGATAACTTCCTTAAGCAATCATCTTATATTATGTAAGAGTTATATACATGCCTCTATAATCTATTCTCTGACAATTGTCTTGGCTAGATTTTAAGTAAATATCTTTTTATTTCATGATTGATTGATGATTGATTTCATGATTGATGCTGATTGACTGATTGATTGGTAATAAAAAACCACTTTTTCTGACTTAAATATTGAGTTAAAGTGCATTATACATTACCAACATTATAACAAGTTCAAATATTTTGTAACTAAGCCCAATCAATGATTGATTGACATTGATTGACTGCTTGAAGCTATGTTCAATATTATATTCATAAGTCTAAATATTGACTGCAAGTTTTTTTTTAGAGATATAACATCCGTGACCTATGAATCTCAACTGATTGATTGATTGATTGACTGATTGATTGATTGATACACCATATTTATTTTATATTAATTTCAGACTGAATTTTATTCAAACTAAAACAGTTATCGTTACTTAAATCGTAATTTAAAAGCTATCACAATATGAACTACATTTATATTTGAAATACTTCTAGTTTCTTCGTCAATCTTTTGTCTTCTGGCGTCTTCTTTCGCCTTCTTTTGCTTGGCTTCTGTGTGCTGTTTATTTAAATGCGCCTTTCGTTGCCGCGTGCATAGTGAAATCCACCATAGTAATCCTCCAAATCGCATAGTTCCCGTTGCAACTGCGCCTCCAGCTTCGCTTGTGCCGCCCTCTGTCGGGCTGTCATGCGTCTCACGCTGCCGCTGCCGCTGCTGACGCCGACGCCGCTGCCGCTGCCGTTGGGCAGACGGAAGCTGAGACGTCGACGCACCTTAATCTCAGCCACACAATCGTAGAGTGGTTGGGGGGGAAGTGTGGGAAGTGTGGGAAGTGGACAGCGACGTGCATCTGTATGGGAGGGGAATCCCCGTGGCGTCGTTTGTCCCGACAAGGCTTCGCTAATGTCATGGGGTCGTTGTTGTTGTTGTTGGCCGCCACTTGCCATCGCTTGTTTACCGTTACCGGATGCATGCTCAAACATGCATTTCCACTGCGCATAATGACTGTCCGTGGGCGTGGTCGTCTTCTTCGTCTGCTTCTTCCCGTGCTTCTTCCCGTTCTTCTTTGTGGGTGTCAACAATGTGCCACAGCTGCCAAAGGAGGAGCATCGTGGCATGGGACGCAACAGGGCGGTTCGTGCCGCACAGCGTCGCTGAAAGCCACCGCAGCGATTCTTGCTGGGTCGCAGCAGTTGACGCCTCAAAGTACGCCGTAACTTCTGGAATAACTGCTTGAATACGGCCGTACCCTTGCCCGGGCCCGGGCGTGGCGAGAGGCAGCAAATGCAATTGCTCGGCATGCTGTCATCCTGTTTCCTTGCACTCCTCGACTTTGACTCGGACGACTGTGTGCTGCCCATGATTGTATCTTTTTAGTTAGTTATTATCCAATTTCTAGATTATTATTGTATTTTAATTATTTTTAAATAAATTTATTTTTGATTTATTTGTATACAAATTTATTAGATTTATTTGTATTTAAATTTATTTGATTTATTTGTAATCAAATAAATGATTTATTTGTAAAAAAAATTATTTGATTTATTTCTTATAAATTTATTTGATTTATTTGTACACAAATTTATTTGATTTATTTATTTGTCAAATTAAATTTTAACTGGCAATTTTTATGTTATCCTTTCTTATTGTTATATAAGTTTTTTTATTTAAATTTATTTATTTGTATTCAAATTTATTTGAATTATTTAAATGACACTTGGATTTTAAAATGCCAATTTTTATTTAAATTTATTTATTTGTATGGAAATTTATTTGATTTATTTATTAAGCACTAGGAACTTAAAGTGTCAATTTTTATTTAAATTTAATTATTTGTTTTTATGTTTATTTTATAAATTCATTGATCATTTAAATTTTAAACGAACAATTTTATTTTTTTATATATAATTTTGATTTTTTATACAATTTTGAATTTTTGTATATATTTGATTTGTTCACTGTGTCTCTGGATTTCTTTATATTCAACGAACTGTCTGGATGTGCTTCACTTGACTGTTTGTCGGCTTCTGTGAGTTTGACACTTAAACAGGCCTTATTTATATCACAAATGGGCAGTACCTACATAGGGTTATAGGTACTACCATAGGGTGTCAGGTACTACCATAGGGTTGTAGGTACTACCATAGGGTGTTAGGTACTACCACCCTCTGGCAGGTACCCCTTTTTTTGCAGGTACCCAATATTCGTGCAATTTCAATCTTATTGCGTCCCTTTTATGCGGTAGCTTTTATGGACCTAGTTTGCTTAAGCATTTACATATCAGTATTTATGATAGTGACCGTCATTTGGTTTTTGTTTTTGGGTTTTCAAAATCTGTCGCGGCTTTAATTTTGGTTTTTGTCACTACACAGATACATAATTTTATGAGGCGCTGTGACGCACGTGTTCTGACTTGGCTAATGGCCTGTCATTTGGTTGACCCGATGGGCATAAAGCCGCAAGAAACATGCTCAAGTTGTAATTGCGTGGCAGGCAAAAAAATAGGAGGAGCAGCAACAAGACCAGACAAGACCAGACACGACCAAACAAGACCAGACACGACCAAACAAGACCAGACAAGACCTTGGCAAGGACATGGACGCCACTTAAGACATGACTGGAAATTGTTAATGAATTGCAGTTCGCTATTAACGCCAAAGATCAGTGGATGACGATGATAATGATGTTTATGATGAAGCTCTTCATCATGTTGCACTGGATGCGGCTGTCAAGGCAACATGAAACCATCCAAGAAGAGACGCAGAAAGACAGTGGGGAACATGGGTTAAAGCCATGTCATTCCCTTTCCTCTTCATACTGCACATCTTCACCACTTTTGTCACGGCTTTGTATGTCAATCAGGCAACATGAACGTGGCTTTTGCGTGTCAGCAAAACGCCAACGTCAACAACATTATTATTATTATTATTATCATTATTATGAGTGTTGTAACTTGTAAGTATCTTGTGTGTATAAAGTGCATATTCGATATGACAAATTCAAGTCAAAATGTCACCAGCTGTAATTGATCAAACTACACTGATAATCTCAGCACAAATTTAACGCTTTTAACAATGCTGCTGAAAAGTAGGCAACGTTTTTTTTTTAATTAGAGATATAGATAGAGAATTAAGGCAATTTTAAAGCTATTTACATAGTTACTTAATTATATTTCCTATATTTGTATAAATGCCTCCCTTTTCGTTTGTTTCGGGATAATTTCCTGTTAAGAAGGAAAATGATTAAAATCTATAGTGTGAAGCCAAGTAAATTTTGATAAATTAATGTGCTTCAAATTTAATAAAGAAATAAACAGTTTTTCTATATCTATAATATTAAATTCTTTAAGGAGACTATAGAAGTTTAAAAGAAGCTAAGAAAGTCTTTGAAAATATCCAACAAATTTTATTAAGAACTTGAAATTCAATCAAGTTTTTATGATTTTGCTTTATTTTTGACTTTCAATTCTATTCCAAGTGACAGTAAAACGGCATAATTAATAGACAGAGTTTATAAGAAGCTAAGAAAGTCTCTCAAAATGTCAAAAAATATTATTAAGAACTTGAAAAAGGATTTTTAACGATTTTGCTTTATTTTGACTTTGAAATCCATTTTAAGTGACAGCAAAAATGCATAATTGAGAGACATTTGGATAAATATTGAATTTATTTCTATAAGAATGCTATTCGAGTTGAAAAGAGAATAAGAAAGTCTTTAAAAATGTCAACAATATTATTAAGAACTTCAAAAACGATGATGTTTTAAAGATTTTGCTTTATTTCGACTTTCAATTCTATTTTTAAATGACAGCAGAAATGCATAATTAATAGACAGCTGGATAAATATTGAATTTCACATCACATCACATTGCAATCAGCAAGTGTCACTTTCAGAACGAATATGAGAATGAATACGAGTATGAGTGTGAGTGTGAGTGTATTCAATTCCCAGATGGATGCAATTTTAATTGGATTTGCTTCTCTTCGTACGCTGTTTGATTTGTCATTTTTAATAGCTGCTCTATAATTAGGTTTAAAATTGTTAACCCGATCCGAGTTTCAGTTGGAAGGCTTTTGCGGTTTTTGTTGCAATGTCCATGACGTGTGTGAAGTGAAAAAGTAGAAACAACAACAGAGATGAGGCAGCCGTCAACATCATTCAAGTTGCCACAAGTTGGGGGTAAACTTGGGAACATTCCCAGCTGAAAATTCATTTGCAAATTCCAGCACACACACTATATAGAAAAAAACATGCGGGAAAACAACTGCAACAGACACAAGTTCCACACTCTATTTCTCTCTCTCTCTCTCTCACTCTCTCTCTCTCTCTCTCTCTCTCTACCTTTGTTTAACTTTCGTGTCAAAAATTTGCTTAACTTTATTATGCAATTAATTTGATGCTGCTAATTAAGAAACTTTTTACACCTTTAACCACAATTTGTTTTAGTTATATTTCAAAAGTTATGCTTTATTCTGATATGCTGATATGCTCTATCAATATAGTAAATACTCTTTCTTTTATAGAGCATCTCTGTCTCTCTCACTTTTATACTGTGTAATGAACTAAAAGCGTAAAACAAGTTGTTCTTCTTGTTGTTGCTGTTCTGCTAAGAGTGATGGGCACTTGTGGTGAGTGGGAAGACCAGTGTTGGAAAGAGACGGTGGAGCAAGAGAATGTTGGACAGCAAACAAGAAATGGCTTAACATATTGAGCGTATAGTTGCTAAACATGCACATTCTTGGCAAACTGTAAAAATGCACTTTTGTTTTAGTGTAGCTTTTTTTTAAATTTATTGCCTGGAGTTTTTCAACACTGCAGAAACTTTAGCTGCTTTATTGTTACGCAAAGCTATATTTTTTTATTTATTACAAAACGCGATAGACAACCACAGCCACTGTTTTTAAGATAATGCAGTTTTTATGGCAATTAACGTTATCTATTTTTATTATCTATAATAACTCTAAATCGCAGCGAGATCGGACAAGTAGATCAAGTGTAATAGCTAACCAAAGTTATTTATAATGTTATTATTTCAATACAATCACCTAAAAGTATGCAGTAGTTTTTATTAGATAGTAATTTCTTTAAAGTACTTTATATATATATTGAATCCTATATCCTATGGTCGGGATCTCGACTATAGCCTTTCCCACTTGTTTTTTATAATTTTTAATTTTTATAGATTATTATAGATCTCTATTCAAAAATTTTTATTTCTTTGACCTGCCGTGACACGCGCTCATCTCTAATTTAAGCTATCGTGTTAAAAGGATTGTTATAATTTGCTTTTAATTCCATTTTATACGCCTTTTCATGTCTCACTTATCAATCTACATTGCCTTCTTTCTCTTTGAGCTTTGAACTTTTCAATTAAGTTGCATGTTGCATGTGGCATGTGGCAAGTGTATGTTTTACCAGCATGTGGAAAAACGTGCAACTGAAAATTTGCAATTTTTTTTCGCTTGTCAATTGCAATTACTATAATTATTGCATTATTTCAATATTTTCAGCAAATATTTTCTAATTGATTTTCACCGCAGCTTTGACAAATTTTTTTTCGATTTTTTCACCCAATACTTTTAACCCCTTTTTTCCCCCACTTTTCCTTTGCAGTCCGGCAAAATGGTTTTACATGACTGCAAAAGTTTTTCAATTAAACTCGACCGCTGTTCGTTGTGGGAATAGGGGAGAATTGGGTGGGGGCTTTAGTTGGGGTGTGTGTGTATGTGTGTGTGTGTGTGTGAGAGTGAGGTGTATGTTGAGGTGTGTCTGAACAAGCGCATGACATGCCTAAAGTTGCAGCAACAACCGCAACAACAGCCACAACAGCAACAACAACAACAGGTGGAACTGTCGTGCATTGTTTTTTTTATTTGGTTTGTGTCCCCACTAAATTCATGACTCAAATTTAAAGCCACTTGCTGTCGTGCTCACTCTTCTCATTTCAATCTCTCTACCTCTCTCTCTCTCGCTCTCTCAGTCACGCTTACGACTTACGCAATGTGCATTAGAGATGTGTGCGTAAATCGTGCCTCAAAATCTTAAATCTTTAAACTCAGAACAACAGTTTTAAATATTAAGTTTTCACATCTAGATCAAATTTTACACACTTTTTTCGATACTGAAGCCATCTATCATCCAATTTTCCATACTTACCCCTTGACATTTTTTCATAATCTTCGAACTGTCATAACTTTGTCAAATCTTAACCGATTTCCTTTCGGAATAAAATTTTGATCATTTTTTGGCCTCTTTATTGATTCTGCATTTAAATTTTTATCATATAGAATATTTGATATATTTTCGATTCTAAGCCATCTATCATTCAATTTTCATACTTACCCCTTGACATTTTTTCAAAAACTTTGATCTCTCATAACTTTATTAAAACTTGACCGATTTTAAAGCGGAATGTCATTTTGATCATGATTTGGCCTCTAAATTCATTCTGTATTTAAATATTTTTCATCTGGAAAATTTGATAATTTTTCGATACTAAGCCATCTATCATTCAATTTTCCATACTTACCCCTTGACATTTTTTCAAAAACTTTGATCTCTCATAACTTTATCAAAACTTGACCGATTTTTAAGCGGAATGTCATTTTGATCATGTTTTGGCCTCTAAATTCATTCTGCATTTAAATATTTTTCATCTAGAAAATTTATAATTTTTCGATACTAAGCCATCTATCATTCAATTTTCATACTTACCCCTTGACGTTTTTTCAAAAACTTTGATCTCTCATAACTTTATCAAAAATTAACCGATTTTCAAGCGGAATATCATTTTGATCATGATTTCGCCTCTTAATTGATTCTGCATATAAATATTATTAACTTTATAAAAAAATGTATATTCGAATTTTTTCCGACCAAATTATTGAACTCCCCCCTTTGACTTTTTTGAAAAAATATTTTTTTCAAAATTTTATTAACTATGATTATTCCCTAAAATAAGATCAACTCTGTCTTCAGGTATCTTCCCTTGCTCGTTTCTGCTTTCTACCTGATCTGTCTCTTTCTCACTTGTTTCTTTCTGTTCCATTCCTTCTTCTCTCACACTCGTGCCTCTCTCTGCATTTTCCGTCATTCTCCCATCTCTAGTTTTGCATGCAATGACATTTGTCATTGTGCACAGCACTCTGGAATGGAATTGGAATTGGAATGGAATGGCATGGAATGGAACAAAGTGCCGCGACAGCATCTAAAACGTTTATAACTCGTATTGCTGTTGTTGTTGTTGTCGCTTTATGGCTTATGGGCCCGGCCAACATGTGTGCAGACATGGCCATAAAAAGGCCATGAAAATTCTTTATGATGTACGAATTCATTTTTTGTTGGCTTCTGTTTTTTATTTTTATTTGCTTTAGTTTAACCCTTTACACTTAATGCTCTCTTTAACCCTTTCACACACTTGAAGAGCATAAAAAACGCATCTATTGATGCCCGGCTGACATTCCGGGAATACAAATGTATATATCTCTCTATCTCTCTCTCCCTTCGACATATGCCAAAAAAAAAAATTAGGTAGTTTATTGATGCGCTGCAGTTTTTCAAGCGCAACAATTGGCCAAAACAGACACCAAAGCGACTGTCTGTGTATGTGTGTGTGTGTGTGTGTGTGTGTGTGTGTGTGTGCGTAATTGTGAGTGTGTTGACTCCCTTGTGTTGGTTAGGCCACAAAAGGTTCAGCTCTGTGCTTTGTGGCTGCCACAAAGCTGACAAAGCGAATTTTTAGGCAACTTTCAGTTTTGTATACCCTGTAATCCCTAAGTAAACTGTAATGGGGTAAGCTACGCTTATACTTTAAGTGACTATTTACAATGTTTAATCTCAGATTTTAATTTTCAGATTCTACAATCTCTCATCTCAACTGAAAAATGTGTAGAACCTGTTAAAGCTGAGAATATATAGTATCTACAAAAATATATATCTCTAAATAAAAATCCAGCTTTAATCACAAACTTTAATTTTATTATACAATTTTTTTAAATCATCTAATAAAGACTTATTTATAATCTTTAATAATAGGATACTTTTGAGTCGACTACTCCAAAGTATTAACTTATAGTATAGCTGCAAAGTTCTATAGATAATTAACTTGACAATGCAATTGAGTACAGGATATGTTGCTAGTCGAGTCAACTGACTAAGTCCAATTTCTCTTTGTGTCCTCAGGCGAATTGAGATAAAGTATGCAAAATCAAAGTTCGGGTCACAGTTACACACCCATACAACCATACACATGTATGTGTATAGGGTATATAACTAGGTGTGAGTTCCCTTAGGTGGTTACCCATTGAAATTTGCTGTCCAAGTTTTGTAACAAACAAAAAAGCAAAGTTAAATTCAAATCGAAAATCAAAAGATGACAATTTTCCAGAGGAAAAGTGGGTAAAAATGTGGGTAGAAGAAGAAAGGTTTGCCCTGAGAATTTAGGCAGCTGTAACTGTAACTTTATCAATTCCCAAGCAGTTCTAAATCAATTACTAGTACTAAGCTTAGAAAAAAATCTTAAACAAATTTATTGTAGTCAAAAAAAAATCAACCAAACTTACAGATTTTATATATGAACTAAATATTAAATATTTTGAAAAAAGTTTTCTTAAAATCGGGATTTTATTTCAGATAGAATTTTTACTCAAAATTTTTAATTTAAAATCAATTTATACCTAATTTTTTTCTGAGTGTAGTTTCAAAGTGCAGCCCAGAAAATGTCCCCAAAATTCCTTTGTACATATTTGAGGATTAGCTCATGCTGCGACCTTGATACTGATAAGTGGCCCTGATAACAAAGTTTACAAAGCAAAAGTCAACGGTAAGCGAAAGTTAATAATGCACACACACACACACACAAAGACACACATTCGCAGTATTTTATTGGCCAGAAAACTTGGGGAAACCCGAAAATTGCGACAACAGATAGAGTCAGAAATATATTCCAGGCATGTTCATAATATACTCATATATACACACATATATAGAGCATCTTTAGTGTATGTGTATGTGCGTTTGTGAGTATTTGTGTGTCAGGGTTAAGGACAAATCACGCATCAATAGCAATCAATCAATTTGCACGCAGAGAAAAACAAACAAAAAGAAAAGCGATGGAAAAGTCAGTGGCTAAAGTTAACAGCATCTAATGTGATTTTGACACACTTGCTAACAGATAACACGTACACACACACACACACACACACACACACACTAGCACACACACACACAGCATACCAATACACTGTGCAAAAAACAACAGCAGCTTAACGTTAATTTGATTGAGCACTCCATGGGAATGTTGTCACTTGAGTTTAACACAACGAGCTTAAAATAAGTGGAAAAAGAAGCAGTCAGTGTTATACACGACTGACAGATACCCTGTAGGTTAGTGCAGTAGTATAATTAAACTTAGAATTCAACTACGATAAATACTTGGGTGAGGCAAAGTCAATTTTAGCTATAACTTTTTTAATTCATATTCTTTTACAATTTTTCTATGAGATATTAGCACTTGCAGGTAGAATTTTTCAAAACGCCGTTTTATCTTCCGATTAAATTGTCTTAGGTATATTGTGTCCAAATTTCAACTTTGTAACTTTAGCGGTTTCACATATGCAATGCTAAATCAGTGAATGATTTAATGAGGTCATGCTGTTTTTTATATATAGATTTAAAATCGTTAATTCAATCGTTAGTTAAATGGTTATTAACTTAAAGGCAAATAGCTCGAAAACGAAGAATTTAAGAAAATTTTCTTAACTCTTATAATTTTTTTTACTAAACCTTATAAATTAAAAATAGTACTTAACATTTAAGTATACTACTTAATTATTTGTGGAAAATCTCTATTTAATAATCCTAACATGGCGTACACTTATTTTAAAAATTGCATAATATTAAAAAAAAAACTTTAACTAAGTGTATACCAAATTTTATATTAATATATATAAGAAATTTGATTTATAATGTTAAATTTATGAACTACTCATAATAATTTCTAGCTCTTTAAAATTTACTTAGTTAATGTTCTGTTTATTTCAGTTTTTTTTTATTTAGTTTGCTTTTAATTTCAGCCCTTTCTCAACATTTTTTTTTATGCCCAGTCGTGTTTTATTTTTTTTTGTGTATAAAAAGCCGTTGGTTTTATTTCGAAATATTTTTGTGTATTTTTCATAATTGAATTTGATTAAACACAAAACGTTTCGGTTTCGGTTTGTTTGGTTTTTCCAGCTTTTGGGGTTCTGCAATCAACTGCCGCATTTTCTCCAACTTCCCTGTCTCTCCCTCTCCCTTTTTCTCTCCCTTTCTCCTCACTCTCTTTGGGTAGCTCTCTTGTTTACACGCATCGAATTCCAGAGGCTTCCCTTTTAGCTTTTGTTTAGCCGTTTTTTCTGCCACTCTCTCTCTCTCTTTCTGTTAGTGCCATCCCTTTCAGCTTATAATAAAAATGGAGTCTGATGTGGAATGAAAAGGAAAAAGGAAACGAGGCGAGCAAAGAACACGGCTTTAAGATGGCTCATAAATTCATCAGGGCGCTAAATGGCTTTCAACGTGGAAAGAGAGAGAATGTGTGTGTGAGATAGAGATAGTTACTATATACAGCTGCATATATATATATATATCAAAACCGCAACATGAGGCTTAATCCTGTGAAGGATTTCAATCCCCTTTTACGCCTCACGCGATGCACGAATTAAAACCGAATCCCAGCGACGTTTTTCCATAAAACTCAAGTGCTTTTCAGCTTTTCAAGTGCTATAAACCTACCAACCTAATAGCAACACACACACACACACACACACACACACACACACACACATATTGTACATTTGTATGGGTTGACTGGTTAATCTGTGGCTTTATCCTCAGCTGCGGTTATCATTGGGCACAGCCCTAATCTTGGCCACAAAATTCACGCACGCGACATTCAAGTGGGATTTGCCATTTGTATTCGTAAATCCCATAGAGAACCCAAAAATTGTGCCACACACTCAAGTGTTGCATTTAGTAATTAGAGCAGCTTAACCGTGAACCAAATACTATATATATTCAACTAAGTAGCATCTAACGAAATCCAAATCCAAAACCAAAATCTACATTTTAAACCATTTTACATTTGGGATTGCCTGATTAGATGCTACTACCTACTTTTATCGCTCTCGTTCTCTATCTCTCTCTCCCTCTCTTTCTCTCTCTCATCTTTCCTTCTCTAATTTGTATACCCTTAACTTAAAAAATAAGTATTAGGGTATATTGTGTTCGTTGGAATGGGAGTAATAGCTAATCAAAATTATTAATAAAGTTATTACTTCAATGCAATCACCTAAAAGTATGCAGTAGTTTTTATAAGGCAATAATTTCAATAATATAAACTAAAAATAATTATAATTTTTAAAAGAAAAAAATTTAATTTAAAAGATTTCAAAATACAGTTTTTATGATTATTAAAGCTGTCTATTAATATAAGATATATAAGATCGGACAAGTAGAACTGCAGTAATAGCTAAACAAAGTTATTAAAAAAAGTTATTATTTCAATAGAATCACCTAAAAGTATGCAGTAGTTTTTTTTGAGGTAGTAATTTCTTTAAAATACCTTTATATACATTGAAATGGGTAACGGGTGTTCTATAGTCGGAATCTCGTCTATAGTCCTTCCCACTTGATCATTTTCTGGCCTGATTAAATGTGGCACCATTTACTCCTTTTTTTAGCTGCCTCTTTTTTGTGTGTGTTGTTTTCAGGTGCCCGCGGCAACCATTAGAGTGCCTGAATTATGCATGGAACCTCGTCTAATAGATAGGGAAACCACACCATTTGACCTCCCCCAAGTAAACAGTCAGTTTAAAGTTCATGGAGAGCATGTATTATGTATAGTACAAGTCAAGTGAACTCTACAATTTGCCATATTCCCAACTTGAATAAATATATTGATAGATATTGAGCTATCATCATTTATGCGTTGTTCAATCAACTTTAACTATTCCAAACACAAATATTTATTATAGTAGGTACATATGTTGTAATATATTATTTAGTTTTTCATTTTTCTTTGCCACATGCCACTTTGTTTTTATTATTGATTTGTGGGCGTTACTTGCTGTGAACTTGAAATTTAAAGTAAATGATAAATGCAGGGGATTTTCCAGTAAACGCCTATCAAATTTTCTTTCTCTGCTTCTTATAGTCTCTGAGTTCGTATAGGCTAGCGGAGAAATATACATGATAACTTTCGTGTTTATTATGCGATTGTAATGAAATTTTAATATTTGATAAAACATGTGCTTGGATAGAAGTGTACTAAATTTAAAGAACATAGCTTAAAATTTGTACTTTTTATTCGTTTTTTTATTTTAATCTTAATTCCTATATTTGAACTTTTTATAACTACCGATAAATTGCCTTAAATGATCTTTAAAAAATTGCTTAAACTAATCAACCAAGAATCTCCTTAAACTAGTTTCCATAATCTTCCATTTTATTATAATACATTATTTTTAAGGGATTTAAATGTTAATATAGCTACATTGACAACAGTTTCTTTGATATTTAAAATCTCGCTATCTCACTACATAATACAATTTTCACTTTAAAACTTTCAACATTGAATTGAAATGGAATTTTCATTAATTTAAAATTGTTTTTCCTTCATTTAATTTCATTTTGAAGGCGCAGCTGTTATTTAATTTATAATCATATTTTGTATTTATGGCATTTGCATTATGTAAAACAGCCATAAATATCAAAGGACTCCGTTTCTCCCCGCAACTTTCACCCAAAAATTTCTTTCCCCTCTAACACGACCTTTTATTTCAATTTCATGTGTCGCATTTTTCGCATAAATTCCATAGAAAATAGCTCGATTTACTATTTATTACTGGGCACAGACCTTTTACCCCGTTACACGCGCTTGCCACGCCCCCTTTGACCACAACTACCTTCCTCCCTTCCTCCCGCTTCCCCTCATTTCCCTCTGCTCTCAGTCCTTGACTTTGTTGGGCAACAATGAAAACGAGGCTTTTTTTTTGTTGTTTTTATCGCTCAATTCGAGACCCGAGAAGTTAATAATTCTATATCATTTTTATGTGTGCGTGAGAAAGAAAAAAAGAGTGAGAGAGAGAGAGATATTGTCCCAAATGGACACACACACACACATGCAGGCAGAACTTTTTTGTCACTCACACATAAACAATTTGCTGCCCTGGACAAAAAGTTTGCACCGCCTGGCACATAAAAATTGTTAAATTGTGCGTTTTTGCAACTGAAAATTATTATATGATATTATTAGCCCCCCCCTCCGCCACCGCTCACCCCTTTTCAATTCACTTTTCCGCCCTTTAATAAAAAGTTTCTTTGCCGAGCTGTGAAAAAAGTTTTGCAATAATCAAGTCGTGTCCTTTTTACTGAGTGAACAGGAACCTCGTGAGTTCCTTCACGTCACAGGTGCAAATGTGCTGCAATTTGCCCATAGAAAATGCTCATAATTGTATCTATGGGCAGCTAACAAGGGGGTGGTTACCACCCCCCCATTTGAGGGTGGTACAGTGGGGAAGGGGGTGTGACCAAGTGGCATTGCAAGTCGACTTGCCGTCAGCCAAGGGCTGTGAATACGTTCTGATGTCTCCCAAAGTGCAATGCATATAGACACGATTAAATTGAGCTACACTCAGAGAAATTAACTAGTAATTTTAAAAATATAAGACAGTTTTTCAACTTAAAACACAACTAAGTATATTATAGCAAAGACCTTCTACAGCTAAAATGACATGTTCTCATTTGACAGCATTTTATCTCGAAAATTATTTCAGTTTTTCATTTGAAACATTTTAAGATTTCATGCAATTTTAACAGAGGTCCCGAATATCGTTCAGAAATTAAAGACTTTATGTTAAATAACAGTTAAGAAACTAGAATTATCTCATTCATTTCTGTTTTCTGAAACTGATGTTAAGCTATTTTAATAAATTGCCAAGTATTTCCTATACAGTACTTCTTTTGTATTTATCTGATAATCTCTGGATTGACAAGCTCTAGAGTTATGAAATTTGGCATGCAGTAACCTACACATCTTATACAAGTGGGACAATTTTTAAGATTTCAATATATCTGCACATACCCTGGACAATCGCAATTAACTATTTGAAAAATTTTTTTTTGTTATTGATTTCTACATATATATGTAAACCTGTATTTAGTTTTATATCTACATTATTAGCACTTTCATTAATTTTCGCATAATGATGTAATCAAATTCATGTATTTAACTGATGATCTCTGGATTGATAAGCTCTATAGTTCTGAAATTTGGTATGCAGTTAGCTATACATCTTATAAAAGTCGTACTATTTTTAAGATTTCAGTATATTTGCAAATGCTCTCGAAAATCTATTATAAAATTATATCTATCAACTATTTGCAATTTTTTGTACTTTTTAATTTCTGTATACAAATATGTAAATCTGTATTTACACTTATACCAACATAAATAATAATAACAAATACTTTACTTTGGAGTATATAAACTACTCTTTTCGTGCAGTGTAGTCACATGCCTGAGTGAAATTGCATTGTGACCCATGACCCCATGCTGCAACCTCGAACGCGACTTTCCACCTTTGCTTAGGTCACACAGGTGCCATGAGGCTTTCGCTTATGTGGGTATTACGAAAGGAGGAGGGGGAGGGGGTAGGGGGTTGGTGTTGGTTTGATTGATGCATTGACTGACTGACTGGCTGGATTGAACAATTGAGGAGCGCACAATTATGGCTAACACTGACATTGCGCGTCATTGCGGCAGCAATTCAAAAATGCAAACTGCTTGGCAATGTCAGGGCTAAATGCGGTTCTGCCACAACCCCAAAAATAGGAGGTAGATAGAGAGAGAGAGGTGTATATAGATCAGGGTAAGACAGGTAAGGGTGTTGTTATTGTTGTTGAATACCAAACTAGATTGTCAATTGTTGAGTTGCCTAACCAAAAGGTAAAGGCGTCTGTCGGCATTGGGCCATCGATAAAGTTGACGAGGCCAAGAAGTCGGCCCGAACGTGGCCCAAATGATACTTAACATGGCTAACAGCTAATGAAATAAAATCAATATTACAAGCTTTAAACTATGAACTACTACAATCAGAGGAATTGTCATGACGCTCGTTTGTTATTATACAATGTTCAAATTGTAGCCAATATTTAAAGCCACATTCCATATTTTCATATATTTCCATATATTTGTGGCTTTTACACAACTCTCTCTGGCTCTTTCTATTTGGCCAATTTTGGCATTTTGATGGCATAATTAATTATTGCAGATTTATGCAGATTTTATAAAGTTTTGATTTAATGTTATACATACGCCCTGTGGCATGCTAGAAATTTATACAATTTTTAATACCCTGTATAAGTGATAAATGCGGGTATACCAATGCTCTGAAAGTGCAACATGCGAAAGATATTATTTGCTACCTTAAACAATTTTTTATACGAGCTTTTGTTTCTTATTTTATCTGCCTGTCATAACGTCCATCAGATCTCAGAGACTATAACAGCTTTTATCACGAAATTTGGTATGTGAGTTCTTTTAGGTTAAAGCAAGATATTTTTATAATTTTTCCTCGACATTTGCTTAATTTTATAAAATTATATAATAGTTGTATTATAAAAGATATGACTTTGATTTCTGGTACATACATATTTTAGCTTACTCTTAATATATACCAGAAATTTCATAAAGAATTTTCTAGAGTATTAACAAGTGGAGTACTGCCTTTTATACTATTCATACTAGCAATATACTGTCAACTTGACCATCAGATCTCAGAAACTACAACAGCTTTTATCACGAAATTTGGTATGTGAGTTCTTTAAGGTCAAAGGAAGATAATTTTGTAATTTTTCCTCGACTTTAATATAATTTTTTAAAATTAAATAATAGTTGTATTTTAAAAGATACGACTTTGATTCCTGGTACACACAGATATTAGATTACTCTTAATACTCCCGAAATTTCGTTACGATTTCGTCACAAACAATAGCTTTTCTACGGTATCAACGAGTCGTGTACTGCCTTTTACACTATTCATACTGGCAATATGCTGATGGTATTGATAATGCCCATTGATTTTTCTTTTTGGTCAGTTTGCGGTGCAACTCAATTGCCCATACTTATTCCCAATGCTGCCTTTTCCATCCCTGGTTTCTGGCTTTGTGCTGCAATCAAATCATCAAATTCGAAATTATTATTATAGTTGTTATTGTTGCAAGTTGTTAACTTTGCAATTACCTTGAACTTTCGGCGCCAATTGCTAATTTCTTGCAATTCGCAAAGAAAATTGATGATTGCAAAAACACTTTTCGAACTTTTTACGAGTTTTATTGTCGCCTTAATCATAATGAAAACATTTGATTACGATAATATTGGAGTAATCATTGTCGTCGATTGAAATGCAGTAATCAATCAATTTAATTTAATTACTTTATTTCTTTGAATGTTGATAATCAGAAGAGTTTAAGTTTAAATATCGACTATGCATAATAAAATGCTGAAATATGCAGTCAGTAAAACGTTTTCGAATTGAGCAGAAAGGAAAGAGAAAAGAAGTTAGTAAAAGAATATGTGAAGAGAGGTAGATACAGTTAGGTTATGAGAGGTAGGAAATGAGGAAAAGAGAGAAATTTAAAGAGATAAGAAAACACTGGGAAAGGATCAACTAAAGCAGAGAAAAGGACAGCCAGAGTAAACTATGATATAGGTAGAAAATGAGAGTAAGAGCGAGACAACTAGTGCCCAAGCTGCTCAAAAAAAAAAGGTCTGAAGTGAAAGAGATAAAAATAGTTAAGTAGAAACAGGTAGAGTTATAAAAGATAAGATGAAACAAGAGAGGAGATAGGTAATGAAAAAGAGTATAAATAAGAGATATTTGCATGAGAAGAGAAAAATATAGTAAAGAAAAATATTTATAGTATATCAAAGATATGTAGTACAGATAGATATTAAATTAAAGCAAGAAATATTAAAATACAATTGAATATTAAATTCGAAATAAGAGTTTCGTTTTTAAAAATACGAAAACCGAAGCCAAATAATCTGAATGATAAAAAATAGCTCTAGTTATAGTTGGCTTTGATGGAATATTCTTTACAAAAATATTGATTTTTTTGAAATTTTATTATATGTAGTATTATCACTAAAAATCTAATATAACTCTGCTTTTGCTGTTTTTGGAATAACTTAAAGCCTTAGTTTTATTTGTAGCTTAAAGTTTTGTTACCAAAAATGTTCATAGAACTTTTCAAAGTCTAAAATCCAACTTAATATTTTAAAATAAAACAATTAAACGACCTTTGAACCGTTGCAGAGCATCAATAGCTGCCAGTGATATTTGTTGTCGTTGACGTTGTTGTTGTTGTTCATTTGTTTGCTTTAACTAATTGACAAAGTAAACAAAGTGTCAAATGGAAAATGAGAGGAAGAAATGTATGAAAATATTTCACTCAATTTAAAATTGAAAAAAAGCCAATGAAAATTACACACTTGTTGTTATTTTTCAATATTTGCACATTTTATTTGTCGTCATAAATTAATAAAATCGTCATTTTAAAATTTGATTTTAAATTTAAAAAAAAATATGTAAGTAAATATATATATAAAAAAATTGTTGTTTGCTTAAAATAAAAAAGGAAATACTTGTTGTTGTTGCTTGGCAATTAAGGCAATTGTTGAACAACAGTTGTTGTTGTTGTTGTTGTCGGTATATGTACAAATTGTGGCGACTGATTGATTGATTGATGAACTGACTGACTGACTGACACACCTGTTGCCAGTCAGCTGCCAAGTTGTGGCATTAAAAAAAACGGCTTCAAGCCACAAAACTGTTGTAATGTTGAACTGTTCAGTCGCCCCTCGCTGCTTTACAGATCTGTGCTTATGGTGTTCTGTATGATGTGTAAATTGGGCAGACTTTTGTTCGCTTCCGTATCGACTTTATAACGCTTCGCCGCACTTTCCATTTCCTCCAGATCGCTGAAAGCGGGAAAATCCGTCGGACAAAAATGTCCGGCTATCGCCTCCGGAATATGACTGACATTGTGCAACATGTGAGCCGGAGTGCTTTGCAAATAATTGCGCCATTTGTGATAAGACTTCGAATTTAAATCAATTGTACCCAGACGACGTTGGGAAATTGGTGAGGATGTTTTTGGCATTAAGCGTTGTGCGTGTTGCATCATAAACATTTCCCATTCCAAATTTCCCACAGCTGTGGCAAGCTGTTGTTGTTGTTGTTGTGTTTCATCCATGTCCTGTGTGCGACAGAGTTGTCGCTTAGAGTTGTCGCTGCTGCTGCTGCAAGTGTGATAACCATAGGAATGATTTTTCAACTCCAATTCCATTTGCGAGGGTCGCTCCGAAAAATCATCGCAAATTGGACGCGTTTGATTGCGACTCCAAATGCTGCGATTTTTTTGTGTCATGCTGCAAGTGCTGCCCAAACCGCTGCTGTTGTTGTTGTTAGAGTTGTTGCTGTTGTTGCTGCTGTTGCTGCCACTGCGACTTCTTTTGGATACATAAAAGCTGCTCTCCAAATTCTGTTGCATATCCAACTTCAAGTTACTCGCACAACAACCCATTTTTTTTATTCAAATATTTCAAATATTTTAAATATTCAAATATTTTTCAAATTCTTTTAAATTTTCTCTTGCACTCTCTCTCTCTCTCTCTCTCTCTATTGCTATCTCTTTCACTGTCTGCTCACGTTGCTGCTGCAATTCTAACTGTTTTGCCTGCCGCTCTTACCACTCTCTCTTATATAGGCCAAGTCTGGCTGGCTTTTGGCCCAGCAGCAGGTAACAATGTTAATTTTTCGCGAATTTCTAGGAATTAATGCATTTACCTGCTGGCTAATCCGCAGCGCATTTATGGCTTATGGCCGCGCTCATATTTTGGCCCGAATGCAGTTAGCCCGTTTCGTGTGCACGTGTGCTCCTTGCTAGCCTGGCTTAAAGCATATTTCTCTCCCACTCTCTCTCCCTCTCTCTCTTTCTCTCGCTCTCTACCTGCACTGACCTTGATTACAGTTTTCGTTTTCGTATAATACGTTTTGGATTTTTTTTTTTCAAATTTTCTTAAACTTTTGCCAAATACGCTGATATTTCCAAAAATTAGCACAAATGTTGCTTTGGCTGAAAACCCTAACCCTTTTTTTTTAAAGATTTTATCAAAATATAAGTTGTAAAATAAGAAGTTTTCCAAAAAAGTTAATTTCAAAATATATTTTATTTTATTCTACAAAATTAGAAAAAATATATAATACTTAATCTAATACAATGTGGGTGCTTGGAGTGCTAGTAACTGGGAGTTTAAAAATATAGTCATGATTTAAATAAGAAAATAATAACTTAGCACATAATATAATTGTAATTTTAATTTGAAAGTCAGCATAGCATATTATTTTTAATTTTTATTAAGAAAATAAATGAAGAAATAGTTGTTTAATCTTGAATAGATATTTAATAAATTTTAAATTATTCAAAAATAATTTATAAAGCATTTTTAAGTTAAAAAAATTATTTAAACATAATTTTTAAATTTAAAAAATGATTTAGAAATTATTACTTCATTTTTATTATGGTTATAAGTATGTGTATATTAAGAACATGTAACGTATCATATGGAAGGAATTGGTGTTATTAAGCATACACGATTAGGCTCAAATTCAGATATTCAAATACAATTTTTATTTTAAAATTTATTTTTAATTTTTATAACAAAACTTTAAAAATAAATATATTTTTTTTAACAGAAAAAGTTGAAGGCCCAATTAGACTAAAAAAAAATACCTGATGACTGTATTGATACCTTTGATATTTATGTCAGAGATATTTTTACATAAAAAATGTATATAAATAAATGTCAAATTTTAAAATATTCCCTTAATAAAATTTAAGGAGACCTTGAAAAACCGGTCCTTAATATGCATTTGGTATTTAATATTATATCTAATTCAATCAAATAAGTGTATAATTTTAATTTAAAAATTGAAACATTATTCTGATTTTGGATATTTATAATGAAAGTTGAAAATAAGAGTTATAAAATGTTATGAAAATTGAAAATATGAGTTTTAAAAAGTTATGAAAATTTAAAATATGAGTTATAAAAAGTTATGAATATTAAAAATGTGTTTTCATTTTATTTTTTTTTTTCGAGCTAAAATGTTAATTTAATAATTAATATAAATTTTATTCATGACACAGTTGGTATTCCAATTTCTTTATTATTTTTCATATACCATTTTCGAATGTAGTTTTGTGGATGTGTTGTTAGGAGACGGCGCTCGGCGCTCGGCTGGAACTGCGCTAACCTTGGCCCATTGCGATATTGTTTTTGGGCCATTGTTGTGCAAACGCCGTTGACGCCGTTGACGCTGCTGACGTCGCACAAGGTGCATGGCCAAAACAATAGTAGGCCAGGTTAACAACAACAACCACAGGACACACTGCACTCATATATTCAGGGATACCAATATGGGATGCATCAACAGCTGCGCCTTTTTCGAGTTTATTGAGAGCTGCATTCAAGTGAATTTTCACTTGAATCTCTGAATGGAACTTCGTTATTCGTCATTCGTTGCCTATTTCTGACCATATTGTGTTGCTTTAGGCCAATAACTACATGTACTTATGACTGCGCCTCAAGGCTGTCAATTTTCTTTCAATTTTAAAACGAAATACTCTTTTAAAAAGTTCGAGAAATTTTGCGGCAAATTCGCAATTCGAAATTGTTGTGAAAGAAAAATTAAAAGTGCACAATTTTCAGTGAAAAAGCAATTTTTAACTTGCTTTAAGTAAGCAGTCTACAATCTAAAAGTCAATTAACAGCTCAGCTTATTTTGCTTTTAAATTACACTATAATCTTGACTTTATTTTGTAAACTTTTTCCATTTTCAATTGCTGGAAAATTCAGTTTAATCATAATCCCTACTTAGCACAGTTTAAATTTGTATTACTTTATTTTAATTCGCAGTTTTTTTCTTACTTAACTTGGCAAATCAGTTAATCTGGCTTATGGCAAACGATTTTATCTATTAATTTATGGAATTTCGCAAGTCTCGAGTTTCAGCTGTTCAAGTATAGTTAAAGATTTCCAGATAATCTATAGCTTCCACTTTAAAGCAAAGCTATGTAATCTCTGCTTTCGTTTAAAAAAAAATACTTGTGGTTAAATTAATGTGAACTTTATTGTGAACTTAAAGAACTATCAAGATACATTCAAAATAAATTAAAATTAAATAAAGATTTCATAGCATTTTTCAAATTAAACTTTGTAACTTTAAGGCTATCTAAAGTAACACTTTAAAAGATATCTCAAAAGCCTTTTTAGAGCTTTCACTTCAAATATGCTTGGAAAGATTTAAATTTTAATCAAAAATTATACATCTGAAACTCTAATAAAGGTTGAAAGCTTTTGAAGAGCTTTCACTACAAATTAGCTTGAAAAGATTACAATTTTTATCGAAAATTAAAATTCTGAAACTCTAAAAAAGGTTTAATTTTTATATTTCAATTTATAGAATTTATAAACGAAATTATAAAGCTAGATTTAAAACGAAATTAAAAAGCTTTTACTGTAAGCTTGCACTATAAAACTAACTTTAAAAAAGTGAATACTTTTTAAGGATTTTAATCGTTATAGTTCTTAAGCTAATCATAACATCGTAAATCAAATATTCTCATTGTTTGAATCTAGATTCAAAGCGAACTTTTAAAGCTACTATTTTAAGCTTGCACTTCTAATGAATTTGCATAAAAGAACGAAAGAGATTAGGGGAGAGTCTTTAAGCAGTAGTTGCATTGTTGGGATAGGCCCCTTAACTTCTTGGAATTGCAATAAATCCTTGTCTGTGGCAAACCCTTCAACAAACTCTGCAACATGGTCAATCTAACATTGCGATTGGGTTTTGCTGATGTGAACTGTCAGAACTGAACTGGGTAAACACACACACTTCTCTACAATTCGCAATTGGCAATATAGGGAAACGGGTGAAAGGATCAAGTATGAGGACATGATGAAATGAACAAATGAAGAGAGTACACTGATAAAAATAATGTGCTAAAATCAAGATTTTGATCTCAAAACTAAGAATTTTTGAATTTGATATAAATACAGTTCTTTAATAAAGAAAACACATCTTGGTTTAAAGAACATTTCTAATAAGATACAGGTTTTATTTTAAAAATAAATTTCTTTAAATTTAAATCTTCTATTAAAAAAAATTAAAAATGATTTTTAATTTTATAATTTGAAAATGATTTTTTAAATGATTAGTTTTATTTTTTAAATTTTGAGACATTTATACATTTTGTTCTGTCTAGGTAATTTTTTAAATGATATTTTAATTTGTTAAGAGTGGGATTTGAACCGGCACCTACTCTGCTTCACAACTGAAGCGGTTTTTCCAACCAAAGCGCCACGGAGTTAACATATGTTTTATATGAAATAGGTCATATTTATACCTTCCTAACAATTTAAGATTATTATTCTTGTATAAAGAACTTTTGATTTTTAAGATTAATATTCTTAGCATTATTTTATGATCTTAAAATGTTCATATTTTAAGAACTAAATATTTAACATGAATGTTCTTGATTTTATAAGTTTGGTCTTTTTTTTTCAGTGTAGGCTGTAGAGTGATGGGTTAAGGTTAAAGGGGTTAAGGCGTTACTTTCTCACACTCGTTAATGTTTCTCGCCAGCCCCTTTATTCTCATGTTGCTGTTGTTGTTGTTGTGTCCAAAGGACTCCTTGGCCTTTTGAACTAACTCCGACTCTCATTTGACTATCGCCGGAAAAGTGTGAAAACTGTGAAAAGTGTGGAACGTGTTTGGTTTTTGTTGCATTTTCACACGCAATCGCAACATTTTTTCCCAGGCCAACTGGAATTTCCACCGCTATTTGGCCAACAACTATTTGAAAAACATTTTCAATTTATGACCGTCGTGTGGTTGACAATTTTTTTTTGCTGGTTTTAAACCCAAAAATGGTATTCAATTCGGGGTTTTTCGCTTTGCTTTGCTTAGTGCGTACAAGAAATGCCGGATGTCGATTGCTGAACCGGACTCTGGAAATCCGGGGAACCCCCCAAAAAACTCGCTAGTCTCCATGCTAAGGACCAAGACCCAGACCCAGACCAACTGTGTCCATAGTCCTTCCCACTTTTGTACAAATATCTAACAACTGCAGTTGCACATTTTTCCCCCGATATTTCACAATTGTTTGCTTTGTGCGGCCAGCACGTGATTTGACTTCAAATTGATATAACGACAGACAGAGAGGAAGTGAGAGAGAGAGAGAGAGAGAGGGAAAGAGAGAGAGAGGGGAAGTAAAACGACAGCGGAAACGGAAACAGCTGCCAGTTAGGAATAAAGCTCAAGCTGAAGTTATTGCACAATAGCCAAGTCGGACTTCGCCAATTTAAACTTGCTATGCTACGAGAACTATCTAACTCGATGCAAAAGACAGTTTTCCCGTGACCCTAAACAATTTTACAAATTTGTTAACTTGAAGCGTAAGTCTCACGGTTTACCTTCCTCTTTTTTTTATGGGGTAGATAATGCCAGCAACGATTCTGCAGCCGCTGAACTTTTTGCTAACTTTTTTCAATCCACCTACTCTCCAATCTCCACTTCTAATTCATCTTATCCTTATTCTATTTTTCAATCAAACACTATGTTTGCTCCCTCTATTTCTTATAACACTATAATCTCTTCTCTTATTTCTTTAAAATCTTCTTTCATCCCTGGGCCAGACAACATTCCTAGTTGTCTTCTTAAGGAATGCTGCTCTTCTTTAGCTGCTCCGTTGCATAAGCTTTTTAATCTATCCCTTGAATCTTCAACCTTTCCATATCTTTGGAAAGAATCTTATATCATTCCTCTCCACAAAAAAGGTGGTAAGTCTGATATTTCGAACTACAGAGGCATTGCAAAGCTATCAGCCATTCCTAAATTATTTGAAAAAATCCTTGTTTCGTCTTTGCAGCATCTCTGTAAATCGATAATTTCTCCTACTCAACACGGCTTTATTAAGGGTCGGTCCACTACGACCAACTTGCTTGAGTTTACCTCCCTGGTAAATGATGCATTTTCAGAGAAAAAGCAAACGGATGTCATATACACTGACTTCAGTAAAGCCTTTGACTCTGTGAACCATGACCTCTTACTCTACAAACTTAGGTGCATAGGTTTCCCCTCTGCCTTTTTACGTTGGGTTTCCACCTACCTAAAAGGTAGGACCCAAAAAGTGCTCCTTAGATCAACCATTTCGAGTTCGGTTTACGTTACTTCTGGTGTACCTCAAGGTAGTCACTTAGGACCTTTATTTTTTACTCTGTTCATTAACGATCTACCCACTATCCTGGCCCATTCATATATTTTAATGTATGCGGATGATGTAAAGCTTATTTTTTCATACACTGATCCCCTTCTTCATAATCGTCTGCAAGACGATTTGAACGCTATGCAACTATGGTGTTCGGCCAATAAGTTGCATCTAAATTGTTCAAAGTGTATGTTCATGACATTTAGTCGTTCTAGGCCCTATTTAGCTTCTTATACGATTGACTATACCCCTTTGAAACGTATAAAATCTGTAAAGGATCTTGGAGTTTTATTTGATTGCAAATTATGCTTCAATTTACATATCTCCACTATAGTTAATGACGCCAAAGGAGTACTTGGTTTCATTAAGCGTTGGTCGAAAGAATTTAATGATCCTTTTACCACGAAACTCCTTTACATCTCTTTAGTTCGTCCCATCCTAGAATACTGTTCATGCATTTGGAGCCCGCAGTATCAAATAAACCAGAATCGAATTGAATCAGTTCAAAAGCAATTCTTGCTTTTCGCCTTACGTGGTTTTAACTGGGATCCCAACCTTCGTTTACCACCGTACTCCCATAGGCTTCGTCTTCTCAATCTTTCGTCTTTAATTAATCGTAGGAAAACTCTTGGTGTTGTTTTTCTTCACAAATTGATTATTGGCGAGATCGATTCTAGTTCCCTTCTTGCCCGCCTCACCTTCTCTGTCCCCCGCAGGTCTACTAGGAATTACAAGCCTTTATTTTTACCTACATGCACAACTGATTACGCTTCGCACGATTCGTTTCGGGTCTTATGCACTACCTATAATAGCCTCTTTCACGTTTTCTCCTCAGAGCTCTCTCTCCCTTCCCTAAAATCCGCACTTTTCCAATATCTTTCCTTTAATTCCTGACCTAAGTAACACTAATAACTTGTTTTATTACATTCTACTAGTTTAACATTCTTGCAATTACTAACAATATTACTAATCCTTATTGATCTGATTGGGTTTTTCTGGGTTTTCCCCAATCCTTGCAACAAATGTTGGATCATTTATAATTTTTTGCATACCCCAGATCTAATTCTAATTTAAATCTTTATTTACAGTTTATATTTATATTTAATTTTAATATTAATTTTATCTTTAT
The DNA here is from genome assembly GCA_035045575.1 of Drosophila falleni. Lineage (NCBI taxonomy): Eukaryota > Metazoa > Arthropoda > Insecta > Diptera > Drosophilidae > Drosophila > Drosophila falleni. The sequence goes on from JAWNOV010000185.1 coordinate 17,775,131, forward strand.
TTTTTAATCTTTAATTTAATTGTTTATATGATTTTTTTGTTCCTTGCCGACTGCTTTTTAGTCGTGCATAAATAAATATAAAAAAATAAAAAGTTTAACTCGATTTACTTAAAGCCAACAAATGAGCTATAAAAAAAATCGACTTGTTTACAATGTAAACATTTTTAGCTTAAACATTCCCATATATTTTACAACAGCGTATTACAGACTTTGCTTCTTTCAATTCCAAATTTATTATTAAGAGAAATAAAATTTTAACTCGATCTAAAGCAAAGTAGAGGGTATCTCTAAGTTGTATCATTACTTGCTTTATACTTTATTGCAGGTCGAGTTTTTGTCATATCTGTATTGTGTTAAAATTTCAAACTTGTAGCTTTAGCCGTATGTCCTATACATGGCTCATTAATAAGAACAATAAGCTTTTTATATATATAGAAAAATACTAAAAAAAATCATAAATATACTCATCAAAAACCAAGTGCAGTTTACTTATTTTTTGCATCAAATATGTCATCTTTAAAATATAATTGATTTCTAAGTTTTTTTAATTTTTATTTTATTATTACAGGGTATTTTACTCGTTTATCTTTCTACAATTTCTAGCACAATTTTCTCAAGTCTTTGTCCAAGTGATTAATTGAGATTTTAATTTCGCTTGTCACTTAATCCAATTCTTACTTCATTGTGCACTTAATCAATGGGTATTTAGCAGTCGCATCAACTGACAATCAATCTCAATGAGCGCACTTAAAACCAGACTGGACTTGAAATAATGCAACTTTAGATGCAACTGCAATCTCTTCTATTTCATTTGTCGATTGTCCATTCGACGTTGTCTGTCAATTAGTTACGCCTGCTGATTTTAGGGTTGCCCCCTTTAAAGACCAAATAGCAGCAGAGTTGCAACGTCAGCTCGAATTCATGTTGCGTCTGTTGCACTGACAACCTTGATGAGAGCAAACAAATTGAAATGCCATTGACACAAGTTAAAATGGGTTAGCAATTGAAGTGCATACAAGCAGACTACAGGATACCCTGTAAGTTTACTAGCTTGAAAAATAATTGCCATTAATAATAGGAAAATATTTATAGACTTTTAAAACAAATTTGTTATCTCTAAGATACTTGTAAGAGTATTCAAAAGAAAAGACCAATAACAGGCAAGATACCCTGTAAATATATTAATTAAAGACCTAACGAATATCAAAGTTGGAGATTCACTCATAAAAACTAATAAAAAGTTGTCGAAAATACTTTATGAATATAAAAAACGTACAACTACAACCAAGATACCCTGTAAATACAGTAACTAGAGGTTTGGCGATTAGCAAAGTCGGAGCTTTACTTGTTAAACTTCTAGAAAACTCTCAAAAATACTTTCGATTTGGGAATATGAAAAAGTACCAGCTACAACTACGCTTAATATAGTAATGAAGATTTAGCGATTAGCAAAGTGGGAACATCCCTTTTTGAACTTTTAGAAAAATCTCGAAACTACGTGCAATGTAAGAATATTTAAAAGAGCAATAGCATCCAAGATACCCTGTACATATAGTAATTTAAAATTGAGCGATTAGCAAAGTGGGAACATCCCTTGTTGAACTTCTAGAAAAATCTCGAAAATACGTTGCAATTTAAGAATATTAAGAATAACGCCCACTTAGCGAAAATGTGTCACACCCTTTTCGTGGTAATTGTGCAGGGTAGAAAATCACTTGAAATGCAATCAAAGCGATGCAAAAGAAGGCCACTTGATACACAGGTCGGAACGTGCCCGAAACTCGAAATCCCTCGAATGAGAACAAATTTGGAGATTTGTATTTTTTTTTCTAAATTTTTTTCTGCATTTTTTTATTGAGTTGTTCATATGTAACTTTGTGGTAGGGACAAGTGCAAGTGAAGGTAAAGATCCTGCGAGGACATGTTCGGGAAATTGAAAGGAAAAGCGATAAAAGAGAGAGAGAGAGAGGGAAAGTGAACATCTGGACAGTTGACGATTGATTGATTGTTTATTTTTTTTCTAGTGTTTTTTCCGTCTATTTTTGCTTGATTTTTTTGTGGCTCACTTCCTGAAAAAAAGCAGGAAAAGCAAAAACAAGACTATAAAAATTTCGCTTGTTGTTGTAAAATGTGCGTAAATCTCGCGATTTTGCCGTACGCTTTTGTTTACGAAATGCATTTGCGGAATGTCCTTAGGTCGGGCAACTCCTTGCGGCCATAAAACTCTCAGGTAGACAACGCTCTATCTTTCGAACTTTCTCTGTCTCTGTCTGTCTCTCTCTGTCTTTGTCTAGCTGTCTTTATTTGAGTATTTCTCATTCGATTGCGACTCTGTCCACTTGTTGATCCGTCGGGTGATTCCATCGATTGGGGAATTGCCATAAGGTATTTCCGCATTTGGGAAAAATCAAGCCAAAAATATCACATGTGCCACATGTGGCATGATCGTAATGCATATATTTTGTGTGAACAACGGGGCGCAACAATTTAGTTGCTAATTTGCCTTGACGTACTTTAAGCCAAGTGCATTTCTCACATTGTTCAACATCAATTCGACAAGTGGCATGCGGCATGTGGCATGTGGCATGTGGCAGCCTTCGGGATTTGCCCAAACGACAACTGCATTAATCCAGGTATTTTGCATAGTACAGTTGTGCTCGTTATGTTTAAGTTTCAGTTTATGAACCGCTACAACATTAATTAAGCCTTCAAGCTGTGCCACGCCCCCTTTTCCGCACTCTACAGCCTCCTCCTCCTGCCCCTTTTTGGGCTGACCACTTAGCCAGCACTCTGCGTTTTATGTTGCTCACTCTACGTGGCCGCATACTTCGCAGCTTGACTGTAGCAGTCGCTTTTGTGGCTGCCACATTAAATTGAAAGCTGCGTGCGCCTTTTGGGTATGCAACACTTTTGATACCCTTTTAATTGGTGTAAAGTACAAGGGTGTATTGTATAACTAAATTTAAAATTTGTTTTTACTTTAATAAAAATAAAAATAAAATAGAATTGTTATGGTAAAAATTACCTAAAATGTAATTTGTGGACATACATATTTTTAGATAATGGTAAATTATTATTAGGTAAATTATTCCCCGACTGTTTTTTCATAGGTAAAAAGCCCTTAAATTTTAGGCAATTTTCGGCCTTTTTAGGTTATATTTTTTGTAAGTGTATGTGCTGAAATAAAAATATTTAAAAGTGTCAGAAAATCAGTTTAAGTCAAATATATACAAATTTTTAATAAAAAAGCATAAATAAATAAATGAAAGTAGAAATCATTTGTATGGATATTGACTGCCTGAATGTATGCAGTACTTTTTTTCCGTTGTTACTTAAAATTTAAAGACGCTCTCAATACATATAAATCTCGATAAATTAAGGGATATTTTATAGTCTTGTCCTTGTTTGTATGTACTTGAAGGCAGCAGCTGAACAGAGTGAAGCAAAGGGAATATGAGAGAAGGAAGAGAGGGAGGGGAGAGAGGGGAGGCAGAAGACTTCTTCAGGTATGCCCTTTGATGGGGATTCGGGCACTCAATACCCTGTTCAACTAATATGTGCTTATTCACTCACATCTTCGTCTGCATATTCAAGTATATAGTATACGCAATCATCTTAAATCAAATTGAATATTATGTGTAACATGCTTGATAGGCGGGTATGCTAGACTTATGATACATTTTGTAACATTTTGTGAGACAAAAATGGATATTTTCAAGACTTTAATATAAATATATATATATAGATAAATTAAAGCGTATAGATACTAATCAAATAAATTTAATAATGCTTATGATTTAAGAGTGTTTAAAAGAAGATCGATTTCTAATATCTAGAATATTTATATTTTAATACTTGTTTTATTAAAAAAAAACGACACAGTTTTATTACAATTGTTATCTTTGTATTTCTATATTTTTATCTACAACAAAGTCTAATCTTCAATCTATAAATATTCATTTTATTTATATGTATTTCATATTATTTTTCTTTATATTTATTTCTTTTCTTTTATATTTATTTTTCTAAATTTAATCTTTTTAAGCCAAAATATCTGTTGACTACTCGATAGATTAATTCAGTTTAGCAATATTCTACATTATACTTCGAATATTTATTTATACTATATTTTAAAGCATTCAAGCTTCGTTTTGTTGAAGCTTCAAATTTTCTTCCATGTTTCTTGCTTTATTTTCGTTGTTCTTTTCCCCGTTTTTGTAACTTTTGCATGTGTCATGTTGAATTAACAACACATAAGTTGTGTGTGCGAGTGTGTGTAGGTGTAGGTGTGTGTGTGCGAGTGTTGTATATTATTTGTTTGCTTGATGTTGAAAGTTTCAGACTCTAGAGTGAGTGTGCGTAAGTCGAAGTATTGCAATACATAGAAAATCAATATTATTTCTTACTTTCAGTTCAATACACATGTGTGTGTGTGTGTGTGTGTGTGCATGTGTGTGCCGACATTCCTTATGAATTATTAAACGGCAATGGATTCCCTCGCATTTTGTCTGTCTCTGGAGTACATTTACTCATAATTGAAACGACAATCTGTAGTCGATACCTTTGTATCGATACATTTCGATTAAAAAGGGGAGGGGGGAAGGAGGTGGAGGAGATAATATGTTTTTATGCACGTGTGGCAAGCAACTTGTGTGTGAATGATTCGCCCTGAGTCACAATTCATTTGTCATTTGTGAATTGCGCAAAAATGTAATTGCTTTTTTCATATGTCCAAATACCCTGTAAGTGTGGGAAGATCTTAAAAAAAAAATAGGGTAGCTTAGTGGCCTGGAAATGTATGCTGAGAATACATGATAAATATATTAATATTATTATGGATATATATGCACTTACAGCACCAAAATAATATTTAGTTTTATATATGACTTTTCTTTAATCTTGATTATAATCACTAGTTGAAAGTTATATACCTGGTACTTTGTTAACTTTTATATTAATATACTAGCTATATATTCTGAAAATTTCATAAGGATTGCTTTATAAACAAAAAAGATATAGAAGTTTAAAACAACAACAAATTTTTAAACTTGACAAAAAGTTATTCCAGCAAAGCATTGACTATAGTTAAAATCAGAAATAAGACACACTATTTTTTGTAATTTTTCCAGCTTCATTAACACTTGCAGAGTAACTGCTAGTCGTGCTGCTTTTGTTTGTGGCATTTAGTGTTGGTTTTTATTATATTTTTGGCTGCACTGCAATTGCGTTAAGTAATTAGAAAGGAGCTCAACAAAACTGCTGCTGTTTCTGCTGCTGGTTTTTGACTTAACGAGCATTTAATTGCCAGGTTCACCCTTGGTGACACACACCACAACAACAACACACACATACACACACTTGCACACACACACACACTGATTGTACCTGCACTTCCGTTCCGGTTCACCCTTTTTTTTTGTTGGCCTTAACTAATCAAATGCTTTTCACTTTTACTGCACTTTTAGCTCCTGCTGTTGCACTTTCTCTTTATCTCTCTCTCCCTCACTCTGTTACTTGCTCTCTCTTTTTACTTTTATTATTTTTGTTGCCTTTTTTTCGTCTACACTTTGCATTTTTATGCGCAGTTTCATTCATAAATTACAGGGAATTTTCATTGTGCCTGAAGAGGTTTTTCCTCGAAACTAATGCTAATTCTTTGGCCATGTGTGTGTGTGTGTGTGTGTGTGTGTGTTATCTCATTTTAGTCCTTGCTTGTCTGCTTTATCTTTTTCCTTCGGCTTTTGGCCTGATCTTTCGACCAGTTCCTAATGCCGTGAGGGAATTGCGCATAAATTTGTGCATGTTAATTAGCTCATTTTGTGCGTAGATTAAGCAAATTAACCAAATTAGGCAAATGAGCAGCAAGTAAATAAATAAATTAAATACTCACTATTCCATAGAGAGTGCGAGTGGGGTGTAGGAATACCCCTAATTGGCCAGCTCGAATGCCTGTCAAGGTCAATGAGGCTGAGACACTGCCATTGACTTTATTTTGGCAAAACGTTAAATTAATGATATTTTGGCTGCTCTTGTGGTTGGCCCCATAAATCATTATCACAACACAGCGCCACTTAGTACTGCCACGCCTCCTTCCCTCCCTCTCTCCTTTCTTTTGTCCTTCTCTCACTTCCATTTCCTCCTTTTTTTGTTGCTCACTTTTGCTTACTGCGCTCTAACTTTTAATGCACTAAACAAAGTGCCAAAAGTTGCGCCTCAAGTTTTCCATATACGTAACTCGTATTCACAAAAAACAACAACTTTTTGACTATATTCGACTACGAGATACCCTGCACTGAGTTCTCATGACATATATTAGCGTTCTCTAGCTAAATCTTGCATATTAAAATGAAAACTGTGAAGTTTCAACACGTTTGAAACCAAGAAACAATTTAATTTAAAATAATAAAAATTGTATTCTTCACTTGTTTTTAAATTTTCTTAATCTTTATGCCAAACTAAAGAATCTTACTTAATAATATTTACATATTTTATTTTATTTAAAGCTAAAAGCAGTTGACCAAAAAATTACCAACATTTTAAAAATTTATCACAACTTAAAGTTTTAAATTTTATAATACCTTAAATTTTCTATAATAATTAAAAACTGAATGAAAATCCAATGGACTTATTTTTATTTTGGATCTATTATTTTTATTTTATTTTTGAAGTTTTTTTATTAATAAGTTTTTAATAACAAGAGCAATTAAATCTTAATCTATAAATCCACTTCATTTCTGAGATTGACACATTCAGATAGACATAGGAATATAATATCTAATTAATAATATATTAACCTTAAAGAATAAAAAAAAAGATGTTAAATAAAAGGTGAAGAATTCTTGTAATGAAAAAAAATAAAATATTTATTTGGGATTGTCAACAACTAACTATATTAATATTTTAATATTAAAAAAACCTTTAAATCATCTTGAAGCTATACCTTGCCCTTGCTGTATTTACAGGGTATAGGTATAGTATACTTCTTGGCCAAAGTGTCTCCTTATTGCCTGGTGTCTGACACAAGCACTTTGCAAGTTTTAGCAGCAAGCTCAGACTTGACTCTATTTTGCTTTTTTGTTGACACGTCGCATGCAACTTAATGTTGCACATGTGAAATGCCAGTTGTGTGGCATGTGGCATGTGGCACTCGCTGGCATCATTCTACAATTTTTGATGAATCATGCTCCCAACTGCAAGTCAAAGTTTACCTTTGATTACACCTGAAATGCGTTTGATTATAATTGAAAACGCAATGGAATTAGTTAAAAATAACATTGCCACTTCTTAATTCAGCCATCTGGCAACTTTACACTGTTTGTTAAGTGTAATTAAGTTGAATATATTGTGAGTTTCATGTGAATTTCTAGGTGACATTTAAATTGATGTGTAGCTATCAGGGAATAAACCAAAAAAGAAACTTTCATAACTTTGTCAAATCTTAACCGATTTCCTTGTGGAATACCATTTCGATCATTATTCGGCCTCTTTATTGATTCTGCATATAAATATTATTAACTTTATAAAAAAAATTGATTTTCGAATTTTTCCGAAAAAATCATGTACTCCCCCCTTTGACTTTTTTGAAAAAATATTTTTTTCAAAATTTTAAATCTTGAGTTTTTACTTTTAATCAACTTCTTATATCGTAATTAGCATAAAACAATGCTTTTAATTTGATTCTGAGACCTTTCTTTTTTTTTTGTGAAAGCGAAACAATTTTTAGTTTTCAGTGAAAGTTTGTGAAGAATGCAACCCGCTGTCAAAAACTTCTGTTTTGTGGGATTTAAAAAGGGGAAAGTATGCACATAGTGTAGTGAAAGATATTGTCAATCTATGCGCACTTTGCAAACTATTGAGAAGTCTGTCGACAGAGATGCCTCAACTGTATGGCATGCCACATATTGGCTGTGAGCTGTGTGTCAATATGCAGCTATTATATATGGCAATATCTGATGTATCATGAGACCAAGATGATGGCAACTTTTTTGTCAAGTTTTTTTTTTTTTGGCTGTTGGCCAAGGCAAAGTGGCAAACCAAAGCACTTGCCACACTTTCAAGTTTATCGTTTGTCTTGCTGCCATTCATCTCTTTCTCTTTCTCACACACTCTCTCTCTCTCTCTTTCTTTTCTTTGCAGTTGTTAAGCTGGCAGCATTCGCCGAGGAGGTCAGCACTTCGACTGGCATCTCGGAAGGTGAGTAAACTTGCCACATGCCACATGCCGCATGCCACACGATTGATGAACTCAATCAAAAACTTCACATCACTTTACAGAATGGGGATCCGGCTGGAAAGGTGGCACCAACTTTCTCGTCGAGGTCGAAGAAACGGCTGCGATGTCGCCACCAAATGATGCACGTGGCAGCAGCAACACATCCGACGATTACATCGCTGAGCTGAACAGTCGAGAAGACGGCCAGGATGCAGGTGCCACAGGTGCCACAATTACAGTAAATGGCACCACCATCGAAACGGGTAAGTTGGTAACACTACCGAAACGACCTCGAAATAAACAAAACTACCTTAACTTTAATTATTAACCATACTTTAAAGAGACTTAATCAGGGACTGTATATAATGATTATCTTGGTTTTTTTTTCATTAAAAATTCATTTACTTATATTAACTTAAAAATATTGTAAAATTCTATTAAAAATAAAACTTGAATTTTATTTTTAAGCAAAAAATATTATTTGATTATCTTGTTTTTTTTAAAAGGAAAAAATCATTTCATTTAACGGACTTTGAAATATTGTGGAATTCTATAAAAGTAAAATTTGAATTTTATTTTTATACAAAAATTCCTTATTATTTTGGCTGAAAAATAAAACTTAAGGAACAATCATCTATATACTATATAAAACTCTTTGTCCTGACTGATTGACTGACTTACTCATTGGTCATAAGACCTATAATAATATTGTGAAACTCTATAAAAAATTAAAACATAAATTTTATTTTGAAACAAAAAATTTTATTATTTTTGTTAAAAAAATAAAAGTCAAGAAACAATCTTTATATTATAAATTTCATTATAAAGCTTATAATAATTACAGTCTCTGTTTTAAATCCTTTAAAAGTTTATCTGTAGTTTTCAATAAAAATTATAAAAACAAAATGCTAATAAATGACATTTGGCTGTGTAATGAATCGAACTTAAGACAAGAATTTTTTTATATTTAATTAACTGTTTTAGAATCAATTTAAAATTTATAAAAACTGCAGAAAGTATATGAATTCTAAATATAGTATAGTGTAGTATAGAAATATTAAATACCATACGCAGATGTTGTCTAAACAATTTAAATGTTATACAAATATTATATACATATATTTAATCCTTGAGAGTTGTGTAGTTGCCTTTTAGCTCATAAGCTGATTATAGCGGTTCGTTAAGTTGACAGTTGAAGAGGCTAAGTGTGCTCGTTTAGATGTACATATATATATATAAATATGCAGATATATTCAACAAAATAGTGCTATTGAAATTAATTGGCAACTGTATTAATTTGTGGTTGAATTTTCTACCAGTTAAATTGTTCAATTAATGCCCATGAATATTTAAATTATTTAATCGACACATTAATAATACATTTATTATTCATTGTTAATTAGTTTGCTTTCAGACGACCGTTTTTTCATCGACACATTTTTTGTGGTCGTTAATTTTTCCATTCACATTATTCGTACCGGTTTTTATTTTCAAGGAATCTGGTTACACTTTAAAAAATTGCATACTAACTAGTAGACATTTGAGCGATAAAGCGACCCATATAAATTATTTGTTCTGTTTTTATCTTCTAAATAGAACACTCTTTATTTTTTATTTCATAAACTTTAACCTGTAAACTACCTCAATAGAGAGAGTTATATCGATATAAAGCAATCAGTGCTGCCAGATCGCTGTCGGCTAACCAAATTGTAACGATATGGCAACCCAAAAATTCCAAAAGTGCAAATGGAGTGCAAGAAATTTGTTAAATTTCAGCAAACTCATAAATTTCAAGGTAAAAACGAAAGTAAAGCTTGCTGAATTTATTGCTACACATGCAACTAATGCAGATAATTGAATGTTTATGGCCTTAACTGTAATCCAATTGCCACTTTGTGACTAGAAAGCAGCACAAAGAAGAGAAAGTGTCTAAAGCCGACGATAATTGAATTTCAAACTGTATCTCTTGATTTATTTATGCCATGTACGTGCGCACCAGTTTAAAGAAGTACAATGTATATATATATATATATATAATATTTAAAAATAAACGTTTTTGCTTTCTTTGCAGGACCCAAAATCATAGTACGCACTGAGGAGGTTTTGATTGTGGGACTTGTACTCATCCTTTGGGTTGGGGCTATAATGCTTTTCTTCAATCGTTGGGGCAAAATACGCATGTTGGAACCTTATCAGCCAAAGTTTCAGCAACAACATCGCAGCTCCTGTCCTCTGGTCGATATGGAAGCGGTTACAACGCATCAGGTAAGCGATACTATAACTTTTCGACAGATTGTAATTAAACAACTTCTATGGAAACTTTGAGAAGTTAAGAAATAGCATATAATTTATATTTAAATCTAGTTTTTAATATGCTGTCGCTTTCTACATATTTTCTTTAAATCTATCAAAAAGAAAGACTTAAAAATATAATACAGTTGTAGATATATTAGTATTCAATGACTTCAAAAGATTTTATGAGAACTATAAACTGGTAAAAATGTAAGGATTCATTAAATTCAAGATTATTTTAATATTATCTTTATTTACAAGTATTTTTTTGTTCAATTACAAGATACAATGTGATATCTGACAATAGTTATAAGATACTAGACCTTAACTTGGTAAAGAGGTTTTTTTTTTTGAAGATTGGACTCGAATTTAACGCACTTTCAGGTCGAATTATTCAAAACAACTTCATATCTACCGATGAATTTATCATATCTGTGTTGTGGTAAAATTTCAAGTTTGTATCTTGAGCTGTTTGGCCTGTACAATGCTCAGTCAATTGGACAAACAACTTTATATATGTTTATAGATATGTGATCCCAGAAAGTACTAAAACTTCTCTTTGCTGAATTTGTTAAATCATCTGTAAATACAAATTGGATAAGAATTTCTTAAAAAAATTGTTTCTTTGTAAAATGTATAATATATACACAATATAGTCAGACGATTCGACTAGCACTGTCATATGCAGCAACTGTGCCAAATTTCATCAAGAAAGAACTGCTGAGAGACCAGTTCCTATAGAACTATAGAAGAAATTTGTAGTTATAGATACAGAGTGGTAAATATAGATTGATTTAAATGTTCATCAAATCAATCAATTCTTTTGTTATGTGCTGTAAACTTAAATCTCAAATAATTGATATTTTCTTTGTCTTTCTTCTCCCCTTATTCTTTCTCTTTCTTGTCTTCTGCAGCGCACCTCCGTCTCACGAATGTCGATGGGAATGGTGCACAATCACAATTTGAATATGCCAACGTGTCAATTTGCGGCCTATAATCCCAGCCTTTATGCGAAGGGTAAGCATTTTTCTACTCCTCCTCCTCCTCCTCATCCCACTCTTCACTCGTCTTTTTCCCACTCCTTCCCATCAACATGTTCCTTTACTTTCTTTACGCGCTTCGTTTGCAACTCGTGTAAAATGCAAATGCAATTAAAATGAGTAAAAATAAGAAGTGAAATATTGAGCAACATCTTTCATACCATGCATGTATCTATCTGCATGCATGTGTGTGTGTGTGTTGTGTGTGTGTGTATGTGTGTGTGCAGCACGTTCTGCATTTTCTGTAGCATACTTTTGTGCGTCACAAATAAAGTTACCAAGAAATTCATTTCAATTGCAACTCATCGACTAAACGAATTTTTCTTAGCACTTGACAAACTATTCACAATTTTTAAACAATTTAAAAATAGTTTTGCAACTAATTGAAACAATAAATAAATTAGATTATGCATAGTTCTTACTATCTTTATTAAGCAATATGAATTAGGAAATAGAATAAATTTTTTTTCTATTATCTTTATGGGAATTCAAGCGTAAATTTTACTATCTGATATTATTGATTTTGCAGAAATAGAATATATATAAAAAATTGGGTTTATACTAACTAGCTGACTATAAAAGCTCTACGAGTATTATAACACTATGAAATTAGTTCGAGCTCCAGAATAAGCGCTAAGTAAACTACTAAATAAATTTTCGTAATTTTATTAGTAATAGAATTTAATTTTCTACTTAATTAAAAAAGAAAATATTTGAAATTTAAATAATAAACATATAAATATATATTTGGAAACGAAGATCTACATATCTGTATACAGTTTATTTTTTAATGGTATGACAAAAATACACTAAAAATAATACAGATAATTTTTAAATAAGATCAATTTTAATTTTTATTAAAAGACCGAGATAAGTAGGCTACAAAAATTCTAAAAATTCAAAGCAGGCATTAAAACGAAGCGCCAAGTATGTAATTACAGGGTATCTGCAGTAAGAATACTGGCTTGCTTCAACTATGACAACATATCTTCTTTATAGACAGTGTGAAATGCAGAACAGACTTTTCGCATTAGCACTACATTTTAAGACCACTATATATAACCAAGTTGAAGTGCAACAAGAAAAGAAAAAGAGTAAGAGATAGAAAAAGCGATAGAAAGAGAGAGAACGAAGCACGTAGAAAAAGTCATGTCATGTAAAATGCTTATAAATATGTTTAATGTGAACTATTCGCAGTTGAGGCGTGTCTCGTTTTAAGTGCAGCATTTAGTCGGACTTTTAATGAGTTGCCAGACAATTAAACCGCACAACGCATCGTTTAAGCCACGTCGAGAGGTGGGGGGAAGGAAATTGCATGCCTTCCATGTGTGGGACAGAGACAAAAGGGGCAAACGAAGCACGAAAAAAACAATACAATTTTAATGCCATTTGTTGGCTCGTTGGGAATGTTCGGGTCATGTTTGGTTGTTTGGGGGCATGTGGCAAGTAGACAGCAGCGACTTTCACTCTGACTTTCACTGTCGCTCTGCAATTAAATCCCGCACACACACACACACGTAGCTGCGAAAAAATTGCGTAAAGCTGACAAAAGCCACAGTGGTTTATTTAAGAATTTTAGCTGGAATTTATTAATTACTTTTTCAAATATGAACTCGAATTTGACTCACTTGCAGTTTGAATTTCCTAAAGCGCCGGCTTATTGCACCATAAAATTGTCTCAGCTATGTTGTGTGAAAATTTCAGCTTCCTAGCTCATATGGCTTGAGCTGAGCAATGATCAGTGATTGAGTTAATGGGTGAGGACGGTGAGTTATATATATATATATAGACTTACAGATTTTATTCAGCAAGGATATACATTTTTTTTAGTTCTCTAAGCCCTTCAAAATGCATAGATTTATTTGTTAACTATAAAATAAAGCATATATTTTAACTTGTTAAAAAAAGGTCAATGTTTATTCTGCATTTTGTGCAGCAAAAAAATACGTTTTAACAGTTCAAAAATGTATTAACAATGTTAATAAATCATGTAAATAACATTTACAAATTTAATTTATCAGAGCTAAATTGACCAAATAGACCACTGTGCGTGAAGAATGGGAAATGGCAAATGTTAATGGAAATGGAAGCTCAGCTTGCCTACGAAAAGAATTAAGAGGCATGTTCCTGTGCTTATGAGTGTGTTGATGTGTGTGTGTGTGTGTGTTTGCGTGTGTGTGCATGTCAACACTTGCTCAACATTTATGCTATTTACTCGAACTGATGAAATTTAAGGTTTATGCGTACTCGCTTAGCATGATGGATCTCAGTTAGTGATGCGAAAATACATCGACAAATCGATTTTTGGGAAAGCGTTTTTCAATTACTTTAACGGAATTATTCTTTTAGCCATTAATAGAGCTAATATATTAATTTTCATAAAAAAGCGACAATCCAAATCAAATTTGATTCTGCATAAAAATTGAAAAGTTCAATGTTTTTATTTTTGGATCGCATCACTATATTATATATGTAGTTGCCATAGGAACGATACATCGAAAATGAAGTTTTAGTATGAGAAAGTTTTTTGTTGGTTGAGATATCAGAACCAAACTGATAGAATACGCATGGGCAAAAGTAGTGTTGCTTACTTATAGGTGCAAAATAGTGTTGCCTTCTTTTGTGGGGGAAAATAGTGTTGCCTACATATGTGGGCAAAAAAATAGTGTTGCCTTCTTATATGGGCGAAAAATAGTATTGCCTACTTTTGTGGGCAAAAATAGTGTTGCCTACTTTTGTGGGCAAAAAAAGTGTTGCCTATTTATATGGGCAAAATAGTGTTGCTTACTTATAGGGGCAAAAAAGTGCTGCCTACTTTTGTGGGCAAAAAATATTGTTGCCTACTTTTGTGAAATCAAGCTACTTATCACGTAAAGCGCTGCGCATAAACGTTTTCTAAATTTCCGCTTAAAACGTTTCCGCTCTCAACGGAGAGCACGATTCCCGTTAGACCCCAAGATAGAAATAAGAAAACTCATGCAATTTTAATGCTCATATAATTTCAGGTTACGCCTCCCACGTCTCACACGTCTCAAGGCCCCGTCAGAACTCCGTGTTCGTTGGAGCCAGCACGAGTCACTATTTGATGCCGAGGCCGCCGAGGAAGACGCGCTCGGCGATGGATCTGCACTCGATGGTTTTGGATGAGAGCGCCGAGCAGGTGTAGATACAGATACTTTCATAAGATACGAGTTATGGGTGTGGTTGTGGTTGTCTGTGTGTGCGACTGTGTGTGCGTGAGTGTGTGTGTGTGCGAGAGAGAAGTGCATTAAGTAAGTCAGTGACTAAATAAGTAGGAGTAGGCGTAGAAGTTTCTAACTAGAGCGGAGCTATAGCAGATGCAGCAGAGGGAAAGAAAATATATCAATATAAAGAAGATAAAGATGAAGAATCTGAACAACACTGTCCAACAATTTGCAACTATTTACAACGTGTTTACAAACTCAAAGCCACGTATTGCTTAAAACCGAGACAGCAATAGATAAGCTACTCCCTGTCTCTCTCTCTCTCTCTCTCTTTCTCTCTCTCTATATCTATGTATCTGTCTCTATCTTAACTAAAGTTTCTTCGTAGTGTCATTTTATATATTCCTATTAAACAGTGGACGCAGCGTGATTTTAATTCAAATCTATCATTTGATAAAATAAACATAAAGTTTTATTTACCAGTAAAAGCCAGTAAAGTAGCTGGCAGCTATGAAACACACCCTCTGTGTTGTAAACCCAAACAAACTAGCTTTTGTCTAGATGAATTTTTATTTGAATTTGCTTATATGAACATGGAATTTTATTTACCAGAGAATGCCAGTAACGTAGCTGGCAGCTATGGAACAATCACTCTTAGCTGTCAAATTAAAGAAACAAGCTTTTGTCTAGAAGCAAAGCAAATTCTAAAAACTTTAGTACAAAAGAAACAGTTGCGATGACAAGCAGCTGCCAGCTATGACACACAACATCCCAAGAGCTTAGCTTTTGTCAGCATTCAAATCACGCAGCGTCACACGCGCTTAACCTCAAATTTTTGGTAGTATTATTATTATATCCTTAGAGAACCTTACGATCTATTTATATTCTTATATAAAGAAATATATATTTGTATGCTCGTAACAGTCTCCCATCTAATGATTCTCTCCTCGACACACAATATATTTGTTTTTTTAACTGTAGTCCTTATTAAGTAACAATTACATTTCAATATTTACTACAAATATTTAAAAACATATAGAAAAGTTATTGAAATAAAGAATTAAGTTGCAAATGCAAAAGGCTCAAATAAACCACACACGAGTAAATATTTATATATATGTAATCCCTTAACTACAAATATCTCTATAACTATTTATATATCTAAATATGTAACACCTATATTTAAATACATATATCTATTTATGTTTATACCTAGAATCTCAAATCAAGTATCTATTCTGGTCAACTTAATTGCAAATTCTTTGAATTGCGTAGAACATAGATTGTATCTTTGTATCTTGTATCTAGTATCTTTTAGCTGTCGCTTAACAAACTTGTTGCCCCTCCTATCTCTGCCTAAAAATAAATAGGTAACTGTGCTACATTTCGACCAAGAATGAACAAACAACAACTAAACGAAGAACAACTACAACCAAAGTATAACTAACGAAAGCTTTAAATTTTCAAAATAAAATAAACAACCCATCCAAACTGAATAAACTAAAAGATATACATACATATAAATAAATATATATATATTTTAAGATTCTTATCTGTATGATGTATAAATTCAACTAAAGTCTAATACTAACCATGCGGAACAACTAATTAAACTATAACTAAACCAATTGTTAAACACATCTTTAAAAAATATTTACAAAGAATTAAACTGTTGAATTACAGCTGTATATACACATTTAAGTACATATATGTACTCTATATATATAAGAATAACAAGGGTATTCCCCGCGCTGGTTCCTAATATCCTTTGTGCAAGTGTGGCAACGCCAAGCCGTCAAGTTGGCAACGCTCTTCGCTTTGAAAGGCGCTGAAAATGCATATTTAATTGTCAATTGCCAAAAATTTGAATTACTTATCAAAAATTTGTAGTGTTGTCATATGAGCATATATGCATATATTTTAAACTGGTGGCAACACTGTCTATTAAAATGTGTTAAATCTTAGTATAGCGAAAAGTAGTGTTTTAAAACGCATCAAATATTACATTTTAACTACTAATTAATTTAAAAATATTCCAAGTTCTTTTTAAATCCCAGAACACGACACACAAATTAAGGAATTTAAATTTTTTGAAGCCACGGAATACCCTCAATACAAAATTTTTTTTGCAAAAGTGTTCCAAGTTTAAAGGGTACTCAAACACTGACATAGAATATACATATGTATATATGTATACATATTTATATATTTACTATTTGGCAAATTGTATTTTACATATTGTATTTAGTGAGGGCAACTTTTAATTAAATGTCTCTTATGTATTGTATACTTATGTACTCGAAAGTATATAAACATGAGAACATTATACACATATACCAATTAAAAACGTACTTATATATATACTCGTATACTACAAATATCAAACCAAAAATTATTATGTAAAACCAAGAAGGCAAACAATTATATACAATAAAAAATTTCGACAAATTAAATTGAAAATATTATATTTCAAGCGAAACATTTATGTTTATTTATTTGGGTGATGCGGGTGGTTAGCTCATAAATTACCGTAAGTTTATCCAACTCGCATTTAAAAATTGTAGCTTCCAGCCATTTGTCATGCAAAATATTTAAATTCAATAATTTCATAAAAAAAAACATACATAATTCGATATTTAATTAATAATCATAACCTTGCAAATTTTTCAAGGCCTAATACAATTGATTGGAATTCAAGGATAATAAGCTCATTATATTTTTTTTATATAGCAAATTCCGTATTACTACAGGACTTAAAGGACTATCAAGGAGTTTTACGTGGACCCTATATCCTTATGTTAATAACTATCCACTAGAACAAGTCAAATTATAGTTAAAATAAAGATATCCTTTAATAATAATAATCGACTCGGCTGTTGATCCTGATCCATATAAGTAGGCAACACTATTTTTGCCTATATAAGTAGGCAACACTATTTTTGCCCACAAAAGTAGGCAACACTTTTTTGCCAACATAAGTAGGCAACACTATTTTTGTCCATATAAGTAGGCAACACTATTTTTGCCCATATAAGTAGGCAACACTATTTTTGCCCACAAAAGTAGGCAACACTATTTTTTGACCACATAAGTAGGCAACACTTTTTTTGACCACAAAAGTAGGCAACACTATTTTGAAACTTCTAGGTCAGCTAGCCAACGAATCATTTCAGTCTCTACAGTGAGTTAAGCCGTTCTTCGCTAAAGACAAGATCCTTAAGATAGTTTAGTTCTTAAAGAATACAAAAAAAGTCAAATTTATAAAGAAATTCCGGAAAATAACAAAGTATTAAATAAACAAACAGAGCTGCCACATTGTAGAAGGAAAAGAACGAGCGCGTATAGCAGTCAGCATTTTGTCAGCTCATAAATGTTAATCAGTTCCGTTTCTCATTACATAACGGAGTTGCCACCTTGCAAGAAATTACTGTAAAGAAGTTGCCACTCTTAAAAATAATTTAATAAATTATTTTCAATCAAGTTATCTTGGAGTTTTTAATTGTCTCACCTTGAAAGTTGAAACTTGAACATATTTTGAAAAAAGGTTGAATTCTGCAAAAAAAAAAATTAAATACTCAAATCGTGCACTTTTTCTAGATATTCTTTAATAATTTATACGGATTATCGGAATGTCGCAATGCTCCCAGCAGGAACTACAAAGACAGCTGGTCAAGCTGGGCTGGACAATTGGACAACAGAAACGTGAAAACTATACATCCGGTGAGATAATTCCCATGCGTCAACTGTCAAAGGTCAACCAGAAGATAGAATCCCCTGAGGGTGACATAAATCAAAGTGTGGATAAAGTAAACAACTTTGAAACAAAGAAACCCGAACTGCAAAAGTCTTAGATTTCAAATGAATTCCAAGTTAAATTAATACCTATTTTAGCTGTCTCAACTTTGGCCTTAAAATCAAGTTTATATCGAAATTAACATTGCGGCTCAAAATTTATTAAAGACGCTTTTCACAACATGTTGACCTGGTTTTAGTAAAATTTCATTCATTTTGTGAAAACACAAAATCGTTATTAGTATAAAACAACACTTTAAACTTGAGAGACTTACTTTTCTTGTAAAAAATCATGTCGAAATTGACAAAAATTTTGACTTGTAAAGTTGTCAGATTCAAAGTCTGACCAACTTTAAATTGCCATAAACTTATTAAAACTCAATCGATTTTCAAGCGGAATGTCATTTTGATCATGATTTCGCCACTAAATTTATTCTGCATTTAAATTTTTATCATCTAGAAAATTTGGTATTTTTTCGATTCTAAGCCATCTATCATCCTATTTTCCATACTAACCCCTTGACATTTTTTCGAAAACTTTGATCTCTCATAACTTTATCAATAATTGACCGATTTTCAAGCGGAATATCGTTTTGATTATAATTTGGCCCCCAAATTGATTCTGCATTTAAATTTTTATCATCTAGAAAATTTGATATATTTTCGATACTAAGCCATCTATCATCCAATTTTCCATACTTACCCCTTGACATTTTTTCATAAACTTCGAACTGTCATAACTTTGTCAAATCTTAACCGATTTCATTGCGGAATACCATTTTGATCATTATTTGGCCTCTTTATTGATTCTGCATATAAATATTATTAACTTTTTAAAAAAAATTTATTTTCGAAATTTTTCTGATAAAATCATGTACTTCCCCCTTTGACTTTTTTGAAAAAATATTTTTTCCAATATAAAATTTAAAAAATAGAGAAATATGAAGAGACATACACATTAAACGGATAAAGAGAGTTGAAAGAATTAATTGAAAACAGTCAGGAGGAGTAGATTTTATGGGAATTGGGTTTATTGCCATAAAAATGTGCTTGAGCCAAGGAAAATTGAATGGTATCAAGGACATAAATCAGTGCCTTAAGATTGAAAATCGCATAACAATAATATATATATAATGGTATACGAAATTCGTTCTCGTAAATGTGGCACAGTTCGATTCAATGACTGCAACTCGGCAACTCCCAAGTGTGTTCTTGCAACAGAGTCATGTCTCAAGCATCTTGGCCATGTTGACGTTCTTGGCTCTTTGGCTCTTGACTCTTGGCTCTTAGCTGTTGCCCCATTCACTGTTTGGCCTCTTTGTTGCTTGGAGGCCATAAACAATCGAAGTAAATGGGCAAGAGGCGCGTAAACTGCTGACAAGGATGCATAAAATGGATGAGGAATTGCAAAATGTGGCCATAAAGCAGCCGACCGATGCCACTGATGGCTTCAAGTGCATTGAATTTATGGCCAATGCAAAGACATTTTAGCCAGGAGTGCTTTCTTTACTTTCTTTACTTTCTTCTCCTCCTCTGGCGACAGTATGTCGTCTGACCTTGAAACTGACTGCAACACATTTCAAGCCAAGGTCACGAAATTTGCTGCAACTGCAACTGCAACTTGGCCAAGTTAACAGCTTAAATGCTGCCATTTATGCATTCAAATTATCTCCATATGTTTAAGGGATTACGGATTAAGCATAAAGGATTCTAATTGGACCCTTTGGGCCAGCTGTTTGTCCACTTCCTCTTAAGCTTTAGCCGAGCAGTTTCCCCCATTTCCCCCATTTCCATTTCCCCAAATGAAAAGTGCTTGCAAGTCCTTGACAAGGACACGTGCGAGCAGCTTGCCATATTTGTCGACAGACACTTCAATGAGCTTAGTACACTGAGAAAAAATGGTGGCACAAATTTTGGAATTATTAAAAAAAATTTCAAAAGAATTTTCGTCAAAAAAAAATACAAGAAAAACTAAGAATTTTAATAAATAGAAAACATTTTGATTCTAAGAATATATTAAGTTTGTATTTGGTGGTTTCTTAAAGTGATCTTAACTTAAAATAATATATATATTTAATTTAAATGTAGTTTTTCACACGTTTTTCAAAAAAGGGTAAATAGATGATAAGTTTATTTTCGTCAATCAATCAGTCAATCAATGTTACAATCAATTAATTCATTGGACAGTCAAAACATCAATCAGAATATTAAAAAAAAGAAGAACGAATATTAATTGTCTTATAATTTATAGCATTCAAAATATGGATGTATTTACTTTTATCAATCAATCAGTCCATCAATTCTGCAATCAATTAATCCATTGGACAGTCAAAAATATAATAAAAATATTTAAAAAAAAAATCTAAGGAAAGTTGACTATCTCATAATTTGTAGCATATAAAATCTGGATTGACAAAAATAAATAGTCAATCAGTCAATCAATTTTGCAATCAATTAATCCATTTGACAGCCAAAATATCAAACATTTAAAAAAATAAAAAATTGAACGAAAGTTGATTATCTCATAGTTTGTAGCATTCATAATCTGAATATATGGATTAGTCAACCAATCAATCACTCTGGAAGTCAATAAATCAGTCAATCAATTTAACCATAATTTAGTCAACTTGTAAGCCAACAATTCAATCAAAATATTGCAAAATAAACGTTACAAAATATATAAAAAAAATCAATTTAAATATCTCATAATTTACAGCTGAGTGTATTGACTGTAACATACACAGCTTTTGGCCAAGTTAAGACCATAGAAGTGACAGCTCTTAAATATGAGTATGCTAATCTGCATAGCTATGCAAATGATAACTATTTGGATACCCAGTAAAATTCCGCATCTATGCAAATCTCAGAGAATTGTCACAAAAACTGCGCCCAGTTTGATTGACGTGACAGCTTTATCAGAGGGGGAGAATAGGGAGGAGGGGGGTCAAGGGGAGAGGAAACTAACAAATATGTATATTTGCATAAAAATGCAATGCCATTGTAAAATCATACAGCATGAAAAATCAACCAAAAAACACTGCCCCTCATCATTATTCTCCTCTCGCATTGTCCACACAGTAAACGGACACTCGAACGCTCGGATAAAAGAGAAAGAGAAGAGAGAATGTCCAAAGTGGAGGGGGAAAAAACGGCAAATGAAAATGCTTAGCCTACTTTTTTGGGCATTTGGAAAATTTATGTGCTGCAGCTGGAAAAACTTAATTGCTTTCGGCTTTTGGGCTTCCATCATAATTTTAAAAGGCATTTTTGTTGTTGTTGTTTCCCCTCCCCCTCCTTGTTGTTGTTCTCTGTGTGTTGTTGCTGATTTTTCAATTTTCCTTGGCGCGTTTTTCTACGCTTCGTTTGCTTTTTCACTGTTGTTGTTGCTTCTTCTTCTTATTCAGTAGCTTCGTTAACTTTGATTTGTCCACTGAGAGACATTCAAATTAAATTTCACAGCTTCCCCACATACACAACACACACACACACATACACACTTTCTCTCATATACATCCTTAAGCATAAGGCAAGTATTTTTTATACCTTATAAATGCAACTAAATCAGGGTCGTTTGGCTATATTTTTTACTAAAATCTTTAGAGTTATTACATTAAACAAATTGTAGAAGGAACATAGATCTCAAGATAGAATTCGCATTTATTATGTTAAAAAAGTGATCATCATTGAAATTTTAGACTTAAAGAAGTCTTACAATTTCCCGGAACTAAAATATTTTAATATATAACAAAAATATCAAAATAATATAATAATAATATTTATGATTTATGTTTTGTTATTAATTTTAAAATAAGTTTTTTATGACGATTCTTAGTTGACTATAAATAAATAAATCCATAAATATTAAAAAAGCCATAAATAATAACAAGTAATATTTAAAAAATGGAGTAAATAAATTATTTAAAGAATAATTTATTTATTTGGCTTCCACTATTAGCACTGCAAAAAAACTTATAAGTTTCAATGAAAAACATATGAGTTTTAAAACCTAAAAATTTACATTTAAGTGTACACATAATTTTGAATTTTGTAGTTTGCATAAATTATAATTATTATAATTATGATTATTTAATATTTATTAATTATTTAATAAGTAATTGTAATAAATTATATTTTTTAAATGAAATTTCAAATTAATGAAATTAATTTGTATACAAAATGCAATTACAGGGTATGTCCAAGTGCATGCACTGGGCATTGTTAACGGTTGTAGCTTGTTGTGCTAAAGGGCAATCGCCGGAAGCATTCAATTGTCATCGCGTTGTCCCGTTGTTCCTGTGCAAGGACACACTCATAACTGCGCATTTGTAGGTGCGACGTGTGTGTGTGTGTATGAGTGTCTTATATCTATATGTGTGGTATCTTGGGTGTCACATAAAATGGATGAAAAAAAAAGAAGAAAGCGGAACAGTTTCAATGTTGCCACAAGAGTGATCAATTTAATTGCTGCATTTTGTTTTGAAAATATAGTAAACGTAAATTCGAAATGTTCGACGACATTCGATTTGTAATATATATATGGTATAAATGTGTGTGTGGAATATGTTAAATAAATTACACATCTATTAAATTAATGCACTGCTCCATTACACAGCAGAAGAAGAAGAAGGAGAAGAAGAAGGAGAAGAGAAGAAGCATTTGACTTTTGTTTTTAATAGTTTGTCCGGCTGATTGATTGCCTCCCTTGACTTCATTCCCTGCTGCAGTTACTCTTACTACTTTGCATTCACTATGAATGATGGCAAGCTGTGTGTGTATGTGTGTGTGTGTGTGTGTGTATAGATGTGTGTGTGTGGCATGTGGCATGCACTGAGGCAACGCGTGCGGATTTCAAGTACAAACAAGCGCTCGAAGCGAATTTGATTAGCAGCCAACAGCTTCACATTGTTTGGCCTCCGATTAATCACTCACGTCTTAAAGGCAAGCTAGATAATACCCTTACCATACTCCTCTTTTTCTCTCTCTCTCTCTCTATCCACTCTTTCTTCTATATCTGACTCTCTAGTTATCTGCCAAGTATAAATTTAGCAAATTTACTGCAAGTCTTTTAGCAATTAAAACATCTTCTATCTTTTTACAGGGTAGTTGCTAGTCGAGCATACTCTTGCTTTGCATAAAGTGAACTGATAATCTTATTTAACTAGGCAGCCCAATCTAACTCCATTTTACACAACATTTAATAACCTTACCCTACCAAAATTTCACCTAACCTCACTACAAACCTAACCTAACTCATATAAATTGCACCTAACCTCAAATGCTCAACTCTAGCTACTAAATACTTGAGTTATTTAAGACTTACAACCTGAGAATTGTCTAACATATCTAAGAATAATCTCGTCTACCACCGTACTGAAAAACAAATGTTAGCATAAATTATTCTCCTTTTAAATGTGAAGACCTCTCAGCTTCAAAGTAATAATTTCTATCTCAGGTAATTAAGAAAAATATCTTTAGCTATGAATAAGTTTAGCTATAAAACAAATAGTGATAACAGTGTTGCCACCTAACAGAAAACAGGTAATTCCCCCTTAAAAAACCGTGTAAAACAAGTCAATTATCGCGTGGATAGCATAAATCAGTTGGCATATCTTATAGACAGCGTTAAACGGCAACAGGAAGACCTAAGGGCCAAGAGAGAGAGAGAGAGAGAGAGAATGAGAGAGAAAGAGAGAGGGAGAGAGAGGGAGAGATGGCAGAGGAAAGAGAGGGAAGGTAGCAACAATGTGAAGTGCGCAATAATTTTGCTGCGACCGAGCCAAATATTCCAACAGATAGCGGATAGAGGTAGACAGTTAGATGATAGGGGGAGTAAAGAGAGGCAGACGTTCCCAAGAAAGCCCTTCTTCTCTACTCTACCCTTCCCTTAGACCGACCACATTGTGCAGGACAGATTGAATGCGGATCTTCTGTGTTTTTTTTTTTTTACGGTGACAAATGCAATAAAAACCCAAAAGCGACGCGTATCATTCCCATTGTTAGTTGTTATGGCCAGCCTAGAGGGATAGGACTGCAGGGGATGTAGGGTGGTAGGATGGTACGGCTGGTCAGTGGGCGGGTGTTTTTGGCGCTGTTTGATTAATGACAGCCATTGCGGGCACTGAGTGATGAGCGGCTTTGACAGTGGAGCACGACACAAGGGACACTTCACACGGATCAGGGCCAGGGCCATTTTCCTGCTTATGGATGCCACTTTATTATAGTGCAGACGGCAAAACTAAGTTGCCGCTTTTATGACCATCAAATGGAGCCATTTTAAACAAAGTCGAGCAAAAGTGTTGGCAAGCCTAGCAAATACCCTGTATATAGTGGAAAATGTAAAAACTGATCGACAAATCCTGTCTTTAAAACACTTGTATAACCGTTGTATAACAGTTGTATGACAGTTGTATGACAGTTGTATAACAGCTGTATAACAGTTGTATAACAGTCGTATAACCGTTGTATAACAGTTGTATAACAGTTGTATGACAGTTGTATGACAGTTGTATACAAGTTGTATAACAGTTGACTCCGCATGAAAATTGGAAAATTCAATTTTTTTCCATCACATACACAAAGTGTTTTGGCAATATAGCAGTATGCACATTGTTTAGAACTTCAAGTGTTTTAATTATTGTGAATTAAGTTTAACAGCCACATGAAAACGAAATGTTGAAAATAAAATTTGTAAGCCACTAACATAGATGAGAACACAGAGGGAGTTTAACAGGAGTGTAATCGTTAAAAGTATTAAGTGTACTTAGTTTGTGATGTCATAGCAGCCAGCTGTTGTCTGTCATTGCATACAGGGTATAAGAGAGCTGGAAAAGAAACAGACGCCGCTGTCAAAGAATGGGAAATCAATCAATTTGTGGAAAGGGGGCGTCGCAGCAATAGACGTGGCAGTGACGCCCCCAACTGTCATCAATGTTTACGAGGGCTCCATAATGACAACATTGTTGGGCGATGAGCAGTGTTGCAAGTGAGCTATCGCATAATCAAAAGACACGCAGCCTCATCAAGTTTTTTGTTTGTGATGAAGAGAGAGCGATAAAGAGAAAGAGAGAGGGAGAGGGAGGCAGGGAAAGATTCCTTCATGCTATGAACAATGCGTGAAAATAAAACGGGCGATAATGAGTGCGTGCTCTGGACGCTGACCCGCCAGCTGGCCCCTCCATATAGAACATCATCATCATCAACAACAGCAACAACAATAGGGATGTGCGTCCAGAAGCAACTCCAAAAAGGCAACAAGCCGCAGTCATCATCATCATCATTGGTCCATCCATAAAGCGAACGCACCGAAAATTGAGCTGTCAAGGACAGCAAACAGCGCTCCAGCCTCAATCCTCGCAGTCGCGACCCTGAAAGCCACACAAAGTCCCAAGGATTCAAGTTGCATTTGACCCATAAGCTCAACCACTTCAAATTACGTTTTTCTAAATGTGAAAAACGCTTCTTTTCTTTCTTTTCATTCCCCACACACAAATCCATCTTTTATCATTTTTTGGTTCGCTGCTGACAATAGAAAACAGAACTAAACAATACAAAATTAAGTCGTTGGGGTTTGTTGTGTTGGAAAAAAGGACGAAACTTAATTGGCAAGATACGTTTGCGAAATTTAATATTTTTGGGTCGGCAAAGGGTCAACAATTAAACGAAAGTAAATAAACATAACATGTAGAATAAATGTAAATACAACTGTTTGCCAGCCCACATTTAATTAAACTGTTTAGCATATCTACAACTTACCAACAAATGCAGTTTGTATTTATTTTCAAAAAGCTGCGCGCAACTGCTGAAAACAGCACATAGCGTTGCCAGACATTATGCGTTCACAAATGTTAACAGAACTGCTCCACACTCAAAAAAAAGAATCACTCCACAGCTGTTAAGCTATAAGCTTCTTTTTTTGCACAACACGACTAATTTTTGGCAATTGTGACAACAAGTTTGTTTACATGCTTTAATTATACAAAAAAAAGAAGTTGTTTATAGATATGATTATATTAAGTAGCTAGTAATGAAATGCAAGGAATGCAATTACTACATAAAGTCATCAGATTCGTTGCCGGCATCGTAGTTGGTGCGCATGTTCTCAGATTTCTGCAGCGACGCATAACTGCGCAGCTCCGCCTCCAATTCGCGCTGTTTTGCCGCCTCCTTTTCCTTCTCGCGATTCTCGCGCTGCAAACGCTTCTGATCCTGACGATCGGCCGCATCACGTTGCTCACGCATGCCACGAAAATCGGGATGCTCCTCCTCCGTTTTGGTCTTATTCAAACGATTGATAATCTCATTGATGCGCTTCTCCAGGCGTATTTTACGCACCGCCTTCTCATCATGATAGGCCACCTGGCCGGGTTCCATGTCCGGTGTCTTCTTTAGATTCTCCCACATGGTATAGACCACTTCCAGATTGTTGACCTTGTTGCCCTGTATGCTGTTCGCCTTGCAGAGCTGTGCGGCATCCACGAGCACATCGGTGGGTATATCATCGATAGTTTGTCCTTTGCGTAGGCGCAAATAAACGTGAGCCGATGACAAATTGTGCACATGGAACCAAACATCTTCCGGCCAGCCCCAGCGGATTAGCTCCTCGTTCTCGTGCTTGTCGCGGCCCATGTACAGCATTGCCGTCGGCTGCACCACAGTGCTTTTAAAATAGAAAACCATACTGTTTTGGCACAATTAACAATAGCTCTTAATTAAATGTTAGTTTATTTTGACAACTAGTTTTACTCAAATTAACAGCTGACACTTTAGCAGTGGCATGTTAAGTAGCTTATGTTAAAGCTGTCCAGCTGCAGCCGACTTTAGCTTATCATTGACGTGAAGTTGGCTGCGCTCCCCAACTGTTAACTTACATTACAGCGTTGTTAGCTTTACGACATGTAAGCAATTTATAACGTCTTTTTGAACTGATATTAATTTAACTAGTTCTTAGCTGGTATTGCAAGCAATTACTAAGCTATATGTTTAAAAGCAATTATGGTTTAATTTTACAGCGCACAGTCATGTTTTTGGCTTATATACACAAATATTTCAATACGATGTATACAGTTTATTTTAGACGCCAGACTGTTCTACAGATGTATATTCAAAATTATTTAAGCAGCTGTGTCTGTGTGCCGGCGATTCTTATGTAAATATAAATGCATTTACGTTTTATTGCGAGTGTTTGGTTGTGTTTGTCAATTAATATGTGTGCCAAGTTAACAAGCAAATGTCTCAGTCTCAGTGTCTTGACAATTGCAAAAATGATTGAGTTTAAATTGATCGTTTACATTTCACAATTGTTGAAATAATATCGAAATAATTAGAAAGGTGAACAAATAAATACATATATAATAAATGACAAGGCAATGAACTGTTTTTTTAAACCCGTTTCGACAAATCAGTTCTCAGTTTCTCTGTCTGCCTGTTTGCCTCTGTGTGTTGTTTTTGTTCAATAAATTGCTACAAATTAGTTAAGAAATAAATCAAATTGCCGATGACGTTGTTATTATCTGATACTTTGGCCCAGACATTCGACACGAGTGCTTATCGTGCTACTATATGTTTTGTGGCTCAATTAATTTCATATTTGTTGCGCTACAATAATTTAATAATGTGTTAACAGCAAATGAGAAGAACTGAATTCAAGCTATTTTTATATTATATATGTATTTTTAAATTTCGATAATATGTCTGTACCAATTGAGTTCTTTCAACCGCTAATTAATTAAATTAAGCTCGAATTAACAACACACGTTAAACATACGAGCAACACGAATTAAATAAATAAACATTTCACATGAAAGTCCCGTGAATTTGTTTACATCGCTGCGTGGCCAACACCTGATAACCAAGTTCGTCCGTCCGTCTGTCTGTCCGTCCGTCTGTCAATACGTCAGACTAGTTATTGGATGGCATTTTGAAATGAAATTCCAACTGATATCGTTGACCGTTTAACTAATTTATGCTACTCTTCCGCACTGAAGCAGAGCATGCGAGCGAGTGAAAGAGAGAGCGTATGTATATTAAGAGAGTGAGGGAGAGAGAGAGAGAGAGATAGCTCACACGATTCTGCTCGCTGATAAGCCACAATGAGAATTCTTGGCCTTTTGGCTTTTCGCCAATTGCCAATAATTAAATGCACAATGCAAATTAAATACTCTAAAATAGCTGAGAAAAAATAAAAGTTAAACAATGATTTTAAACAAACTTCTGCTTATAAATAATTTATACAATTCAAATCATTTTTTATTTTTGATCATAAATTAAATTTTAAAAATATACCAGTTAGTTCAACAGATATTTGAAATATTATGCCACGCAAGATTTTATTTAAAAAGCCAAGATAAACCGACAAAAATTTTCGAAAGTGTTCGATTTGTTTTTTCAAACCATAGAACGTAATTTAAGTTCGGTTAGCGAACTAACTTATACGTTCCTTTTTTTAATATTGACTCAATTAAATACATAAAAAATGTGTAATAATTTTATTTAACCTTGATTTTTTTAACCATTTTAATTATTTTTACGAAAAAACATAATAATATATATTTAACATTAAAAATAATTACATTATTATATTTGTAGTGCTGGAAAGTCCAAAGAAAAAAAAAACACTAGTTTTTTTTCAAATTTTATGATTTAAATTAGAATTATTATTTAATGCTTTTACTCGAAGTCTTGTTTCTGGTTGAAATCGCATATAGAAATAAGTAATTTAATTTATAGAAATATTAATAAAAAATCGAATTTAGTTAGAAATCTGTTAGCATATCCATATTATATTTAAACATATGCAGCTAAGCTTCCCTATAGAAAACTTTTACACAAAGAAGAACTTATTATTATAAATGAATTTCAAGTACAAGTCATGAAATTATTCTACTTATAATAAAATTTTAATATAAAAAAATTTGTTTTATAAAGTGTAAATTAACTATAGGAAAGATCGACCGTATCTATTTATTTATTTTATTTATTTATTTATTTATTTATTGTCATTATTTAGTTATTTATTATATTAACAGATAGACTAAATTATAACCCTGTAATGTAAATGTAAATATAAATATAAATACATTTTTTAAATATAAATATGTGTAGCATATTGACTGACAAAATGATAATACCCCAGCATTATTGATAGCATTAACAGGCACAGAAAGAGACAAGTTCGTTGTCAATGTCGTTCGTTCGTCGACGCAAACAGAAGGTTGCGGAGTGTTATGCAGAAGAAAGAGGTGCAAAAAGAGAGCAGGAGAAGAGAATGGAGAGGGGAAAGGGGAAAGAGGAAATTGGGGAACTGGGAACTGGGAATGCAGCTGATGGTCGCGTGGCAACGCAATCAACAAACGCGTCAGCAAATAAAAATAAGTAGGTGCAACTTCCGAGCAAATAGAAAATGGGAAAATAGGAAAATAGGAAAATGGAAAAACAATTCAATACACGCAGCGTATACGTAATGCATTTATAAAGCATACGCCGCGTTGAACGTTAAAATCAATTGTTGTACAATTTATTAAATGAATTGCAACAAATAAATGCATTAAAAATTCAAGAAAAATCTGCTGCTGCTGTTGTTGTTGCTGCTGTTGTTGCTGGTTGCTGGTAGCAACTGTTGCTGTTGCTGCTGGGACTGACAACAACTGTTTCAGTTGCCGTGCAAACGTTGCGACAATCGGACGCGTTCAGAGAACTCAACTGACGCCAATACTAATAATTATAATTATAACTAATAATAATAATAATAACAATAACTGTAATTAACATATGTAGAACAGAGCAAATAGTAATTGAAATCGATTTCAAGTGTATATGTGTGTGTTTATGTCTCAGTTTGTTATGTGTATATTCTTTTCTTGTGTTTTGGCTTGAGGTTGAAGAGGCTCGTCTCGTCAGTTGCTGTTTAATCGATAGTCGAGTCAATTGCACGCCTCGCACAAATGTACAATTGAAAACAACAACAACAACAACAACAACCAGCAGGAAATGTTATCTTTGGCATGCCGAAGATTTGATGCACTAAAATAGAAAATTACTAGAAAAAAAATGCACTTTTGTTTCATGTTGTGAAAATATTTTGGGTAGCAAAATTAATTTTTCAACACATAAAAAATTATATTTTCAAAGGATAATTTCTATGAAATTTATATAACATAGTAGTCCGATTTTATGCCAATTGGTTCGGTAGGTTGTAAAGTATATTAAAATATAGTATACACATCTTGTCAGTTTGGCTGAGATAACTTAAGAAACAAAAGCATTTTTATTAGGGATCGTAATCATTAAAAGTTATATTATAAAAATTACTTGATAATGATTATATTTTAACTTTTTTGTTTTTAATCAAGGATAATTATTAGTTTTGAGTAATTTAGTAAAAATTACACCATAATCATTATTCAAAAAAAGTATCAAAAGTATACTAAGTATCTTTTTCATAATAGCTATACGATATAATTTCCGGACTATTTTTTAAATTTTATCACTATATAAAGTATATAAAATGATTGATTTATTAAAATATTTAAAATAAAAAACAATTTTTTTATAGTAAAAAATATGATTTAATATCCTGATTCTACTGATTTCATTAAATTTACTGCCTGCCGTAAAAAGACGGCTCTATACCAACATGTCTTTAAACTTAAAGGAATAACCTACAAAAAATAACACAAATTTAAATAAATCGACTCGGATACTTTATGAGGTCTGCCTTCCCTAGGGCGTTACGCATCTCGTGATGAAATTATACTACTCTCTGCAAGAGTATAATAAACACTTGCAGACCTTTGCCAACTGATAACTCTAATAGCTTAAAGACCCCCCAAAAAACGTAGAGTCATCGTCTTCGTCGTCATAAGTTACTCAAAGTTACCCTCTCTCTATTGTTCCTTATCGGTCTGCAGTCTCTGGGGAGTTACGTTCTAGTTTTTTTCGGAAATTCACAATTTTTGCAAAGTTAGCCAGTTTGATGGAGAGGCGAATAATGCTGGTTATGAAATTGATACCGAGCAGCGAGCCATATGATTGAAATGTGCGGAAGTTTCCACTTGTCAACTTGTTTCAATTAGACAAGTGTGTCTGAGGGCCCTACAAAGCCGTTCACAGCACGCAACATTGCCACAGTCGTGCCACAGACAACGGCAACGACAAATCGTTGCCAATATTGTTAAGAGTTGGCCAAAAATATCAAAAAAATATAAAATATAATTCAATTGAATTCACAGTTGAAAACATGACGCTGGAACAGGAGCAATTAATGCCGACTCCAATGGCTTTTCAGCCTGGTATGGCCATCATTTGCAAGGACATGGATAAGACACAGCTACAGCTGGAGAGCAACAACAACAACAACAGCAGCAACAACAACAACAGCAAACGGAACAAACATAAATCACATAAACAAAAAGAGGAAAGTCTACCTTTAGGGGAACGTCATTTGGCGGTACTGCGCCAGGAACTGATGGTACTGCTGGGCAACAGTGGTGTCCTGGGATCTGGAATGGTCGTCAGCATGCCATCGGTGACCCTCAATCTATTGACAGACTCCACGCAACACTTCTGCATGAGCAAGGACGAGTCCAGCTGGTTTGGTGAGTAACCCCATATGGTAGTAGTTCATAGGGTAGTTCATACGGTAGTGCACTTAAAGTGTAACTAGGAAACTCAAACACCTTCTGCTCTTCCCATTCAGTTGAGTTTAAGCTAAGCAGTTAGTAAATATCAGATATTTTTCCACTTATTAGTTGAAAACCAGCCTCCATCTACATTCTAAGTGTAAGGCCGTTTGGAGGTACTACAATAAAACGGTTGTAACCTCCTTCTGCAATCCAAGTGAAAGGTACTACAAAAAAACGGATGTAATAACCTGTTACTCTGCCTAAATCAACGACCTTCTTTTGACCTAAATAATATCAAAATTTAGAAAACCGATAAAGGTAGTGCAAGAGCCGTTTTAAAGATTGCATGATAAAAAGGGCTCTTAGTATTTAATAATGTATTTCTTCTGTCTTTAAGATAAGGTCTCAATGTGTTATCCATGGGAAGAGACCACATTATTTCCACTTGATATTGCTTCTATTGTAGTAAGGAACTTTTCTATAGAAAGCTGAAACTTTTACTAAAAAGGTGACCCTCTTGTAAGATGAATGGTTATCAAACAGCTGATATGCTTGAGACAATCGATAAGGTGTTTTGCACAAAAGGTAGTGCTCTTGATTGTTTTGAATGTTAACGCTGACATATAGA
This sequence comes from Drosophila falleni, assembly GCA_035045575.1. Classification (NCBI taxonomy): domain Eukaryota; kingdom Metazoa; phylum Arthropoda; class Insecta; order Diptera; family Drosophilidae; genus Drosophila; species Drosophila falleni. The sequence goes on from JAWNOV010000185.1 coordinate 17,807,898, forward strand.
TTATGCCAAAGAGCTGTGTCATTGATAACAACAGACAATTATCTATTTGTGATAGAACAAGTCTACTACTTGAGAACTCTAACAATAAATAAATATAAACTTAGTATATGTAAACAAGGAAAATAAGTTGGGATAGTCTTTTGTGGATTACTTTACCAATAAAGATCTTTCTGTTTTTTTTTTCGAAAGTTTTTGAAAACATATGGTATTTGATTATATCTGTTATTAGATCTCTGATATTTTACGAAAAAACTACACTACTTAAAAATTTCCCCTGTTAAAGTTTAGGATACATTAGTTTACTTTATCATCGTTGTTTTTCATTATTGATGATCTTTCTCGTTTTTTTCCCCAGCTTCATTCCAGAACATGGCCTGTCCGATAGGTGGACTGTTGGTTAGTTTCTTCCTGGATCGCATTGGACGCAGATACACGATATTATTGACCAATCTGATAGGTCTAATTGGCTGGCTGCTGCTGGCGACAAGTTTTCTGCACGAGAATCGAGATTATATATATGCGCAGATGTTGGTGGGACGTGCCTTTGGTGGCATGATGATTGGCATGTTTGTCTCGCCCGTTGGCGTCTATTCCGCGGAGATAAGTTTACCCCGGATACGGGGAAGACTGATATTGGGCACCTCCATAGGTTTGGCCTCCGGCATTCTTCTCATGTATGTCCTGGGCTATTTTATACGGAACAATTTTGTGCTCATTGCGAGTATTAGCTGTGCCTATCAACTCGCAGCCACATTGATGGTATTACCCATGCCAGAATCACCCAGTTGGCTGCTCCAGAAGGGACAGAACGAGCGGGCACGAAGATCCCTGCGCTACTTCCGTGGACTGCGACGAAAAGGTAAGAGCATCTTACTTCTTACTATACCCATTAATCGTAGAGTTTAAGGGTATATTGTACTCGTTTCATTGAAACCTAAGATGAAAAAGAAGCCAACTCCGAAACTATAGTGTGATTATCATCACCCACAATCGAATTTCTTTGTCCGTCTCTATAAACACCTTGACCTCAGCGACCGTAAGAGCTAGAACAACCAAATTTGGCACACACACAAAAAAAAAATTATTTTTTATATTATTTTTTTTTACTTTTTATTATTTTTACTCTATAAAGTAGTGCTGTAAAAATGAATCCTTGATGATGGTGTAAGAAATTTTCAAAACAAATCGACTTTCTTTCAATTTTAACAACATTTTTAGATTGAGAAATATTTTAAAATTTACAAAACTAAAAATATTGGATTTCATGCATTTTAATTCAATTTAAAAAATAATTTAGTTAAAATGAATAATTATTTCATTTGGTGAAATATCTCAACAATTTTTTTGACATTTAAAAGCAATGCAACGCTGTTAGAGATTTGTAGAACACGTCGGTATAGGTTATTCTATTTAAACACATATTAAATTAAATAGATATAATAATATTTTTGGCTGTTTTCAATTTTATTTCAAACAAATGCGCACAAAAGTAGGCAGTAATTTTTTTACATTTTGGAGTTTAACATTTATGGATATCAACATTTTTTTTACTTAATAAAATTAGTTATAAAATAAAAGTTAAATTTTAAGAAGTAATACAATTTTCAGGGAGTACTAGGAGGAGTACTGCTATTAATAATATCTAATTTAAGTAACTGGTATTTTTATATATATTTTCAACTAATTGCTGTCTTGATATTCCCCAGGTGACGACATAGTTCAGGAGTTTGAGGAGGAGTTGACGCAGATGAAGATGACGGCGGACAACAGTCGCGATACGGCGGCCAGTGAGTCTCTTGGCCAGGCTATAAGACGTCCCGAGGTGTATAAGCCACTATTGATGATGATTGGCTTCTTTGGGTTCCAGCAGGCGTGTGGTGTTGTGGTCATCATTGTGTATGCGGTGCAAATAGCACAGACAGCTGGAGTTACCATCGATCCGGTGTTGGTTGCTGTGATGTTGGGCGTGGCACGCATCATCACCACCTTCTTTATGAGCAGCATCTTTGAGAAATGGGGCAGAAGACCGTCGGGTATATTTTCGGCTACCAACATGGGAGTCTGTATGTTGCTTTTGGCCGCTGGTGGTTGGTTTCCCGGCACAGTGGGCAAATTGTCCTGGCTGCCAGTTGTGTGCATTGTATCACACATTGTCTTCTCCACCATGGGCATGTTGACGCTACCCTTCATCATGATATCCGAGGTATTTCCGCAGAGTGTGCGCGGCAGTGCATCTGGAATTTCGGTATTCTTTGGCATGATCTTGGCCTTTGTCATGCTCAAGATCTATCCGAATATGGAGGCCTGGTTGGGTGTGGCCAATCTGTTTGCCTTCTATGCCATTGTCTCCTTTCTGGCCGCCGTCTTCATCTACTGCTTTGTGCCGGAGACACGAGGACGCACTCTCGTCGAGATCGAGGAACATTGGCGCATGGGCAGAAAAGGCAGAAGAGAGGCAAGAGCTTCAGCTGCAGTTCCTTCCAGTCATTTAAAGGATGTGGAGCTGCATGAGTTGTTCCTCAAGAAGCAATCGAGTTAAGTAGCAAGCAGCTTTTGAGAGAGAATGCTATCTGTGATGTCTTAAGTACTTACCATATTTAGCCCCCGGCCAAATGGCAATTAATCCAATAAACAAATCTTTAATAAATAACTAATTAAATTCAAAAAGTAACCTTTTTTACTTGAAATTTTTGGGATTATCAATAAATTGCTAGCAAGGATAAAAAAGCATATTTAAAGGTTTACAATAAATAAAATAAAATCATTTTAGAATAACTTAAAATTTTAATCTTCTTATAGCGGGAATAAAATAAAGAATCATTCATTAAATAAAAAAAACAGTTCTTTTTGAAATATTATAGCTTATTAAAGCTTAAAAAATCTTATCCTCTAGCTATTTAATGCTCAAATTAAGACAGTTTTAGAGTAAGAAGAAAAAAACAAAAAAGTCGGAAAATAAATTCAGAAAATTTTATCTTTTAAAAATTGTCATATTAACGTTATAAGAATAATAATGGTAAAGACAATCAGTCATGAATGTCATTTAAAGTGCATTGGGGGCTAGCCAATGATCATTAGCCATTATATAGTATTTCCTTGAGTCAGCTGATCTGACTGAATCATCATCAACCCACTTGCAGCACGAATGCATGAACTGCGCATCAGTGAATGCTATGATAAGGAGAAAAATAATACACAATCAGTCTCTCTCTCTCTCTCTCCCACTCTCCCACTCTCTCTCTCTCTCTCTGTCTCTCTCTCTCTCTCTCTTTACAAAGATAGAGATAGAGATAGAGATAGACAACTGAGAGAGATATAGAGTGAATGACTGGCAATATTCAGCATACAGAACAGACAGCTTGACTTGAACATATGTAAATAGTTGGATTCCAATGATAAATGCTGAAAATGCCATTTATAAAATATATCACTTATATAGACCGCATTTAACCGCATCACAAATCAGACATTCAATCATTCTTATTCTTCTCTTACGAGTATAAATCGCAAATTGAGTTGGTTTCATATGTTGCCCATATCAGTAACAGTATCAATATCAATATCAGAACAGGCCATTCAATGAGCATTCAATATGAGATTAGCCACAGCAACAACTTTCACAGCGAAGTGGAAATACGCTGTATAAAGCGAAAATATGACTGAAACACCAATTTTAAACTGTCATAACTTGATCAAAACTCAACCGATTTTTAAGCGGAATGTCATTTTGATAATGGTTTGGCCTCTTTATTCATTCTGCATTTAAATATTATTAACTTTAAAAAAAAAATTGATTTTCGAATTTTTCCAAAAAAGTCATGTACTCCCCCCTTTGATTTTTTTGAAAAAATATTTTTTTCAAAATTTTAAATCTTGAGTTTTCACTTTTAATCAACTCCTGGTGCCCCAATTAGTATAAAACAACACTTTAAACTTGATTCTGAGAGACTTCATTTTCTTGTAAAAAATCATGTCGAAATTGACCAAAATTTTGACTTATAAAGTTGGTAGTCGAAGCAATTGCTAAACTTCGAACTGTCAAAACTTTGTCAAATCTTAACCGATTTCCTTGCGGAATACCATTTTGATCATTATTTGGCCTCTATAATGATTCTGCATATAAATATTATTAACTGAACTAAAAAAATTGATGTTCGAATTTTTTCCGACAAAATCATGTACTCCCGCTTCTGTTAGTTAACATTCCAGAGTCATAACAGAGTCTCGAAGAAGAAAATTGGCAAAGATGGGGGAAGTCCCTTGACAGAATCTGAGTAAAGTTTTTTAATTATCTTATTATCTGCTTAGGTAATAAAATGGATATGCACCTGTAGTTACAGTAATTAAACAAACACTATAATTTAGTTACGAGTACTCTTACAAAATTAACCCCTAGCTAGAATTTTTGTTTTTCGTTTTGTGCACACACACAGGAGTAACAATTGGAAACATGTAATAAACAGTTAACAACTTTAATAATAGCAATGCCAATAACAAGAACAACCACAAACAGTGCTAATTGAATTTGTTTGGAAAACGTGCAACGTTTATCAGTTAATCAATTGACTATCAGGCGAAATGTGGGAATAATGTCATATTAATGGCATTAAAACGGGGCAATGTCACTCGAGCGCTTTGTTTACCACTCGAATAGACTATAACTACATACATATAGCCAAATATATGTATATAAATATTTGTATACATTTGTCGAGGGATTAGATTGGAGACTCTCACAAAATGCAGAGTGTATTGCACTTACCCTGGCAAATACAACTACGTAATGGCCACTTGAATGGTGATGTAATTGTAAATAATCAAAGTACATTCCACAACGCAATGAAATAATAAATTGTTAGATTTATTTCACTTTTAAACAATTTACTGCAAAATTACGAGTGTAACATCATTAACATTCGTTACATAGCAATCAGCAATGGCTTGGCTGTGAATAACATAATAGGCGTTGCCACCTGGTAGACTGCGATCTGCAAACACTGCGCAATTTAAATTCAATAAAGTTGGCAGCTCTGCTGAAAATAACATAAGAGGTGTTTTAAATATTTTCGTTTATTTTTCTTATCTTGGTTTAATGTGACGTCTTAGTACAACAATTAGCTGCTATTAATATATATTTTTATATATATAGATACACATATATGCATGCACACATATATATATTTATATATTTGTATAAACGAATTAAAATTCAAGTTGTTCATTTTTCACTTTTATATATGTAATGTATATACGTTATGTAAACTACCAACATTACAAATTGTCCTGGAGTATGTGTGTGTGTGTAGATTAGTTTATCGTTTAATTTCATGCAATTTAATTTAGATTTCATTTAAAAAAAAAATTCGCCGCGCGTTTAATTTGAATTGTTCATTTACTTAACATTGTCTTTGTATACGTCTGTTATATAGTTACATATATAATTTATGTTTTTTTTTCTATTGATTTGTTTTTTTTTTTTAATTTAAATTTGTTCATTGAATACATTTTCTTAAATTGTTGTTGTGGTTTTATTTTACTTTACGTTATTTGTTTGTTCCTTTATTTTATGTATTTATGTCTGTAGTATATTGCTTATGAGTTTGTCAATCTTTTTTCTAGGCATTTCTTTTTATTAGCATTCGTTATGAGATTTATTTTGTTTGCTTTTTTTTTTTTGTTCTTGCTGTCGTTAATTTATCATTTGTTTTCTTGTTGTTGTTCTTGTTTTATTTGGTGTTTTCATTATTTAAAAATCTCTCAAAGGGCAGTTCACGTTCCGCATTCAAACTCTCTGACATCAGTTTGACGGGTTTTGTTTTTGTTTTTGTTTTCTTTTGTTTCGTTTTATCGTTTAATATTTTATATATCGTATGTAGTACCGTTACAATTTCTAAGCCAAAAAAAAAACGATCATCATTTAGTATGTATATATAGTTTCATTATACGTATGTACTCTATATGTATATATATGTATATATAAGTTAATGTATATGCAGTTTATATAAAATTTCGGTCTAAACTCGAGTCGTATATATAGTATATATATTTAGATTTGTATATATAAGATGAACGCATGGTATATGCTTATGTAAGTTCTGGAGAAGAAGAAGAAATGAGCTCGAAAGTATGTTCTCGAAATTACGAATTTAATTAGATGCATATATAAACCGATTGGAAAGATTTGACCGATTATCGACTATCGTTTATCGCTTATCGATTAACTCTAAATTTTCTCAACTATTTAATTATTGTTTTCTCTATATATTCATTCAATTTGCTATGCATTTTGACAAAAAAAATAATGTTAATATATGGTTTACCTGGTTTCGATTATGCGTAAGAAACTATTTTCACTAATCAGTTTTGAGGTTCGATTCGTTAAATTATTTGGTTTTACTTTCTTTTTTTTTCTTATTGTGTTGTTTTTTCCTCTCAGTTTTTCATCCTTTTTTTCAATATATAAAAAAATTGTTGGTTGTTTTTTTTTTAGTTTTGTTTTTTGTTCTTATGCTAAACACAAAAAAAATTGTATGCGTCGTCGATTTGTAATGCATTATAAAAAGATTCAGTTATCGCTAAACATTTATCGATATATTTATTTAAAAAAAAATTATGTGTATATAATATATATATATATATTTGAAGTATATATTTCTTGAACAACATTTCAAATGTATGTAAGTAGTTTTCGTGAGGTTCCCTTTAAATATTATTATTATAATATTGTTAATTATTGGTTTTTTTTTTACTTTTTGCTTCTTTTTTGCTAATTGCGCTTCTTCTGTTGCTTCTCGTTTTTTGCACAAAAAAAATTATGTGAAAAAAAGTATACAACAAAATTAGCTTGGCTGCTTATGTTTAATAACAAAAAGTTCTTCTTCTTTGTTTCTAGTTTAAAATATTACAAAAAAAAATCAATATCTTTATGTATGTATATGTATTCGCACTACAAAAAAATATATAGGGCTTTACACATGCTCAAAAAAAGTTGATTTCTAAAAAAATACCAAAAAAAAAACTTTTTATTTTATTCTTTATAAAAGAAATTGATTATTTTTTACCTTTTTTATTTTTTAATTTTTTTTTTTGGGTTTTTTTAATATTTTTTTAGTGACTTTCTTAACTTGAACAATTGATGAGACCCTTTAAGCTATGTTTATCAATTATTGGACAAGAAAAAAATTTGCATTCGCTTAACTAGAACTATTTACGAGACGAGACCTCTAAGTGCTATTGGATTAATCCGATATTTTGTTACATGCTAAGGCTACGACTGGTTGAGTAATCATTTGTTTGTAATCTGACTGTCGATAACTGTGACTGTGACAGTGACAGTGACTGTGACTGCGATTCACTAGCAAATGTCGATGACATTAACGTATAAATGTGTGCTGTATTTGTATATGTATATATATATATTTATATGGGGCTGACATCGGAGTGATGCAAGAAGCGTTGAGAGAAGTTTTGGAAGTCAACTTTTGCTTCTTGCTCTTGTTTTGCTTATCGTTTTACATCTCTCTTAGTTCGTTTTGCTATTGCTTTAACTTCTCTTTATTCTTTTTGCTTTATTTTCTACTTTACTTCTCATTTTCGAATACTAGTTTCTAAATTTGCTTCTCAGTTTCCTTTTTAGTGTGTTGCTTCTTTCTTTTTTATCGTATGAAGTGCTTCTCTGTTTTTTTTCGGACTTCTCTCTGCAATTTCCTTTAGACTTCTCTTTATTTCTCTTACACTTTGCACTTCTCTTTACATTCTAGTCTATAGTTTCTCTCTTCAACTGTTCTTTTTTAATTTTTAACTTCTCTTTTAATTTATTTATCGCTTCTCTTCTCTCTCATTGCATCTCGCACTCCCTTTTTTGATGTCAGCCCTTTCAGCTCAACTGTTATATTTGTATATTTATGTATATTATTTTTATTATTAGAAAAAAATTGATTTACTTTTGTATATTCTGCTTTTTTTCTTGTTTTTCGTTTTTGCTTTTGTTATTTGTATTTCGTATTTGTTTTGTCTTTAGAATGTTTCGTACTCAGCACAACCAAGCTGTAAGTAGCCAAAAAAAAAAATTTGTTTATATGCTATTTAACAATAATTTCTTCATATTTTTTTTTCTTATTTTTTTTCATTTTTTTCTTAGTTCTTAAATGCTATTTGTAGCCCTAAATGGGGCATGGATTCATCTTGCTTTTAATAATTAGCAATTCGTTGTTGCAACTGACGTTACTGCAAACAAATTTGGCTCTTTCCACCCTTGCAGATTATAATATATATATATTCCTGACCAGGCTAATGACTTGTGTTCCAATATTCCAACCGCAAGGGCATTAAAACTTCGAAAAGCCGAAGTTTAATAAACTAAAAAACTATTTTCTTAATGCAAAATAATTAAAAACCAATAAAACTAAAGTTGTTTTGGAAAGTTGTTTATTTATATTATGTAGGTTTCGATTCAAAATTTGTATATTCTTCGATCAAATTGTTGAAATCATTATTAAAAATAAAATAAAATTTTGATATATGTGTGAGAGTGTGTGTGTTTGTTTACAAAATAAAAGATGTACACATTATGTTGTTTGTTTATTCGTAATGCACAAACTAAAAATCAAAAATTAAATAAATTAAAAAAAAAACAAAAATTTTGTTTATCAAGAATATAGAAGATCATAATCAACGCATTTCTGTGCGAACTGTTCTCATTTTTGTAATTTCAATAATTTCATTCACTTCATTAATTGTGGGCGTGGCATTGTTCACATTCATGAGCTTAAAATCAAAACGAAAAAAACAAAATTAAAAAAAAAATTAACATCAAAAAATTACAAGCAATACAAATTGTAGATTTAAACGTAACCACGCCCACTTTTACAATTGATTTTTTGGACTTGATAGATAAATAATAAATAAAATAAAATCAAATTAATAATTTTGCATTTCGTTTTGTGTTTGCTTTTCTTTTCTCTTTACATTTTGTCAGGCATTTATCACGTGCTTTTTTTCTCTACGCTTTTTTATCATATTTTTCCTGTTTCTTTTTTTAATGTGTGTTTTTTTTGTTAAACATGCTCAAGTTGTTTCATTGTTTTTTTTGTGTTTATAATTATGAAAAAAATTGTTTTTATAAACTATGAAAAAAAATTTGTTTGTAATTTTGTCTGGTTGAACAGGTTACGGGGGGGAAGGGTTGCACCCCCCCAAAATAAGCTGCACATTTGAGCTGCCAACGCGGGCAACAACGGGCAGTGCTGCCCACACCCTTTCTCCCCTCTTCTCCTCCCCTTCTCTCCTTCTCTTCCACTTTCTCTCTCTCTCTCCACATGTCTCTATATAGTTGGTAAGAACAGCCTGAACTTGAGCATGTTAACGTTTCTTTTTTGTTGTTGTTGTTATAATTATAATGTTTACATATATGAAAAAAAATTCATTTATAAATTATGAAAAAAAAAATACAGATCTTCAGCTATAAAATATACATATATATTAGTTAAATAGATACATATATGCATATATATATAGTTCGGTAAGTCGGTTTAGACACAGAAACAGAATCAATCGATATAATAATTATAATATTCATATAATAATAATAAAAAAAAACACATCTTAAGCCTTATATATATATATATTAGTTATATATGTATGTACGTATGTATATATATCGATTATATATAAATATATTTGGAAAAAAAATTCATTTGCCTAAAGTTAAGCAAAAAAAAAAAATATATAGTAGATACACCTCACATTTCCATTAAATTATAGTATCTATATCTTTTTGCTTTATATAGCCAATCCTGACGCGTGTCTGTGTGTGTCGTACTAATACTAATGTATTTATTTACTATTACATAAAGAAAATTCCTCCCAAAAAAAAGCACAAAAATAAAAAAAAACTTACAAAACATAAAATAAATGAGGAACATTTAAAATTAAACGAAAAAAAAGCAATCCAAAAAAAAATATATAGTTGGTATTCGTTGAGAACATAAAGATAAATGACGCTAAAAAATGATCCACATGAGTGTGTGTGTGTAGGTGTGTGTATATATATAGTTGTATAGGTCAAGTCTATTGCCAGTTTTAAGGTTATGTCTGCCACAAATAATTGCTCGCTGCATTTGTTGTTGCTGTTGCTGCCGCCGCAGCAGCAGCAGCTGATGTTGTTGCTGTTGCAGTTGCTGTTGTCACAGTTGCAGTTGCTGGCTGAAAGCTGCCATTGTTGAGCAGCTTGTGTTGCTGTTGCTGTTGTTGTTGCTCCATGTTGTAGCCAAAGTCCAGCAATTGTTGCTGTGCTGACAAACTGAGGCAATTGTTGCTGCTGCTGTTGTGGTTGCTGCTGCTGCTGTTGTGGTTGTTGCTGCTGCTGGCGTGTGTTGACAAACTTAGATTATGAAAACTGTTGCTTATGCTGTTGTGATTGTGTTGCTGTTGTTGCTGCTGCTGTTGTTGATGCTGCTGTCGTGGCAACTGCAATTGTTGTTGGTTGTAGCTGAGCGATTGATTGTGTTGCTGTTGTTGTTGCTGGCGTTGTTGTGCATTGCTGCTGTGTGTGTAATGATTGTTGCTACTGTGTGGCTGTTGTTGTTGTTGTTGTTGTGCAGCGGCGGCATTGCTCAGGCGTGGCAGCTGACCATTGTTGTTATTGTTGAGATGATGTGGTGACTGTTGTTGCTGTTGTTGTTGCTGTTGCTGTTGTTGTTGATGGTAATGTGAATGATATTGTAACATATTGCTGATGTTTTGATTTATGTGATTGTTGCTGCTGCTGCTGCTGTTGTTAATGTTGCTGCTGCTGCTGCTAAGGTTGTTGTTGCTGTTGTTGTTGTTGTTGCTGTTGGAATTAAAGCCGCACGCCTGCTGATAGAATTGCAGTTGCTGCTGCTGCTGCGGCGTCAATTATAAGTAGGGATAATGATACTTCCGGCGGTACAGTCCATCAAGCAAATCGGCAAAGTTCTCACCTAGAATTTGCAATTTTTTTTAGAGTTAAAAAAATAAAAATAAAAAAAAATGTTTTTTTATTAGTAAAATGTTAAATAAATTAAGGCGTCTATTTGAAAAAGTTGCATTCTTCAAATATATATATTAAAATTTAAGCTAAATTTAAATATAATATTTCTCTTGCTGTTCTTTTTATCAAGTGCTTCGACAAAAAAACCTAACCTAACTTAACTAACCTAACTGTTATACTAACTTATGTAACTGTTATACTAAGTGTAACTTAAGCAGACAGAGATTATAACAGACTTATATACACAAAAAGAGTAGTATTGATTTTAGTGTTTGGTTAGTGTGTTTATTTGGTTTTGTTGTTTTCTTTTTGTTTAATGTATTACGTTAAAGGATTTTTGTATCTTTTGTATAGTTTTCTGGATTTAGTTTTTCTTTAGCTTTTTATATATATATATTTTTTTTTTTTTGAAGTTTTTGCGAGTTTTGTCACGTATTTCTTTTTTCATTGCTGTTTTTGTGTAAAATTTTGCTTTACATTTCGTTTAGCCGGTTTTGTTATACACGACCGTACAGAAGAAATTCTTGGAAGATTTACGTTGTCGTGAGGAATTTTATAATTTCTTTATATTCATTCATTAAACGTGCCATGTTTTGTTTTATATATATTTTTTAATTGGGATAAGGAATTTTGGTGGAAATAGGAAGAGTTCAAAAAACAATATAAAAGCGCTGCTATGAGGAATATTTTCTCTATGAAGATGTAACGGCATGATATGTTATACATAGACACAAACATATACGTATATATGTGTGTGTTTATGTGTGTGTCTGTGTGTGTTTGAAATTTGCGTGCCAAACGTAAACAAATTAGTGATAAACGAACCATCTAAAAAGTACAAATTTGAACACAATACGTGGGACGAGCTAAGTTATAAAAATATCAATATTATTATAATTATTACAATTGTTATTGTCTTCATTAATTTTTTTTTTTTTCATTTAAATGATGATGAGTGGATAGGCAGTGAGCATGTATGTGTTTATGTTTATATATGTGAATGATCGGACAACGAATCGGACAATTATTTAAATTATTTTGATTTCAGGATTATATAGTCAAAATTCGCTATATGTATTATATATATTTAGAGAAAGTTATACAAAACGTCAAAAAACACACATAAAAATAAAAAAACAGCTTCAATTTAAAGTTTTTTTTTTTGTATAGTTAAGCGCAAGCAAAACTGATCAGTAGCAAAATAGTTTGAGAATGTTTTATGAAGGCAATCTTGCGCAATTTTAGTCATCTTTTTAGAAATAAATTTCAATTTGATTAAATTAATTTTTTTTTTGCAATTGGAACTTTTTCAAATAACACTCTAATTATTTTAGAATTTTTTATCGTTTCCTTTCTTTTCTTTTTTTTTTTGAGAGAGAGAGTCAAATAATTTACGAATTACATATTGTCGGTATCGTTATTAAATTTGGATTTTAATGCTGTATGAAAGATGAGAAATTAAAAATAATGTATGGAGAAAACATGGCACGTTCTGAAGAGTTTCAATTTTTTTTTTTTTTTTTTTTTTTAAATTGATAAATTTTGCTGCATATGGCGGAATTTGAAGCTCGCATTGATAGTAAAAGAATAAAAATATTGTATATAGATTTGAGCTGTGTTCGATTATGTTATGTATTTGTGTGGATAGAGGATATGTAATTGCTTAATTAGGTGTATGTACGTCAAGTAATGTACTAATATATGTATGTGAGAGGCTGACAAAAAATAGTAGACGAAAGAAGCATTTTTAATGCTCTTTGAAGTCAAAGAAAGAGAAGTTATTATAGCTTCTCCAAACAAGTTTAGATTGTATTAGTTTAAATGAGAAGTTTTTAAGGATAAGCATTAAAAGAAAATCCGAAGAGAGCTAAGCAAAAAGTCTGAAGAAGTAGTTTGCTTCTCGCTTCGCTTCTCTTAAAATTAGTTAAAGGAGAAGTATAAAAAAAACCTTTAAATTACTTCTCGTCGCGCTTCTTTCATCCCCAATGTATTTGTCAGCCAGTGAAAGTGTCTGTATATAGTCTGTCTGTCGTTAAACTACTTAAACTATATATATATATATTTTTATATATATTTAGACTCGTACTTGCTTAAGTGCTCTCAAAAAAAAAAAAAAAAAAAAAAAATAAGAACAAGAGAATTATGATTATGATTATCATTAGGCATAGTAGAGAATATAAAAGGAATAATTACTATCGAGACCAAAGATAGCATCGCAAATAGCATCGAATAATGAGCGTAATTTTTCCATTGCTCCGTCTATAAAAAAAAATGAAAAAAATAAACAAATTGTACAACTTATTAGTTGTCGGCGCCAACTAAGTATTTTTTTTTTTTGTTATGGTTGAAATATGTTTTATAAATTTTATAAATATCATTTGGTTTTTCTTTTCATATTTTTTTTTTCGTTTTCATGTCGTCAAGAAAAATCAAAGTCGGTAGAATTGATAAAAAATATATAGTATGATGAAATGAGTTCGGGGTTAGTTGGCTAAATGGGTGTGGCAATATAGATAATGCCGAGACCCGGTTAGTGCTTCTACTACGGCAACAAATGTTATATATAACAATACAAATACTATAAATATAGATAAAACACAAACTACTCGAATACTAAAGGCAATAAACTAGATAAACTTTCTGTCGATTGATTATGCTAAAATAAAACTATCCTCAGCAAATAATTCACAAGTATAAAATAACTAAAAAAAAAATTATATAAAAAAGACATAATATCAGAGACTTACGTAAACAACAACATCAAATTTAAACAAAAAAAAATCGATTTAACTGAGAAACAAAATCACAAGTCTAACAAAAAAAAAAAAAAAAAAAATTCAAATTTTGTTGCCTGTTGTGGAAGGGGTGATAAAATAGGGAAAGAAGCTGCATAGTTAGAATGAGTTATGAGTCTTTTTTTTAAATAGTTTGCCTGTTGATTTAGAAAGTTTTTTTGTTTTATAAATTTAATTAACACTGAAACAGCAGGCACATGTAAAAAATTCAATATAAATATAACAAAATACATGTTTATATAGATTTATTATGATTTATGTAAGGCTGATAGGCGTATGCTTAACGGCTAGCACCAAAAAAAAAACAAAAAAATATATTTATAAACATTTATAATTAACACTTGTCAACACTTGTTTAAGGCATGTCCAAAAAAAAACAGGAAGAGAACAAAACCAGTCGTACAATGTTTTGTATGATTTTTTTATGCATGATACACTTCAAAAAATATGAAAAAAAAAACATACATTTATATAGTATTTGAACAAGTAGATAGATATTTTATTTTTTGTTTTTCTTTATGTTTCATACTCGTTTTTGGCACTGGAACCGATAAAGGGGTGTGTGCTTGCCTTTTTTTTATTATTGTTTTTAGCATTCGGTTTACTTTAAGTTTTATCGCAGCCAAAAAAAAAAAAAAAAAAGTTCAACACTTTTTCAATTAAAAAAAAAAAAAGAATGTAGAACAGCACGTTGATAATTTGCACATATAAAAAAAAAAACAAAATAGTTTCTTTTTGAGGGGGCTTTGGATTCAAATGTGTGATCGTTACCGATCGATAACACTTTGATATTCACCCCGTTATCGGCCATGAGAGTGCGCGCATACTTACCATGCGCCACGCCTGCTTTTCATAACAGTCATTAGTGTCCCTGTCCCTGTCTCTGTAACTCTTTCTCTCTCTCTCTCTCTCTCGTTTTTGCCTGTCTTTCACAACAAACTCAAGTCTGCAGCATTCGCGAGCGCCATCTGTCGTCGGTTTTGGTGAACAACAAAAAAAAAGGAGAAAAAAATACGGCAACACTCACACACACACACGCACGCAGGAACAATCACATACACACAGAGACACAGTCACACGCATACGAATAGAACTTTTTTTTGGCCCGTTGTAACAATTTTTTTTTGCTTTTACAAACAAAAAAAAAAATAAAAAAAAATTTGTTTTTTTGTTTTGTTTTGCGTTTGGCTTTTTATTTTATCCTTTTTCATATATATACATCGAGTATATACTAGATATACATATATATATATATTTATATAGTCATATATGTATATATATATATATGTGTGTGTATTTAGATCATTGTTTAATGTTGTTGTTGTCGCTGCTTGTTGCTCGGCGTGGTTGTCGTTGTTGTTGCTTTTGTTAACGCACTACAAACTAAATAATTTAAGATTTAACGCTATTCAGATATAGATACGTTATATAGTCAGTATATGGTATAAGCTATAACTATTTGTAAGATTTTCTTTTTTTTTAATTTATTATTATATTTTTTGTTTTTTTAACTTTATGAGAATATAAGAATTGTATTTGTTTCTTGGTTATTGTTGTTGGGGGGATTTTATATAGAAATCATAAATGTGATACGATTGTGTTTAAATTGCTTATAGGTCAGAGAGGAATGAATATATATAGTTGTGTAACAAACAGGGCAACGC
This sequence comes from Drosophila falleni, assembly GCA_035045575.1. NCBI lineage: Eukaryota > Metazoa > Arthropoda > Insecta > Diptera > Drosophilidae > Drosophila > Drosophila falleni. The sequence goes on from JAWNOV010000185.1 coordinate 17,823,368, forward strand.
TTCAATTTCTTTTGATTTTCAATTTATTTTATTATATATATTTATTGTTATGTCCGTACTCAGTTCATTTAAGGTTCATTGCATTTAAGTATCTTTCTTTATGTATCTTTCCGCTTTCTTTAGCATTCCATGTACTTTGCGCACTTTAAAAAAATTTTCAAAAAAAATTTACACGTTCCTTTTTTTTGTCGTTTAATTGTTTATTGATTGATATTTCTTATATTTTTTATTTGTTTTTATTACGTGGGGTATTTGAGTTGCTTTCAGTACGTTGTTTCACACACACACTTCACAGATGTCTATGTATGTATATATAAAAAAAATAGATATATTCATATGTATATGTGTGTATTTATTCTATATAGCAATTGCTCTCTCTCTCTATTTATTCATAGCTATTTTTATGCACAAAAACAGAAAAAAACGCTGCTGAAGTTATATGTTATCGTTATCGAGTTATCGATAGCTCCTGCTGATGCTGCTGGTGTTTAATCGGTCGTTGTTTAAGGTTCTTACGGCACTTGGGTTCGATATATTTTCAACTTATTTCTTGTGTTTTTTCTCTTATCAATCTGGTTTTCAGTTTATTCTCTCTTCTTTTACATTTATGCTATGTTTTATCGTGTTGTTGTTTTTTTTTTTTTTGTATGTATGTGTGCTTAGGTGCTGTGGTTGTTGTTGTTGTTGTTGCGGGTGGTTAGGGGCTGGTTCTAAACTAAATCTGAAGCGTTGAAAAAGCTAACCAAAAAAAAAACTTTGCCTGTTTTTTTTTCGATTTTTCTTCAGTATTTGTTTTTTCTTTTTGTTTTTGTTAGTATTTTCTAAAGTTAATTTTAATTTTAAAAATACGCAATTAGTTTTTATCCATTTTTTTGTTTTGTTTTTTTTCCAAGTTTTGTTAAAAAATCATTTTACACTAATATACAATTCAATTTGTTGTCGTCATTTGTTTGTTAATTTATATATATATTATTATAATATATACATAAACATATAATCAGTGTTTTTATGTTTATGTGTAATTTACATCAAAATTAAAAGTTAATCAGGAAAAACAAATATTTTATAATAATTGCAACAAGAAATTGTTTTGTGTTTCATTAAAAGTAGAGAGTACTTCCTAAAGCAAAATAATTAAAGAGAACTAAAAGTTTAATATAACTATTATATTAATTCTTAAGTTTTTGTGGTTGTTTGTTTTTGTTGTTGTTGTGGTTGTTGTTAGAGATGTGATTTTGCATCTTATGCTGTGGTTTGTCAAAAAATATGAATATATATATGATATATACATAAAATTGTTATGTATAACTGGTCTGTTGTTTTTTGTTTGATGTTGTTGTTGTTGTTACGTTGATTTGCATTTTTTTTTTGTATTTTTTATGTTTTTTTTTTTGTTGTTGTCGTTTTTTCTGTTTGTTTAGATAAACTTTTGTGCATCAAAGTACGGATGCGTTTTTTGGAAGCGCTGTTGTGATTTTATTGATCTACCTCTGTGAACCATATTATTGAAGCCAGCGGCCATGTGCGCCGGTGGTGGCGGTGGTGGTGGTGGTGCCTGCGGTGGTCCCATGCCCATTTGGGACATGAAATGCGCCGCCTTTGCCTTGCCATGCTCCTCGGCCAGACGCACAGACAATGGCTGTGATCCTCCCTCCGGTATAACATTGTTCAGCGCCGAGATTGCCTCCTGTGCCTCCTCGCGTTTGTTGTAGCTATTGTTGTTGTATTTTGTATTTTAATTGTCGATGACATTACGATTGTATGCAAAGATGCAACAAAATCAAAAATAAAGAGAAAAAAGAATGGTAATGAAAGAGAAAATGATTAAAGAATGTTGCGTTATGAGAATGCATTAATGGTTAATAATGATTACAGAGTTGTGCCTTTAAGCAATATCATTATATTTTAATTACCATTGAAAAAAAGTGGTGCTAATGAAGTTTCATTTTATTTGTTAATTAGTAATGCTTAAAAAATCAATAAATTATTTGTTTTTTGGCATTAAAATCCGATTTCATTAGCAATATTCAATGCCAAATACATAAATAGCTAATTGATATCTTTAAGCATTACTTATTAAAAAATTTTCACTAGCACTAATTTTTTCAATGCGAGTGAAATAAAATTTCATTAGCATTACTTTTTTCAATGCCAATGAAATGGCAATTTCATTAAATAAGTAGTTAATTAGGCCCGTCTCTGAATGATCAAGTGTTGGTATTATCGATTTTTTGTTATTGAGAACATGTATATCGAAATACGAAACTATCGTTTAGTTAATTGAACCGTTTCAACTTACCGTACAAATGCCACGCCCCTTGGGCGACCGGTGAGCTTATCACGCAATATATTCTTCTGCACAATGGAACCGTATTTGCCAAAAATGGTGTCCAGCTGATCATCGGTTATCGTGCGCGGCAGATTGGTCACATACAGATTGGTATCCTTGATGGATTCACCGCCAGGACGCGCATATGAAACCTAAATAAAATATAGAAATAGTAAATATATGCTTTAAGTATAAGAATTGGCTAATTTGAGCTTACCTTTAGCCGCTTGTTGCGCACTGTGATGCCATTGAGCACTTTAATAGCACGCTGCGAGTCCATTTCGGATGTGAAATCCACGAAAGCATAACCAAAACTGTAGCCAGTCTGAGGAACCAAAGCAAAACATTGATAACATTAATTTATAGTCAAAAATATTACTTAAACAGTTGTTAGAGCTTTAAGTTTCAAATTAAACTGTAGCTTAGAGCTTAAATGAGCTTTAAAAGTTCATTAAAGCTTAGTTTATACATTTCTGGCTTTTTTTCCTTAATAAATATAAACTAAAGGAACTTTAAAAGTACTTTAAAGTTATGTTTATAACTTTATAAATAATGATATAGTTTTTAAAGTTTAAAGTGAATTTGTTTGCATTTTCTGAAAGCTTTTTCTAGCTTTAATGCAAAGTGCATCGATAAGTCGTTTAAAATTGAATAGCTTACCTTATAGTCTCTCATGATTCTGCACGTGTTGATGGGTCCAATGGCTCTGAATAGCGCATACAGTTCGCGATCAGTCATATCCTGCGGCAGATAGTTGACTATCAGATTGGTGTTGCTATTGTTGCGTTGATCGTTCATCATATGATCATCGCTGCCACCGCTGCCAATCGATAGGCCGCATAGATTGTTCAACGAATTGTTGCTGGCCATTGGCGGCATATTGCAGATGTTGCCGCCAAGGGAATTGGCGCTACCGCCATTACCGCCTGGGAAATCATTGTAACCGCGACGGGACGAGGAACTTGGAAATGTAAATTCTGTGTCCTGTGGTGAGAACGCATAACGTGACTGTAATCAAATTAACCATACAAAGATATTCTAATGTTGAGAGAAGGCCTCATAAAACGCTGTACTTGTTAATTGCTTTTTCTTTTTCTTTGGGGAATGTTGTGGTTAGAGCGGGACGACGACACGATTGGATGACTCGATTAAAAATATTAGTATTATTATCTGTTATCGATAAACATTGCAGCAGCATCAACAACAACATACGCGCTCTCTCTTTCTCTCGCTCACGATCACATTCATACAAGCTGTTAAAAACTCTACAAATTGTTAAATGCATTAAATTAGTTGAAGAAAATGCAATAAAAATGATTTGAATGTAACGTTCATTGGTTTAGAATGTAAAACGTGCTTAATTTATTTCTTTTTTGATTTTTAACAGTTACCGCTACTCGTACTTAACAGTCGCATGTTAACAGCGCTTTCACAGCACCTTTACATTTTGCTCGTTACGTGCTTATATGACTTTAACAGTTGCTACTCGAACTTTAACAGTCGCATGTTAATGCGGATTTTAACAGCGCTCACAGACGCTAGTGCAAAAAATGTTAAGAGCATTGGAATTTAAAGCTTTTGCTGTGGTTGTATATGAATATTTGCTTTGGGTGTTTGTGTAGGTGTAGGTGTGTGTGTGTGGGAGTGTAGTATATGAATAACTGCAAACAGTTAACGGCATTCAGCGTTGCATTTAAAGGTTAAAGGGAATTGAAAATTGTGTGAGAATAAAAGAAACAAAAAAGAAAAAGCCGCTTAAGGGCACAGGTGTGTGTGTGTGTGTCTGTGGGTGTATCTGTGAGTATGTGTGTGTATAAGTATGTGTGAAGGTGTAGGAAATGAAAGTGCTTGGACAGCAAGGCCGCAAAAGTATGCAATACATATTTTCTATATTTTTTTCTATTTCTTTTTGTTTTTGTGATGTTGTTGCTGTTTGTTGTTGTTGATGTTGTTGTTGTTGTTGATGTTGTTGTTGCCTGTTTAGTATTTTATTGTGACTTTTGTTTAGTTTTCTTTTGTTTAGTTTTAGTTTTGTTACCAAAATGCAAACTTTGAGTTTAAAATACTTATTGTATCTGTTGGTTTTTTTTTCGTTTTAATTTTAATTTTATTTATTGTTAAATCAAATATGTTGAGCATCCACAAAATAACGATTTTGAGATTAAAGATTCAAGCGTGTGCCCCAAGAGCGTTCAATGAGACAAACTCAATAACATTCAACTAGAATAAATTTAAGTATATTGAATAAACATACAAAACCGAAAACAAAAAAATTTCAATTATCAATTGCAAATGGCATTATTTTATTTGATGTATCATTTTTTTTTCATTAGTCTGTATTTTATTTTTGCACATGCAATGAAATTTGATTTTGATTGATTTCGAACTTTATGTTCAAATAAAATACAAAAATTTATTTATTTATTTTAAATACGTACCATTCCTGATGGCAGTGAATGTGACATGCCAAATACACGCCCACCGCTGTTGATTGATCGTTTGATTGATTGATTGAAGAGGAACAAAATAATATTAAAATATTAGCATTTCTTGGTATTGATGTGATTTCATTCAATTGTTAAATAAACAATATTAAAATATAATAATATAATAAATGGTTGTTATAAAGCGCAATTTACTTTTGGTTCTTTGAAATGAGTTTGATGTATGAATGGATAAGTCTTAAAATACTAACTTAAGGCTTAAAACAATATCGGAATGAGCTAAAAATTGTTTCAATGATTGAGCACTGTTAGCTCACTGTTAGCTTACTGTTAATAATCTAACAGCGTGCTGTTAAACTCAATCATTGTCTTCATATAATAACTAGACGTTATCTTATAGAGCTTACGAACTAGTAAGAGAAGTGTATTGTCTGCAAAGAGACATCGAACAAATTTGGCAAAAACGACAACTTTAAGGAACGTTTTCGCAATATTCTCATAATGGAATTGTGTATGAGTATATAAAGAAAACGATCTTTAATGCCTTAAAGACATTATACAGTTGTCTTGTTGATAGTATGAAGGACTTTTGACCTGAGCATCTGAAAATTTGCACTTGATTTCTTTAATTTACACTGATCACATTTTTCTAATTTACACTGTAATCTGAAAACCCATTTTAAACAATTCGGACCAATTTTCTGTGGTATACTTCTTTATAAACACTTTAAAAAAATAAAAAAAAAATTAATAATAATTGGTAACACCAATTAAAATATTTTTTTTCAAATTCATTTTGAGCACATAAAAAAAATATGCAAAAAAAAGTTTATCAATTTGTTGATTCTCTGTAACTTGGCTGTTAATAACATTTTATTTAACATTTCCCACGTGGACAGTTGATAGAAACTGTTGTTGTAGCTGATGTTGTTGATTGTGTTGATTGTAGAAATTGTGTATTTTAGTGTCTAGTTTAACTTAGGAATGCATGACATTATTTTATTTCGTTTTTTTTTTTTTGTATTTTTAAAATGTTATGTTAAAATGTCAAGGAGTCTTTTACTTACAGGCGTTGCCGGCGTCTTCGTTTAAGGAACATTTTGTTGTTGCGTCACAGAGTGAGTTATCACACCAGTTTCTTTATATATATATAGTATATTTCATATACATATATGTACAAAATAATATGTAAAATTAAAAAAAAAAATTTTAACCTCACGACATACTAACTAAACGTTTCTGTCTGTCGGTATCGCTGTTGAGATCGCTTGATAATGCTGCTCGGCTGTGGAAAGATATAATGTCTACACAATTAAATTAACTGACAAAAGTACAAGGATTATATATTTTGGGAGTGTGTGTGGTTGTGTGTGTTAGTTTGTGTGGATTGTTGTAGTTGTATGTGTGTCAAGTTGATTATGTATTTAAGAGAGAATATATATATTTAAATTTTTGTTTACTCTCTCAGCTTCCTTTTTTTTAATAACTTGGTTAAGATCGACTAAACGATCTTGGTATAAAAAAAAATTACCACAATTTGGTAGCACATTAAAAAAAATATAAAAAAATTAAGTAGTTGGTCACACTGGTAGCTATATAGCTTAAAAAAAACAAGATCGACTGCAATATTACATTCTTACCGATCTTGGCATAAAAAAAAAATAAAAAAAAATTTACAACAATTTGTTGGCACATTAAAAAAAACAACAAAAATATATGGCACTTAAATTATTAAGTGCAGTTGGTCACACTGGCTGTTGCTGCTGCTGTTGTTGTTGATAGTTGAGATTGTTGATTGTAGACTTTGTTGATTGTTGAATATTGAAGACACCCCCAGTCCGTAAGGTGTTAAATAGGCGGACAAAGTAGCAGAAAAATACGCCGGGTACAGGACGAAAGCCCTGTCTCATCTCTATGTGTTAACATCAAAGCTGTGCCTCAATTAAGGGTGTTATTTAACATTTGTATGTTATGTATGGACATAATACAGATTGTTGATCTTCTTCTTCTTGCTGCTGCTGCTGCTGTTGTTGTTGTTCTTGTTGTTGATTCTTGTGTTTGCTGCATGCCTCAAGGTCTTGTTGTTGTTGCAAAAATTATTTGCATTTACTTTTTTTTTATTTGTTTTTTAGTAATTTAAAACAACTCGACATATTGATACTTTGACTTTTGTTATATCTATACATGTATATATACTTATTTCAAGTCATATAAGAAATGCATATTTATAGATATATAGATTAACTAGTTAAGTATCGATTTTTACATCGATTTGAATTTAATATCACTAATTTCTTTTTAATTTTGCTTCGCTGTAGAGCGAGTGCAAGTAAGACAAAAGTATGGGCATATGTATGCATTGACATATTTGAACAGATCGGAGTGTGTGTGGGTAGGTGTGTTGGTGTGTATGTATCTCTGTACGACTACAACAACAACTGTTGCTGCGCTGCTTAACAACTAAACTAACTGTTAACTAACAGACATAGAAAATACATACATAACATAGACTTAGGCATAACTTAAGCTTAACAGTGCTGTTGCTGCTGCTGTTACTGTTGCTGTTACTGCTCCAGTTGCTGTTACTGCTATTGCTACTGCTGCTGTTACTACGCTGCTTAGCATGTGTCAAGGTCCTGACACAATTTATGATTGCGCTACACGTGACTTGTAATCTCTCTCTCCCTTTCGCTTACAATTTCCAGCTTGCTCTCTCGCTGCTTGTTTACATTTGAGCCATAAATTTAAATGCCGCTGCAATTAGCAATAGGCAAAGGGGAAAAAGGACAAGAATAATGGCAAATTGCCGAAAAAAAAGCAAGAAACTGAAGTTTGTGAAGTGTGGCAACAGCGCAAACACGCTTTTGACCCACATGCAATCCACAGCTACACAAAAAGAAGGCAGCATCATAAACAATGGCGCCACCAAGACTTTTGGCCCACTTGGCACCAAAGCCAAGGATCTCTCCAAAGTGTGGAGTGGGAAAAGTATAGTAAGATTTTTATGTTGGGCTTGGGGTTGTTTTATAGGTCGGATCGGGTCAGCTAAGTGCAAGAGAACTCGGCGTGTGGTTTAACAGCAAAAAAAAAACAGTCTTATCTAGTATATATTATTATATAGCAATGGGCGATTGAGTGTGAAATTCGCATGAGTGAAATACGTTAAGTGATTGTGGCGTTCTTTAACGTGACGTAATGCAAAACGTAACGTAATAAAAAAAAACTAAATATAAATCAAATAAATCAGGACTAATTTTTTTCAAGATTTGTTTAGCTTTTACAACATTTACCGGTACATTGTGAGACAGTTTAGGTTGCACAGGCCGCACGAAAACGTTGTTAGGCCGTTTACCGCTTAGGGTTCCCCTTTGGTTAGAAATTGGATATTATTGATAGAGCCCTGGGGTGATGGATCACAACAGGATCGTAATGCAGCGCACAGCAGCGTGTTTTCTCATTTTGACTTCTTTTCTTCTTTTTCTTCGTTTGTTTTTCTTTTTAAATGCAGTGTTAACAGTTACAGTTACGTGGAAGAGTGGAAGAGCTTGGCGTTACGTTGAGTTATGCTTACGTTACGTTAATGTTACGTTATGTTAACTTATTTAATTTGCTTAACATTTGTTATCACAAGACACACTGCGTAAACAAAAAAACCGCGACGCGTTATCTGTATATATTGCTTTATGTTAGTTTACATGGCATTTACATTGGGCTGCCTGCACGCCGTCTGTTAACTATGAAGATACAAAATACAGTTGATTGAGAGATTGTGAGCAAGTGTGTGTTAACAGAAGTGTTAACAGAACTTTTAAATAGCGACTGAGAGATGAGTTTAGAAACTACAGCAAAGATGGAATATATAATAAAAAAAATAATAAAAAAAACTCTTATTAATGAACGATATTTGTGTGTTTTTGTGTTTATTAAATGAGAGCTTAAAATAAAATACAAGGGCGCTTAATTCAAGGATCGTGTCATATGTAATTTGTCTACTACAGCGAGAGAGAGATTGTAATTTTGATAATCTTACAGAGTTGCCAGACTGTCTGTGTGTTTTGTGTGTGTGCACGCTTTTGTTTAGTTTGAGCTTTTGTTTTGCCTTGTGCTTAATTTAGTTAATTAGTTACTGTACAATCTAGTACATCTATTAGATTAATATTACTTATTCTTGTAGTTTCTCATTTGTTTTAAGCAGCTTTTTAAGTTGTTGTTCTTGTTGTTGTTGTAGTCGTTGCACAAGTATCCATTGTTATTTGTTACTCTTTCTGCTGTTTCTTTTTTCGCATTATTTCATAACAAGTACATACATCAGAAGAATAAAAATAAAAAATAACAATGTGTATGTGTGTGAGAGAGTGAGAGTATATTATTATGGAGGTGTGAAGGGGTGGGGGAGAAAAGTCGGTTGATTTTTTAGCTGATAAACGGATATTTTTGTTGTTTGAGGCCTCTCGATTCTGTCAAGCGTTTGTGTGGCAAGTGGCATGTGGCATGTGGCACAGACAGAAATCGATAACAGGAAATCTTAATCATTTCTGACAGCCCACTGTTTTTGTTGTTGTTGCCACACACAAACACATGTCATCATTTTGCTCATATATGTAATGCATACACTGCGAACATTTCAAGATCAATTTAACAAAAACAAAAAAAAAGTACACGCCTATAAAAAAAAAAATAATAAAAAAAGTGCCGCTAACGCAGCGAAATATGCAATAAAATGTACCTGTACTTTATCGGTTCACTCTTCCAAAAATATAACTTAAGATTTAAGTTTGTTTTTTTTCATATCTATTATTCTACTACTATCTGAACATTCGCTGTCATCTTCAGACAGTATTTTTTTGTCCTATTTTTTACCTTCAAATGTGAAGATTATTTTATTAAATTAAATTTAAATAGATTTATCAAAAAAAAGGAACATATAGCCTGATTCTACTAGGCCCAATATATGTTACGGACAAAAGCTCAGTAGAATCAAGCTTATACAAATTCCATATTTACTGTTAGTTGTATTTTTTTTTATTTGGTTGGGAAGCAAAAAAATTTTTTCTAACTGGGAGTAAAAAAATATTTTTTTAGTAGTAGTACAAGTACGTTGTGTTCGTGTGTGTGTGTCTGTGTGTGTGTTTGGGGGAATATTCTTGGAAAAGGAAAAAGGATAGGTTTTCTTTTAATTTTTTGTAGGTATTTTTTTTTTTTGGTATTGGTTTTGATAATGGTTGGTAGATGAACAAACTAAAGTTAAAATTTACCTCGACTTGTTGTAACCGTATGGGGGATAACCACCGTTATTATTGTTACTACCCGGATTATTGTTGCCGTACATATCCTGAGAGTGTGTGTGCACGAGTATTTTTTTCAAAACAAACCAAAAAATACTCTCAGTGCCCTTTTACCAGCGGTATTTTGAAGGTAACGGAAGATAATTTATCGATATATTTGTATTTGTATATATATATTGCGTGCGTATCGATCGGCGCTCTCTCCCTTTTACTCTCTTATGTTATATAGTTGGCGCTCAGCGCTCTCAGCTGCCAGCTGCTGTATAACTTTTGTTGTTGTTGTTGTCTTGTGTCTGTTTATGTGTATGTGTATAGTACGCTCTCCCTTTGTCACTCTCTTGGATAATTTGGCGCTCTCTCGCAACTTGAAAGCCTTGTAGTTATAATTCCACTTGTATCCTCTTTTGAGTAATTCTCTCTTTTTTTTCTTCCTTCTTCTTCTATTCGCTTTAGCCACAGTAGTCAGTTCTTTCTGTATATTTTCTTCTCTCTTTTTCGTTAGTATCAAATAGTTTTTGTTTTTTTTTTTTGGGTGGGAGGGCGGCTTTTGTTGTTGTAGTTGTTGTTGCGGTTCTTGTTGTTGTTATTGTTTGTCTTCTTTGTGGCTGTTGTTGTTGGCGCGCTCAGCTGTGTTGTTGTTGTTGTTACTAAGGTTGTTGTAGTAGTTGTAGTAGTAGTAGTTGTTGTTGTTGGGGGTGAAAGGTGAGAAATTGGTAATAAGGAAATTAACATATGATAAAAAGAGACGTGCGATTTTTTCAGTGTATGCTTGTTTTTATCGTATGCGTGTATGTTGTGCGTGTGTGTGTGAGGCGAGCGAGTAGCTGATTTTGATACCAAATTAAATACTAAAAAAAATACTAAACACTATTTAGGAGCCTATATTTAACAGGCAATTTTATTTAACGTATTTTATAGCTAAAAGTATGTGTGTGTGTGCGACCAGAGTTGTCAGCTCTTAAACAAATAGCAAACAGAGTTGTCACCTCTACTCAAACAATTAAAAATGGAAAGCGAGCTAAGCTGTTACCTCAGCCCAACTTTCGTATAAGTTAAAAGTATTTCCCCATTACCAGAGTTGTCACTTCTCTTCCAACAGCGTTGGATACTCAAAAAAAAACCAGAGTTGTCACCTCAGCCAAGTATCATTCAAAAAGCAAAGATATGCAGTAAACTTAATATATAAAGAGAACACTTAAAACTAAGTGCAGAGTTGTCACCCCACAAAAAAAAACCTCGAACCAAAGAAATTGCAAATTGCGCTTTAAAATGTAAGTAAATGTATGTAAGTAAAGTAAATTGAAAGCCACGATCGGGACATACCTTGCCATTTGGAAGTCGTAGTATGACTTCATGGTGGAAGAGGGGGCCACTGAATCGAAATTAAAATCCATTTTCAAAGGATAAAGGATATATATTAAGATATTATCACACAAAATAAAAACTTGAAGAGCACAAGGAATCACAAGGCACAAGTTAAACTTGACACAGGACGAGTAAAACTCAACTGAAGTCAGATCGCTGAGACACGAGCTATTTAAACAAGGATCTTCGAGAGGAGTGGGAGGAGTAGGTGGTGACCCTACCTCCTGCTACCTGAATGTGGCACAAGGTGCACGCGTGCCAGAAGCGTGCGCTACCTGCCAAATCCTCAAGTCAACCCAGCCACCCACCCGATCAGCTTATATGATCTATACTCTACCAGGAAGTGTGCCATCGATTTGGGCGGACTTTTCTCTATTTTTTTGCAGCAGGCACCAGGCAGATGTTTTGTCTTCTCGGAAGCTTGCTGCTGGAAGAGTATCGACGATGCTCGCAAGGTGACAATCATGGGCAAGGTGACAACTATGGCAAGCTGCAAACTGATTTACTTGGAAGCAAGCTGCAACTCGCACTAAATTATGGAAATCCAATCATATTTTTTTTTCAAAGGAATCAGTCCAATCAATTAGCAAACAATTAAAAATTTATGTATTTATAGATTTAAAATATTTTCGATCTGTTAACTTGAAATTTAGAATCATAATTGCTTAAAGCTAGAAAATCTTTCTGAATTTAATTTAAAATTTTAATTAAAAACAATTTCAATGCTAAGGCATTAAATAATAACGCATTTATCAAAGTCAATCAATCAGGAATTTATTTAAAATTTATATGTTGTTAGATTAAAAATATTTTTGATTTATAAATCCGCGTTTTCGAATCAATTGGAAGTCAATCATTTCATATCAATTTCAAAAGAGTTCAATCTACAGTACAATATATTTGAATTAATTTTGGAATTGATATCAAATATATGCCAGCTACAAATAGAACGATAAATCTTTTTAGTGTATAGAGAAATGATACCTAAACAAATCAATTCAAATGGAATCAGAGATATGCCATATATAGACAAGTCTAACTATCAAATGGATTATAGAAACGTCTATTAAGTCGACGGGTGTAAATGAAATACCGAATGCAGCTGCCTCAACGCAGACGCCGAAAAGCAGGTGATATGCTAATCGAGCTGAAGTTGTTGAGAAATGCCCAACCCAATGTTCAATACCAAGAAAATCCAAAGGAAATTTCGACTGCAGAGCAACATTTTTGAGAAGAATTAGCTGCAGCTGAAAATAGTTCAGAAAGGCAGTTAAAAAATAATATTATACGTCTTCAACAGTTAAACGAATTTATATAGTATAATAAGGAACCAATCTTAACTTATATTATCATTGTAGCTATTCAAAACACAGACATTTAATTTTTATTGTTTTTAGAAGCAAATGTCACTGAAAATTGTAGAGATTTGTAAAAAAAACACCAGAACAGTATATAATGAATCCTTGGAGCAACTTTATGCTAGGTAGAAAATCCTCTTGAGAAGTTATTAAAACTTCTTCTGACAGCGACAAAGCGAATTTCAATTCTAACAAAAGCCTGGGGCAGAGGGGGAAGTGTAAAGGAGGGTGGGTAGAAGAGGAAGCGTAGAAGAGGATGGGTAGAAGAGGAGAAATAGAAAATCTGCTCTTCGGCGCATGTCCCACTCCAAAAAACGAAATTAAATAAGAAAGAAAAAAGTTGAACACGAAATTGAGTACATGGCAATCCCCCAACAACAACTGCCTGCCCAATCCCCCTACCACTCACCGCATATACAGTGACTCCCAGCTTGTTTGACACTACTCTTACATATTAAAAAAAATTGTAAATACATTTTTCTATTAATATTTATTATTATGTATTTAAAAATTATTTTCCAAAAATAAACAACTACAAAGTAAAAAATGTAGTGTGCCAACTTAGCTGAGCCCACTGTAACTCGCTGGACAATAGTAAATGCGTACTTGCTGCGTGACCAAGAAAAAGGGGGTGAGAACAGAATAGTGGGGGAGGGGGGTAAGGGGAAAGGTACGAGGGGGTTGAAAGTGCCCCTAAAGCATGTACGAGAATAAGCAAGTGCCACTGTTATACTGTGCGTGTGTGTGTGAGTTTGTAAGAGCATTATACAGCACTGTGGAGCGCACACTCACACACACACAAACACATACACTCGGCACAATTGCCAAAAAAAAAGTATATACATTGGGGTGCATCGATTTATAAGGGACTAAAAAAACTAAAAACAATAACCCAAATTCGTAATCTACGGACAATTTTAAGATGCTTCTTTTTGAAGTATAGTTATTAAATTCCTCGATACCGATTAAAAAAAAAGAATTTTTTTTTTAATTTTTCTCATATAATTATTTACATATCATTGTTTTTAGTCCGATCCTAACAAATTCGGTATCAAAAGTATTCTTTAGACCAGGACTTTAAAAACTTAATAGAATCAAAGGTTCTTAAAACATAATGTTCATCAATGCAAAACACAATATATTTCAACTCAAAAAGCGGGGACCAGGAATTGATTTTAGAGCTATAGTTTCTGGGTGAAAACATCTAAGATATTATCTTAGATTATAAATTTGGGTTAACAATTTTTTGTAAAATATAAATAAATAAAAAATGGATACACCCTAATATACATATACAGTATATACAGCAGTACAGAAGAACTCAAAGCAGCGAGTACATAGCGAAACAAGCGGAAATACAAAGAGCAAAAGAGAGATAGAGAATTAACAGGTACAACAACAGTTTGCGAATACTGTTATTGGGCAGCTGAAAAGGGGAGGAGAAACGAGGGGGGATCAAGGGAAGAAAACTGCTAGAACACTTAAGCGTTCCCTAACTCACAACAACATCAACAAAAACACAAACAACAACGATTAGCAGAACAGACATGTAAAACAAGCTGAATTATATGGTGAAAGCAAAACGGCAAAAACACACAAAGCAGACAACAAGAAAAGATGCATAAAAAGAAAGTCACACGCTAATATCACGTACCAGAAGAGAGCAGCTGTCAGGGGGCAAGAGAGAGCGAGTGAGAGGACAGACAGATCTCAAACTTGACAAAAACAAAAGCAAACAAATTACAACAGCAAAAATTGTTGAGCTTTGACCACAAAATACGGTAAAAATATGCAAATTCCTACTCGACTGTGCATGTGTGTGTGAGAGAGAGAAAAGCCAGCAACAGCTGCTGATAAGAGCAAAAAAAAGAAAAACAAATAAACATAAATTCAGTCAAGGCAAAACACACACACACACATGTAACAATTAAGGGAGCTGCTCAGCTGTGAATGAAACGCCAAACGCAGCGTTGCCAGACACAAGCGAAAACTAGCCGGCGATCGTTCAAGTGGAAGAGAGAAAGAGCGAGCCGGCACTCCAGCTGATTGCTGTTATATACACACGCAGGACAGACATACAGTAACATACATGTGTATGTAATTGCATTAACAGCTGAATGTTATTGCACTTTTAACTGGTCAAACACCAAAATGCTGCCCCCGCCCACAAGTAACGAGTGAAATGGCAACAATTCAAATACAGGTATTATTAACGAGCATTGATCGCTGTTTTTAAAAGGGGAATGGCCTTCAAAGGAAGTGGAGTCGTACTGCAAGAGACAGACAGACAGACAAGAGAGAGAGAGAGATGGAGAGCACGAAGAGTGGAGCAGGAAGAGAGCAAAAATGAAATGGAAAACGTTTCAGCAAAAACAACAAATATGCGACAGCTGTCAAAAATGTTAAGCGATGCTGCTCTGCCTGCCAGTGCTGACATTTTAGATATTTTATTGCTAGATTTAGCAGAATTATTGTTGCAATGCCATTAGCTAGAAATTTTCATTGTTGTAATAAAATAAGATAAAATAGTCTTTTCAGTGTATTTTACATATTATGCTGTCCTTAATATTATATCTGTTTAAAAAATTATCAATGTTTTGTAGGACTTTTCTATTTATTTTTGTTTTTTCTTTTAGCTATTTCTAGCAATTTAGCAATTTTAGCTTACAACATTCTGTCAACACTGGCCCTGCCTGTCTCTCTTCCCCCTTTACTCTCCCGCTCTCACGGCAGCTGCATGATGACAGAGAGAATGCAGCTTGCATTTAATATGCAGCCGACTACCTGACAGACTGACTGTCAGACAGACGGCCAGACAGAGACAGGGAGCGACACACACGCACATTTTTGCACCTTTTCTTCAATGGAATAACGATCATAAAATCGAGTTAAATCCAAGTAATTATAACGGGCGCGCGTGTGCCAGTTAATATATGTTTATATTGCAGCAGCGTGCCGAAAAATATATATATACATATAAATATATGTATGTTTATGATCGATCTAAATATGTATGTCGACAGGTAGACAGTTTACAGGGACGTGACTGTGAAGCAATGTTATTCTTATTTCCTAACTGTCATTGCAATTAATGTAATTGCTATTGTTATTGCTTATATGCATGTCAAACAACAAATAAATATACATAAGACATACGTGTGCAACGCTGACAAAATTTGTTATCTTATCGCAGTTTCGGATAAAAACAATACAAAACTTACAAATTATCTGACGATAACAGCTGATTTGTACAGTCGCATGCTACAATAGTGTTAACGGCAGTCATTACTTTATGTGTTGCCAGATTTTGTGAATTTACATTATTAAATTAACAATTTGTAAATTTAGATTTATGCAATGAACTAATTAAGTATTTTAATGATACTGTGTTTTGTCAAAGTAATTACTGAACATACTGTAAATATATAAGTGTATATACGAAAGAAATTACTATTGTTTAAACAATTTTGTAGTTTTCTTTTCCCTAATTTTGCAACAGTGGAAAATTACAGTGGCAGATAAGAAAACACGCAAATACGAGTAGATAAACTGCAAACCGGAAATGACCAAAAGCAGGACATGTAAAAGGTTCTCAGTGGGTCAGGTAGAAGGTAGACAAGCCCAAAAGATACACAGATACAGAAACAGATACAAAGATACAAAAACACGATACAAATCACAAATCTGCCGTATACACATACAAATACAAGATTTTTTTGCTGTTTTGCATGTGTGTGCAGCGGAACAAATGGAAAGGAAGTTTTTGTACCCAGACCCAGGTACAATAAGTAATAAGTAAGCAGCATACATGGCAACCTTTTGCTGGACGCGACTGTATGCACGCGCATTACTGTTTGTTGTTGTTGTTGCGCTGCTGCTGCAGCTTGCAAGTGTTCCTTTTTCCTTTTCTCTGCTATCCCCTATTTATCGTAAGCAAAAGCAAAATGGTAGTTTATGTATAACATAAATGCAGCCCAACAAAAAAAAAAACAACAGACGGCAAAAAAAAAATACACAATTTACCCACGTTGCGAACAGAATGAATTTTGAGCGAGTGTGCACACATACACCTATACATATATACAAATATATGAATGTATGTATGTATGTACATAACTGTTTTGTTATTATTATTGTTATTGTTGCTAAGGTTGGCAACACTTGTTTATAACATAGCCAAATAGCGTACCCATATATGTATATACAGTGGCTCACAGCTTATTTGTTCCACTACATTTTTAAATCTTTTTAGTTGTTTTATATATTTAAATTATAAAATTAGTTAAATTCAATAAAAATTATTTTCTTTTATTAATTTGTTTCAACAAACAAAGACAAGCATTATAAAATAATAAATAAAATAGGAATATATATACTATTTGTATGTATATCTTTTACTTTGTCTAATTACTGGCTTGACCAAATGTATGTATACAAAATTTAAGAAAATATATTTCAAGCATTAAACTACAAATCTGCGTTTACTTAAAACTGCTTATTAAAATATAAAATTCATGGAAAAAGTGCAATATGCAAGACTAGTGGGTCAAACAAGCTGCGAGCCACTGTACAAACATACACACAAACACATACAAAACATGCTGCGTTCACTCACTCACACGCATTCGTCATCGACGCTAACAGCGAGTTGGCAGCGGCCTCAGAGTGAACGAGGACGTCGTAAATGTGTGTGTGTGTGACCATGTGTGCGTGTGTATGTACATACGCTTGTGTTAGTGCGCGCGTACGTTTTCAGCGGCTCGTTGCCATTTTTGCTTTGGTATTGCTCTTCTCTTTAGCTGTTGTTGTTACTACAGTGCAAAGCAATAGTATGCTGACCTCTATAAAAATGCGCACCCAAAAAAAAAATTGGACATACATACGTATTTCGATAAAATGTACTAACAAAATGTTGTTGGCAGCTGAAATTTGACAAGCGGCGCAAAACTTTTCGCACGCACTGTAACAAAGTTGATTTGCTTATGTGTATGTATTGTAAACACCACTGTTGCACTTGATTTATTATATTATTTAACTTGTGTATTTTTTGATGTTTAATTCGCATTTGAAGCTCGTTTTTCATTTGTTTTTGTTACACCAACAAAACAACGAAGAAAAAAAGTAAAACAAATACAGCGAGTAACTGCTACAGTTACTCAAAAATGCTGCCCTGCTACTCGTTGCCTTCTCGCCGCACACACACACATATACACATTCATCATACATACAGCCATATGTACGTAGTAAATGAATGGAGGTAAAAAAAAAGAAAAATAAATAAATAAACTACAAAAATTTGAAGCATTTGCAAAATGTAAATAACTACGCATGTATGTATGTATTTTTAATGAGAGATTTTTCAACCAAAACAGATTTTTTATCATATATATTTCACAATGTCTGCGTGTGTTTTCTTTTTTCCATTTTCTCTTTTTCGTCGATTCATTTCATTTCATTTTTTTCAGCTTCTTTATATACACTTCACGTCACGCTAAAACCCATTGTGGGCCCTAGTACATATGTACGTACATACATACAATATGAATGTACATGCACACACGCATGTGTCTGCATACGTGTGCGTGTGTGTGTGTATGTATATTATATTGTTTTCAAGTATGCTTTCTTCCTCGTTTACACGTCAAAGTCTTTCATATTATTTTGCTAGTCGATTATATACACGCATACGACAAAATATTGCATTGTTTTTTATTTTTTTTTGGTTGCAAAAACAAGAAAAAAAGAAAAAAACAGTACAAAGTGGAGAAAAAAAAGGTTACCAGAAAAAAATGCACTGCGCGCGGCGCTACAAATTTCCTTCACAGCCGACAAAATGATACTGAAAGCATGACCGAGTGTCACTGTTGCTAACTTAACTATTTTATAGCTAGTTCTGACTATTTTTAGAGTTCGCTTGCTTTGAAAGTTTGAAAATTGCTATTAGCTGGAAAACATTGAGATCTGGCTAAATTAAATATATTTTCAGCAATGTTTTGTTATTAATATTATGGGTAAAAGTGTGGAAAAGTGCCCATAAAAACAAATTTTTAAGCTTTCTAGCCAGAAACAGCTAAGAAACTTGGCAACGCTTGTGTGGAAACACTGTTATGGCACAAGGGTGGCATTTGTCACTAAAATATACATAAAATGCGGTCACACTGTCAAAGTTATGCCTAAATAACGAACGATTTTAACAATCGATAGCATCGATTAAATTAAATAACGCTTGAAATTCGATTTAATGCTTATTAAAATACGCAATGTTCTACCTACTTTGTGTAATATTACAAATTGTAATATATTTAAGCTTTATGGGTTTTGAATTTTCACTGAGCAAGCTTTTACGAAATTGTAATCGAAATCTCGATTAGTTAAATATCAATGTTAAGCTGCGACTGCTAACGCACTGTTATGACTCCTGCTAACGCACTAAGCTGCAGCTGTTAACGCATTATTTAGCCAAAGCAAAAGCTGCCAGATGTTTGTTATCAAATCAGCTGGCAGCATTGATAATAACATGTGTAACGGAAACGAATGTTTTAAAATATAGTTTTCTAGAAACCAATTGCAAAGTGTAAAACCCTATTTGTTAATAATACTTAACACTCGCTGTTTATTTTCGTATGTCTACAAATGTTTGAGTACGACTAAGCTTATATTCGTATGCATTAAAAGTTGAGTTCCAAGCTACGACTAAATTTTGTATCAGTACCGTAGGTGAAATACTTAAACCAATAAAAAAATATATATATTAATAATTATATGTCTGCATATATTATATATAAATCTATTGATAATATATATATATATATATATATATATTAAAAAAAAAACAATTAGTTGTATAGTAGAGAATAATATACAATTACATAGCAGTCCAAATCCGATTTTTTTAAGTAGCTCAAATAGCAAAAAACCGTTAAAGCTATTATTTAGAAAAAAAGTGTAACATTTGTTTTTATCTTATTGTGTGTGTTGTAATGTATAATTGGTGTGTATAAGAGTGTGTGTATAAGTGTGTGTTGGTGTGTGTTGTGTGTTTGTTGGTGTTGGGGTAGGGTCACTTTCTTTTAAACATAAACATAATGCTACAAGTCTTTTGAGTGGAAAAAAGAGGGGCGTCGGGAGCATACATTTTTTCTGCTTAAGGGCTGTAGAGGGGGGTGGGGTGAAAAGTGTGAGCATAATTTCTTTTCGTTCTTTTCTTTTTTTTAGTTGTTGTTATTGCGATTTCGATTGCCGCTGCCACGATTACGATTATTGCCGGCAAAATGGCGACCCTGGTTACCGCCACTGTTATTATTATTATTGCCAGGGCCACCGAAATGCTTAAAGGGCATAACATTTGGCTGCATATTGCTGTTATTGAATGGCGGCATGGGACCACCACCACCCATGTTATTCATGCCCATGTTATTCATTTGCATGTTATTCATGGCCATGTTATTGAGCATGTTATTGCCGGCAAAGGGATTGAATGGATTATTGCTCATAATGGCCACATTTGGTGGCATGCCCAGTATGCTGTTATTGTTGTTAACATTACTGTTGTTTCCATTGTTAACATTGTTGTTAACATTGCCAATGTTGCTGTTAATGTTGTTGTTGTTGCGCACTGGCGGCGGCTGATTGAATGCGGCATGTGGATGTGGCATGGCCATATTCATTGGTGGCATGCCACCACGTGCCACTTGAGGCGGTGGCTGACGCAGCAATTGCACCAAATTCGGCGGCGGCTGTGACATGTTTGGCAATATGGGCGGCAAATTGGCGACGCCTCCGACTCCCACTCCTACTCCGACTCCTAATCCTGCTCCTCCTCCCACTCCCACGCCAGCTGCCACATTCTGTGGCGGCTCCTCGGGCAGCTGCACAACGAGTCCATTATCATCTATATAGATGTGCAGCTTGGCAAAGATCTGTTGCAGCGTCTGATTGTTGACTATAAAGTTGACATCGAAGATTTTGTTGGGCGATTCCTGTTGATGGAACTTCTTGAGTTCGGTGAAGACCAAAGCCAACTGTTGATTCACCATGATCTTGTTGTTGCTGCCCAGATTCTTGTACCAGTTGGAGCTCTGCATTAGATTGCGTATTTCGAGAATCTGTCGACTGCTGTCCAGCAAATTGGAGCTGCTTGAAGCGGAGGAGGAAGTGGAGGCGGCGGCTGAGCTAGAACTGGAGGCGGGAAAACTGCCACTTGGCTGGCTGTTTAAATGCGCGCGTCGCGGATCTCGACGTGGATCAGTGCGACGCGGATCTGTGGCAGCTGCTCCTGCTCCTAGTCCGGCTGCTGTTTCACTTGTGGGCGGTGGCACATTCATTGCCGGCAGCTGCACTGCAGCCGGCGGTGGTGAACTGGGCGTGGAATCATACAGCTGCTGTGCATCCGGCGATGAGATGCAGTTGCTCGTCTTGCGCTCCCTGCGCTCTGTGCTCAAACCCATGGAGGACCCATGCATAGAGCTGGAACTGCCCGCTAAATTGGCACTAGAAGTCGCTCCTAGACCCAAACCCGCTTCCTCCGTCAACTCCGGCAATCCCAGTATACGCCGTAGTCTAGGATCACGCAGCTCCCGTTGCTCCTTGTTGCTGGCGCCCAGACGCAGCTGCGCATAGCTGGGAGGATCGATGAGTACCTGTTGCAGCTGCCAGCGCAAAGGAATATGCGAAAAGATCGCAGCATCAATTTCCGTGGCAGGCAGATAATGTTTCATGTCCACAAATGGCAGACGCATATCGATATCACGATCCCGTTCACGTTTCGCCTCCTTCAGGGACTGTTCCTCCAAAGCTGCCTTGCTGGGATCAAAGTCATACATGGACAGGCGTGTGTATAAGGAAGGAGCATCTTCAGTTCCTGTTCCTTGTTCCTCATTTAGAGATTTGGGTGACTGGGAACCGGGTTCGGGGGTTGGTGTCGGTGTCAAGCTGCGTGAACGTGAATTGGAATTGGAATTATGTGGATCGGTGTATTTGAAACTGTAGACATCGTTGCTATCATCCGCATCCGCACTGTGCGCCTTAAAAGGATTCCGTATAATGTCACTATAGAAAGCAGTTCGTTTCTCCGGATCCATCAGTTTGCCAAACAATCCTTTGCTCCCCGTTCCCGTTGCCGGACTTGTTTCCACCGAAGCTGGTTCCATTGGGGATTCAACTGTTGTTTCAGTTGCTCCAGTTCCCGTTCCAGTTCCACTTGTTCCTGCTGTTTGCTGGCCGAGCATGTTGCTCATAAAGGTGGGCAAATCAAATACCGATGGCATTGGTGGCGTTTCCTCTTCTTTCTTCGCTTCCTCCTTGCCATCCTCTTTCCCATCAACATTTCCAAGCTTCAATTTCTTTGTCTTGGCTTCCGTTTCGGATTCATCGTCCTCCTCATCGTTGCCATCATCAATTACCAGCTGCTCATCATCCTCCTCGCGATCGTCGTCCACTGAAAGTTTGCAAAACACAAGACAACAAAATTATAATACGACTTGCATTCATTTTTTAGCGAAAACTCTTAAAACTAAAATTTTATGAAATAAAATACCATTTTTAAATCAACTCAAGGACAAACAGCATTTCAACTGTTAATTCTAGACAACAGCGCACTGTTAAGCTTTACATATGGCTATAACCTGCGCATGTTATGGCAATGTTATATAACAGCACACTACTCAAAAAAAGCTATGTTAAGGGTGTTTAACAGTGTACTGTTAAGCTTGACATACATTTTCAAAGGTCGAACCAACTTAAAACTGTCATTACTTTGTCAAAATTGAACCGATTTTCAAGCGGAATGTAATTTTGCTCATGATTTCGCCTCTAAATTCATTCTGCATTTAAATTTTGTTCATTTAGAAAATTTTATTATTTTCGACCAAAAATCGATTTTGATGGTAAGGGGGGACCCTTGGAAATTTTGAAAATTCAAAATTTTAAATTTCAAATTTTCACTTTTAATCAACTCCTTATATCATAATTAGTATAAAACAACACTTTAAACTTGTTTCTGAGACACTTCAAATTTTTTTAAAAAATCATGTCAAATTGTACAAAAATTTTGACTTGTAAAGTTGCTAAGTTGCAAAGTCTGACCAACATCAAACTGTCATAACTTGATCAAAATTCAACAGATTTTCAAGCGAATACCATTTTGATAATGGGTTGGCCTCTAAATTCATTCTGCATTTAAATTTTATAAAATTCGTTCAAAAAATTTGTTTCCTCTAGATCTATATATTAATTTCGATGCTAACGTTCCTTCGCTTGTAAAGTTGATAGGTCAAAAGTCGAAACAACTGTGAGTTAAGCTGCAGCTGTTAAATGAATGTTAATGTAAGTTGAGCTGCAGCTGTTAAAAGCATGTTAATGAGAGTTGAGCTGCAGCTGTTAAGTGAATGTTAATGACAGTTGATTTATTGCTGATAAACTTACGAGGATCATTGCCGGCAAAGCTGACATGGGCATCTTTGAGATACTGCGTGTAATCGACCATTATAAAGCCATTGTTGCTATTGCTGTTGCTATTCGAGCTGACAATGGCGCTAACATTGCTCGCATCCTGATCCGACTTGGCGGAAGATCTACAGAGAAAAAAAAAAGGGAAATGTTAAATGTATACAGACTTTTTCTTAAAAGAGATTTTACGAACTTGGCTGTGGTGGATTCTGTGGCGACTGTGGAGGTTGTGACTGTAGTTGTAGTTGTTGCTGTTGCCGCTCCCGCCTCCTTGGGCTTGGCCTCCTCCGCCTTGCGCTGAATCTCGCCAATTTCGGGCAGTGTAAGTCCCGCCTCTGTTAATTGACCAAACGGTACTTGCAACATTTGCTCCAGATTGCTAATGCCCAGTTTATTTAATTTGGCCATGTGTTCTACGCTTAAAACCTGCGTCAGATTTACTAGATCCAAGTGGGCGGGCAGCGGTTTAACAGTGGCAGCAATGTTAGCAACAGCTGTTGTTGTGCTGCTGCTGTTAGCAACAGCTGTTGTGCTGCTGTTAGCTACTCCAGCTGCTGCTGTTGTTGCATTTTTAGCTGCTGATTTTTCGGCCCAACGTGATTTGCGCTTCTTTTCCGGTTTGTTGACATCACCATGATGCAAATTCGTTGGCGGATTAATGACCATATCGAGTAGTGAAGGTATTGCTGTTGTTCCAGCTGCGTTTGCTATTGTTCCTGCTCCTCCTGTGGCGGATGCTGCTGCTGCCGCTGCTGCTGCCACCACCTGTTGCAGATTCGCATTGACAGCGGCAATTGCTACGGCGGCGGCTTGATTTGCAGCATGTTGCTTGGCCGCCGCATGTTGCTGCTCCTGGAGGCGACTGATGCCGGCGCTGGCCAACGTTGTCCAGCTGTTCTCCATGTTATATTGCTCACAGAGTTGCTCATGACGTCGCGTCATTTGATTTAAAGCCGCATCCCGAGAGATGCGCTTGAAATCGCCGAGTATTTCTTTGGGTGCCGTCTCCATGTGTTTGAGAAGAATGTTGCGCAGTTGTTCCGTCAACGGTTCGCCGTGATGGAAGAGACAATCCTCGCCAGCATAGCAGTCCATGCCTAGGTAATAGTATTTACAGGGAAACTCCTTGTGCATATAACTGCATTTGTCACGTTTCGCACAGCAATCCTTTAAATAAAACTTGCACAATTCCAATTTCCTTGGTTCACGGCATTTATCATCGCCGGAGTCACGACGATTACGCTTGCCGCCGCCTCCTCCTCCGGCGTTTCCTCCGCCTCCTCCATCGTGTCGTCTGTCCATTTCACGTTCCCTTTCTCTCTCCCTTTCTCTTTCCCGTTCCCTACGCTTACGTCCTCCTCGTGCCTCCTTCTCGCGTTCCCTGCGCTGGCGACGTCGTTGTCCCAGTCCCGGCATTCCGCCGGATCCAACATTTGACAGTTCCTCATCCGTATAGGAATCGTAGCTGCTGTAGTTATCGGGCGGGGATTCATAGCCACCGGCATCGATCATTTCGGGCCAATCGCTGGTGTAACGTGCGGACGCTGAGGTTGTGGCTGTAGCGCCACCTGGCGGCGGACTGCCGCCCCTCACATTCATCATCTCGTATTCATCCATGTCCATTTCATCGCTGCCCGCACCGCCGCCAGCACCGCCCTCATCCATTGAGTCGCGACGTGCACGTTTCTAAAATTCCAGAAAAAAATACATCAGAAATTGAAATTTTCATTAAAATACACCTATCGATAACCATCGATAAAAGCTAAATTGCTAAGAAAGCACAGAAAACATAAAACTATGTATAAATCTTGAACAGACATTACTTTAAATCTCTCTAGTATGTCTACAATATACCCTACAGAGCTGACAAAACTATCGATAACATCTAAATTGTTAAGAAAGCACAAAAAACATAAAACTTTGAGTTAAAAGTGGTCAAATCTTATGCAAAAGTTACTTTAAATCGATAAAGTATGTCTAACATCCTAAAATGACAAAACTATCGATAACAGCAGAATTATTTAAAAAAACGATTTCAAGAAGACACATTAAAACGAAATGCAAAAAATATATCCTGACATATGCAAAACCTTCGGTCATAGCAAAAATATTCAGAAAGCTTATAGTGTATACTCTTATCGATAACAGTAATCAATGATGAAAAAACAGCAAAAGCGTTCAAAAGTCACAAGTAAACGATAAGAATATTCTACTGATGTAATCGATTTTAACATCGATAGATTTCAGTTAAAGAAAATATTATAGATTATAGAAAATCGATGTATCGATGCTGCGATGTTTAAGCACATCACTAGAGAATCACTGTTATCGATATTAACATAATATAAAAATGTCCTTAAATACTAAAGCGATCTCTAAGATGATAACGGATGAAAAGAAGAAGAAGAAGCAGAGACGAAGATTGGGCATTGTTTGTTGTTGCTCTACCTGATAATCCTTGTCCTTTTTCTGTTCACGTTCGCGTTCCTTTTTGCGCTTGCGTCGACGGCTGCTGCGACTTGGCGGATGTTGTTGTTGTTGCTGCTGCGCAGCATCATTGCCAGCAGCATTGGCAGCGCTGTCAGCGTCAGCAGCAGCAACATTGCCAACGCTGCTGACGTCGGCGTCGCTGTTGTTGATGTTGCTGCTGCTGTTAGCAGCATTGTTGCTATTGTTGATGTTGCTACTGCTGTTAATGTTGCTGCCGCTGTTGATTTTAGGCATTGGCGGCTCAATGCCGCTTTTTTTAAGGACCTTGGCAATGGCATTTTCAATGCTTACAGCATGATCATCTATAAAAATTCAAGAATTCAATCAATTAAAGAAAAAATCGAATAATTAAATATCTAATTACCTTCAAGTGGACGTGGCTTTTTCGATTTGTTGGCTGTTGTTGTTGCTGTGGTTTCATTGGCCAGGCCAAGAAATACAACATCATCATCATGATTGGACGGTAATTTCTCAATGCCCACAAATTGTATATCATCAACCGATCCGCCAGTTGCCAATGTATTTAATTTGTTTTGTTGTTGTTGTTGCTGTTTTTGTTGTGATTGTTTTTGTTGTTGTTCTTTTTGTTGCTCCTCTTCCTCCTCATCATCATCATCGATCTCACCATCTTCGAGATCATCAGCTAGATTTATAATCGGCGTTTCCACCACAGACGACATATTATTGCGTTTCCGGTTTAAAATAAGCGTAGAATAATACTGCAATAAAAAGAAGTAATTTTTTTTTTCGTTTTTTTGGATTTTTTTTTTATCTCTTGGGGTCATATATATACACATATATGCATAAAGATTCACCACAGTGTGGCATAGTTACATGTTGACAATGCGCTGAGCGCGCAACATGTTGCTAAGCACGATTCCATATACCAACAAAACAAAGCTCTATGCAAATGCAAAAACAAACAAAACAAATCTTTCTCTCTCTATCGCTCACATATGTTTAAAGCTTGGCAAGCTTTGTTCTACCCACAGTTAGTTAAGTAATTGTTTTGACATATTTATTTTGATATAAAATTACTTGCTTTTTTTAAACTTGTTTAAGCAACTATAATTAAAATTAAAATAGAAAACTTTCGCTTTCTTTTTCTGTGTGCAAATATTTACTTGACCAACTGTATATAATATATATGTTTAAGATTTCTGTTTACATATTTTCATTCACTTGCACTTAACATAGCGCTGTTAAGCTAAATGTTGCAACACTTGTTGCTGCTGCTGCTGTCATAAAACTTATAAGCAAAACAACAACATTAACAAATACTTATTTATATACGCAATTTAAGTAATTGCTTTACAACCAAATTGACCTAAAATTGCCAAGTCATAAAATTGCAGCACAGCAATAACATAACAGAGTGCTGTTAATAAGCCCACTGTTAACTCTATATTGCATTTGCTGTACAACATATGTATTAATATGTATGTATATGTGTTCACGTTTAACACAATTTGTTTGCAAAGTCGCAAACACAAAACAAAATAGAACACAACTTTATATGTATAAATAATAAATTTGCATAAATTGGCACAAAAAAAATTCTTTTGGCCTTTGCAAAACACACGCAAACACACACACACACATGACACACAAACAATAGCATGCAACGCTCTCTTTTGCGCTCTCAGCGTGCGCGCTCTCATTGTGGTTGAGGCTGTCATGTTGTCTCGCTTGCGCGCATGGGCAAAGCATAGCACGCAAAATGCGTGACATATACATACATACATGTACATGTGCTCAGGTACGTGTGTGTGTGTATCCGAGTGTGATATTGCTAAAATAATGTTGAGATAAAATGCATATATACATACATCAATTATGAATTATGTTATGTTACGAAATTACACTTTTGTTGCTGTTGTTGTTGTTGCTGTTATTGTTAATTAATTGTTCGATTTTTATAATTGTTTAACTTGCCACGCTGAGCGAAAGTTTCTATAATTTTGCCTATGACTGTGTGCGTTGAGTATAATTCTGCATGTGTGTTTGTGTGTGTGTGACGCTCTGCATGACACACACGACAAATGTGAAATAGCATGCAATGGAAGAAAAAAAAGAACGCAGCTGCGCAGCTTTTACTATGTATGTATGTATGTTTGTGCAAACATACGTATACACATATGTATATTATATACATAGACGTCTTTGTTGTTGTTATTATTATGATGGAAAAGCAATTTTGAATGAAAAGTGGGCGTGGCAAACAAACAATTACCAACAACAACAACAACTACAACAGAATGAAAGTTGCCAAAAGGAAATTTTCTGGAAAAAAACATTTTTCTTTTTTGGTTTTGTTTTTGTTGTTGTTTATGTTGTGCTCTTACGTTTCAGCGTGGGCGTGGTTTGTGGTTAACGGTTAACATTACAATTACAATTATTAATGATTTATAACATTTCTGTTCAATTTCGTTGTTTTTGCTTTGGTTATATTATAGTTTTGATTTGTCGTTTTTTTTTTTGCTTTTGCATTTGCTTTTGATTTTGTTCGTCGTAGAAATCCCGCTGCTTACATAATGAAGTAGGTACAGTAGGTGAAATAGATATGCATATGTATGTATGTATATATAAAATATGTTAAGGTATATATATATATACATATACAGGCATACACATATACATATACAATATGTGTGCACACACACACATCTACATATAACATATACGTATACGTATGTGGTACATATATGTATGTATGAGAAATATATAATTTCTTTTTCGTTTCGTTTTTTTTTCTTTTTATACAATATATGCAAGCTGTCGCTCTCTCTCTTTCTCTCTGACTGTGGCCCTGGCCTCTGTATATGTCTGTCCCTTTCTCTCTGTTTTCAGATCATAGACAGAATAACAAATACATTAAATAATTAAAAACTCGTCAACATGAGCGTTGTTAACAATTCAACAATATCTACTTGAATGAGTTGAGAAAATTACAACCATGTATACATTGAACCTAACCAGGGATGCGTGTGCGTGTGGTGAATTTAACCGTGATGTTGGCAGCACAATTTGAACTGCAATTATGTAGGTCAAATAACTGTCATGTCTCACATACATACATTTTTTTTAAAAATGCATATATAAATTTTGTTTTTATTTGCATACATATATTTACCAGCAAACGCAATTTTTGATTTAATAAACGCAACTGTTGAGTAGCGCTCAGCTATGGTGAACGCCGTCTTAACAACATTGCATGATTGCGTGTGGTGAATATATGCGAAATCAAAGTAATAGAGTTGCTCCGAAACTTGGCTATTTTATAGCTAGTACTGGCTTTTTTCGACGTTCGAGTGCTAGACAAATTTGAAAATTGCTTTAATTCGAATAAAACTATGCAAAAGTGCACTCACAACAAATTTGAAATAAGGTAAATCGATGTGGTCAACATTGGTTATTCAGTATCTTACCTTAGACATTGTCTTAGAGACCACTATTATAAATGTCTTGTTAGCAAAAATATTTATTTTATATAGATATTTCTTTTCGAAAATTGTCCTGCTGCGATGCATGCAATACAGTTATGAACATAGATCAATAAACAAATTGTGAGACTTGTTCAAGTTTCGTTGTTGAATTGAAAGTCAAGGCAAATGTTCAAAATTTAAAATCTAAATAAATTCAATTCATCGATAAACAGTGTGACGATAGTGAACACGAGTTGGCAATGTTCGATTTTTTTTTTAAATCCGATTTAAAATCAATCTAAAATCTATTTTTATTTGCGTTTAAATTCATTTGTTATTTCGCAATTTTTTCACCTATTTCATCACTGCCAGATTTAAACAACCAATATAAATAAACATGGTAAAAATATAAATTCTTAAAAAAAACTGAAAAGAAAAAGATGCTTAGCATTATTAAAATATAAAATTTATGGTTTTAGTGCTTTTCTGTTATAATTTTTAAAGCCTCTTAAAATAGCTAAATTGGCATAATTTTCATTGGTAAGTCTTATTTCAAGCAAACGAAAAAACACAATTCAATATAAAAAAATTAAATTTGAGTTTAAACTTAAAAATTGCATATATTCTGTGTTTTTAAAATTTAAACATTAATACAAAAAATAATCTTAGTTGATTTAATCGATTCAGACTTGAATCGAGTGGTCAGCACTGAATTTCAGCATGCACAGTGTGACCGTTGGTGCGTGCAGTATTTACAGCGACGGTCACACTGCGATCGCGTGTTGTACTTTATTGTTTTGATTATTTTTTGTTATCTAAATTACAAGTAAATAGCCATAGTTACAATTTAAAAAGTATAACATAATTTTGCATGATTCTGTCGCTGTTAATGTTAATGTAAAAGTGTTTGCATTGTTCTGCTCATTTCATCAGTTTGACGACGACGACGACGGCGAGACAAAAAGTGCCTCATCGAGTTTGTCGATCTGTTACTTTTGGACTTCCCCGAACAAAAGGGCGTAGAATGAGTGCAACACTTGACAGCATACAAATCGAGGACTTAGTCTATGTGGAGTATGATCTGAACTTTGCACAAAAGGTAAACAACATGTTAACATAACATAACATAAGCATAACATTACATTGTGGGTATTCCCTTTGTAGGTATCGCTGTCGTTTCTGCTCTTTGGCGATCAACACTCGCATGCAACATATATATTGCAAAAACTATTGGCCTTGGTACGTTCTCCGGCTGCGGATCAGCGTAATAGCGATATATTGCGACTGTACGCACAGTCAAATTCCGCTGGCTGGCGTTGCCATATTGTCGAGGCATTATGCATCATAAATGCGCGTCAAGTGTTGCGTAAACTGGGCTTCGATTGGCAGCAGCTGCGTCTGCAGTACTTGCCACAAATACGGGAGATCTCACTGCACATACATCCGCTGTTAAAAGCTCTTTATTTTATCTGTGAGCAGCTGACAATTGCGCAGAGCGGACGCCTTGTGCTCGATATCAATGAGAAGTTGTCAGCGATTAATCGAAGTCAAGGCTATGAACCGTTACGTTTCTATGATTTCGCCTATTTGGAGATATTTCTGTTGGACTGGCTGACGCGACGTCATTTGCGTCTGGGCGACATTCAGACAATTGGCAGCGATGTTCAGCTGTTAATCGAATACTTCAAGTTTAATGATCTTCATTCACTTGCCACGCTTTTGATTCAAACCTATAATACAAATGCAAAAGCTCCTGTTAATAAAGTTAAATATGAAACGGATACAGAAGAAGTGGAAACGTTGCCATCACAACCAACAACAACAACGAAAGTGGAAGCTGCTGTTTCCAGTCCAAATCTCCCATTAGTGAGCAACAACAACAGCAATGGAGTTTATTCACCACAACAACAACAACAGCAATTACAACAACAATTGCGCACAGGTGCATTACAGGTGCAACGTGATAATGCCGGCATTCTGTTAATTATCAATCAACACAGCTTTCATCGAGATGTTAGCGATGATCTTCGCGTAAGTGTATTGTCATCGATTATCAACTATCGAATTATCGTAAGCAAAGTAATAATTATCAGAGCTGCCAACTATTGTGTTCATTAGGTGGCAACACTGCTTGAGACTGCATACATTTGAAAAGGACATTTGCAAACTGATGAATGATAAGTAAATGTAATTTTGGTATATTATTTGTAGCCACTATTGCCTGATAATGTGCTGGGGAAACGCGATGGCACCGATGTGGATAAGGAGCGACTGAGCGAAGTCTTCTCGGCACTTGGCTACCGAGTGGAAGCCCACAACAATGTCGACCATCTGGCAATGCTGGAACTCATTCGAACCGCTTGTGCCCGCTCAATGCTGAGGGATTCGCTGATTGTGTGCATCTTATCGCACGGATTTGAGGGAGCTGTCTACGGCTGTGACAGCATTCCCGTAAGGATCGACGACATCAAGAATGTGCTCTGTGCGGATGAGAATCTGTACGACAAGCCCAAGTTGCTCATCATCCAGGCGTGCCAGCAGAACGACAAAAACGGTAAAACGGTGCGTTAAATCGTGGTGAAATTCAATTCTTACAAGCTTTTTAAAAAACTTCAAACTGTCATAACTTTGTCAAAACTTAACCGATTTCCTTGCGGAATGTCAATTTATTCATCATTTGACCTCTTTTTTAATTCTGCATCAAAATTGGAAAATTCAATTTTTTCACATTACTTTCCATTTTTATTATATTTTGGATTATACCGTTTTTTCCATTACTTCCCCTTGATGGTTTTTCACAAACTTCAAACTGCTATAACTTTGTCAAATCTTAAACGATTTCCTCGCGATATGTCAATTTAATCATCATTCGACCTCTATTTTAACTTTGCATCAAAATTTAAAAATTAAATTTTTATACATTATTGTTCATTTTTTTTCTTAATATTTTTGGTTATATTATATTTTTTTTCCATAAATTTTCATTGAAGCTTTTTTTAAAAACTTCAAACTGTCATAACTTTGTCAAATCTTAACCGATTTCATTGCGACTATATGTTGACTCTGTATTAAAATTGGAAAATTTAATTTTTTCTCATCACTGTCCAATTTTTTCGATTTTCTTAAGGAATGTCAATTTTTTCATTATTTGTATTCGTAAAACTTCTTGAAGGAAATTGAAATATATATATATTTTTTTTTTTGAATTCAGCGTAATGTAAATGCAACGACAAGATCACCGAGTCAGCATGCCAATATGGTTGTGGCAATGTCCACAGTTCCAGGATTTGTGGCACTGCGTCACAGCCTCGACGGAAGTTGGTTCATTCAAACACTCTGCGTTGCGGTTAAGCAACATGCAGCCAGGTGAGCACCTTATTAAACCATTTACTTCGATTTAAATTAAATTGAATAAATAATTCTCTTACAGCGAACATGTGCTGGACATTTTCACCAGAACCATTGGGGAAGTGAGTCAGAAGCGGGGCGACAAAAACCAGGAAATGCTGCCAAGTGTGACCAGCACACTCCAGCAGAAAGTCTACTTTCCAGCTATTTAATCAGCAGCAATTTATCATCTTTAATTCAAGTCATCTTTAATTCAAAATTACTCATCATAGGCGCTTTGTAATTGTTTTTATGATTTCTCTCAATGGGCATTTGCATATATTGTTAAATGAGATTTAAAACATTTCAGATTTATCAAAAACTCATTTTGGTAAGAATTATGAATATATAGCTAAATTATTTAATTTCTGTCTAAAATTCAAAATATAAAATTTATTTAAAATATTCTTGATGCAATTTGAAAATCATCATATTTCTTTTTATTTTGATAATATATTATATAATAATAATAACGCAAGTCTTATTTTATCGAAAAAAAAACAAGACATATTATTTTAAAGTTTTAGTTCTTATTATTTTTTTCTTTTTGAACATATGCCTATATGTTATTTATGATTATGCATGTTATAAATATACTTCAACTTTTGCTTTGTATTCTTCATATCTATCTACATAATATTACTATTGTAAATATGTTTGTAAATTTGGTGCAATGTATTTTAGTTTCTGAGCATGAAGAGTATGCAAATATGTATAGCTATCTCTGTCTAAGTACTTTTACAACTGAAGCATGTACTGAATAATGTGTTTAAATTCTCTTTGTGACATTAAATTTATTGAAATATATTGAATTTATTAAAACATTTTTTGTATATATAATGTTCCTTGTATTGTAATATAAAACGCTATTGAACTATTCGAAAATATCGCATTCAGGTTGATAAATGTCAAATTTTGTAAAAACTTGTATCTCACTATCTCACTATAACTTTCCTTCTACTCTGAAAACAAAATATACATATATTTAAAAAAAAAATAGTCTTGATACTAAAGTTTAAAGCAAAAAAATCATAGTTTAAAGTTGGATCTTTTCAACTTATACTTTTTTTGAAAGTTTTTTCAACTAGTTAAAAAATGGAATCTTTCAAAGATGCGTTCCCTCCTAAATATCTTTCAAAATGACTATCATCTCATCATCTTTATACATAATCTTTGTACATTATGATTCAGTCAGTCGGTGAGTGAGTGAGTCAGGACAAAGTGTTTTATACATATACAGATACATCAAGTTTTTGTGAAATTGTTAGCACTTGTTTTATTTCGAGCTTATCGCTAGTTTTACTGTGACTCAGTAAATTCCCACCCAATGACATTTAAAAAAAAGATTAAGAATTTCCCCCAAAGCTGTTTAATTGTTGTTGCTCTTCTTCAGCTGATTGAGCAGCTTCGTCTGCTGATTGCGATCCTTGGCTCCAACGGGTTCGTATTTAGTCAGAATGCTTGTAAATTCTTTGGCAGCACTCTTGTTATTGGCCAAAGCGATGCGTATGCGACCAATGTGCTTGGCCAGCAAGTCGAGGATCTGATTGCGACGGAAATTGCGCAAATCCTTGGACAGCAGTGAGGCAAAAGTGACGGCCAGCTGAGGAACACCCGTCCATTGGGAGACAAAGATGGCATCGAAGCTGGCCAAAGTGTGTGGACTGTTGCGACGTGTTATCCAATCCTGTAGATAGTCCTGGAGCAGCGGCCACACCGCACTCTTGGTCACATCCTGCTCATTGAATTGACTAACCAAATAGGCCACACATTTATTGCGCCATTCCGCCAGATCGCCCTTCTTTTTAAGCAACTGTTGTTGTGGTTGTTTGGCATCTGTTGACGGTTCCTGTTCCTGTGAGATGAACTGCTTGATGCAGTCTACAATGGGCTGTTTATCTTCTTGATCCGATTTATAGCTAATCTTTTGGCTGAGCAACTTGCGTAGCAGCTTCTTGCTGGCTTCAGCCAATGGCTGCAACTTGTTATCATTGCTGCTCATCTGATAGACATAATAGACACTGGTCAGAGCATCCAGCAGCACCTCCATCTGCGGCTGAGCCTGCACAAAAAGCTCGACCAGATCCAAGACACGCACACGGAAATGCAATAATGTGGTGCTATTGATGCGCTCCGATTTGGTTTGTTGTTTCACCTGCGGCTTGTTGCTGTTACCCTTGGGCTTGAAGGCTTGGAAGGCACGCTCCAGTGCCAGATTGAGACGTTCGCCTTGTGCCTCATCCACATCGTTCCAATCCACGCTGCTTGCGTCATCATTCAGCTCGTTGTCCTCATCGAGCAAAGCTTTGCGTACATTTTCACGTATTTGCTCCAAATTGGTGGCATCATCATCTTCCTGCTCCTCCTCTTCATCCTCATCTTCATCTTCCTCGTCACTGCTTTGCTCTTCATCCTGCTCCTCCTCCTCTTCACTTTCCTGGCCATCGTCTTCCTTGTCGCCCAGCGGATTCTTGTTCATGTCCAGAATGACCAGCAACTGCTCCAAGTTCTCCTTGCCCAGCTGTGGCATCAAAGCACCGCCAATTTTGTTGACAAAGTCACGCCAAAAGTGTCCTGTTTGCAGCAGCAACTGCAGAAGGACATCCGTCAGCACATCCTGCCAGCCAAGCTCAGCGCCAGCCTGCAATGCAATTCAAAATTTATCAATTTATCTATCAATTTATCGTGTCTAAAAATCTCTATATCTCGATTGTGTAAAAAAAAGGTACAACTATAAGTAAAATTTTAAACCCAAGCAGGTATATAAAAAAAGTAGCATATTTTCTAATTTTAATATTCCCTGACTAGTTGTATTTTAAAGTATTTTTGCAATGAAATTTTTTTAATGATTGTTTACCCCACATATTTTTCAAAATTTAATTTTCTAATTATTTTTGGTCTCATTTTGGTATTCTAATATTTTTTCCAATGCCTAATATTTTTTATCCCCAGATTATGATATTTCTATGCGTTTTTTCATATGCTCGTTAAATTTGAAATTAGATATATTTTAGGCATTTGGCTTTCTATTAATTTGACTTGAAATTACTTTCAGTTAACTGAAATTTCTGTTCGACATTGATTAAAAATGTGATCTTCCCGAATCCAATAACTTACCTTATTCTTGCTCTTCTTGAGCGCATTCTGTTTGCAGATGAACAGATCATTTAATAGCTCGATGGAGACATTGCAACTGGGAGCATACATGGCCAGACCCAGGAAGAGTATCAATGCATCAAACACAAGTGCCAGCGATTGTTTATTATCCTTGCTTGCAGGAGCAGCATTCACAACTTGTTGTACTTGCTTCCAAACTTGTTGCAGTTCCGGAGTTTGTTGCGAGCGCAATTTGGTTTCAATTTGCGGTTTGGCTAAAAGTTTCGACAACTGTTGCAGTGTGTCACGTAGCTGGGAGACCAATGCCTCCAATTGCTCGTTGCTGTTGCCAATCTTATGGAGCAGACAGCCAAAAAGAATCTCCTCACAGCGTGCAGCTCCCTGACGACTGAAGGCAGCTGCCTCCTCCGGTTTACAAGGCTCCTGTTGCTCATTCAGATGGAAAATGGAAATGGGCAGGAGAAACTTTATTTGCTTCTTCAGCTCTGAGAGCTTTGGATTGTGCAGCAACAGTTGCATATACTTAAGACAATGTTCTCGATGCATTTTGCTAAACTCCTCCTTGTTGCTGGTAAACTGTTCGCTATAGAATTTATAAAGTCCTTGGAGTCCCTGTTCGCCAAGTTGACCCAGCAGTTGTTGTGTTAGACGTGGCGTTTGGAAGACACTATCCAGTTGTAGCTGCAACTCTAGCAAATGTTGCAATATGGCCAATTTGCTGCTATCCTGCTTCAATTGACGCTTGAAGCTCAACAGCAGCGCTGCCTCAAAACGGCGACAAATGTGTCGCAATTGCAGCTGTGCGGGTTTTGCCTTCACCTTGGACTTCTCAGTCAGCTGCTTGGCTGCCGACAGTTCCTGCAGCAGCAGGCTCATCAAAGGCACAGAGGCAAACAGCTGTTCCAGCGGGGAATCCGAAGAAGAGGAAACTTTGCTATCATCAAAGTGCAGCAGGATAAATGACAGTGTTTCTATAACATAACCCTTGGCTGTATTGTGCTTCAGTGGCAACTGCTCGACAATATGCTGCTGCCATTCGCCGAGCAGCTTGCCACCAGCTGTTGTGGCCAAGAAGCGTCCCAGACGCGCATAGAGTCCATTCCCCTGGATGCTGGCACTGTTCATGTAGAGCTCAAAGAGCTGTCCATATTCTGGTTGCTTGCGCCACAAACTCGACTCCAGTTGCTTCAGTGGCAACAACTTGGGATAGTTAAGGTGCACGGCCAGCAATAAATCACAGCTATGCAGCTTCAAGGCACTCAGTGGCTTATTCAACTCCAACTGCAACAGCGGCCAAACGTGCGACTCAAAACTCTTCGCATTCACCTGCAAGAAAACAAACATTTACTTAATAAAAAAAGCATCTCAAAAATGGATTTATAAAAAAGAATTACTGATAAGTAATAATTTAATGCAGAGTGAAATTAGAGGCCAAAACATGATCAAAATGACATTCCGCTCGAAAATCGGTTAATTTTTAATGAAGTTATGAGAGATCAAAGTTTTTGAAAAAATGTCAAGGGGTATGTATGGAAAATTGAATGATAGATGGCTTAGAATCGAAAATATATCCAAATTTTTAGATGATACAAATTTAAATGCAGAATGAATTTAGAGGCCAAAAAATTATCAAAATGACATTCCGCTTGAAAATCGGTTAATTTTTAATGAAGTTATGAGAGATCAAAGTTTTTGAAAAAATGTCAAGGGGTATGTATGGAAAATTGAATGATAGATGACTTAGAATCGAAAATATATCAAATTTTTTAGATGATAAAAATTTGAATGCAGAATGAATTTAGAGGCCAAATCATGATCAAAATGACATTCCGCTTGAAAATCGCTTCAGTTTTGATCAAGTTATGACAGTTTAAAGTTTGGATCTGACAACTTTACAAGTCCAAATTTTTGTTCAGCTTCACAAGACTTTTACCGAGATTTCCCCTTCCAATTTTTTTTGGTACATTTAATTCCTAATAACATGCATGCCAGTTAAGTTTTTCCAATAGTTTGCTTACTAATTTTGATATTGTGGGTATTATTTTTGAAAGATTAGAGATAAGATTACCTGCTTGAAGGAATCGGCCATAATGTCCGCACACATGTTCATCACGTATTCGCGTCCCTTGAGATGTGCGATTAAAATGGGATAAATGGCAGCAATTAATGCCGCCGAGGGTTGCTTGAAATGTTCGCTCTTCATAATGGCCAACACTGTTATCAATTGTCCCACTGCAGCCAGGGATTCCTCTTTACCCCGCTGCTGACTGCCCACAGGCAATTCCCGTTTCAGTGTATCCAGCAACACAATGGGATCCACACCAGGTACCTTGCTGACAATGGCACACAGATAGCTGCCACTTAAGGCCACCGCATCCATGTCATCCGCTCCTGTGCAGCGCACCAAGCGCTTCAGTGAATACGCTCCTGTTGCTGAACTCTGTAAAAGCATTGGATTAATTAACATACTAGATTAACATTGACAGTGTGTACCCACCTGGTTCTCAGTCGCTTCAGTTGTGAGCAGTGTCAACATGTTTTTCAAATGCTTTTTAATGTGCTCCTGTTTTATGTCCTTCAGTTTGTTGAATACACCAAATATCTGTTTATTTATGCTGCCTGCATCTGTTGCTTTGTCTGCCACAGTTTCCTTATCCTCTTCCTCTTCCTTCTTGACCACCTCTTCCACTTCCTTCTCCTCCTTCTTCACCTCTAGCTTACGTTTCTTGGCCGGCACCTTTGCCTCCGCGGCTTTTCCATTTTGTTGCTGTTTCTCTACATTTTTGTTCTTCTTCGCTGGTTTGTTTAGTTCTTGGTTTTCCTTGCCGTTTAATTTTGGTTTCTTCGCTGGCAATTTACCGCCGCCATCGGCCACTATTGCCTTTTGTTTGCCCATTATTTATTATTAATGTTTTCGTTCACAATTTCGAGGAGCACGTTTTTAAAAATTCGCTAAACTCTGTTGTTTGTCGCAACGTGACAGCGCCTCAGAGTTGTCGTTTCGATAAATCGATATATCGATAAGTGCAGGCAGATACGTAGCTCACGTGCTAAAATAATAAATAATGTTAATTTGTTGAATTTAGGATTAATTAACTACAATTAAAGCAATTTAGAACAAAACAATTAAATTTAATACTTAAAAATAACTTGAAAAATAAGTAAATATGTGAATATGGATATATATAATACGTTTTTAATTATGAAATTATTTCTATTGTATGTAAACTTGATGCTATAGAATAACATATGATTAAAAATCAAATAAATTAATTTTAAATTTGATGTGAAATGGCTATGTTATAGATAATGCAATATTAAATATACATATGTTAAGTCATTAAACTGTTATGCTGTATTCAAATGTACATACCTATGAAAATGTATGTATGAATATGCTATGCTATGAAAATGTAGTTTGCAAGTAATGTTAAATATATAATATGTTATGTTAAATATAATGAGCAATGTAATGTTAAATACATGTTATGTTATGCAAATGTTATGTTAAACATATGTTATGTTATGCAAATGTTATGTTAAATCAAAAGGTAACATTACCCAAATGCATTACAGTTTCGATTGACCGATTAATTTTCCTGATATTTATTGTGAGCAGCATACCAGTTTAGGTCAGCTGCTGCTTCAGTGCCAGCACGTGTTGCCCAGAGCTGCATTCGCATATTTACCCTTATTTGGTTGTTGTTTTGGTGTTGTTGTGTGCGGCGCGTCGTCTATTAACCGGTAACAAGTACTACAATTGACAACAATGGGCAAAAACAAACGCGGCAATAAACAGCAGCAGCATAAAAGCACGCAGCCAGCAACAGCAACAGCAACTGGCAGCAATAACAACAGCAACAACACCAACAAGAGCAATAATGGCATACGCATACCCAAAGCGGTTGAAAAGGATCGCAGGGTATTAAATGCGCTGGCACTACGTGCATTGGATATATTGCAAAAGATGCCAGCGAATGCCAACGACGAATGGAAGAGTTTTGTCGAGGTGCACGGATTACTGGAGACGATCATGCAACATGAGAAACCGTTGCAGCGACTCGTCTTCCCGCCCGACAACAGCAATGTTAACGATAACAAACGTCTCGCCAAAATGGCGGCCTTTAATGAATGGTCTGTTGCCGGTGGAGTTCAAAGCGATGCTGTCGAGATTGCCATATTCCCCGGATACGGGCTAGGATTGCGTGCCACACGTGACATTGAGGCGGGGGAACAGGTGTTGAGTGTGCCCCGTAAATTGATGTTCTCCGAGGAGCAATTAACGGATGCGGAGCGTCAAATGTACAGCAGTTTA
This sequence comes from Drosophila falleni, assembly GCA_035045575.1. Lineage (NCBI taxonomy): Eukaryota > Metazoa > Arthropoda > Insecta > Diptera > Drosophilidae > Drosophila > Drosophila falleni. The sequence goes on from JAWNOV010000185.1 coordinate 17,863,329, forward strand.
CCACAATTGACCAATTTGAATTTGGCCTATGCTCTGGTTATTGAGAAGATGCGAGGAGTGTCAAGTTCATGGTATCCCTATATTAATACGCTGCCCTCGCGCTACAATACCGTACTCTATTTCACGGTAGAGCAGATGCAACGACTGCGTGGCACCTCTGTCTGTTCGGCTGCACTGCGTCAGTGTCGTGTCGTTGCCAGACAATATGTCACCATGTACAACTGCGCCTACATGCAGCCCAAGAACAGCGTCTACAACTCGGTGGCAACTCTCTTCACTCAGCACGGTCTCTGCTATGAGCTCTATAGGTGAGTCAAGTGTGTGTGAGTGTGTGTGTTTGTTTGTATGGCCTTCCAATTAGACCCTTACCCCTTATTCACAGAGATCATCATTGCCAGAGTGAGACCAAACAGCTGCTGGGATCTGTTTTAACTCAATTTATGATCCCCTCTCTGACCATACCTTTTGAAATCTGTAATACCTAAGAATTTCAAGTGTTTTTTAAATTTCTTTATCATAGACCATCAGAGATGCCAATTTGGCCTTTTTTCGGATGGATTTGTCCTATTTTTAACTGCTTCAGCCGGCAAAAAGCTCAAACTCCTCTTTCCGAAAATCTGGCTATTTTTCTTTTAGATAGTTTCTCAATACGTTAATATTAATATTCCTATTGTCCTATTCTCTGTCCTATTTTTTTATTTTTTCAGCCTTTTCCCCCTGTTTTGTTTGGTCGTTTTGTACTATTTGTTCGAAAAATAGTTGGCATCACTGTAGACCATACCATACATAAATGAATACTGAGCAATGTTGAAATCTGTTTAAATTAAAATTATGATCCCCTCCTTATTTCTCCACCTTCTTGATAAAATTGCCATATTTTTTGTAGATCTGTAATATCTTACAATTTCAAACGTGCCTATGCCTCTTCATTCTGTTGTTCTTGATATTATTTTTATATACAACGATCGCCTTGTGTTCGTGCAATTCAATTGAAATTCTGTCTGAAATTTCTTGCACAGTTTTCAAATAAATTTCCATTAATTTCAATTTTTGTTTGTTTTTATTTTTGCTACAATTTATTCTCAGAAATGAAAACAAAAACGAAAAAAAATTAAACATATTGTAACATATTTACATGCTTAAATATAGTATGTTTATATTTATTTTTCACTGTCTATATATTTATATATAATATATTATATTATATTTCAATATAATATATTTTACACATATATTTTTATCGTACTTTTTGGGCACAAAAAAATGGAATTCATCTGCTGCTAAGTGGGAAGAAACTGTTATTAAATAAATAATTCTAGTATTTTTAGTATATAGTTTTTCTTTTTAGTATTCTAGTGTTGAGCAATTGCCATTGTGCAGTGCACTATATTAAAAAATTATAGAGTAACAAATTTTGTTAATTTTTTAATAGTGTTTTAGACTCGTTTTTTCTCAATAATTATTGTCCTTAAATATGTTTGAAAGTTTAACAGACGAAAAGTTTTCCAACATAACCTCAAAAATTAAATCTGCACAACTGTACTTTTTTTAATTCATTCTCTCCTTTTCGGTGTGCTGAGTGCATTTCTTTCGGTGCTCTACGAAACCCATTTCCAATTCTATTTTTGTGCCCCTGAAACGCAGTTTGTAGCTACCTTAAACTTGACTTTAAGTGTATATATTTTTGTTTATAATTTTTTCATTTAATTTTAAGTTGTTTTTTTCTTTTCTCCTTTGTAATTCTTAAAGTATGTGCCAAACATTGTGAGTTGAGCCTAATATCTAAGTATATATCATGTACGAGTTTCAAAACAGTTGAAAATTGATCCACAAATTGCACTTAAAACTGGTTTAAAATTTGAAATTTTGTAACTAAAAATTTGTACATGTAGAAATCATAGCTCTGATCAAAATAATAGATAGTTTTACTTGTTTAATATCAATCTTTATAGCTTTTCTCATTTAACTCTTTTTTTTTGTTGATTTCCATTTTAATTCCTTTTTTTTTGGTTAATTTAATTTAATTTGTGTCTCAGTTCGTTGTTTCTTCCTCCCTCTTCTTGTCGTTTCCTTTAATAAAATAGCATAATATTTTACTTTTCTATTAGTTTTCCATATCTTCTTCTTTCCTTTCTCTTATATTTACCTCTTTTTTCTTGCTGGTATTTCTCCCTTGACTTTTTGCTTTGCTTCTCTCTTCATCTCACGCTTTTTTCCTTAAACTTCTCGCTATACTTCTCGCTTTATCTTTATATTAACTTCTCCCTTTCCTTAACTTTTCTTTTCTCCCTTTGGGTTGCTCATTTTTCCTTTCCTATCTTCACACTCCTCAATTTTTTCACTTTTATTTTCTTTTCCTTTTGTCCCGCTTTTTCTTTTGCTTCTCATTAAACTTCTCTCTCTCTCTCTCTCCTTAAGTGCATTTTGTAGACCAGTCTTCAACTGCTCTTTAACTAGTTTCCATTGCCATCGTTTATTTTTACTTTTTCACTAAAAAAAAATACACATTCACAAAAAAAATTGTCATTCAGCTTAAACTAATTAATGAACTAACATTGCGTATTAATATTAATATCGTATATATATTTATAATAGTTGTTTGTTGGTGTATATGTATAAAAGTTGGCCTAAACTTGGATCGAGATAGCACTACAGTGTTGTTGTGTTTGTTGTTGATGTTGTTGTTGGTTTATCTAGGAGTTTTGAATTGAGAGAGCCTAGAGCCTTAATTATCGAATGATTTGCGCAATGTATCGAATAGATATTCCTGCACCTCGGGTGAATTTGGATCCATTGTATTGAGTTTCTGGTGTGTGCTGCGTAAAGTTAATGCCAATGAGCCAACGCCACGCCCACCGCCTCCCGCTGTTGCTGTTGCCGTTGTGGCAGCAACTGTTGCTGTTGTCGCTGCTGCTGCTGCTGCTGTTGCCGCTGGCGTTGTTAGGGAACTGCAAGTGCTGAGCGTTGTCGATAGCAACGAACTTTGACGTTGCAACTGATGAATGGGCGTGTTGCATGATACGGTGGCAATGCCCAATATGTTGCCCTTGTGCGAATTGTGGCAACTGTTGTTGTTGCTGCTATTGTTGCTGCTGCCGTTGTGACTGTTGTTGTTGTGACTGCTTACCACCAACTCCTCCATATGTTGCCGCAACGAGGAGCGACGCGATGTTGCTGCTGTCATTTGTGGCAATTTACTTTTCATTGCATTGTAGGTCTTTAAATAGCTCGACTTGCGACGTCGATGTTGCTTCCAGCGACAGACCACAAAGATCACCAGCAATGTGCCCAACGATGTCAACACAATTGCCGCACTTGCCACAATTGCTGATCGTATGCCCGCCGGCATTTGTGCATAGAAATTGCCAGCAATATGTTGCTGCTGTTGGGACATTGATGTGGCAGCTGCTGCTGCCGGACTGCGATGGAATCCATGACCGGATAGCTCCAGATCGAGCAGATCGTGGGCACGTGCCACCTCGTTCTCAATGGTATCGATAACATCGCTGTTATCGCTGCTATCACTGGGTGTTAATTTTGTTAGATTTCCATTGCTGCTCAAATCGATTTCAATGTTGTCCGATTGCTCCTGTGAATTGCCGGCATTGCTGTTGTTGTCGAGCAGTAGACGTGGCGGTGGCAAATAGTAGGCATTGCTGGCAGCAGCAGCAACTCCTCCTCCCCCTCCTCCCCCACCTACTGCTCCTGCCCCTCCTCCTGCTGTGGCAGTTGCCAGCGAGGCGAGCGCCAATGTTTTCCAGGATGGAAAAAATCCAAGTGATTTTTCACCACGTTGCTGTTGCTGTTGTTGTTGGGAGGTCAAGGTTGAGGCCAACAGAGATGTGGGGGCATAGGCGGGTCCTGCGAAAGAGAGAGAGAGTAAAAGGCAAATGTCAGCTGTTTAATCATTTATCGATAAATATCTGCATGTATTTTGGTGTGTGTTTGTGTGCGTGCGGCGGTTGCAGCGAGCCGGGATAACCAGGAGTGATGTCATATTTGCATTGGGGATTGTAGTGTGGCAATCGATTAATATTGATACGTAATCGATAGCTTATCGATATGTTATGTATGTTGTCGTTATGCCATCAAACGGTTATTGATATGCTGTCGATTAGTATTAAGCTTTCGCCTATCGATAAGTTATCGATAGTTTTAGTAAATGGGTGTTTGCTAGTGTCGGCAATACATTGAGAACAATTTGATTTTTTATAGGTGAATTATAATTTGATCGATAAAACATTATCGATAACTGGCCACACTTGACAAATATGCGCAATCGATCCCAACATTTACTTACGTGTGCATATTGGCGTGCCGAGCTGCTGCCGCAATTTTGTTGAACATGCAAGACAACAACGACAACGAAAAATAGACAACAGAACACAATCGATAAACAGTAATCGATAAACAATGAAATGACAAACAGCTCAACACGCCACTCTGCAACCGCAACCCGCTCACTGCGACTGCGACTGCAACTGTCGCTGTCGACGTCGCTGCTCGCGCTGACGTTGACGCTGACGTCGCAGACGTAATGCAGTAATACCTCGATTTCGTATGTTATCGCCGCCGTTGCTATCGTTCTCACTATCGCCATGCAGGCCAGCGCTATCATTTGGCTCAATATCGATAATCGATGTGAAATAACTGGAACCCTGAGAATCCGTTTTAATCTCATCCGGTTTCACGCTCTTCAAATCGATTAAATTGAAATGCGGAAAATTCTCAAATGCCGTTACAATATCCATATTATCCTGCAGCACAACTTTTTGCCCAGGATAGAAACGTGAATGCTCATCACCATTCAAAATGGTCGATAAATGCAATTGACTTGAGCCACGTTTACGATGTTCGATAAGTTCCTCCAATGTCATATTGCGTTGTTCCAGCACCTTAAATAAACGATTGCCCGAACGTCGATCTTCGATTAATTCCAATAAATCGGTACGATCATCCACATCATCCGTTAACACTAACGGTTGCAATGATTGCTCCGATTGTTGTTGTTGTTGCTGTTGTCGATTTTTGACACGATTTGTTGTGGGTTTTATCGGGGCGGGAATTCGTGTCTGATGTGTAATACTTTCGACTTCATCGAAAAAGTTTTCCAAATCATCGTTGTTATCGTTGTAGAGCAATTGCTCATTGCTGCTGCTGTTGCTGTTGTTGGCATGTGTTGCTGCTGTGCTGAGTATTGCTGCTGTTGCCTCGGAGCTGACTATATTATCTGTGAGTTCCAGTTCCACATCCTCAATGCTTTCCACCGAATTTCTGTCATACGTTTGTGCTATAAAATTGTCTCGTATGCGATTTGTTGTCTCTCTGTTGTTGTTGTTGCTGTTGTAGTTGTTGTTGTTGCTGCTGCTGCTGCTGTTGTTTTCTTCTTCCAACTCCTGCTGTTGCTCATTGCTGTCTGCAATTGTTGCTGCCGCTGTTGTTGTTGTCTCCAGCAACGCTTGCTCTGTTATTGTTGTTGCTGCTGCGACAGTTGTTGCTGTTGTTGTCGTGCTGCTGCTGCTAGTTGCTGTTGCTGCTGTTGTTTTAAACAATGCTGGCGGTTTGAGCGTCGAACGCAATTGTTGTCGCTTTTTGTAGAGCGGCAAGCGTGTTGTTGTTGTCGTTGTTGCCGCTGTTGTTGTCGCTGTGGCAGCAACTGTTGCCGGCGTGCTTCGTCGCGTCGAGCTGCCCTCACGTGACGAGCTGCCAAATAACTTAAAACGCTGCAATGCCGGCAATTTGCTCGGTTTTGCTGGCAATTGTTGCTGTTGTTGCTGCTGTTGCTGATGTTGTTGCTGCAACTGTTGCTGTTGTGCATCTTCTGCTGCATGCTCATTGTTAAGAAAGGCAGCTGGTATGCGTCGCACACTATTTTTGTTGTTGTTGTTCAGTTGTTGTTGCTGTTGTGTGGCCTTTGGTTCGTAACTGGCAACGGCAGGTGGCGCCACTGCTGTTGTCTGCAACGCCAGCAATGCATTCTGCTTGCCCTTGATCAGATCATCCAATGAAAGATTTTTCTGCTGCAATATCTCACTAAGACTTAAGCCTCCCGAATTCTTTAAAATGTTTTTCAAATCTACAGGCGTTTTATTGTTGTTGCTGTTGTTGTTGTTGTTGCTGGTAGCAATTGTTGCTGTTGCCTGCAGATCTTGTTGTTGCTCCTGCTTTTTGGCCTGGCCATAAGGTCTTCTATAGGCCTTGCTGCCATTACTGCCAACTCCTGTTGCTGCAGCTGCTGCTGTTGCTGCTGCTCCCGATGTTGCTGCTGTCTCTGGTCGCTGTCGTTGTCTGTCTCTGTCTCGCTCCCGCTCCAAGGCGGCCATTGGTTCCCGTATGGGCAACTGCTTGCGTCTGCTCCCTCCCGTTGCCCCACTGGGATCATCCTCCACATGACCACGCCAATAGTTGTTCCCCTGCTCCGTTTCCCCCTCCTCGTTGGCGCCCATTGTGGCCAGCGGCAGCTGCGGACGACGCTTCCGTTTGACGCCAACGCCGCCGCCACCGACAGGACGACGTCGTACTGCAGTTTCCGGTGTCGATTTTCCATCATCCACAATTAGCGAGACGCCAGTTTGCAACAGCTGCTGAAACAGAGTACAGAAAAAAAGAAAAAGATTGACATTAGTACACTGCAAAAAATTAATTCTAACTAAAAAACTAACATCAGTACACAGAAAAAAATTAAGATTCCCTTTTAAAATCAACTCTAAACGTTGTCAATAGTTTCGTAATTTCAAAAATTTCTACAAGCGAGTACGAAATATTTCATTAAAGTATAATTTATTTTGAGTTCTCAGCCATTACTAATTTTATTTAAGACTGTTTTCTGTTTTTCTTCATAAAAATTGGAAATTTTGGGGCATGGAAATGTTTTTATCACTGGACTTTTACCTCGTAAGAAGGTTTTTTATGTATAAGAATAATTTTAGTGAGCGAATTTTTTCTTGTAACAAAAATGAATTTAATTTGAATGATATACAATGCGATAAGTTTGAATATTTATTGCAATATGATATTTTTAATGTGTCACGTTATTTTTCCTTCTACCTGATATCAATATTGATAAATTTTTTTGCCGATACACATCTCTAGGGACAGCGGTAAAGTCTGTTAGTGAGATTGATAAAATTTATGAAGCTGGCTAGCGCGTGGACAACACTTGACTTTATTGATTGATTGATGGATTGATGGACTCCGCTGGTGATGCTGCTGCCGAATGTTGTCACAGTTGTTGCCCCCAGCGGCAATCACATTGCAACATTGCCACATTGCTGCGTGTTTCATATCAATTGCAAATTACGTTTGCCACCTCGCAAGGTGCAAACAAGCGAGGTGTGCTCGAATATTAATAGTCATAAGCATATTTGTTTTATAGGATTGTATCCGACGTAAAATATTTATACTCTTTACTTAAAAAATCAGTAAAAGGGTATATTGTATTCGTCGGACAGGTATAACGGAAGTAATAGCTAAGCAAATTTATTAATAAAGCTATTATTTCAATACAATCGCCTAAAAGTATGCAGTAATTTTTATTAGGTAATAAGTAAATATTATAAGTTGACTTTAAACAAAGTTTGTTCCCAATTACACCTGACAAAATATATAAAAATTGCTCAACCGCTTAAATTAACTATTTTAAATTGATTATTTGGGATTCAATAAAAATATAGAGAATATTAAATTTAATTATATATTGCCATCGATTGTTATTTAAAAAGAAAGTGTATGAATAACTTTTTAGTGCTATTAAATAAATGTTTGCGCTTTAATAATCGATTTTAAATTGATATTATAATAAGCTTTTGATGCGCTTTAAGCACACACACAGTTTGTGCAGGCAATCAATGCTTCCTCTTTCCATAATTAACTTGTACATCTTCTATGAGCGGGTAATAATTATAATTATCAACCAGGAGCAGGCAATTGAAACGCTTAAAGCACAACAAGTTGAAAGCAAAGAGAGAGAGAGGGAGATACAGTAAGAGTGAGTAAGAAGAGAGAGAGAGAGAGAGTGAGGGAGTAGAGATAGAGCTTGAGATGGGCTGTCAAAATGTGACTGCAGGCGCTTTTGTGTTCACGTAATTAATTTTCAATTTAGCACCGGACTAGCTATATCTACCTACCTACCTCTTTCATCATCCCCTCCTTTTCTCTCACCCTTAGTCTATACCCCTATAGAATTTCTCCCCTTTTATGTTGAAGCCAAGTGGAAAAGGCAGCTTGATGTTGATGTTTATGCAGCGCCTGATTATTATGATGATGGCGCATCGAACATATTTCAAATCCCTCGAGCTGATTGAGTAATTGGCTCAAAACCATTCAATGCCCCAAAAAAAAAAATAGCTCGTTTTTTTTCCTACCCTTAACTCTTTACAAACTTTATGGCTCTAATCAGTCTAATGCAAATTTCGATTTATGCATTTATGAATCTGTTGTGTGTGTGTGTGTGCTGTGTGTGTGTTTGTTTGTGTTGTGTCTGTCTGCGGTTTTTGCTTTGCAACTCACATTAATGAAATTGATAGTTGATTTCCTTTTTTGATATCCTTTTGCTTTTAAATAGCCAGTCAAGGGTATCATAGGTTTGTTATAATGTCAAAAAATGTTGATCACTATATTTACTTACAATATTTAACTTGAAATAAGAGTAAAATCAAAAGTATTTGATTTGAAATCGCGCGAAAATATTTTATTAAAAATCGAGCGATTTTAATTTAATGAAATTTTTTATTTAGACTTTTTCTTATTTTTGTTTTCCAATTCTCATTTCCTAATTTTTTTAATACCATTATTCCATATATTTGTTTCCTAATTTAAATTTCCATATTAAATACTTTCTACTTTTGGTTTGCTAATTTTTATTTCCAAATTTTAGAATTTCTTGAACTATTTTTCAACATTCGTTTAGTAAATCGTTTACAGGGTAGCTGCTAGTCACAGCAGTCTCTCTTTTGTTAAAATCCATCATTAGTTTCTACTTAAAAATACCTTAGAAAATTTCCATTTTGTCCTGCGAAAATAATTAAGCCGAAGGCTAATGACAAAACTAAATTGTTGACGAAAAACTTGTGCAAACAAAGTGCAAAAAAAAAAACAAGAAAACTCTCTGATTCTCTTGCTCTCTCACATTCTCACGCTTTGCCTTTGGAAGCTTTTTGAAGTGAAACTCATTACACAATATGCCAAATGAAACAAGGCAGTCAAAATGGTGAAGAGAGTGCAGGAAAATTGGAGGAAAACTGGAGAAAAACTGGTAGGCAGACTGGTAGCTCAAAAGTTTTTGCGACAACTGCAAACAATGCACAAATAATGTTAAATTGAAAACAAACTGCAAAACTAAAAAGTTGAATTGAACAATGCGAAATGCCAAAGAAAAGCGACAGAAATTTGTTGCATAAGCTCAGGCGTTAAATCATTTGAGTGATGAACTACGTGTTATTCTGTAAATAATGCGCTTCTTATGAAATTGTTCAGATGGGATGATTATAAGTAAATAACAGATTAAAATTAAATACTATTTTGTTGTTGTTCTTCATTCTAAGCCTGTTTTAAAGTTGCAGTTTAATTTTTTTAATCATTTCTCAACATCGAATATAATATATACAGAACTGAAAACTATTCATTATATTCAATAGGCATTCTTTACTGTAAGTCCGAGACAATTGCTCAAATTTAGCAAATATTAAAATTTATTTATTTATTTTTTTTGAAAATTGGGAAAATAAATGCATTTGGTTTCATAAAATATTTGGATAAATATTATTAAAATTATTATATACTACCCAACAAGCAAGTTAAGCTTCTAATTTTGTCGTTGATTTATTTTGACATTTTTCTAGGGTATTTGAACATGTACATTTCTTGAGTAAGGAAAACGCATTAAGCGCATTTCACTGCAAATCATTTGACATGTTTTGTTGTCGTCTACCTTTTACAAATGGATGACTAACTGCCTTACAGTCAGCTCTCTCTCTCTCTTTCGCTCTGTCAAAGCCACATTCCTCCTCTGCCCCTGCCCTTTTACCTTTTACCCCCCGACCGCACCTGGGCCCTTTGAGCCTGGTTTTTCAATTTGGCCAAGTTTGGTTTCGGAAATTGCATGCATAATGAAGATGGACGTCAATGGCAATCGAATTGTTTCATTCAACGAAACGCTTTGAACAAAGCATCCAATGACAGAAGCTACGCAAATCTCAAAATTGAGGGCGAACACTAAGAAGAAGTAGAAGAAGAAGCAACACACGAAGACGAAGAGAGAGGAAAAGGGAGCAGTGTAAAGAAAAGATACGCACTGTGGAAAAAATTACTTATAGGAGCTTATATTAATTAAAATCTTATTTGTCGTTTTTCTAATTAGTATATTTATATTTTTTTAAAAATTAATTTAAGTATTTTTTAAAATTTTTGTTTTTAAAGTAAGTTTAGTAATTTTTTTATTTATTTTTGAAATAAACAAAATATTTCTAAAAATAAATAACCACTGCTCAAATATCATAGTCCTGGGTTGGGTTCTATATTCGAATCCTAAAGCAAATCGTTTTCTCAAATTAAGCAAAAATCAACAGAAAAGTAATTAATTTAGCTATTCTTACTAGCTGAAATATTTTAAGAAACTTTGTGAAGAAAGTTTACAAAAAAAATGAACGTCTTAAAATTTACAAACCATTGACTTTGCCTAAGAAAAATTCAAATAACTGTCACAATGTTATCGATAAGTTCTTGTTAATCGATTAGATTAAAAAAATTAGTTATTATTTTGAAAATTTACCAATTTTTACCACTGTGCAACGGCTGTGACAGCTTTAAAATGCAATCCGGCGAGTTTGCAGTGCATTAAATCAAAAACAACACACACATATGTTCTTATGGAAGCGCGTGTGTGTGTGTGTGTGTGTGTTGACATCTATGGCAACACTCTAGAACTTGGCCTGTCAGCAGCAGTAGCAAAAACAAAACAAAAAAAAACAGGGTATAAAAAATCCTTTAGAGAAGTTTTGCGACGCGTCGCGTTTCGCTTCGCTTAACCTCACTTTTTTCTCCCTTTCTTTACTTTGTTCTTTTCTCTCTCTGCTTTTTTTAGTTTTTTGCTTGTTTTTTTTTTTTTAGTGTCCCGATTTAGTTAGTGGACAGTTTATTGTCAAGCTGTTTGTTGTTGTCCATTGTGTGCAGTCGATAAATGTCAATTTAGCGCAAAGTCGGTCATAATCTAGCTATCGATAGGTTTTCGATAACAGCACCAAAATAAGGAATCGAGTTCTGACGAAAAAAAATTGCTGAAATATAATTAATAAAATTGAAATGCAGCATAAATTTAGAGGCCGAACTATAATCAAAATGGCATTCCGTTTGAAAATCGGTTGAGTTTTGGCAAAGTTATAGCAGCTTAAATTTGGTCAGACTTTTGATCTGACAACTTTTCAAGTCAAAATTTTTGTTCAATTTCACATGATTTTTTACCAAAAAGTGAAAGGTCCCAGAATCAAGTTTAAAGTGTTGTTTTATACTAATTACGAGATAGGGAGTTGATAAAAAGTAAAAACTTGAGATTTAAAATTTTGAATTTTCAAAATTTCAAAGGGTCCCCCCTTACCATCGAAATCGAATCTTGGTCGAAAATAATTAAATTTTCTGAACAAAATTTGAATGCAGAATGAATTTAAAGGTCAAATCATGATCAAAATGACATTCCGCTTGAAAATCGGTTGAGTTTTGTTCAAGTTATGGCAGTTTAAAGTTGGTCAGACTTTTGATCTGACAACTTTACAAGTCAAAATTTTTGCCCAATTTCCCATGATTTTTTATATATACTAATTACGATATAATGAGTTGATTAAACGTCGAAACTGCATAACCCTAACTTTAAGTCATCTATAGTCAATGTACAGTCTCGCCAAAAGCTTAAAGTACAGTCGCCGCGCATTTAAGTAGTTGTGCTTTTGAGCTCCGATTACTCGTTTAACTGGCACTTTGCAACGGTACTTGCTAAAACTTTGATAAGTTTGATGCCTTTCTATGAAAATGAAAATCTACTTTATATTTTACATATATTTTTTGACTAATAAAAACACTTTGGCGTGGCAAACTGCAAATGCGGCTCGAAACAAATAATGGCCAATATAAAAAGGAAGCGCAGCGTGAACTCAAGGGAAAGAGCAATTTGGTAAAGAGGAAGAGGGAAGAGCGGGAGGGAGAGAGAGGGAGAGAGAGGAAGACACAGAGAGAGAGAGAGAGAGAGACACAGAGAAAAAGGGGAAAGAGTCCGGCAACCGCAGAAAGTTGCTTAGTTGCTTGTCGTGATTGTTTTTTGTTGTTGTTGATTTCTAACGGTACCCGGTACTCATTTTCCACCTTCCCTCTTCCCCTCCCACTTGCCGCCGCTGTCAGTGCAGGAAACCTTTTTTAACCACTTCAAACAAGTTGCTGCTTTTCATAATTAAATTGAAAAATTTATGCGCAATTAAATGGAAAACTTTGCTTTGTGGTCCAAAGCCAAGCAAAAACCAATGGAAAAACAACAACAACAAAAACAACAACAACAAAATGTCAGAAAATAAGAATTATAACTTTGACCTGGCGAAGCTAAAATGCCCTTTGTAGACCAGTTAAGAGAATATATGTACGCTTATAAAAATATGTTAAAAATTATAAAAAAAAAACAATTTTCAACCCAAATTTTATTTTAAAAATATGGTTTCTTGGTGAAAACATCTTAGAATTGATCGTAGATTACGAATTTGGGTTACTAATTTATCAATGTGAAACAATTAATGCATCCTAATTTTTACGTTAATTTAAGTTGACTGATTATAATCTCAAGTTTATCGAGCTCTTTCCGCTATTTTTGACAACTTGACTCCTCTCTATGTATTTATTTTGATATCCATATTTTTATCTATATCTACATCTATAATTTTTTATATATCCATATTGATTTCTATATCACATATTTATTTCTATATACCCCAAGTTAGCGTATTCACTAGAATTGAAAAACTGCAGCAAATTATTCAAAAACAAAAAGTTGCCTGAGGTTGCGAATAAATGTAACTTTGTTTATGATTACGTATTATATGCAAGCGGCTTTTAAACAATTTTCCCAATGTTGTTGTTGTTGTTGCTTGTTGTCTATGTAATCAGTTTGATAACTAACTATGATACTTATTTTTAAATGTATCCTTTTTTCAGATGGGCGGTATCCACGGTGATGACGCGTCAGAATCTGGTGCCAACGGAAATGCAGCCAACGGAGAATATATCGGCATTGATTCCTTACTGGGAAATGGCCAATAATAGGAATGGCAAGATCACCTCATTCTATGATAGCGAGACACGAGGAATGTCCTGTACCGCCCAGGAGGCGTGTAAGGCCGGTGATCAGTTCTTTATCTACTATGGCGATCGATCTAACGCCGATTCCTTGGTACACAGCGGGTGAGTATCGCAATAAATTATTAGTAGGCAACACTATTTTTTTCCCACATAAGTAGGCAACACTATTTTTGACCATATAAGTAGGCAACACTATTTTGCCCACATAAGTAGGCAACACTATTTTTTAACCATTTAAGTAGGCAACACTATTTTGCCCATACAAGTAGGCAACACTAAATTTTGTACCATATAAGTAGGCAACACTATTTTTGCCCATATAAGTAGGCAACACTATTTTGCCCACATAAGTAGGCAACACTATTTTGCCCATATAAGTAGGCAACACTATTTTTGCCCACATAAGTAGGCAACACTATTTTTGCCCATTTAAGTAGGCAACACTATTTTTGTCCATGCGTATTCTATCAGTTTGGTTCTGATATCTCAACAAACAAAAAACTTTTTCATACTAAAACTTCATTTTCGATGTATCGTTCCTATGGCAGCTATATGATATAGTTAACCGATTTTAACCAAATTTGGTCAGGATATATAATACCAGCCCCGATGCATATTCTATCAGTTTGGTTCGGGAATAGTTCTAAGCTAAATTAAAATAGTAAAGATAATTAAATAGACTAAATATTTGTTTCTTTCGCTCTTTCTCTTTTTGTCTACACAGCTTTGTGGATACCAACAATCCCAAGAATTATGTGGAACTACGTCTAGGCCTCAGTCTGACGGATGCGTTGAGCAGTCAACGTGCTCTGCTTTTGGCCCAGCTGAATATACAGAGTATGCGTGTGCTGCCCGCACCGGAGTATATATCCGGAGAGTTGTTGGCATTTGTGCGGGTGTTTAATATGAGCGGCGATCAGTTGCAACATTGGTGCAGCAATATGGAGCGTGCTGTCGATTTGTTGCACATTGATTGTGCCCTCGAAACGGACCTGGAGACACGCACCTGGCAGTACTTGTATCAGCGTCTCAAGCTGCTGATTGGCGTCTTGGAGTCGACGTTGCATGAGGCAGATGAAGTGCAACAGCTCGAGGCGTTGCAACTGCAGGAGAAGGAGCAGAAGGAGAAGGACAAGGAGCAGGAGAATGAGGCTGATGCTAAACTAGAAATCGATACGATGCTGTTGCAGTATCGTCAACTCGAGCGTCGTATACTCAACGATGCTTTGCTCTACGCACAGGAGCGCTTGAAGGTCTAAACAGGCGCCCAAGCTGACGACAACTCAAGTGGCCATTTCAACTGCAAACAAATAAACACTCAACATGCACTATATATTTTATTTTATTTTTTTCAATTTTTTTTTGTAATTTATGAAATCATTTTGTAACTAATTTAATTTATTTTCATATAAAAACAAGAAAACTTCATCTTAACTTAATAACAAACATAATTTATTGCTTAAATTATTGAAAAAAGATTGTGAAATACGTTCAAGAGATTCTTGATACTCTTTTTTTTTATTTAGTAATTTAACTTGTCATTTAATAATTGTTTTATGTTGGTTTTGAACTATGAAATAAAATGCAATAACAGACAATTTTCTGGTAGTTTGATATTCGATTTAATAAAACTTAATTTGAAGTAATTAATTTAAATTTGCATTTAACTACGAAAAAAATGCAATAACAGACAACTTTCTAGTATATTTGGTACTTTCATAAAATACAATTCAACTTGATTTGCATTAAATAATTTAAATCCAAGCTGATGCAATTTATAACGAATGCTTTCCAGTTGTGTTTGAAACTTTACGGCTTTAATATCGAACTTAAATTTAAAGCTACTTTTAAGCAAATTTCACTTTGAATTTAAAGCTGAAATTTCCTTAAATTTAACCAAATAAAATTTTCAATATGATAATTTTTCAAAAATGAAGAACACATAGAAAATGAGAGTTATTTGCTTTGAAGTTTGACAAGAGACATTTCTACAATTGCTACAAATAATAAACAAAACGAGAAAAAGGCAAATAACATCAGCATAATAGCTACAACAACAATAACAAAAAAAAAAAGAAAAAAATATTGAATTGATAAAGAGCAACAAATGCAAATGAGCGTTGGAAACGAAATCGCCTTAAAATGTATGAAAATGCGCTTAAGCGCTTAAGTAGAGCACACACATACATACACAACACACACACACATACATACTAACACACACATACAAACACACACACAGAGAAAAATATACATGCATACATGTATTAACATAAAGCATGGATTAAAACAAGCAATGGTTCTAACCACGTGTATGTGGGTGTGGGTATCAATGTGTGTGTGTGTGTGTGGTGCGTGTGTGGTAAATATGTGTGTGTGTGTGTGTGTGTGTGCGTAATTTATGGAACTTGTAACTGTTGTCCCCATAAACGATGTTGATGAAATCCACACAAGATGGACAGAAATAGAATAGATAGAGAGAGAGCGGGAGAGAAAGAGAGAGAGAAGAAAGATAATATTTCATTCCCATTAGGTTCATTTATGTCAGATTGTACCCATTGAACTCAGCAACTATAGCAGATATATTAAGCAAATTCGGTTTAAAGCGTTGTGCAATTAAATTCTTGTATATTTATTAGAAAATTTTTTACCTATCGAAAGTTTTTCTCAAATTGTCAATGAATGTGCTTACAAGCAAAATTTGGCATGGATTTATTTAAGCAAGTTTTTAATTGTATTTTTTCTTAATCACTGTCCACTTTTTCCATACTTTTAATTGTCACTTTTTTAGAAACTTCATACTTTGTTAAAACTTAACCGATTTCCATATCAATTTTTATCATAATTTCACCTTTATAACTACTCAGCATCATAACTGGAAAAATAAGCTTTTTTTTGCAGTTATTGTCAAATTTTTCCAAAATTTTATTTTAATACTTTTTCAAATTGTCATTATTTTGTCAAGGCCTAAACAATTTTTTGACATTATGTCAATTTTTATCAACATTTGACCTGTAAAGTGATTCAGCATTAAAATTTAAAAATATAATTTTTTTCTTCACTATCTATTTATTTTCATTCTTTCGAATCCCTTGACACTTTTTTTAGAAACTTCAAAAAGTCATAATATTGTGAAAAAAATACAGAAAAACTGCAATACATAAAAAGATTTCATAAAATGGCAAGTCAAAAAAAAAAATTAGAAAAAAAAGAGACAAAGAATTTACAGGATAGGCATATTGAGAAGAGCTTAACTAAAGCTAGAGAGAGCATGATTTCCATTTCATTGCAGTTGTAAATCATAGGCACACACACACTTTTACACACACACACACACACACACACACACACACTCACACACACAGTGTCAACAATTGGGATTTGGTCATTTGGAAAGGATTTTGCTTTTTTTTTTTTGGTTGAACCATGTTGCATAAATGTTAAGCTGCTTAACTTAGAGCCAGGACTATGGATATGACTCTGACTATGGCTAAAACTATGACTATGGCCATGGCCATGGCCTGTTAGCTGATTGTGGGCGTGGCCATTTGCCTAATTGCTTGACAGCAACAAAATTGGCCAGTGCAATTAGCAATCGGTTGTTGCCGCGAGGGCTACAAATGGAATGCAATGCAATGGAATGGAATTCAAAATGCAAAATGTTAGCAACTTTAAAGTAATGCAATTGCAAATCACCAAAACCTACATAACAAATTGAAACAATTAAAAACTTTAGAGTTTCGAGTCGAGTGGGATTTAAAGTTGGATTATAAGTACTCTACTGTAACTTATTCTGCGAATAGAATATTTATTTCTCAATTCTTAAGAGTTTTGTAAATTTTTGAAATCTTCGGTTCGAGTTTTTGATTAAGTCGAACGAGATAATGAGCCAAATCTCTAAAATTATTTAAACCTTGAATTCGAGCCTGATCCAAACCATTTTTTTTTTAAATATAAGGTTCGGTTTGAAAAAAATTCGTTTAGACTAGTAAATAAAAATTAAAAATTTTTTTTCAAAATCCGTTTAGACTAGTATATAAAAATTAAAAATTTTTAAAATAAAAAAATTTATTTGGTTTAAAAAAAACAAGGAAACATATTAAAAAAAGATTTATATATATATATATATATAGCAAGTTTTTAATTTTTGGGGTTCAATTAGATTTATTTAAGTTAGATTAAGTATTTTAGAGCTTTTGAGATTTTTAAGCTATGTTTTTTGCCATTTTAAACGTATTATTGTCTTAATTTAGCAATAATATTGTAAATACCAATTTATACATATATGCAAGCTAAAATCAGAAATTTTCAACTTAAACTTCAGATTGATTTTTTTATACGCTTTGGTTAGCGAGTCTTGAAAGAAAATCTAAAGCAAAGTAAAGTGCAAAAAGTCGAACACAGCAGCAATCGATGTTAAATGGCAGGCATAGGAATACTAAATGCACACACACACATATACACACTTATATATACAAATACACACACACACACAAATATACATGCATATGTACATATTTCAATCAACTGCCTAAACACTTTTCAATTTTCAATTGAATTGCAAGCGCGAAAATTGACTGGCAACTGTTGTTGTTGCTGTTGTTGCTGCTGTTGTTGCTGTTGCTGTTGCTGCTGTTGTTGCTGTTGTTGTTGCTGCTGTTGTTGCAGTGGGCGGCATTGTGGCTGTGGGCAAGTGGGCGTGACAACAGCAGCATACCAAAAATAGCTGTTCAAGTGTCAAATCAAATGTCGTGCAAGTGGGTTGAGGGGGGGTTAAGGTTGGTTGAGGGTGGGTTAAAGGGTGGTTTGGAGGGTGGTGGGGAGGTGGTACTCTCAGCGGTTGCTGGCATTACCGATGACTTTGTCGCGCCATTTTAATGACATTTTGCAAAGTGTTTGCATTTGCAATTTTCCAGCTGCCGCCAGGTGAAGTGGTGAATGCGGTGGTGTAGGGGTGTGAGT
The DNA here is from genome assembly GCA_035045575.1 of Drosophila falleni. NCBI lineage: Eukaryota > Metazoa > Arthropoda > Insecta > Diptera > Drosophilidae > Drosophila > Drosophila falleni. The sequence goes on from JAWNOV010000185.1 coordinate 17,881,620, forward strand.
GGAGGGGTAGGTGACAGGCTATACCTCAAATCAAATATGCATATCACTTTTAGCTATAGTACACAGTACACACCATAATTAAGTACACTTCAAACTTTACTACACAAAGCATTGTTATTTTCGAAGCATCATCATCACCGTCATGAATAGCATTATCAATAACATTTTCATTAACATTGTTGTCAATATTCGCGCTATGTATAAATAAACCAAAAGCATATCATGTGGTTATCAATTGGAAATTTAGTGATGACTATTTGAGACTTGTTTGTTTTTAGTCTCAAGTCTGTGTTACATTTGAAACCAATTCAAAGACAATTTAATTAAAGTCAATAACAGCTGTTAAGCTTAACATTATGCTGTTAACTAACACTGAATATCAAGTGAACATATGTTAATGTCGATCGACCTAACATAACATAACATGTTACCATGTGGCTCTGTTACCGAATATGTTATTTGTTTAAATATGATTTGAAGACATAAACTTTGTTAAATAAAATGAAAAATAAAACAAATTTTTAAATTTTTGTATTTTTAACTTATTTAAACTTATTTGGATTTTATAAAGTATATCTTAATGCGGCAAATTTTGCATTATCAAACATAAATTGGCTTAAAATGTTGTTAACATAATGGTTATATAGTTTAAGGCCTGTTAATTAATAAGATTTCGCTGTAACTGAGCAGCAATTGCTTAACATTTCTTTATTAACAGACACACACACACACACACATGGACTTCATACGTTCGTCAATAGTTGGATAATAATTTGGCCACGTTGCGTATACGCAATGCACACATAACGTATACGCAGCGTCGACTCGTTAGGGTCATTAAAAGGAATAAATAATGCGTCAGATACACACACACAGGTATATAAATGCAGTCCATATATATGTGTGTGTGTGTGTGTGTGTGCTTACAATATGATTAAACATATTTTTCAGCTGGAAACGAAGCGAAGCCGTCCAAAAGTTGCCTCCTTGCTCTTAAGGACAGTTCTTGTTGCTGTTGCAGCAACGTTACGAGGGAGTTAAGTGTGTGTGTGTGTGGAGTGTGTGTGGTGTGTGTGTGTGTGTGGCAGGTATGCCATAAAAACAGATTGTAATCTGCGTAAGTGGAAGTGGCCACATTTGGTTGCAAGACTGTCCGTGTCAGTGGCACATGCAACAACACAAGCCAAGCATGAAACAAGTAACAAGTAACTACACAGTAAGAGTGTCATCGACTAGCAAATACCCTGGACTTACTATAAAAATGTCAAAAAACTATTGTCATGAATTTAAATGAATTAAATACAAAACAATTTTTTTGAAGTGAAACTTCTTTAGGCGCGTTGGGAGTGAATCGAAAATACGCTTGACCGCGTGTGTAACGAAAAACCGACAGAAAGAGAGCTTGATAAAGCTTTAATATGTTCTCTTAGATGCTCTCAGCACTGATTTATTATTAGGTTGGAATATCAAAGCTCTGACTTTGCTACTCCTAATTACATACATAAACACATGTACATACATACATATGTATGTGTATGCAAAGCTCTAAGCTGCTCTTTCTACTCTGAGTCAAAAGCTCTAAGCTCGGCTTGTTTCCCGTTACGTTATCGCATGTTCCTCACGTGTTTGTTTTGCGCGTCATTTTAACATGTATGTATGTATGAACGTATGTATGTACATATGTATAAGAATGGATTAGTTGAGTGCTTAATTTGTGCAAGAGAAACTTCGCACGCTCTGTGTTTAAGCATATGTGTGTATGCATGTACTTAAGTCGTATGTATGAATGAAAGTATGTATATGTACATATTCTATATGTTTATTTGTAAAGTAAGTACATATAGTGTGTTTTGTTTTCTATGTCTTGTAAGATCTATTTGATCTTCACACGACGACAGTTTTCAATTACACAGCGAGAATTCTAGTGACAAGTAAACTTGTATAAAGAAGTGTGCAAAAGAAAAATGGAAAAATTGTCATCTTGAAGTAAAAAAAAACAGGCCACTACCGTATGCACTCTTAGGAAGTTTCACTTCTATCGCGTAACTTTTTACGCACATCTTTTTTTTTTTAATTGAATAATAAAAATTTTTTTTTTGATTTTTATAATAAAAATTTAAATTAACAACTATTTTAAATTTGTAAAATAAAAATTTTAATTAATAATTATTCTAAATTTGTAAAATAAATATTTGAACTAATAGTTGTTTTTTTACTTTTTTATAAACATCAGCAAATAATGTTTATTTCATAATTTATATTTTAAAAATTATGACTGGTCCCTATAAAAAATAATAATAAACTTCTTTAATACCAATTCTACAAACTTAAGAGTGTATATTCAGATTAAATAGAAAATCAATTTTTTAGCCGTATGTTTAAGCCAAGCGACCGCTTCTCTGTCTTATTTAAATTTACAGGGTAGTAAAAACGAATAATAATAGCCAGGGAACTGGAAACTGAGCTCTTAAATTGTCTAGTGCCCATATCGAGTCTCCAGTCGAACTCATTTTCGACTCGAATGTTATTTTTTTTGTCTTGCTTCAATAGGCTTAAAAATGGATTGGTTTACTCAAATATTTGCATGTGGTCTTTGCAGTAGTCAGTTACAGTTGCAATTTTGCCATACCCTGATGAAATTTCCAAAATGAAAATAAAAGAAATTGCAGAAATGGAAATTAGAAATTATTGTGTGAATTTCCAAGGCTCATAGACTAATAGAGTTCAAAGCTCTAGAACAAAGCAGTTAAATTGACAAAGATTTTATCACATAAACCCCAATTCAACCCTCATTCAACCCTTATCCAAACCTATCCCTATAATTTGTAAATTTGTAGCAATTTCGACAGCTTTGCTTTAAATTGTAGTTCGTGTGTGTCCCTTGTTATTATTCCAGTTGTAATTGAGAGCTGCATACAAAATGACAAATTCCATAATCCTGTTGCATTTATTATACGAGTACACTGATAAAAAAGATGTTCTAAAATCAAGATTTTGGTTTCAGAACCAAAATTTGAAGATAGATGGCTTAGAATTGAAAAAATATCAATTTTTCTAGGTGATAAAAATTTTAATGCAGAATCAATTTGGGCCAAATCATGCCAAAAATGATATTCCGCTTGAAAATCGGTTAAGTTTTGATAAAGTTATGAGAGATCAAAATTTTCGAAAAAATGTCAAGGGGTATGTATGGAAATTTGGATGATAGATGGTTTAGAATCAAAGAAATATAAAATTTTCTAGATGATAAAAATTTGAATGCAGAATCAATTTGCTGCCAAAATTATGATCAAAATGATATTCCGATTAAAAATCGGTTAAGTTTTCTTAATGTTATGTGAGATCAAAGTTTTCGAAAAAAAGAAAGTTCTTGATTTTAGAAGTTGATCTTTTTTCGCAGTGTACTCGTATTTACAGTGTCAGCGACTCTGACTAAAAGTATCGTTCCACAGCTGAGAGAAGCAACAAGGGAAGTCTTCTCTCTGTAAGTCTCTCGCCTTGTGATTTAATTCCCCTGAAATACCTTGAGGTTGCTAAAGAAAATACAGTTGCACTGCTTCTTATAAATGTTTTACTTATATTTGATGTTTACTTCTTGCTTGCTTACATTTCAGTTCATTATTATTTTGATTCCTTCTTAAGTTCTCATATAACTTCCCGTTTTACATTTCGCTTCGCTTTTCTGTTATTTATTTGTACTTTGTTATTTTGCTTTCATTATTTATTTACACTTTCGTATTTTTGCCTCAGCTTCATTTGTTTTTCTCATGCCCCTTAGTCATCACTTCTCGGTTTGCTTCTTTCATGCTAATAAGTTTATATATTTAAGTTTTGTTTTCTTATCGCTTCTCACTTATTTAGTTATTTTGTTTATAGTTTTTATAAATATTTATTTGTCAAATCACTTTTTCCTAGCTTTTTCCTTTACTTCTCATTTTACTCACCGTTTTGGTTCAGAATTTGCTTCAATGGAGAAGTTACTCCATTAACTCGGATCTTTTCAAAACTTCTCTTTGCTCTTTTCCTTGTTTCTCCTTTTGCTTTAAGTTATGCTTCTCTTTTTGCTTCTCACCTTTTTTCAGTTTGCTTCTCACTTTGCTTCTCTCTTTGCTTTTCACTGTGCTTCTCACTTTGCTTCTCTCTTTGCTTTTCACTGTGCTTCTCTTTTTGCTTCTTACATTGGTACTCAGTTTGCGTCTTACTTTTTCTTTTATATGCTATTGATTTCTCTTTGCTTCTCACCTTGCTTCTCTCTTAGCTTCTTTCTTTGCTGCTCTTTCCTTCTTCTTTTCTCTTTGCTTCTCACAATACTTCTCTCTTTGCTTTTTACTGTGCTTCTCACTTTACGACTCAATTTGCTTTTCGCTTTCCTATCCTACTTTTTTTTACTTTGTTTTTCTCTTTGCTTCTCTCTTTGCTACTCATATTGCTTCTCACTTTAGCTTCTCACTTTGCTTTTAACTTTGCTTACAGCTTTTTCTTTTCCTTTACATCTCTCTTTGCTTTGCTTTCCTTTTCTTTTCTTTTCTTCTTTTATTCTCATTCAATTCTAATTTAAAAAGAAACGAATTTAACTTCTCTCTTTGCTTCTCACTTTCTCTGTGATGAATATGCAAAATTGACAAACGTTTTCGTTGCTGATTCGATCTAAATTTCAACAAGATTGAATTTAGCTTGATTTTTCTTTGCTTTTCCTTCTGTTTTCTTATCGGATGCCTGACAGATTGTTATTTAAATCGAATTCAATCCTGGTTGTTGTAGTTGTTTTTGTTGTAGTAGTAGTTGTTGTTGTTATGTTTGTTGTAATTGTTGTTGTTGTTGCTCATATCTTTAACAACTTTCGCTTTTGCTTCTGCTCGAGTTGATTCTATTTAGGATACCTTCTCTTTTATTCTATACATCTAACTATCTCTCTCTCTTACTCTCGCTATCTATCTCTCTCGCTCTCTTTCTTTTGCTACTCGACATTGATAGGGACACACTTGCATATATGAGTAGCTGAGTAACTGAGCCAAGTGGCAAGGCAGCAGCAGATGTTGCTGCTGTTGTTGCAATTCATGTTGCTGTTGCCACTGTTGTTGTTGTTGCCTCTTCTTGAGCCTCTAACAAGGTTACCTGGCCAACTAATTTGCATGAGACGTGACTGTACTCGTTGCCAGGCTCTTGTAGTGTTTGTTAGCAATTAACTGGGCCATTGTTGTTGTCAACAGCAGCTGTTGTTGCTGTTGTTGCTGCTGTTGCTGTTGCTGCTGTTGCATGAATTCTTGCACTTTGCATTGGCAATAGCCACGCAACGGCAGCTGCTTATTTTATTTGCTAATTGCAACACTCAACAGACAAGACGAGCAGCAGCAGCAGCTGAAGAAGAAGAAGAAGAAGAAAAGAACGAGCCCTCGACAAGTGCTCGACAAGTTTTGCAACAGCAACAGCAACGACAGCAACAGCAGCAACAACAACATTCTTGTCGCCAGAGGGCCAAAGCATCCTTGCAATCTGCCTTCTTGCCACGCCCCTTGCTCCTTGTTACGCCCCTTTGCTCCTTGTTCCTTTTTTTCGTTGCCTAGCTTGGCAAACAAATTAAAAGTGACGCATCTTCTTTTTCTCTACCACGTCTTCATCTTGCACGTTTGCCAGCTTTTTTTCCTATTTCTTTTCTCCTTTTTTCTTGCCTTTTTTTCAAGAATTTAGCTTCGCCTGTTTCTTCAGTTTTGTGCATTTCAAGCAACTCTTTCACTTACAGTCAGGCTCAAGTGAAGAGTGCAGCAAAAGAAAGAGAGGGAAACAGTTGCTGCTGTTGTGGGGATTCCCCTGTTTTCTTGCTTTCTAGCAGCCTAAACACAACACGCACTTGACTGCACATTCCACAATGCCAGCGGCTCGACATTAAACCCAAAACTTGATTTGAGTTGCAATTTTTATTTTAATTTGCCTAAAAAAATTCCATGGTTTTTATTTTAAATTGTTAACTAAATTGGTAATTTCTCTAAAATATACATTTATTTAATAACAATATGATAAGATCTTTCTTTTCAGTTGTTTATTTGTTCAGTGTTTTAATCAATCATTCATTAAAAGTCTTTCAGACTTTAATTTTAGGCACTTATTAATTTTATATTTTTACTAGTTTTATTTTAATATTTAAATCTTTTCTTTCATAACATTTTCTTTGCAGAAAATCTCAATTTGATCGCTCCTTTACATAAATGTTTAAGAATTTTATATAAATAACAGCTCGTTTACATAGAAGCGCAAATCTGTTAAGTTATTAACAGCTCCATTATATGTTAGTAAAAGCCTTCAAAAACATGTTAACTTATTAACAGTTCAAGTACATAAGAGTTAACATTAGAAGTTGGTTAAGATCTGTTAACTTTTATAACAGCTCATTTACATAAAGAGTGAAGGCTGTTAAAGTTTGATATTTAAATGACAGTTGATTACCATAAGAAAAAGCTGTTAACAGTTGTTAACTTGTTGAAAATTAAATTCAAAATGAGCTTTTCAGACAGACTTCTTCTGTATCTGCTTAAACAAATTTAAATCTCTAGTAAAGCTTAAATTTCTTAGCAACAATTGACAATACTAAGTGTCGATAACATTACACGGTAATTCTAAACTATTTTTAGGGATATTCTCAATAGCATAAGCATTGAACAATTGAAACAATCACAAGAATATCAGTTGGTTAAATGCGAATAAGCCAGAGTTGTCGCTAACTGGCAAATTGGGAATGCTAGAAAGCCAAAGACACTAAAAATCCTTATGAGAATTGCTAAAGAAAATGTCAAACAAGCTAATAACAAGAAGAAAGTGATAGAGAGAGAGAGAGAGAGAGAGAGAGATAGCAGAGGTGACTGTGAAAAGGACAGGCGAAGACATATTTAGCACGGCAGTTAAAGTCAACACGCATACGCCATGGTGTACATGAAAAGCGAGAGGGAGAGCGAGACAGAGAGAGACAGAAAGAGAGAGAGATAGAAAGAGACAGAGGAGAAGGAAGGTAATCCGTACAAAATACTTGTACATGTGATGCATATTTCATTGCATATCTGTATGTATTTGTATATGTATGGCCAGGGCCAAGTTTGGACATGTCTGCATGCATGTCTATGCATGTCTATGCATGTCCTATTTGCTATTAGATATTCATGTTTGCCAGTTTTCACAACTGATGTAATTTTCATATGCATCGATAGCAAAAGCAAATTGAATATGATAGAGTTAGAGCGTTGAAAATGTCAAAGGGTAGGGAAAGGAAAGGGTATAAGTAAGGAAGGGGAGGGGGAGGTAGGAAACCTGAACTGGCTATTTAAGTATGAATAATATGTAATAAACGCTTGTGCTTACAATAACAATAACAATGACATTGCTGATGACTTCATGATGACTTCATAATGTTGTTGGTGCTTAAAACTAATGTGATTTCATCTGGCAAAATCCACAGAGAGAGAAAGCGAGAGAGAAAGCAAGAGAGAGAGGGAGAGAGAGAGCATTGAGGGAGAGTCTTAAATGTTTTATAAATTGCTCATTTATGCACACACACACACACACACATATGTGTGTGTCCTTTGGGTTATATATGTGTGTGTGTGTGTGTGTGTGTGTGTTCATTACGCAATCAGCCAACAGGACAAAGTGTCCACGGGGATTGTCAGCGGCAACAAATTGACAGACAACGGCCCAAAAGCGTCCACTAAAACTGAACAGCGAACAGTACCGTGCTTAGAGGGAGACAGAAAGAGTGAGAGAGAGAGAGAGAGAGGGAGCGAACTTGGTGCTAAGAGAGTTGTTGGCTCCCAAAGGCGTTAGAGAATGTCAGCTTCATCTGTCAACTGACAACTGTAAATACCTATGTATGTATGTGTGTGTGTGTGTGTGTGTGCGTGTGTGTGTGTGTGTGATAGTGTTGTCAGTAATTCAAGGACTAAATTAGCTAATTTGCTAAAAAGAAATTGCTACTAAAGTGTTTAAATATTAATAAATTCCATTTACGAATTATCCAAGAATTTATAAGTACAAAAAATCACAAAAAATACTGCACTAAAAATCATAATATTCTTAATCGAATATATGTAGTAATTACAACAATAATACTAATGTAAAAGTAAGCACAAAAGATTAAAATATATTAGGGGCAGTAAATAACGATTATTTTGGTTTTTGGTCAAAATAACACTTTGGGTTTTATTTTTTATTTAAAAATAAAATAAAACTCAAGAAATAATCATTATTCTATGAGTTATTTTTTTTTGCTTAACAATAATGCTTTATGCCTGAGTTTTGTTTTTTTGATCAAAAGTAATCGTAAGTAAAATAATAAAACTCGTAGAAAAATTATTATTTCTTGAGTTTAATAATAAAACTAATAATGATGACAGTCCCTGAAATATATATATTTTTAATTTTAGAAGGCGTACATTTTTTAAAAATTAATTGTGAATTTTTTTTAAATATTTCAACAATTAAAGAGCCTTAAAAATTTACAGATTTTATACTACAAATAAATTTTTTACCGTTAAAAGGGTTTTTAAGAGCCTTAAAAATTTACAGATTTTTTACTAAAAATAAATGTTTTACCGTTAAAAGGGCTTTTAAGGATTTTCAAGTATTAGTTATCTATCTATTTTATCTATTTTAGACTTAGAATAGCTAATTCTAGCTATAAAATAGCTAAAATGACAACACTGCTGTATGATTGTGTGTTGGGTATCAGTGGCTCAAATTTCCACCTCTGATAAATTAACATAATTGCACAATTTTTCACAATATGACAGCTTCATAAATATTAAATTTTAATTAATTGAATGACGTTAAGAGTTGCATTTGCAACACTTGCCAAACATTTCTCTATCTGTATGTGTGCGAGTGTGTGTGTGTGTGTGTGTGTGTGTGTGTGTGTGTGTGTGTGTGTGTGTGTGAATTTAATGCTGGCAATTAGCGGACGCTCAACAGTATCATAAATAACAAACAATTAATCAAAGATGCGCAACACCAACAACTGCCAAAACTATATACAAAATGGCGACTGACATTTCCGTTTCCGCCCAAGCAAGAACAACAACAAGCACAAAAAAAAATATATGAGCTTTGTCTTGTCGTTGTCGAAATACCCTTTAAAGTTAGGTAACTATAAGAAATAGCCATATATCAACCAAAACAACCTTTTTTCCCGGTTCCGGTAAGTCCCGAAATAACTATTTCGATAAAATGTTCTATTTCAGTTTAAGGGGTATGTATGGAAAATTGGATGATAGATGGCTTAGAATCGAAAATATATCAAATTTTCTAGATGATCAAAATTTAAATGCAGAATCAATTTTGAGACTGAATCATGATTAAAACGACATTCCGTTTGAAAATCGGTCAAGTTTTGATAAAGTTATGAGAGATCAAAGTTTTTAAAAAAATGTCATGGGGTATGTATGGAAAATTGAATGATAGATGACTTAGAATCGAAAAAATGTTAATTTTTCTAGATGATAAAAATTAAAATGCAGAATGAATTAAAATGCCAAATCATGATCAAAATGATATACCGCTTGAAAATCGGTCAAGTTTTGATAAAGTTATGAGAGATCAAAGTTTTCGAAAAAATGTCAAGGGGTAAGTATGGAAAATTGGATGATAGATGGCTTAGAATCGAAAATATATCAAATTTTCAAGATGATAAAAATTTAAATGCAGAATCAATTTAGAGGCGAAATCATGATCAAAATGATATTCCGCTTGAAAATCGGTTCAGTTGTGCTCAAGTTATGATAGTTTGAAGTTGGTCAACTCTTTGATTAAATCTTTATGAAATTGATATTCAAATTGATGTACTTGTCTTTTATAGTGTATCTCATGGTAATAATTAACAATATGGTGTCGGTCGCAACGCTTTGATTAAGTGAACACATTGGAGTTGGCAATCAAAGCCACAGGCGTTCATCAAGTACAACGTGATGGGGAAAAGGACCTGCTGGGGATAATGCCGGTACAAATGTGTACATTTCCAAATTGGACACATGCACATATATTTGTGAGCAGGCATGTACATTGTACATATATTATTACGTTATTTTAATTTGTTTTTGTGCCCATTAAATCAATTAATTTATGCGCATAAATTTGGCCATTGTGCTGCTTTCAATGCCACTGAATAATGCATTATTAATGCATTAAATACTATAACTGCAATTTTCGTAACAAGAGCCCCAAAAGGGAGTTGCATTTATGATTTATGCGTGTTGTTACCCTGTTAAAGCAAGATATGTGTGGGTATGATGAGTGAGGGAAAGCATTGTTTGGCTACAAATCAAATTTGAATTGTGTTGTATACCCCTTAAACGTGGGCATGTGGGGTGGTATGTGCTACGATTGAGAAAAAATGCTATTTTAATAATTACTTTAAGCCCTGAAAATTATAAAATTAAATAATTGTAAGCTGTTTATGCCTCATTTGTTTGATTTAGAGTCAAATAACGTCTAAATGTTTTAAATTAATATGCAATACATATTATATGGCTCGATTAGGCGGTTGCCAAATATATTCGATATATTTGGCAGCTGAAAGAGAGAGATAGAGTGTATGAAAGAGAAAGCACGGTAATTGTGATGTCACATAACGCATAAAAATAATAACGCATATAAATAATGAAGCAAGGGAGTATATAAAACAAAGGAGTATTCAGTTACCAGTTATTGCCGTTAGAATTGATAATTACTAATTATAATCAGTTGCAATTCTGCATATAAATTTGATATTGTTCTCACTGTTGCTACAATTTTAATATTATTTATTTTGGCCTTGCAAGCCGCTTTAAATTTGATATTCTCAATTATTTTCCATTTTGGCCAGAATTTTTAGAGCAGGAAAATTGTGTAATGCAGTAAATATAGTGTTTAAGAAAAAACTTCCAGAAATGTGGAAGCTTTCATCCAAATATATGAAAGCTTCCACATTTCTGGAAGTTTTTTCGCAGTCGCAAAATTCGCCTGCCACAAATTTATTTCAATTTAATCAATTAATATTTTCCTCTTTTATTCAATTATTAAATTTACATGAGTTTCTGCATACCATCCTTTTAAGTTTCGTCTGCTGTTAACTAGTGTGATACTGAACAGTGTTGGTAAATTGCAGAATGCCTTTCGGCGGTTACGTAACTAACAGCTTTTGATCAAGCCAAAGCGCTTGCTGTTAATAACAGTCGACTGTTAACCGTGAATGGCAATAAAAGCGAAGAAGAAGCACGTGATTCTTGGAACTGACAGCGAGTGCCAAAAATACCAATTGAAATCTTTCTTTCTTTGTTTTTCAACTTGCACATATCAGACGCAATAATGGCTGCCAAATCGTACAAAACTGGAGATTTTGTATTTGCCAAAATGCGCGGATACTCGCCATGGCCAGCAAAGATTATAGAGAGCAATAACAATAACAACAACAAGTACAATGTGTACTTTTATGGAACGGGACAAACTGGCGCCGGTCTAATTCCAAAGAATATCTGCAATTATGTGGAGAATAAGGAGAAATTCGTCACTGCGAAGACTATGAAACGTCTGACGTTTTACAAGGCCATCGATGAAATTGAGAACGCACTTCGTGGCAAGGATGTGGCATTGATCGACTTGCCAAATACCCAAGAAATTTCTCAGCCAACTACAAAACCAATATTGAAACAAACACCAACATCATCAGGAAATTCTGTTGAAGAAGAAAATTTAAAGAAGCAAGTGCGATTTGTGGAAAGCGATGCAGAGGATTCTTCTTTAATATTATCGGATTACGATTCCGATGATTCCGATGAAACGAGCTCGATTTACAGCTCGGCTGCTGTTAATACACCTGTTAATACAGTCTCTACCGTACAGGTTAGTGAATATAAAAGAAATCAGTTAATATATAGATATAAAATATAAGATATGAGAAGGTATTCTAAATTTGTCACGATATGTTTATACATTATATTGTGTATTTCATATTTTCTAACAGCTGCTTATCAAATTTTATGAATTTCGAACTTTTATATGCAGCTTTAATAGAAACTATCGGTTCAAAATAAACATTTAGTATACGAACTTTTTTGTTTCGTAAAACATTAAAACCAATCTCGCTGTTTTTCTAAATATTATAATCTTACAGCTTCTGACCAAATTTGGTTAAAATCGGCTTGCAATATATATAGCTGCCATAGAACTATCGGTTCAAAATTAACATTTAGTATGAGAAACTTTTTTGTTTTTCGCAATATCTCAACCAAACTCAAGAACTTTGTGCTCAGTACTGTTTCTTAGCTTTTGACCAAATTTGTTTAAATATATCATAAAGCTTTTGTAGAACTATCGGTTAAAAATCAACCTTTTGTTTGAACAACTTTCTTGTTTTTTAAAATATCTCAACCAAAGTCACAGATTATGTGTTTTATGTTGCCTTTTAACTACTGACCAAATTTGGATAAAATCAGTCTTCTATATCATATAACAGCAATGGGAACTATCGCTTGAAACCCAGCCATTAGTATAAACTGCTTTTTTTTTCATGTACTTATTCTATACATCTATCGACAGGTCGCTGCAAAAAATCTAGTTATGGTCTACATACCCACGACCGAGACTCTGGGCATTAAAATCGACTATGGGAAACCAGAGAGTTTTGAAAATGTCGCCGCGGAAGTGGCTTGGATGAAAAAAGCACGTGAGGAGGCAATTGAATTGAAGCACAAATTGGAAAGCGGACAGATTGATGCTGAATCAATGCCAGGCAGGTTTATAATCGATCCAAAACCTGAGGAAATACCCAAGGAGGAGGCAGAGCGATTCTTTGCGGAATTGATTGGCATTGAGGATACCCTGTTAACAGAGCGAAAGTTTGTACAACTATCATATGAATTGAAAGAGTGCTTGGGAAGATCGCAGGCCAATGTGGGCAGATCTCTGCGCATACTTGAAGACTTAAAAAAATTAAATTTTACTCAATTAATGCTGATGCGCACTCCTGAATGTGTGCAGATAATTGAAAAGGTGCGTCGCTACACGGGCAATTTAAAAAAATGGAAACTGAACGCATCCGATCAATTGGAGTTTGACACATATGCAAAGAAAATACGTGATCTTTCAATTGCCATTTATAATGGCTTCAAGTTACTCATCAATTCCGAGTCTGTTCCAGACGATAAATTCCGTAAGGAGTTTAACAAGCAACTTCGTCTCTTCAAAAAATTGACCAGAAATACAAACGTGGAGGTCTGCTCGGCGATGAGCCAGCTTACTTATAATAATCTAATAAAAACGAAGACGGTAAATAAAAAAAAATCTAAATAAATATATATACAAAGGTTTATATGAAAACACGTGTACTCAGGAACAATAATTGAATAATTGGTTTGTTATTTTATTTTTTTACTTTGTATACAACATGTATTTAAAACGAAAAACATTTAAAGACATAAACTAGAATTTACAAGAATGTTTCTTATACACAAATATAAACAATCATTGTAACAATTGAAAGACATTCACATATTTAAAATAAACAACACACTACAATATTTGTGGTTTATAAATAGAGAGCACAAATTGTTAATCAAAACAAATATAAATACAAAGGCCTAAATGAAAACACGTGTACTCAGGAACAATTGTTGAATAATAATCTAATAAAAACCCAAAATGCGGTAAATAAATTGAGAACACAAATTGACAATCAAAATACATAAAATTAGAAAGTTTTATATGAAAATATAAATAAAAATAATTGGTTTCATATTTTTCTTTATTCTTTTATTGCACATTATATAAAACATGCATTTAAAGCGAATAACATTTAAAAACATGCACAAGAATTTACAAAAATGTTTTTTATACACGAATATGAACAACCATTGTATTAAATAAACAATATTCACATATTTAAAATAAACACACTACATTATTATCTCAATTGTTTTGTTATTATTTTTAATTTTCTAATCATTTCTTTTAATAAAAAACAATAATAATAATAATGATAGTAAATATGTAGATAATGATTACATAGCATTTGAATCGGCTTGCAGGCTTGATTTAAATATTAAATATTTCAATTATTCAACCACAAATGACAAAAATTCAAAACATACAAAAAAGGCGTCAAAATGTGCGGGTCATTGGGTTAAATGTGACACAAATACACACACACACACACACACACACACACATTCACATACATATACGCATATGACCGACATTTTGTTAAAAGTTGAGTGGGTAAAGGAAACTCGGGAAAATTGTCTCAAGCAGGCGCTGAATAATTTAAGAACATTATCAAAATGAGGCAACATAAAAACCGCACACAAATTGCTGAAAATTGACCGCACTTAAAGCACACAAATATACACTGTCACACACAGACACACATACACACACACTCCTACCTGCAATACAATTTAAATATTTAATTGCAAGCACAATTTTAAATTGTGTTAAAGCAAAACCCAAGCACAAAAAAAGCTATAAAAAAACGGAAATTGCGGTTAAAAAATAACAACAACAAGAAAATACAAAAAGCAAATCAGAAAAATGGCCGCTAAATGCTGTGTTGACGCCATTTTGTTTGCTTTGTTGCAGCGTTGACCTTTTATATAAACTTTGCCGAGTGTCGCTTGTAAAGTTTGCAATTGGATATGCTGAAATTCTTTATTAATTACCATTTAATTACTCGGGTAATTAAAGAAATAATTATAAGAGAAAAGCATGTAATTACAAAGGCAAACGAATTGAAATGTTGCAGTTTGCAATTACTTGAGTAATTACACAGGTAATTGTAACTAAAAATTTCAATATTTGTTGTTTACAATTACTTGAAGAATTAAGTTTGTAATTACACAAGTAATTGTAACTAAAAATTGGGTTATTTGTTTAATCAAAAGGGAAAGTGCAGTTATTAAATGGTTAATATTGCCATTTCTTGGTAATTCGCCAATTACTTGAGTAATTGAGGCTGAAAATGATTGTAATTTGCTTCAGTAAACCAGCAAATTGAGCTGCCCTTGCATAAGGGAGGCCTCTGTGTGTATGTATGTGTGTATATACATGCATGTGTGCGACATTTGAGGTGCAATGCGCTGTGTGTGTGTGTGTGTTTGTGTGTGTTGCATGCCTTGGGGCTGTGTGCGGCACAAAAGCAAGAAGGTGACCTGATTGAGTGAAGAGGGCGGTGCATAGGCATATGTAAAAATATACATATACACACACACACCCACACACATACTCCCATTTTATACACACTTTGTCTTATAGTTCTCTTGAGTGTTGCGCTGCAAAGTAGGCAACAAAATTATGTAAGCAAAATGAATGAAATAAAAAAGTATAAAGAAAATGCACAGCTTAAAACTGATGACATTGCTCCCGTGTGAGTTGGTGTGTGTGTGTGTGTGTGTGTGTTGTGTGTGTGTGTGTCATGACGTTGTTTGCTGCAAGTTTTGTCGCAACGAACATTTTTATGATCCCGCACATTCACGTGTCGCATATTCATTTAAATTTCAATTTAAATATACACACACACAGAGATGGAGTGTATCTATGTGTGTGTGTGTGTGTGTGTGTGTAAGCCACAGTTAAGTGGCCGCAAATGTTGCACTCAAAGTTGCAACGTTGCCAAAACGTGAGCACATCATTTGAATAACTTTGCAACTGCTCATAATGAGCTACTCATTACTCATTAAACGTTACTCGTTACTCGCTACTCGTTACTCACTACTCGTTACTCGTTACGCATTGCTCGCCATTTTAGTGTTTACACACCGTTTCTCACGCACTCAACAGAAACACTTAGCCAACACTTGTTTATTTAGTGCAACAACTACCTTAACTAATTGGTTTAACATGTAGTTGTTGTGGTAACTAAAAGAAATCAACTCGAGCATTCGCATTTATCAAATATGCAAGAGTTGAAAGTTGCCAGAAGATTTAGGTCACAAAATTGTCCTTAAAACAAACGAATTTGAAATATTTTTGTAAGCGTAATGAAAACAAAAACAAATAGCAGTATAATTTATAGTAAACCTAATATATCTAGATGGCCAAAAAAAAGCAAAAACTAGATTAATAAAATTCAAAAAAACAAATTAAGAGCACAAAAATAGGAAAAATTTAAATCATTTATTTTATTTTTGATTCATTTGATGTCCTGTTAAATTTTCTTTTGAAATGGAAATACATTTATTTTATTTAATTTTGCAAATTTTTCTCAATAAAACAATAATCACATGAACACTCAATTTATTTCCAAAGATTTTTTATAAGTGGTACAAGAAAATGTATTGTTTTTTTTTGTTGACTGGTATTTTAGAGTATTTCTTGAGCTTACTCAAATTATATAGAATTGAAAGTAAAAATGTCCAAAAGCCGAAATCTATAAAGGCTTCGAGCCTTTAAAAACCACAAGAGTCTGAATAGAAATTTTGAAAAATGACAACTAATCAATAGGTATGTTGTAGTTCTTCTACATTTTTCCCAACTCTTTGTCATTCAAAATTATTAGTTCAGCTCAAAATTGAAGCTCCAAAACCGATTTTCGGTAATAAAAACGAATATTCCTTTGACTTTTATTGTAGAGGGCAAAGCAAATAAGAATGATATTTAATTATGAGCAAACACTCAACTGGCAGATACTCTGTAATAAGCTGTTAAATGAGAGTTTGTGATAGAAGAAAGATTTAAGTTTTATTTAAATTAATTGAGGATATAAAACTTGATTTTCTTGTTCTTTTTCGTTTACAGGGTATAGTATAGACAGTCTTTGGCATGCTTTTTGCTGTAGCTACGATTATTTTGAATTATTCTCTTCATTTAATGCAGCAGCAGCAGCAGACCGAAAATACTAAAAACCAGAAAACCAAAAACCAATCAGAGCAACGAAACAATACAATTTCACAAGCCCACACACGCACACACGTATACACATATATATACACATACACACGCCCACAGCGAGAGGCGTATAACTAATTATTTGCCAGTAGAGGGCGCCATACAGTGCGTATGAGTGACGCCTGCTGGCATTGCGTATACGCCATGGCGTACAAAGCGCAATGCGAACGTTCGTTTGTTTTTTTCAATTAGAGTCTTGTAAAAATATTGTCGAAAAACGTTCGAAATGTGCAGAAATGCATACAAAGTTGCCACGGTCTTATCTCCCTCTCCCTCTCTCACTGCCACTGCCTCTCACTCTCTCTTTCGTTTTCCGCCTGTGCTTGTGGTATCAGTGTTGCCAGAATTTCGATTGTAAACTATCTTCTATGTATTTTAAATGCAGCTTAAAATAGCAAACAAATTAAAAAAAGTGCTCAACAACTAATATTTACTTAAATACAATTTAATTTATTATCCTTTGCTGGGTTAAAAAATATATATATTTTTAATTTCGACTTTTTCTAATTTTTGTCGTGTAATCCTTTTTAAACATATTTCTTTTCTTCCAGTTTTTATTTTTAAAATTTCTACACTTTATTTGAATTTTTTATTAATTAATTTTTAATGTCCTTTTTTTATACTATTTAAAATTTATAATAAAACTAGATGAACAGCTCTTAGCTGTCATTTAATAATCTATATGTATAAAACTGCTCATTCATTCACTGATTTTCCATTGCACAGGCCAAACCGCTGAAAGTGCATAGTTGAAATTTGAACACAATATATCTAAGATAAAATAATATCTAAGATATCTATATATAAGATTATTTCAACGGGAGATAAGACGGCGTTTTGGATAACTCGACCTGCAAGTGCGTTTAAATCGAGGTCAAAGTTTGAAATTATTTTGATTTCATATAGCAGTTTTTGGTCAGCTATTTGGTCAGCTGTAAAAGTAATGCATACATTTTAAATATAGTCGAATTTGTAGCAATTAAGTCTTGCTTTAAAATGGCTAAAATGTCAACACTGTGTGGCAGTGGCAGCAATTGACAGCGACACACATAAAAGCTTTTAAATCTTAATAAATCTTGCATACAATTTCCAAAAAGTAAAAGCAACAACAGCGAAGAAGCAGAGCAGAAGCAGATGAAGAAGAAGAGGAGAAGAAGCAGAAGAAGAGGAAAAGAAGAAGTTTCTTTTCGCGGGGCGTAACCGAGTGACAATGATGTGGCATAGATTGTGGCACAGCAGCAGCATTGAGTGGGGAGTGTGGCAAGTCTGAGGGGGCAAAGTGGGTTTTTGGTGTGGCATTTGGGGCAACTGTCTGTGAGTTAAGCTGCTTCAACATTTTTGGCAACTGGCAACTGGCAACTGTAGCTGACACGCACATCGAAGCTGGCTGTGTGTGTGTTGCAGGCAGCTGTGGCAACTAGCAAGTGGCATGTGGCACGTTTGGGTGACTGCCACAAGTCAAAGGCATTGCTTGCACCTTCAGCTGCTGCTGCTTGCAACAGCAGGTGGCAGCTGCAACCTTTCTCTCCTCTCTCTCACTCTCTCTTCTTACTCTTCCCGAACTTTTTCTTCTTCAGCTTCTTCTTTGATACCTTTAGGTCTCATGATATATAAATATTTTTGCATTATATTTGATGTCGTGCCGAGATTTTCTTTTATGTATTTATTTTTCTTGCTTTATTCTTGCTTTTTCTTTTTGCTTTCCTTTTTTGTCTTTTGCACAAATAAATATCTCGTATTTTTTATACATTTTTATTTTGAGATGTTATATATATTTTTCATATTTTGTTATTTAAATTGTCACGTCATCTCTCAGAAGGAAATTTTTAGGATTTTATATGAATCGATGAAGATATGAATAAGTTTATGAAGTGATTGAGTTATTTCTGCTCACTTGTGACAGCTTGAACGTTTACGAAAGACAGGGCAAAGAGGAAATTAAACAATCAAAAAAAAAAAGAGAGAGAGAATATATAAAGATGATATGGATAAAAATATTGAGTATCAGTACATCAAAGTAGTAGCTGTAAAAAATTAAAAGAGAAGGAAAAAGAAAGTACAAAAGGAAAAGAAGAGAGAGACAAAGAGGTAAGCACGACAAATTAATTACACAAATATTGACAGGCAGAGAGGGACACAAATGGGGCAAAAGATACGGAAAAAAATACGGGATTAAGACAATAGCACAATTACAAAAATACAATATGTAAGATAAATAAACAAGAGAGCAATTTTTAAAAGAAAACGAATGAGTAAGTGTGAATAAGTAAGAATGAGTAAGATAATTGCAGCATACACAGAAAAAGAAAATCTATATATATTTAAAATTCTTTGTCCTGACTGACTGACTCACTGAACATTGCACTGCTCATACCATAAGACCTAGGAGGCTGAAATTTTTACACAACATCGAAATATTTCTTGAGAGCCTAATAAAAAATCGTGCTTGATTAAAGTTTTTTGTACTTGGCTTAAGAAACTTCAGAATTACAGAAGGACTGATGAAACCATTATAAATTTATTTAATGCCAAAATCACAGCATTTGTTTTCTATATAAAATAAGAGAGACGACGCAATCAATCATTTTTTATAATGTTGTTAACAAAATTCTTAAATGGATTTCAAAAAATCTTTTTAGCTTTCAATCAAAACTTTGAGAACACTTCAAGTTTTTCGCTCGCATAACAGAAAATCAGACAAAATGCTTCAATCAGAAAACATAAAACTCTGTTATCGATAGTTTCGATCAAAAGAATGATTCGCAAGATTAGGCTCTCAAACGATTGCCAAGGAAACGACAAGAAAGTGAGAGAGAGAGAGAGAAACAGAGACAATCAGAGAGCGAGAGAGAGGCACACTGGAGAGAAAGAGAGGCATAGACACAGGCAAAGGCGGCTTTTCATTTGTTTGGTGCAGTGTTGTGCAATTTCTGCAGCGACGAAGGCAAAGTTGTTGAGTGCAAAAAAGTGTTGCCTACTTTGCAGCGCTTGCCATAAAAAAATGTCTGCGAATAGTAGAAAAATAAAAAGAACTGAGGCAAGTTGCTATTGCTGTTTCAGTTTGGAGTTTGAGTTTTGGTTTCAGTTTTTGCACCCTGTATTTTAAAAATACAACGAGTCTTTTAAATTTATTAAAAGAGAAATAGGCAGAAAATTGCTTGGCAGACTTCATTTAAATATACCATATATAAATATATATTAATCTTCAGCATAAATTTATTTTTAAATTTTAGTTTGCTCTTATTTATTGTCAAAATAAATACAGGGTGTTTTCTTTTTGTAATAAAGGAGTATATATTTTGGGTAAAAAGCCACAGTTTTATCATAATATAGTTCTCTAGTTTTATGTTTTAACAATGTCTGATTTACTCAGACGTATAAGATTAATACAGGGTGTCTCACAGCTGAGTTTGTTTCTTTTTTTTTTGAGTTTTGGTAGTAGTTTCTGTTTTCAGCATAAATCTGACGTTGTTATAAAGTTGCAACTTGGTGTTGTTGTTGCTGTTGGCAGACTTAATTTAAATATATCATATGTTAATCATCAGCATAAATTTATTATCAAATTTTAGTTTGCTTTTTTTGTTGTCAAAATAAATACAGGGTGTCTTTTTTTTTTTTTAAATAAAGGAGTATATATATTGGATCAAAATTTATAATTTTATAACAATATAGTTTTATGGTTTAGCCAAAGTCTGATTTACTCAGATGTATGAAGATTAATACAGGGTGTCTCATAGCTGAGTTCGGTTTTTTAGGTTTTCGTACTAGTTTCCGTTTTCAGCATAAATCTGACGTTGTTATAAAGTTGCTACTTGGTGTTGCTGTTGCCGTTGTTGTAGTTGTTGTTGTTGTTATTTGTGTGCGTTGCTTTCAGTTTTGAAATGGTCTATACAATGTTGCCTCTGTGTGTGTGTGTGTGTGTGTGTTTGTGTGTTTGTGTGTGTGTGTTTGCTGCTTTTACGTGTATAAATTTTGCACAACTAACTGCGTCACATTTTGCATAAGTGATGAGATCGATTTCCGGTGATGGTGCGTGATGTTAAATAAGTAGAAGCATAAGAAGAAGCAGAAGGAGCAGCAACAGCAACAACAAAAGCAGCAGAAAATGCTGAACAACAACAACAGCAACAACAGCAATAGCAACAACAATGAGCGAAAGCAACGTGCCAAAATCTTTAGGGCCAACACAAGTTGCCAAAGATTGTCAACAGTTATTGCTTCGCTGCTTGTGTGTGTTGTGTGTGTGTGTGTGTTGTGTGTGTGGGTGTGTGTGTGTGTGTGTGTGTGCAATGAACCGCACAGCAACTTGCAACTTGAAGCAGCAACAACAACAGCAACAACAGCAGCTGAATAAAATAAACCAAAAGTGCCATAAAATGTTTGCACAGAGTTTTTCAGCTGTTTTTTGGCGCTTGGCTTTTCGCAACGCCAAATCCTGCTTGCTTTCTTCTCCTGCTTCCTTTCCCCCGTCTGGCTTTATCCCCCTCCCCCTCCCCTCTCATAACAAGCCATGACCATTCATCCATTGCCAGAAAATTCGCATCGCACCTTTGCTGCATGTTTTGTTGCTTATTTACGTTCATTTTGCCCGTTTTTATACACGCCATTTATTTTCGTCTCTCTCTTTTTTTTCTTCCGACTTTTCCGGCGTTTCTTCTTCTTGTTTTCTTTGGGATTTTTTTTTATTTATGTGAAACTACCGGTAGCTGCAGCAGTTTTCCTGTATTTTACTCTTACGCGTGGATATTATAATTCTGTTGTATTTTAAGTAACATATTCAGCAGCGATAAGAAGAGTAAACTTTACTATATTTAAATTATGATATTATAATTTTTTTGTATTATAAGTAACATATTCAGCAGCGATGTCTCTGACGATAAGAAGGATAAATTTCACTATGTTAACTCAGCTTCTAGTGAAGCAAATGTCTTTAAATTAGAATTAAAATAGGGGCAATAGAAAAAAATAAAATACGTTATAAAGATTTGATTTACTGTGAAAACTTGACATTTAAAATTTGTTTTTCTTTTTTTTTAATGCTAATGCCAATGCTAATGCTAATGCTAATGCTAATGCTAATGCTAATGCTAATGCTAATGCTAATGCTAATGCTAATGCTAATGCTAATGCTAATGCTAATGCTAATGCTAATGCTAATGCTAATGCTAATGCTAATGCTAATGCTAATGTTAATGCTAATGCTCATGCTCATGCTAATGCTAATGCTAATGCTAATGCTAATGCTAATGCTAATGCTAATGCTAATGCTAATGCTAATGCCAATGCTAATGCTAATGCTAATGCTAATGCTAATGCTAATGCTAATGCTAATGCTAATGCTAATGCTAATGCTAATGCTAATGCTAATGCTAATGCTAATGCTAATGCTAATGCTAATGCTAATGCTAATGCTAATGCTAATGCTAATGCTAATGCTAATGCTAATGCTAATGCTAATGCTAATGCTAATGCTAATGCTAATGCTAATGCTAATGCTAATGCTAATGCTAATGCTAACGCTAATGCTAATGCTAATGCTAATGCTAATGCTAATGCTAATGCTAATGCTAATGCTAATGCTAATGCAAATGGTATTTCAATGCTAATGCTAACACTATTCTATGCTTGTACTGATGCTAATCTAATACATATATGTTTACTAACTGCTATGCTAATGCTAATGCTAATGCTAATGCTAATGCTAATGCTAATGCTAATGCTAATGCTAATGCGAATGCTAATGCTAATGCTAATGCTAATGCTAATGCTAATGCTAATGCTAATACTAATGCTAATGCTAATGCTAATGCTAATGCTAATGCTAATGCTAATGCTAATGAAAGGGTATTTCGACTGTAGTAACACTATTTTTCTTGTACTGTTGTATATATGCTATATGTTTACAAACTGTGTGCCACAAGCAGCTGCCCCAACTGGATTGTGGAAATGGGGGTGTGTTGGGGGGTTGCTCAGGGAGAATATGTAGGGACTTTAGGGAAAAGTGGCTACAGTAAAACTTATGCGTATTCATATAAATACTGATTTAATAATTTGCTTAGTTTATGACTTGACACAAGATCTTAAGGAATTGCAAGGAAACTAGCATAAAGTTCATGTTGCATGCAACTAGATGTAGCACTTGCCCCACTTGCCACTTGAAGCTGCAACTTTAGAGCATGTTGTATATTTTTTTTCTTTATAAAGCTTATACTTTAAGTATTTAATTTGAAGGCAAAGTTTGAGTTTTAGCCAAATGTTTAGGCATTTTATGATGAGCATTTTGAATTTTGCATGACAACAACAACAACAATGAGACTAGCAATAACTGAATTTTGTTGTTGTTGTAGTGGTTGTTGTTGTTGTTGCTGTTGTTGCTGTTGCCAAATGATGTAAAGTAGGAGGCAAGAGACGACCGCATGACACATAAAAACTGACATGAAACTGCCCTTAACGAGCGCATAAATCTTTAACTGGCCTGCACTAGAGAAAGAGAGGCATACACAGAGGGAAAGAGGGAGAGAGAGAGCAAGCAATGAGTGTGTGGGATGAAAAGGAGGCGTAACAGTTGAGGAGCAGTTGGGAGGGGGATTTGTTGTGATGATGCCAGTTGAGGGGCGGCTTTAATTTTGATTGTGCACACATTGCAATTGCCAGTGTTTGAATGTGTAAGTGTGTGTGTGTGTGTGTTTAAGTATTTCTTTGTGTGGGAGTGTGTTTACACACAGAAAAAATATAGGAACCAGGATATAGACTATAAAACATTGTTATAAAATATTTCAACAAATGTTTGACAAATTTCAAACTTTCATAACTTTATCAAAACTTGACCGATTTTCAAGCAGAATATCGTTTTTATCATGATTTGGCCACTAAATTCATTCTGCATTTAAATTTTTATCATCTTGAAAATTTGATATATTTTCGATTCTAAGCCATCTATCATCCAATTTTCCATGCATACCCCTTGACATTTTTTCGAAAACTTTGATCGCTCATAACTTTATCAAAACTTGACCGATTTTTAAGCGGAATATCATTTTGTTCATGATTTGGCCTCTAAATTAAATCTGCATTGAAATTTTTACCATCTAGAAAATTTGATAAATTTTCGATTCTAAGCCATCTATCATCCAATTTTCCATACATACCCCTTGACATTTTTTCGAAAACTTTGATCGCTCATAACTTTATCAAAACTTGACAGATTTTGAAGCGGAATATCGTTTTGATCATGATTTGGCCTCTAAATTGACTCTGCATTTAAATTTTTATCATTTAAAAAATTTGATATATTTTCGATTTTTGTCAGATTTTCTATACTAACCCCTTAACATTTATTCGAAAACTTTGATCTCTCATAACTTTATCAAAAATTGACCGATTTTCAAGCGGAATATCGTTTTGATCATGATTTGGCCTCTAAATTGATTCTGCATTTAAATTTTGATCATCTAGATAATTTGATATATTTTCGATTCTAAGCCATCTATCATCCAAATTTCCATACATTCCCCTTGACATTTATTTTCGAAAACTTTGATCTTTCATAACCTTCTTAATTTAAGAATAATTTGCTGAATGCACGTTACAAAAATATATGCTTAAGTCCAGAATTTTTAAGCTCGAATGTTGATGTTTTTTTCTGTGTATGTGTGTGTGTGTGTTTGTGTGTGTATGTGTGTGCTTTGTGGCAGTCAGCACTTTTTGGGCTGTGCGCTTATTTTGTAGCATACTTTTTGGCATGCCATTAATTTAATATGCAGCAAGAGAGACAGCTAGAAAGAGAGAGAGAGAGAGAGAGAGAGCACTAACTCTATGCGTGTGTGAGTAAATGTGAGTGTGTGTGTGTGTGTGTGTGTGTGTGTGTGTGTGTGTGTGTGTGTAATTGCGCGCACAGCACTTAAGTCATGTCCCAACTGTGTGTGTGTGTGTGCAACTTTAAATGCTTATTTAATTGTGTTAAGTGTCATTTACACTGCACGGAGTACTCACACACTCACACACGCACACTCTTACAACATAAACACACACACACACACAACACTCACACACACTCACAACACACACATGCACAACACGCTTCTGATTTTTGCTTTGCGCCATTTTAGCGGCAAAACTTTTAGCTAACATTTTAATTTATGTTGTAGTACTCAGAGGCATTGCCACGCCTCCTTCCTAAATCCCCACATCCTTCCAGACACTTCCACACACACAAACACACATATACACACTCATATTCACTGCCACACACACACACACACATATGCAATAAGCGACGTTGCTGTTCAGTTTTTGAAATTAGTTTCAGTGCAAAAGTTGCAACGTCTTCATTACGCACAGATAAACGCCAAGGCACATATGTGTGTGTGTGTGTGTGTGTGTGTGTGTGTATGTGTGTGTGTGTGTGTGTGTGTGTGTGTGTGTGTGTGTGTGTGTGTGTGTGTGTGTGTGTGTGTGTCTGTGTGTGTGTGTATTTGTTGAGCTCCAGACAGCTTGTCAGGCAGTCGCCGTCTCTGTCACTCATTCACTCACTCACTCACTCACTCAAACGTTCCCTGAACTCACACATTGCATTCAGGTTTTATTTTGTTCTGCACTTGCAAATACCCTGTACAAAAAAATGCACAACAATAAGGTATACCAAACCACATTTCAAACATTTTTAATAGCTTTGAAATAACTTTTTTTTCCAAAGATTTTTATTTTTTTATTTTATTTTTTAAAGCAGTTTGCAATTAAGAAAATTAAATTAAGATAATAAAAAAAATCTAAAAATTGTATTAAAATTAACAATTTTAATAAGAAATTAAGAAAACTTTTGACAGCAAGTCAAATAAATTAAAAGATTAAACAAAAATTGATCAAATTTGTCATAATCTTAACAAAGATAATTATTAATTTTATGCATTTAAAAAATTTAAAAAAATTGCAATTGTTGATAACTTTCGAATTTTACAATATGTTACACTTTTGTTTTCTATCTTTAATAGTTACCAATCTATAATGCAGGGTATCTCTCGGTCGCATACTTTGTTTTCTTGCATTGTTTTGGGCCAGCTTAGAGCAGCAACTTTGCCGCTGTCGTTTGCTGTGTCCCTGGTGGAAGTATTACTACTTTTTCCGAACTTTCCACTACTTTTTGTCATCACTAACTTATTTGCTACTATTTTCTTTTCTTTTCTTTTTTGAGCTACTACACTTTCGTGTACTTAAGCTAATTTGCATATTTTTCGACTAGTTTTGTCTTATAAATTTTCTTTTGCGCCGCTGACAATGCAAATTAACGTTATTTAACACTGCCCCAAAAAATAGGGCTTTATTTTTATTCTCTAGCTAAATGCTTGGAACTTAACTTGGGGCATTAAGCTTAGGAAATTGAGCTTGAAATGGATTTAAAAATAAAGCGAAAAAACTATGAAAATCTTAAAAAAAAAACGCCAAGAACAGTTTAATTTTAATTTAGATAGATAAATAGGTATTCATAAATATAGAGCCATAAAAATATTTGTAAATAAATAATATATTAAATAATCATATTCAAAAATATAGAATTATAAACATATTAGTATAATATATTTATATAAATAATTAGTAAATAAATTAATGAATAAATAAAAAATAAATTCAAACAATTTTACTCAAACTGAAGTCTCAATTGTGTAAATTTCATTACAAAAACAATACATTATATTCTTGAAAATAGCTTAAAAATATATATATAAAGTATCTTCTATCTATCTATCTATCAACTTTAATTTATAGAATATTAAGCCATAGACACTTTCAAGTAATTTTATTTGTGTTTATCTGCTGCAACAATAAATCAACAATTTACGATAAATATTTGAATTTAAATAATTTCATACAGCAAGATAAACTATTTAAAATGCTTTTAAGCTGTCAGTATTTAAATACCAAAATATGTAATGTGCAGTACATTTTTTAGTGGTAGTATGTTTTTGTCTCGCTTGCACCTGCGGCTGTTTGAGACCAAAAAAGCAAATTTATTTTGCTAATAAATTTCACTTAACCACTGAACCAAATAGACACACACATACACACACACAAACACATACTAGAGTAATAGACACACTCACACATACACATATATAAATATACATATACTTATATATATACATATAGCTATACATTGAGACTCTGGCAAATGTTTAATGATTAGCAAGAGCAAATTTGTTGTTGTTGTTGTTGTTTTTGTTGCTTGGCTTGTCTAGTAAAAGGAAGTGAGGGGTTGGGGGTATTTTGGGTACTAAGTCTGCTAACGGTTTCAATTTAAAATAACAAATAGTTTAAGCGCTTTCAGACTGGGCCGTCTAATTTGTTGCACACATAAATTAAAACGGCAAGCTAATAAATAACGGCTCATTAAGCTTACACACACACACACACACACACACACACACATACACTAATACAAAGAAGCGGCAACAAAATGTCTGCTGTGTGGCAGAGTGAGAGAGAGAGAGAGAGAGAGAGAGAGAGCGAGAGAACAGAAACCTTTGTCCTGTTCGTATTAAAATTAACTGCCCTTTGTGACCGCTTCCCCTCTGCCCCCTTTTGACCACCCACCCCCTCAACTGTCTACTGACCATTTCGTTATTTGCTTATGCAAATTGCATGGGCGTGGCAAACGCCCCCGCCCACCGTTAAGGCGCAACGCTTTAAAGCCAGTGCCAGTGTTGACAAACGCATAATAAAAACCGTAAATTTGACCGCTAATTATAAATCCAGCGTGGCCTTTGCGTGTATGTATAGTGTGTGTGTGTGTGTGTGTAAATGTTGCATTAATTAGCAAATTAAATGCATAAATTAGTAACGCAATCAATTTAAAATGCAACACTAATAAATTTTAGAGTTGCCCTTTTTGCTTTTGTGCTCAACTTTTAGGTAAACACTTTTATGCGTTTATTCAATGCCTCATTTTGCACTTTGTACCTCTTTTCCGACTTTTCCTCCTTCTCCTTCTCTTTCTCTTTCTCCTTCTCCTCTTCCTCCACTGCTTTATTGTAGACTCAACAATAACAAATTTACCAACACTTTCGACGATATTTAAAACATTTTGTTTGTGTGCGCCAAACAAACAAATAAAAAATTATAGCTTTGTTCAAGATAAACAAATTAATTTATTGTCAATGCATTGCTAATTAAATAGTGATTGGCTCATTAGCAATTGGTTAATAATTTAATTACAAGATAAATACAAATAATTAAATTATTATTTTGGCTCATTTATCAATTGTAGAAAATAAGAAATTAATAAAATAAAAATTAAATTACAAAATAAGTAAAAATATAATTTAAATAAAATTAAATAAACCTCAGGAAAAATCACTATCATTTAATGGCTAAAATTTTCTTAGCTTATCATTTTTTAATGGAAAGTTTATAGGCTTTTTTTTAGTAGCTTTAATAATAAATTGGGTATTTTTATTAAATAATTTCATAGGCTTAAACGAATCAAGAGAATTAGGAAAATAATAAGAAAAATAAATTCGTTAAAGATTTAAGATAAGACTTAAATTTTAATATTAGGTAAATTTAATAAAAAATGTAATATAAAATGTAATATAAAAAATAATATGCTCCCAAAATACAATTCGTATACATTTTTTGATATTTAATACAATCGATTTAATAATAAATTTAAATCAACTCATTTCATTACAAATTCAATTTAAAATATTAAAGAAAATTATGTTATATTTTTAAATGCATAAAAGTTAATAACATATTCAAATCTCTTTTCCTGCCAATTTATGTCAGTTCAGCTGAGAAACTAACTATTTAATCCTAGTTCAATCAATTTCAATCAATTGATTATTAAGCTTAAGGCTCAAGGCAATTGAATTTTGTGTAGTTATTAAATATTTTGTGTATATTAAATAATTGAAAATTGAGCTAAAAAGTAAAGAAACTGTTAAAGCCAAAAGATATATATGTGTATAAATAGCAGTTAAGCTTAATGCAAATTGCAGTTAGTAAAGAGATGTGCAAATGTGTGTGTGTGTGTGTTTAGGAGTGTGTGTGTGTGTGTGTTGGGTAATTACCGGTTGACATATGCTGATGAGTGTGTGTGTGTGTGTGTGTGTGTGTGTTTGTGTGTGTGTGTGTGTGTGTAGTTTATAGGCTGACATAGAAACTTCAGCTCGTACATAAATTATAATTAATTGAGTGTATTTTAACGGCATGATTTCAAACTAAACATGTGAAATGGTGTGAAATAATTTGGCAGTACATGTTGCCAATTTCAACGTACATACGTGCAACATTATCTACTTGCAACAGCAACAACAACAATGTGCCACATTTGTTTAAGCTTTTAGCATTTAGGTTTAGCTTTTAGTATTATGCAAAAGTCGCAGCAAATTATTGCGTATACGCCACATTGGGTCAACTCAAAGAGCAAGTGAGAAAGTGCGAAAGTGAAAGAGAGCGAAACCTTTGACGACCTCTTGTGAAGTGGAATTTCAAAAAAAAAAGAAGAAAGAAGAAAAAGAAGAAAAATAAGTAAAAGAGTCGACGACTTTTTGTCACGTTCATAATTGCATAATGTATTATGCAGATTTTGCATAACAAGTTGCCACACAGCAGGGAGCAAAAATCTGGCGATAGTTGTCGTCGTTTTGGAGAGATAGAAAGAGTGAGAGAGAGAGAGAGAGAAAAAGAGAGAGAGAGAGGGAGTTAGAGCTGCCAAAGCAAACAGCTCGCTGGTTAAAACAAAGGCCAAAAGTGTAAAAGAACTATGCTAATAGCTTGACTTGGCTTTCGCACTGAAAATATACTTTGAACTGAAGTCAGAGAGAAGGGAGATAAAGATAGAGAGAGGGAGAGAAAGAGACAAAAATAGAGAGAGAGAGAGAGGGGAGGGAAACTGAGATTGAGTCTCTGCTTTGTTTTTGTATCTCTTATTCTATACAGTTCAGTTCACTTTAGATGTGTATATATACTATATATA
This sequence comes from Drosophila falleni, assembly GCA_035045575.1. Lineage (NCBI taxonomy): Eukaryota > Metazoa > Arthropoda > Insecta > Diptera > Drosophilidae > Drosophila > Drosophila falleni. The sequence goes on from JAWNOV010000185.1 coordinate 17,911,486, forward strand.
ACGTATAGTAATTGGATCTTTGCAGTGGTTTAACTTAAGCTTAGTTCTGGTTTAATTTTGGCTCAGCAGCATTTTCTTTTCTATGAAGTCGTATTTGGTTAAAATTGAGAATAACCACAGCAGCTTTACTTTGATTAAAACTCTATCTTAGCTTTATGTTTGTATATGGGATAATGTGAGTATTAATTATGTCCAAATTAGTCAAAATATTTTATAATGTTAAAATTCAAGTTTCTTTAACGTAAGTAAAATTAAATGAATTCACACATATCCTTATTACGTTATCTATTGACGTAAGCTAACTTGTTAAAATCGAAAACGATACATCGAAAATGAAGTTTTAGTATGAAAAAGTTTTTTGTTTGTAGAGATATCAGAAGCAAACTGTTAGAATATGCATGGGCAAAATAGTGTTGCCTACTTAAATGGGCAAAAAAGTGTTGCCTTTTTTTGTGGGCAAAAAAATGTTGACTACTAATATGGACAAAAAAGTGTTGCCTACTAATATGGGCAAAAAAGTGTTGCCTATTTTTGTGGGCAAAAAAAATGTTGCCTACTTATGTGGGCAAATATAGGGTTGCCTACTTTTGTGGGCAAAAATAGTGTTGCCTACTTTTGTGGGCAAAAATAGTGTTGCCTACTTTTATGGACAAAAAATAGTGTTGCCTACTTATATGGGCAAAAATAATGTTGCCTACTTTTAAGCGTCACCTATAAATGCATTTTTATACCCTGAGCCCATTAAAAATGGGCAAAAAAGGGTATAATGTGTTAGGCAGAATGTATGTAAGAGGCAGAAGGGGGCGTGGCAGACCCCCAAAAGTATATATATTCTTGATCAGGATCAACAGCCGAGTCAATTGAGCTATGTCCGTCTGTCTGTCCGTCTGTTTACCAGAATCACTTTACATGATATTATTTTGCTTTACGTAATAATCTAATAAAAGTACAGTCTCGCCTTACGCTTTTGACTGATAAACGTAACAAGGCGAAAGCTAACGTTAATCTGATACTTTTTTAATTACGCAAACATAATTGGAATTATGTTTCGAGGCGTCAGTTTACGTCGCGTTACAGCAATAATCTTGAATAATAGTCTTACGTTTTTTGTAATTAACAGAAGTACGTAACGCAGCGTTAGTGTGACATAATTTGCAGTTGTCGTCATGCCACAAAGTTGTGGCTTATTCAATTGATAACGCGAACAAAACTCGCTGCCAGCCAAACAAAAGCACTCAGCAAAAGAGAGGAAGCAAAAAAGAGTATGAGAGAGAGAGAGAGAGAGAGAGAGATAGAAGAAGAGAGAAAAAGTGAAAGAGATAGCTCAGGTGGCGCACAACAACAACAGACAACGTGAATGAAAATGCGGCAACAGCAGAAACAGATTCATGCAATTTGCATATTTGCAACGACGCTGCGGTTTTGTCTTTGTCGTTTGCCAACACTGAATAGGCAAGAAGAAGCAGCAGCAGCAGCTGAAAGTCTTTTGCATATGCAAAGAGCAAAGCAAAAATCTAAAGCTGAAGCTGAAAACTGAAACTGAAGTCGCCGCCCACGTCGTGTCTTTGTTTTATTAAGTACTTCTGTTATTTTTATTATTTTTATTATTATTATTATTATTTTCTATGCTGCTTTTGCCTTTGCCAAGATGCAAACTCTGTGTTTTTTTTTTTTGTTAAAATATTTTAGAAGACAGCAGCAGTTTTTCTCGCCTTATTTTTTATTTTTTTTTCTTTTCGCGGTTTGTTTTTTGTTATTGCCGAGCAGCAGCCCAAAAGTGAACATACAAAAGACAAAGTAGCACAAATTTGCAGCCAGTCTTGCAGCTGCACTAAGAGTGAAGAGAGAGAGAGAGAGAGAGAGAGAGAGAGAGAGAGAGAGGCGTAGAGAGGGATAGAAGAGTGCCCTGCCGTGTCTTGGAGACGTGCATGCCACTAGGCAGTAAAGCAAAAGCAAAAGGCGCCAAAACTGAAAGCCTTTTGTGCCTTTCCCTTCTGCCCACTCAGATGGAGACGACAAGGAAATGCCAAGAACAAAAGAATCAACGCTTAACACAATTTTTTATACCCTGCAAATATGCAATTATGAGCAGTGGGTATCGACAAGAGAAAGAGTAGGATGAGAGAATATATGTACTAATTTTAAAGTTAAAAAAAAAAATATATAGTGTTGAAAAAAATTCAATTTTTCAATTTTGATTCAGAATTACTATAGAGGTAAAATTATGATTATATTGACATTTCGCAAGGAAATCGGTTTAGTTTTGACAAAGGTATGACAGTTTGAAGTTTGGGAAAAACCTTTAAGGAGAAGATATGGAAAAAACAATATCATGAAAAATATTAAAAAAAGTGGACAGTAATGGAAAAAAATTTAATTTTCCGATTTTAATGCAGAATTAAAATAGAGGTCGAATGATGATTAAATTGACATTTCAAAAGAAAATTGGTTCGGTTTTGACAAAGTTTTGACAGTTTAAAGTTGTTAAAAAACCTTCATGGGGAAGGTATCGAAAAATGACGTAGTATTATCAAAATAGCCTATTGAAAATTTATCCGAGGATAAGAGGTAGATTTCAGAATTTCTGACTATGATAAAAAATTTGTATTCGTTTACAAATTGAACTCCGTCAAAAAGTTAAGAACTGTTTAATAAAAAACTTTGAAGCTTTATAAAGCTTGTTAACAATTTGAAGCCGATTTAACTTTTTCTTTTATAGGGTATTGCTGAGTTCAGCATTTTTAAAGTAAGGCATACTTAGTAGATTTCTTTTTTCTAGTAGTCGTTTCAAGTAGATTGTGGCATACACACACACACACACAGACACACACACACACACACACACACACACACACTGACACAGAGCTCTCACCAACAGCAGCTGCTGCAAGAGGGTCTGATTATAGCAAGGGGTAGGGAAATGTAAGGGGGAAGTTCATGGGGGAAAGGAGGAAAGGGGGAAAGGCGTCTATGAGGATACGTCGTAACCATCGTCTGGTTTTGGAACGCGTCCGACATCGTCTGCTTCACATGTAGGACAACGTGAAAGTCGCCAATGCTGAGGCTTTCCTCACTTTTCTCTTCCCTCCCTTTTTCCCCTCTTTTTCCCACTCTGTTCCCTCTTTTCTCCCCCTCTTTTCCCTCTCTTTTCCCCCTCGACAGCTGCTGCTGTTGATAGAATTTATTTAGTTATGCACACCTTCATTTTTAAGGCCTTTTACGTGCTACACGAATTCAGTTTCAAGTGTCCGCACAGCGTGTGTGTTGTGTGTGTGTGTGTGTGTGTGTGTGTGTGTGTGTGCCACAAAATGTTTTTGGTGTCACGGTGCCACATGAAATTATTACAGTGTGTGTGGCAAAAAGTGGGCGTGGCTAAAAAAAGGCCTAAGCGGTTTATTGACATCCGTCTGACAAATCGAGGTTATTATTATTATTGCTTCTATTTATTGACCGAACTCGCGGCAATTTTGTATTGCATACTTTTTGGAGAATAAGTCGCTGCCAGACAAGGTCACAACAACAACAACAACAACAACAACAACAACAACCACCACAACAAACACAACAACAACAGCTGCAGACAAAATTCAACTCAACTCAACTGTTTAGAAAGTCTTGACAAGCTGCAAAAGCAATTGTAATACACACTGTCATAATCTGTAATAATCCCCGACAAACAACAAATTACACGCTTAAGCCAGTTGAGAATTATAAACGTAAGATGCCATTACAATTTGCCATGGATATTCGTACTTGGCTTTTCTTTTCTTTTCTATTCATATTTTATGGGACTTTATAAAATGTATTTTTTCATTTTGCATCTAAGCTAAGTATTTCTTAATATTATATTTCTTACTCTATCAGATTTAAGTAAACCAACTTAAGGTGAGTTTAAATAATTCTGAAAAAAAATGCTAAAATAATTCTGAAATGAAATTGGAACATGTTAAAGATTTTTACTTCTCATAAATCTGGGCTAAAGCGAAAACTGGAACATGCCTGCAACACAATTTTTTGCCCATATAAGTAGGCAACACTTTTTTGCCCATATAAGTAGGCAACACTATTTTTTGCTCATATTAGTAGGCAACACTATTTTTTGCCCATATAGGTAGGCAACACTATTTTTTGCCCACATAAGTAGGCAACACTATTTTTGCTCAGTATAGGTAGGCAACACTATTTTTATGCTCATATTAGTAGACAACAACTATTTTTGCTCAACACTAAGTTGGCAACACTATTTTTGCCCATATAAGTAGGCAACACTATTTTTTGCTCATATTAGTAGGCAACACTATTTTTGCCCATATAGGTAGGCAACACTATTTTTTGCCCACATAAGTAGGCAACACTATTTTTTGCTCATATTAGTAGGCAACACTATTTTTGCCCATATAGGTAGGCAACACTATTTTTTGCCCACATAAGTAGGCAACACTATTTTTGCCCATATAAGTAGGCAACACTATTTTTTGCTCATATTAGTAGGCAACACTATTTTGCCCATATAACCATTACTAACATCTTATGTTAATCAACACTGTGACATGTTGATAACTGTGGCTGTGTTTCAAATTCCTTCATTCCCAGCGCACATTTCAATTCCATTAGTTTCAGGCTGCACCGCAATTCGGAATTGGAATGTCAGCTAAGATCTGTTGAGAATTCCAATCGTGTCTCATTATCGACAGCCGCAATGTTGTTGAGACTGACATTGACTTATGGCTTACAACTTGAGCTGTGGCATGCCACAAAGAGAGAGAGAGAGATAGAGAGTGAAAGAGAGAGAGAGAATAGAGAGAGAGAGAGAGAGAGAGAGGATGAGAGACAAGCGACCAAAATGTGCATCTAATTATGGCTCAAGATGAATATAAACTGAAAGCAAAAGTTTAATGAAGAGAAGTAGTCAAAAAAGAAGAGTGAGTGAGACAGAGACAGAGACAGAGAAAGAGAGGGAGCGAACTGTCTCAAGGTCAGACTTCAAGTTTATGTCTACAGTTGAAGAATGTGCTATAATTTATTTATATTTACTTAAAATATTTCTCCACCACACATGCTTACAAACAACTTTCTCTTTCTCTCTGTCTAGCTAACTCTCTCTCTCTCTCTCTCGCTCTCAGACAGACTGAGAATGGAAAACACTTTGCATTTTCGTAATTGCTCTAAAAATGTATGTGTTGTGTTTGCGGTGTCGGTCAAAGACACTGAAAAAGTGGGGGTAAATAAAGGGTTAAAGGCATGAAAACATGACTTGAAATAGGGGATGGGGTCTTGGGGGGGTTAAATAGAGCTTGGGTATGTTAGGGGTGTTAGGTGGGTTAGTCTGTGGCAATTGCGGTTAGCAGCTGTTTGCCTTGCTTTAGCTTTCTGTTCACCTGTGCTCACCAGTGATTACACCTATACCAACTCCCTCTCTCTCTCTCTCCCTCTCTCTTTCCCTCTCTCTCTCTCTTTCCCTCTCTCTCTCTTTATCGCACTCAAGTTCATTGCGGCACTTTTGAAGTGCTCGTAAAAGTTGTAAAGCCAAAATTATAGAGTCATTAGACACATAATTCACAGGCATATCTCATAATGCAGCGCAGTCAGGGGAAAATTCAGGGGGTTAGGTTAGGGTTGCCACTTGCTTTCATTTGCCATGCAGCAGCAGAAATAGTTTTTGCCAGTGTTGGCAAATAAGTAAATTGCATTTAAAATTTATAACCCCCAAAAAGTTCGTCTTTCTTTTAAGCATAAAAAACAATACACAAATACAAATCAAACAATTTTCCCGCACAAGTTTCAATCACTCAGGTAAAACAACAACAGCAACAACAACAACAGCTAGAAAACTTTTTAGTGCTGCACAAAAGTTTTGCATCAACCCTCGCTTTTTGCAAAGCTTTTCTGGTTTCATTCAATTTTTTTTTGTTTTTTTTTTTTTAGAAATAAATGAATAAATAAACAGTCTGTCAAGGCATCACGGTGACGTCACGCCCACGACCCAAATTTCCGAGCCTGGCTTTTCAGTTTTCAGTTTTCCATTTCCCCTTTTGCCATTTTCCATTTTTCATTTTCCACAGAACACAGAAAATGTCAATTAGATCACAATGTCAGCGGCAAACGAATTATCAAATTCTATTCTCAATCCCATTTCCATTTCCATTACATTTTCTATTTCAACTCGCTAGATATAAAGTTTTTCATTTATTCTGGCTGTTCCAGGAAACGTTAACTAAATGACATTTTGATGGCACATGTGTACTTAAATCTATTTGAACTTTTTAATATGTAAATGAATTCATTTGTTGATTGACTGAAAACTGTCTAAAAAGCAGTCTCTGCTTTAATTACTCATATTTATTTATTTTTATTTATTTTGACATTCAAAATGTCATAGAATGAAATGCTAAAGAGAAAAAATAATTAGTTAAACCAATAAATAAAATTTAATAACATGGAAAATTTGATCTCTCATAACTTCATCAAAAATTAACCGATTTTCAAGCGGAATGTCATTTTGATCATAATTTGGTCCCCAAATTGATTCTGCATTTAAATTTTTATCTTTTAGAAAATTTGGTACTTTTTCGATTCTAAGCCATCTATCATCCAATTTTCCATACATACCCCTTGACATTTTTTCAATAACTTTGATCTCTCATAACTTTTTTAAAACTTGACCGATTTTCAAGCGGAATATCGTTTTGATCATGATTTCGCCTCTAAATTCATTCTGCATTTAAATTTTTATCATCTTGAAAATTTGATATATTTTCGATTCTAAGCCGTCTATCATAAAATTTTCCATACATACCCCTTGACATTTTTTCAAAAACTTTATCAAATATAAACCGATTTTCAAGTGGAATGTCATTTTGAGCATGATTTCGCCTCTAAATTCATTCTGCATTTAAATTTTTATCATCTAGAAAATTTGATATATTTTCGATTCTAAGCCATCTATCATCCAATTTTCCATACCGACTTAACGAGGGCTGATCGTGAGCTTAGAATTTAAAGTTGATCCCAAAGATGAATCCCAAGGGAAAGTTGCCAATAATAATCCAATTTGCACAAATGCCGTCAGAAAACTGACAGCCGGAAACCTAAAGGCTAAGGTACTTAAAGGCCAGAGATAAATAGTGAGACAGAGAGAGGTAGATAGTTAAAAAGAAAGAGACAGTTGTTGAATATGCTTTGCCTGTTGCGATTTATAGCACAACTTGAAACCACTAAACTAAAATCTAAATGTTTAGAAACAAAACTGCAACTGAAACGAAGCACTGAGCGAAATGAGGGGGTTAAAAGCGAGGGTAGGAAAGGAAGAGAGAGTGGAGGGTGTAACAGAGAGCAAAGGGGAGTGAGGTCAGCGGAGGAATGCAAAAACTATGCCGGAAATACGTGCTTAGCATGCAAACGCACAAAACAACAACAACAAATGCGATAGACGGACGGATAGACGGACGGACGGATAGACAAAACGTAGGCAGAGGCTGTGCATCACAATACACACACACAAACACACACACACACACACACACACACACACATACAAACGTACATACATATACATATAAACCGCTTAACAATGCCACTTCCGTTTTTGGCATGCGGTTTACCCGAACGGTCGCCGGCTTCATGGTTAGACATCAGTCCTTGGTCATTGTCGTTCTCCTTCTTGTTGTTGTTGTTGTTGTTGTTGTTGCTACTCTTGTTTACGGTTTTTCCCCACACACACACACACACACACTCACTCACTCTTGTTTCTCTGAATTGTAGGCAACATTTTCACAAGTTGTGCGAGGCCAAAGTCCGCCCAAAATGTCAGCTAGCTCAAAATTTGTATACTCATCAAATATATCAAAAAAGGTATCATAGCAGACAGCTTTAATTTAAAAAAAAGTCTTTTTTTAATATAATCTGACCATCTTGCAGTTCGAATTTCACAAAACGCCATAAAATTGTCTCAGCTATGTTGTGTGAAAATTTCAGCTTGCTAGCTCTTATGGTTTGGGCTGTGCAAGCCATGATCAGCGAGTGCATTGAGTGAGTCAGGACAAAGAGTTTTATATGCCATATATAGATAATAATTTATTATTAAAAGCAGGGTATCGTTTTTGGTATAATGTTATTGAAAAAAGAATTTTTAATCTTTTGAGAAACGTTTGCCTTAAAATATCTATTAACAGGGTATCCTTTGAATGAGAACTCTCAACTAAACATTTCTCATTTGCTATTGTGTTTTTGTTTGGGTGCTTCTTCTTCTTCTTCATCTTGCTTGTTGTCTCGTCTCATAAATAAGTGTATCTTCATATCTCGTTTAGGCGCTTGATGTCAAAATGAAATTATTTCAATTACATTTGTAACTGAGCAAAAACAAATGAGAAACAGCTGTTGTTTGTCTCTGTCTGTCTGTCTTTCTGTCTGTCTCTCTGTCTCTCTTCTAGTCTTCAAAATGTTGCATTTCAACTTAATCAACAAACACATTTATTCAGTTATATTCTGTATGGCTATTGTGATACTTAATTTCTACACTTGAACATTTGTTTCTATGCTATTTCTTACTTTATTTCTACTCTGTCCCTCTGTCTGTGTCTCTCCCTCTCTATCTTTATTTCTCTTGCTCTTTGTTGCTTATTAATTGAACTATGAATTTGATATAATTGATGCCAAAGTCTAAATGAAAGCAATTGTCAATGCACATTTCAATTACTAGGACATATTTACAATAATTACTCATACGTCATGTGATACACAAAATATAAACATTTCTATGTTTCAAGTCAAGTAGAAATTACTTAATTAAATTGCATTTCATTTGTACGTTTTATTAATTTTATTTACAATTTTAGACTAGTCAAATTGTTTGAAAGTCGCATAATTTAATAAGGCTCAAATATTACGACAGGAGTCAATTAGAAATCAGGGCAAAGATGAGCAAACGGTCAGAACTAGAAGACTGAAATTTTGACACAACATAGCTGAGACAAAGTTATAGTGCAAATTATTTTAAGAAAATTAAATTATAGTACTGAAGGAGTCTCACAAATAGAAAACAGGGCAAAGTCAAACAAACGGTAAGAGCTAGGATGCTGAAGTTTTGACACAACATAGCTGAGACAAATTATCGTGCACAATTTTTTAGATAAAGTAAATTGTATTAACTTTAAATTTTATATGTTTTGGCGTTCCTATTTTTAAGTTCTTTCAAATTCTAATTTAATATTCTTGAGCCTTTTTAACTACAATCCAATCAATTGCTTATGCCTAATTAGGAAGACTTGTGATCCAAAACTTGATTCGTGAGTCACTTGCAGTTGAATGAAATCACAATCTGCAGTTGAAAATCTTTGGCTATGTGAAAAAAAGGCGAAAAAGAGAAGAAACCTGTCAATAACTGTCTCGTTAATAGCAAATGCCATTAAAGTAAATCGCAGCTGAACTCGATAGACACAAACAGAATGAGAACGAAATAAAGAAAATGACAGAGAGATGTGATGAAAGAGACAGATACAAAATCTGAAGCTAACTGAATTTCACACACTTAACGCCTGCAGCACTGCAGACTCAACATCAACTCAACTCAACTCGACTCAATAAAACGCAGCTGGACAGGGAAAGAGGTTGGAAAGAGAGGAGAAGATTGGTGAAAGAGAGGGACTCAATCGTATATGGTAGTATATATATCGTCTATCAGCTGTGATGTGGCGCTGAAATGCTTTGGCAGCTTTTTGGCAAGTGGCAAAAAGGCCCCCAAAAATCCACTCAATTCTCGCCAGCTGCCAGAGTTGCCTCCTTCAACGTAGTGCCGAAAAAAAAATATATATAGAAGATGGAAAGACGAAATTTACAGTCAGCCAAAAAGCCAAAACAAAATGCCAACACAGATACCAAAAAAAAAAAAAAATGAGCAGGGAATGAGCGAAAATTGAGCAAATGAACGACTAGCAGATATCCTGCATAGAAACTAGTGTCAGGTATTTGCATTTCTTAAGTCTCTTTTATGTTTATCATCTAAGATATATAAACAATTTAAAATATTTATTACCTTTTTTTCTAACTATATTTAAAAAACTCTTTGTCCTGACTCACTTACTGACTGATCATTGCCAGAACAAACCATAATTTCATCATCTAAAATATATAAACAATTTTAAATATTTTTTTTGGAATTTTTCTTTCTATATATGTAAAACTCTTTGTCCTGACTCACTCACTTACCCACTAACTGACTGATCACTGCCAGAACAAACCATAATTTCATCATCATATTTTAGATGAGCAATTTAAAATATGTTTTTTTTAATTTTTTCTATCTATATATGTAAAGCTCTTTGTCCTGACTTACTTACTGACTCACTTACCCACAAACTGACTGATCATTGCCATTGATCATTTATAAATAGAGGAAATTTATTTGAGAATGTTTTTAATAATTATAATATGATATACCCAAAGTTTTAAATTAAGCACACTTTTTTTAGACTTTACCACATTTACAGGGTATTAAAAGCGTGTTCACCCTGTGGATTGAGTTTCGAGTATTCGGTTTTCATCGTTTTACTCCAAATGCTGTGCATTCGATTTTCAGTTTTCGCTTCCAATTTCCCACTTTTATTTTATTTTCCTTTCCCAATTTTTTTTTCAATTCTTTTCAGTTTCTGCTATGTCTACAACTTCTGGCGTTTCTGGGTCTGTGAGTGGACTCTTTAAATGTGTCAGGGCAAGACAATTTCGTTGACTGGGCCATTGTGGTGAAATGAGTGAGGAATGAGGGCGAAAGTATTTTCACGTGCTTGTCAGGCCCTGTCACTCGGCCAGTCAATTAGCCAACGCTTTTCAATTACAAACAAATCAAAGCATTCGCATACCCAATGTGGGATTCAAGCAGCAAAGAAGCGACAGCAAGGAGTATAAAGGGCAAAGTACTTGCTTTGCACTCGGTCAATAGGCCTCTCCCTTTTTCTCTCACTCTCTCTCTCTCTCTCTCTTTCTGTCTCTGTCAAATACCCCAAAAATTTACATTTGTCACCTCCCACACAAAAGTGGGTCACAAAATGGACAAACGAACGGAAATATCCACCCAAATTCCCTGTTTTTCCCTTCTCTGTGAAATGATGTGAATTGAAATGAGCTGAAAGTGGACTGGGTCTGTGGTCTGGGAATATGGGAGCTACATAGATTGATTGTGTTGTTTCAACTAATGCAACTGTGCATTATGAATTACATACTCGAATGTCCTTGATCCCACTGAAGTCAGTTTCGATTAAGAATAAATTACTTTGGATTCAGTTCAATCAATAAGCGTAACTTGAACTAAGTCCTTAAAGACTTATTTTAGTTTCTACCAAAAGCTAAAAACCTTTCTTTTAAGAAAAAATTAACGTTCATTTTAGATTGAGCCGATTTTTTTTTAAATGTTGAATATATTTTAAATTCTTTAAAATTTTAATTTTTCCCAGAATATTTTAAGATAATCCTTATTATAGTTTTTTATATAATTTTTATTTTTTTATTATAATTCTTAAGCTTTACAATGCATCAAACATTGCTTAACTCAAAACATAAAATGTTTTTAATATTATAATTTCAATGTTTAAAAGATAAGCGAAAATATTAAAATTATTATTTGATAAAAATGTTATTATTTTTTTCCAAGAGGAACTTTGTTTTGTTTAAAGAATAATTTACAAGAATTTTTTATATACAATGCGAAAGAACCATTTTTTTATGATTTTATATTTGATTTCTTCATTTTTTGCCTACCAATGAAATTATTTTTAAAAGAATAATTTCAAGTTTTTCTCATTTATATTTAATACTAAATTTTCCCAACTCCTTGCTTACCATGCCAAGAAAAAGATAATCTTCCTTCACTATTATTTATTTCTTGAATTTCCTGTCCTTCCTTTTCTTCCCTTACTTCCTTTCCTCCTTTTAAGGATCTCATTTTATGAAGTAAAGTTGAAGATAATTTTCATCTTTTGTCAGTCTGTAACTCATTTCTGAATCCCCTTGCATTTCATACAGATGCAATTCAGATAAAAAGTTGTCACATTATAAAGGACCAATTTACGTGTAAAGCTGTAATACGATCTACGTAATTGAATTTGCTAGACTTGCCGAGTTATGGAGTGAGTGCGACAGAGGGTGCAACAAGGGTTGAAGAGGGAAAAGAGGGAGAAGAGGGAAGAAGAGGAACAGCGTATTTAAATAATTCAATTACAATGTAAATCCCTTAATCATATGAATATTCATTATAGTTGGCCAAGCACACATCGACACGCAGCAACAAGAAAAGGGGGTTGAATATGGGGATGGATAGGGGTATAAATAGGGGTGGAAAGTAGGTGCACTAGAGGGGGAAAAGGGGAAGGCAGATGTAAATGCATTTACCACAGCATTTCCGCCACAATGCGCGGTGCAGTGACAAAAGCGGAAGTGCAGATTTCTGACAGTCAAATGTGGGTGTAATCTGTATGTGTACACTGAGAAAAAACACTGAGACCAACTTTGAAAATCAAGAAAATTCATTGTTCTTAAAATATGACTATTTTAAGAGCAAATTACTTATTTTTAGAATTTTATCAATCAAGTTTGTTTTTATTTTTGGATTGGATATGGGAAAAAAAAGTGTTGCCTACTTATGTGGGCAAAAAGTGTTGCCTACTTTTGTAAGCAAAAAAGTGTTGCCTACTTTTGTGGGCAAAAAATAGTGTTGCCTACTTACATGGTCAAAATAATGTTGCCTATTAATTTGGGCAAAAATAGTGTTGCCTACTTATATGGACAAAAAATGTTGCCTATTTTTGTGGGCAAAAAAGTGTTGCCTACTTATACGGGCAAAATAGTGTTGCCTACTTATACGGGCAAAAATAGTGTTGCCTACTTATATTGGCAAAAATAGTGTTTCCTACTTATAGCTGCCATAGGAACAATTGGTCGAAAATCAACCTCAGAGTAGAGTGCCTGAGCTCAGGGTATCTTACTGTCTAGTGTGTTCGACTTTAACCGCCCACTTGTTTGATTTAAATTTTAAGAACATTAAGTCTTAAAATAAAAACTTTGGCCTTATTTAGTTCTCGACGCATTTTTGAGACCAAATTCTCGATTTTAGAACATTTTTTTTAACAGTGTATGTGAGTGCGTGCGTGTGTGTGTGTATGTGTGTGTGTGTGTGTTAGCGCCCGGATGTCAGGCGACAACGACATTGCATCTTTTGCCTGGTCGCATCGTCTGTTTGTGTCATTTCGAGATAATTTTCTTTTATATTTGATTTTTACTTTTTTTTATAATTGGAAATTTTTTAACGAGTGTGCGTGTGTGTGTGTGTGCATTTTAAATGCCAGCACACACATTGGCCACATTAATGCGTGTTTTACATTCGAACATGCCACAGAATTACGAAATTGTTTCGAAATTTCGCATTTAATAGCGCCTTCATTTTCCTCGCATTTCCAACACTGGCCGTTTTCATCCTCAGGAGTTGCATGTGGCAACTGTACTTAATGCCACATGCCTTAATGCATTTAAAGCACACGTAATTTGATGGCAATCAATGCGAAAGGATGAAGGATGAAGGATGCCCACAAATGTGACCATTACTAACAAATGCGAGGGTTGCTCAAGCAATTTGTGTCACATAAGTGGAAAAAAAAAACAATTATGTAATCTCAAACTTTATATAAATATTGTAATATTGTATTTAAGCTTTGATTTAATTAATATTTCACCAAAAATCCACTTTTAAGTTAATAGTCACGAATTTAAGAAAAAAAGTGTTTCATTCAAAAACGTATAATTCAATAATTTAGTCAAAATTATAATTTTCATATTTTTGTGAGCGATATAAAAATATATAATAAATCTGGAGCTAAAATAAAATAAAAATTCAACTCAAAAATGGAGAAAAATACAAGAAAATTTAGGAAATTAACATAAGAATAAGAATCATAGTATATAAATTGAGAAAAATATTGTTTATTTATGAGCTATTTTACACTGACACAGAATTACCGTTATCTATGAATATTATCTATAATCTCACTTAATTACAGATCGGACAAGTAGAACTGGAGTAATAGCTAACCAAAGTTACTAATAAAGTTATTATTTCAATACAATCGCCTAAAAGTATGCAGTACTTTTTTTTTTTTTTTTTTTTTTTTAACTTATACAATTTTTGGTACTGTCTGTTATATGGTATTATATATTAATATGTTATAGGGAAATTTAAATACCTCAAACAGCCCTCGTAATGCTGCAGACAGAGCAAAATTTGTATTGGCAGCTGCAACGAACCTAAAACGCAGTAGAAGTTGAAGTAGAAATGGAAGCAGAAGCAAAAGCAGAGGCGATAAAGATGCGAAAGGATAAAGGATAAAGTGAAAGCAGAAACTCGAAACTCGCAACTCGAAACGAGAGTCGTTATGGCAGTTGGACAAAGTTTTGTGGCACACTTCGAGCATTGCAATTTAATGTGTCATTTAAATATCTACGCGAATTCTTTACATTATTTGACGTTACTTTATATTGTAACCAATTGTTATTGTTATTGCTGTTGAGCAGATCATTTGCATAGGCAATGAAAAAGTTTGCATTGTGACATCGTCGACCATTAAAAAAGTTGTCGAAATGTGTTCGCTGTAATATGCTTATAATGTGCCATCAAAACTGAAGTACTTTCCACTTTCCACTTCCTTTCTTCCTTTTCCTTCTCCCACTCCCACTCAATTTCCACCTGACCGTTAGCACGTGCTAGTGCAAGAGGAAGATAGCAAGTGGAAGTGACAGAGAGAGACAGAAAGCATAGCTTTGCTGCAATTGAATTTAAATGCGAAAATCATTTAATTGCTTTAATTAATGGCCCTGACGTGGCTCGGTTTGTATCTCTCTCTTCAGTGCTCGATTCAATGCGAAAGCGTTAACTTAAATTTCCTAAATACCCTGCAATTGCAGCGCACATTTGCTGGGGTATGCTAGACGTGCACTTTTTAAAAAGCAAGAACAGCTTACAACTAATTTTATCTTTTGAGTTTCAATTAAAAAATTTTTTTATATAACTTATTTATATGTTTCATAATTAATATTTAATTTTATTTTTTATTCTTTACCAAATTATACAATACATAGTAATTTTTCCATTGCCAACTGTTTTAAGTCGTGCATAAATAAATTTTTATATTGTTAATTTAATAACTTTTTCTTATATTAATAAGATTATTAAAAAATTACTGAGTTTAAAATTTAAGTTAAGAATTTAAAATAAAATTAATCTGAAATATAAATAATGGGAATTAAATTATGAGAATTTCAATAACATTAATGTTTTATTTAGTTTATTTTCGACTTTTTTCTCGAGAGAACATGGAAATTATTTCAGAAGTTAAATATTAACTGGTTATTTTTCAATATTACTTCAATATAACTTATCAGCAATATTTTATAATAATTAAGTGAAAACATTTTACTTTTTTTATAATTTAAAAGGGAAGAAATGAAATAAAGAATTACTTTTAAGCACAAAATAAAATTAAAATAATATATTAGCAAACTTGTTTATTGCTTAAAGGGTATCTCTTAGTTTTGTTTAACCAACAATTGTTAACATATTTTTTTTTTAAAGGCAATGCCCAAAAATAGCGACCGTAACCTGCAGCTGAGTTCTACATAAAAGAAAACCACTGAATTTCAATTGAAAATCGATCAGTCAACCAGCCATGTGTGTGTGTGTGTGTGTGTGTGTGTTGTGTGTGTGTGTGTGTGTTGTGACTGCTTGGCTGCAGCTTCCGCTTGGCGCTTAAAAGTATGCTATGAACTATGCATTGCCTTCTTTTTTTTTGCCCATTCCTGGGTATTAAATCTTCTCTTTCCTTTTCCATTTTCAGTTTCATTTTTTATTTTTTTGTTTGTTTTTTTTTCTCCACATATAAACAATGCATATTCAGTGGGTATGTGTGTGTGTGTGTGTGTGTGCCAAATCTGTCTATGTTAGAAATTGTCACGTTTATTGGTTCAATTCGTTCGGGTTTTTGCGTTTTAGGGCAATGAATTCCAGCAAATTTCGAAAGCTGAGTGCAAAACAATGTCAAATGCAGATATCAATTGCCCCCAAAAAACTGAAGACTGTTGCTTTCAGCTCAGTTAGAGGCAGCAGGAGGATGAGTTAGCAGAGATTGGCAATTCAAGATACAATTTCAGCCTGACTTCAACCTCAGCCTGCAGCTTAAATAGCGACAGTTTAGAAACAACGAGATTCTTGGCATTTCTCAAAGATTGAACAGTAAATGGAAATTTGTCTAGACTTTGAGACAGTTTACAATTAAAGATATGCATATTCTAAATTTATTTAAGGTTTATACGATGAAGTTCATGAAATCAAATAGGTGAGCAGAGGATTTTTTTTAAAAGGCAATTTCAAACACACAATTAAAATAGTATTATTTCTCAAGGTTTTTGATGTCAATTTTCCTTAATTATTTAAATAATTAAGTACTAATAGAAGTCAGGAATTATATACCCAAAAATACCGAATACACAAAGAATACTATCTATATTTACTATGTATAACATTATATTTATAAGATTATAAGCTTTGTTGATTTTATTATTACCAAATATTAAATTAAAAAGAAATATCAAACCAAATTGTAATTTTTAAATTTTCATTAAAGTAAATCTTTTTAATAATTAATTTAAATTTTTTAATTGACACAAATATTGGCAACAACAGCAAATTTAAAATGCTGGCTAATAAAACTTTAATTGTATGCTCTAATTTGTTGCAAATTGTCAGTTATAATTACGAAAATAATTTTTAGGGTCAACAAACTCAAAACCTAATTGTTGGAAAATGTTGTAAAAATTTAAATAAGACTCTTAGCTAAAATGGAGTAAATAAATGAACAGAGAATTTATAAAGTTTTATGTTTGAATTACTTACAGTTTGCTGTAGTTTATTGATGACCCACATGCATAAATGGGGAATTTTCCAACACACCCACGCTACACTGCCAGCCAAAAGTATCAACACAAGTAATGGAGTCAATCCTTATTCTCATACTCTCTTGTCCTTATGTCCTGGTCCTGTCGTTGTCACTCAATAATTCAGCTGTTTCTTCAGGTGGCACTTGACTATGAGACGACTCAACCTCAAATAGCCGAGCACTCGAAACTCGAAACTTTGCTGCTGCTGCTGTATAAATCTTTGCTTAACCTCGTCTGAACTTTGCCATACACACACACACACACACACACACACCTACACCTACACATACGGTCACATATATATGGACACTTTCCGAGCCAACACCTTGCAGGTGAAATCAACTGTCATGCAGTTTTAAACAGTTTACGAGGCGTATGAGCGATATTTGTACAGGCATTGCTTTATTTTTATGAGTGTGTGCGTATCTGTATATGTGTGTGTGAGTGTGGTGTTTAAGTTTGCTTTTCTTTCTATCATTTTTATAGCCGTTACTTATAAAATAAGTAAAAGGGTATATTATGTTCGTTGGAATGTATGTAACAGGAAGAAGGAATCACCACACCCACAGTTTATAAGATAATACAGTTTTTATGGTAATTAACGCTATCTATTAATATTATCTATAATCTCACTTAATAACAACAAGATCGGACAAGTAGAGTGCGAGTAATAGCTGACCAAAGTTATTAATAAAGTTATTATTACATTACAATCGCCTAAAAGTATGCAGTAGTTATTTTTTTTATTTCTTCAAAGTACTTTTATATTAATTTAAATAAGTAACGGGTATCCTATGGTCGGGATCTCGAATATAGCTTTTCCCACTTGTTTTTTTTTTATTTTTATTTTCCCAAGCGAGTTTTTCTCCATGTTTTTTTTGTACTTTTGCACCCGCAAGTTGAAGCACTTAATTCAGCGTAACGTTTCAACGATTGATTCAATACAGTTAAGTGAGTGTGTGTGCTATGGGTGTGTGTGTGTGTGCTGTAAGTGTGTGTGCGTGAGTGAGTGTTCAAGTGTGTGTGTGTGAATCACTGTTTCAACTATGTGTGTAATGTTTTTCTTGCTCTTGTTGTTGCAAATTTAATTACAAGACAAAATGTCGACATATCACGTTATAAATACAAATGTAAACACACAGGTGTGTGTATAAAGGTGTGTGTGTGTAGGTGTGTGTATTGAAGTGTATATACAAACATTAACAGACCGTCTGCTTTGCCAATGGGAAAACAGACTGTTTAACAATATTATCAATTCTTAACATGAAATACAAATGGAAATTCGAGGAAAACATAGGAAGCGGAAGTTGCTAAGGCTAATGAATACCCTGTAAAAGGTAGAAACCTATTTATTAATAAGTACGGCCGGTTTTTCCATGACTAGTTAAAGGATTTTATAACTATATTAGAGTTATTTTGTCATAAAATGTATGAAATAATAATAAAAACAACTGCATACTTTTTGGCGATTGTATTGAAAATATCAAAATATCAGGTACTAAAATCATTAAAAGTTTTATTATAAAACTCAAGAAATAAACATTGTTTTTGAGCAAAAAATAAAACTTAAAGATTAACGATTATTTCTTGAGTTATATTTTTTTGATCAAAAAATGTTATATTCGAAATAAAATGTTATAAATTAGTTAGTGACTGAAGCAATAATTTATAAGTCATTATACATTAAAGCATTGGCAATAAATACATATTAAGCTATGTAATAAAAATTATTCAATTATAATAAAATTAAAAAAAAAATGTAAGAGACTGCTGAATTAAAATGTTTGGTTAGGTGAATATAAAAATTTTTTCAGATCTAGAAATAATACTTGATGGGTCGTTAGGTGGTTCGATAGCCAGTTCGATACAAGGTTAGGGTGGCTCTTGATTTTGTTCGCTTTTCCAATTTGTTAATATTTGCATTTGGTGCTTGGCGTGCAGTTAAGCGAATTATCGCATTCTGACATACACTCACACACTCACACACACACACACACATTGGATTCCATTGGGGCATGCAACAAACAATAACAACAGCAGCAAGAACAATGTTCATGCAACATTTTCAACATTTATCTGCGCTCTTAACTCGCCAAGTGGCCGAGTGAATTTCATACCCCTCAATAGCCGCTTCTACTTTTCACTACTTCTCATGCACCCCTCGTTTGGGGCACAATCGCTGCATAAGTGCGTGCACCACAAAATGCCACACACAAAGTGGTAAATGGGCATTTATTAGTCACCCCCGGGGAGTATCAAATGCAAATTCCTATTTTATATCACTAATTATTTAAATAGCCCAATGAAATACCCTGTAAATTAGCAAACAGTTTGGGAATGCTAGCTCAAGGACATGAATGTATATATTACAGAATTTAAATATCATAATTGTTTCTTTTTTTATTTTTTTTTTTTTTTTTTGGGGTTTTTTTTTTTTTTTTTTTTTTATTAAAAAAGTTATTATTTCAATACAAACACCTAAAAGTATGCAATAGTTTTTATTTGGTAGTTATTTATTTAAAATACTTTTATTTATATTGAAATAATTAAATAAAAATGACCAAATTTTGTATATTGTATCTTTCAAAATTCTATTGCATTCTACAGGGTATCTGTAGTCATTCTGTTGAGTATCTTATAATATTGTTCTGTATAATTGCTTCATTGTTGCAAGCGATTGCCTTCATTGTGAACTTTTTAATAGTCCAAATTCACAGTTTACAATACAAAATGTGCACATTATGCCCTTCCCGTGGGTATATGCGACTAGCCAGTCAATGTGAACTGAGCTATAGTTATAACTATGTTTCTGAAATTTAATACAGCTGTCAAAATTAATGTTAATTTTATATTCTAATATGAATCAGCGAAGTATAAAATGTATTAAGATAATTGTTCGAAAATTGAAATTTTCTTTAAATGAAAATATTATTTAAAATTTATTTTTAATTCGAAAATAATATAACTCTTTAAGGTAAGGGTATCCCATTAACGTTATAAATAATAAAAATGATTTTTGACCATTTCGAATTTAATCAATTTTTGGCGCTTGCGTGTATTGGTGGTGTGTGTGTGTGTATGTGTGTGTGGGTGGGTATAAAATTTATTTAGTCAAATATTTGCATTTGCACTTTAATTAGTTGCAATTATTTTGATGTTGTTTCTATATTTTTTTTTTGCTTTGTCTGTTAGGCAAATATTTTATTTTACAGCCCAAAAAATTGTTGGTATCGTTTTTCACATGTGTCTCTTTATATATGTATATATATATATATATATTTATGTGTGTGTATTTGTGTGGTGTATGTTACACATTTTGTGCTAATGAAGCTGTTTCTCAATAGCATTATTTACCCAGGCCATTTGAAACATAGAGTGTAATGGGGTTGAATTTGGGCCTATGACAACCCCCTTGGCAAAATAGGGGTTAATGGGGTCAGGCGATTCTGGATACTGTGATGTGTTTTGTGTGTGTGTGTGTGTGTGCGTGTGTTGCACATTTACCACAATTGTAAATTGCACAAATTGTGCAAATATATCTAAAAAATAAACTATAAAATGAAATATTCTCATATTCAAATACAAAGCAAACATTTTCGTCAAAATCTTTAGAGATTTTTGGGCTTTTGTTTAATTTTAGCAAAGAGTTTTAAGAGTTTACATTTACGGTTATTGAATTTGAATTTATTGCAACATTTTTTGCATAGCCTCAAGTAGACAAATATCAAATGAAAGACAAAGCTGATAAATTGTAAATTTGTGCAAATTGTCTTGACGAATTTTATTTTAATTAAAGACGCAATAAAACCAATATTAAAAAAAAAAAAAATAGAACTACAAATATTGTAAATAAAGTAACAAATAATAGTACTAAAATAAAATATTGTAAATTAAATTTAATTTAAATAATACAAATAATATAAAACAATAAAAACGTATACTTAATTTGCAATATTTTAAATTATAAATATATTTTAAATACAACATTTTAAATTAATATCAATCTTTTAAATTATGAATATTGTTAATACTAAAATATTTTTAACTATAATAAAAATATTGTTAAGTATAGCTTTAAGTGACTAGTGAAGTATGATAATAAATAAAATTTAACAAAATCTTAAAGATTTTTATACAAATTGTTTTGAAGGTTTTCTGTTCATATTTCGCATTAAATTGCCATAAAATAAATGCGTCATTCAAGTGAAATAATTAGATTGTTGCATTCTATTTGCATTCTGTAAAAATCGTTGTTGCTTCCATTTTTTCTTGACTTTATTTTACTTTTGCATTTGTGTGCATTCATATGTGCATTATATGGAATCTTAATACTCTTATAGAGCTCCTTAAACGATTGCCTGTCTCGTTCTACCAACCTCTATGTCTCTCTCTCTCTCTTTCTCTGCCTTTTCTTTAGTGCACACTTAAGTGTTGCTTTATGTTTGTCATATATTTTACATTCATCTCCAGCTGGACTTTGGTGTATTAAAGTGTTTTTTGAGTGTAAGAGCTATCCACATACACTGAGGAAAAAAAATATTTTGACAACATTTTTAAAATTAACACATTTCTACGGACTTTTATTGAAATTATTTTTAAATTATTTTTAGAACAAGTAAAAACAAGTAATATTTTGATTATTTAAAATAAAAAAAGAAACTTTGAACAGTAACAATTTGTTTTATTTTAACCGAAAAATCCATTTCTTATAGAAACTTTAAAAGAGGATAAAAGATACCAATATCCTTCTTTTTTTTTGGTATTCTTTGAATTTGTATAATGATTTATAAAAAAATTTCAATGCTAGAGATTAATTTTGATTTTAGATTTAAAATTTTGAGTATAATAGTAGAAAAATAAAATTTAGGACGTTATTTAGTACAACTCAAAATAAATCATAATGTTTTCAGTTCTTGAAAAAAACAAATATGTAAATTTTTAATTTGTCAAAATACTTGCTAGACTAACTGTGCATTCTCTTTTACACACACACACACACACACACACTCACACATGCAGTGCTTATGCTAGCCAAGTTGCAGCTGAGCAAAAAACTTCAGTTTGCTTTTCGCTTTTTTCTATTTTTTTTACTATTTTTTTATACCCTGTTTTTTTTTTCTTTTGGGCAATTGCAACAACATTTTGCCATGTCGCTCGTTTCAAAAATGGCCAACAAAAAAAAAAAAAGAGAATGAAAGGAGTTGAGAGATGAGAGATGAGTGGATGAGAACGAGAGAATGTCGCAAAATGGCAAACAAAGCCATCCAATCGTCCCGTTATGGGGCAACCCAAAAGCACAATAAAAGCTGCTCAATTGCTGTTTTGCTGCTGCCCTGGTTCAGGGCTTTTGTACCCAATATCAGCGTCAACATCAACTTGAAAAGCCACTTGCCATGGATTCGGACTCCCTCAGGCATTGGCTAAAAGAGCGCCAGCTGATGGGGAACAAGGGATTTACCACCCCCTTCCCCCTTCACCCCTTCCCCCTTCACCCCTTCCCCCTCCCTTTCAGTCAAGTTGACAACTTGAAGTGTTCACTGTAACTGATGAAAAGTGCGCTAATTATGCGACGCACATTACAAAACGCAAATTTCTCATGGCAATCGAACGTTTGATTAAAAAAAACAAGTGGGAAAGGCTATAGCCGAGATCCCGACCATAGGATACCCGTTACTTATTTCAATATATATAAAAGTACTTTAACAAAATTACTGCCAAATAAAAACTACTGCATACTATAAGGCAAGAAATTAAATTGACATTCAGAGGTCAAAGTTATTGAAAAAATGTCAAGGGGTATGTATGGAAAATTGAATGATAGATGGCTTAGTATCGAAAATATATCAAATTTTCTAGATGATAAAAATTTAAATGCAGAATCAATTTAGTGGTAAAATCATGATCAAAATGATATTTCGCTTGAAAATCGGTCAAGTTTTGATAAAGTTATGAGAGATCAAAGTTTTCGAAAAAATGTCAAGGGGTATGTATGGAAAATTGGATGATAGATGGCTTAGTATCGAAAATATATCAAATTTTCTAGATGATAAAAATTTGAATGCAGAATCAATTTAGAGGCCAAATCATGATTAAAATGACATTCCGCATAAAAATCGATTGGTTTTTAATGAAGTTATAAGAGATCAAAGTTTTTGAAAAAATATCAATTTGAGCTGAGGATCAAGAAGAAGAAGTATCTTGTGGAATATCTATTCATTAGATAAACCCATATTTAGCCATTTTAAAAATGGAAGTATATATATGTTACTTTCTCAAGTTGTTACGATCATTTTTTTTTATTTTTGAGAGAAACCTTATTTACACTTTCTTCTAGAATTTAATCTTAAATTTTGGACTCCTTTTTTTTCTTTTTGTGTGGCATATTATGCGTTTAGTTATTGTTTTAGTTGTACTTTCGCTGCCTCTTGTTTTATTATTGTTGATGTAAAAAGACATCCAGAGACACAGCGACATGAACATGACATATTTCTGCATTTTCTGTGTGCAGTTTTCACTACCCTTTCTGCCGTTTTACACCCTCTATCCGACTACAACCTATGCTCTGTCCCTTTTCATCCTCTTTACACTATTTCTGTCACTTAATCCGCTGCCTTTGTTGTTGTTTTTGTTGTAATGCCGTAAGCTTAAAGAGCTTCCCTCGCGCTTATCATTCAGCGTCAGCATTTGGCGTCGACGTCGCTGTCGCAGTCAGCGTAGACGTCGACGTCGCTTGTTTTCATATGGGGAAAAATGTAAAAGTTTTCGTTGCCTTTTTATACCTGTTAGTTAAAAAATAAGTAAAAGGGGTATATTGTCTCCGCAAATCGCGAAATGTCACCACACCCACAGTTTTTAAGATAGTACACTTTTTTTGGTAAATAACGTTATCTATTAATATTATCCATAATCAAACTTAATCACAACAAGATCGGATAAGTAGAACGGTAGTAATAGCTAACCAAAGTAATTAATAATGTAATTATTTCAATACAATCGCCTAAAAGTATGCAGTAGTTTTTATTATGTAGTTATTTCTTTAAAATACCTTTATATATAATATATTGAAATAAGTAACGGGTATCCCATGGTCGGGTTCTCGACAATAGCCTTTCCAACTAGTTTTTTTTATTTATTTATTTTTTTTTTTTTTTGGCTAAGCCGCGAGAATGAGCGACCCTTCATTTCCACTCTCTCTCTCTCTCCCACCCTCTCTCTCTCTCTCTCTCTCTCTCTCTCTCTCTTAAGCACCCACACCTCTTCATCCTCTTCAGCTTCCTTCTGTTTCAACAACAACAACAACAACAACCCAAAATTTTTGCAACTATTTTGTGGCAAGTTTATAACGAAATGCTGCAAATTGGTTTGGTTACGTTTGGTTTAGGTTTTTTTTTAGGTTGGTTTAGTTTCGGCTTCGTTTGGTTTTTCGACTCTGGATTGACTTTTTTTTTGTGCGCTCCTTCAAAAGTCCTCTCCCAAAAATTTTTCGAATAAATTGGTAGAACAAAAAAATTGTGTTGGAAAAGGGGGAGAGAACGGGGAAGGGGGGATAAAACATATACAGCAATTGGGTGTTTGCCAAAGCCAACAGCAAAATGTAGATTGAAGTCCTTGTTGTGTTTGGAATCCGTTTTAAGGACAACTGAGCGGCTTCCACATACAAAATATATGAGCTCAGGGTTCAAAGTGCATTTGATGCAGCTACCAACAGTCAGTTCTTATCAGGCTTACAACAGTTGAAGTTTATCTGGAAATTATTACAGTAGCGAAATATGTTGCTAAAGCTTAGTTTAAAGGAGCAGCTCACATTTACTTTAAGTTCACTGGAGATCTAATAACTGACTTAATTTTTAAGGTCTCCACTTCAAACTTAAATCTCTTATATATGGACAAGTTTTGGTTCGATGTTTCGAACTTCTTAACTTGAAGTTTTCCTAGCTCAGTTTTCTGGGGAAACCTTTTTTTTACGAAATCAAATAAATTTAAATGCAGATTGAAATCGGAGGCCAAATCATAGTCAAAACGATATTCCGCTTGAAAATCGGTCAAGTTTTGATAAAGTTATGAGAGATCAAAGTTTTCGAAAAAATGTCAAGGGGTATGTATGGAAAATTTGATGATAGATGGCTTAGTATCGAAAATATATCAAATTTCTAAATGATAAAAATTTGAATGCAGAATAAATTTAGAGGCCAAATCATGATCATAATGACATTCCGCTTGAAAATCGATTCAGTTTTGATCAAATTATGACAGTTGGAAGTTGGATAACTCTTTGACCTAGCAACTTTACCACAACCGTAACGGTAAATTTACTCAATGACGCAGCCAACTTAACAATGTGGCGTTGCCACACTGCGAAATGGTCATTAAAAATAGCACACAAAGCATAAGGCAATTAAATATGAAGTAATAATACTGAAGTAATGAAAATTTAAATTAAAATAGTTTAACAAAAACGTCGCCATATGTTGGTCAAATAATTATCATAAAAAATTCTCGTACATTTTCGAAAATTATTTGCAAATTTATGACTTAGAAATTTGGCAATTTCAAAGCAATTTAACATGAAACCGACGGCAAGTTTGCAACCAAAAATGCAGCACTTAAAAAACAGGAAAAACTCCAAATGCAAACAGGGAAAGGGAAATTCAAATAAAAAATAAAATAAAAAAAAACAAACAAAAAATAATATAAAGTTTTACCCGCACGCATGCAAATTGAAATAGTTGGCGAAAACTTGGTACAGAGGAGAAGATAGGGGAAGAAAGAGTGGGAGGGAGTGGGAGAGAAAGAAAGAGAGAGAGAGAGAGAAAAGTGTTTGGGGGAGTTGAGAGTAAAAAGTCTAAAGCTTTTCGGCAATTATGAGCTGCAATAGGAATTTCAGCACCAAGTTCTACTAACTCTATCCCTTTTCTTCTCCACTTTCTTCTCTCTTTCGCACTGCTCGTTCCGTTACATAGTTCATTAATATATCAGGCTTTAATCTCCGTCTGGCAGCCGCCATCATCCGATGCTAAACAAGCGTAAAACGCTTTTTACCGGAAACTTATAAACGCAACGCGCTAATTATTTTTCGACTTGGCCCTGCAGAGTCGCTGCCGCTGCCTCAGTCGCTGCCGCTGCCTCTGCTTGCGTCTGCGTCAACGTCGGCTTTGGTTTTCAGCTTCCTTTTGCCGTTTTTAGCTACTAAAATGCCAGCTTCCAGTTGCTTTCCTTTAGCTTTGGCTTCAGCTGCGAGCCTGCACAGTGGTGCCAAATTCCAAAATAAGCTTATAAGTTTTAAAATTAATTAGTGAGTTTATTTGCTCAAATGTTTTTATATAAGATTTGTCAATGCATTTATTACACTTTAATTTTCATTTTAAATCAGCCACAAAGTATGCAACATTTTTTTGAAAATGCAAAAAATGACACTGTCCACTTTTTTCCATACGTTCCCTTTGTCACTATCTCCCAAATTTCAAACTGCCATAACTCTATCAAATCTTAACCGATTTCCATGCGGAATATCAATTTTTTCATTATTTGACCTATGTTTTTATTCTGCATCAAAATTGGAAAATTAAATTTTTCTTCCATTAGTGTCTATTTTTTTCCCTTGGGACTATCTCCATAATTTCAAACTGCAATAATTAGTAATAAAGTAGTAAAAGTAATGATTTTATTTACTGATTTACTGAATTTACTGATTTTATGTCAAAATAGTAATTATCGAATTTATAAAATTTATTTGAAATAAATTTATTTGATAGCTAAAATTTTGATAGAAATTCAGTGAATTTGTTCCACAGTGCCGCGCACTTTGTCGGCTTAGTGAATAAAATAAAATAATGTGCGGGTTGCAAGCTGTAAACCAAATGCAAAGTTTTCAGTGGGTGCTCCAAGGGGGAAACTTAGGCTCAGAGGGTAGAATGAGTAGAGAGGGTGTGGTGAGAGGGGTTAAAGGGGGTGTAGGGGTGTATACTATTGGTTGCAGAGTGTTGCGTATTAGCGGCAGGACATACATTTCATTTTGGCTTAACATTGACAGCGTTTTCTTTATTTTTTGTTAATTTCTGCGGGCAAACACAAGTTGCAACTTCAAGACGTCGACGTCGACAGCGACGTCGGCAGTTACGTTGGCGCTGGCGTTGCTGCTGCCATTTCCGTTTCCGTTTCCGCCCGCAAGTCGTACGTGAAACACTTTTGCCCAACTACTTGCTACATGTTGTTGTAGCACATACACTCAGAAAAATATGCAATGCAAAATTAAGGTATGTCTGTAATTGAATAACATACAAGAAAAACCTCTACACGAGGTAAAAGTCTAGTGACGAAAGCATATTCTAGTCCCAAATTTTCTGATATCCAATTTTGTGACGAACAACCTCTACACGAGGTAAAAGTCTAGTAGCGAAAGCATATTCTAGCCCCAAATTTTCTGAGAGCCAATTTTGTGACGAACAAAATTAAGTTTAATATTAAAATTTTAAATAAAAATATAAATTAAGAACAAAAAAATATGATAAAATGATTTCTTCTTCATATTTTCAAATTGCTGTTTGCTTAAATTTCTAAAATTTTGCCTAAATCGATTGTAAAATCAAAATTCAAACTAACTGTTTAGAAAATCCTTGTTTTTAAAATGAAAATGTTTTTTATTTCTAATTTTAAATAAAATTGAAGTTTTTTTTCTGAGTGTAGAGGCAAGAGTTTAGACATGCCACACACACACACACATACACACAGAGAGATAAAGAGAGATACCACAGCTGATGTGGTTGTTATTGTTGTTATTGTTGTTGTTTTCTAGTTGTTAGCAGCTCGTTTCTTGGCTCGGCTTGCCGCTTATTGTAGTTAAGTTTTATGCCGCCATTTTCTTCCGCTTTGCGTGCTGCACGTATTCCCTCTCTCTCTCTCTTTCTACTCTCCCTCTCTTCGTTGTTGTTGTTGCTGCCCTCTCAGCGCCTTTGCACCTAATTCCATTTTCACTTTCTTTGATGATGCTCAATTTTGTGCATCATTAATCTTAAGCGATTTTCAGCTTTGACGCTGACAGACACACTGCCAACTCAACTAACTCTCTTCTCTTTCACTCCCTCTCTCCCTCTCTTTCTCACGCTCATTCTCTCCCTCGCCTTGCAGTTTACACTATGCAGCATATTAAAAGTAGCTTGAAATATGAGTTTGCTAGCATGAAATATGATCAAATTATGCATAAAAATCATTTCATCAACTCGACGGATCTTAATGAATTCTTTGAGACACGAACATTATATCTTTCTCAACATTGCTTTTTTTATAAATATACCCTTCAGTTGTAATCGTTTTTTGTGCTGCAAATTTGCATTTAATTTACATGCTATGCACAACTTAATACTAGGTGAATTTACATGTTTAGATATAATTATTAATGTATTGCAAGCACTCTTAATGTTGCAATGTTAACTTCTTTAATATCAATATATACTTTCAAATATTCATACATATATTTTCAAATTAAAAATAAAAAAACAGGAATGTCTAGGATTTGGAATCAAATCATTTTAAATTTAATTTTTGAAAATTTAAAATTAAATTGTATGTATTAGGAATATGTTAGCATTCTTTCCTGTTATGTTAAGTGAATGTTAAGTGACAGTTAAGTGACTTTTAAGAGAATGTTAAGAGACTGTTAAGTGAATGTTAAGTGACTGTTAAGCGACTCTTCCACACAGTTATTTAGTTAAATTACGCAATTCATATTGTGTTTTCCAAATTTTTATTTTCTGATAACATTATTACTAATGTTGTCCTTTTTTACTTTTCTTAACAATTTTTTTAATTCTGAATTTTTTTTCTTACCTAATTTATCTAATATATGATTCCTTTTTATCTTACTTATTTTGGTTTCCTTATAAAATATTCTGAATTCGTTTGAGGCACCTAAATGTTGACATATATTTTGCATATTTATACAACATTGTTTACTACATTTATATGCAATCGCATGTTGGCAACCCTATAAAATTTCACACTCGATTTGCTGTACAGTTTTGTCAGCTTAACAGTGCACACTGTATGTTATGTCCTTTTGTCCATTTCTGTCGCTGACTTTTCATAGCTTAGCAAAACAGCAAAACAATTTCTATGCTACATTCTTTTTTAGGGTTTTGCTTTGGCTGAACCCAGCGCAGCTCCAGTGTTGGTTAACGTTTTGTAGATTTTAAGTCCCATAAATTTTAAGTGTCAATATATAAAAAACCGCATATGTGCGGCCAACGGCGGCGGCAACGAGTCGAAATTCATAAATTTTGTGAGGGAACCAAATGGTAAAATAAAATGCAGCAGCTTTCGCTGTGGCCAACACGCACACACACACACACACACACACACCCAGCATATATATGACCGTATATATATACAAAATGGAGTTTTGCTTTATAGTTTCATTCGTTCCCATGTCCATGTCCGTTGCATGTGGCCAGAGGGCCAAGCAATGCTTGCCACATGCCACATGACGCCCCGAGCTCTGTGTGGATTTTATTTTATTACAAAACGTTAAGTAAAGCTTGTAAATTTTGTGCATAACAGTGCACGACGAGCAGTTACCCTGCAAGCGCAAGTTACGCAAAAATATGTGGGCAAAAAATAGTGTTGCCTACTTATATAGGCAAAAAATAGTGTTGCCTACTTATATTCGCAAAAATAGTGTTGCCTACTTATATGTGCAAAATAGTGCTGCCTACTTTTGTGGGCAAAAAATAGTGTTGCCTACTTTTGTGGGCAAATAATAGTGTTGCCTACTCATATGGGCAAAAAATAGTGTTGCCTACTTATATGGGCATGCAAGTTTGCGTCAACAAAATATTATATAGAACTTGTTATAAAATTAGAAAAAAACAATAAAAATAAATAAACACTTAGTCAAAAATTTACACAATATTTAGCGTAAAAAATATATATAGTTTTTATGCATTTTTTTTGTCTATGTTTCTTAAAACATGTAAAAAATAATATATAAAATATTTTGTAGAATTCACAAATTTATCAAAATAAAAAAACAAACATGTAAAATTTTAATTTGTTAAAACAATTGTTTGACTAAGTGTATAATGTTTAAGCAAGAAAAAGGTGATTAGCAATTAATATTGAAGGGAGCAAAACTAACAGAATCGAGCTGCGAGATACTCTGTACAAAAAAACTTTTTATAGTATTAAGTTTTTTTCAGCTTATTTTATTTTAAGCAATTGATTCAATTTATAACACTAACAGTCAGCTATGCTTTTGACTAAGTGCATGGCTCAGAGACACCCTGTAAAAATATTTTAGGTGTATATGTAGA
The DNA here is from genome assembly GCA_035045575.1 of Drosophila falleni. NCBI lineage: Eukaryota > Metazoa > Arthropoda > Insecta > Diptera > Drosophilidae > Drosophila > Drosophila falleni. Next base: position 17,941,758 of record JAWNOV010000185.1, read on the forward strand.
TATTATGTCAGATTAGAATTTGTCTAAGTAAGAAATTCTATAAAAAAACATCCTGTAGACAGACTTGCATATCTTTGCTGAATAACAATTTTGCTGAAATTTTCAGAATAGTAATTTGCCTTATTCATAAGTACATATACTAAACATCAAGATGAAAGCTTTGGAATTGCGAATTTCATTGAGTTTCTTCTAAAATAAAAATTTTTATTAATTCGTTTTAAAAAAAGACTTAACGATTTGCAGGGTATCTGGAAAGCAGTCAAGTTGTTCAAAAAAAGTGGAGAAAATATTACATGAAATAAAACTGAAGCCACAAGGACAACGGACCAAAGAAAACGGCGATTGCACTTAACTTCACGGGCAATGCAAAGGTAAAAAAAAAAAAATAAAAACGTAAAAAATGAGAAAAATAAAACGAAGCCACTTGAAGCTGGTCAGCTGGGTCAGTGGTTCGGATGGTTTGAGATGGTTTTGGGTGGTTTACTGTCCAGACAGAAGGCAATCAATGCGAAAGCAGCGCACAGTCTGTCTGTCAAGTATTTTCCCCAATATCAGTTGCTTCTACAATTTGTGTGCAGCAATAAAGTTTTTTGTAAGCAATCGCACAATCGGCTATCGACAATCAGCTATCGACAATCGATCCACCTCCATCTCTCACTTGTTATCAAAGTGGTTTATGATGCACAATTTCATGTTGGGCGGTTTTGGGTGGTTCAGTTCAATTCACCACAGCGAATTGTGCAGCTAAAATTAACTAGATATTTTCAATATAATTCTTAAATTAGCAAAGCTCCAGTAATATTTATTTTCGCCTAATTAAAAAAAAAAAAAAAATATATATATATATAATTCCAAGTCTGATTTTAGGAGTTTTCTCCCCAACTTAATTCAATAAAATGATTTTTAGCATGTGATTGAGATCAATGCTGCTTCAAAAATTCGCAGAACCATTTCCAAAAACTTCGAAATGTCATAACTTTGTCAAATTTTGGCCGATTTCCTTCCGGATTGTCAATTTTATCATTATTTAGCCTCTATTTTCATTCTGCATTAAAATTAGAAAACCAAATTTTTCTTCCTTTACTGTCCACTTTTTCATACTCTTCCCTTATTTTGATGATTTGCAGTCTTGATTAAGAATTTAACCTCAACGTTTATCCAAGCATAATAATATATTTAATATTCAAAAACAGTTGTAAGTCTTTTGTCCATGTCATTAAGCAAATTCAAGAGTCATCTTCATTAGTGTAAAAACGGCAAACAACTTGCAAATTTACACACCATTTTTGTGGGCCTGTTTTGATTTTTATTTTCTTATTTTTTTTTACAAATTAAATGCTCACTTTGGCACAAAAAAAAAGCAGCTCGACCAGCTGGTAAAAAGTTTGGCTCTAATTAAATATAACTTAAAGTCTATCAAAAACAAATTAATCGCTAAGAGCCGCAAATTAGGTTGTCCAGGAAGAAAGGAAGGCGATCAGGAATCCCAAAAAGAGCCAAAAAAGAGCAAAAAATAAAGTCAAAGTTTGTTTTATTTCTACGCTCTTTTTCGTATATTTTTTTTAACTTCTTTCTTTGCTTATTTCGCCAGCTGATTTCATTTAGCTAATCAGCTTATTGAACTTAAGGTCGAGGTGAGCTCTTTCAGTGAAAAAGGGAGAGCCGGAAAATACGGGAGTTGAAAAAAAGAAATATGTAGTTGAAGTCAATTGAAGTTGGCATTGGGGATTTTAACTCCTCAAGCAGTTGCAACTGCAAAATCGCAATCTCGAATTCAATTTGTCCGGCACAAAGAAAGCCAAGGTAACTGAGGAGAATGAAAGGCAGAGAGGGAAGTGTAAGAGAAAGGAGAGAGGTTGACAGGTTGCAGCTGTGTCACCAAATTAATTAATTGCACAATGAGTTTATTAAACCCCAAAGAAAACATTGCAAGCAAACTTGCCCCCTGAAAAACTTGTTAATCAATCAACACTTAAGTCAGCTTCTTTAAAATTGAAAGCTTGTCCAATCAGCTCACTTGGTGGGTTCAATTATTCATATAATGGAAAAAGTTCACCAAAATATTTGTAGATAAGTTAGCGCGTCAATCAGTACTTCAATCAGCATCAGTCAATTAATGTTTAATTAGATAAATAAGTCTATAGAACATAAGTATGTAATTTATCTAGAAATTTAAAACTAAGTAAGCTAGAAATATTAAATCAATCAGTACTTCAATCATCATCAATCAATCTGCTTAATTGATCAACTAGTTCAATAAAAGCATATAAAAATTAGCTATATAATAATAGTTATATTTATGTATACTCCACAGTCAATCAACACATCAATCACCTTCAATCAATCCGCTGAATTGTTCAATCAGTTCAATAAAGGCCATATGCAAATGGGTGATTTTTATATACATTTCACGAATATTGCTTTAAAAATCCTATAAGTCAATCCACACTTCAATCAGCAACAATCAATCTGATGAATTGTTCAATCAGATCAGATAAGTGCATATGTATAGGTACAATTTTTATGTATATTCCACGAAAATTGCTTACAAATCACATTTAAGTCAATCAGCACTTCAATCAGTGCTTCAATCAGCTTCAATCAAATAAAATATAGCTATAAAAATGCACCTACCTGAGTTGGTTGTGTGGACAACAAATCGTTGGGTTGCTCCTGTGCTGCTGTTGGCAATATCAATTGCTGTTGCTGATGTTGCTGCTGTTGCTGAAGTTGTTGCTGTTGTTGCTGGAACTGTTGTTGATAGTGTTGTTGCTGTTGATATTCATATTGCTGTTGCATTTGATATTGCAATTGTTGATATTTCAATTGCTGCTGGCCGCCAGAGGTCGCCAGCTGTTTCTGCTGTTGCTGCTGTTGCTGTTGTTGCCCCGCGACCAGCAACAGCTCAAATTGACAGCAACAATAGAAGGCAATTGCCAGCAATTGAAATGTGTTGACAATTCGGCGTGTTGTTCCAGTTGTTGTTGTTGTTTTTGTTGTTGTTTTTGCTGTTGCTGCTGTCGACAACAACGACATGTTGTCGCCTTGAAATCTGACTTTGTCTCTGTGTCTCTTGTTTTGTTGCAAAAGTCTGCAACAACAAAATTGTTGTCTCGTTGCAACTTGCAACTCTGTTTTGTTATTCTTGGCCGGTTTCGCTTCAGTTGCCGCTCTGTTGCAACTTTACTCCCAGATTTGTAGACACTGTAAGAACAAGAAAAAGATGGAAAAAAAGTAAGTGATGAAACAGTGGCAAAAGTCAGTTCAAGTTGCAGTTGCAGTTGCACCTAAATTTTCAGAATGTCACAAAAAGCAAACACAGAAGTTTTCTCAAATTTTTCAACTTTTGTAATAACTTTTCAATAATTATACGTTATAGTAATGTTAATGGACTCTCATTGTAAGCATTAAAACATTTGAAATAACAAAGTCAGGGAAGAAAAGTGAGAGACAGCAAAATATAATTTACAGATTGTTAATTTATTGTTAAAAGTTTTATACTACCTTTTTTTAATTCTTAAAATTACCTGGATTCAGTACTTAATTTATAAAACATAAAGATGACATCAAATTTTTAAGCTAAAATTTAAATTAGTATTAAAACTAAAGTAAAAATTGTATATATTAATATATATATATAAAGAAAATTTTAATGTTTTTAATTGTGACTAGAATCTTAAATTATAATGGATAGCAATTAGCACTAGAAATCAAAATAAAAAAATAGATAAGTAAATTAATTAACTTGTAACAAAAGTATATATTAATTTATTGCTATTTTTACTATCTGTAAGTAAACTGTTAAGTAATATTTAACTCTTTAATATCAGATATTGACCTAAATAATATCTTTAAAAGAAAATTAAATATTATTTAAAATAAGTGCTCTCTATACCCTTCCATTTTATCTATGTTATAATTAAAGTTTGAGAGTATGGGAATTGCTAAAAAATTTGTGAATTTCAATGTTTTATTTGCGCAATTATCGCGCAATTAAAGTGGCAATTGAAAGACGCACAAAAATGCCAACAATTAAGTGAAGGGGAATGGGAAAGATGGGGAAAGAAACTTAAGAGATGGTAAATGAAAAATGAAAACGGAAAAACTGAAAAACTACACAGAAAATAATGAGCAGAAGTCGTAAAGATTTACGCTAACAAATCAGCGAAAAGAGATGAGAAGAAAAAGAAAAATATATATATAAATAATTTCAATAATTAATGCAACAGAAGAAGATGATGAAGTAAAAGATTTGAAAACAACAAAAGGCGAAAACAACAATTCAACAATTTTCACTTGCAATCAAAAAGCAGTTGGAAAATCAATTTCACTTTTCAATTAAACGTCGCAGAGGAAAAATCCAAAAACAAAACTAAAGCTGACCAAAAAACATAACAAAAAAAAAAAGAAAATACATTTTATAATGATGATAATGACGATAATGTGCATGTTAATGATGATAATGAGGTTTGATGATGACGCGACGATGTTTTTGCTAGGGAGGCAGTAATGGTAAGAGGGCGGGGGAGAAGGGGGGCGTGGCACAGCAACCAAATGAAAATAATATGCAATAAAAATCGTCTGGAAAATTGCGCTTTGATGTTGCAGCAGCGAACGGGACTTAAATAGCGAATCACTGGAACGTGCAACACGAGGCACAACAGCAACAACAACAGCAACAACAACAACAACATGAGGCCTGCAATTATAATAGCATGCTGCAACAACAACAGTAACTGTAACAACAACATTTAAATGTTGCCCGCAATTACAGCGCATCCAAATAAAAATCACAAAATTTTTCTTGCAATCTTTTTCAATGCTCAGACTCCACTTTTTCCCTCCCCCCTCCATTTACCATCAACAATCTGCGTATAAAATGTTGTTGAGGTATTTAAAATAGAAAATAATATAGTAATTGCTCGACTATTACATATCCTGTATATAGTACACTAGAATATAACTGCCTGCATAAAATATATTATTAAAAATTTGTGTTTTTAAGTGTTACTCTGTGAAAATTACATAAAATATTTTAAGATTTACAGGGTATTCTAGAGTACGCTCATTATAGTGAAACTTGTAAAATTTACGAATGCTAGAGTAAAGAAGCTTTATATTCCCACTAATGATACTTAAAAAAAATATTATATGTAATAAAACCTACAACTTTAATTTAATAAACTTTCATATTTCTCATTTTTATTAAATGTCAATTAAAATAAGTCGAAAATTATTAATTTCAAAATAAAATTCTAAAATTTTGGAATAAAAATTAGAATTGTTGTCTGTGATGGTTGATAGATTTAATACCCAGCAATGCACTACACTTAACTGTACATTAGAATTAATCAATATTTTGTCATAAATCACTTAGCTATGATAGAGCAAATATATTGATGAGTTCTTACATCAAATTCTATATAAATTAAATAATGGTTGATAATTTCAATACTGAAAAACTTTCAAATAAAATTAGTTTTTTTAATAAATAATAAAAATATATAAATTAAATATTGGTTGAAAGTTTAAATACTTAAAAACTCTTAAATGAAATTAGTTTTTTGAATGATTAATAAAAAAATATTAAGAAAAAAATATTTACAGCAAACATAGGCTTAGTGAATTTAATTATGATAGTAGTGATATTTTCTTTTCAAGAAACTGTACGTGTTTTAAAAAAAGAAGAAATTCCTTTTTTTAAGTTTTTTTTTACAGTTCCCTGGTTCGGTTTGAAATTAAAATAAATACATAATACTTTTACTTCATTTGAAGTTAAAATAGATTTTTGTAATGTTAACTTAAAAACAAAGCGAACTTTGTTTTCTTATTTTTTTAATATCTTATCAATTAAAGTAATTGTAAAAGCTAAATCATTTGTTAAAGGTTGTTTATAATACCCTTATTATGTTTTGTATTCAAATGATTTTTTTTAAGTTGAAAATATTTAAAAAATCATGTTACAAGAAGAGCTTTGTTTCTATATTTTTTAAATATTTTATCAATTTAAGTAATTGGGATAAAAAAATATTTTTTTTTTAATTTTCTTGTTTAAAATACCTTAGTGTACTGCATTCAAATGATATGAAAATCACAGGCAACAATTTTTGCAAGCTTTCGAACACTGTTAACAACATTTTTCAGCTGCTGTTTGCGACTGTTGTTGTTGTTGTCGTTATCGTTGTTGTTGTTGTTGTTGTTGCTGATGTTGATAAGGATGTTCGTTGTGCACAGTCGCTCTTGTTTGGTGTCAATGATAGCGTGAATGATACTTTGTATACACACACACACACATACACGCCCACAAACACACACTCGAATACACACACCCGCACACACACACACAACAAACACACACACAGAGAACGCTTTTGGCTTCGTTTGCATAAGTGGGAAGCGAGCTTCCGGCAAACGCTGCGTATACACAATATGCAATATACAAATACTCGGCATAAAAACATATACACAAGTAAACACACACAAGTGGCATACATATATATATAAGTATACATATGTATGGTAGTTTTAAAGTTTATGGACACTGAATGGCCTTTCAGCGGTCAACATAACAGAGTGAGAGAGAGAGAGAGGGAAAAGCAGAGAAAGAGGAAGTGAAAAAGGTGGCAAAGTGTGAGAAACTGTATCACGAATCTGGGAAATCGGGAAATCTGCAGCACTGAGGAGAAGCGTCAAGCAGTTGAAGAAGAGAGAGAAGAGGTGAAATAATGGGTAATTCATAGTCTGGCAATCGCCGCATTTCACTGCATTCATAAGGGACCCATAATGCAATCATGCACAAGTAAACTCATCAATTGACTGGCAATTGTATCAAGTACATAAACTACTCGCGAGACACTCAATAAAAGCGCTTTAAATTTAAAGTTTTAAATATTTAACTAATAAAATAAACTTAGCATATATTATTGCATTACATTGAAGTTTAACCTATCTAAAGAAAGTTAAATAAACGTATACTTAATAAATATCACAGAATTAATGCTTAACAGAATATATAATAATTATTTTTTTAATTTCCATTTTCTTTTGTATTCAAGTACAGTACATAATGCAGCAAATAATTGATTTTTAAATTTTTAAAATGTTTTTTTTTCTATATATATAAAATCTATATTTTACTAATTTTTATTTAATATTTATCAGTCTATATTTATGATTACAAGTAAAACGTGATTATGTAAAGTCAATATCAAAGTTTCTTTTAAATTTAATTTAAAATATCCTTAGCAAAAAAATATAATTTAATCAGATTCTTCCAATATGTAAGGGTATAAAAATATGGGCTTACATATTTTGATACCTCTTTCATTTATAAATTTATTTTGGCAGTAAATCTATCGTAAAAGCCCATTTAAAAAAATATAAATTAGAAACATAATTATAAATAAATTTTCATAAGTCAGAACTTTTGGGCCTTTTTTTATTTTTTAAGTAGTAATTTAATCTATCTTTTAAAAAAAACAGTGATTTCGTTTGTATCAATATAAAATTTGGACAAACTTAACATAAAAATAGATTTAATTTGATTATCAACTTCATTCCTGCAGTCTCATCTTAGTTTTGTTTGAAAACATTTGTCAAAAACATTTTTTTTTTTATTTTTACCACTTGATTTTATGATTTCACTTTGATTTCGACCATCTGATTTTCCGCTGACTCGCTAATTTTATGAGTAAACACATAAAATTGATAAACAATAAGGAAATAAGGAGTTTTGCTGCCAGTTCAAGACTCAGTGACAATATTACGTATACGTATACGTAATATTTGGTTTTATAATGCATTTTAATAGCCCGGCAAAACAACTTTACGTTTTATGTCCCAAGTTTAAGTAAGTTATATATACTTATATATATATATATTTATTTCTTGGCCACAAAAATGAGCGAAAAATTGCAAGCGGAGTGTAAAATTTATGATAAAAACGTGCGACACTGATAAGAGAAACCGGATGAGGGGCAGGCGTAAAATGGCGGCGTAAAAGACTGCAGGAAATGGACGGAGTAGTGAAGAGGGGGAGGGGAAAGGGGGAGAGGAAGGAGGACAGGAAGTGCATGGCCTGGTCAGACAACAAACTTCGCCTCTCCGCCTCTCACACTGGGCGTGGCATCTTGTTGCTCGTTAGGCTAATAACGTTTGAAGACTCGTGGGCGCCACAAGACTTGCCACATGCAGATTTACGGCCATGATACAGAACACCCCCTCCCAAAAAAAAAAAAAATTGCAGTGCACGGCAAAAGTGTTGATACTCACTGAGCGAAGAGGCAGTTAAAGTTAATCGCTTGTGCGTACTATCAAATACCCTGTAAGACTATGAAAACCAATTACCCAAAATTTATTGTTCGATTTAAGAATTTTCCTATTTTTAATTGTAGAATTTTTAAGAAAACACATTTTGGTTTTCAGAACATTTTAAATAAGATCAAGTTCTTATTTTAAGAATAAATGTTCTTAAAGTTAAAATCAAAAAAAAAAATATATTAAAAATTATTTTTAGAATTTATAATTTGTTTTTAATTTACATACTTTTATACAATTTATTTTGTTTTGGTAATTTTATAAATGTTATTTTAATTTGTAAAAAGTGGAAATCGAACCGGCGCCTACTGCTCCACACAACTAATTCATTTCTTTTTGATTTAAGAAGTTGGTCTTTTTTTTCAGTGTATACTTTAAAAAATAGTACAGATATTTCTTTTTAAAAAAATTTATTTTAGTTCTGAACTAAATTGATAAGTGTGACACAAACTCGAGTCTATATACCTTCTAGTGAAATTTGGTTTACAGGGTATATAAAGATAGAGCGTAAGAGCGTTTGTAGTGGCGGCAGGTTTAAAAGAGCAGGTGGCAATTGGCCTCATCACGTCAGCACCGTCGGCGATTGCAATCATGACCATGGCCGATACTTTGAGGCGATGCCAGCCCTGATGAGTGTAAGCGAGTGTGTTTGTGTGTGTGTGTGTGTGTGTGTGTGTGTGTGTCTATGTGTGTGTGCAAATCCATTGAAAATGCCCAAAGAGGGTATAATAACATTGCTTGTAAAAGTCAAAAGGAGACTCTGTGCGACTCTGTAAAATATATATACATTTTTGTGCAACATCCATAACCAAATCGATAATTGATTTAACAAGAAAATTTGACTCTGTAAAATATATACATTTTTGTATATCATCATTTATGTATATCACAGTGATCGATAGTATCGAAAAAAATGGACAGTGATGGAAAAATATTAAGGTTTTCAATTTTGATGCAAAATTAAAACAGAGGCTAAATGATGATTAAATTGACATTCCGCAAAGAAATCGGTGCAGTTTTAACAAAGTTATGACAATTTTCAGAAAGTGTTGGGCTATTTCTATGGGAAAAATACTATAAATTAATTATCTTCATTTAAAATCTTAAAAAAAAAATTATTTTATAGGCTTCAGAACAAAGGAAGAAATGGAAAACAAATAAAAAAATATTAGAAAAAAATTCCTGTGAAAAAAAATATATATTCATTATCTTCAGTTGAAATCTTTTTAAAAATATTATATTAAAAGGTAAAAAAAAAATTGAAAAATAACGAAAATTAATTGACAACCCATAAAAAACTCCTTAGGCTAAAATTAGCTTTAAGTCTATTATGAAATTTTTTAAGGATATCTTAGATATTTTCACAGGGTAGTTTCCAGTCGATTTAACTTCGGCACTAGCGTATTTGGATTTTTTTAAATTCAAGGCTGATATGCAGGTCCTGTTGGTTGGAGGTCCTGTTTGTGCCCTGCGGCCGTGTGCATTGCTGTTTTGATTAAAAGCATCGGCCACTTTGAGTTGGCCAACTGCAACTGCAACTGCATCTAATTTGATTTGCATTCCGAGCCCAAAATTCGATGATTCGCCGATTGCTGTTGACCAATTGAGCTTCACTTTTCAATCGGGTCCATAAAATTGAACTGTAGTTACCAGTAAGCAGTTTGAAAACACATTGTACTCAGAAAATACACAAAGAATTCTGTGTTTTGTGGGCATTTGTCGGCAATTAACCTTTTTTGTTTGTGGCCAAGGTAAAACGTTAAGAACAAATACAAGTACATACGTATCTTGTATTTCAATATGTCGGCAAATGTCTGACAATCGAGGCCAAGTTGAGAAGTCAAGAGCCGAAATTCCCAAAACTAATCAGCACAAGAAAACGTGGCGCACCCAAAGACATGTGCTAAATGAATCAAACAGAGAGAGACGGACATAGTGAGAGAGAGTGAGGGAGTGAGAGGTGGAACACACATGCAGATAGATATATCAAATGATATGGCATACAACTTGAGGCCGCATGTCAGCTGGTTATAGTAACAGTTACACTCAAGCGTCCAGACATCATCCTCGCGCCAGTGTTGGCACTTAAGCTTATTTATGGCTATTTGAAAAAGTTAAAAATATTTCAACATTTTTTTTAGGAATAAATACCGCATTTTTTTTAAATTCTATTTATGATGTTTAAGATTAAAATATTTGTTTGCTTTGTTTAAAATTTAAATCCTCTTTTATTGTAATATATATATTCTATATTCGTATATAAAAATTTTACAAATTAAAAATTCAAAGCTGTTCAAAAATTTGTTTTTTAAATTGGTAAAATCTTAAGAAAAGTGAAAATAAAAATTCTATTGGTAATTATGATGCAATAATTATTCTTAATAAAAATTTATAAACTCAAATTTATATGTTAAACTCTTTGTCCTGACCTACTAACTCACTAACTGATCATAAAACAGCCCAAACCATAAGAACTAGGAGGTTGAAATTTTCACATAACATAGTTGAGACAGACGTATCATGTAACATACATTTAAAAGTTTATTATTAATTTTTTTTAAGCTTTTCCTGTGCTAGAATATCAGTTTTTCTTTACTAAGCTAATTTCTTTTTTTAGTCTAGCTTATTTTCATAGTCAATTTCAGTTATCACTGCCCTGAACTACCCTGAACTGTCCGACCCTCTACCCCACTCAATCATATACCCTGCTTCTAAGTAATAACACGCATTTCCAATGGATCGTTGCTGTTGTAAACTTGTCTCATAAACGGAACGACGTGAAAAGACAGTCAGAAAGAGAGAGTGAGAGAGTGAGAGGGAGAGAGAGCGAGAGAATGTGAGGTAGAGTCAACTAAAGGCGCTGCACAAAAAACCATTAATCAAATGTCCGACTGTCTCAATGTCTGTTCGTAAGCCTCATGATGCTCTATGGATACTACGAGTATGAGTATGACTGTAACATTGCGACAGGCAGGAAACGGAAGTGTTACACACTAAGCCATTTTGTCTGTACCGTTTGTCATGTCAGAGGAGCATCAACAAAAAAAAAAAAAAAAGAAAAAGAGCTCAGAATGCTAAAATCAAGCGTGCTCGACTGTGCAATACCCTGCGTATAGACCGAAACTACTCTAAAATCAAGTCGCATAGTTATATACAGTATGTCAAGTAATTGTTTTCACACAATACAAAAAAAAATGTTCATATTTTAATTAAAATACAAGTGGAAAAGCCTTTAGAAAAAGTACTAAAATGAAATTACTACTTACTTAAAAACTACTGCATACTTTTAGGTGATTATATTGAAATAATAACTTTATTAATAACTTTGGTTAGCTATTACTCCCGTTCTACTTGTCCGATCTAGCTGCAATTAAGTGAGATTATAGATAATATTAACAGATAACGTTAATTACTATAAAAACTGTATTATTTTGAAATCTTTGAGTGTGGTGACTTTTTGCGGTTAATTTTTAATTATTAATTTGCCAAACAAGAAAATTACTAAAAAAAACGTATGCTAAGCCTTAATATTTTTTTCTAATCTCTAACTAAAATTGCCAAATGATGCTGTAAACTGTTGCACACTTTTCCACATACCTATACCACCCTTCTAGTCTGTTTTTAATGGGTTATGAGCATATAAAAAGTGTTTGACAAACCTCTTTCAATACACATCAAACACTTCAAATGCCAGGCAAGTTGTCAACTTTAAATATTTATGACTTCAAGTGTTGGAAAAGTGTATTTAAACGTCGGTTAAGTGAAGTTGGCAACTCGAAAACATTTTTGCATCGCATTTCAGTTGAGTTTTGAGAACGTATTTCTCTCCTTTTGTTGTTGTTGTTGGGCAAATAGAAAAATTATACACGCACATTTATAAATATTTATTTGCCAAGCGTGTGTGTAAGTTTATGTGTGTGTGTGTGTAAGTGCAGCTGTTGGCCAGCCTTAACTTTTAGCTGGCTTAGATCCTTGCTTGTTGCCTTTGGCCAAAACCGTAGCTAAAACTTTTTGTATAGTTTTACGTTTCGGCCTCAACTCGACTGCCATGTTAGACACTCACACTAATAGATGCAAATACACACACACACACACATATATATATATATACTGATAGAGACTATCACAACTTTATTGAGAACATGTGTTTGCGCATTTAGTTGCCAATGGGGCAAATGTGGCCAAGAGTAGCTGAGTTGGCCCAAAGAACTTAGCCCAAGTCAATTTGATGAAGTGCGAAATATAAGAAGGCACCAAGGCAAAGTGCATCAAGTTGAGCCAGAGTTGAGCCTGAAGCTCAACATGCTCGATTCCATATAGTTTGGTGTACACAGAAAGAAAAAGAACTCAATATTGTCAAATAAAATCAATTCAATGCGGTGTCTGAAGTACGGAAATTCCGGAATTTTTGATGAAGGATATTCGAGATTCTTGATATTTTATTGAAACATGATTTTTCATTTGGCTCTCAGCTAATATTTCGACTTTTGGGCTACAGTTAGATTTTTTTTAGATAAATCAAATATTTAATTTTTTATACCCGTTTGTTTCAAATTTATGCCACATCCACAATTTTTAAGATAATACAGTTTTTATGGTCATTAAGATTATCTAATAATATTATCTATAATCTCACTTAACCGCAGCTAGATCGGACAAGTAGAACTGGCGTAATAGCTAACCAAAGTAATTAATAAAGTTAATATTTCAATACAATCACCTAAAAGTATGCAGTAGTTTTTATTTGGAAGTAATTTCTTCATATTTTAATATTGAGTTGTTGCTATTTTTTCTGCATATTGTCTCAATTTAACATTAATATCCAGAATACATACTTAAAAAATACTAGCTCAAATTAAGACTCTTAAACTTTAAGTATAATTTGTTTTTTTTTTCAGTGTACGAATCTCGAACTCTGTGGCAAATCAAAAGGGTCTGACAGGCGTGGCAATCTGTTTTGTTTTGTTTTGGCCTTAAGTGCTCACAGCCAGGTGGATTTGTTCTCTGAATTTCCCCCTGTCTTTAGTCAGACAACTAAGCCGAGAAAGAGAAAGAGTGAGAAAGAGTGAGAGGGAGAGAGAGAGAGAGGGACAGAGTCCAAGTGTCCAAGTCAATTGCCTACAGTCAAAATAAAGGTAGAGACAACAAAAAAAGTGTTTAGCTCATCAAATCTATGCTCTAACTAATTGCGAATTACAAGACTACAACTTGTCATCCTGTTTGGATTTGCTGCTGATGAATAAGCTTGTTATACTCTTGCAGAGGGTTTTGTTATTTTGTCATGAAATGTGACTCCATAAAGTATAAAAGCTACAAACTATCAAAACTACAAACTGAATAAATAAGATGAAATTTCAATGATTAAAAATATTTTTTAAATTAAAAGGAATTATTCAGTAACTTTTCCCAATATTGCAGAAATTGTAAAGAAATTATGAGATTTCTAAAACTAAATTTTTTTAATTAAATTTAATTAAATTAATAAAATAATTTATTATTTTATTATTATTTATTATTTTATTATTATTTATTGACTAAAAATTAACTATTATGGTATAAATATTTATATAATGAAATTAAAACAGCACAGTTATTATTTAAATAGTTTATGGGATATTTAATTTATATTTGGTGACATTTTATTCAAACTAAATTGTAGTTATTGCTTAAATTAAAAAAATAATAAATAAATATTTATTTCCAGTCTCTTTATATTATTTAAAAGTGATTCAGTTCAAAAATTAACTGAATCAACAACAAATAGACATAAATCATATTTTCAAACGTTTTCAAAATAAACATGACAGATAAATTAAGTTATTTGAAAAATACGATTTATTATTTAAAATGATTATTTGGCATTCAAATATAAATATGAATATAAATATAAATATGACTGTTCAGTTTGTAGTTTGTGCAAGTTGAGTTTCATTTTAATTATGAGCAATGCACATGAAGTTTAAACTTTTCACGCCCAGCTGATTTATGTATTTTATTTATTTATTTATGGATTTATATATTTTATGATTTCAGCTTCTTCTTTTTTTTCCAGCTGACGCGTGATAATTGAAAGGCATTTCGAATGCTTGGCTGATTTTGTTGCCATGTTTTATGGTTTTGGCCTGAAGAAGGGGGCGGCGTGTGGGCGTGTCCACTTGGAGAGTGTTTAAAAGCAAAGACTTTCGATCTGACTAAGTTAAATTTTATTTATTTTAGTTTTAAATATCGTCAAACAAATAATTTATCAGAAAATAAGGAGTCAAAAAAATGTCTAAAATTTTAAAATATCTTTATTTTCTTGTTCTCTATTTAGAACTATTATTTACCCAATTAAAACCTACACAATCGAACAATCTCTATTTTATTATTATTATTTATTATTATATTTATAGTATTTAAAATCGCTTTTACAAATAAAATTTTCATTTGATTTTCCTCAAATTCGCTGGCAATTTGCTGATTTGCAAATAATTTAATTCTGTTGTTGTTTTGAAATTGAAATACTACACAAAGTTTTGGCCAAATGTTATTCAATTAAACAAATTATTTAGCTTGGCATTTTAATTAGCATTTGCTTTTGGCTGTTGAAGGTTTTGCAATTTGATTTCGTTATGGTTTTGTCTCTTTGCCAAACAACCAAAAACAATTCGCCCCATTTAATTCAATTTTCATTACGAATGATACAAACACACATACACACACACACACACACACACACACATATCATGACAGAGTGTGTGTGTAATTGATAACAGGAAGAAGTGGCTATTTCCTAAAATTGATGCAAACATAATACCCTAAGAGTTAATGCCTGTGGCAGCTAAAAATAATTACGTTAAAGAATATTGTATTCCACATTTTTAATTCGCTTGCAATTCTCTAAATTTTATTAAAGTATAAAATTCGTTAAAAGTTTAAAAACTTAAAAAAAATAATTATCTCTCAAAATATGTATTCTAAATAATGTAAATAGATCAATAAAAATAAAAGAATTTACATTTTATATCTACCAGAAAGTTTCGAAACACATGCATCTATATACATAAAACTCTTTGACCTGATAAACTGACTAACTGATCATTAAGCAAGCCAAACCGTAAGACGTAGAAGGCTGAAATTTTCACACAACATAGCTAAGACAAATTCATTTACCCGCATTTGATTTTTAAATGATATATATTTCAAAACTCTGAAAACCAGTAAGTAATATATATTTTATTTTCCTGAATTTAAAAATTGAAAGTGGGATTACCCTACTAAATATTGACATACACAATAACAACCATTTTAGGATTATGAATGGGTTAAAACGAGTAGATGATGAGTCTGTGTGTGTGTGTGTTTGTGTGTGAATGGGCGAGTTTTAACCTCATGTCAAGTGTCAGTTTTGGTATCCGTTTGACAATTTATGTTATATTTGCTGATTATTATAATGGCTGTTGTTATTTAATTGTATTGTTTTTACAATATTTGTAATTTATGCTTTTTAATTTAGCTCTTGAATCTGTGCAGGTTTTAATTATGAAATTAATAACAATTATTGCGATTTGAGTGTTTACATAATATAATTACTTTGCCTCAATTAAAGCGCATTTTCTGTTTTTGTTTTTGAATAAAAAAAAGCAGTAAACAGTAAATTTACTTTAAATTTTTCAAAAAACATGGAAAGGTTTAGTTAATGATTTTAAATAATATGAGTTTTCCAAATGAACGACATTTATATGCTTGATTATACTATAATATTAGTATACCGAGCTAAAAAAAATATTTGAAAGTAGTTGAAATACATCGATACATCCCAAAGAAACTTAATTTTATCAATTTAGAACTGAAATTAGTACAGATGAAAATTGGTAAAGTTATGACAAATTTACCAAAATTTCAAAATATTAAATCAAAAAATATACTTAAAGATTTTCAAAGAAATTTAGAATATATTTTATATTTTCACTTAAGGAAAAATTTTACAAAACTCGATGCAATTTAAATCAGAATTTTTATCAGAAGAAATTTAGAATATATTTTAAATTTTCACTTAAGGAAAATTTTTACAAAAGTCGATGCAATTTATATCAGGATTTTTATCAGACTCCAATTCAAATTGAAAACAATTCGATTTTGTTGATAAACTTTGCACTGATCACAAAAATATGTGCGTTTGCAGAATTTTCATCTGAGTTGTCGAGTGAAAAGTGTGTCGTGTTAAAAGAAAGGAAAAGCTTTAAAAATAAAAAAAAATAAGTGTAAATAAAACGTGTATGCACAAGTCAAGTGTGAAATAAATGCAGATAGAAAATTTCACATACCCAAGCGATGTGACCAATTAACATGAATATTCGTTGACGTTCGTTGTTGTTAATGTTGTTGTTGTTTTAGTTGTTTTTGGTTGTTTTATTTTTTGTTGAATTTGCAGCGAATGTTGACGCGTCATACGCTGCGTATGCGTGATATGTGCTTTGCTTGCTGTCGTTTGATTTCAATTTCAATTTCAATGGCTGCTTGGTTGATGTTGTTATTATTGATGTTGTTGCTTGCTGTTGTTGTTGCTGTTGTTGTTGGGGGTTAGTTAAACAAAGCGCTTGACGTTGATTTGAAGTTGGATGAAGTTCGATGATGACACAAATAAAGTCATGGCACATGCAACTTTATATTTGCATACATTTTTCACATTTCACTCTGTCATTCTCATTCACTCTTACTCTCTCTCTCTTTCTCTCTCTTCTCCCCTCTCTTTTTCTCTTTTTCTTTCACTCTCAATGTATCTGTTTCTATCGCTCAGTTATGTTCATTTGTTGAACTGTTTTGTTTTAAAAATGTGTTCAACATTAGGTACATTTGAGCACATTTAAGCACATTCAAATTTGTTGCTTATAAATGTTGTTGTTTTAACATTGTTGTTGTTGCTGCTGCTATTTTTAGAGGGCAAATGGAAATTAAAATTAAAAATTTGTCAGCTAAATAAAACATAAAACGATTAAAAAAATAATCACAAAAATAAATACAAGGGCAGAAAAAATTAAAAAAAAAAAATATTGCAGAGGGACTGCAAGGTAAACAGACAAAGCAACAAGAACAACAATGAGAAGAAGAGCAACAAGCACAAAAATGACAACAACAACAAGAACAACAACAACAGTGCAAGCAAATGAGCAAACGCGACAAAGCGCTAAAAAAAAACAAAGGAAAAGCAAGAAAATGCCGCCAATCGCAAAAACTGCGGCACATTTTCACACACACACACAAATACACACACACTTACAAATTCATACACACATAAAAAGCAGTTTCCTGCGAAGCACGTAAAAATATTTTTTGGTATTTTTTTTAGAATTTTTTTTTTTTGGTTGTTTTTGTTGTCTGTACTTAGTTGACAAATGCTCGCAGGATGCGCATTATGAAATTTTTAATCAAATGAAATGACAATAAGATTTTCAATGAAAGCGAAATGTGCGAATCGGCGCAACGTTGAGGAAGGCAAGGGAATGAACCTTTCTATAGGGTGGGGTGTGGGGCATAAAACGTAAATGTAATTTCTGAGAAATCTAAAAAAGTTTGAAGATAATTTTTAAGCTAAAGATAAGCTTAAAGATGTGTAGTAAGATAAAGGATATGATTTGCTTATAGTACATCATTAAGAATGAAGAATTTTAGAAAAACTGCTATAAAAAAATATATATGAAAATGTTAGACAGCCAAAAAAAAAATAAAATAAAAATTGGTTTAATGATACTTTTAAACAGTTAAAAGAACAAAAAATTGATAGCTTTTATTAAAAAATAACACCAAATATAGCTATTTAGGGTATTCGAGTAGTCGCATACCAAATTAAATATAAAAAAAAATACAAATAAATAAAAAAATTGATTGATATATTTAAATTCATATTAAAAAAAATATGGAAATAGATTTCAGATTTTAAATAAGTTGTTAGCTATAGCTATCTAAGGTATTCGAGCAGTCGCATACTACATTTGCTATATCTAACTAGAAAAGAGGCTGAGTTATTTAAGTACATTAATAGATCAAGTAACTTTACATACATACTCGTATCACACACTATATTTACCTTTCAATTAACGTTCACTACTTTGACACGCTTAAAACTACCCCTTTTCAGTTATTGAAATAGCTACAGGGTATATAATTTATATGCCTGACACAGGAAAAGCCCCTGGCGGTGAAAGCCGAAACACATTCGAAACAACTAATCACACAGCGAGTTATCCTAACAAAAAAGTGCACCTAAAAAATATTCAAACAATGCGACAAATCACACAGCGGGTGTTTACAATTCACAACTGGTTTAAGCCTAGACAGAGGAGCGGCCACTAATTAAATTTTGGGTACAGCTTCCGGTATGAAATGTTTAAAATGTGCCAAAATTTCTAGGAAAACTTTAAATTTACAACATTTAGATCAGAATGAGATCCAAATGTTTTATTAGTTTTTTAGTCTTAAAATCAGACTTGAGAAAAGTAGATTTCAGTTTTAAATGTACTATCCTAGGAGCATATTAAAATTTAGGCACTTTATTTTACTACTATATATTTCAATATTTTTAATAATATGTACATACTTAAGCAATATTAAAATTTTTAATTAATATTTTCTTCTTATGATGATATAATAGTCTGTGACAAATTACTATCAAAGCACACACATACACTCACTCACACACACAAACACACGCACACACATGCACTTAATAGTTTTGAATTTCTGTTTAGAATTTAAATATAAATATATTATTATTATTTTATGTTAAGCATTATTGTAAGAAACCTGTAAGATATTTATAACAATTTTGAAATTGTTATTTGTTACAGTTGCAGTAATTTAATTAGAAATTTTTAAAAACATATTAAGTAAAAAAAAATATTCTATAAATAAGACTTTTGCTAAATTCAAACTTCGTTTCTTAAGATGCAAAATAACAAATTTAGAAAACTATTTTAAAATGGAGTTTATTAAACATTTCTTTTGAGTTAAGAAACACATTAAATGTGTAGGGAACAAACAACAACAACGCGACACAAACAACAACAAACAAACAAACAACAACAAATAAACAAACAGACAGCACGTGGCACTGAGAAAAACGCGCGCGAAAATCACTTGAAAAAAAAACGTGGAAATGGCAAGAGGAAAATAGAAACAACAACAACAAGAGAGACATACGTAAAAAGCACGCGACGTATAAAGTGACGCTTCACTGTGACTGCGATTGTTACTTGTGACTATTCACGGTGACTGTGACTGTTACTTTGACTGCTGCCAACACTCAACGTTGTTCACCCGCTGAGCGCTCGATTGCGACTGAAGTCGCCGATTCTGCCAGGCACCTGATAATGCCGCCAACGTCAGCCTCGACTGCGCTGTCGACGTCGACGCAGGGAGCCGAAGCTTGAAGAGCCGAATGTGTGCATCGTATATTTTGTTGTCTGCATCGGGGCCAAAAAGTTGTGTGCAGACTCGTTTAACCGCTTTTCTCCACACTCTCGTCCGTCTGCATTTTCCTCTCTCCACCTGTTTCCCTCTTCGTTGCTGTGGTGAAAACTCTTTGCTTGCACTTGGCCAATTCCAAGCAGTTGAACATTTTTCTTTTCTTTTTCTCTTCTTTTTCTTTTTGTTTTTGCACTATTAAAACGGACAGTTTTGCCCCCTTTTCCCTTTTCCCTTTTCTTTGGCTACCTTCCGATGTTGCAACTGATGAGGCCTAAAGGTTGACAGAGACACGGCTTCAGTGATTAGTTATTACCACATTCAATGGGCATTTGTATTGCAGTTGGTAACACTGAGTTTCAGCTCAAAGAGTTGTCCAACTTCCAACTGTCATAACTTGATCAAAACTGAATCGATTTTCAAGCGGAATATCATTTTGATCATGATTTGGCCTAAATTGATTCTGCATTTAAATTTTTATCATCTAGATAATTTGATATATTTTCGATTCTAAGCCATCTATCATCCAATTTTCCATATATACACCTTGACATTTGTTCGGAAACTTTGATCTCTCATAACTTCATGAAAACTTGACCGTTTTTCAAGCGGAATGTCATTTTGATCATGATTTGGCCTCTAAATTGATTCTGCATTTAAATTTTTATCATCTAGAAAATTCTATTTTAAGCCATCTATCATCCAATTTTCCATACATACCCCTTGACATTTTTTCGAAAACTTTGATCTCTCATAACTTTATCAAAACTTGACCGATTTTCAAGCGGAATATCATTTTGATCATGATTTGGCCTCTAAATTGATTCTGCATTCAAATATTTTAAAATTCGTAAAAAAAATTGTTTTGCAATATTTATTTTCTTTAAGTTTTAACAAACTGCAAGTTTAATTAACTTTTTTACTAGATATAAAAGTGGCTATAGTTGACTTTCAACCTAAAGCAATTTAAATACAAAAAATCTGCATGTAAGCAGCCTTCCAACGGATTATAAACACCGCAATAGTCCCTAGTCATAGTCATAATCATAATCATAGTCATAGTCATAGTTGAAGTCACAGTTAAAGTCATAGTTGTTGTTGTAGTCGTTGTCATAGTCGCATACGTGGACAGCGAAAACACATAGAATAAAATAAACGCAATGATAAGAAGAGTCAGCCAGACAGACAAACGTTTCTCATCCCTTTTAACCTGTTCTTTGTGCCACCTTTTTTGCTGACCATCCGTCTGCAATTCCGACATCAACGTCAACTCCGACACTGACTCCAACTCCAACTCAAACTTCGACCCCAACTCCAACTTCAACCCGGACTCTGAGCGACCTTTGGCCAGTGGTGTCATTGCCTGATGATGGCAGCTTACGTGTTCCTAGACTGACAGACATTTTGATACCCTAACTAGAACAAAGAAACCTAGTTTTGTTTTTTCTATAAATTATATTTGCGAACTTAAAAGAAAAATGTAAGTTTAACATATTTCGCTTAACATAATTAAGAGTATGTAAAGCGATATATGTTAACCCTTCTATCTATTATCGTTAGACATTTAATTTCTTTTTTATTCTCTCATATTTTAATTTGTAAAAAAAATCCAACTTCTAAGTTAAATTAAATTACTTAAATTAACTAAATTTGATCACATAAAAAAAAAACAAAATTAAAAAATTTTAGGAGGTAGATGCTCCAAAAATGACGTATTATAGAAGAAAATTTTGAAACAATTAAATAAAATTAATTAAGGGGTTTCTTTTAGTCGACTGTAACGTTCTTACTTATTTTAGTTGTAGAAAAGATAAGATTTTCTGTTTTTAAATGGATATATGTATCTCTCAGCTTTTTACTCCCTTTGGCATAGGGTATATTCAGTTCGTTCTAAAATTTTTTAGTAAAAAATTGCATTTGATTCATTCTCCATTTTTTACACACTTTCCTTTAGCATTCTTCCCGCAAATCTTTGACAAATGTAAACAGTTGGTTTTCCAATTTCTTCTTTTTCTCTCTCTCTCTCCCTCTTTCTCTTTTCATCTTCTAATTCTGCTTCTTTATAGTGTTAGACGGCAATGCGGGCTGCGCTTTTCTTTCTCTCAATTTTTTCACTGTCTCTCTCTATGAATTCTGCATCTTCTTTTGCTATTCTAAGCGCCATTTTCTCTTTTCTTTTATTTTCGTTTCTTTTTTATTGGTGGATGTGGGAAAAGGTTTCTGCTTTAGATTAGAGTTAATCAGCTTAGCGTGTCACTTTGACTATTAAAAACGACGTGTCGCCAAAGGGTTTTGGGGTCGTTATTGGTGGCTTACCCACAACACACATACACACACACACTAACACACACACAGAGGGATGAGGGGGTGTGAAGTGGACACATGTGAAACGTGGCTGTTAATTACAGTCCAGCATTAGGGTTGACATTCTGTCAGAGCTCCGACAGCCTGTGAGTATTATTACGTTCTATGCATACACGAGAATACGCAGTAAATCAGAAGGACATCAGAATCATTAGAATTTTAATGGTGCACACTGCATATATGCACATTTTTTTAGCTCAAAGCAACACTGGACAGCAGGAAAAAATATCGATTAGTAGTCGCATTTTTTAATCCAAACGTTGCCTCATAAAGTAATGGTAGACTTTGATCATAATTACATAAACCAAGATGATTTTCATTTATTCCATTACTGAAGTAATTGCAGTTTTCAGACTTAGTTACTAAAGTATTTTTAGTTTTGAGACTTAAGTGATTATTACTAAAAGTAATTGCCGTTTATAGTAGTGATGTAAATCCAAACTAAATCGGAAAATAATACGTCGAGGGACAACTATCAAGTTCTCCCAATGATAAAATTGATATTCCGCAATGAAATCGGTTTAGTTTTGCCAAAGTTATGTCAGTTTAAAGTTAAAGACAAAGTGTCAAGGGGAAAAAAGTGGACTGTGAGAAAAAAAAAATTCATTTCCAATTTTGATGCAGAATAAAATTAGAGGTCAAATAATAATAAAACTGATATTCTGCAATGAAATCGGTTCAGTTTTGCCAAAGTTATGTCAGTTTGAAGTTTGGAACAAGGGGAAAGTATGAAAAAAATGGACTGTGAGGGAAAAAAAATTTAATTTTACACAAAAAATAATTTTAACTAGCTATGATTGATGATGGTATGGAGTATATTTTTTTACTAATTTTTTTCTATGTTGGACTTCGCGTTTAATATAAGCTAGTCGAAATTTCAAAAAGCTAAATTGACACATGCTTCCGATATTATTAACGAGTTAATCAGTAACCAGTTCATTAATCAGTTCACCTAATTTTAAGACCTGTTGCCTGCCATCGATAAAGTTAAAGATGAGGATGGAAATGGAAATGGCAATAAAGATGAGACTTGGGCTGATGAGACAAGAGTTTTCGCTGGATTCTGTTGCAGCTAACCAGACAGCCAGATGTGTCCAGATGTGTCGAGATGAACGCATAGAAAGTGCTCCACATGGGCAACAAAACTGGCCAAGTTGCTCCACAAATTGTGGCATTTTCACCAAACAACAAAAAACAAGTGAAAAAGGCTATAAACGAGATAACGACCATAAAATACCCGTTACTTATTTCCATATATATAAAAGTACTTTAAAGAAATTTCTAACCAATAAAAACTACTGCATACTTTTAGGTGATTGTATTGAAATAATAACTTTATCAATAACTTTGGTTAGCTATTACTGCCGTTCTACCTGTCCGATCTTGCTGCGTTTAAGTGATATTATAGATAATATTAATAGATAACGTTAATTACCATTAAAACTGTATTATCTAAGAAACTTATTTAAATATATATAAAAGTAGCTTAAAGAAATAATAACAAAAAGTACTGCATACTTTAAGGCGATTGTATAGAAATAATAACTTTATTATTAACTTTGGTTAGCTATTACTCCCGTTCTACTTGTCCGATCTTGCTGCGTTTAAGTGATATTATAGATAATATTAATAGATAATGTTAATTATCATAGAAACTGTTTTATCTTAAAAACTGTGGGTGTTGTGGGCAGACGAACAGACGGACGGACGGACAAACACACATTGCTATATCGACTTTTCTGTTGATGCTGATCAAGCATATATATACTTAATAGAGTCGCAGATGCCTTCTCCTGCCTGTTACATACATCGCAACGAACACAATATACCCTTTTACTTAATTTTCAAGTAACGGGTATAAATACTAGATAAAACACAAACAAACACTTGACTTTCCATTGACGCCTTCGCCTCAGAGTCCAAGTCCAAGTCGATGTTGAAGTCGAAGTCTGACTTTGACTTTGGCAAATGAATGCCAAAGCAAACAGGATTTTCAAGTTGTTTGGGAAAGTAACAGTAACGCCGCTGTTGACGTCAACAGCTGTTGCAACAACAGCAACAACAACAATAACAATAGGAGCAACAAAAGCATTCATTGATTGCCTTTTGGTATTAGTTTCAATTTATTTCACTTTGAGTGTGATGGATGGCAACAGCGACAGCTCCAAACGTGGCATGCCACACACACACACACACACACACACACACACTGACACACACACACACACACACACACACACACACACACACACACACACACTCGCATACAATACAATAGGGTCATCAATTTACAGTCTACCCTTATGTTTGATTTTTTTTCTTTTTTCTTCCTTTTTGCTTCCCTCTCTCTCTCTTTTTAAGTCTCTCTCTCTCTCTCTCTCTCTCTTGCACTGTTGGCAGCATTTTTATTGCACACTTGTAATGCCAAAACAATTGTTGGGCCAAATAAATATTTCGCAATGAAATGAAAACAAAATTCAATTGCCAAAAAAAAAAAAATAATAGAAAACTTCAACTAAAATTGCCAAGCAGCAATTTGTGGCAGGAACTACTATATATAGTTCCCTGATTTAGCAAGCAGTAAGTTCAAGCATTTAATTGATGGCCAGAGCCCAAAAAAAAACCAGTTTTGGTCACTTCTTTATATAAATGGCCTATCGAATTGCTTGTTGCAACGTTTTCTAATTGACATATTGCCACGCCAGTTGGTCAACCATTTGTGGCACGCATCCATCGAACATGTGGATCAACTGGTTTCATTCCACAGAGGGGGGAGAATTAAATGCACAGACACACGCATTTCAAATACGCAATTAGTGCAGAGATGAAGCCTCTTCAGCACTTATTTCTCACTTTTTTTCTTGGCATTAATTTCAGTTTCTAGTTTCCTAGTGAATCGGTAAAATTTATCACAGCATTTTGGGATTCCCATTTCCCACCCGTGGGTGTGGTTTTAATAAAACAAAAATGTAATATTTACACTGCTATCAAAGAGGTCTATTTTTAAAATAAGAATATCTATTTAAAATATTTCTTTAAAATTTTACATCTTAAAAAAAAACCATAATACGAAAATTATTTTCTACATTTTTATGATTCTTTAAAAATTAACTCTAATTTTTAATAATTACTCAGTATCGTTTCACGTTTCATATGAAGCTTTTAAATTACTTTGAGTCCTTTTCATTTTATTATTACAATCTTAAACCAATTTTGTAATTTTTCAAAAGTCTTTTAAACATATTGAAACCCATCAAATCGATTGAAGAACATCAAAAAGTTGTAAGCAACTTATTTCCCACTTTGGGTAAAACATTTAAAAAAGAAGCGCCTTATACTATAACAAATAAAAAACTAAGATATTTCATTTAAAAGGAATTCAAGACAAACTTTAAGTGCATAGATTGACTAACTGACATGTAAATCGACTCAAAATATTTGCTATGCTCCATTCACTCCAGCTCTATATTCCAATTAGTTTATTTTTCATATATGCTTCCTATTTTTTCCTCCTTTTTTCACACACCTGAGCTACAAATTCCCAATTGTTTCTTCACTTATGAACGGAAATTGAACTCTGGTTACAGCTCAAATCTCTTAGCTGTCAAGGGTCAGAGGTCAGTCACACTTTTTGACAGCTGGGTCAGAGCAATCAAATAAATTGAGCGACAAAGCAAGAGCTGGACACTCAAGAGCTTCTATGCAATACTCTGTATTTACAGAAGAAGTATATACTCATTTAATTATGACAATTTCAAATTGGGCAAAAATTTGGACTTGTAAAGTTGTCAGATCAAAAGAATGACCAACTTCAAACTGCCATAACTTGATCAAAACTCAACCGATTTTCAAGCGGAATATTATTTTGATCATGATTTGGCCTCTAAATTGATTCTGCATTTAAATTTTTAACATTTAGAAAGTTTGATACATTTTCGATTCTAAGCCATCTATTATCCAATTTTCCATACTTACCCCTTGACATTTTTTCGGAAACTTCGATCTCTCATAACTTTATTAAAACTTGACCGATTTTCAAGCGGAATATCGTTTTGATCATGATTTGGCCTCTTTATTCATTGTGCATTTCAGTTTTGTGCATTTAGAAAATTTTATTATTTTCTACTATTACCGCCCTTTGAAATTTAGAAAAATTCAAGATTATAGATCTCAAGTTTCAACTTTTAATCAACTAGTCAGAATTAATATGAAACAACACTCTTCATAATCACATTCGTTACACTGCCTCACTTCTTAAACTTTTTGTAATTATCAATATGCTCTTCCATGTCCTACCTACTTTTAAATATGTCATCTTATCATAAGTCCTATCATCCATAATCACATTTATAATGTGTACAAACATCAGCTTAGTTGAAATTACACGACATATTAAGAGAGAAACTATAATTTAAATCAGATTGATTTCGATAAATTACTGTAATATAGCCAGGATAAAAATTTTATTTAATAGTTGTTGACAATATATTTTACATCTTTTTTTTCGATTGAAATTTTAACATTATTTTAAACCTGTCTGATCCTGGCATTGACCCAGCAAAAGTTTCGCTTATGTTAAACAAAGAAGTATAAATGTAGATTTAAAAATCTGTATATTTTTTTTATCATAATGATGATGCAGTATAATCCTTTGATCGATAACCAGGCAACATTTGTGCTGGAAATCAAAGCTAAAAAGCTTTTCATGTCAAATCAACTGCTAATTAGTGGATTATACTAATACATCAAATTGTCAATAGTGATAGAAAAATATTGGCTCGACTTTAAAATACCCTGTAAACTTTTTAATTCAGCACACAGTTTGGTTAATTATTGCAGAGTATTTTTGGGATATATTATTGGAATACATAAAGTAAAAGTCTGAATATTAATTCATCTCTTTTGTAAATAAAACTAAATTTTCAAATAAATTGTATACCCTTTAGACTACAGGGTATCTGTGTAACTTTCTAAAAAATGCATTAAATTAAGAAAAAATTTAATAAAGTCAAATTTTAAAAATATTTTTTTGCATTAAAAAAATGTATATACCCCATTAAAATTCTTAGACTGCAGGGTAACAAAGCTGTACGTAAAAAGGGTCGTCGCTGCATAAAATTGAATAAATAAAGTGGAGCGAGGTATATTTATTAAATTTGCACAACATCCGATGCTGTTGTTAACCATTTCCGTGTCCGCGCCGACTGTGAATGCCAAACAAAATGGCCGAGCCACTAGCATATGGGTGCGACAAGGTGGGGGAGAGTGTCAAGGCAAAGGCGGTGGTGCTGTGGTGCGGTGGTACAGTGGGTAGTAACTAGTGGCCAATACACTTTTTCGATATATTGTAAAAACCGAAATATGCGAGCAATAAATTCATGTGGAAAAAGCAACCGATGCAATAACAACAAGTCGCAAATGCATAAAACACTGAGTCTGCTCAACTTACAGATGCCCTGTACATGAAAATATATATAAAATATAATTATTTGCTTATAATTATTATAAATTTTTACCACTACACCCACAGCTTTTAAGACAATACGTTTTAAATGGTAACTAACGGTATCTAATTATATTATCTATAATCTCACTTTATAATAGAAAGATCGGACAAGAGGAACGGGAGGAATAATTAACCAAAGTAAATTATAAAGTTATTATTTTAATACAATCACCTAAAAGTATGCAGTACTTTTTATTATATAGTAATTTCTATAAATTTCTTTAATATTATATTATATTATGGTAGATGTTATTATGATTTGTCCTCAATATATTGAATATAAATATAATTAAAATATATATATTTAATTTAAAATTATTAGAGAGACAGGCAAAAATTGAACTAAAGTTTTAATTCGCATTATATTTTTTTTTATTTTGTGTAGGATAAAAAATACATAAATTCGTATGAAATCATGGATTTCATACATATATATTAATAAAAGATCTTCACTTTTGTCTGTTACAATTCTTGCCACAACTTTAAACTACCTATATTTAAAAATTGTTTGATTACAGGGTATAAAACAAACTCGAAAACAAAACACAGTCTGAAAAAAAATTGTTGAAAAATTGTAGGCGTGGCAAAATAAAATCAAATAAAATGTCGGCAAAATATGAATGTGCAATGTTAACCCGAAGGAGGAGGAGGAGAGGGGAATGGAGAAGGGGGAGGGGGGTAGGTGCAGCGAGGGGAGTTTGAAGAGTAGATTGCAGGATGCAGCATAAAACAGCGGCCCAAAAAGTGCAAACAACTGCAAAAACCATATCAATAATGACGATGATGATGACGATGATGATGATGTACTACAATGCTGAAGGCGGAGAGGAATGAAAAAAGGGAAGAGAGTGGGGAAGAAAAAATATAAAACATGTTCGCCATATATGTGGCAACAAGAACAACTAGTATGTATATTTTTAAAGTGCAACCGTTTCAGTTGTTGTTGCTGTTGTTGCGGGAAACTGAATTATTGCCGGTTAAACAACTTTGGTATCAACATTTTTCAATTAAGTGGCAAAAGTTAAGACATGGGAATTGGCCAAAAACATCGAACTCTTAATTAAATTGGCACATTCGAAAATAAATGCAAACAATACAAGATCCTAAAGTAGAGCAAATTATTTAAAATAAAAATAAAGGTGTTTATAATAAAATAAATGCAAAAAATACAAGGTCTTAAAGTAGAGCAAATTATTTAAAATAAAAATGAAGTTTTTTAATTAAGTAAATGCAAATAAATAAAATGTTAGTATAGGAATTTTTATGTTGATTGATGGACAACGGATTGACAATCATCACATAATTTTAACTCGGTTTTTTTTTGTTGTGCTAAGTACCTAAAAAATTAATATAAAATGTAGTCTAAAACTCAAGTTAAAAATTCTTGATTTTACAATTATATTTTAAGAATACATTCAAAATAAATTAACGATTACAAATTACATTTTAACCAGAACAGTCCTGAAAAATGATGAATGTTTTACCTGAAAAATATTATAATATAATTATAGCTGAATTTAATTTTAAAACCAGTTGCATTTATTTTATTAAAAAAAAACTAGCTAACATCACCTGACTTTTTAGTGCTGACTCCAAAAAAACAGCGGCAGATGCGGCAAACAGTTAACGATGAGTTTGGCAAAGACAAAGTCAAACCGTTATTTAAACACTAGGCCGCAGCAGAGATACTGAGATACTGGCTAAAAAGGCAGCGAAAAAAAGCCAAAAAAAAAAAGACAAAAAAAAAAGCTGCAAAGCGAAATGGCGAACAGAACAAGAACAGAACTGGGCAATGTCAAGTGTGGACAGGAGCAGGACTAAAAAAAGGAGAAGATAGAGGATGAGGAGGGAAAAGATGGAGAAGAGATGAAAGAAGAGGAAGCAGGTGTAGAGAAGCTGCAGCAGGAGCAGGAGCAGAAGCAGACATTTCCCAGCAGGCCGCAAGCAGCGTTCGAGTGTCAAGTGTCGAATGCACAACTCGAGGGTATCAGGAAAAAAAACGAATGTATGTCAAGTAAAAATAGAAAAAAATAGGACAACTGAATGACTAAAAAATACCCTGCAAAATGCTGAAAGGTGTCGATCACAACTCGAGGGTATCAGAAAAAGAACGAAAGTGTGTCAAGTAAAAATAGAAAAAAAATTTGAAAACTGCATGACTAAAAAATACCCTGTAAAAAGTTAAAAGGTGTGTACCACAGCTCAAGGGTATTAGGAGAATAAAAAGAATGTGTGTCAAGAAAAAATGGAAAAAATAGGAGAACTGGATGACTTAAAAATACCCTGTAAAGTCTGAAAGTTGTGTAAGAATACATACTCCTTACAAATTTCGGCTTCATTCCTCAAAAGTCATCAAAATAAAAAGATGAAATTTAAGATAAAGTACAATGATTACAATGATATTTAATTGTAATTTTGTATAGGCTTTCATTTAACTTAAACCACAATTTGGAGATCTAAAGTAATGTATACAATTTTTTTATTTGATTAATTCGAGGTAGCTCTGATTTGCCTTTAAAAATAAGCAATAGTAATAATATTTATAATATTTAGTTGACATTAAAAAAAATATTTAAAATTAATTTAAAGACAAACAGTTACACCTTTACAACTGCTTTTACAGGGTATCAACTCTTGAACAACCTGGCATTAATCTTCGGAAATTTGTTTTTCTGCCTAGAAAAAAAGAAAAAAATGAGGGAAAAGTAGAAAAGAATTTATGGACGCGGCGATGTGACCCCAAGGTTAATGCGAGTGCAGCGGTTAGTTATGGGTCAAAGTAAGAGGGAGAGAGAGAGAGAGAGAGAGAGAGAGAGAGAGAAAGAGAGACCGCAGTCAACCGCAACTTATGACCCGCGGCAATTTAACGCTTGCGATTTTCGTTAAGGGATTTTTGCCAGCGTCGAGGGAATGCGATTGAATGCCAAAATGCCAAAATGCACACAAATTGTGCAAATGCCGCTGCATACTTTCAGGCGCGGAAAAGCGCAATCCGCGAGGGGATCCAAGTGTAGACAGAGGGGTTGAAACTGGCGAGAGGGGAGGGAGGTAGAGGAGACTTGGTTAGTTGCACGGAGCTCGTCACGCTCGGCAAGTTCAGTTTCCACTGTGCGAAGAAGGCTCTGCAAGCTTATAAAATTCACACGCTGCACATTTTTTATACCTGTTCCAAAAAAACCCAAGTAAAAGGGTATATTGTGTTCGTTGGAATGAAGACTGATAAAAACAAGTGGGAAAGGCTATAGTCGAGATAACGACCATAGGTTACCCGTTACTTATTTTAATATATATTAAAGCAGTTTAAAAAAATTACCTAATAAAAACTACTGCATACTTTTAGGCAATTGTATTGAAATAATAACTTTATTAATCACTTTGGTTAGCTATTACTGCCGTTCTACTTATCCGATCTGGCTGCGGTTAAGTGAGATTATAGATAATATTAATTGATAACGTTAATTACCATAAAAACTGTTTTATCTTAAAAACTGTGGGTGTGGTGGTTTTTCGCGATTTGTGGAGGCGGAAAAGGGTGTGGCTTAAATTCAAAACAAACATGATCTGCTTGGGATCTATAGAAATCTGTGTGCCTAATTTGGTATGTCTATCTCTTGTAGTCTCTGAGATCCTTTCGTTAATACAGAAAGACTTACGGTCAGACGGACATGGTCAAGAATATATATACTTTATAAGGTCGGTGATGCCTTCTTCTCCCTGTTACATACATTTCATCGAACACAATATACCCTTTTACTTTTATTTTAAGTAACGGGTATAAAAATACATGCTTAAATCTTAAATTTGTAAACTTGAATTTTAGACTGATATTTTTTCTTTGTAAAAGTATGTAACGGGTATTTTATTGGTCGGTTTCTTAAAATTAGCATTTCCCGCTTGCTTTTCTTCTCTTTCTCTCTCGGTCTCAGTTTCAGTCTCAAAATGTTAAGCGTCTCGCCACGCCCCCTTCTCACTCCCCTTTACCACCCCCTACCCTTAGTTTACGCTCTTCAAAAAAGCTTTTGCCAAATGCAATTTACTTTTGTGTGTTTTATTGCAGCTCCACTAAACGTGCCACGCCTCCCCGCCTCCCTGCCTCCCTTTCTCTTCTCCCCTTCTCTTCTCCCCTATTTCCTACTCCCCTTCACACGCAGCAAGCAAAATTTTTGCCTCTTTTTTCGGTTTTGGCTAATTACATTTTATGCTTGGTAATTTTAGAAAAAGGCCTTACACAAATCTTTTTTTTTTTTTGGCCATGAGCAAGAGTGCAGTGAGAAAGAGAGAAAGAGAAACGGGGGTGAGTGAATGGAGAGGAAGAGTGTAGAGTGGGGAAGGTGACTGTTAAGTACGTCTCTCAGTGTTTTGGTCTTGCCTTGGTGCAATTTACAAAAATCGCACAAGTTGCGCATAAAAGAGGCGACCGGCAAATTGCAGGCAATAAATAAAACATCCACGAAATATCGTTGCATACTTTCAGGGAGCACTGTGCAACGTGCAACGTGCAACGTAACGCGTACTTTACAACAAAATGGCCGCATTTCTTTGCCCCAAAATTTACAAAAGCCAAGCAACAACAACTCGCAAAACAACAACAACAACAAGAGCTACACTTAGCCCAACTAAGTAGTTGTTTTTTCCACATAAAAGAGAAAATCTCAAGCTGTTTCTTCATCACTTAACTTGAGTGTAAGAATTTAGGTCCTATTAAAGAGGTATGGAATTTTGAATGGAATTTTTGGCTTCTGATAGCTATCAATTCATATTTTAGACTGGAACCATTTTAAATTTTATGTAATTAAAAGATTTAATATTATTATTGCTATAAATATAATATTTAAATTAAATTTATTTTTAACAAAACTTTTGTAATATTTAACATTATTATTACTACTAACTTATCTTGTTATTAAATTTTAAAGTCGATAATCTTTAACATAATTTTCCACTTTAAAGCTTTTAAATTTTATTAAGGCAATATTTAAATTAAATTTTTTTTTAATAGAGTACTTTTACTATTTTTAAGAAGTTTTAACTTTCGAAATAATGATTTGGTCAAGAACCTTCGATTTTTTATCATCTAAATTCGCTTTATTTTTTATTATCAGTTCGATTCTTTATAAAATTGACAAATCTCATTCAAAAATTCTAACAAAAAAGATCGAGTTTAACTTTAACAGAATCTGCAAGAGTTTTCTTCAATAATTTTCTAATACCTTTTTTAAAACTCTAATGTATCAATACAAAAGTTTTTATTATATTTACTTTGTTAACTTTCAAAGTCAAGTATTATTTTCTCTCAGTGTAGCAAAAGCCAGTTGCAGTTAGCGAAGCGCAATAAGTTTAATTGAAAAATAAAATAGAAATTGTAGTAAAGAAAGAAATGAAAATTGTGTTGTCGAAATAAAACTCAATTGAAAACTAAATGAGCAGCGCTTTAGATTGAGCTTTATGGCGTCTAAAAGTACATGCAACATTAGTCAATGGTCCAGACGTTATTGATGCCGTAATCCAGCTGATTTCGGGGGAAACTGCCGAAACTCAAGCCCATGACATCATAACAATACATAATAAATAGCAGTTGATGGGACAAGGCAACAATGAAATCGATTTTCAAGCGACAGCAAAATGCAACAAAAGCCCGAGCACAACATAAAGAATTGCCTCTGAATTGCAAAAAGAAATGCCACAAATTCGTTGGCAAACGAATTGCAAATACACTACAAAAATACAAAAAAATATTCAGAGTATAATTCAAATATAATTCAGAAATGTTAAATAAAAAAAAATAAATTTCTAAAATAAATTCAATTTATAAATTCAATTTCAAGTCAAAGAAAATAATTTTAATTTATGTAAAAATCTATTAGATCTATAACAGTGACCATTAAATAATCCCATTGAAGTGAATCTTTAACATAACAGCGGCACTTTAATAGGGGACATAACTTAAACCCATTGATGTGAATCCTTAACATTACAGCGTCACTTTAACAGGGGACATAACATAAACCCATTGAAGTGAATCCTTAACATAACAGCGTCACTTTAACAGGGGACATAACACAAACCCATTGAAGTGAATCTTTAACATAACAGCGTCACTTTAACAGTGGCCTTAACATAAACTCATTAAAGTGAATTTTTAACATAACAGCGTCACTTTAACAGCAGTGGAAAATGTTAGGACCTTTATTTCAAAGCAGAGTATCAATATATTGGTAGAGACTCGACGAGAGTCACGTTGTGCCGTGGCGCGCATAAAGATTTTTCGATTATGAAGAAAAATGCAGAATTGACGGGCGGACATTTATCACTTGCCACAGCGTGTGGCAGCAACGGAAGCAGCCGAGCCTGTGACTGAAAGCAGCGACTGCAACGGTGACTTGGATGCAGTGAGAACAGGGTTGCCATCACACACAATTAATATACATATAAATAGATATACTTTTAGCTAATTAAAATTGTTGATCAGGTGATTTTCATTCTGATCACATTATGTTGAGCTCGTTTTAAGACTAAGCTGCAAATTCAATTTGCACCCATCGAAAAAAAAATAAATGTTCAATCTATAAAAATATATATTCAATTTTGTGGTGTTTCTGTATGTGTGTGTGTGTGTGTGTGTGTGTGTGTGTGTGTGTGTGTGTTTGCATGAATTTTTCGTTAAATTTTGATGCTATTAAATTTAATTGTGCATAAATTTCCAATCAAAATTGCCACAGAGAGGCAGAGAGAGAGAGAGAGAGAAAGAGAGGGAGAAATAAAAGGAAATTTTTGGAAATTGCTCAGTTTCAAGCAAACGAAAGGCTAAAACAGTTAAAGCGAAAGAGAGGGAAAGAGCTAGTTAGAAAGAGATGGGAAGAGTGTGATAGATAAGACTGCTGGCTAAGATGCAGCAAGTGCAAAAAGTGACCAAGTATTGCCAGGTGATGAACTAAAAAGTACCCTGTAATTAGACATGAAAAGAATATAGAAAGAATGGGAAAGGAATGGGAAAAGCAAAAGAAATGGAATAGTGAAAGGGAACCTGAAAAATGAGCTAGAAAAAAATAGAGAAAGATATTAAGTAGATTTAAAATTTCTATAATTCTATATTCTATAATCAAATTTTTCGTATTCAAAAATAACAGCGTTACAAGAAAAATAAGAAAAATGATTTGTATTACTTATAAATTCAGTCTTAATATTAAACTAAGTCCATGAAATAAATTTTTTGTTCTTTACTCTTTTCGTTTCTAAGATCAATGAGGTTATAGAAAAAAAAAAGTCTGGTATAAGTAAATATTTCCTATTTAAAAATTAAATCTTTACAAGAAAGTGCAAATAAATGTACAGCATGATAAACAAATTTATTCTAAATCTGATTCGAAGTTATCATACGAAATTTCTAATTTTTCGCTCTTTTAATTTTTGGGATCTTTAATGTTATAGATAAGCAAAAGTCTAGTATAACTTAAAGGAAGCATAAAAAAAAGTGGCTTCCGCTAAGCACAACCTTCTAACAGCTTGTCATATATTTACAGGGTATATAAATAGCGCAAAAAATTGTGTGCAACTTGAGTTTTTAAGTAAAATAATTCCGAGTCGAGGTGTTAAAAGTCAAGCAAAAATATTTGCCAGCTACAAAAACAATAACAGCAAAAAATATAGCATATCCCATAGCTGACTCTCTAAGTGTGTGTGTGTGCGTGTGTGTGTGTGTGTGTGTGTGTGTGTGCGCGCGTGTGCCTGACAATATGTGTACAGGAAGCGGATATCAAAGCATAAAGAAAAGCCAAAAATGAATTTAAAATGAAATGCTGACAGCAGCAGCTAAAGAAGAAGAGTCGAGGGAACTCCAAAGTCTTCTGTTTCTGGCTTCTTTTCTTTTCTTTACTTTTATTTTGATTTATATGCACGAATAACTCATAAGCGGACAATTTCTGGTTTTTATTTTTTGTTTTTTTTTTTTGTTCTTTTGTTCGTTCTTATTTCGTATGATATAATTTCCCGCATTGTTAGCTGGCGTGTGTAGATTGCGATAAAGCGCTTAAGCACCTGCATGTCGCACTAACTATGAAACTGCCTGCCTGCCTTCTTGGACTTCCCCTTTTTCTACACTGAAAAAAAAGAACTACTTTTTAAAGTCAAGAACATTCATCTTAAATATTTTGTTCGTAAATTAAGATTATTTGAAGCCATATTACTAATACTAAGAATATAAATCTTACAAATCACAGTTCTTAATACAAGAATAATAATCTTAAATTGTTAGGAAAGTATAAATATATTTTATAAAGAAGTTTTATATATAAATATAAGTAGTGAAGCAGTCTTGCCAGACGACTACTGCCTGCTCGACCTTTAAGGCGTCTTAAACGGCAAGGCTTTGCCAAGACATTTGAACAACGGTAAAATATATCCTACTTATATAAAGAATCCTCATACTGAACTATGAGGTTTGGTCTATTTTTTAATGTTTCATCCATGTGTTGTTAAGGTACATTTTATGTTTGTACAGGTTCTACACTTAATAAATAAAATAAAAAAAATAAAAAAAAAAAAAAAAAAAAAAAAAGTGAAGCAGTAGGCGACGGTTCGAATCCCACTCGTAACAAATTAAATAACATTTATAAATTACCAAGACAGAATAAAATGTATATAAGTAAAATTAAAAAAAAAGAAAGGAAATTAAAAATATATATAAAACGTCTCTAAAATTTTTATTTTTTTATTTTAGTTTTAAGAACAGTTATTCTTGAATTAAAAACTTGGTATTATTTGAAACGTTCTTAATACCAAGATGTGATTTTTAGACCAAAATTCATAGTTTTGAGACCAAAATCTTGACTTGAGCACATTTTTTTTAACAGTGTATTTCTGTCTCCCTCTTCCTATCTCTCTCTTACATTCTCTCTGTGCCGTTAAGACTTCAACTCAGCAAACTAATAACTAAACTATCCAATTCCGCAAAAGCAGCTGCATAACTATCAAACCCCTCCTCCAACTTTCCACGTTTCGCCTTTAGGTTCTCCGCAGTTAATTTCATATGGCAAATATGTAAAGTTCCATGCATCAAGTCCAACTCTTTCCCTCTCTCTCTCTCTCTCTCTCTCACTGTCTCTCCCTCTCTCTCTCCCTCGCTTTAGAGATGAGCACGTGATATTAAAAGCTTTTATAATAAAAGACGATTCATATAATAGGATATAAATATTTGGAAAACAAAAATTAGGAAATATTTTTGAATTTTTTCCCAACACTGTTTTACATTTTTGCCAAGTTTCAGAACTAATCTAAAAAATGGATAATCTTTCGAACCATTTTATTTTAAATTGGCACTATATTAATATAATATTACTTAAAAAGAGTTATGAGTAATTTAAGAGAAATGTTCTTCGTGCCATTTATTATATATATTTTTTGATGGCTATTGAAATTGACTTTTTGTCACGCACGATAATTTTATGGCTCGTCACAAGTATGAAAAACTCATGAGCTCCCTTCAGGATATGTGTCTGTGTGGAATTTAAGTGTGTTCAGCGAAAGAAATCCATAAAGGCCTCAAATGACATTGCTATTTGGCACAGGCACACACACACACATAGATACACACTCACACACACACACATAGATACACACACTCAGATAGCAACTCATTTGGCAGAGATGAA
The DNA here is from genome assembly GCA_035045575.1 of Drosophila falleni. Classification (NCBI taxonomy): domain Eukaryota; kingdom Metazoa; phylum Arthropoda; class Insecta; order Diptera; family Drosophilidae; genus Drosophila; species Drosophila falleni. The sequence goes on from JAWNOV010000185.1 coordinate 17,979,033, forward strand.
ATTGTGTATGCGGCACTTCAAATGCATCTGCTATAAACTTGACTTGATAACTAATGCGATATTGCGGGATTTAAGCTATGAGCTCATCGGCATATGAATAGCAAATAGTCAAAAGCAGCAAAGTCCTGCTAACAAATACCCTGTAAAAAACCACAAAAAATAAAAAATTAGTAAAAAAAAAAAAAAAAAATTAAGCGAATTATTTAAAAAAAATTATTTACTAACCAATTTTTAAATAAGACAGCACTGTCCACGCTAGGGACAAAAAAAACAGAAATGCGTAAGCAAAAAAAAAAAAATTATTTTATTAGAACAATAGTTTTTTTTAAGAAAAATTGATTTATTAAATTTTATAACGTTCGTCACAAAACTAAATATCAAAAATTATGAGACATGAAAGTGCTTTCGTCGCTAGACTTTTACCTCACAAATATTTTTTTTATTCTAATTGTGATATGTTCGTTACAACTAATATACCCTATTAATATAGCCACATCGTTGAATGCAGCAAAGTTTTTCAATTCAAAATACATTTGCTAAACATCAAATGCAATCTTTTCAATTCGCACAACATTTCTCGCCTGTTTCAAACCGTTTTTTTCTCCATTTCCAGGGTATAACAATGCAAATATATTTCATTGTTATATTACACTTGGCATTTTTAGGCTTTTGCATAATTGATTTGGCTCATGTGAACCTTGCACTTTCCATTTAATTGGCTGCCAGTCAAATGTCCGAAATGGTCCGATAGCTATTTCAGGAATTGCTATTATCGCGTTTGCAGTGCAATAAAAACAAAATAAATGCAAATTAAAACATACAATTTGATGCAGTGCACAAACACACACACATACACACGCACACACACACACATACACACACAATTGCAATAACAAACGAGCTGAAAAAGTTATCCCAAGTGAACTGCAAATCAAAAAGCACGATATAAAAATAAAGAATATCCAACTAAAACAAGTTGGATATTATCGACTGACAAATGCCCTGTTAATGATTAGGTGTTAGAATTTGGAGCATAAGCTATGTTTTTTTTTAAATGAAAACTGAGATAAGAGTCTCTGCATATAAGAAGGCAATACAATTTTTTGCCCATATAAGTAGGCAACACTTTTCTTGCCCACAAAGGTTGGCAACACTATTTTGCCCATTTAAGTAGGCAACACTATTTTTGCCCATATAAGTAGGCAACACTTTTTTGGCCACATAAGTAGGCAACACTATTTTTGCCCTCAAAAGTAGGCAACACTATTTTTATATAAACAAAATTTAATTATTTTTAATAAATTCTTTTGTCAACAAAATTTTATGAAAATTGTAGTTAAGAAAAATATATGAGTAATAATAGACAGTGGGTTTTATTTTATCATTTCTACTAATGAGAAAATTTTGATAACCTAAAGTTTTAAATATAGCTTTTTCTCTTATTTATAAAATGCATATTTTTGTTACTCGATGTTAGAAAAATGTTGACAATTTTCAAAAATAGTTCAAAGACATTTTATACCACTTACATATGCATATCTCTCAGTCTATTAGTTCCTCAACATATGTATATCTCTCAGTCGATTAGTTTTTCAAATTGAAAGTTTTTGTCATCATAAATAACAGTGACATGCTATGCTCCCTATTTTAACATATGCTTAACATTTGCTGTAAATAATGCATGCTGTTATTGCATGCAATTCGAAAGATACTTTATGTATCTTTTGGATTGAGTACTATATCTTGTGAGGCGTGCGAAAGAAAGAGTTGATCTGCTTTGGAATTTGAGTGTGTGCATTATGCATTATGCATTTCGCATGTCAAATAGGCAAACTGGGCGAAAAATTGGCGGCCGTGTCAGGAACTTTTGCACACCCTCAAACACACACACACAACACACACACACTCACGCACACACAGAAGTGATGTTTCACTTTGGCTTGGGTGGGTGGACGATAGCCGTCTGTCAGTTTATTTAATTGAAATGTTCCTGGAAACCTATAAATTACAAATACATGCAATGTGCATATGCACACACATACATCTCTAACACACACACTCACACACACTTATGCATATTAGCAGCTGAAATTTTATGCATGCCAACCCGCAAAACAAACAAACAAACCAAACAAACAGTAAAAATGTGTAAGTACAAAAATGTATAACCCGCAAATACCCTGTAAAAAAATTGAAATCTAAGCCTTTATAAAAAGAAAGACTTCTGAGCAGCTTAACGTAGGAAAATCACTGATATTTTTGAAAAAATAATTGTCTTTGGAGAACGAATCCTAAACATTTTAATTTTGTAAAATATATATATTTAAAACACTTTGATCTGTCTCACTGACTGATCATTGCACTGCCCAAACCATAACCCTAGGAGGCTGAAATTTTCATTCTTTATATTTTCAGAAATATTTAAATATTAAAACATTTTTTGTAACTCGGACTGTCTGTCCAAATTATAAGAAATAAATTTTCTAAGTGTTATAACATCTTAATAATAAGTTCAGATTACACTCAGATATACAAAAACTAAGACATTTTCAACAAAGCTGCATTTATTAGATTTTTGAGGAAAACAAATTTTTATAGATAAAAAAACTAAAAGTATGTTAAAATGCAAAGAACTTAGAAAATGTTTCAATAATTTTATAATAATAATATATAAGCTAGAAATTTGGTATAGACTCTTTTAATAGTTTTTAAAATTGTTTGAAACGAGTATTTCGAAAGATTAGACAAACTTAATGAACAGTTTTTGTTTCTTCTTTTTTTTTTTGTAGTTTTTATGACTTTTAAGTCAAACATTTTAATATTTTACAGGGTATCAAAAACAAACAGCAAATGTGCATTCACTTAGTTGGAGAGATATATGTTTTTCAACGCTAGACAGTCGGACAGTTGGACAACCAAGTGAAAGTCTAGCAAGTGACAAGCAGCTAGTGGAACAACAACAACAACAAATACAACAACAACACCAGAAGTTGCATCCTTCCATCCGCATTAAGTTAAGTGACAAAAATATCTATCTGCCCGAGTGCCAAATATTTATGGCCTAAATGTGACAGGCCAAAAGAGGTGCGAGAGGAAAATTCGGGAAACACCGCCGTTAACTTTTCGACAGTCGCTTCCGTTAAACCCCTCGACGATAGGCTTTAGCTCGAATTGGGCCAAACTTTGCCATCAAGTTGATTTAACGTGCAACGTGCAACGTGCAACGTGTCAGGTGCATTTGGCCAGTCACAACCTGGAAATGTTGTCAACTAACGATAAATCGAGAAATGATTTAGTGCACATATAGAAATGAAATCTCAAAAGAACTATCATTTCATAAAGCTGTCAGTTATCAGTCAATATTTAGCAACAGATCAACAAAATGGTATTCGGAGAGTACTAGCAACTATTTAGGCATTAGAATTAAAAACCGAAACTCTTGTACCGGTACGGTTATAATAAAATTGCTAGGTCGAAGAGTTGACCAATTTCCAACTGTCATAACTCCATCAAAACTGAACCGATTTTCAAACAAATTGTCATTTTGATCATAATTTAGCCTCTAAATCGATTCTGCATTTAAATTTTTATCATCTAGAAAATTTGATAATTTTTTGATTCTAAGCCATCTATCATCCAATTTTCCATACATACCCCTTGACATTTTTTCGGAAACTTTGATCTCTCATTACTTTATCAAAACTTGACCGATTTTCAAGCGGAATGTCATTTTGATCATGGTTTGGGCTCTTAATTTACTCTGCATTCAAATATTATTAAATTCATACAAAAAATTGTATTCCTCTGTATCAAGATATAGACTTCGATGCCATAATTATTATAAAACGACACCTAATCATTTGAAAATGTTTCAAAATTGATTTGGCACATCGTCCCGTAACGGTACTGTTAGTTATTTTGTTTTTAAAAGTAGATAAAACTAAGGTTTCTGAACTAAAAACTTTCTCAGTTATGGATTAATTTTACCATTGTCTCCATGCACTTGACATTAAACTCATTTGCTATACTAAACGTTGCGAAACCTAAAGACTTCATTCAATCCCTCAACTCCCCTTGAAATCGAAAACTAGAAAACTGTGGAGTCAATCATTGAAACACAATGGAAAAAACGATTCATTCATAATTGTAGGCCTCTGGTGTAAAAATTTCCTTTTTGAAGTGAAACTTCTTTAGGCGCGTTGGGAGTGAATCGAAAATACGCTTGACCGCGTGTGTAACGAAAAACCGACAGAATAAAAGAGAGCTTGATAAAGCTTTAATATGTTCTCTTAGATGCTCTCAGCACTGATTTATTATTAGGTTGGAATATCAAAGCTCTGACTTTGCTACTCCTAATTACATACATAAACACATGTACATACATACATATGTATGTGTATGCAAAGCTCTAAGCTGCTCTTTCTACTCTGAGTCAAAAGCTCTAAGCTCGGCTTGTTTCCCGTTACGTTATCGCATGTTCCTCACGTGTTTGTTTTGCGCGTCATTTTAACATGTATGTATGTATGTATGTATGAACGTATGTATGTACATATGTATAAGAATGGATTAGTTGAGTCCTTAATTTGTGCAAGAGAAACTTCGCACGCTCTGTGTTTAAGCATATGTATGTATGCATGTACTTAAGTCGCATGTATGAATGAAAGTATGTATATGTACATATTCTTTATGTTTATTTGTAAAGTAAGTACATATAGTGTGTTTTGTTTTCTATGTCTTGTAAGATCTATTTGATCTTCACACGACGACAGTTTTCAATTACAAAGCGAGAATTCTAGTGACAAGTAAACTTGTATAAAGAAGTGTGCAAAAGAAAAATGGAAAAATTGTCATCTTGAAGTAAAAAAAAAAGGCCACTACCGTATGCACTCTTAGGAAGTTTCACTTCTATCGCGTAACTTTTTACGCACATCTTTTTTTTTTCTCAGTTGTAAGTTTACCAGGTGAATCGATAACAGCAATTTATCGTTTAGCTAGAAAGTGTGTGTAGTGTGTGTTTGGTGTGTGTGTGTGTGTGTGGTGTGTATGTGTGTGAGTGTATGTGTCTAGCAAGCAAGCGAAGAGGTGTAATGGCTCCTTAAACACTGAGAAATACACACACTTTACGCACACTTAACAAATGGAGGCACAATTTGCATTCAGCACAGGCATAGTTACAGTTATTTAATGCTTACACACACATACACACACACACACAGACGCACACACCTGTTTAAGTATAAGTGGTTGTGCTCGGCCAAGCAAATGAAACATTGAAGGACGAGCCAAACGAGTCCTGGCCAGTACTCTGCACACTGCTACACTGATAAAAAAAATGTTCTAAACTCAAGATTTTGGTTTCAGAACTAAGATTTTTGGTCTAAAAAATTCGTCGAGAACATAAAATTCTTAAATTAAGAGAACACATCTTGATTTTAAGAACATTTTAAAAAAGACCAAGTCCTTATTTTAAGAACAAATGTTCTTGGAATTAAAATAAAAATATTTTATTCTGTTTTAATTTTAGTAATTTTTTCCTAACAATTTAAGATTTTTATACTTATATTAAGAGTTTGAGATTTTTTGGATTAATAATCTTATTTTTAGTTAATTGGTCTTAAAAAAAATCTTATTTTAAGAACAAAATATTTAAGATGACTGTTCTTGATTTTAGAAGTTGGTCTTTTTTTTCAGTGTACAGCTGCCCACTAATGTGCAACCGTGCGAGTTGCATTGGATCAGGGAATAGGATGGGGTATACTACGCATATGAAGCAGCCAAGCCAGTTGAGGAATAAACGGATAGAGAGAGAGAGAACGACAGAGAGAGAGACAACGCCTCTCTGCTGACTGTGTACTCCCAAAATGGTTGTCGTAAAGTGTAAAGTCAACATTTTGTGCTGCAATTAAAGCCAAATTGCAAAGGCAAATAAATTTGCCAAGTAAATCGCTTGAAAGTCACACAGCAACTGCCAACTGGGAACTGGTAACTGCCAGTTGACCACTTGAAGTAACTCTCTCTCTCTCTTCAGTCCACCTACCTTGAGAGCCAGGCGTGTATCGAGCTTAAGGATTTATCTACTGCTTCTTACCAGGTAGATCACTTCTAGAGTAGATTTGAACACGTTGCCCAACCAATATACAAAATATAATAGGTATTTTAGAATTTGGCGCCCAACGTGTGTTAATAAAAATATGGGATAGTAAAATTTACATGAATTGTATATACTGCTCATTAGAAAAGAGCTCAGTTATAGAATAGATTGGCTAAGTTTAAACACAAATAAATTAAATTCTTTTAAATCCGGCGCCCAACGTGTGTACAAAACTTGTGTATGCTAAATAAATTAGATCAGTTATTGCATAGCTGGGATCAGTTCCAACACCATGAAACTCATTAAGTCAGAAATTTTAGAATTTGGCGCCCAACGTGAGTAAATAAAAATATGGGATGATAAAATTTACATGAATGAAATATTGTCTATACTGTTCATTATGAAAGAGCTCAGTTTTGGATGGATTGGAAAAGTTTAAACACAAATAAATTAAATTTTTGGAAATCTGGCGCCCAACGTGTGTACATAGCTTTTGTATGCTACTTAAAATTACAGTGTGTGTACAGTTATAAGCAACTAAAAATTAGTATTATTCTGCTTGGTAAAATAGAGATCAGTTATGGCATTGACATAATGAGTCAAAACAGAATTATACGAAAGGAAAAATTAAATTAGGCGCCCAACGTGCGTATGGGCTAAACACTTGCAATTACTCTTCCCAGTTCATTTGGCCCACGAAATTTTGGCCTTAAGAATATATCTCAAAGAAGTTGACCTAGAACAATTGAATTTCCTAGACCTTAAAATACAGGGCATCCAGATGTAACAATGTATTTTAAAGTGTGTGTGTGTAAAGTTAGCTCAACCAAAATATTGTCAACATCAAATAAATAATGCATAGGGTATGCACAGTTTCGGTGTGGTTTGTGTGTGTGTGTGCGAGCTAAGCACGTGTAAAAGCCAACACGCCGAGGCATTCGTCTTCGGCACGTGTATGCGCTGGAGACGGCGCACATGGAAATTTACGAGATTGCCAAAGTAAAACAGTAAGCAGGACAGTAACCAGGACAGTAGAATTGTAGAACTGAAACTGGAACTGGAACTGAAACTGAAGCATAAAAGCCCAGGCACACTAATTCAAGCTGACAAGCCGTGGCCAGGCCAAAAAGCCTTTAAGCCATGTTATGAGAGAGTGAGTGACTGTGCAACTGACTGTTGTTGGCACAAAGGACCAGATATTGCAGAGAGACAGAGACAGAGATGGAGGCAAGTTAGCCATGTCAGTTGACGCCATTTTAGGGGCTGGGAAAACTCTTGTTTACCGCAAGTTTTGTCTGAATCTTGGGCTTTGATTGCGGTTGGCACTGCGGCCGTATTTGCCAATTGCCAAATGGTTTAAAGTGAGACATAGATTTAGATATCGTTTCAGATACAGATACAGTTTCCGTTCCAAAATTCAGTTTGGCAGTTATTAAATAACATTTGCGGTTAGCTTACAGCTCCGTTTATTTTTTAATTTTTTTATCTGCCACTCGTTTTGGTCACTTTAAAGATTTATATGTACGGTTTTTGGCATCAATTCAAATTGTTTATGGCATCACATGGCGTATGCGCAATTTGTTATAATAAACATGTTGCTCGGCTTTTCAGCCTTCTCACTCTTTCTGCACTCTCTTCTCTACTCGCACGTCCTGTCAACTTGTCAAACAATTTATTGCGCCATTCCCGTTCAGGCGATCTCATGCCAACCCATCACATCATGATTTATAGCTGCCCGCCTGGTTTAAGTTGTCGCCTTCAGTTTTTGTTTTCATTTTTCCTTGCTTCTTTTTTCCATTTTTATTTTACATTTTCAAAAATTTAATTTTCTCGCATTGTTTGTTGATGGCACCACACACAAATTTCCAGCTGGGTTTTTTTTCTATGCGACACAACATAATTGATGACGGAAGACAGTGTATGAATTGGAATTTACACATGATATAGGAAGTTGTATGTCGACTCTATGAATAAACATTAGTAGCAAATGTTGCAGATTTCAAACGCTTTAGTCATTGGAATGATATTTGGCGCCCAACGTGGGGTAAGTTTCTAACATTTTTGTAGGAAAATAAAACGTTTCAATCAGCCAAAACATTTAATAGGTTAATCATTCACAAAATTTCTATGGCGTCCAACGTGTGTAGGCTATCTAAATTTATTTGAATAAATTTCTTATTTGTTTGTTTATTATGTTTATGTTTATTATTTAAGAAAATTGAAATGGAGCACACGATTCGTTAGATTGGCAAAGTTAACTGGTTAAATCATAGGAATTAAATTTGGCGCCCAACGTGATTGGAGTTTATAACATTTTATCAGAAAATTAAAATAATTAAAAAATTGTAATACAACCAAAAAATATAATAGGTTTATCCTTTACAAAAATCCTTTGGCGCCCAACGTGCGTATTTATTATTTCTTATTTACATAAATTTTCTAACATGTTTATCATTTAAGAAAATGGAAATAATTTAATCTACTAAATCATGGTAATCTATAATTTACTTAGTAACATAATCAAGTCTCCAAAAAATTTAAAAGGTTAATCATTTACAAAAATCCTATGGCGCCCAACGTGGGTAGACTTTAAATTGAATTGTTTTTTATTTACATAAAAATTCTAACATGTTTATCATTTAAGAAAATTGAAATGGAGTTTAGCTACTAAATCATGGTAATCTATAATTTACTTAGTAACATAATCAAGTCTGCAGCTTTGGGACTTGAGATAAGCACACGATTCGTTAGATGGGGGCCAAGTTAACTGGTTGTTTAGCCAGCAAGTTGACAATCACATGCGCCATGGTCATTTGGCCAGGCAATCGGTCGGTTGAGCACCGAGAGATTCTAGTTAAGAGTTAGCTGTCCCCAGTTGACAGTTGCCCGAGTTACCCCAACTTGGAGTTCATCTAGCTGGCAAAGGCAAAAAACCTTTTTTTGCACCCGCATTTTGATATCTATTACAATCAAATTGCAAATTAAATCAGAAAACGGAATTAAGCGACTTGCAAAGGGAAACGCAGAAAACAGAAAACCCAACAGAAGCATCAAGCAAGAAAAATGCAGAAGGAAACGAAAAAAAAAAAAAAATAAAAGGAATCGAGAAGAAAATGAAATGAATGGGGGAGCAAAACAGACGACGCCGTGGAAATAAGATGAAAATCGTTTAAATGCGTTAGTTAAACAAGTCAAGTTATAAGTTCATTTTCCGGCAACCGCACATATCCGGTGAAGGTAAACGCAAATCCCGCAGAAATCTACCCCTAACCTACCCCAAACCTATCCCCTACTCGTTCCAGCTGTCGCCAACGGTCCAGCGAAGCGTGTGATTCCATAAAATTGGTGGCAGGTAAGCTGAAGGCGGTGCCACACAGCGGGAGGGAGGGGGAGGTTTTACCAGTACGTCCAGGGAATCATTGTCGCTGCAAGCGACTAGCATACAGACGTCCTGTCTGTCCTGTCCAGTCCTATCCTCTCCTATCCTCTCCTGTCCTGGCCAGCAACCAACTAACCATGCAGCAAAGCCAAGTCAAAACTGTCCCCACGCCTTTTTCGAACAGCACTGAAACTGATGAAGAAAAAATCGCACAAAAAAAACGTAGTACACTCAGAAAAACCACAATTGTGACTAGCGCAATAATAAAGCAGTATCTATGTACTTGTAGCGTTAGAATGAAAAAATTCCAATTGTATAATATATGATTCTTTTTTTTTTATTAATATGGGCAAAAAATAGTGTTGCCTACTTATATTGGCAAAAAAGTGCTGCCTACTTTTGTGGGAAAACAATAGTGTTGCCTATTTACATGAAGAAAAATAGTGTTGCCAACTTATATGGGCAAAAAATAGTGTTGCCTACTTTTGTGGGCAAAAAAGTATTGCCTACTTATGTGGGCAAAAAAGTGTTGCCTACTTATGTGGGCATAAATAGTGTTGCCTACTTATATGGGCAAAAATAGTGTTGCCACCTTATATGGGCAAAAAATAATGACAATAATTAGGAAAAGCCAAAATTAGGAAAAATATTTTTAGGTCTTAAATAAAATATTTATGTTTTTAATTTATTTAATGGTATCTTTCCAATTTCTTTTTCCTAACATTTATTTCCTAAAACGAATATTCCAAATTTTGATCATTCTTTATTTTTATCTGCACAATATTTATTTTCTAATTATTTTATTATTTTCAGCAGTTTAGAATGCTGTGATAAATTTTATAAAACGACGCCTGAATACTTATAGCCTCTAATAATGCTTCGTTACGGTATTATACATACTGAATATGTTTCTGAATTTCCATATTCTTAATCGTTCGTAAAAATAGACCCAAAAACCTATAACATAATATGAACTACAGAAAAACTTTGTAACGCTGATGTTGACTATGTTTGGGTATGATTTTTAACCACTTCAACTGGATATTTTCTCTGAGTGTAGGCGAAAGAGTTAACGCTCCCAGTTGTACGTTTTATAAGGGGTCTCCCAGCTACATCTCCAACTCCGTCTCCATCTCCGCTCGACTGCTCCGCCACTCAACTGAACTAAACTGACGACAGCACAGCTGGGAACTGAGAATTGAGAGCTGGCAACGGAGAATTGGGACCGCTTGCAAATAGTCGAAGGTACTGTCAATTGGGAGAGGGAGTGGGAAATGAAAACTGGTGACTGTCAACTGGCTATTCGAAAAACTCATACCAAAAAAAAAAAAAAAAAAAAAAAAAAAGAAATGAACATGAGAAAAAGTTGTAGTCCAGAGGGTAAAGGATATTCCCAGGCAAATTAAATGCTGCGTTAGGTGAGAGATGCAACGATGCAACTGCAACAGCAGCTGGAACTTATTGGAGTATGCAATCCTCCCTCATCCTCAATCCTCATCCCTTGTCCCTCCCTCAATCCTCATCTAATGCCGCATATTTGTGTCAAAGTTGTCAAAGTGCCAAAACGACCACAAACGATTGGAGCAGGGAGGGAAATGCTAAAATTGAAGTGGAGAAAGTGAAGAGAGAGGAATGGAAAGTGGAGACTGAAGAGTGACAAGTGGAAAGCGGAGCGAAGCGTTTAATTAGCGTAAGTAAGTGACACAGAACTGTCAACCATTCATTGGGTGACAACAACCATCGAGCTCTCAATCACACACGCTCGTCTCTCTCCCTTCCTCTCTCTCTCTCCCTCTCTATCTGTCTCTATCCACCATCAAGCACACAGCACCCATATCTCTCATATGTGTGTGTGTGGAAATTGTGAAACCAACCGCGATAACAAACACTTTGGTTACGGCTCCGAGGGCGTAAACCGTTTAAGTGGCATTGTGGAGTGGACACAGATGTGACAGCTTCCATACCCAGTAGTTTCAGACCTCAAGGAAAAGTTGTGGAATCCATGTGGAATCCATGTGGAATTCATGTGGAATTCATGTGGAATCCATGTGGAATTCATGTGAAATCCATGTGGAATTCATGTGACATCCATGTGGAATCCATGTAAAATTCATGTGGAATCCATGTGGAATTGTCCTTAATCGATAGGGGAAAACCTAGGGATATTGTATTGAGGATTTAACATTGAGATGTCCTACAATCGAGGACAGAGGACACCTTCCTAGGTATTTCCTAGTCTAGTCCACACAAAAAACGAATTGAACGTACTATACAGTCCAGAAAGACACAAGCTCAATTATTTATTTTCTCACTCAATTAAGTGTTCAGGTTTTTCAATTTTCATATTATTGTTTTAAAAGTAATAAACATTTTTAATTTTTATTTCGTAATCATAGCAGTCTGAATTATTTGATACAATGGATATATACGAAACACAAAATAATAAGTGTATTCGACTTCATAACCTCTCGAACTGCTTAGAATACAAGGGTAATGTGAAGATCATATTTGTAGGATGTGCGAAAGATATATAGATGACGTCTTCTATTCTGGGAATTGATTTATGGAGATTTCTCTTTTTTTTTCTTTTTCAGCCCGCTTCGCGAGAAAGAATCTTCAAACTATGCACCTCACTTGAGGTCATCGTCAATAAATCGAGATTAACTCAAGATGCAATTTAATTAAAGTTTAAAAGATTCCCCGAATATTTTCAATGTTAATCAAACTGAAGTCTTGTTTGATCGCGACTTCTCATCGGTAACACCAAGTGAGAAGCTGAGTTCGAAAATTCTTGCTTCAAGCTGCATTCATCTAATTAAATAGGGGGAAAAAAGCATTACAATTGGATATAACAAGATTTGTTTACGTATACTACAACTTGCCATTTTAAGTTAACTTTTTATTGTTTTCTATTCATAAAATAAAATACTTTTCGAAGGCGTCACAGTCAAAAAAAAAGATACGAATAAAACATTTCTAACACATTTGGTTATAAAATTTTAATTTTTTATGAAAAAGAAAATTGAAAAATTTTAAACGAAAAACAAAATTAATAATTTACTGATATGTTCACTTTGATTTTATGAAATATACTAAGGATTTCCATTTGCTGCGCGTCTTTTATAGGGAAAAGTGAAGGGAAATCATTGCCTACTTCAATTCGAAATATCTTTAAAATATTTTAACAGAAATAAATATAATGATAAAAAAACACAGCAACCGTTCATTCGACTGTTATTAACAGTAACATATTTTTATGTTAAGCAGATGAAATTTCCAATTAAAGTTGGCCATGATTTTACAAATAATTCAGACTGATTTGATTATGAAATAAAAATTAAAAATCTAATTAATTATAAATAGTATTGTATTATTTAATTATATCATTGGACATTAAAATCAACTGAACGCTAAATAGCGTCAGATATAAAATTGTTGAGATATTAAATTTTTTTTATCTGATGGACAAGTTGCGCTTACGAGTTACGCAAACAGATTTGGATTATAATTTATTTACTTTTGCAACTATAGCATTTTCAAGCTACCCTCATCAGCTTGTTGAATATATAAATGAAGCAGCAAATTAAGTATTCAAAGAGCAAGAGCAAGGACACAGATGTCCGAACCCCAATTAAGGAATGTGAACAAATGTCACGCTGAATTACAGGCCAAGCTAATGCCAGAAAACTGAATCTCAAATTGAAGTTGGGAAGTTGCAGTTGACGTTGAAGTGGAAGCTAAAGCTGAAGCTGAAATTGAAACTGAAGTTTAAACTGATGCCAGCTGACTGAAATGTAGCTAAAAACAAGTGGACGGCTACAGACGAGCACGCTCGACAGTATAATACCCTGTGCCAAGGTACTCTGTATTAAAAGTTTTCTTTCGACCGATTGTTCCTATGGCAGCTATATAAAATATGGAACCGAATTAGGCCAAATTTGGTCAGGATGTATGATACCAGCCCCGATGCATATTCTATTAGTAGGCAACACTATTTTTTGCCCATATAAGTAGGCAACACTATTTTTGGTAGGCAACACTTTTTGCCCATATAAGTAGGCAACACTATTTTGCCCACATAAGTAGGCAACATTATTTTGCCCACAAAAGTAGGCAACACTATTTTTGCCCACAAAAGTAGGCAACACTATTTTTGCCCATAAAAGTAGACAACACTATTTTGCCCACAAAAGTAGGCAACACTGTTTTAGACCAATTTCAATGGGCACAGGGTATAAAAATAAAGGAAAAAAAGAAAAGAAAACTGGCTAGAAGTTGAGCATATTTAGATATGTATATATAGTTATATATAAGTATGCTCTACTTGTATATATGTGCATTTGCGTATACGTAATATATATTACGTATACGTAAACGTTATTTAAAGTGTAATAAATTTTGGCATAGCCAGTCCGCTCTTAGCCACGTTCTCTGACATTCGCATCTGTCTGACTGTGACTGTGTGTGTGACTGTGTGTGTGTGTGTAAGTGTGTGTGTGTTTGGACCATGTTAACACTCTTGTGTCCATGCATTTACTCCTATGCAGGCAGCATTTACCATTAACATGGCGCACAGTTGGACTTTTTCCGCACCCCTATCAAGATGCACCTCTCTCTTAGCCATATCTCAGTTGATGCCAATGCTCCCCTTGGCCAATTTCTAAATGCAACTGGTAAAACTAGTACGAATTTCATTTTACACAGAGAGGCACCAACTGTGACCGTCAATGTCGATTAAGAGATTTAACGGCCACAAAACTGAATGACCACAATCTAAAGCTAGGGGTCCAGCATTTTCATTCTGATACTCATTCTCATTCTCATTCCAGTCGTGTCCCATGTCCTGTGTGTCCTTTACTTCCTGGGCTTCCTTAACGAGCGTTGGCTGCATTAAAATTAAACTTTAATTTCCTTTGCCTTTGCCACACAAAATGCAAAATCTGCCAACTAACCAAGCAACTGTTCAGATCAAATCAAAACAAAACTTCAGCTACCCACCCTACTATGTGATCCCCCCCATAATGTTACGTGATATGTGAGTGTTGACATGACACCAAAGCGACTACACTTTATAGTTTTTGAGTAAGTATACAACAATATGAGCGAGCAAGTGCATAAATGAATGACTCGACACTCCACTTCATGACGAACGGATGTTGGGGAATCACAAGAGAAAGAGACAGAGAGAGAATGAGAGGGAGGTAGAGATAGACTGAGGGATACTCAGCCACTAACAGTTCGCATGTACATGGCACGTGCCCGGTGTGTCTCCACTGCGAAAGTAGAGACAAAGAGCAATGAGACGATGACTTCAAGAGCTCATTCACTTATACACTACATTAAGTAGGGTATTAACAACTTCAATTGCAGTTTGTATCAGTTATTAAAATTGTTATTAATCTATGCATTGTGAATTTATTACTAAAACACTAAAACAATGTGTTCCATTCCACCGTTTCGCTAAGTTAATACTATATTTCAGTTATTCAAATAGTTATTAATCTATGCATTGAGAACTTATTATTAAAACACTAAAAGAATGTGTTCCATTCCACCGTTCCGTTAAGTAAATGCTATATTTCAGTAAGTGTTTTGATATTAACTCAATGTTCCATTTCATTGGTATCGCTAGAAAAAAGTACTGTACACAGAACCTTTTTAGTTAAATCAACGTTTACCCACCCTATAGATGGTCTCGCAAATGTTTCATATCATCCTTCCGTTAATAAAGTCACCATTCGCTAATATATCCATTGAAATATGTTTAAGCAGATCATAAATCGATTGACTTGAGTATTGGTCAACTGAAATGAACTTAAGAGCATTTCCACTTCGTTTGGCCAAGTGTAGTGCTATTTTTGGGGTCCTTTTATTTACAGAATTTTGCTTATTTTTTCCTCTTTTTGTTTCTTTCTCGTGTTGCATCGTTACTTGGCCTTAGCAGTGTTTTAGTGCACGCTTGATGCTCATATGCTTTATTATACTTGTACTTAACTACATATGTGATGCTTTTTACGGTTTCTACGTGTGTTTTTAACGGTAGCTACAGCAACGTCATTTCTACGCCTTCCCCGTTACAAAGGCGTCACCCTAACAGGGATCCCTAAAAACTAAACATATGCAATTTTACCCTCAAAGATTTCTATAGTTACATGTTTATTTGATGGGATTTGGCAATGGGGTTAAGTCGGGTCAGAAAAGTAAGTAGCATTTTATTTTACGAAGCCATTGCGATAAATGAGGTTAAGTTGCTATAAGTTAGGTTAGGTTTACAAGTATTTAAGGCTGGTTAAAGTGCAAAAATATTGTCACATTTGTGGGATTACCTGCAAAAATATTTTTAAAGGTAAAATGACCCCCGATAAGACTGTGCCACTGACATATAGGCACACTCACAATTATGCATGCAAACTCTCAGATGATAACATTATAACAACATTAACATACATAAAAAAAACAAGTCGAGTTCCCGACCATAAGATACCCGTTACTTATTTCAATACATATAAAAAATATATACTCCATATATATGACTACCTAGTAAAAACTACTGTATACTTTTAGGCAAGAAATCAAACCGAAGCCAATATAGGTTGCGGTTTAGGTTCCGGTATGTTCCGAAAGGGGAAAATTGGATGATGAATTTCTTAGGATCGAAAATTATCAAATTTTCTAGATGACAAAAATTTAAATGCAGAATCAATTAAGAGGCCAAATCATGAACAAAATTACATTCCGCTTAAAAATCGGTTAATTTTTGATGAAGTTATGAGAGATCAAAGTTTTACAAAAAATGTAAAGGGGTAAGTATGGAAAATTGGATGGTATATCAAATTTTCTAGATGACAAAAATTCAAATGCAGAATCAATTTTGAGGTCAAATTATGAACAAAATGACATTCCGCTTAAAAATCGGTTATTTTTTGATGAAGTTATGAGAGGTCAAATTTGTTGATGCTAGACAAGAATATATATACTTTATGGGTTCCCTGTTACATACATGCCAACGAACACAATATACCCTTTTACATATTTTTTAAGTAACGGGTATAAAAAAGAAAAATATAATATTATTCTAGACGTGATTTCAACTTGATGCCTTGGACAAGACCACTCTATGACTGACAGAAAGAGAGCGAGTGAGCGAGAGAGAGAGAGAGAGACAGGGAGAGTGGCTGTGCGAGTGAGACAGTTGCAGTGACAGTTACACGCATACTTCAATTAGCACATAATTTACTTTGCGGCTCATCAGAGTTCATTAGAGCGTCAATTGAAGCGCTTTTAGTTGAAGCCATAAAACCCATAACCCAAAGGTGTGTCGACTGACTGACTGACTGACTGAGTATGTGTGTATGTGGTCTCTTTGTGAGCGTGTGTGTGTGTGTGTGTGTGTGAATGTGTGGAATCTAAGTGCTTAGTTGCCAGTTGAAAGTATTAACTTCTTCTCTTGGCACCTTTAGTGCTTAGTTAAAGAACTAATTTAATTTACTTCTTGTGTTTGGAAACTCTCTTTAACTGCCTCTCAATTTTCTCTCTTTCTCTCTCTCTCTGTCCTTCTCTCTTTTCTCTGTGTGTATTTTCTGCATTGCCAACTCACTCAATTATTTTGCAGTTTTTGCGGTTTTCGTTAGCTAATTAAAACCAAAACAAATGCAATTGTCACCGCTGGCAAAAATGCACAAACTGTCAACGCCACACAGAATATAAATACAATATCTATGTATGTGTGTGTGTGTATGTGTGTGTGTCTGTGTCTGTGTTTGTGGGTGGCTGTCATTGCTTAGCCATTGCAGCAACCGCAAAACAATAAGCAAGGACAATGCAAATGAAGTGGGCAGCGAGTTTCGGAACTGTGACGTTGCGGGGAAGGAACTTAAAGAGCAAAAAAAAAAAACAAACAGTCGAGCAAGCTCGACAGTAGGATACCTTGTACCCAGGTACTCTGTACTAAAATTTGATTTTCGACCGATTGTTCCTATGACAGCTATATTTTATAGTAAACTGATCCGAACCAAAATTGATCAGGATATATAACACCAACTTGAATGCATATTCTATGAGTTTGGTTAAGATATCTCTAAAAACAAAAAACTTTTTCATACTAATACTTGATTTTTGACGGGGCGTCTCAAATGGCAGCTATATGATATAGTAGACCGATTTAAACCAAATTTGGGCAGGATGTATAATACGAGCACAGATTTAAATTTTGTTAGATTTTTCAAGATATCTCAGAAAATAAAGAAGTTTTTCATACTAAAACTTAATTTTCGATCTATCGTTCCTATGGCAGCTTTATGATATAGTGGTCTGATCCAAAAATAAAAACAAACTTGATCTGCGTACGGTATTCAGGAACCTACATATCAAGTTTGAAGTCTCTAGCTCTTGTAGTCTCGGAGATCTGATCAAGAATATATAATATATTAAATGGAATACTTATAAAAAAGATATATAGAATACTTTTCGGCGTAGTCCTGCCTTTTTTTTTTTTTTTTTTTTTGACTGATTGTTGCTAAGTTAACAAAATGTTAAAGTTGTCCGAGGAAAATAATGTCAGGGGTTCGTTACGTGAACCGGTTCGGCCTGCTGAAAGTTCCGAAATGGGTTTGCAGCCATGTTTAACACAAACTTATGATACTTTCATTTTCATTTCAGTACCGAGTATAAACAGAGGTACAACTGCAAAACAGACAATGAATGTCAGCAGCCAAAGGAACGAGAAAGATAATGCAAGAGAGAGAGAGAGAGGAAGAACAAGGACTTCCCTTTGACCCAGCAACAAGCCTTCTCTTTCTTCCTGCTCCCTTTCCCTTTCCCTCCCACACCTGCCGCCTCATCCATTTATTGTTGTTGTTATTCGTTTGTTACGTCTGCTTTGTCGTGTGTTTTGTTTATTTTGTAACATATTCCCCGCTGCGTGATGAGGTTTTTACTTTTAACCCATTGTTGATGTTCTTAGTGTTGTTGTTATTGCACTTATATCACAGCCAGACAAAGAGCCCTGGTACGGCCAGAGCACAGATAGATACTTCTAATTGTTTGCGGGTTGTTCAATAAGTTTCAATAAAACCTTAAAGCTTAAACTTAAAAGGCAGAAAGCAGGAATTTAACTTCAAATTATACCGAAAAGTAAGGTTTAAAATCAGCAGCAGATAGTTGGTTTATAAACCTCAAAAAAAATGGAATTTACAATGAAAGGTTCGAAAAAATTGCATTTTATTTATATATATTTTTTATTGTGGATTTAAAAACCACAAGAAATTGATGCCACATGGCTATAAATTCAGCAATAATTTACTTACTATTTATTTTTTGTTACAGATGAACAAACACACAAAATATATATATATTTTTTATAAGGTCGAAAATTGCCTGCCTTTTTATGGTTCATACACTCACAAAAAATGATTTAAAAATATTGTTTTTTGGTCTGGTTTTTCACAATGCTTTCAAAATTTGCATTCTATATGAAAACATGCATACACTGAAAAAAAAGACCAACTTCTAAAATCAAGAACATACTTCTAATATATTTGGTCTTAAAATAAGAAAATTTTTAAGCCATACTACTAATTTTAAGCATATTAATCTAAAAAATCAAAGTTCTTAAAACATTAATAAAAAACTTAAGTCTCCGAAACCTCTAAGAACTTGATCTTATTTAAAATGTTCTTAAAACCAAGATGTGTTTTCTTAATTGACTAAAATTCTTAGTTTTGAGACCAAAATCTTGATTTTATAAATTTGTTTCATCAGTGTATTATTTTATTTGTTTCCATATTTATACGATTTTAATAATATCTTGCATTATTGGGCCATAAACTGACGAAGCTGCCCTTTTGTCAACTTTGGAGCCAAGGCAAACATTGAGTTGGCATATGAAACCAACACTTGGCAATGGCTATTGTGCAACTATTGTTTGAATACAAGTGTTGTCTGTCGCACCCGCAATACCTTCCACCCTCCCGCTGACCCACACGACCCTTTCAGCCCACTCAACCCCATGCTGTGCTGCAGGGGTGCCTGCACACCCCTACACCCCTACACCACCCCCCGCAGTGCCTGTCCTCATCAGACAAACAAACCGTGTGCGGGTGCATGGAAAACTAATGTCATAGTCACGCCGCATGACGTTGACAACAATAAGGTTGATGATGTTTCGTGGAGCGGAGAATGCAGATAGAAGAAGACGAACAGCTGGTGGTACTGGAGGGTGAGAGTTATATATACTATATGTGTGTAGGTGTAGGTATAGGTGGCAATACCAAAGTACAGTGGTGCTAATCAAATCCCAAGAGAGCAATTTGGGTTGCCTAAAGTGTACCGATTTGTCAAAATAGAATCGATCTTAAATATAATTTTTATCATTATTTGACCTCATATTTAATTCTGCATAAAAAATGGAAGATTAAAATTTTTCCACCTACTGTCCATATTTTCTATACTGTCGATCAATGTCGTTTTTCCATACTTTCCCTGAGACTCTTTTTGGTATAACTTTGTCAAATCTTAACCGATTTCGTTGCGGAATACAATTTTTATCATTATTTGTCCTCTAATTTAGTTCTGCATCAAAATTGGAAAATTCAATTTTTTCCTCTCACTGTCCAATTTTTTCATACTTTCGATCTAAGTTCTTCTTCTCATACTATCCCATTCACAAACTTCAAACTGTCATAACTTTGTCAAAATTGAACCGATTTCCTTGCGGAATGTCAATTTATTCATCATTTGACCTCTTTTTTGATTCTGCATCAAAAAGATAAAATTAAATTTTTTCCCCTCATTGTCCATTTTTCCCATACCTTCCCTTTGACAGTTATTCATAATCTTAAAACTGTCATAACTTTGTCAAAACTCAACCGATTTCATTGAGAAATATCAATTTAATCATCATTTGACCTCTATTTCGATTCTGCATCAAAATTGGAAAATTACATTTTTTCACACTTCTGTCCATTTTTTCATAATCATGTCGTTTTTCCCATACCTTCCCCTTGAAGGCTTTCACAAACTTCAAACTGTCATAACTTTGTCAAAACTCAACCGATTTACTTGCGGAATGTCAATTTATTCATCATTTGGTCTCTGTTTTAATTCTGCATCAAAATTAAAAAATAAATAAATTTTTGTCAGAAACTATATTGTGGACCACTGTGCGTAGAATAGGGCGGCAGTTCTGGAAGTTTGCGAGGCGTGGCGTGGTTTAAGGGGTGCCAAGGGTTGCGTTGAGGTCTCGAGGCTTACTATACAGAGCCGTACCGCAGAGTAACGCAGAGTACGGTGAGTGGTGAGTGGTTGACGGTCACACGCGACGTATGCGCAACATTTGCCAGTGTTGCAATTTATCGTGACATTTGCATTTCTTTGTGTCGCCCACAAGTTTTATTGGGCATCGTACGAGTCGTACTTTATATATGGCATTTTGGTTAAAGGTTAACGAATCAAACAGTTGCCACATAATTGAGACGAACTGAGAATCAAATTAAGGTCTCGTTTCTGCAAAAATGTTGCAACGTTGCAATAAATTTGGCACAAGCGTCAAAGGCAAAGGTAAAGCAGACATACAAAATAAAGGGTCCAAAAGGGGACAGGAGAGAGGGAGAGAGGGAGAGAGAAGACAAGGGGGGCAATGTGGCATGTGGCATGTGGCAAAGACTCCAATTATGGCAATGAGAGCGCATGATAACTGTACATTGCATTATCCGTTACTGTCGCTGCCTAATGGCAGCAAATTTTCAATGCACATCTATTGCTGTCTCTTTTTTACACTATCTCTCTCTCTCTCTCTTTTTTTCGTTCTGTCTGTCTGTCTGTCTGTCCGCCAATGTGTGTAAATTTTTATTTCACTGCACAGCTGACATCGCCTTTTGTGTATGACAAATGGCAAAAAGGCTCGCTGGGTCGCTCTGTCTTTTATTCTATTTCCCTCTCTACCTCTCCCTCTCTCCCTCTCACTCTCTGCCCATCTCTTTCTATAGGTCGGTGTAAATGTAATAAGTAATGCATGCATAATAAAAATGCTCTCTCTCTTTCTCTCCCTCTCTCTCTGTGTCTTTGTGGGAATATGTGGCATACTTTTAGGCTGCATAGAAAATTGTGAGCTTGGAATGTTATAAATCACAGTTTGGAGTGTGTGTGTGTGTGTATGTGTGTTGAAGTGTGTGTATTTGAGTGTGGCAAATTGAAAGGCTAGACACACATATCTACCACCATACATATATACATAGACTGACAAATTTATGCATAATATCTATAAAGAAACGCACTTTCATCTGCATGTCAAAGTTAAAAGCAACTTTAACATGTCGTCAAATTCATAACATGTTTTTGAGTTGAAAAAGTCTTATAAATGTAAGCATATATAAAATACAAAAGAAAACTATTCTTTACATCTACATGTCAAAGTTAACATGAACTTTCCGGCAACACGCGACAAATTTAATGAATTTTGGAATACCAGGAAACATTTTTATTTGTGCAAGTCAAATTTGATATATACTTAATTATGTTGTTGTAGAAGTCCGGAAACATGTATCTTCATGTTAAGTATTTAACAGGAATACATTAACGCAGTGTTATCATCTGGCAATGCAAAGAACAACTGGCAACGCTACATTTTGTTAAAAAACTTTTTTAATTTAAATTAAAGTCAACAACTTCAACATCATGTGCTGGCGTTGCCACTTCTTTTTGGAAAGTTGACTTTAAGTGTAAGCTAGTAAAATAAAAGTTGTTCATTAACTATTATAATAGAATTTAAAATTCATTTTCAAATACCTTTTTAATTTAAATTAAGATTAACAAAAAAATTTTTAAAAGTTCTTGAGTGGCCAACTTTATGTGATGGCGTTGCCACCGTTTTGAAAAATGTAAGTTAGTAAAATTAAAGTGGCTTATTAATTATTATAAAAGAATTTAAAAATTCAAATTTAAATATAACGTACATTAAAAATGGCAAACATAAAAATAAGTATTTTTTTAATAAATTAACTATAACTATTTTATGGTATTTTTGTTGGTATTATATAATAGTTAAGATGATGTAAGAAGTGTTAGAGCTAACGCGAAGTTTAACTGGTCTACTAAGCCGTCTTAAGCTAACAAATTAGAGTCATTAAAGCTACAACAACAACAACAATAGACACAACAGACAGACAGACGTTGTTGTTGTTTTTGTTGTTGTTGCTGGCGGCAATTCAAGTCAATCTGCCAACTGACAACAACGCGGCAAGCAACAATGAACTGCGATACAAATGAAGTGCATACAAAGTGTTGCAGTTGCAACTGCAGCAACTGTAACTGTAACTGTAACAACTGCAACTGCAACTGTAAACTGACAGTGCCTGCAGTTAACGCGTACGCTCGTCAATTGTTTCACTCGGCTTTTTGTCAGGCCCAAGGAAAAGGGAGTGAAAAGTGGCAGGAGAAGGAAAAACTGACAAACTGACAAGCAGATGACACAGAAACGCAGACTGCAGACAATTGATTAACTGAGAGACAGAGACAGACAGACAGACAGACAAACAGTCTATGCCTCTTTTCTCTCTCTCTCTTTTCATACCTCTCTAGTCATTTCCGTTCGCCGCTACACTGAAAAAAAGATCAACTTCAAAAATCAAGAACATTCATTTTAAATATATTGTTCCTAAAATAAGATTATTTTAAGACCAAATTACGAAAACTATGATTATTAATCTAAAAATCTTCAAATCTTAATATAAGAATAAAAACCTAAAATTGTTAGGAAGGTATAAATAGGTATAGCATTATAAAATTTAACATTAATAAAATTATTCTGTTTTAGTAATTTATAAATAAACTAAAATTTAAATTTAAAAATAAAAAAATTATATATATAAAAAATAATTTTTATTTATTTTATTTTTTGATTATAATTTTAAGAACATTTATTCTGAAAATAAGAGCTTGGTCTTATTTAAAATGTTCTTAAAATCAAGTTGTGTTCTCTTAATTTAAGAATTCTATGTTCCCGACGCATTTTTTAGACCAAAAATCTTAGTTCTAAGACCAAAATCTTGATTTTAGAACATTTTTTTTTTAACAGTGTATTCAGTCAACTTGTGCAGCACATGCGGCGTATGCGTAACTTGAGCTGATGCCATAGAATATCATAAATTGCTCGACATAACTCCTATCCATGGCCTGTGCATAATTATGTAATAAATATAATTTCCATGGTAGCATACACACATAATGCAGGAGTCACTGTCAAAGTGGGCGTGGCTGGGAGGCGTTTCGGAGTTGAAGGCGTATAAGTAATATTTTGCCATGGCGCTGTTTTGTTGCCCAAAAATGTTTCAACAACAAAGTTTCCTCTCTCTTGATGTGTGTGTATGAGTGTGTGTGTGTGTGTGTGTGTGTGTGTGTGTCTCGGGTCAACACACTCATACACACATATGTGTATCTGTGTGTGTGTGTTAATGCGACAGTCTGCATTATACGGCACACTACTATATCATTTCATTTATTATTAAAACGGCTTAATGACAAAACTTTTTAGCATTTTATGTGAAATTACGAAATCTGCACAACATTTTGGGGATTCTGAATTTGTGGGGGGAGAAACATAATGAAAGTGACAGTTGATATGAAAATTGCATTAATTAAAGCATTAATAATAAAACAATATCAGTAGCAAGTAAAAGATTTCAAACAATTCATTAAAAAATCATTTACATTTAAGTGCAACAGTTTTATAAATATTAAAAACTTTTTCTACTATTACTAGATAATAAAAGAGAACTGAATTATAGAGTAGTTAGTAATTAGAAAAGTTTGTTTTAAAGAAGTTTGTAATTGATAAAATTCCTAATTCAAAGAGAACTACGATTTGGAGACGTTCTTAGTAAAAAAGTAATTTCTTGAAAACTTCTTAAAAGATATGTGCATTATACAGAATTTTATATTGGAAGAGATTGTCATAAAGAAGATTTTTTGGTAAATTCTTTGTGAAAAAATATTCATCTAAAAATGTTTTTTATTTAATTAATTATTTAATTCATTAAAAATAAGTTTATTATAGAGTAGTTAATTTTAGAGAAGTTTTTTTAAGAAAACTTTTTAATGGAGAAGTTTTTTATGGAATGCAGACATAAAATAATTTGTTAGAAGTTTTTTATAGAGAAATTCAAACTAAAAAATGGCGAGTTCTTTGGAAATCTTTAAAGAACATTTAATTAAATAGAGAAATTTATCCTAGGGAAATTGTTGAGAACTTGATTATGTTATAGTTTGATACAGAGACCATCTATATAAGCAAAATTCTACGTAGATATACATTCTATATTCAAAAATAGAAAATTTAAATCAAAACCTCAATTGCAGCTTTCATTTTCGCATTTCGCGTTATGTTTAAAGCCTTGATTCATGTTATGGCTAATTTTGGGTGTGTGCGTTCTCTGATTTGAATAGGAAATGTCTGCGTTCTAAAGCTAATTAACTGCGCAAAATTGAAATGCAAGCCGTTTAGATAGCCGCCTCAAATAATGCAAACAAATGTGAGCACATTTTGTGCTCTTCGTTGGCCCAAAAGCAGCAGGCACAAAACACATTTTGAGCTCAACGCGCGCAATTAGCAACACAAGCGACTGACACAGATAGCGATAGCGAATGAGAGCTAAACTGGAACTGGAAGTGGAACTGAAAGTGGAAATGGAAATGAAGTTAAGCTCCCAGTTAAATGCTAGACACACTCCACACTCTAGAGATGCTCTTGTGTCGATTGTTTTGAGCACGATAATATCGTAAAATTTTTATCGATTACACGATTTAAAATAATAATGGTCTGGGGTATTCAGAAATGCAAGCTGTTAAGATAGTAAACTATAAATTAAATGAATAATCGAAAACTTTAATATCGATACATTTTATATCGATAACTTTCATGTCGATAACTTTGAAAGTAACCAGAATTGTCCATACAAAAAGTTTTCAAAAATCGATCCAAATTAAACTGAACATATTAAAATATTTTTTGGTTATCGATTAATATCGATAAATATCGATAAATACCAGTAGATGCGCTAACGATTTTTAATACATATAAGTGTCTGTTTAAATATGTTATTATTATTTGTATCTATCAACATACATATTTAGCTATTAACCCAATTATCGATAAACAATCTCAACCAATTTTTTAAAATTTTCCTAACGAATTTTAGCCCCACATAGAAAATCAGTACAAATGCGCATCGCTGCTATTGTCTTGACTACAAATTCACGGATTAACAAAGAGATGAAAAAAATAGTAGGAGGAGTGAGCTAGAAAAGTGCTTAGTGAAAGCGTGAAAGTCTGAATGTATGGCGGGGTTGGGGATGGGGGTGGGTTGACAGTTATGTCGACATATCGTTGCCATTGCGCCGCCATTTTGTCACGTTTATTATTACGATTA
This sequence comes from Drosophila falleni, assembly GCA_035045575.1. Taxonomy (NCBI): domain Eukaryota; kingdom Metazoa; phylum Arthropoda; class Insecta; order Diptera; family Drosophilidae; genus Drosophila; species Drosophila falleni. The sequence continues at coordinate 18,004,924 of JAWNOV010000185.1, forward strand.
TTACTTGCAGCGCCTTATCGCCGGGTTTGTTCAAGCTGAAGACAGACGCCATGATAGCAGCAATTCCCTCCCTCAATTTTCTACACCACACCCCACCCTACTTGGGGATTCACTTGAGTTGAGCGGAAACGGAAATTGCGTTAATAAAGTGCACACTGCTACAGCACAGTGCACTTTCAAGTGCTCTACAATTCTGTCCAATTCCGTTTAGTTACGTCCAGTTGTCGAGTTGATTTCTATGTTCCAAACCATCCCCCAATCCCCTTTTATACACCCCCTTTTCACAGTATCTACCCTTCGGGCAGCTGCTTCGCTTGATTGGCTTTATTCAGGCAATTTGACTGACAACTGGCAATTGACGCTCAAAAGGTACAATATTCCTACCCCTTCTCCCTCCCTTTCCTCCTTCCTTTCCTCTCCCTTTCTTCCCTTCACTATCTGCTCTTCTGCTTGACAAAATTGTCCCAAGTAAATGAATTATTTCTTATTATTGACCGCAATCGTAACGGAAATGCATTGACCCTTCCTCGCTCTTCCACTTCCCCTCTTTCCTCTCCTCTTCTTCGTTATCCCTTCTTCTCTTGGCCAACTCAATTTGTAAGCCAATTTGGCAATTGTATGGTTATTGTTACTGTTGTTGTCATTGGAATTGTTGTTGATATGTTCGCAGCTTGTTATTGGGGGAAAATTGCGTGGAATTAGCGTTACAGTTAATTACTTAATCGACAATGCTGTGCATGTGTGTGTGTGTTTTTAAATGTACAGTAAATTGATTTTCAAATTGTAGTGTTATGTTCGAAAATTAGAAAATATTTCGTATAATTTTCGTGCTCTCAAAACAAATGTTGGAAAAATTTTAGCATAGTAAAAAAAAATAAAGCTTAGTAAAGAATCAGACTTTGGTAAAACATAAAACAAGATAACTATAATGTTATAAAATTGTACATTTTTATAAAAAAAAAGGAAAAAGTGAATAGTAAAAGTTGTTTAAAAATTTAAAAAAATTGTTTTTGGGAAAAATTAAGAACATTGTTGATAAATATTTTTTGCATGAGGAACCCAAGTTTTCTTAAATATATTATAAATTAAAAAAAATTTACTATAAACAAATGTTTTCAAGATTTTGAAGTTTAGGGTAAAATTTTTTATCAGAAAAAAGATATTGAGATTGTTTTTTAAAAAAAGGTATAACTTATCTATCAAAAATAAAACTACTAAGATTTTTTCAGTGGAAATTAACAAAGAACATTTCAAGAAAAGATAAGAATTTTTTACTTTAAGATATCCAGCAATTTGCTTATATTTTCTCTATAAAAGACATATAATAAAAAGATACTTTGCTTCAACTTAACCAAACATATCTATACGTATATGTACATATATAAAATATTGAATAATTTTCTTAGATCCCCACAGTAATTGCAACTGTAAGTGCGAAGCTTAAGACAAAGTTTCGACAATTTACATTAGTTTTTGTTGGACTTTTGCGAAAGTTTTTTAGGGGTGTATAGTAGAATATTATGGCGATAATGTCACAAGGCAGTCGCATATTAAGTTGGCAACAGCAACTACAGTAAGTAGAACAGTTAGTAGCTAACTAATTATCAAAAACCCAAGCACCTTAACAGAGGAAAGGCTTAAGACTTAAGTATCTAAACTAAAACAACAACTATCAAAATGTGGCAAAAAAGCAGTGCAAAAAAGTGAAGAAAAGTGAAGAAAATTGTTGTGGAATGAACAAACAACAATGGCGACAACAATAACTGGCAATGAACTGAGAAGCTCGGCAAGTTACAGCTGCAACAAGCAACTTGCAACTTGCAACTTAGAAGTTTTTTTTGGTAAGGCGGCAACAGACTTTTGGCTAACGCAAAGTGCAAACGTTTTGGCCATTTTGGGTAGACCCAAAGACATGAAAACTTTTTGCCAAGTCAGAGCGAAAGTTGCCACAACACACACGCACACACACACACATCGAAACACACACGCATGCAATTGTAAAATGTTTTTTAATTTGACCAAAATACTTTTGCAATAGTCACGAGACGGTTAAAATACAAAAAAAAAAATAAAAGTAAACAAAAACTTGGCAGCCAAACATTTTGACGCTCATATTGCACATGAATTGGGGGAGTACGAGTAGCAGCCACTGTAGGGGGGCGTGGCTCAGCACAGTGGGTGCGACAATGTTCGGACACTGAACCAAACAAAAAATTACAATAAAACAGCAAAAAATGGTAATCTTGGATACAACGAATATGAAATACCCTTACCAAAGTCTGTTTTCAGTTATATACTTACTGATCACTCTATATTTTTTAACAGATGATATATAAAATGATATATATAGAATAACATGAAGTACACAATCTTTTATTAAGATATCTAAACAAAAACCCTTTGCATACTTAACATTAACTTTTAACCAGCAATTCAAAAATATATCGAATTATCGATATCGAAGCGAATTTCGAGTACATCAACTCGATAATTTTTTTGGACGACCTATCGAGTTGATTAAATCGATTTCCATAACCGCAAATCTCCCAAATCTCCATACAGTTTTGGAACATTTTTGGTTGTTCTCATCAAGAATATAATGTGCTCAATGGTAGAGCTGAAGGGTGCTAGACTTAAACGCAAGAGTTTCAGAGTTCGAATCCCCATGCGGACATGAATAATTTTATTGCTTTTTTAAAACTTATTTGACAAAACAAAGACAAATATAAACATATAATTTGGCTAGAACTCTTATTTAATAATTATTGAATTTAATATTAAATAAATTATAATTTACAAAGTGAAACATAAATTCATTACACGTATTATAATTATAATACCCTTCGTAAGTGTATAAAAACAACAAATTTTGCACAAAACAAAAAAAATGGAATAAAAGTTGAGTACGAAAAACTGTTGGACAATTGGGCACCCAATGGACAGTGGGCGGTGGGGCGGTGGCAGGTGGCAAGTGGTATGGAGGCGTGTCTGCCACAAAAAGCAAGCTAAAAGTTAACAACACAGTGTCTAGGCAGCATGACATGTACCAAGTTCTGCTATAACAATAAAAATTGCACGTTACGCTTCGAAGCAGGTGGCAAGGCGGCATGTGGCATGTGGCATGGTTGCAAGGTAGCGTACCCCCCTCCCAGTAAAAACTGGAGGAACACAACTCCACACACAGCTGGACATGGCATATCAAAAAATATGTATCCTTTTGCAAACGCCAGCTAATGTTTATGTATAGAGCGGATGTCGAGCTGCTGCTGAAAACGAAACTTTTCCTTGTTATTTCAAGTTAATGAAAATGTAAGACACACAGCGTAGCGAGAAGGGAGAACGAAAGGGGAAGGTAAAGAGAAAAAGAGAAAAAGTAGCAGTTGCAATTGCAGTGTAGATAAGGTGGTCAAGTGTTTGTTGCACCCACTGTAACAGTTATGTCCAACATGCTAAAGACTAGCAAACTAATTAACAGATTTTTCACACTTAAATATTAAATTTCTCAGAAATAACTCTTACAGTAGCTGAGCATAAATTAAAAAAAAGTGTGCTTAACATTTAAAAAGACTTTGACCCCGAATTTAACGTCTTTGCAGGTCGAATTTGTCTTATCTGTGTTGTGCTAAAATTTCAATTTCGTAGCTTAAGCCGTTTGATCTGTAAAATGCTTAGTCAACTGAACAAACACTTTTTTTATATAGATATATAAATCAAATGGCATAGAAATTAAATTCTCACGGCAATTGATAAACTCGTAAATCTGAAAAAGCGAGCTCAACACAGTTGAATGGTTATTTTAAAGCCTTTTATGCGAATCAATAATCAAATGGTAAACAACAAACGGTAAACTAAATAAGAATCAAATAACAATACGTAAAGGCTTTAAAATTGAAAACCAAAAAAAATTATATATATGTAATAAATTGCCCGAGTTGCCGTATAAATTGTTAAATAAATAAATCTAAAAGTTATCTAAGCGTGTCTAAATTCGATTTACAGCTGCAATGAACGCGACGTCTGCTGGAAAAACAAATCGACAAAACTCCAATTGAAACGAAAGCAATGGCAAAAAATACAACCAGAATCCGGGAATGGCCACAAAATAAAAGCAAGGTATATTTATCTAGCGGATAATAACTTTTAAATACCCTGTCAGACCTTAAATAGTTTAAATTGATTGCTCCTTAAATATTTTCCTTTGCGAAAAATTCATTAGATCTTTTAAATATATTTACTATAATCAAGTTAAAAACAAAACAAAAATAAGTTTAATTTTTATTGGATGAAAATATATTTAATTTAACAGTTTTTTTAGCTAATTTTCTCCCATCTCTGAATTAAATCTAGAAATATTTTATTCCACTTCTTAGAAAACTTTAATCTCTTCAACCGTTGAATTAATAACTCACACAATTAATTCATCTTAATAATTCTATATCCTTTGTTAGAGTATAAACAATTTATACTCATATAAATGGTCGTACATTTCTATATGAACATATATCTGTCTATCTGCGGCTTTGTGTATTTTAATTGCTATTGTCTGCCATTTTTATTTGAGCTCTATTTTTTCCTCTTATTTTAATTTTTTTTTACGACTGTCCATTTTTTTTGTTTAAATGCTCAGCAAATAAACATCATCAAAGATTTATTTTTTCTGAATTTGTTTTATGAATTATTTAAGCAAACTGCGCACATATAGCAAATATTCGCCTTGTTCCTGTCGGATATTCAAAATTGATGGATGCGACACTTGCTACGGGAATTTCACAATTCCAATATTTCAACTACTTTCCGAAGTATGGGATGATATGATTATGATGTATTTAGTTAGGGGAATATACATTTAATTGTTGTTTGTTTATATAATACTCTGTTCTTGTTTGAAATAGGGTGTATAGGATTTAAAATAAGGATAAGGTCTGACTGCAAATTTGGAGTATATTACTTTAATATTTTATTGATTACTCTGAGTATTTTAAATCATGTACCCCTAAAAAATATATACGTATACGTATCTATATATATATATTTTTTTTTAGTTTTAGACAGAGAATATTTTAAAGGCAAGTGTTTTATTTAATTAAAACACAAGATTTTGACTAAATATGTAAAGTAAATATGTAGATTTTAGGGAAGACACGTCAAATAAGTGTTATGTATATATGATTATTAGGATATATTTCATATACACTTTTTATACTAAACTATCAATATAATACAAGTTATTTTATAATTTCCCTTAATCAATTGCCTTAGCTCTTTAATTGCTTAAATTTTAGTATAATTTGCATATAGAATATTTTATATTGTATGTCATTTGCTTAAGAAATATATTTATATATTATTACTATATTATTATAATATGATAATTTATAATTTTTTTTAATTTGTTATTATTTTCTTTACTTTTATAGTGTGTAGTATAGTGGCAGATATAATATTCCAATTATTATTATTGGTAGGATATGTTACATTTAACAATATATAATTTACATGCCTTACATCAAGAGTTTTGTTCGCAGGACACGATGTGCACGTGAGCAGCGCTGTCTGCGAACTGAATTAGACACGAGTTCGTTTCTGTGAAGACGCCGAAACTCACCACACTACAATTCAACACACTTCGGCTGTGTGTGGTGAGTTGGCAGCCGACTGCGAATGGGTGAAAGCATGGGTGAAAACAAGCAGGAAATGGTAAGTGAGGAGTCGTCGCCTCAGGCCAGAGTTGCTGTTGTTGTTGTTGCTGTTGTTGTTGTTGCTGATGCTGTGGGCTGCTGTCTGGACGGTTTTGTCGCGTTGCTTCTGCCTGTTTGCCGGTGATTGTTTGTCTATTTATATGCTCATTATGTTTTCGCGCTTGTTTTACCAGGCGAAGTAACGCCAACAGAAACAACAACAACTACAACTCTGAATAATGTGCGGCCATACATTACGGCATGTAAAACTGGGCGAATTGGGTAGATAGCAAAGGGAGCTCTTTTGGCAGCTTTACCCAAAAAACAACAACCTTAACAACAACAACAACAACAAAGGTTTGTAATTTGCCAACAATCCTTTTTTTTGGCCATGGGTCAACCAATGTTTTTAGTCTCAGTGTCGTCTACAATCAAACCGCTTGTCAATCACAATTCTTTCTCATTCTTTTTTCTTTTATATCATTTTTTTTTATCCAGCCAGAACTCTCGTCAATTAGGCAAAGACTAATTACACAGTTAGTTGAGGAAACAGCAGCAGCGTAGCCCATTTGAGATAAAAACTGGCTATAAAAACTAACAACTTTTTTATGAAATTTAAAACTTTGAATAACAACAAACTTCAAACATGTATGATATAGAAAACCGATCTGTAAAAAATTTGGTCAGATTAAATAAAACCAACTTAATTGTATATTCTATAAGTTTGGTTAAGATATCTTAAAAAAACAAAAAACTTTTTTATACCAAAACTTGATTTTCGACTGAGCGTCTCTATGGCAGCTATATAATATAGTAGTCTGATTTCAACCAAATTTGAGCAGAATGTATAATACCAGCCCAGATGTATATTGCATCAGATTGGTCGAGATATCTCAAAAAATCAAGAAGTTTTCCATACTAAAACTTCATTTTGGATGTATCGTTCGTATGACAGCTATATGATATAGTGATCCGATCCAAAAAAAAACAAAAAAAAACAAACTTGACCAAAAACTTTAAAATGTCATAACTTTGTCAAATTTTAGCCGATTTCCTTTCGGATTGTCAATTTTATCATTATTTAGCCTCTATTTTTATTCTGCATTAAAATTGGAAAACTAAATTTTTCTTTCTTTACTGTCTATTTTTTCCATACTCTTCCCTTGACATATTTTCAAAAACGACGCCTGTTGCCATTTCCTGTGCAATTTCTGCATCGGCTTCGAGCAGATTTAACGCAGCGAAATGTTTGCGGTTTTACTTCATAAACAATTTGTGTATATTTCATAAATATTTTTTTGTTTAATTTTTTGTTTCGCCTTCATCTTTCATTTTATTGTTGTTGTAGTTGTTGCTGTTGTTGTTGTTGAGCTTTTGTTTGCATTGCTGTTTTTTCCACCGCTTTTATTTGCTGGAATTACAGTTTCTGATGGGACACATGACGCCACAAGAGTTTTCCCCTGAAACCGAGCGGAGCGGACAATGTGGCAACACGGTGGTGGGGAGGGGGTCGGGGAGGGGGGTGGAGGCAATGAGGGGTGCAACGTTTGCGAGGTTGGACATGAAAGTTGGCTTTGTGAAGGATCAACTTTTTCTGTGAATATGGCGGAAAGTCAACGTGTCGACATTGGACATGTGTGTGTGTGTGTGTGTGTGTGTGTGTGTGTGTGTGCATGTGTGTGTGTGTGTGTATGTGTGTGTGTGTGTGTGTGTGAATGACGTAGGCAAGGCAATAGTATTTGTTTTCGTTGTTGTTGCTGCTGCAGTTCCATTGCTCCATGATTTTAAACATAGCCAGCGGCTGCGTGTGTGTGTCTGTGTGTGTGTGTGTCTGCCATATGCGTTTGTTTATTTACACACACACACACACACGCACACACAAATACTATATAGCAGCGCGAAAGTTGCAGCCAAAGCTCCCCAGGGTCGTGTTTATCTTGCGCTTGCACTGAATATTCCCTTAAACTTCGCTAGTAGAGTAACACTGAGAGAAATTCTTGAGCATCAAACTCATTACAAAAAAAAAAAAGATTTTTTAATTATATTAAGTAAAGCTAAACGGGACAAATACGTATCTGCTGTAAAACGATTTAAAAAAATTTCAAAATGCCAAAAATTCCATGGGATTCTTAATATTAAATAATAAGTCTTAAGCATTCTAAAAGATATATGTATATTTTTTTACTGTGCATGTTTGCTCACACATACGTGTATACCCTTAATGAACATGTGAAAAGACATTTTTCTACTATTAGATTTTAGATTTAGCTTAAAAAAAATAGCTAAATTTTATAGTGAAAATAGAAAATTTTCTTAAATTTATTTATTATAATACGATCGAAGAAAAGAGAAAATTACTTACAGTCATTATTTTGGTAAGAGCATACACATATCGACTTGTCTTTCGCATTTTTGTTCACTGGGATTTCCTTTTGCATTTTGTTTTTGTTTTTGTTTTCTGTTTTGTTTTGTTTCTGCTGTCATTGTTTTGCCCTGTTGCAGTTTTTCCGCACAGTTTGGCTCCAAAGCATTTTATTGCCCCTGTTTTCATTTTCATGCAATTTGTCTCGGAGTCTGGTCTGGGTTTTTTTGGGCATAGGGACAATCCTCATGTGGGTCTCGACTCCGATGATAATAATATAACGTGACAGCGCCAAACGCGAAATCATATACTTTATTTGGTCCCAACTGTATTAATAACTCGTTTATCATACTCGTATCTGTATCTGTATAAATATAAATATTTGTGTGCAGCACACACTTTCTCATGAACATGATACTGCATTTTCACAGTGTACGCAACTTGTGCAATTCCGAATAAGTGATCAACTTTCTCACATTGCGATCGTTTGCTTAAGTCAACAAATTGAATTGTACAACTGCTTGAAATTAACGGCAAAAGTAAGATCGAACGAGAGCGAGCGCGAGAGAGTAAGAGTAAGAGCGAGAGCGAGAGCGAGTTTCGTTAAGTTTTCCCCATCTCTCTAACTTCACTTTTCCGCAGACACTCACACACACACACACATGCCTGTGCGTATGTATGTGAGTATGTATTTATGTAGCCACCTGTTTACTTGACTTGCTGGGTCCTCACCTTTGTCATTTTCTTGATTTGAAAATGAGTCGGCAATGTTGTTGCTTTTGTTGCATGTTGCGTTATTTCCAGCAACAGTTTGAAATACATACATTTTGTATATATGTAATTACATATCCTTACACGCAATTAGCGCCACTTTTCGGAGAAAATTGCATATCGATACTAATTGGCAAGCGCAGCTTATCGATTTTTGTATATCAATAAAGCAAACTATGCTAATTATAGTCAGGGCTGCACAAGCAACATAATTGGGCAAAAAGGATGCGATATGACTTGAATACATATTTATTTTTTTATTTTTTTGCATATGTCGATTTTATAGTAACGAAAAAATTACAAGTGCTTTAATTATAGACTATTGAATTTAAATAGGTTGAGTGAATTTAATAAGCATTCATCGGCTGCCGCAAGCGATATAATATGTAATGGCGTTTACCATCCCTGGCCACAATAGTTGCCAATGACATTTCGAAAAAGAACAAAAGGCTGGTAACGCGATCAACTAAAAGAGAATTGCCCAAGGCAACAGCAAAAAACAAAAACAAAATATGTGTAAATTTCAATTGCTGCTCCGGTTCCCAAGTAACAAACCAGCTACAATAATAATAACACATGTGAACTGTGTGCGCAGACGTAAAGTGTATGCAATTGTTGTTGGCCAGTCCAAGCCAAGCAACTCTCAGCTGTTTATATTATTTCTTTGTCTCTCTCTACCTGTTGCCCACTCAAACACACACACAGACATAGCGACAGCGACGCGACGGTGGCTGAAGAGAAAGCGCAGGGCCGCAGCTAGTTGGTGTGGCGCCCAAAGGAAAATGGGTAAGGGGCGCTCTTTGCTTATGCTCTTATTTAATTGTTGCTCTTTATTTTAGTGCAGCCGCGCGGGGTCAGTGGACCGCGGCCACTTGCCCCGCCCCCTAAGATGCGCTCCTGAGTAAAAGAGTCAAAGCGAAGCGAACCAAACAAGATTGTTGTTGTTATTGTTGCCCAGCGACAAAGAATGCCGCATGTTTGTATGTATGTATTCAAGTGTGGAAATGAGCATAGATGTGTGCGTGTGTGTGTGTGAGATGGCCCGCAACGGGTTTGTTGGCCCGCTCAACGTTTCTTTGCTTGGCTCTTGTCATTTTCACACAACGTCAGAAGCCAAGAAGCTGCGCAGTCGCAACTTTGAATTTGTCTCGGCAACAAACAAACTAAATAAATAAATAATATAAATAAACGAGTGCGTCCAATTAAAAGCGGCTTAAAAAGTGACAGTTAAAAGCGCACAGTTAGAACCCGACTGCTTCAGGGTCAACAAATGACGCCCATTGTTGTTGAGGAAGTTCGTCAAAAATGTGGCACCGTTTACACCTGGAATTGTGCTGGCGAACTCTATGGCATCGAGTGTGAACTGTGCGAGGAGCGTCCTCTCTGTGCCCTCAATGAATTCGCCGAACATATGGAATTGTGGCACTCGGATTGGCAGCAACAAACACCCGAAGATGAGCTAATGCAAGAAGTGCTTGCCGAACAGTCCAGCGGAGGGGAGGTCAATGAACTCAAACAGCAACTGGTCCAAGAGCTGAATGCCCTTGACACGCACTCAACGTTAAACCATCAACTCGTTAATGATCATCAGCAACTTTCTCAACATCATCAGCAACATGATAATCATCATCATCAGCTGCTCGTGGAGCAACAGACTCAACTGGACAACAATGTGAGTAGCAACAAATCTTAAATTGTATAAAATAAATATTTTGAAAAAGAGAAAGCATTAAAAAATTTATAAGTTTGAAAAGGAAATCAAAAGAAAAGTATAGTGTCATTTTAAAAAAAATATATTAAATAAAAAAAAAAATAAAGATACATATGTAATGTAATTTGTTACATCTCTAAAATTATAAAGAAGAAAAGTATGGAAAATTGGATTATAGATGGCTTAGAATCGAAAAACTATCAAATTTTCTAGATGATAAAAATTTAAATGCAGAATCAATTTGGGGGCCAAATTATGATCAAAACGATATTTCGCTTGAAAATCGGTCAAGTTTTGACAAAGTTATGAGAGATCAAAGTTTCCGAAAAAATGTCAAGGGGTATGTATGGAAAATTGGATGATAGATGGCTTAGAATCGAAAATATATCAAATTTTCTAAATGATACAAATTTAAATGCAGAATCAATTTGGGGGCCAAATTATGATCAAAATGATATTCCGCTTGAAAATCGGTTCAGTTTTGATCAAGTTATGACAGTTTGAAGTTGGTCAGACTTCGGAGTTAGACACTTTACAAGTCAAAATTTTTGTTTAATTTCACATGATTTTTTACAAAATAATGAAAGGTCTCAGGATCAAGTTTAAAGTGTTGTTTTATACTAATTACGATATAGGGAGTTGATTTAAAGTGAAAACTTGAGATTTAAAATTTTGAATTTTCGAAATTTCAAAGGGTCCCCCCTTACCATCGAAATCGATATTTGGTCGAAAATAATTAAATTTTCCAAATGAACAAAATTTGAATGTAGAATGAATTTAGAGGCCAAATCATGATCAAAATGACATTCCGCTTGAAAATCGGTTCAGTTTTGATCAAGGTATGACAGTTTGAAGTTGGTCAGATTTTGGATTTAACTCCTAACAAGTCAAAATTTTGCGATTTCCTACAAAATAATATTGAATAAATTTAATTTTTATTCAACATTCTCTGCCCATTCTTTTACTCCGTTTAGGCTTCCCTACCTGCTGTAGTGGACAACCAGAAGCTGACAACAGAGCACGTTCAGCATCTAATTGAGCTTTATCGCGCCGAGACACGTCTCTGGAATCAGACACATCCGGAGTTCCGGAACATGGAGCTGGGCCGTGAATCGTGGCGACAAATTACGAATGCTTGGAGCGCACATTGTGGTCGCAGTTTCACTGTGACGGATGTGCGAATCCGAATCTCAACGCTTTGCCAGCGATTTCTCAAGCAACGTGAACGTTTGGAGGCCGATGGAGATTTGGAAGATAGCGCCAAATTTGTGCACTACGATCAATTGAAGTTCCTGTGCGAACAGCAGACGCTGCTAAAGCGTCAGGAGCACTTTGCTCGCGAGAATCGTAAACTCCTAGAGATCTACGAGCATTATCCAATTCTCTGGCATAATGCCCACAAACGTCTGCGTTGCGTGGAGACGATGAGGAAGCGTCAAGAGGCGCATCGGGGCCTCCAGTTGGCCCTGAGAATGTGTGACATTAAGTTATCCGGTCTCGCCATGCAGCGACGTCTGCAGTCGCTAAGGAAACGTTATCGTCTGGAGAAAATTCGCTATTTACACAGCGTCGTCGAAGGCAAACAGTCGGAGTTTGTGGCCAGCTTTGAGCATTATGCCGAAATGGAGTTTCTTCACAAGCATATTGATCCCTATGTGTGTGCGGTCTGTGGCAAGATCTTTGAGAATCTGGTGGCGCATCAGGCGCATGTGCAAGGCAGCTGTGAGGCTCAGTCTGTGGTCAAAGAGCGACTGCAGCCGACGGAGAAGGCGGCGACAGTGGGAGAGCTAATGGTGCTGCTGGAGCGGCAGGAAATGGAGGGAGAGCGGGAGGAGGAGAAGGAGAGAGAGGGAGAGGAGAAGGAGCAGCAGAAGCTGAAGATTGAGCAGCTGGGAGAGCAGAAGCTGCTGGAGGAGCAGGAGAGACAGCTGGTGGAGGAGGAGAAGCAATTGACGGAGGAAAAGAAGCAGCTGGAGGAAATGAATCACGTCAAGGAACTTTGTCTGGAGGGAAATCATCCGGAAGGTCATCATCTCGTGGGAAATCACTTTGAAGGAAAAGATCTCGAGAGAAATCACATGGAAGGCTATCATCTCGAAGGGACTTTCCCGGAAGGTTACCATCTTGAAGGGAATTTCCCAGAAGCTCATCACCTCAAGGGGCTTTACCTTGAAGGGAATCTCCCGGTAGGTTACCATTCGGAAGGTTATCTTTCCAAGGGAAATAACCTCGAAGGAAATCTCCCGGAAGGTTATCATCCCAAAGAAAATAACCTTGAAGGAAATCTCCTGGAAGTGTATCCTCTCGAGAAAAATCACCTGGAAGATAATCACCCGGGAGACTATCACCCCGAGGAAAATAACTTCGAAGGAAATCTTCCGGAAGGTTATCTCCTCGAGGGGAAAACCCTTGAAGGGAATCGCCTCGAAGAGAATCACCCGGAAGGTTATGACCCCAAGGCGAATCACCTCGAAGGAAATAACCTTCAGGAGGAACACGTCAAGGAGCATTGCCTCGAAGAGAATCACCTTCAAGCAAATCCCCTCCAGCATGATCATGTCAAGGAGCAATCCGACGAGCTGTTGCCGTTGGAGCAGGAGATAATAACTCCACTGCACAATCGCGCTGAAGTCTGTGCCGTTGCCGAGCTGGATGAGCAGCTGACCAACTCACAACAACACGCTGAGGAATCCTCCGAGGACAGTCTGCCCAACTCAACTGGCGCCAAGCTGCGTGTGCGTCTGAGTCTGCAGCAAACGCATAAGCTAATCGAACTCTATCAGGCATATCCGAATCTCTGGGATCCCAATCATCTGGATTATCATGCGCGCAAACAGCGACGTCAAGCCTGGCACAATATAGCCACGGAATTGAATGATTACTCCGGCGGCGGACAACGTTACAGCTGGCAAATGTTGCATCGCAAACTCACGGATTACACCAAGTATTATAGAAGGGAACGGCAAAGAGAGGCGCTCGCGGAGGAGGGCGAAGGTGAAGGTACACGCTGGAGTTTCTACGAAGCCTTTGGCTTTCTGGACGATGTGCTGCCCATGAGTTGCGTGCTCCAGAAGACGTTGCAACAACGTGATAGCAATCTGAAGATCATACAAGTCTATCAGAGCTATGAGCAATTGTGGTGCACCAATCATCCGGATTACACCAAGCGTAAGCAGCGACAACGACAACTGGAATCGCTGTGCACACGTCTACAAGAGGAGTGCAATCTCCAGATTACCGTAGAGCGTCTCAAGAATCGTTTAATCGAGTTCCGTTGTCAGTATCGTCAGTGCAAGGAGGCGAGACAGGCGGCTCTTAAACGTGGCGAAAGTTGGCAATCCAATTACGAGTACTATCAACCATTGCAATTTCTGGAGCTGCATGTTTCTCCATTTGGTTGCAACTTTTGTCCCACTAGTTTCAAGCGACGCACGGACTTTTTACGTCACCAGCGTAATGTACATTTGGAGGAACACGAGCAATTGGATGAGGTGCAGGGACATTTGCGTAAAAGACGCGGACGCACCAACTCCACAACAGCTGTTAATCCTCTCGAGCATATTTGTCACATTTGCGCCATGAAATTCTCGCTGCGGACCAGTTTATTGGCCCATCTGCGGCGTCATCTTGGCCAGCGTACACACGCCTGCAATGAGTGTCCCAAGAAGTTCTTCAATTCGACGGCGTTGCGTGTCCATCAACGTAGTCACACCAAGGAATTGCCGTATGTGTGTGAGCATTGTGCCCGGGGATTTGTGAATGCCAGTAAACTGAATCAGCATGTAAAGCGGCATAAGGAGAAGCGGGATTATCCCTGTAGTCGTTGCGATAAGGCGTTCTATACGGCCCACGAGCGGGATCGTCACACGCGTGCCCATCTCAACATCCGGGACAAGGTGTGTCCGTATTGTGCCCGTGCCTTTGTCGTCGGCAGTGCGTATTACGCTCATCTCAATCTGCATCGCGGCGAGAAGCGTTACAGCTGCTCCAATTGTGGACAGCGATTCGCCCAATATGCTGGTCTCTACAAGCATCGCAAACGTTGCACTGTCAACGCTTTGAACGAGAACTGATCACAGCCATTCCTCTAGAGAAATTATCCATTAACAGCCACCTTACACATTCCGTCCGTTTAGTTATTACAATTAGTGCAATTTTAGTTTTAATTCACTCTCTTCCATTCATTCATAAGTTCCTCATTTATCATCTGTTATTTTACACTTCCCTTTTTCTATCTTCTTTTAAATCTTCCACATCTTTTGACTGTCAATATTATCAATATTATATTATATTACAATTAGTGCAATTTTAGTTTTAATTTGCTCTCTTGTCTCTCGCATTTCAAGTTCTTTTTTGTCATTTCTTCTTTTATTCTCATCCGTAAACGTTTTACTGGCAGCACATATTTCCCTCTCGCTTTGTACATTGATTACACCCTATTTTCTTGTCTCAAAATTGAATTTAACCTTACTTAACATAAGATTAAACTAATTTGACAATTCTAATTTCTATTCCATTTTTCGTAAACGTTTTGCATACCTTTCCACAAACTATACGCCTTTAAAACACTATAATACTAAAGTTTTATTATAAATTACCATTTCCTTCAGTGCACATTTCATACAAATAATTTTAAAAACCTGAAACAAAGATGTGAAATTTTTAAGAAGATATTCTGTAGCTTTTCAACGAAATTGCCGAGGCTAATTCCTTGTGATCATACTCTACTACTCACGATATAAACGATTAAACTTGATATTCTTTATCTTTAATATATGTATATTTGTTGTTTCTAGTTATAAACGATGTTTCAATCGTTGCTGTATAATTGGTTTTAAAAGAGCGTGTTTTAATGTTGGGATACTTTTTTGGGGGAGACAAAAAAAGATGGGAAATTACTATAAAATCGTTTGGAAGGCGCCTGTTTAATTGGACTTGGCGAATCGCTTAAGCTGTCGCAGTCGATAAATATCATTAGTGGGCGGTGCTGTAGTCTGTAGTTCATCATCGCTGTCATCGCCACCGGGAAGCAGGCGACGTCTACGCGGTGGCATTGCCGTAACGCTATGCTGTACGCCCGTATATGTGCTGGTGTCCACAATCCAATGCACGGACTTGGCCAGATCAAAGATCTTTGGCGTCAAATCATTGTCACCATTCGGCTGAGGAGCAGCTGTAAAGGAAAGACATATGAAATGAGATTATGTTGAGCGGGAAAAGCAACCGAAACACTTACACTCGGGCAGATTGAGACGCATAAAGATATCGAAGAGCAGCTCAACGCTTACAAACGGACCACGGAAGCTATTGGGCGGTGGCAAAGCGGCACAAAGTGCTGCCAAAGCTGGAGGTTGTGGAAAGACACCGCCAGCCAACGGATGTGCACCGGGATGGGCACAGGAACGTGGCTTGAAGGGAATCATCTGTGTAAAGTCCGGACGTGGCAATGGTTGCGTTGCCTCACCATCAGTCTCCGCATCATTGTGATGACTATTCGCACCGCTTGAGGCACCGCTCACCTTGTTCAATATAATGCCCACATTCTGCAAGAGTTTAGGCATTAGTTAAGCTACACTATTATGATATCATCTACACACCTCTGCATAACCAATGGACTTGAGTTCGGTGCTTGTGCAGGGATATAGATCCAGAAACTTGTAGCGATCCACCAGCTGTGCAGTTTCCTTGCCTTCGTACTCTTTTAGCTGCAAAATAAAGATACAAATTGGGGTCAAAACATAATAATCTATCTTTTAGTATATCTCAAGCAACCCTCGCATTTTGGTATTTATACTAATAAGCTCCAAAGCTAGTTGTATAAGAAATTTCATGACTCTACCTTCAATATTTCCAGAGTTTACTTGATTCATAATGCAGCAAACTATGTTTCAGAATTTCATAAGCAGCCCTCGCATTTGGTATATATGCCAACACTTATAGAAACCATTAAATTAGCTGTATACCAAATTTCATAGTTCTACTTTAAATATTTCCAGAGATTGATAGCTTTAAATAAAGAATTTACTCCTGTTCGTAATTACAAAGTACTTCTTAAGCTACCCTTGATTAAAGTTGATACTTCAACACTTTGGCAATCATTCTCACTAGTTTTATGTCCGAACCTCACGACATATTCCCGAATTTAATGGATCGATTAAGACACCAATCTCAATTTTATTACTTTGGAAGCAACCCTCGCTGTTGGTATACATACAAACACTTATATAAACCCTCTAACTAGCTGCATACAAAATATCATGGTTCTACTTAACATATAACCAGAGTTCAATGGGTCCATAAATGAAAAAACGGGTTTTCAGTACTTTTTAAGCCACTTTAGCATTTGGCATGTATACCCAACTGAATATAAACCCTTTAACAAGTTGTAAACTTAATTTAATAACTCTACATCATTTATTCTCAGAGTTCAATGGGAATATGGCTTAATATTAACATATCTCTGGAAATATTCTTATTTTTTACTCACATTTTCAAAGATTGCACTCCTTCGTCGCTCCACTTTCACAATGCTGGACAAATCACCAATATTGGACTCGAATTCAAGAAAACGATTCCAGACCTCCACACTCTTATGCGGCGATAATCCTCCCGAGCTCAAGACACGCTCGAATAGCACACGGGTATTGTTATCCTCGTTGAGATGCGAGAGATAATCAATGTAGCACATGACATATTCGGGACTGCCGCCGAAACGTTTTAAGCCCAGCTCAAAGATGCGGAATGCGATTTCCTTGTCCTTGGAACAGTAGTACTCCATTAATGCGGCCGCCACAAAGATGTGATAACGGGAACGAACATCCTCACGAGCCTTCTTGAAAATGCCACGAGCCGATTTAATTCCTTCCGCACGACGGGCGAACTTCATGTACTGCACATAGACCTAAAAAAAAAGAGGAATTTGAAGTTATAAAGCCATTCTTAATCAGAAAATAATATAATAATAAAACTTTCTAGATTTTGCTTAGAATTTTCATTAACTTTTATTTTAATTTACTTGCAATTTTTTTTAAAGTCTATATTTCTAAAAAGGATCAGGGATCATTAACTTTTATTTTAAACTGCCTATAAATTTTTATAGTATTGTTTATCTTATAAGAACAAATTAGTGAGGATTAGAAATCATTATCTTTTATTTAATTTACCTTAAAATTTTTCTAAAGACATATATCTTATAAGATCAATTTACCAATAGATATATTTCTAGAGAGGATCAGGGAGAGTCTTACCAGCGTAGGATCAATGTCAGGCAGCGTTAGCAGCTTGTTATACATGGAATGGACCTTCTCGTACTTGAGACGACCCTCCTCAAAGTCCGCATAGGCAAAGTAGAGAAGCGCATTGCGATTCAGTACACCATTAATGGAACGCTCCAAGATGTTGGCACACTCATCCGCAAAGATTTTGGCAGCTTGCACATCCTGTGTTAAACAATATAAATTATAGAATTTTAGAAGTAAACAATTAAAGCAGTAGCTAATATAGACAAGTTTTGGCTTAGATTAGATATATGATTGATAAAGGGACTTGCGGGTCGAGTAAAATGCGTGCGGCCAATGCCAAAGGCAACGCAGCAAATGGTTGCCACAAAATGTGGCAAGTGTGTGGCTGCCATGTGCCACGTTACCTAAGGGGCGACACTTCACAAAAAGTAGCAAACAACAACAACAACGAGACAAGAATTTTGGAATAGCATCTCATTTTCTATTTGCGTTTCTTTTGATGACTTGTGGTTTCTGTTTTGAATACGACTACGCACGCCTTTCTCGGTGAGAGCGCGTGCACTGGTGTCCAGAAATTGTGATGCCTGATGCCACACGGCCGGATGATGGGTTAAAACCAGCAGACACTGCTCTGTGGCAAACATGACACGTCTGGTCACCAGCGCTGTGTCCTCAGTGCGCAATGGATTCGATTTCTCGTAGGTGATAAAACGTTTCCATAGCTCCACTTGTTTGGTCTCCTCTTTGGTCAATGTGGGCGGCACAGCGGGCAAATTGCGATTCAGACCCTTGGTATGATACTCCAGCTCCTTGGCCACACGACGTGCGTTCATATAATCCCTACAGAAAATACAGAAAAGTGTTAGTATAAAAAGTTATGATTAAGTTTTGATTTAACACACTCACTTGGAACGCTCCAGGCTCATTTTCTCCGATATAATGGGATTTATGTTCTGCTCAAAGGCAATGTAATCTTTCCACAACTGCTCAATGCCCACAATGGGCGTAACCACCGCCTTTTGGTAGACACGGCGCACAGCGGTGATCTTTTGATTCTCCGCATAGTTGCCAACGGCCTCGACGCCGCGCAAGAAATATATGTAATCCTGCCAAATGCTAAACGAATGCAAATCCATGCCAATCTTCTCCAGCGCAAAGTCATAAGCCTGTGCCATCTTTTCCCTGTTAAAAGATAGACAATTTATTTGAACAATTGTTTCCATAGCATATTTACTCACTTGTGTGTGCTTAAACCCGCTTTGGTCTCCTTTACATAGGTCAAGTATAGCTTCCACAGATCTATGTTAAGTATCTTGACCAGACAACGCTGAAAAAGCTTCTCCACACGCTCATAGTAACGACTACGCATCTCCATTTCAATGTAGAGCTTCCAATAACGTGCCGTGGTGGGGAATACATTCACCAGGGACTCGTAGAGACTGCGCACCTCGTGAATTGGACGTGTTTGTGCCTCTCTTAACATAACCGACCAGGACTCAATGTCATAGGGACGCAGCTCGACGACCTGTTGGGCACGCACCAAGCGTTCCATGCCCCATTCCTATATAAATCCATTTCACATTAGTTCAACTTAATAACTTCATAATTATGCTGCACTTACTATATCAATTTTAATTAGATCCCGTGCAGAAGTCATTGCGTTTTGTTGTTGTTGCCGGCAATGTTGTTGACGTCAAAGTAAATAAATTACAATTGCCTCAGCTGTTGCTTATTAATTGCACCACACACTGTAGCACAATTTTTTGTTAAAGTCACAGTAATAATTCAATATTTCATATTTCATTTACAGCAAGTAATATGACAAAATTATCTACAATAAATAAAATGCGGCTTCCGAAAACATCAGCAGTGTTGTAAGCTGCAAAACTCTGTGATTAAACAATCCGACTAATATCGATTAATTCAGTACAATTTCCCAACACTGATTGTGTCACTACTAGCCACTGTTGCCAACTTAGCTATTTTATAGCTAGCTCTAGCTATTTTCACAATTCAGTTGCCATCAAACTGTTGTTTTCCAGCCAGAAACAGCTATTATTTCCTCTAAATGTGGCAGCTCTAGTGAGTGACGTTCAAACTATCGGTAATTTTTTATTCTGGGATTTAAGGTTGCCACTGCGCTTTCACCTGAACTTTATATTAAAATTGTGCCACAAACGTGCTGATTAAAAAGATATTGGTCATTAAAAATAATTTCGTGTACTATGTTAGATATTCTTGACTATGATGTCCAAGAGCTCATATTAAAGTGTTTGACGTTTAAAGATCAATTAAACCTATTTGAAGCAACCAAAGGAAAATCAACAAATCGTTTCAACTCGAATATCCGCGAATATTGGCAACATCAGCAGACATATATTTTGGATGACGAACTCTTCGAAAATTTGGATACGAAACCGGAACTGTTGCATGATATTCTGTCTCTGATTAGTCCAAAGGTGCGAGAATTGGATCTAATCGGTATCACATACGCTAGATTACAATGTTGGGCGTACTACAAATTCCCGGAAATGAGATCACTGAGATTACGGACTGACGACACCTATATGCCCTACGAATACTTGAATAATAATAAAACGAAAATTCACAAATTCATACAATTAATGGCGAGAATATTCCCAGATGTAACAAGTATATATCCTAGTGGTCCATTTGATTTTATCCACTTAAGAAATTGGAAGCATTTGCGAAAACTCGAAATTCCTCTTATGTATCAATCCACTTCCCGAGCCGATAGTTTCGCCAAAACAATTGATGGATTGCAGAAACTGGAAGATCTGGTGCTTGTATATGAGACGTTAAGTGAACAGCAATTTATGATGCTAGTGTGTTTGCCCAAGCTTCGAACACTTAATCTAAGTAATATGTCACGACTGAACTGTATAATACAGATGCGAGCTAAGGATGTTGAGAAAATTACTTTACGCTTCACTTGTTTTGAAAAATTAGTGGACTTTAAAAGCTTTATAAACTTGCGTCACATAACCTTATGGCATTCAAATCACAGCATCCATAACGTCAACGAAGATCTAAATAAGTTGATAAAGGTTTTACCTTTCCTGGAACGAATTGATACGATCAAATGTAAGATTTGGAGGTCGGAGATTGATCTTTGGGAAACTGTCGCCTGCTGTCCATCTCTAAAGATCTTAAGCATATCGGACGATACTCTGGACCATTTCTTGTTTTCTGCAAGCAGGCGTCCAATGGAAATGGTTTTTAATAAGCGATCTACTCCCTTAGCCTTACACTTTTATAACATAGAAAATTTCGCATTCATTCGTTCATATTTCCTGCATCCAAATTTAAAGATCTGCTTTAAACGCCCAGAATACGAAGACACATGTAATAATATTAAATTTCATTTTAATCCTTTCAGATTGTAATATATCATATATATTTTTAAGTAATATGTCAATAATTTATTTACCTAATAATTTATTTAGCTACAAATTTAAATATGTAAGAATTGTTTAATTTTGTAATAAAAATTTAATTATTACCATATGTTAGTTTTATCTTATAATAAGGTAAAATAAAGTTGATAATTTTTAGATAAAATAAAGTTGATCGTTGAGAATAATGGTATATAATTAAATTTTAAACCAACAGTCTGAAATTCGATTAAATTCTTACAGAACATTAATGAAAATTCCAAAGCTATCGATAGACAAATTACAACTTAAAAGAAATTAACCTAAAGCGGACTATCGTCTCTTCTCTGGGAACCAAGGCTGCCACCTCGTTTCAATGCTGTCGGAAAAGCTTTAGCGTGTGTGTGTGTGAGTGGTGGGTTATCGATAGACAACACTACTATCAATCAAACGAAACGAAACGCATTTAAATTAGCAGACATATTGTAAAAATAAAATAAAATAAAACTAAATAAAATAAATTAATACCATTTGTACTAAATAAAACGTCAATTGAGCGACACAACCTCAGGTGAAAAGACGAAAATGATGAGAGCTCAATGTGATAAAAAAGATGTGTGTTAATTGCAAGTGACAGTTTTAACTGCCAAAAAGGAGAGAGAGTGAAAAAAGAAGACACACACACATATACACATACAGCCAACGGCACACACACACACACAGAGACACAGGCAGGACCAGCTGTTGTGTTGAACAACGACAAAAAAAATAAAATAAAAGAGTTTGACATTAGCGGTACATTTCCATTTATTTGCTTGGCTTGTGGTAAGCAATCAATACGATTTATTTGCGCTTATTTGTTTTGCTATTGTTATCGCTTAGTTGCCTTATTTCCTTCTGTGTGTGCTCGAAACTAATTTCAATTAATTATTCAATGACAATTCATTGAGTATTGGCCGTCTGACTGTTTCCTGTTGATGTAGTTTGTAGTTTTTATAATGTGATTGTTGTTGTTGTCGTTGCTGCTTCCTGAGGTTTATTGACCGTGCAAGTGAAGGAAAAAAAATAATAAGTACACATGTGTGTGTGTGTGTGATAAGGCACAATAAGTGTGTCACATAGATACACGGCGACAACAAAAAATTACACGGCGGCTTTTGTCTCAAAATGGAGCAAAAACTTTTTGCTGATTGTGATTGTATTTGCCCATGAGTTGAATGTGTGTGTGTGGCTGTTTGTGTGAGTTTGAAAGGGAAATTCTCACGTACACATGCATATCAAATAGCGACACACACACACATACACATGCAAGTTGCTGTCAGTGTCATTTGACGAAACTCTTAGGCTCTCTTTCGCTTTTCTCTCTCTCTCGCTCTGTCGCTATCTTTGTTTGACTGGTTTAGTTTACGCTGTTGCTCCTTGCACACATCGGTGTCAACTTTCGACGCTTGTTTTTAATTGTGCATAGTTTTAAAGGCAATTTAAGTGGCCTTTCTTTTTTTCTTTTTGTTTTGCTGCAGGGGCATGTGGCGCCATCGTCCAACAAAGTGCTTGCATACATTCAGGCGCAAACACAAGTGAAAACACACAAGCACACGCACACACACACAGACATACACACACGCGCATATACTTTTGTCTCCTTCCCCCTGCCACTGAAAGTTGTCTGCTTCTGTTGCAATGTTTATACGACAGCTTAAGTGGCTTTTTAAATGAGCTAATTGAGTTACAATGCATTTATAAATAATTTTTAAAAGCACTGTTTTTTTCTCTTTTTTTTAATTAGCAGTGATATAGCGAACCTGTCTATTCATACTCGTTACTTAAATATAAGGTAAAAGGGTATATTGAGTTCGTTGAAATATATATAACAGAGAGGAGACTTCTATAATGTATATATATATATACTTGATTAGCACACCTACAGTTTTATGGATATTTCGGATTTGTTTTATTAACTTACGTTATTTAGTAATATTATCTATTTTCCACATTAATCGCAGCAAGATCGGACAAGTAAAACAGCTGTAATAGCTAACAAAAGCTATTATTAGTTAAGGCAAGCTCCCAAAAGTATGCAGTAGTTTTCATTAGATAGTAAATTCTATAAAGTATATATTGAAATAAGTAACGGGTATTCTATGGTCGGGATCTTGACTATAGCCTTTTCAACTTGTTTGTTTTTTTCAAGCTGGTTTCAATTGTTTTATGTCAAAATTTGCTTATTTATATTTATGTATAACTGTTGTATATATGACATTTTGAAAACTAAATTTAGTCAGAGCTATAATTACTTAAAAAACAACATACTAATTGTTAGTTAAAAAAAATCGGACTAAGCTGCCTCATAAACTTTGTAACTGACAGTTGTCTTCTTCTTCTATTTTAAGTCTTGGCAAGCAAATAAACACGGTAATTACTTGAAATGGGAACTGCTACGCACACACACACACACACACACACACACATGTATATATAATTTTATTTACATGCATGTGCATATAAATAGATACAAAGTAACATATTGTGCAAAGCGTTCATATTTCTTGTTAAATTATTATTTTATTAACTGACATAACTGACTCTGTCCTCTTTCTTCCCCTCTCTCTCTCTCTTTCTTGGACTGTCAGGCCGCAATTTGCTTCAGTTTTTAATGGTTTCTTTTGCAGCAATTACTCATATAATTTCAACAAAGTAGAACGACGCTGATTGGGGCAAGAAAGGGGAAGGGAAGGGTAGGGGAAGAGAGATTGTCTGTTGATTGATTATCAAATTGCCACCGAAACTTGCAAACGACAGTTGAACAATAAAAACAACAACAACAATTGGCTGACTGACGTACGTGCCACAAATGGCGGCAACAAGGTTCACTGTTATTTTCTTGCTCTTTTTAAAAAATACCCTGTGCGAGCTTATTAAATTTGTGTAATGACATTTTTTAGAAAACTTTGATCTCTCATAACTTTATCAAAACCTGACCGATTTTCAAACAAAATATCGTTTTGATCATGATTTGACTTCCAAATTGATTCCGCATTTAAATTTTTATCATCTAGAAAATTTGATAATTTTTCGATACTAAGCCATCTATCATTCAATTTTCCATACATACCCCTTGACATTTTTTCAATAACTTTGATCTCTCATACCTTTATAAAAACTTGACCGATTTTCAAGCGGAATATCGTTTTGATCATGATTTGGCCTCTAAATTGATTCTGCATTTAAATTTTTATCATCTAGAAAATTTGATATATTTTCGATACTAAGCCATCTATCATCCAATTTTCCAGGGTATGCCACAGTCGAGTTCGCTTGACTGATTCGCTTGCTCCTTCTTATTTCATTTTATTATTGTGTTTTTTTTTTTGCAACAAATAAGCTTGCCGCTTTGCCATCTAAATCCCTAGATGGGGACGAGCATTGCATGCTCGCATATAATCAAATATATCCAAATTAATCATTCAATCGCATTAGTGCTCTACGGTTCCATATAATAGACAAGTACATTGTACATTTGTACACGTGTATGTTCACATAAGAGCTTGTCTGTATTTATGTTATGTATGTATGTATGTATGATGTTGTTGTTGTTGTGCTCATCAAGTGTGCTTGCATATCAATCACAATAAAATACTTTTATCAATAACACACGACAAAAAGTTCAATTGGTTTATGAAATGAAATGAATACCTAACGAGCGCTGTTAATGTACATAAGAACTTAACAGTATATTTTTGGAGAGTGTGCTGTTAAGGTGACGCTGTTAATGGTAATGATAGAGTGAAAACTTTACAATTTAAACTTGTAACGCTGTAAAATTATTGAAATAAATAGAATGAGATAAGATTAAAAAAATCAATGCTCCATATGTTAAAATAACAGAATATTCACGTACACATCCAATAAAAATTAATAAAAATTTTAAAAAATCATGTTAACATGTCAATAGAGTTACAAATCAACTGTTAAAGTGACGCTGTTACATTACTAAAAGTGTAACAGAGCACAAATTAACTGTTAAAGTGATGCTGTTAATGTTAATACTAGGATTTTAATTTTACTCATTATTCACAGCTTTGCAAGAGCTGCAAATAATTTCGCAGCTGGAAATTACGTCTTTATGTGGAAATCATCTTCTAGATGTCTCTATAAAAAGTCGCCTTCAAATTTGTAATTAAAGCTGTATTGAAATAAATTTACGCTCGTTACTTATCAGCACGTCATTCAATTAAGTCGAGGCCAATTCACTGAACTTAAGCGTTGAGATCAGAACAGATCAGAGCTGAATTTAATTTATGAATTTAAAGTTTCGTAATGCTACAGAGCATCGGAAAGTACTAGACGACCGAATAAATAACAAATGTTATTTTTGTATTTCTTATTAGTATTTGTTGACAATATTTGTTTTGTATTTGAATAAAAATGTTTTGGGTTATTGTTGCTGACGCGACAGCAACATGCAAATGGGCCTAGAAACGATAGGAAGAGGGCTTAAAGCGAAGTAGAAATATAAAGGTAGGGTTAGAGTATGGAGGATGTACCAGTTACAATAGTTAACGACATGAAAACGACTAATTTTACTATTTGTTAAGGCTCCTAAACAAGTTGGGTCTTGAGAGAGAGAGAGAGGAGTGGGGGAGTTCGAAGGGTTTATGGAATTGAGGGGTCCTTCACTTTATTTCATTTCGATGTCAGACAACAAATCACGGACTGACGTGATAACAAATAACCGCAAAATATTTGCTATTCTTGTACCCCCAATCAATGTACAAATGTTTGTACATAATTTGAAGAGGGCTGGGGGGCAGACTATATCGGGGTGTATGTGTATAGAGTGTTTCCTGGGTGTATCGTCTAACGACCAGACCCATCAATGTCAAGTCTCTCTAGTTTACTTTGTTGTCTTCGCTCAAACGGTTTAGTTGAAAAGCTCGCGCGCAATTGCTTCAAACAAAGTTTTCAATTTTTCATTCTTTGTTTTTTTTGAGAAAGTTATGTCCACGGATCTGTCAGTTGTGGGCGTGCCGTTGCGTGTGGGCGTTAAATATGCACCACGTTTGAGCATGCGTAGGATCTACAATAAGAAATACTTTCGTGACGAACGCTACCGTCACGAGGTTGCGAATCATTATCGTGACTTTAAGATGCAACAGACGTCGTTGCAAATGAACCGTCAAATGACGCAGGGACGTCGCAGGCGTCTGCGTTGCGTACGTTTGCGTCCTTTAGCGCCAGAGGTGGCAACACTGGCGTCATCCTTTGCCCAATTTCGTGGCCAGTTGCCCATCCACGTGCACTACTTTCCAAGGTACACACAATGCTAATTTTAATGATGGTCTATCTCTCTATATATACACTATATATATATATATTAGAGTGGGTCAATTTGTATGGAGTAAAAAAAATACACAAAGCGGTTATGAAATTCGTAATTTGCAATGAATTCTAAGAAGAATTGCCCAAGTAACAATGGGTCTAAAATCAATATTGAGCTTACACTTTTTACGAAGCAGCTATACCTATTTCATATATTGGAAATTGTCTATTAGGTGTAAATTACTTCGAAAAAAATAATAAAAAAAAAACCCATAAAGAGGTCAAATTATTATGAATTTAGAGATAAGAATAAGTTGGTGGTTTCTTGGGCAATTCTTCTTAGAATTCATCGTAGATTACGATTTTTAAAGACATTTTGTGGCGAAAAAATGGACCCACTCTAATTTATATACTTATATGTATTTATAAATGTGGTTTTACGACTGACTAATGATGGGTGTGTGACAGTTGGTGTCATAAATGTAGGCTGGGCAAAACCCACCCTATCATGACCCTACCACAAAGCTTTGTGGTTGACGTGAAATTTCCGCTACATCTTCAGCTCGAGTTTCAGGGCCTTTTGCTCAGTTGTCTAACGTCACAATGCTTTTTGATAAGCATTGCCCTTTGCTCTTTTCCTATTCCTCTCTCTCTCTGTCTCTCTCTCTCTTTATGTGTGGGTTTAACCACAATTTTACTAAATATACATTATCTATTTGCAACGCCTTTGCAACAGAGAGAATAATACAACAGTCAGTTTGCATGCTTTATCATTTCTCATGAATTCGTGCAGAGTTCTGGCTTAAATGGTAAACTTCTTGCCAAGAAAAGGTCAAAACATCATTTTGCAAGGCTAAGTTAAATTTTCTACTTTTACAGCAGTCTGACAGCACTTTAACTTGTGTCGAACTGTCAATTATTTAATAGACAAAAGGATTCATAGACTATTTGGTATGTCTGTTCCTATAAGCACATAGATCTAACAGACTATAGGAGTTCCAGGTTGTGATAAAGTGGCTAGGTCCAAGAGTTGACCAACTTCCAACTGTCATAACTTGATCAAAACTGAACCGATTTTCAAACGGATTGTCATTTTATTCATGGTTTAGTCTCTATATTCATTCTGTATTCAAATTTAATTCATTTAGCAAACTTAATTATTTTTGACCAAGATTCGATTTCGAATCTAAGGGCCCCCCCTTTGAAATTTCGAAAATTTTAAATCTTAAGTTTTCACTTTTAATCAACTCCCTTAAACCAATTTTAAAGTTGTATTGCTTATCAAATCCATGTCATTGTTGAAGCTTAAAGTCAAAGAATGTTTAAGAACTACATTTGTTAACACAATTTTATTGATTAGCCCGTAAATATTCTCTGGTAACCTTTTACTTTTGGGTTATTCAACTGGGAGTCAGTTTCTAGTGTTGTTACATCAAATGAGCTATTTCCGCCTCGCACTTAACCTCACTTGTTGACATTGCCCATATAAACGATAACGATAACGATAAGTAAATAGCAGCTAGTGGTGGGGCGGGAGCGGAGTACGGATGATTGTATAGAGTTGTTGAAATCGCTGTTTGATTATTATTAGCTCATTTGCTTTTTTTATTTTTAGTTTTATTATTTTTTTATTACGTTTTGTTTGTCTGTTTGTTTGTTTTACTGGCTACCCCAGGAACAGAAAAGCATAACAACTTAGTGCCCATGTTTGTAACAGGCAAAAGTAGGCAAATTCTATCTTTTTGTTTTTGTTTTTTTCAAGCCCTGTTATGGTTCTAAATGTGTAAATCCTTTAATAAAGCAAGCCAGCCTCAAAAAGTATACTATATTCTGTTTCTAGTCGACGAGCTGAATCGGATACAGCCATGTTCCATGTTTTTTTCATTACATTTTTGCCCCCATTTTTTTTGTTTTCTAATAACAAATGTTAAGTCTGGTTTTTGGATGAAATTCTAAATTCTGGAATTTTTTGCATGAAAATTTCTTTCAGGTTTCATGTATTTGAACTAAAAAACTTGTTTTTTAAAAGTTATTTACCTAATGTTATTGTACTTTATTGAAAAACCTTAATTTATCGGTTAGAAACTTAATTTTTGAATGAAAAACTCTTTCGGTTTTCAAATTACTTTATCAAATTAAAAAAAATAAGCTTTTTAAAGTCTACAAGGGCATTTAATTCTTTTGTGTACCGAGGAAGATATATACATATATATATATTTTTATTTATTCAAATTTTGCCTAGATATTTGAAGTGAATATCTAATAGTCGAGCACACTCGATTGTTATTTGCTTGCTTGTTTGTTTTACGTTTGCATTCGCTGCTTGGCATTCTTGTTGTTGTTATTATTAATGTTTGCCTTCGTTTTTCGTTCTCGTTCTCCTTCTCTTCCCTTGTTTGTTACGGCTGTCCGTTGCTAATTACAGTTACGGGAATACGTATACGCCTCGTGGCCGGCAAACGTTGTGTGCGACGCAAGCAGCGGATGAAACCTACAACGATACATTGCGACGGATCAAAAGCGCCCAAAGCTGTGACCAATTGAAGGCGCTCGTTGAACGCCACCTCGACTGACAGTGGGGCAACAACAATGGCCAAAGCAACAACAATAAGAACAACAACAACAAGAACAACAACAAGTGTATACAACGTGACCCTGAAAGTGTGCGCAGCAGCAGCAGCGTCGACAGCGGCAGAAGCGTCAGCAGCAACAATTATGAGCAGCGTGTGCTAGATATTAATACATTAAAGCTGGAAAACCTACAACGGCAACAGCAACAACAACAACAGCAACGCATCGATCTTTACACGTATTTGCAACTGGCCAACGGTTACTACGAACGAGGGCTGCATGCAAACGTTAAATATCTGCAATCGATTGGACAGCGTAATGCAATAAAGCAACAGCAGCAGCGGCAGCAACAACAACAGCAGCAGCAGCAGCAGCGGCAGCGACTTCAGCAGCGACGCTATTCATTGGAGGCCTGGCCGCAGCAGCAAACAGTTGAACAGCAGCAGCAGTCAACGCACAGGCTGCCCGGCAGATTGAGCGCCATATTGAAAAGTTTGCGGCAACGACAGCGTTGCCAGACTGACAGCGGTGAGTGCAGCAAGGCTGCCATACGTGTGCATATAGCGCCGGTGCAGCAGCAGCAGCAACGTGCCACAATCGAAACCAGTGTTGGTAGCATGTGTGATTCTGCCGATAATAACAACAGCAGCAAAAACAATAATATTAATAAGCATAACAGCTGTAGCAGCAGCAGTAACAGCGGCAGCTCTAACATTGAACAAATCGATCAACAGCAGCGCAAGCTCTATGCAATTATCGATAATTTGAGCCAGTTGAGTTTGTGCGATAACAACAGCAGTGACAAACGTTTGCCGCTCATTACGCTCACCGATTATACGCAACAGGTGGCGCTTTATGGCGCCAATTTTGATATGATTGCAGGCAGTTGTCAAATGCAAATACCCAACGAAGCCAGACCACCTACATAATAATAATAATAATAGTAATAATAAAAATAAAAAATAGTAGTACAAATGTAATACTCGACAACAAGTGCAATTAATTGCCAACAACAACAACAGCAACAACAAAAGCAAAGCGCAAGAACAAACAAATAAACATAAAAAAAGAGCAAAGCAAAGCAAAAACATTGAACAAAGCGATTTGTGCGCGTCAACGGAAATCGGTTTTTATATGCAAAATAACAAAAAAAAAAAACAGACAGACAAACAACAACGACAAAAGCAACAAATACAACAAGAAAAACAACAGCTACAACAACAACAGCAGGCAGCTAATAACGGCTAGAACAAAATATAAAACGGCTTTTGAGCCAAACTATTGCGTATTTGGCGTTGCGCTACGAACAATGGTTGCGGCTGCTGCCGACGTCGAAATAACAGCAACAACAACAGCAACAGCAACTGAGGCAGCGACGGCGACTGCGACGTCGACAGCAACGTTGTTAGCAAACGCAAGCGTTGAAATTGCCGCATTAACGGTCGCAAGTGCCAGCGATTCACAAGCAGCGACCTCTAATCTAAATAATAATAATAACAACAGCAGCAACAACAGCAACATTCATATTGATAACAGCAACATTAACAACAACAACAACATGTCAGATGCAAGCGATGCTGTTAACACAACAACAGCGGCAGCAACAACAACAGCAACAGCAGCAACAACTGCAGCAGCAGCAACAATAACAACTGCAGCAACAACATCGTCGTCAGCAGCAACATCTGTTGTTGTTGCAACTGTTGCCGCTGTGCCCAGCAAAAGTGCCGTTAGCCAACGCAATGTGGATATTAAAATTGAAAAATCTAGCAACATGGAAGCAGCCACACAACAGTTGACCAAAAAAGTACTTAAACTTGATCTGGGCGGCAAGAATTTGGATGAATACTCGCTAAAGTCGCCAAAGTCACCAATTGCAGGTAAGCTATAAGAGAGTGCGAGAGAGAGAGAGAGCGAGCAAGCGTGCCAGTGAGAGTGAAAGTGAGAGAAGGAAAGAGAGTGAGCTAAGGGCTACAGTGAAGCCTGTTCGAGTGTACTAAAGTGCTTGTAAACAATTTAAATAACTTAACATACTTTTTTCGCCTGTTGAAGTGACGCTAACAGCGTGCTGTTAACAGCAACTGTTAGCTTAACATTGTTAATTTTATATAGGTAAAATACATTAGACTTTTAACCAATTGAAATTCGTATGCGTCACTAAAAATTTAACCAAAAATAAAAATTTTGTGTGATACCTAAACCGAAATTATTCACCGATTAGTAACCGATTCATGCTTTAAGGTTACTTTCGGATTCATCAAGCTAAATTTAATTTCATTTTGTTGTTTATGTGTAATACTCTTTTATGTTACTAAAAATATCTCTTTTGGAATCAAAAAATTTTTGTATAAATAATTACGTTTTTTTTCTAAAATATTTTCAAAACTAATTTGATCATTTCTGGCAAAGAAAACCGCTTAAAACCTTCCAGCCATTTAAAAACAAAAAAAAAAAGAATTTCATTTATCATGCCGTCACTGTAGTTCGATTTAATAGTCTATTTTGATCTTGAGGGGGTCTCAAATGTCACAATTGAATTGAATTTTCCATGAAAATTGATCAACAACAGACACACACCGATGTATTTACATATATGCGCATATATAGTACTTAAGTATATAGTATTTCCCTATAGTCAGATAAGGGGGAAATGAATACGAAAAACGATTGTAAACAAATATAAAGCTTTGTTATGGTTTCTTTTAAGGGAAACTAAGCACTAAATGCGATCAGATCAGATACAGTGGCTCTTTTATATATAACAAATTGAAAATAAAATTTATCTTTAAATGGGAAGAGCAATAAATAAATTTTAGAGCAAAATATTTTTATTTGATATTGGCTTAAGCAATAAAACATAGTTAAAAATTGACTCACAATTCAAATAAGCTGAAAGCCCACTGTACATACATAGATCGTTAGTTTATGATCGCTATTGCCTTATCGCATGTTTATTTAATTTTCGTTTTTGTACAGTTTTTAATTTTTATTATTTTTTTTTTTGTATGTTTTTTTTTATTAAAAGTTAATTAATGGCTGGTTTATTCGCAGCACGTTTGCCGCATCAAACATCATTGACGTCATCGGTGGACGTTGAGGATCGGAAAACATTACGAGAGGCCTTATATCAGGGTATATTCCATCGACATCGCCGCACCATATTCGCCGTTGGCAGTTTTCTGCGTATGCTCCGGAGTCGTAATTCCCAATATAATACCATACGCAGCTCATCGGAGGGTGAGGATATCGATGAGGTTAGATAAGAATATCTATATAAATACAATATACAATATTTATACCACATACTTTGTATGCCAGTGTGTAGTACAGAAAAAACAACAACAACAACATGAACAAGAACAACAACAGCAACAATAACAACAACGACAATCTGGGGAATTATAGTAAAATTCAATTGGTACAGACTGAAGATGATAATGATGATGCTGCTAATGATGACAAAGATGATGATGATGATGATCTAACTAACTATTGCTGATGTTGTTGTTTTTGGGTGTTAAGCATACGATAGTTTGTTAGCATACGATAGTTTGTACGATAGTTTATATGGTACGATCATTGCATGTATTCGATGTATTTATTGTGTCATCTAATAATTGCTTAAACACACATTCTTTTCTATTATCATGTTAAGCAGCTAACGTATAAACGTTTCCAACAAAATGAATGTTCAAAATTTGAAAATAGCAAAGAAATTCCCAAAAACAAAAACAAAAAAACAAAGCAACCATAAGACTAGCCACAATGTTGTGTTTAGCATTTAGTAGACCAAACATAAAAAAAAAACAAAAAAAAAACAAAACAAAATACCAAATATGGTACATGTTATAATAACAATCCATTACGTTTAGTTCATGATATTGACAACGTGTAAACCTGCTGGACTGCTAAATACTAATTTTGGCCATTTAATTGTATTGCCTCGAAACTGAATCATTCCAAGAAAACGTTTCTTTTTCTATCTTCCCCTACACCTTCCTCCCCCTTTCTTCCTCTTCCTCAAGCAAGCTTAACGAATCTGAAAGACGCCTTATCTATAAAAAGAAAAACAAAAACAAAAAAAAAACACAAATAATACTTAAACTGAATGAAAAACAAATAATAAATTTAGTATTTAAAGCCTTTCTCTTATATACATACAATATTTATATAAATTTAAGCTAATTGTGAACCATTAATATCTATTGTACTATATGTATGTATGTAATACTGTTATACTGTCAAACTGTCATACTGTAAAACTGTGTAAAAGCGCAACATAATCGTTTATTATCCCCATGTTTAAATTAATAGCCTTGCAGCCAGTTTCTTAATTCTGTATAACAGTT
This sequence comes from Drosophila falleni, assembly GCA_035045575.1. Lineage (NCBI taxonomy): Eukaryota > Metazoa > Arthropoda > Insecta > Diptera > Drosophilidae > Drosophila > Drosophila falleni. The sequence continues at coordinate 18,038,321 of JAWNOV010000185.1, forward strand.
ATCAATACTTTGTATCACACTTTTTGTAACTCATCTAGTTTATAAGCAAAATGCTTCAGTTCCTTCTGTCTTAAGCTTTTAAAGATCTTTGATATGTTTTTTTTTGAAAATCTGGTACATATCCTTAAGCTTCCTTTAAGATTATTAAATAGTTTCAGAACTGCTATCGAAAAGTACTTTTTTCCAAAATATTTTGGTTAAATTTGTTTAAGAGAAACCATTAAATAATTTTGTCACTTGTCATTTTAATGAACACAAACTGAATTCCAATATCTGTCTATCCATCTATTTAACTAATCTACCTGAACTCGGCTCTCAGGAATGCTATATTTATCAATTTTTTGATACAGTTGTCGCTATTAGCTACAAATTAAATACATGTCGAAATTAGATTGCTTAACTGCTTATTTCTAGAGATATTCAAAGTTTTTCTATGCCTTATATCTTTAATTCAAAATTGGACCACATGCATTATTAGTTAAGATCTGTTTACACTAACTGCAAGGATTATTACAGCTACGGCATGCCGTTGATAGCCTTTTATTGTTGTTTTGTTTTTACGTTAATATATATTTGTTAAATGATATTTGTTGTTATATGTCAGTTTTCATTGCAACGGGAACAAAACTTATAAAGCCGCACTCAAAGAAAGAAAATGTTTTTTGCGCATCCTAAATATAATAACTAGATATAGATAAATGTATACCAAATGACTAGTTATAGTGTTAACACGACTATTGTATACCCTTTGATGCGCAGTACACACACACACACACATATTAACAGGCTACACACACATGATATGATATGATATATATGATATGTATATGTATTTTAGAGCATTTTTGTTTAGAGCTAGATAACTAATATTTAAAGATTTTGTACAGCGATGGATATAACTATCTATATATACATATATATCGAAATATATACATATATATATATATAAATATATCGTGTATCGCTAAAGCGTATAACAAATTTCATGACAAAAACTGTTGACATTGTTTTTGATAGTTTATTTCATATGCTACCATAGTATATAATTCATTATTACTACATACATATTGATTATTGATTATTATATACATTTTTTTTTTTTTAATAAAAACCAAGTGAATTTCCAAGTTAATTTATAACAAATTTACAAAAAAAAATAAAATAAAATTGTTTAACTTTTATTGCAGTTTCTCAAGATGCGTAAAATTCTGAAATTTCCACATCTTTTTGATCGCTGAGGCAACATTAGTTTAATATATACGATATTTATTATATGTTATATGTTATAACTGAACCAAAAATAAACTGTTAATTAGGCGGGAAACAAACGGGGTTGCCACCATGTTGCATTTGGCAACCTAAATGCCGGAAACATGGGAACAGTGGGAAGAGGCGGCGGCATCGGCATCGGTGCACTTGCTCCAATTTCTCTATTACTGTAGCCCAGCTGGGCCAGCGCAATTTGGTACTGAAAAGGTTAAGAAATAGTCTATGAAATAATTTACATTAATTGGAAAATTCTCTGGAGAGTGCAGATAAGAAAATTAAAGCAGTTGGCAGCTCTAAAGATCATAAGAATTCATAAGTTTTCTTTCTGATACAATGATTGGTAGTGAAAAATTTTAGGATTAGTCTATAAAATAGTTTACATTAATTGGAAAATTCTCTGGAGAGTGCAGATAGGAAAATTAAAGCAGTTGACAGCTCTGAAAGTTATAAAAATTCTTAAAATTTCTTTTTAATATAAGTACAATGATAAAATAAGTAATAATATTTCGGAATAGTTTATAAAATAGTGGAAATCAATTCGCAAATTGTCTTTAAAATGTTGTTAAGAAAATTTAAGTATTGTCAGCACTGAAAATCATAAGAATTCTTAAGTTTTCTTCCTGAGATTAATTGGAAAATTCTCTAACAAGTCTTGATAGGGAAATAAAAGCTTTTGTCAGGTAAGAAAGGCATATAATTATTTTTTAAGCAGTATTTTTGGAAAAAAAAACGTATTTTAAAAGCAATAATATTATTCCTAAAGATTTTATCTTGTTAAATAAGACAATTTTAAGAAAAAAATCAACAATCATATTTCAGTCAAGATGTTTTCTCCTGTTTTCAGTATTTTGAACTCTCAACATATTTTTTAAGTCGAAAAAATCTTAAAATTAATATTTTTCTATCAACATTTTGAGTTTTTGTCTAAAAAATTTTAGAAAAGCAGTTTCTTTTCAAAAACGGAACCGAACGGATTTAAAAGCTATAGCTATGGATATAAAAACCAACCTATAGTTAATGACAGCGGATTTACAGCTGCAAGTTTAAGTAATTTCTCTGATTGTGGTTTTATTTTATTGTACCTAGCCCCACTTACCTGCTCTGGATTTGTGGCCACCACGTAGCTGTTCTCATTGACAGCCTTCTGAATGGAACTACGTATAGCCGCCGCTTCCTGAAGATTCTGAGCATTCACTTGCACAGGAGCAACGGGACCTTTGGGCAATAAATCGGGACGCATTAACCAGGTGGGTTGCACCACCTGACGACGCACCATCGAACCAGCAGAAACCACAGCACAGAGACACAGCAAATTGCAGATGTTGATGATGACAATACGTCCATTCATGTTGACTGACTGAACTGTCTTGGCCAAAAGTCAGAATAGGCCAAATACCAACTGAAACTTGACAATTGCCATTTCTGCATGCTCAGCAAATTGAGTTCAATGTCAAAGTGCATAAAATACTCGTATATAGACTTTATATTACCTATGTATATTGCTTGCTGGTTGTTGGCCGGCATTGCCCGTGTTTATATATTCAGAATATATCACTTTACTAAATAATTTCTATATTTATCTTTCATTCTTGCGTCTCTCGAATTTTAAGCAGCCAAAGAAACTCTTTTTATAAAATTTCCCGTCAAATTATTTTAAAATCTCTATAACAATTCTTAGTAAAAATGTTGAACTTTTTCTGTAGTCTAAGAAATGAATTGAAAATGGATTAAGCATTCAATATAAAGATTTTTTTAATGGAAAGCGTTTGAATTCAATTTTGTCATATATGGTAATTTTGGGCACATAACTCTGAATACAAAATTTCAAGTTGATAATTTAAGAAGTTACTGACAATTTTTTCCCCTAGTAGATATTACAAAAGTATTTTGAAAGATTCTAGTATTAAATTCTCTTAGTTTTAACAACTTAGATACAGTTGAATTCGTTGCATGTTGCATGTTGCATGTATTTCAATTGTTGGCAGTTGGCACACGAATTAAACGTGCTTAATTGTTAACAATGTCTTTTGCTCGCTCAAATGATTGTCAACAAAAGTTGGTCAAGAATGTTAAAAAGAACACATACTTCATTCTACATATGTAAATTTATATATATATATATATATATATTGAAATGAAACTTAATTTAAGAAAACTAAATATGGTGAGTCAAATGTGTGTAAGTGTGTGTGAATGAGTGCGCAAATGTCTCGCATCTCTATCAGTTTTGTGTCTCGATCGGTTCGTTTGGCTCATCGATCGGTTCATCTTTGATATGGACATCATCATCCTCCTGATCCTCCTTGCTGTTCTCATGCAGCAGCACATATTCCCGCGAACTAAAGCCAAACTTGATGACATCCTTTTCCATTAGCTCATAGTATTTACGACCATCGATCTTCTTGTTGTTGAGGAAAGTGCCATTAGCCGATTCCAAATCGATCAGATATAAACGCACTCGTTTCCCTTGGCTGCCATCATCCCGCTCAAAAGGCACCAGACGATATTGCAATGCGGCATGTTGTTTGGAACAACTGGGATGATCCACAGCCAGATCAACCACCTTCCGATCCCGACCCACCAGGAAACAGCTCTGTCGATGAATGTGCAGCGTTGGCAGCGCTGTTTCACCCTTAAATGGATACAAACGCCAGCGACGTTTGGGTTTACGGGCTTCCGGTGGTTCGGAGTACTTCACCACAATTCCGTTCACCTTGTTGGTGTCTTCGGTGAGGGCACCACTTAAACCAAAGTTGGGTTTCTCCTTATCCACTGGCTCATCGTCTTGTTTGTCATTTGATTTGTCCTTATCGTTGCTTGGTTTGCCCCACTCAAAGTGCTCCTCATCCTGATTGCGACGTCGCTGCTGCTGATCCTGACGACGTTGACCGCCTCTACCTCCACCGTCTCCACCTCTATAAGGACGATCTCTTGGACTGCGACTGCGACTCCGACTGCGTCTAAATAAAATATACATAAATATAATTAGTATATGTTATGTTATGTTATGTTATGTTATATTATGTTATGTTATGTTATGTTATGTTCTGCTATGTTATGTTCTGCTATGTTATGTTATGTTATGTTACTTAATACTCTAGACGAGGTAGACTCTAGAAGAATCTTTTTTTTAAAGAATTTAATAAAATTTAAATGCAGAATGTATTTAGAGGCCAAATCATGAACAAAATGACATTCCGCTTGAAAATCGGTCAAGTTTTGATAAAGTTATGAGATCAAAGTTTTTGAAAAAATGTCAAGGGGTATATATGGAAAATTGGATGATAGATGGCTTAGAATCGAAAATATATCAAATTTTCTAGATGATAAAAATTTAAATGCAGAATCAATGTAGAGGCCAAATCATGATCAAAATGACATTCCGCTTGGAAATCGGTCAAGTTTTGATAAAGTTATGAGAGATCAAAGTTTTCGAATTAATGTCAAGGGGTATATATGGAAAATTGGATGATAGATGGCTTAGAATCGAAAAATTATCAAATTTTCTAGATGATAAAAATTTAAATGCAGAATCAATTAAGGGGCCAAATCATGATCAAAACGATATTCCACTTGAAAATCGGTTTAGTTTTGATCAAGTTATGACAGTTGGAAGTTGGTCACCTCTCTATCTGTACAGTTTTGGTTAACTGTACCGGTATAAACGTATCGGAATTCGGTTCCTAGATGGTTCCGGTATGGGTTCCGGCAATATTCCCTGATTAAAATTATTCGTAACTTTAAATTACTCATTCTTATTGCACAATTATAGTGTTTTTGGAGTATTATATGTGAAGAATCATCTAAGTACTTAAGGTGGCTGACCAGGGTATCTCGTAGTCGGGTATACTCGATCCTATTTCATCCTAGTTCAACTTACCTCCGCTGATCCGGGGAGCGTCGTGTTCTGTCCCGTCGTTCGTTGCTGCGATTGCGCTGTGGCTGCCTTCGTTCCCGACTCCGTTCCCTTTCCCTCTCTCGCTCCCTTTCCCGCTCTCGCTCACGACCACGTCGCATTTGATTGTCACGCTCACGATCTCGATCCCGTTCTCTATCTCTGTCCCACTCACGTTCTCGCTCCCGCTCTCGCTCACGCTCGCGACTCCGACTACGACTGCGACTTCGTTTACGCGCTGCTTTTGTGTTGTTGTTGTTTTTGCTGGAATTGTGACGTTGAGCGGCGCCGCCTCTCTCCGGACTGTCCCACTTGGAGCGCTGCTCTCCCATTTTACTCTCCATATTGCCAACTTCACGTTGTTGTTGTTGTGATTTCGGTGATGCATCTTTGATCGCTTTTAATTTGCTGCTACGTTTCTTATGGCTGGAAGATTTGGAAGCATCGCTGTTATTGCTGCTGCCGCTGCTGCTGTTACTACTGCTACTGCTGCTGCTGCTGCCGCTGGAAGAGGAGCTGGAAGTGGAGCTATCGCGTTCCGATTTTCCTTTACGCTTTTCGCTTCTCTGGCGATTTTCGGCATCCGCATGTTTCTTTTTGGTTTGCTTTGATTTACTGGGTTTTGATTTTGACTCGTCATCGCTGATTTTTGCCGGCGCATCGTCGTCGCTACGTGTGGCACGCTCCCTGCTGCGCGCGTTGGATAGTTTAACCATGTTATGTACACAATTAATAAACAAATTATTGGCAAAAATAAATGAAAATCGAAAACACAAATGCCTTTGAAATTATTCTAGTGATGGCAACTGGCCGGCTTTGGTTTCAACAGCTGTTTGATTGTATTGTTATCGAGCACAATTATCGCAAATGCCACATATCGATATATTGAAACGACGATAAGCTGATAATATATTGTACATATCGATATATCGTTAGCTATTTTACAGCTACGTCTGGCTTTTTTCATTCGACTATTAAAACAGATTGGCATGTCATTGCTATTAAGACAGGTTGGCAGCACTACATTTGGAAATCAGCTGTGCCGTCCTGGTCTTAGCTATTTTGCATAGCAATTTCAGCTATTTTTTGGCTGCTTTGACGTTTTAGCGAAATCGCGCCAAACACATCACAAAGCGCTGTGCTTAAGCTGCCGCTGCAGCTGCCGTTGTTCAACACACATCCAATTTGTGCAAAATTACGAATTTCTTTTATTTTAATCTTTTGTTTTTGTGATAGTAGACAGTGTGATAGTAGAGTGTGTCCAGTTTGAGTGCCATGTTGTTGTCGTTATTGTTGTCCATGTGCAAAGAATAAACCATAAGCAGTTTTGCCAGCTGCAGCAGAAATAAAATAAAAATTAAAGCATACTGCAAGCTGCATTTTTTGAGACGGTTTTCACAATGACTCCTTTTGATGATTTTGTCTATTTAATTAATCACGTGCTGCTTGGCGAGGAGCCGGTAAGTAATAATAACTGATATTAATAATAAAATAGAAGGAAGCACCTGCAAACACACACACACACACTGACAAAGCTCACACACTTACAGTAATTGCAATAACAAAACCAAAGCACACACACACACACAAACACAGAGACTGCATGCACTTATACTAATGCAAAAAACATAATAATGCGTTAACATTGATTTTTATACCAATTCTTATTGTCCAATCTGTGCAGACCATTGAGGATTTCATATTGCTTGTGGGCACACTGGTGGCATTTATAGCTTTCATACTCTGGTGCTGTTTTCCCATACAGCCAAAGGTATGTAAATCTACACGCACACACCTACACAAACACACACACACGCACCCACACGCACACCCACACAAACACAAATGTATGTAAACGCAATATACATGTACACATATGTACAGTGAGTTAAGTAATTACTTTGACAAAATACAAAATTACAGTTATTATTTTGCAAGAAAATTAAATTATTAAAAAAAAATGATATAACAAGTTGATAAGTTATTTTTGTCACACAGAATTTAAATATCCTTACCTGTGTTTAATATTCGACTGATTGTTCCTATGACAGTTACAGAATAAAGTAGTCAGACCTTCAAATTTCAAACTGTCATAACTTTCCCAAAACTCAACCGATTTTCAAGCGGAATGTCATTTTGATCATAATTTATCCTCCTTATTCATTCTGCATTTAAATTTATTTAATTTTGTAAAAAAAATTAAATTTCGCAAAATCATTGTTTCAATGCTAAGGGTCCCCCCTTTGATATTTTGAAAATTAAAAATTTTAATTCTCAAGTTTTCACTTTTAATCAACTCCTTATATCGTAATTAGTATAAAACAACACTTTAAATTTGTTTCTGACACCTTTCAAATTTCTGTAAAAAATCATGTGAAATTTGACAAAAATTTTGACTTGTAAAGTTGTTAGACCCAAGGTGTAACCAACTTCAAACATTCATAACTTTGTCAAACCTGGACCGATTTTCAAGCGGAATGTCATTTTGATCATGGTTTGGCCTCCAAATACATTCTGCATTTAAATTTTTATCATCTAGAAAATTTTATATATTTTCGATTTTAAGCCAATTTTCCATACTTACCCCTTGACATTTTTTCAAAAACTTCAAACTGTCATAACTTGATCAAAACTGAACCGATTTTCAAACGGAATGTCATTTTGTTCATAATTTGGCCTATAAATTCATTCTGCATTCAAACTTTATTAAATTCTACAAAAAAAATATTTTATATATAATATGTATACAATATAATAAAAGGTATACAAACGAATATAATGAAGGGTTATTAACTATTTTTTATATTTTGTCAGAACAATTACTTCACTAGCTGTAAGCATTTGTAAGGAAATTGCTAATAAAATTATACGTTTTTTTAAAAAATGCAACAGGAGCCCGGTCAACATCGTCAGTTCACGTGCAAAATCATCCAGAATCATATAAAGGCATTCGATGCTGCCACAAGCACCGATAATGACAACAACGACAATGGCACTGCTGCAACTGCAACCAATTGTGGCAGCAATAGTAACAACAGCAACAACAACAGTGGCAACAACAACAGCGGTAACAACAACAGCGGCAATAATGTTGCTGCTGCTGCTAACGGCAACATTGCAAACAGCAGCAACGGCAATAACCTGAGCAACAACAGCAACAACAGTCAATATAATGGTAGCTATAGCAAAAACGGTACAGTTGCCATGCACAATTATTACGTTAAGAACGGACATCATTGCTGCACCTAATAACAAACAAACAAAACAGGAATGAAGACAGACAGCCAAGGCTTCAAGCCAAAATAAATGAGGAAAAAAATAAAAATTCATAAACAAGATGATTGCCACAATAACAACAACAACAACATCAATGTCTACTGTCGTCTAATAGCTTTGTATAGTTTAAATTTAATTTATTATTACATACCTTGTACTACATTTTTTTTTTTGATTATTTAAGTTGCAACACTTTGCTTAGTTGTTTGTTCTATGAATGTCATAATAATTGTGCCAATTTGTTGTTCAAAGCGCAGCTTAAAGCTGAAAAAAGCGTTGCGAACATTTACAAACACCCCACCCTACAAACTGATCCCTCATATTCCTCACTTTAATGTTAAATGTAATTCGCAAGCACATTTGAATTGTAATTGCTCAGACTGAATTTGTTCATGGAAAATCCATGACATGAAATGATAAGAAATGAAACCAACATGTGAAGATTGACAAACAAGAAAAGAATGAAAATTGCATAAAGTATGACGCAAAAAAAGTTTTTAAAACTTTCTTTATTATTAGTATATTATTATATATGTATATGTATATGTATTGTATTGCATTTTGTGGCAAAAAAAAGTATACCAAAATTATACGAATATGTAAAGAAATAATAAGACGAAAAGCTTAAACAAGCAAATTAATTATAAGTATTTATGATGAGAAAAACTAATTGCATATTTATACGCATGTTAATTTGACAAACAATCGCTTACAATCTCCCATTTTCTTCCTCATATCAAAAAAACAAAACAAAACCGACAACAATTATAAAGTCGCTCACTTTTTAAAGAAAGAGAAAGAGAGAAGTGCATTCGATTATATTCATACATTCATTCATTCATATGAATTATTATTAGAAGATAAGTTTTATATACTTGTAAGATTATACTCGATTCGAAATCACATCAACACTAGCATAATTATAGTTTTTTTTTTGCTTTTAAATTTATATTATTTCGCTCAGTGTATACTTGCTATATTTATAAGGTACATATATCTATGTGTTTGATCTCATTTATCAACTTATTTATGTGATGTACAAGAACAAATTGAAACGAAAGGCAAACTCTTAAAGTCAAGGGTTATAAAAATGAAAATTCCCTTTTAAAAAGAAAAAAAAAATTCCCAAAACAATGTTGTTGTTATTTATTATTGTTTAGTATTATTATGTGAGTCAACTGTTTGTGAGTACAGTGTACATACACAGTGTGTGCACACACTCATCAACAAATCACACACACGTCTCGGATCCAATCCACAGGCCACTTGAGAATCGTCAGACACTTGAGTGTTACAATTTCATTATTTTATTCACTTGCTATCATTAAAAAAAATCACAATTGGTAATATTTGTCGTTAAATGTATTTGTATAAATTAATAACAAAATGTATTTAGTTGTGTAACTGTAACAATAACGGTAATGGTAACAATAATATTATGATAATGTGTACACATTATGAAATATCAACATTGATATCATTATAACTATACATAATTAAGGAAAAGTCTAGCCAAAGGCCATAAATATCGCAGGGCACTTAAAATATATGTACATATAGATACAGATATATAGTTAATACTATATATAATTATATACAGCATTTGGTTACTTATTGGTAATTCGCTTTGGAGCTTATAGCTCCCTCTTCTATCTCCTATATTATTATAGAATGTTGCGCTTTGGTACCAGTTGAATTTTTTGTGACGTATAGGGTATTATAAATAGTTGTGTGTGTTTGTGTACAGTTGGGAAAGTCTGTAGCAATGGATTATTCATACCTAAACAGTAGACAGTCTTAAGAAGTACCTAAGCTAACAGAACAATACGAAAAAAAAATATCGAAAACATATTCCAATGACTGAAGTTATTAAGACATTTGAATTTTGGTGTAGTTAGAACGAAATAATAACTAATGTCACATAGATATATACATATATACATGGATCTATTGCACTTAAGTTAACAGTTTGAATTTAACGGAAAAAGTTCAACGATTTCGAAATTTCATTCAGTGCGTGTTGTTGTTCTGGTGCCAGCCAGAAGCTAAATAGCATGAAACTCCAACTCGATATTCGCGCTTATCGAACTGCAACTAAAGTTGTTATGGGAAGTGTAATCGGAACTAATGTTGGAATCGATAGTGTGTAATCGAAACTAGCTAATGCAAACGAGTGGAAAGAACACGTTCATCTCGATCAATATCTGCAGCACTATGAACACTGTATAAACGATAAATAGGGCCACGCCCACTTTTTTCGTTAATCGATAACCGCTACAACTTAAGATGATAAATAGCGCAATTGTCGATAATATCAATATGATAATATTATACTCGATGCCTTGGGTGCCGACCTGTTGCTTCTCCCCGCTGCTGTAGTTCATACAGTTCTTCACGAACCATGGCACGCCCAGCGATAACAAGATGGCCAGGGAATTGGCGCCCAACGAGTTGGACACTCCAATACCACTCTCACCTGAAAAATAAAAGAAATGACAACAAATTAATAAACATTGTCTGAATAATTTATGTAAAGTTAAACGTTGAACTGAGTTTTAAAATCGACAAGAAAATAAAAAGAGTTATCGATTGATCGGAAAATAATACATCGACTTTTCTCAAAAAATATTTTTTAAATTTGAAAATTTTTCAACTTTGAGTTAATTTAGAATTGATTTGAAGATTTTTTATAAAAATCGATAACATAAACCCGATAAATCGTTAAAAGAAACGAGTTAAAGTAGTCAAAAATTGAGCTGTAAATTTTTGTATACATTTGTATATCACTAGTACTTACCATTTCGTAATGAGATCAGACTGGAAACGGCCTCGGGCATTGTGGATCCAGCGGCGAGGAAAGTAAGACCCATGACAATCGTAGGCACACGAATGGCGACACCAAAGGCCGTCAACATCCAGACAATCACATAGGCATTAGCGCCGATCGTAATAATGCACATGATGAAGGATAATGGATACAGGCGGCGATGTCGCATCGGATGTGGAATGAGGACGCGCAGTAACAGTTTAATGGGGAATACAAAGACCCACCAGAATTTCATGAAACCAGATGCATTGTGGGGATATGCAAAAATGCTGTCTGGTCCCTGTTCCTCATCCTCATCATCGCCATTCCCTGTAAGCAACCGAAGAAGAAGATCGATAAGTTTTAGAGTCTGTGCTGTTATCGATATCTATGATGTTGCTGTTAATAAGTGAGGTTAAATGCGATACTTACAGTTCTTGGAATGCGTCAAATTTGCTGTGGATGACATGGAAGATGTATTCTCCGGAAAGTTAACCACAAATAGACCATCACCCGACAACGGATCCTTTTTCAATGGCAACTGAGCTTTAGCACTGTTCTCTGGCGGTTCGGTCAGATCTAAAAAGAAACAATACAATAAATTGTATTTTTAGCGAATCTAATATAATAGTAAATTAAAAAATCATTATTTCCTTAAATAATAAAACTATATTAAACATTTAATATTTATTTCAAATTTAATTTTAAATTTTTCGATTCTTTTCATTAAAATTCTCTTTATATTTTTTATCAATTTTTAGTTAAACAAAAGTGTTTTATAGTTTATTTATATATGAATTAGGGAATTTTGAAAATTTTTTATAATATTTTTAGTTTATCAGGAATTATAGAAATATAGTAAATTTACCGTAACGCGTGGAAAAGCAGCAATTCATGCGATCCTCGATAAAGACGCGTATGGCGGGCATAAATTTGTTATTGTTGAACGTGATCAGATAGTAGAGCACCAGGAAACCCATCATAATGCAGGATTCAACAAAACTGATGCTTCCACCCCAAGCGAGCACCAACAAAACGATCGTATTAAAGATATATATAATACAATCTCGCGCTATGGGCCACCAATCCAATTGCACTGGCTGCAAGCAAAACATATAGAAATATAGAGATCGGTTTAGTTAAGAAAACCTCTTTTATTGTAAATTTGAAACCTACCTTATTAATACAAAGCGCCGCAAGACCCGCTACACCCAATGTATTAAACATTAGGGATCCAATAATTGTGCCCAAACCCATATCGGAATCGAGTATAAGCGTACTTATCGTATTTGTAAAGAACTCTGGCATTGAGGTTGCCGTTGCCATAAATGTTGCAGCTGCCACATCCTTGGACAGATGAAGATCCTCACAGATGCACTCGACGGTGGGCAGAAAATAATCATTGCATATTATCGCTAGCAATATAAAGAAATATATTGCGGCAAAGACGTGCAATACTACCCAGCCCTGGCGTAGCTGTTCCACTGTAAAAATTAAGAAAAAACTCCATCATTATCATCGAATGTTCTATGTGAACTAAGCTTTTAGTGTATAAAATTTAATGAAATTTGGTACAGTTGCTTATCATAACTAATATTTAGTATATATATTGAATTTGATCGGATTAGATAGCTTTAATCTATAGCTGCCATAGAAACGATATTATAATATTAAAAAAATTGAGTTATTGCATTAAATTAACATGTTTTATAGCTGGAACATAGTTTATATTATTATATATATATATTTAGTATCTTTTCTAAAAATATTCAGTTCAGAAAATCTTCTTAGCTTTTTCCAATTACAAGATTATAAGATATTTTCAAATTTAGTTGCGGTATCTCTGAAATCTATGAAATTATTGTATTGTTTACAATTTTAGAAGCTGACTAAGAGTCTTAATCAACTTTTAAGGGGTTGAATATATCTTTATCGTAGTGTTATCATGCAGTCTATTCAGTTTACAATCGCATTTGGCATTCTGATACAATATTTATTACAAAACCGTCTGAGTTAAACTAGAGATACATTCATATAGGTGCTAAACATGTGAGTTCGACATGTACCCAAGTGTTGTAGTTTAATTAAAGGTTTTCACACACAAGTTTGTCAAGCGATAAGAAGCCACGATTTGAAGAGCAACAGATATGAGAATTGAGAATTAGAGAGCGTAAAAATAGACAATCAAGGGGTTATAATATAGTTTTACTATATATATGTGTAGCATTTTTTCTAAATGAAACCCATTTGCGGCAACTGATTTATTGGCCATTGCCAGTTTTAGCCTATCAGCTTATCAAACCACTTGTATTGACCCTGGCCCAGTGATAACGCATTCCGCTAAACCAAATAGCCAGGAAGACCGCATTGAAATTGGACACTGACCATTGCACGCAGGGACACGACAAGTTCAAGTGTAGATTTAATACTCTCTTATATTTATACTCAGTTAAATTGTAGTATGTATGCTGTCCATCAATGTTTTAATCAATAGCATAATGTAGATCGCATCTAGCCAGGTGTTAAACATGCTCCAATGAAATCATAAAAATCAAATCACAGTTTACATATAGAATTCAGCTATCTGGATTGGCCTTTAATACTTGGTAACACTCAAAATGTACGTCTTAGCAACTATTAAATATTTTAAAAATTATAGCGCTTAGCTAACGATATTTCACTTCAAAATGTTCTATTTTTTTTGGCTTGAAAATCTTTTAAAAATCTGTTTCTTTTCTACATAAACTTCGAAGTTCAAAAACAATTGTTGAACATAATTCCAGAAATAAACTCCTTTTTTAAACTGATAAAAATTCACTTCAAAATTTTTTGTAATTAACTTTATATTTAACTTGTGAAGTTTTTAAAATTGAATTTTTATTCAAGTAATTTTTGATCGTAACTCGAGAAATCTTTTATTGGTAGGATTTACTGCCAAAAATCCACTTTTTTTTGTTTTGGAAAAGATTTTTAAATTTAATATTTTTCTTCATTATTTTTTAAGTTGTAAAATAATTTTTGATGATAAGTCCATAATTATAATACTTTTACAATTGATTAAAATTCACTTTAAAATTTTTATAGTTATCTTTATACATATATATTTTTTTTTTTTTGTATAGTTTTTGAAATCGAATTTTCATTCAAGTAATTTTTGAATTTTTAATGTCATATTTTTATCGTAGCTGGGAAAATTGTTTTTTTTTTATTTTTAGAATCTGATATTTTTCTATGTTTTATTTTAATATCTTAAATCTTAGACTTCTTTTGTGATTTTGCTGTTGTTTTATTGTTCTAAGTTTTTAACTTTAAAAATATATCATTAAACAAATAGCAAAATACAAAAATTTAAATTCCTTTTAATAATAGAAAATATTAATTTTAGTATAATTACTTACGTGTAAAGTACTCTGGGAATTCATCGAGCGGTGCATCGGCCTCTTCGCCGGGACACGTGCCCCTGGGCAGTATATCGAATAGCAGCTGTTCATCCAAATATCTAAGCGATGTTTCCAGAAAATTGCTGTCATTCTTCGCTGTAATATCAGACAAGAGATCAACAATTATTTATATTATATATATAATTTCATTTTATGGCTGAGTTTTCATTCATCTTAGACAAAGTCTAACTGCATATAGAAGATAACATTCATGGAAGCTAATGCAGTGATAAGATTGAGTCTGTAACCCTGAAAATTACAGTGTAATCCATTAAGTGGACTGTGCGGGGAAGGGTGGTTAAAATAGTTGCTACCCTGTAAAGATTCTTAAAGTACCCTTTTAGTTTCTTCGTCTAAAAGTAGCAAGGGTTTTTCTATATAAGTTTAGAAATTAATCTATCAATCCTTATTAAAAACTTATCATTCACAAAAATTCTTAATTTCTTAAGAAAATTCAATGCATAACTTCTTCATTAAATTGATCATTAAGTATATTTATCGAGTTTATTTGGATTTTAATCGATTCTTTTATAACTTCAACGACATTGAAGGTCAAGATTAAGAATTTTCTCGACATTCCATGAAATTGAATGGTTTTCATTTAATTCTCACGCAAAAAGTTTCGAAAATTCCACAATTCGTAGGCAGATAAACAATTATATAGCGCCATAATTTAATAGATGCCATTTCAATGCCTAATTGCATTAATTGTAAATCAAACAAGTCGGAACATAAACATTTAATGTCAGTACCTTCCATGTTTTTTTTTTTATTTTCGATTAAGATCTTTATGATCTTGTTATTATTATTTTTTATTTTTATTATGATTGTTATTGTTGTCGACGATTTGTTCCGTTTTGTTAATCAGGAAATTGAGTTGTCATCCAATAATTCGAGGAACACTCATATATATGTATATATACAAATAAAAGATTTGTTTTCGCTTTTAGCCATCTCTTTTAATTTATTGTCAATATTTGCCTTCATTTCGGCTTATCGTGAATGGGGCAAATAATACTCGAACTCGTATTTTCGCTGTCTGTCATTTTATCTAGTTAATTCTAATGAATTGCCTACAATTAGTTGGGACCCTAGAGGCAAGATCAAACGACTTGGTGGCCGCACTGTCTGATTGGCATGTCTTATCATATATGGCTCATATATACCTTCTTCACTATTCCATATTTAAAAGATGAATCAGCCTTTAAGCACTCCAAGTCAGGGTATTTGCCATTTTCCAAAGAATTTGCCAATGCATTAAAAACGGCATTTATAATGTCATAAAGTTTGATAAGTTTTCTACATATCGTAAATTTTTAAAACCTTTCTATGATGACGATCACTTTCTAATGAATTTTTTAATGATTTTAGTAGCATTTGTAATGTCATAAAGTATGATAAGTTGACTGCGTATAGCAAATTTTTTTGTACATTTCACTGACCTATGGTAATTTAGCTGCACTATGGAATATTATCACTACTATAATATATAATGAAATTTGCAATGCATTGAAGGAGAAATTTACAAAGTCATGAAGCACAAGTATTGTCTACACATAGTGAGTATTAAAAAATTGTATTCTTCTAATGAACCAAAACTTTTGTATCTTTTTTAGAGAATGTCACATTTTTTTCAATGAAATTTGTAATGCATTGAAATATTATAGTATATGAGTGATTATATACTGATTAAAGACCATGAACCGTCTATATATAACTAAATAACTCTCTTAGGCCTACATAAACTTTGTTATTTCAATGTAATGAAATGTGTAATGCATTAAAAGTGATATTATTATTGTCAAAAAATTATATTATTTGCGACAATGTACTTCGTCGTTATAAAATTTTTCAAATTTGTATAGAAAAGTTTGATTGCTTAGAGTTTAGCTAATTTGTGTGCAGAGTATACAGTCGTCGGCTATTGTCAGCTATTTATTTCTTCATAGTTATTGTTACCTAAATATAAACAAACCCTTTGGTATTTGGTTTTGACCTTTTTCGCTTGAAACTCTTTCAGCACGTGCGATACGCTCGGCAGCTTTTCGCCAAGTTGTTTATGCTCAGTTTATTGTTGTTTTTTCTTTATTATATATATTATTTCTTATTGTTTCTGAGTATCTGTGTGTTTTTCAAAAATTGCATGTCTTTTGCAGCTGCGACTGAAGCTGAGAACAATAAAATAAGCGGCAGCAATAATCAGACATAATTTAATAATTAAATAAAACTTAATAAACTTGAAATTGAAGCATGGCAGCCAAAAGACGCCGCAGCGCATGTCATAAATGATCGACGCGGTGATACCCTGTAAATATTAGGCAGCTCACAGATGCAATTGATATTGTAGAAAGGTATTATTGCATTTTAGACAGTTTAAAAATCTTGACTTTTAAAAGAAAAAAATGATAACGAAGTGGAACGAAACGGATTGAAATGGAACACTTTAATTGCAACAAAATTTAGTAAATCAGGAGTGGAATAAGTAGTAAAGGCAACTGGAACAAAAAAAAATACGATATCAGTGACTTCATAAAAGAATAAAATGGAATAGAACAAAATGGAATGAAACGGAATGACATGAAACACTTTAATTTTACATAGAATGCAGCTAATTGCAATAAAATTTAATAGATTGAAGTAAAATAAGTTGTGGAAGCAACTGGAACAAAGTGGAATTGAAACAACTTGTTAAGTAAGGATATAAAGTGAAGCGAAACAGTTGTTATGTATTAAAACAGTACTAAACAGATTTTTTATAAAGAAATAAAACGGAATGGAACCAAATGGAATGGAATGGAACGAAATGGAATGGAACGAAATAGAATGGAATGAAAGGGAATCAAGTGAAACGAAACAGTTGAGATGCAATGAGAAGGTATGATAAGAAATTTGTATATGTGTTGCATACTTAATATGAAATTCGTTATACCCAATACCCTGTAATTTTGTTGAAACTATTTAAAAAAGATTTCGGCTAACATTGAAACAAGCTCTTATGGCCTTTTATCGAGTTTTAAACGACCTGCAACAGGTGACGATTTTTCTACGCGAGTACTCACAACAACAACAACAACAACAGCTGTGTGTGAGTGTGTGTGTGTGTGTGTGTCTGAGATTGTGTTTGGGTGTGTGTGAATATGTATCTGAGAGTAAGCATCTAAAGCTTGCTCTTAGCTGCTCACAAACAAGTTTATTGAACCTGTTGACAGCTGTCGCTTGGGGGTTGGGGTTACGCCCCTTGATTATGGAGGTCGGATCGGATCGGATCGGTTGGGATCGGATCGAAACGTATTGCATCGGTGAAATACCCATAGGGTGATGCTAAAAACCCAGTTAATTTTATTATTGCAACAACAACAACAGCAACAACAACAACAATTATGATAATAGTATTGATTTATTTAAAGAGTTTTTGCGATTCTTATGCGGAAACAAGCGACGCATTGTGAATCAATTAGGGAAGTCCCCTTTGGCGTCACTATAACCCAACCCACCCCTTTATTACCCCCTCCCCTTCCAGCTGAATACACAGGAAAAAAATCTCAGCTTCCGAATTCAAAACAATTTAAAATGGTGTCAAAAGTTCGATAATCTTGGAGTACTTAATTCAATTACGGGTTTTTTTTTTTAGCAATTATTTGGATTTTGGACTCTTTAAGTTTTTTTTAGTTAAAGAAAATATTTTTGAATTTTTTTATGTGAAATCGCTGCTGTTTTATCCGCTTATTGTCTTAATTTTAATTCAAAAATCTTTAATATATTTTTAATACATTAATTTTTCTTAATAAAAGGTTCGATTCGAAATAAAAAATAATTACATAAATTTAATTTTAATATTAAGATCCTGAATAAATTTTTAATACATTCACTTTTCTTAATAAAAGGTTCGATTCAAAATAAAAAAAAATATATTAATTATATATATTAATATATTAATTTTATGCTTTTCTAATAATACTCAAGTATTTGAGACTTCGGATAAAAATAAGTCATATGAAAATCTATAAATAAATTTAAGTTGTTAGCAAAATTTCAATTTTTTTAAATTAAAAATTTTAATTGCCTAAATTTTCAAGAAAAAATGCATGCAATAAAAATATTTTTGTGCATTATATTGAAGCTAGGTTTTGAACCCAAATCGAACCAAGTCTTTAAATAAATTTTTGTAGTTTATAGCCTTGCATTCTCATATGTTTATTATTATTTGTTTTGCCGTGTAATATCTGTAAACCATTGATGCATTTCATTGTGCAATTTATCACTCGATTTGCAATCACAAAGCGTTTCCATGTTTGCCATAATTACCTGAGACACAGAAGTTGCCGACGCCCCCAAATGCAAAAAAAAAAGCAAAACAAAAACAATAACAGAAAAACAGAAAAACAAATGCATTTTGTTTATTTAATGTTTAACTAACTATTATTAACTCTTCTGCTACTACAGCGGCTCCTCTCCTATGGCAATCATTATTATCATTATTATTATGGTTATTTTCATTTTTTTTAATTTTCTTTTTTTTTTTTTTTAATATTGTTGCAACTTTGCCGTTTAATTGGCAACTCGTTTCTCTGATCGTGTTGCGACTCAATGCAAATCAATCGGTTTCCCAAGCTGACTGAAAACTGCTTGCTAATTGTTGTTAAATAAACAAATGCGATTGTTTAGCACTGCACTACAAAATTTATGATTATTTCCCACAACTTGCATAACTTAACAAATCTTGAGTTTTTCCAGAAGCGAACATATTTTATGTGGTGATAAAATAAATTATAATAGAAATAGTTGAATAAAATAAACTAAAATAGGATAATTTACAGAAAAGTTAACTAAATTGAAATGAAGAAAATGGAATAAAATCAAGTGAAATTAAATGGAATAAAATGTTGAAAAATTTAATTTGATAAAGGAAATTAAAATAATATTTTAAAGATTACTAAAGTGGAATGAAACTTAATAGAAAAGAAATTCAATAGAAAAGAATACTGAAGAATTTAATTCAATGAAATGAAATGGAAATAGGTATGCATAGAAAACTATTGGAATCAGTTAGAGGATGAAATAAAAAAATATATATAATGAAATATTTTCAAGAGATTGGGACTGAGAATTGAAAAAACGATTAAAATTAAGAAAAATTTATTAAAAATTGATTTGAAAGACAAAAGAATTGAATTACAGTAAAATTAAATAAAATGGAAGTTATAAGGATATTTATAAATAAAGTGATAGAAATGGAATTAAAAAGAAATTGAAACTTAGCTAAAAAATTTGACAGTATAAGAAGATTTGTAAAGCTATACTCATAAGGTTGTGGCAACCCTAGAAAGTAGACTGAGTAAAAATTGAAAAAAAAAAACCAGAGCATATAATTTTTTTTTTTTTTTGACAACTCTTTAGAAGAAGTCACTTAGTAAAGAGTACAACATATTCAGCTAGACTTTCCAAAAACCTCTTAAATGGTATAATATGATATATATATATATTTAAAATTCCACTCTTTAATTTCAATTGGTTTCACTTTCAAAATGAGTTGAATATTTTTTGGAGACGAAATTAAGATATTTTTTATGTATTAATTTAATAACTCAGCATTGAGCTCGTTTTTGTTGTGTAGTGTTGGCATCAAACGAGGGCGCCGTTTTGTGGTCTGTCTGTCAGTTTGTCTGGTCGTCTGGTCGTCTGGTTGGTTAGTAGGTTGACTTGTTTGCCTGTTTGTTCGACAAATACCAGAGATGATTATATTTATTAATATGCGCCGGCAAAAAACAAAATAAGAAAGAGAAGAAATCATCATGAAGAAAGAAACAACAAATGATGAAAACAAAAACAAAAACAAAAAACTAGACAAACAAGACAAATATGAAAAGAAAAAAAAAATATATATACATAAATAAATAAATAGATAATACGCTTAATAATACTTGAAAAAGCAGTTAGTTGTTGTGTTTGCTGAATGCAAACGTCATGGATGCTGTGGGAAAAACGCATGACTCTCAAAAATTATTGAACTTTGAGATGAGACAACAAACAGACAGACAGACTGAGACAGACAGAGACAGACTGAGACTGACAGAGACTGACAGACAAACAGAGACAAAGTCTCAGTTGCCAACATAGAAGAAAGATTTTTAAAAATACTTCAAAAAATATAATTTTGCCTTTTCATGTTTCCAGCTAATTTGTAATTGGAATTACCAAAAAAATAAAGTGTTTTCTTCTCAAAAAATCTCAATTTATTTATACACATGGATAACGATTTGTGGGCGTATCTAAAAGGGATTAATTTCAAGGAATAGGGGTATTCCCCTGCTTTATTTATTTATTTTTTTATTTATGCTGAGTACTTTGTAAATAGAATCATTTGGCGTTAATTGTAATTACCCCGAAAACGACATTGTTTTGCTGTTTTACGAGTAGACAATAAGTATGAAATGTTACTAACTCTACTCTACACACTTTTTTATTAGATAATCAAAAACTGAAGTACCCTTAAGTGTTTGAGTTTTGCTTTAAATCAAATTAGTTGTCTTTTAATGATGTTAAATATTGTCTAATGAGTTATGATCTGTTAAATGAGATTTTCTGTTGTTATTTATTTCGCACTTTATGTGTGTTTTTTGTCGTACTCATTCATTAAGTTCGACTTGTAAATTAACTTTTCAAAATTGAAATATTCTTTCTTTTTATTACTGTGCTTGAACCAATTAAAATTTCTGAAACAAATTGAATTTCTATAAATTTTGAGTTTGAATCATCAGTAATTTTATAAACATTTGTTTTGAGATCTATTTTAAAATAACTTAATATTTTAAAGAATAAATTTATGTTTACCCAGGTATAGTCTTTTTCTTTTTATATATTTTAGACTCTTTAAATATTTGTATTTAGTGGAATTTTAATGACTTCCTGATGTTGTCTATTTCCAGGTATTTTAAAAACCTCTTTAAACACTATCTTCATCTAACATGTTGATAAAAGTTGGTCTTAACTTACAAAAAAAAAAAAACCCTCCATTGTAAATATTTTATCTATTTTCTATGATTTTTTAAAGCAGGAGTGCCATATGATTCATTTTTAAGGTATTTGTCAAAAATATTCTTACTTTTTTGGGAATTCAGATAAGTTTTTACAAAGGAACATTAAGGGAGAGATATAACAAAAGTCAATAATCTTTATCTAACTATAATTTTAAGGTTTTTTTTATATCCAAAAATGTTTAGCTATATCATTTGATTTTTTTTAATATTTATCTAAAATATTCTTAAATATTTGGAAATTCAGACTATTTTGCTTAAAGAAACACTTAAGAAATAATCCAATAAAATTAAATTATATTTATCTATGTATTGTCTTATAGATATCTTCTTATATCCAAATATTATTAGCTGTACCATTTGATCAGTTTCTCAAGGCAATCAGCTCTAAAACTGGCTATAACTATTAGTTTTTTTATTTTTGGCCACAATCATGTTTCTATGTGTATTAAATTTTTATACCTTATCGTTACTAAAAAGGTTGTTGTATTTTAATAAATATTGGACAATCGTATCATATCATTTAATTAACAATAATTTATTTAATAAGTCTGTAGAGCTACATATTTAATCCGAAGCAGCTGCAGTATAAAAAATAAGTAAATGAAAGACAACACAAAAATCTTCGCAAGTAAATCAAAAATAGAGCCAGACAATTTCGGGGGAATTGGGGGGAATGAAAAGACTTGGTAAAAATGGGTTTATCAGTTGTCAAATTTGATAAGAACAACTCGTAAACATAATGTAAGGCTGCAAAAATTGAAAGAGCTATATATCTGCATTTATAGATGATATATAGGCATATATATGACATGGTTTTTTTTTGGAAGGGGGATTTTTACATCTTAATGCTCTGCTGATAAGCTTTGAGAATTGTGGCAGTTGTTGTTAACATTGATGAAGCATCTCTGATAATGAAATCAAGACTGAAATTTAACTGATAATATAATAAAATTAAGATTGCTTGATTGATCGATCTGATCAATTATTTGGCAGCTGACTTTGTTCTCTATATAATATATTAAACTGTAACTGAGAAAAACCAATTTGTGCATAGACAAAAACCAAAGATGAAAACTCTATTGTTAACATTAATTTCTAAAGGTGTTCAACTCGAAACAACTGCGGTTTTTAAACAAAATAAGCCAAAAATATTTATATTGATATATGTGTTCAAGTTCAGACAGGTAGCATGCATAAATTTATTCAAAATAAAATCACTTGAGGTGTTTTTTTTTAACGGGGAACAACCGCATACAAATAAGAAACAATAAATAAAGAAACTAAAAAATACACTTGAATATTTTGCTCACTATTTTCGCTATTTTAATTTAATTTTTTTTTCAAACATTTTTAGATGATTTTTAAATAAACATATTTACTATGAAATAAACTTCTATTAATTTTGTTTAGCTATAGATTATTTTCTTTATTATTAATTAATTAATTTTTCCTAACCATTTTAAAACGCTTTTAAAATTTTAAATTATTTAGTTATAGTTTATTTAATATAATGCTTTATTTCCATTTCTTTGACCTAAACTACAATAAATTTTTAAGCTTGTAAATTGACAATTGAGTTAGTAAAAAGACTTAAACAAAAACTTATACAAACAATAACCAATAGATAACTTTTGTCAGTTAAATGCTTAAACAATTAATAACTAAAACTTATTCAAACAAAAACCAATAGATAAGTTTTTTGTCAGTTAAATACCTAAACAATTAATAACTAATTTAGTTTAGTTTAACATATTGAACTCGGTAAGAGTTAAGCACTTTGACATGCAATTTATTCAGTTAGTTTTGTATTTAAGAGGGGAATTCCACTGGGTTTATTTTCTATTTTAAATAAAGCCGCTTTATTATGTAAGCAAATGAAACAGAAAAAAAATCAATATGATTTAATAGACTATTTTTCAATTTATTAAATAAATTGCACAGTATCTACTAGCAGGTCAAAAGCTATTTTTAAAATATTCATTCAAAAAATATTGGTTAAAAATATTAATTGTTATTGGCAAACTTATTTAGGGCAAAATAAAAGATTTTAACGTTTAGAAAAGTGACCCAAAAATATCTATAACTTTACGAAATATCTGCTTATTGAGCTGGTATTTAATTTATATTTATTTTGAAATTTTTTCCGCACATCTGCTCAAAGAAATTGTTAAAAAATTCCAATCGATTCATTGAAAGTTTACATATTTTTTTTTGGCTTAGGGGAATTTCGTCGCACTTCACATTCTTACTCTAACTTTAATTGAGCATATATTTTTGTTGTGTATTATTTTTTTTAATTAATGCTATTTACTCACCTGTTGCTTGTGTATCCGTTATGGAGCTGGCAAACAATATGAAAACGCCAAGCAAAAGGCGCGCGTTTTTCAACATTCTACCCAAAAAAAAGCTGTCAAACTTTTGCCAAAGACTTTGTTTTGATTTTATTACTCAATACAAAAAAAAATTACAGAACAACACAAAACACAAAAAAATTTAAAAATATTTAAGAACTATTCAAATATTATTTTTCTTTCGTTTGTAATTATTTTGAGAAACACACACGGCGTATGCGCAACGTGATTTTATATATATAAACTTGCAGCTGCTTTGCGCTTTATTTGATTATTGATTCAACTTATGATTTTATGGAATATTATGTTTGAAATATATTTGCGGGTTTTTCGAATTCGATAGCAGCTGCTGGGAGTAACGGCAACCGCTTGGCTAGAATTGTATCGCACAACTAATTAAGTGCGACCAAAGCGCGCGCGTCTTAATAATAAACAACGACGCTCGCGTCGCAGTCGCCGTCGCCGTCGCAGTCGCAGTCGACGCTGCCGTCAACTTTGTCAGCAGCGGCAGCGACAGCGACAGCAGCTATAGACGTCGCATTATTGGATGATAACTCTGACTGCAGACAAGTTTCAATTGAAAGTTGAACTAAAAACGCTTTTTAGTTTCTTACGTATTTTTGAGTGATTGTCGTTGTGATTTTAAAATTTGATAATGTAATATGTGGGTATATATGTGTATGTGTGTGTGTATGTGAGTTACATGTGCGTGTGTGTGTGTGTACTTCGTTCATTTTGGTATCGCAGCGCCAGAGTCCTCGTGTTCTTGTTGTTGTTGTTGTTGCTATTGCTTCTGTTGATTATACCCTGCAAACAATTAAAATGGCCAAAAAAGGGTTGCTTGATTTTATGCTATTGTATGTAACGCTCTTATGGATTTATATCCGACTCATTACTGAAACTGTAACTTAAAATTACTTTTTTTTATATTTTATTATTTTTCTCAGCTATATTGTGTCACAATTTCATTCTCCTCAGTCAGACAGGACAAGCAGTTGTATATATATTTACATTTGAGAATATTACATTCTTATTTTATTGTATTTAAACTTGTATTTAATTTATTTCTCAGCTATGTTGTGCCAAAATTTCATTCTCCTCGTCCTTATTGTTTGAGCTGCACGTATAGCAGTCAGTCAGTCAGTCAGACAGGACAAACAGTTTTCTATATATATAAATTTATAACAATAAAAATTTACTATCCCAAAGACTATAACATCCAATGACTTGAAATTTGTTATACTTTAATTTATTTATAATTTTTACCGCTAAAAACAAACTACAGCAGTAAAAATTTAGCCATATTTGATAAATATTGTAATGTCATTATGACCTACCAAATTCATCACGATCGGCTAATAAGCTGCAAAGTTATGAAAGAAATAATTTTATAAATTAGCAGAAAGAAGAAGAGAAAATTGACGCACATTGCTTAACGCATTGTTTAAATAATAGTATTGCCGGAATAAACTATACACATTTTGTAAATAAGAAAAAGTTACATATATAAGAAAATTTTAACACAAATTTGTACATTTATATTTAAGCTTAAGTATAAAATTTTTTATTTTATTTTGTAAACAAATTTTAGCTGATTTAAGCTATAAAAACAAAGAAATATTTAAATTTGTAGTGGGTCAAATAAGCTGTGTATATTTTAATGTATCGTTTGTTTTAGGGTATCTTAGGATGCCTGAGTGCAGGGTATCTTAAAGTTTTTCGCTTTTCTTTAAAATATTTACTTGTTTTTTAAGTTGAGTTCCACACACACACACTCACACACACTCGCACACACACATATTTGAACACAGCTGAGTATGTAACGCTCCGCTCTGGCATGTGTGCTCATTAATAGAGCAGTTACCGCTCTGATAAGAAAAAGTAAAACAACAACAAGAATATAACATTTTTGTAGCCCGACAGTTTATCAATCTATTGCCGGCAGTAACAAAAAAAACCTCAACCTCAAGCTCAAGCTCATTTGTATGTGCCAAAAGCAATTGCTCACCAAGTGTCTCTATAAATGTGTGTGTAGGTGTACGTATGTGTATGTGTGTGTGTGTGTGTGTGTGTGTCTAGTTCATGTAATAAATTGAAAACACTTTGGGTATTTTCATGCTTAACTGGAAAATGTAGCTTAAAGTCTATTTATATATTTATAAAACTCACGTGCTAATCTGAACGGATCTTAAGCGATCGCTGATCACAGTTACTTTTGATCAGTGAATTCACTAAACATTCACTAGTTCATTCACTTGTTTCACTTTCATGCATTCCTCTATATTTAATAACACACATAGAAGTATTACTATATTTTTTTTGCTATTTCTTTGTGATCCTAATCAACAATGTTGAAATGATCACTTGATTGCTTGATCAAAAAACGTCAGCGATTTCTCGATTAATTACATTCAGAATGTACTTCCCTATAACTTGCACATGTTTGTGCAAAGTTCAGTTTCAATTTGTGCTTTTACCATTGTTGTTCGAACGCTTAAATCAAGCTTTACATTTTCCAATCATGCCACATGGGTTTTTATTTAACTAACTATATTTATCTAAATATGCAATCTATTGTAATCATTTTGAATGCTCATCTTTTTCCCCATTTCCATCATTTTTGACAGCACTAAAACTGCATTTTCATTCATGACTCACAAAAAACTTTGACATAACTGCGATTGGTTATTCATAATTTATTTCCTTTCTTTTGGTTTTTAAATATATTTCAGTCAGTTCCGTTTTTATCATAATCTTACTTTGGTTATGTGCTAATTTTCATGTTTTTTTTTTAATAGTCAGAATACTAACTCATTTGTATAATTTTTAAATATGATTACATAAGAATTTGTATGTAAAATTAGTTGTTTCAGTTATTCCCATTTCGTTCCAAGCGAATATTTAATTTGTCTGCTAATTGTTTTAGTTATTACTTATCCTTTTACTTCTCAAATCTGTTAATAATAAAAAAATTTAAAAAAATATGCTGTTCCACCTATTCCCATTTCGTTCCAAGCTAATATTTGACCTGTCTGCTAAGTACTTTGGTTATTACTTGTCCTTTTACCTTTCAAATGTTGTAATAATAAAGATATTTAAGTAAAATATGCTGTTCCATTTATTCCCATTTCGTTCCAAGCTAAAATTTCACTTGTTTGTAATAATTTTAAGTTATTTCTTGTTTCTGATATAATTAGAATAAAAATTTGTAAGTAAAATATGCTGTTCCACCTAATCCCATTTTGTTTCTAATTAATTGTCAAATATATTTGTTAAACATAAAATTATATTTTTCTTTTGACGCATCCTAGATATATATTTTTATCAAAATTTGCTGTTTCAGTGGTTTCCATTTCGTTCCATACACATCTTTGAGTCGTTTATAACCTTTTACTTACTTTTAAATGAATTTTTATCAATCTTCTATTTTCCAGCTAATTCCACTTAGTCCCAGACAAATTTAGATACTTTTAAACTCTTCTTCTTTGTGTCTGTTTTGTAAAAGTTCCAGTTTTCCATCGTTCCTGCTTGTTAATCAGTTTTCTTTCATCTTCTAACCTACTTTTCGGTATTTTTCGATCGATCAATCAAAAGTCACTTGATGTCTCTATAAAGCTGATAGATTATTTCAAACTCGTGGTTTTCACTAGTTTAATTGATTGATTTACCCAAAGTGCAAATTAGAATCTTGTTTAAAGTGTTTGTTTTAATTTAAATAAATCTGAAAATTATCTATAAATATAAAGTCAAGTTATTGATTATGAATATTATTTACAACATTTTATATTAACAACTTTACAGCCACCGTGTTTCCCAATAATCATATATTATATTTTTTCTTTCGATTCCCAAGCAATAGATCTGTTTATTTACTGTCTGTATTTTTGTTAAATTACGTAAAAAGTTGACATAAATTCTGTTGACGTTTCAATATTGTTTTAAAATTAATTTGACTTTCGTAAAGTCAGTTTTTTATTTATTTTTAGGCATATTTATGATATCTCTGTGATTGCCTGTGGTGAATCAAATCAGCACACTTCTTGGATTAAAATTGTACTTTTTTCCTATTCGTTTGAATTCGATTTCGAATTTGATTTCCTTTCTTTTCTTTCTTTTCTGCAGCTGTATTTCTTTATGGACGTCATACCGATATCAGAACCCCCAACGACGTCATGTCTTAAAAACAATGGCGTATTCGTCGTACCGTTTCATAAATCAATTTTGCCAAATAAAAAAAAAAACAAAAATAAATAAGTTCCCCCTGAGGGTGTATAATTTAATGCTGATAGACAGTTTGACTGCTCGAATTAATGCCCCCAGATATGCCAATTATATCTAGAATATTTTTCATTACATTTTACTGAATTCCTTATAGTTTGTATAGCTCTTACTTATCTAACGGAAGCTGTAACTTTTATTATATAAAAAATATAATAAAGACTTATTTTTTTATGCTGAATTTTATGATTCTTCTATTTCAATATGAGTTGTAACTATATTACCTTAAGGCATTTCTTTTTGAATATTATAATCGTACCGCCTTTAAAGATCCATAAAGAATTCTGTGGCCTATAATTTTTATCAAAACATAGATTATAAATTAAAATATGTCCAATCCCGTGAATCAATTTCTAAATATATCAACGATGACAATTTAAAGATTTGTACGCATAATTTATTATTATTAGGATGTAATTATAAGGAATCCACATAACACAAAAAAAACCGGATTTATCAAGTATTTTGATTTAATATAATTTATTGGAGCGCTTAAAATAAAACCAACACATATTTAACTAGCAATAAATTCTAATTTTCTTAATTCTTAGTGTTCTTTTTTTAACAATTTTGTTTGCTATTTTGATAACATTTTGATGTTCGTATCCGATTGGCTGGCGATTTAACTGATCTCTGAGTCATAGGAAGTTAATATAATTTAGATTAAAATTCTTAAAGAATTGGAAGAAAATAAAATATTTTATTTGGGTACACTAGGTATATAATTTCCAGTCATAATAATATATTTCAATTATGTTCATTGATTACAAAGCTCGTGTATGATTATAATAATTGCAATCTTAAATATGGCATCTAATCAGACTTTAAACATTTTTCGATTTTCCTTCTTTATTTCGTTTTGTTTTTTTTTTTTTTTTTTTTTTTGATAGTATATGTATATACTTATATTGTGGCTATTTCCTTCTTGTTTTTTTAGGCCGCAATTATCAGGCAAACAATTGAAAAGTTGACATCGTAAGTGAGAGTCCAATCAAGATTAGCGACCCACTTGAACCACCACCCGATTTAGCACCCACACCCAATTCACAAATACCGATTATATAGTCACGAGCTATATACATTTAACACTCTCCCGTCGATCATAAACCGTCCACAATACGAATAATTTGGACTGTAATATGAGTATTACTAAATAGGCTGTTACCGAGCAAATAACAGCTAAACGTATCTTAATTGCTTTATCTGACTTATCTTTAATTTTACTATTGATTTCCCTTAATATTGTCGAACCATAAGTAATAAATTGATTCCTTAAGGGTTCGTGTCTTTAATCTGTTGAAATCTGCAGAAATTTAGTGTTTAGAAATACCCTGTAGTTTTTTTAGAGTTATAAATAAATATATAAATTCAAGGCCTTATCTTTATCATATTTCGTATATGAATGAAAGACTTGGAATAGTTCTATGAAACTCTTAAATCTGGAATTCTAATCAATAACTTAAACACACATTTCATTTATTTTTCCAAAATTATTTGACTTAAAAACTTATAGGGATTTTTTCATTAAGCTTTTTATATTTAATTCTATAAATCTTTATCTTAATTACCACCTATCAATATCCTAGACAGACAGACAGTATAAATATATTTATTGCATACATTCCACCCACAATTAAAAATCTGAAACGGAAGCCTTCTGTTTAAAGTGCTTGAAATTTTTATATCTCTAATTCTTTAGAAATATTTCTATCTACATTTTTGTTGGTAATACTGTAACTCTACTTCTATCTGTATCTCTTTTGATTTTCAAGTGGTGCGTACAAAATGCTTATCAATAATATAAATTATACACAGTTATACAGATTTCTTTTTTTTTTTTTTTTTGAGTACTTATCTACAGTCTACTACAGAATTTGAACGACAATGACAGTTCTTGATGTCATAACAGGCACCTCTAATTGACGTCATCGATATGGCGATTGTTGTCTACTTCACACACACACACTCATACACTTAATATAACAATATGGCGGACAATCATTGGCAACAATTTATAGAACAAAAATAATGGTATATCCTATATGAAAAACTTACGAAAAAACAACTTATTTGAATAGATATTTCTTAAAATATTTGAGATACATAAATATATAAATTTCAGTTATCTAAAAATCCCAAATTATAAGAAATTCTTGAAAATCTATAAAATAAAATAGTTTTTTATTTTTTTAAAAGATCGATGCAAACAAAAATTGATTTTATAAATTTTTATTGGAAGAAAAGGCTTTATTTTAGCTTATCTTCATTAAATTCTCTACAGAATTCTACAAATGGTGACTTAAAAAGTGGCTTCTCTTAAATGCACTCAAATTAATCGAATCCAAATTTAACAAACATTTTTTTGACCAACATCTTAACTTGCCCATTTTAGAGAGTACCCAGAAAATAATCACATTGGTAATCGCATCTTGATAACGCCCACAGGTGTTGTTTCCAGTGCAATTGACAAATATCTTAAAGCTACTTAAAAACAAACACAAATTCAACAAAGAAACTGAAAAAAAAATGCAATATCAAAGCAATAATTAAAAGCAAAAGAAATTTGTTGAAAAATATATATGTTTTTTTAATTTGCACAGCGGGAATTTTGGATTCAACAATAGAGGACTTCATTTGAATTACTTGTTCAAGTATTCGGAATACTCATCGGATTCAATATCGCAAACTTCGCCCAGCATCCGTATTTCGATATAGCATGAAATGACCAAAAAGATAATGTATACGATCAAACTGGTCCAGCCCACAAATTTATCGAGCGTATATTTCGTGATCAGGAAGCAGGCATAGACAATGAGTGCGGTGACAATCAGCATTCCCGCCGTAATTGTCATTCCCGATGAGTTCATGGATATATCTTTGCTTGTTACGAGTATCATAATTGTCCAAGGCAGACCCAGGCATACGAATATATCGAACGTGTTGGATCCAATCGCATTGCACATTGCCATAGAGCCGTACCCTAAATCGACAAAAATATAATAATGATATAATCATCGATAGTAAAACGATAGTAAGTGATAGTATATGCTATACATCTAACTCAAGTATAAGTTAAAAAAAAGTAAATAAAAACTTGGATATTAGATTAAATTATCCCAAAAATATACGACGATAGTTTAACGATAGTAAGTAATGGTATTTATATTATGAATTTCATATATAAGATATCAAGTATTTTAATTAGCATTGATAATTATCATTATAATAATTTTTTGAAAAAAAAAACAAAATTTTGAAAAATTTTTTAGCCGATAGTTTTTTCGAAATTTATACGATAGTTTATACGATAGTTTTATACGATAGTTTTTTAGGATAGTTTTATACGATAGTTTTATACGATAGTTTTATACGATAGTTTTATACGATAGTTTTATACGATAGTTTTATACGATAGTTTTATACGATAGTTTTATGCGATAGTTTTCATATAAATATTAAAATAGGTTTTCATTATAATAATTATAGTCTCTGTTAGGTACGAATTTTTATAATAATTAAAAAAAAAAGAAACTCACCTTTTCTGCATACGATGAAAGAGGAAACAATTTCGGGTACACTGGTGCCAGCGGCAAGAAAGGTAAGACCCATTATTGAATCGGGTATGCCAACGTTATAGCCAATAATGGTGAGAAACCAAGTAACAAAGTACGATATAATGCTGATCCATAACACCGCCAGCAACATACTCAACGCGAGTATTGAGCGAGCACTGGGCGTTGTTATGGCCAGCACTACAACGGCTGGGTATTTGATAACCCACCAGATTTTCTGTATTATCGAATCATCTGGCTCCGGTCTACAGCACACAGTCTCCTTAAATGACTTGAGCGGGTCTTCCTCACGTTTCAGCGGATCTTCCGACAATATATCACGATCGTTATCCACGGCTGTAAATATATATATATACATATAATATATATTTTTAACTAAAAACAATCTCAAATTGTATTATTACTTCGAAATATTCCCTGTATTTTACGATCACAGGCCAAGGCAATTGTATAAATAACATAGAACAACAATAAGCCAGCGGCTTCATAGATTGTTACTTTCGAATCGTAGAGCACACCGAAGAGTAATAATATAGATACCAAGTACCAGAAAGTATCTCGAGTAATGGGCCACCAGTCCATTTTGGTAGCCTGCAAAAGGAAATTTTCATTCATAAATAATAAATTGATATGAGAATTTTTTTTTATATATTTTTCAAGGCATATTTAAGAGCATAATAATTTATTAAAATAAAAAAAAAAACAATAATTTTGAACTAACAAATAAATTACTATCACAACTGTAGAATTGTAACTTTTCTATTCTATTTTTCTGTTTTACTGTATCCATATATATTTTAATAATTTTATATTCCGCATCTTTTGATCATATTATATATCTATATTTATAAATATTACATTATTTACAATTATTTATTTATATCTATCGCTTTTTTTACTTAATTTACAATTTACTTAAAATTTAAATTTACTTTTCACTTAAAATCTTAAATTTAATTATGAGTCGACACAATTATAATCAATAAAGTATAAAATATTTGTCATTTAAAAAAAAAAATTTAAGTGTGTGGTTAATATATAAATGTATCTGTATCTGTAAATATATCTACATCTGTGAATGTATCTGCATCTGTAAATGTATCTAAAAATGTGTCTGAAAATGTATCTGCAAATCTAGCTGTATCTGTATCTGTATGAGTAAATGTATCTGTAAATGTATCTGTATTTGTATTTGTATTTGTATCTGTATCTGTAAATGTAAATGTATCTGTAAATGTATCTGTAAATGTATCTGTAAATATATATGTAAATGTATCTGTATTTGTATCTGTATTTGTATCTATATGAGTATCTGTATCTGTATTTGTATCTGTATTTGTATCTATATTTGTATTTGTATCTGTATTTGTATCTGTAAATGTATCTGTAAATGTATCTGTATTTGTATCTGTTAATGTATCTGCATTTTCATTTACAAATCAAGGGGAACTTACTACGCCTGTAAAGATACCACAGATAGCAGCAATACCCAGCACATTGAATACCGATGAACCAACAATAGTGCCAACACCAATATCGCCTTGGGTGATAAATGTGCCCACAAAGGCGACAAATAATTCCGGTGCTGAGGTGGCTGCGGCCAAAAATGTTGCACCTGCCACATCATAGGACATTCGAAGGGCTGTAAAATTAAAAATATATTTAATTTGCAGTTTGCGATTTTTCAGTATATCTTGTAATACTTTCCAGGGACCGTAATCATTATAAGTTATATTATAAAAATTACTTGGTAATGATTATATTTAAATTTTTTATGTTTCTTCATCAAGAATAATCATTAGTTTTGAGTTACTTAATAAAACTTGCACCATTATGATAATTTTTAATAAAAAAATAAATAAATAAAAAAAAACATTATTTTTTAACAAAAAAAAAAAAAAGATAATATATTAAAAATTTTAAAATCATGGAGTAAATGCAGAGATTGTAAAATTATTGAGATTTTAGTGTGAATCATTTTTTTCTAGGACAATTATCAACAACTTTATGTAGGACATAGGTATGGGTAGGACATACAGGTATAGTTCTGTAAATTTCTTGGATATAGATTATATGGGATATATGGGATATTATTATATGGTACGGATATAGATTATATAGGTTAAAAATACATACTGTAGCATAAACGCTCCATGGCAGGCACTAAATAATCATCACAAACGATGGCCAGCATTATAAACAGATATAAACTGAGAAGTATGCATATTACAGTATACAATATGCTCCTTCTTCTCATAAAATTTGGAAACTCTAGAATATCCGGAAGCGAACAATTTAGATTATCTTCGTTGTTTGAAGACCGTAAAAGAAATGGATCTGCGAGGGATTTTCAGTTAAAATTAATCTATGCACTTCTATAAAAATCAACCAATGCAATTTATCACTTACCGAAATTATCATCATATCCATTATTCGTACCAGAATCGAAGTTGAAATACATTTAATTTTATACACTAAAGCAATTTTGAAATGTTTTCCTGAATGCAAAAAAAAACGTTATGAATTTCTGAAAAAAAACTAAACAGGAGAATGAAAAAGCACACGTGCTACTAAGATCTAAACAGTACAAAAATATATTTTCTTAAATCAAATACGAGCTGAAAATTAAAGAAAATAACACATGATTTCTAAAAAAATAAACCATAAAGAACAAAGACATTTTTATACTGCATTTTAATGTAATTAATTTCGTTAAATACATTTTTTTCCTCTAGATCATGGTTTAAATCTCAAGTTTTTACTTTTAATCAACTCCTTATATCTAAATTAGCATAAAATAACACTTTAAACTTGATTCTGGAACCTTTCATTTTTTTATAAAAAATCATATCAAATTGAACAAAAATTTTGACTTGTAAAGTTGTTAGATCCAAGATCTGACCAACTTCAAACTTCCATAACTTTGTCAAAACTGGACCGATTTTCAAGCGGAATGTCATTTCGAACTAAATTTAGCCTCTAAATTCATTCAGCATTTAAATTTGATTAATTTTGTAAAAAAATTTATTCTCAAAATCATGGATTCGATGCTAAGGGGGGACCCTTTGGATTTTTGAAAATTCAAAATTTTAATTCTCAAGTTTTTACGTTTAATCAACTCCTTATATCGTAAATAGTATAAAACAACACTTTAAATTTGTTTCTGACACCTTTCAAAATTCTGTAAAAAATCATGTGAAATTTGACAAAAATTTTGACTTGTAAAGTTGTTAGATCCAAAGTCTAACCAACTTCAAACAGTCATAACTTTGGCAAAACTCAACCGATTTCGAAGCGATATATCGTTTTGATCATAATTTGGCCCCCGAATTGATTCTGCATTTAAATTTTTATCATCTAGAAAATTTAATATATTTTCGATTCTAAGCCATCTATCATCCAATTTTCCATACATACCCCTTGACAATTTTTCGAAAACTTTGATCTCTCATAACTTAATCAAAACTCAACCGATTTTCAAGAGAAATACCATTTTCATCATGGTATGATATCGTTATTCTTTCTGCAGTCAAATTTATTTCAATTTGAAAAAAAAAATAAATTTGTTTTTTTTTGGATTTTGATTTAATCAACTTTTAACTTACAAAACTTTGTCGATAATGTTTTGTATCGATCGCAGAATAATCTTGAGTATATCTTATATATTTCGAAATGAAAACAACAGTTGTAGTATTTTTTTTTCTTTGTTAAATCTCATATATTAATCGTATAAATACATTATTGAATTTGTTGTTTGGTTTTGATTTTGGTTTTTGTTTGTTTTGGTTTTTGGTTTGTTGATTTCTCATTTCACTGCGACTGCGACTGCGACTGCGACCGCGGCCGAATGTCGTGATGAGTTTCATTCTACTTTAATAATAATAATAAAAAAAAAGTATTACAATAACAGCATAACGTAGTAGCATAAAGGTAACTCAACTATCAAGGTAGATAGAAATAGAACAGGAAAAATACATATTAATTAATTAAAACGACTGTACTGCTGAGTTGCCCCAATTAGCGACTCGGCCGTCTTTCCCCAGGCTGCAAGCTGTCACCAGTTCCAGTTCCAGTTCGAAATTATCAGTACCAGTTCCAGTTCCAGCTTCAGCATTAGCTCCAGCTCCAGCTCCAGCTCCATTTTGGTTTTTACAATGCTCATGATCGTCCGCAGGTTGGCAGATTGACGCGAAAGAACACATTGAGCTCAATGAGCGAGGCAAATACCATAAATACCAAATAGATAACCAAACAGGCGATGCCCACTTTGGTGTCCAGCTTGAACTTGTTCATCGAGAATGTTAAATAGAGCAGAAATAGCGTTGACAGCAATGTTATGGCCGAATATTCCAATCCGGCCGAATTAATAGCCACATAATTCTGTCCCGGTTGTATGGGGAAAAATACGGCCTTTATTAGCCACGGCACGCCCAGGCACAATAATATATCAAACGTATTCGATCCAATCGAATTGCATATTCCCATCGATCCGTGACCTGAAAAATATGAAGAAAGCCCGAAAAAAATACAAAAAAACACATCATTATCCAATCTTTTTAAAAGTTGTACTAAACTCACCGCGTTTAGCCACAATTACACTGGATACTGCCTCGGGTACACTTGTGCCGGCGGCCAGAAACGTAATTCCCATTACCGAATCGGGTATCTTAAGTGTATCGCCTAAAACAATAAAAAAAGAACAGCATTAACAGAATAAAAAGAATTACAATTGACATTAAGTACAAAACATTTCAGCTGGATGTTTTTTACATTTTTATTTACGTTTATGCCATGAAATTCATAAAATCTATTTTATAAAGAACAAAGATAAGAATTAACAAAGTACTCAATTTAAAATTCTTTTTTAGATTATCGTTTAATTTAAATCATAAAAATTATGTTTATGCCAAGAGTTTCATGATTTTTTGTTGTTTATACCATGAAATGCATGTATTCAATTTTAATTTTCATAAATATGACTCAGTTTTATTTATAATAACTTGATTTTTAATTATAAAAACTATGTTTATGCCATTAAACTTGCGAATATGAAAAGCAAGCTACAATATTGTAGATCAGAGATTAAAGTAAACAACATCAATAATTGGAATAGGCATTTTAAGCATAATATATGATATGATCCCAAATTTGACCCCCTTGTTTGAATTTCACAAAACGCCAACTTATTGCACATTAAAATTGCCTCAGCAATGTTGTGTGAAAATTTCAGCCTCCTAGGTCTTATGGTTTGGGTTGTGTAATGATCACTCAGTAAGTGAGTCAGGACAAAGAGTTTTATATATATAGATAAACTTGATCAATTTTCTAAATTGAGACATACAGAAATGTAAACCAACAGAAAAACCTATTTAATTTAACTCTATTTAATTTTAGGCTCTTACCAATTATGGTTATCATCCACGCGACCACATAGGATAACGAACCGATCCAGACAATGCACATGATAAAGGTGAGTGGAAAGATTTTGTTGTTCTTGGCCTTTTTACAATCGGGTATCGCGATGCGGAAGAGCAGATGTATGGGCCAAATGATCAGCCAGGTGAACTGGGCAAAGCAACTGGTGCCCTTGGGATATGTCAATAGTGAGTAACCCTCCTGTTCCGGCTGCTCAACAGCAGCAGCTGCTGCCGCAGCCGCAGCCACCGCCGCCAATTGGGATTCGGCATCAGCATTATCCATTATCCAACCAATTGCCGGTGCCGGTGGAGCCGTAGGAACTGTTGAACCAACTCCGACTCCAACTCCGACTCCTCCGATTCCAACTCCTCCGATTCCGACTCCACCAACGCTGGCAGCGGCTTCAATTGCGCCACCGCCACCCAAATCAGCTGTGGTTGTTGTTGTATTTGTGGCCTTGGCCTGGTCATTGTTGAGGCCACCATTTAGCTGGATGCTGGCCATGTTCTGGCAAATGCGATTCTCCACAAGCTCTGTGAAAGTTTAAGCAATTGTTAATTGGAAAGCCACTGGAAGTGTATGTAAAAAGATAACTGGAAGGGGAAATTTGATGATATGGGAAAGGGAAACTTTTACAGGAATTGGAGTGTGAAAATGGAATGGGGAATTGGATTTTTAAGCCACTGGAAGTGTAAGTAAAAAGGTATCTGGAAGGGGAAAGCCACTGGAAGCACAACTGGAAGGGGAAATTTTACTAAGGGGAAGGCAAAATTCTAGGAGAATGTGAAAATGGAATATGGATATAGAATGTGAAACTAGATTTTAAATATTAATTTATAAGTATAACAAGATTTAATTGGAAAGCCACTGGAAGTAAGTGTAAGTAGGAAGATATCTAGAAGGGGAAACTTAAAGATAGGGAAGGGAAACTTGTAGAGGAATTGGAATGTAAAAATAGAATTTGAAAATGGAATGTGAAATTGGATTTTTAAATTTAACAAGTTTTAATTGGAAAGCCCCTGGAAGTGATTGGAACTTGAAGGAAAATTCTGATGATAGGAGGATGGGAAACTTTTAGGGGAATGGGAATGTAAAAATGGAATGTAAATGGTTAAATTAAAAAAAATAAAATAATATGCCAAATGGGCAGTGGATTTGGGACAGGAATAAAAACTGAAATTGGGTACTGGAAATTGGAAATTGAAAACTGGAAAGCTGGAAGTGATGACTGGAAATATGCTTAAGGTCGTATGTCTGCGTGTACCTGGTTCCTTCTCATTGCTGTTCTTTGTGTGTATGCTGCAGTTTGAGGAGCGGCTGCGCGAACGCGCCTGCTTAACGCCACCTGTGTGTGAGAGTTTGTATTTTGTATCTATTTCGTGTGTGTATTTTTGTGTGTGTGTGTGTGTTTCTGTGTGTGTGTGCGCGTATCTGTGTGTCATATCTTTCTAACTTGTGCTGTCTGTATAGCTAAAGTGTTTCCTGCTGCTCAAGATTCAATTACTACGTTTATACGACAGCTCTAATTGTGATAAAGAAATAGTAAAATTAGGTTAGGAAAGTTAGAGAACTGTCGCTGAATGAGAATAACCATCAATGTCAATTTTTCCCATACATTTTCCTTTAAGACATATTTAAAAACTTTAAACTCTCATAACTTTGTCAAAACTTAACCGATTTTCTTACGGAATATCAATTTTATCATCATTTGACCTCTATTTTAATTCCACATAAAAATTGGAAAATTAAATTTTTTCACATTAAATTGTTTTCTCCATATTTTCCCCTTGAAGATTTTTCACAAACTTTATACTGTCATAACTTTGTTAAATGTCAACTGATTTCCCGGCGGAATGTAAATTTTTTCGTAATTTGGCCTCTAATTTGAATCTGCATCAAAATTGGAAAATTAATTTTTTATATTCCTTTCTAAAACTTTAAAGAAACAAGTCTTTCCAATATTCAAAGCTGATGACGGGTATTAATTGTGAAAAGAGCGACGTATAAACGTAGTAATTGTGATCATGTTGGAGTGTAGCTAAAATATGTTTGCTTTCAAAAGAACTCACCTTTGGCGCACTTTTGAAAGGACTTGTCGAAATACATGACCGCCAAGTAGACCGCATAGAGCGATACCAGAATAAGGGCCTCATACCACTCGACCCGCTCGTCGTGCATCACACAGATGAGTATGGCAACTGTGACGCCATATGCAATGCTGTCCCGCGTCAGGGGCCACCAATCCAGCGGTATGGTCTATTTATATACGAGATACGAAAATTGGTTAGTGAAAAAATATTAAATTACTGTATATTAGGGGCATTTCATAGTCCAAACCGTATGACGTAGGAGACTGAAATTTGTACACAATGTAGCTGAGACAATTTTTTCGTAAATTAGATCGGCTTTTTGGAAAATTCGAACTGTAATTGGGTGAAATTCAAAGTCAAAGCTCACACATTTGCTTAATATGAAAAACTTTGTGATTTTTTAAGCTATCCAAGCTTAACTTAACCAAACTCACAGATTGTGTATTTTGTTTTTATCTTAATTTTCATTTTGATATTACTATATAGGAACAATAGGAAATTTGTTGTACATTTTTCAAATATCGAATTGAACATTTTGAAATGGCTAAATAAGGAACACCCTGTATGTACAGTGGGGTACTCACCATGCCAGCACCGATGCCGCAACAGGCGGCCACTGCGAGTATGTTGAACACCGCCGAGCCCACAATGGTCCCGACTCCGATGTCTCCCTCCGTGATGAATGTGCCTATCACATTGACGAACAGCTCCGGCGCCGATGTGGCTGCTGCCATGAATGTTGCACCCGCCACATCGTTGGACATGTTGAGTGCTAAGAAAAATTATATTCATTTCTCCATTAGTTAATGCTGCACAGTGGTACAAAAGTATAGTTTACCTGCACATATTTTCTCAACAGCTGGCACAAAGTACTCATCACATACTACTGCTAATGCTACAAATAAATATAAACTGGCTATAACATGAAGTACAACAGCACCGGACTGTCTTTGCGCCTCCGTGAATAGATCTCTGGGGAAATCATCAATGGCGGGCTGAGTGCAATTTATATCTGTCGAAAATAATCAAAGGTATTCAAATTCAAATTTATATTAAAATTATTTTTATTTTTTATTCATATTTATATTCACATTCATATTCATATTCGTATTCGTATTCATATTCATATTCATATTCATATTCATATTCATATTCATATTCATATTCATATTCATATTCATATTCATATTCATATTCATATTCTTATTCATATTCATATTCATATTCATATTCATATTCATATTCATATTCATATTCATATTCATATTCATATTCATATTCATATTCATATTCATATTCATATTCATATTCATATTCATATTCATATTCATATTCATATTCATATTCATATTCATATTCATATTCATATTCAATCACATTTCACAAAATTTCATTGCCTACTTTAAAGCGTAGAATTAATTTTTTTTTAACTATTTATAAAAGTTTTGAGTTTGACATAAAAAAAATTATAATTTTTTAATTTTTTTAAAAAGAACGTTTTAATTAAAGGTTTTTTAAATAATCCCATATTATATAGTAGTTCCATTTTTTATATGAATTAACACTTTCAGATGTTGAGAATTTTATTTTTGAGTCACAATTTTGTCTTTTGAGAAAATTTGAACTTTATATATAATTTTAATATTGTCACATAGTTAAAACTTAAAAAAAATATATATTTGTATTAACAGAATATATTTAAGAGATATTATTTCTGAGAACAACACGTTTTCGTTTTACATATTTGTAATAAAGTTGTATTAAAGTTTTATTTTTTCAAACAGATTTAAATAAAAAAAGTTATATTAATAATATTGGAATACTTTTTTTTACGATTCCACTTTTGAGGACAATATATTTTTATTATATCTGTGAAATTTTACTTATGTTTCACTTCAGTATAACACTAAATAAAAACGCTCACAAAAAATAATAGGTAATTAAATGTAGACTGAACCAGAGAAAAAGATAGAGGGAACGAGTGTAATCGCATTATGTATGAATAACTTTAATCGCTTGATTGATTAATGAGTTAAATGCAATTTACAGTTCACAGCTCTTTAAATAACAATTAAAAGATCAGCGTTTTGCACTTCACTCATCAACACATCAAGTCATCAACTCTTCACATCTCAACTCATCTCATCTCAATTCATTTAATCTTTTTTTTCTTTTTCTTTTAAACAATTCGAATAATTTATTCATGTAATGTGGTTAATGAATAATTTTACAATGCGCACATTTCATTTTACGTTTTGCACTTTCAAAAAAATTTTTTTGCTTTTTGGAATACAAATCCAAAATTTTTTTATTTGTATTTTTTCGGCTCGTTTTCTTTTCTTTTTGTGTCAGTCTCAAGCGCCGGTAAAGAACTAAACCAACGAAGCAGTAAGAACAACCATAAGACTACAATATAGCTAAGAAAAAAACAACAAAAACAATAAGCGAAGCTCGTTTATTGAAGGGAGGGTTGGATCCGAATCTGGAGTCTGTCGAGTTTTCGAGTCCGATGTCGATGTCGATTCGTGTCCAATTCCGATTCCGATTTCCATTCCGAGTCTTTACTTGATTATCGATCAACTAGACAACGAATATGAGTTGATCTGAATTTCGATTGGCTTGTTACCTATATACATTTATGATATATACATTTTGGGGTCGAGTGTTTGAGAACGGAAATGATAAATACAAGAAAACGCTTTGATCTCGCTGTCGATGTCAACAAATTGAATAAAACTGCAACAGTCTCCCAATTTTGCATCCCCGATTCTCCCCCTTTGCAATCAATAATTAAACGCTGACCCAACACAACACTCAACATAAGAAAACAACAACAACAATAACAATCGATTGTTTAGAACTTGGAGACTGGGGTAAGTCTAGAGTATTATGATACTAGATCATTTAAAGCAGATTTTTTATGAAATTTTTGAAGATTTACCATAGGTTAAGTGAGGTTAGGTTGAGCCGATCGGCCATCTTGGGCTCTATAAGGCCCTACTGACTTACCATAACTTTAAGTCGTATTTTTATCATAGAAACCACTACAAATTTCGCTTAAAAATAAATAGTTTTGACTATATATATTTTAAGGAATTAAATCTATTCCTGTTTCCCATAAGTTTTAGAAAAAAGAACTAAAAATTAACATTTTAAGAAAACAATTGAATAGATTTAAAAAAAAACCTACGAGCTGTTCAAAACTTTGAGTAGAAATATGGGGTAACTTTATGAAAACAAATCGTTTTCAAACATCTGGGTAATAAATCTATCTATTCCAATATTTTATTATCATCTTCATTAGAAATATCAAACTTTAAATGCCAACAGATTTTCAAATTTAAAATATTCAATCTTCTAAAATTATATTTAATTTTTGTAAAAAATGCAAAGATAATAATATTATCATCAAACTATAATCTTATGAACTTTCTACAAGGTAGATTTTTTTAAAAATCTCTATGTATGTTAAACTTATTTTTGAATATATGATATAATAGATTCCATTATTAAATTTAAAATAGAAACAATCGAATTACAAAATTGTATTTTTAGCAACTGTTTCTTTTCTTTTAAGAACCACTCTAAATTGGCAAATTTTCAGCACTCTATATATAGATATATTTGTAAAACATTTGAGGGCAATTTGCATAAATTTCGATAAGCAATTGATGGCAATTTTTGCGTTTTCGAGACAGTTTCCTCCACGCTGTGTCATAGAGATAAAGTATACTAAATAAGTATATGCAACATCAGCAGCTTCATCATAATATTTACGACAAAACAACAATAGGAAGAAGAAGAATAACACTTATAAAAGCAAGATATAAACTGGAAAACAAACCGAAATGTGGCAACTTGGGAACTTGAGGAGGAACTTCGGGGGCAAGTTGTCAGATCGACACATTGCGTGTCGGAGAGTAGACAACAAATACTATAATACTATAATATACAGACAACGCGCCCGGGTTTTTTGACTCCAGTACCCCCCTCCCTCTCGTCTTTACTCTCCAGGGAAAATGAAGACGTCTTCGGGGTCAATTGAACCAAACGCATTTTGTAACCGTCGGCCCGCATAATGCAATAATACTTAATCAGCATTTACATAGTCTCCGATCAGTTTGTGGGTGTGATAGCGGGGAGTGAGAGTGAAGTAAGGGAGGTGAGGGGGAGGGGGTAGGTTAATGATAATAAATTTAACATGGATAACAATCAGCGAAATGTTCAATCACTGTAAATTAAGTTCACTTTAATTGAATAAGAGCCGCATAAACAGATAGATGAAAGCGATCCAACAAACAAACGACCAACTCAAAACTCGACCCTCGAAGTTACAAATTTCTTAGACAATTTAATTAACATTCTA
Organism: Drosophila falleni; assembly: GCA_035045575.1. Classification (NCBI taxonomy): domain Eukaryota; kingdom Metazoa; phylum Arthropoda; class Insecta; order Diptera; family Drosophilidae; genus Drosophila; species Drosophila falleni. The sequence goes on from JAWNOV010000185.1 coordinate 18,082,119, forward strand.
AAGACTTCAAAAAAAAGATATACTAAAGAAAAGAATATCTCGAAAAACTGCTCATAATTTTTTACAAAAATTAAATTATTTTTTTCAGTATTAAATATGATCAAACGAAGTGAAACTTAAATATTATTTTAGCTATTTGTAATTTAGTCAAAATAATTATTATTTTATTATCTGAAGACTTAAAGAAAAATGTTGTTAAGCATCAGGAGAAAGTGCAAAACTACGCTTAAGAAAGTCAAAAATTTCTATTCTATTATTTTTCTAAATAATTGTATAAAACGAGAACATTAAACATTAACATTAAATGTAGGATACCATATATTTTTTTATCGAATTCAAGGGTTCCATAATATCTTTAGACCAACTTTGATCCGTATTGTCATAGTACAATTTAATTATAAACTAAAAGAAATATTTAAAAATTCGATCTACAGATTTTTCGTTTTTTCTTTTACTCAGTTAAGTTAAGACCTTAACTAAATTTTCTATAAGCGGCCCTTAAAGATATTACATATATCAAGTAATTCTAACTGCGTTGTTCAACACTGAAATCGAAAACGTCACTGACAATGTTGTATTCTAAAGCATATTACGTATACGTATCATTGCCGCAATTGACTATTGTTTTACAAGGCACTCACAAAATGGATGGAATGGATATAGTTATAGTCCGATCTCTCTATATATAAATAAGGCATACATATATAAATGTACTGTGTACAATGATAACTTGTGTATGTTAGTTATTTTGTACATAAAGTAAGCAAAATCAACGCGACAATGCGTTTTAATATGACTTTTGTATACCGTTTAAGTAACTTTGAGAGCACCCAAGCTGTGTCTCAGTAGTTTGGACTGCCAATGTGACAATCTCTAAATATATATACATATATGTGTATACATGTGTGTGTGTATCTGTATCCGTATCTGTACATCTGTTATTGTAGTTGTATCTTGCGCAAGTTGCCGTGCACTCAACAATTTAAGATTTATCCAAATTAAACATGTTTCACATAAACGTGATAATCTATGCTTCTATATATTTTTATAATGTCTTTTACACATCAATCTCAACAAATTTACTACAAGTAATTCGATTGGTTTATTTTTCTTGATTTAGTTGTATAGAATATTATTATAATAATAATATATCTTAATCGAAAAATTTATTATAGTTTAATAATGGATTAGTATTATACGGATTCCTTAGTAAAAATGTTTAATCTTTTTTCTAAAACTTTCCTACAATAAAAAGGAAGAGACAATAAAATTTCTTTCTGAACATATCTATAAATATATAAGTCAAGAAACTGTTCTAGAAACTTTCTTATGAAAGAACATAGAAAACCTTTCAAAACTATATGTCTATATATGGACTATCCGACTTTATTAACAAGCTGATCTAATAAAATCTTGCTCTTCTTTTGCCCTAATTGATACATGAGCTTGCAGTTTTGCAGTTGCGTGTTTTGAAATCCGTTTTTTGAGGCTTAATTGATATATTTTTGTTTTGACGGCATTGCTTGAATGCGTTTTAACAAAGCGTTTGCATAACTAGATAAATATATATAAGGTATATAATATATATAGATAAATGTAATCAATAGTTAAACATAGATATAAATATAGTTAGAAAGTTTGGTTACGTTGAAGCACGCAACATTTAATTGAAGCTTTACAGATTTAATTTAAAAATATATATATTATGATTGCATTTAAAAAATTGTTTATTCTTGCGCTTAATTTTCTTTACTGAGTGCAACAACAACAACAAGAATAACAACAACAAATGCAGCGTATGCTTAATCAGATTGCGCATACGCCGCATTGTACGACAAATACAGATACAAATGAAGTCATCTATAAAAATTAAGTTTTCCGCAACAAAAACAAAAAAAAAATATAAGCTAACTAAACAATAGTCACAACAACAACAACAGTTTATTTTTTTCTATTTTGTTGCTTCTTTTTGTTGTTTGTTTCTTTGCTTTTAGTTGGTTTTATTTTTTTATTCTTTTTTTTTGTGCATAGTAAATGTCATTAAGTTTCACTTAATGAGCCAATTTAGACAATTGATCCATATGCTTTAGTTTACGCGACACACACACACACACACATGTACACATATAAATAGATTATGTATGCAAGTGTGTGTGGGTGTGTGTGTGTGTGTGTGTGTGTGTATTTGAGTGTGTGGAATCGAGGGAAAACGCGCAGATACAAAAAAAAGATACATTTCAAACCAACGACGAGATATTTATATATATATAGCTTTATATATACATATCTTGTATAGTACATATATATATATTTATATAATATGTAACATATGACGTCACTGTTTAATACACCCACACACACACACTCTCACACACACACACACACACACAAGACTTGTAATTTGTTTCAATTATTTGACTCGCTTTGATTTTGCCGCATAACAAAAAGGACAAAAAAAAATAATAATTGCTCAAAACTTTTCATAATTTGCAACAAATTAATGAAATTAGAATTAATTAATGCATACAAGTTTTTAAATTAGTTGCTTTATAACACTTTGAGTTTATGTTTTCTTGTTATTTTTTTGATTTGATTTTTTGTTTTTTAATTAATAGTTTATATAGCTTATATATTTTTTTATTAAATGTTTTTTTTGTGATGTAAAAATACATCGAAATCTCAAAAACCGAATTTTTGCGGAAGTGAAATATAGTACTTGAAATCGATAGATTTTTTGACGATCTATCGAGTTGATAAAACTGTTTTTCATTAAAAAACGATCGTAGTAAATGATATACTAGAAAAATAAGTCTTAAAAAAAACATCACGCCATATCGACAACTTGATTTACTCAATAGGTAAAACTTGATTTAAAGTTTGGATTTGCAACACTAATTAAAGCAGTACAGGAAAAATAAGATAAGTTTTGAAATTAAAAAAAAAAAAATGTTTTTGATTTTTTTGCATTATATTGTATGTATTATATACCGATATATCGACAGCTCGATACATTCCGATTTTAACTTTTTTCGATATAAAACTTGATTGAAAGTTTGGATTTAATAATTATTCAGTATCACTAATGAAATTAGTACAGGAAAAATAAGATAAGATTTGAAATTTAAAAAAAAAGTGTTCTTGACTTTTTTAAACTTGATGTATTATATACCGACATATCGACAGCTCGGTACATTTCGGTTTTACATTTTATCGATATAAAACTGGATTCAAAGTTTGTATTAACAACACTACGTTTAGTTAAGTTGATATTATGCATGTTGCTTAGTTGTTTTATAGTTTTTTAGTTAATAGATTTAAGATGTTTGGTATTTAGTAAGTTGTGCCCGTACCCGTAGTGCTGCTAAGACCCCAATAGTCTTCCATTGCTGCACGGTGTTGTAGTGGTGATGGACACTCGTAAACTGCGCTGCGGCCGCTATATGAAACGCAATCTCAATCTCAATCTCGATCTCAATCTCTGTCGCTTCCACTTCAATGGTGTTGATTTGTCCGCTTTGCTTTTGCTTTAGCTTTAGCTTTAGCTTTAGCCTCGGCCTCGGCTTTAGCCGCAGCACACACACACACACGCACACCAACACGTACACGTACACCCACACCCACACACAGACAACGCATGTGTAGTATGTGTGTGTGTGTGTATGAATAAACGCGCGTTATTTTCAATTGTCGTGAAGATCTCTTGCAAGGAGGAGCAAGGAGAGCAAGAAGAAGGGGCGAATCACAACGGTGTTTGGGGGAGGCAGGCAATTTAAAGCACAAGGCGCGGCGTCGTACACACCCACACACACAGGCAGAGAGTGTGTGTGTGTGTCTCACTTAATGCATTTCGCGTTGTCGCGTCTCACGAAGCAGCAGATCAAGACACACACACAGTGCAAAGCAAATGCCAAAAGGCAAAGGCATAAATCAAGGGGCAATCATAAAATTCCTCTCACTGCTCACTGCGCTCTCTCTTCGTCTGTCTCTTCTTCGCCTGTGTTGCTGCTGCTCCTTCCTCGCTGCCTAAATCTTATGCTCTTGAGCCTGTGTGTATAGTATTGCTAGCTCGCTCTCGCGCGCTCGCCTCGTGCCAGTCACGTACTCTCCTCACTTAAGCTTGTCACTTCTGCAGGTATTTGTACATACATATATATGTCTGTGTTTTCTCTTTTGCTCTCACACACAATAACAAAAAAAAAGAAACAAAAATAACAATAACAATAACAATAGGCAAAATGCGATTGCCTTTTTCACATTTCTTTAAGCTAGCTTATGCATATGCATGTATGTGTGTGTGTTTGTGCACACAATATGTTTGCATGTATTTTGTAGTCTAGGCTTTGATTTGGTTTTTGTTTTTGCATTTGCGTTTGGCGTTTGTTTTTGGCTTTTTTGTTTTGCTTTTGGCTTTTGGTTTTGGATTTGGCTTTGGCTTATTTTTTTCTATATATTGTCTTGATGCCGCCGACGTTGACGTTAAACTGATTCGATGTTTCGGATAGCGCTTTAGTCGAAACTGAGCATCGAATTTTTTTGCCGAGCTTGATTTTTTTTTTCAATAGAGCATCAGTCGTTGCCGTGTTCTGTTGTATGCACATACATACATACAAACATACACTACACTACACTGTTCATACATACATACATTTAAATCTGTACACTGCTTATATACAGTTTAACTAACTATAGACCATTTACTAGTCACTCACGCACACACTCACAATCGCGAATTGCATGCTGACCACACGCACACACACACGCACACCCATCTGTATCTGTGTGTATAAACCCGCATCATTGTTGTTGTTGTTGTTGTTGTCGTCGGACAGTCTCCAGTTTCCTCACATCGAGTGAGCAATCATTTTTGCACCCAGCACTACAAAAGTTCAAAGGGTATCTTAAGTTCATCAAGAGCGAAGATGACAACTTCGATCCCATAAAGCAAGGATTAAGACCGTTATCGAAACCGGAACCTATAACTTTGATTCTGAAACCATTTCATTTTTTTATAAAAGATCGTGGGAAATTTAACAAAAACTTGGACTTGTAATGTGGTCTGACCAACTTCAAACTGTCATAACTTGATCAAAAGAGAACCGATTTTCAAGTGGGTTGTCATTTTATGCATGGTTTGGCCTCGTTATTGATTCTGCATTTAAATTTTTATCATCTAGAAAATTTGATATATTTTCGATTCTAAGCCATCTATCATCCAATTTTCCATACATACCCCTTGACATTTTTTCGAAAACTTTGATTTCCCATAACTTTATCAAAACTTGACCGATTTTCAAGCGGAATGTCGTTTTGATCATGATTTGGCCTCAAAATTGATTCTGCAATTAAAAATTTTATATATATTATATATTTTCGATTCTAAGCCTTCTATCATCCAATTTCCCATACATACCCCTTGAAATTTTTTCGAAAACTTTGATCTCTCATAACTTTATCAAAACTTGACCGATTTTCAAGCGGAATGTCATTTTGATCAAGATATGGCCTCTAAATTCTTTCTTTATTGTTGTTAGTTAAATATATAAAAAAGAATGGAACTTCGTTTATTTTCTATTGCCATTTACAATTCCCTCTAGTACACAGAATAAGTACAGAGTCTCTCACAACCGGGCTTGCTTCATTGTAGGTAACGGTTACTTCTACTAGTTTTTACATCCACCATCCACGATCCAATACGATTCGCCAAAGGTCATGTCATGGTACAGCGACTAACTAATTATGTTCTATAATACAAACAGCTCGTGCCATCAAAGAAAGTCCGCTTGGGCTTGGCTCCAGCAACAACAACAACAGTTTTCATTATATTATATATACAGACCTATATGTACATACTATAGCCTACTTATAATGGTGCCACAACTAACCTAATAATAAGTTTAATTAACCTACTTTATTCAACATTTATTGCTTGATTTTTTTCCTGCTTCCACGCCCTAAACAATAAAATTGTAAGTTTACTTCATTAACATTATATAAAATAATATAGATTCAATAATATGTTCAAATTCAACATATTTTCGAAATCGATCATTTTGATACTTTGTCCAAAAAAAAGTAAATTTTAAAAGTTTCGAAACTTTCAACCCAAGGAAGAAAAAATAAAAGTTTAGATTCTAGAAAAATTTAAAATATATAGTACAAACCCTCCCTGAAAACTTTAGATGAAAATTCAATTTATTGAAGACAAATCAGCGTCATAAAATTAATGTTTGAGATCATTTACATTGGATATGGCAGCTCTACAATCTTAAAATGTTTAGGGGAAACGTGCCCAAATATATGTTTGTTATCTCATCTAATATCATCTCATCTGATTAGCTTGATTATTGTGTTTCCCATTCATTAGTTTTTCATTCATCTTATCAGAGTCTCGGATGTGTTTTTTCACATTCACATCTGTTGCTAGCTGAGGGGTAAAAACAACATATTCAGTCAGCTCTATAAATGGAATTGGAGCAAGTAAGAATTTTCGACTTTCAGATACCCGGTATTCAATATAAATATGTATACATTAATTAATGTTGTAATAAAATTTACTGCATACATTTGGGCGTTGTCAATGTTAAGCTCGAATTAAAAAAGCCATAACTTTAGATATATATACACGAATTTAATGAAATTAAGTGAAGTTTTTTTAAAAATATAATGGAACGTTTATACCTAAAAATTAACTTTCTGTCTTAAGTTTTTCTGGAGTTTTTTGCAATTTTTATGAGGGGTAAGGAGTGAGGTAACATAAAAAAATTATACTTTTATGTTTTTAAATATATTATACATATATTACATTGCAACGAATACAATATACCCTACTAATCAACGATAAACGGGTATAAATAGTTTACTTAACAGACTCCGTTGGAAAACATGGTTGATTTGCAACATAGTACTTATACAAATATATACATACATGATACATTAAAGTTGATATCAAACAGAAATCTAAGAAACATGACAAAGAGACGTGACGTCTCATATAAAAGGGCTTATCTCTATGCATATTTGCCAGGTGATAAACTACTAGACATGCGACTTACATACACACATCTAAATTGTGTATTTATCAAGTTAGATGAATCTGAAGCCCCCGATATATGTCCCACATGTCTGACCTGTGTCCATCTAATTCAATTGGAACGTTTCTAATTAGGCACGAAAATGAAATACGAGTAGTTGGATGAATGCTAAATGAATGCTACAATAACAACAACAAATAAGAATCGTCGAACCAGTTAATAATGTTATATCAGATTTGTATTTAGCCCAGTTCCACATTCTATTATAGCATTCAATTTAATAGGCTTTTAATTAGACACGCATTGTAATTACAATTGATTGCTCGATACTAGAAATTTCTTATCGTTTACTTTAAGGTACTATTTTTCCAAAATTTCAGCTATCCAACTTAAGAGTTTTTTAAGTAAACCATCCAAATATTTTGAATAAAGATTTTCGGTTACTTAAAGTCTTTGTATATCGGTTTTGAAACCGTTACCAAATTTTTAAAATTGATTTAAAAAAATATCTATCTAATTAAACGATAATTATACCCAAAAAAATATAATTAATTAGATTAGATTAGTTACGATTTTAATGCCTATTTAATCCTTATTTTCCATAGTCTATTACTTCCAACATTAGTAAAATTCCTGTCTGAATTTTGTGTCTTTTAACGGTCATTTAAAGAATTTTTAGAATATGTTAATAATAAAAGATATACGAGGAAATGCCTGAATTTCCAGTCAACTTTCCCTTAGTAAAAATTTCAGAACTAAAGCCTCAATCAAAGGCTTATCACCAACAAGGTGACAAAATATTTTTCGATTATCACTAAAATTATAGTTGTTTTTTTTAATCTTTCACACTTGATCCCATTTAATCTTAAACAGCTTTTTGTCGCTTAGATTGATTGAAACCATTTTTTTCTTTTTTTTGTTTGTATTTAATGTAAGGTATCAACGAGGGTGCATATATATGGATTATCAAGTTGCCAGTTGCTGTTTAACTTTAACAATTAAAACTAGAAATTTTCTCTCTTACACACTCACACACACACACACACTCGCACATACACACAGGCGCAAATGCTGCTTATATACACATAACAAAAGTATATAAATCATTTTTATATAACCCACTTAAGTTAAGATAGCAATAGTTATTGATAGGTAGCATTAAAAAACTGTCTAAAAAATCAAAAAAACAAAACAAGAGTGTTATGTGAATTGGAAATAAGAGCATCATAATGAATTTAAACAATATAAAAAGAGGAAATAGCAGCAGTAAGATAACACTATATTGTATATAGATGTAGGTATAGTTGGTAATCAGTTAGGCATGCCAACGCCCTGTTGAAAGCTGAGTGTCTCCTGTTGCTTTTTAACCTCATCCTGCATTTCCAGTGCCAGTTTCTTATATTTTTCCGCCTCCTTCTCATTCTTCTCGATGCCATCGCCGCGGGCATACATCTGACTTAGATTTGCACACGCATACATATTACGCAGCTCGCATGCCTTGTAGGCAAATTGAAATGCCTTCTTCATGTCCTTCAGCACAATGTAGTCGTTATCCTTGCCGGCTGTCTTCACTGCTGGCGTCATGCTGCCACTGCCACTGTTAGTTCCACTTCCACTGCCACCGCCAATTGTCACATCATCCGGCTTCTTTTGGACGCCCGAAATGTGCATGCCCGACAAATAGAAGCAGGCGGTGGCATTATTCATGTCACAGCTCTTTGTCAGGAATTGCAGACCCTGAAAAAAAATAAATTATCATTAAAAAATGTATATTATTGTTTATAGTGTAAAGATATCTTTGTGAAGCATATTTTTAATAGTAAAACGCTTTTCAACGGATGTTGAAGACCCATAAAGTGAATATATCCTTTATCAGTATGATCAACGGTGTTATTTTACGTGTTTCTATATTTTTCTGTTGCTAACTAGTTTCTCCGAATTAAAGTTGCGTCTTTTTGCTGCAGGCATTATAAATGAGCAGTCAAAAATCAAGGCTTAAAATAAAAAATACTTGGATATTTCTTCGATTATCGTAGCCAAACTTAAAAAATATGTGTCTGATAATGTCTTATACATACTGACTAAATTTAGGTAATATCACAATACAATATTTTATAGCTGCCAAAGTAACAAGTGATACAAAATTAACCATTAGTATGAACAACTTTGATATTTCTTAAGTTATCCCAACCAAACTTACAAATTGTGTGCCTAATCGTGTCATATGCAATCTGTCTAAATTTGGTTTTAGGTCGGACAAATATATCTTATAGCTGTCATACTAGTAAGCGGTAAAAAATTAACCTTCACTATGAAAAACTTTGTTGTTTTTTTAATTATCTTAGCCAAACTTACAAGATTTATAATTGATCGTATCTTACACAGTCTGACCAATTTTGGTGAATATCAGAGTACTATATCTGATAGCTGCCAAAGGAACAATCAGTTAGAAATTAACCTTTAGTATGAACAACTCTTTTGTTTCTTAAGTTATCTCAATGAAATTTACACAGTAATTGTCTGATTATGTCCTATACATATTAACTAAATTTAGTTAAAGTCTGACTGCAATATTATATATTTGTCATAGGATCTATCAGTAGAAAACCTAATTTTTTGGCATGCAAATCTTATATGTTTTACAAGATATTTTGAGTTATTGTGGTTCGCAAGGGTATCCAGTCTTCGGCGGTCATAAGCAAACGTTGCTGGCGTGTTGTCTGTCGGTCGGTCAGTCAGTCGGTCGGACACACTCACCTTGGGCACATTTCGGTCAATCTCTTTGGGCATTGAGCGCGAAACGAGCAACAGGCCGGAATGCAGGCAAGCATCCGAATCGTTTAGATTGCAGCCCTTCTCATAGTATTGATAGGCGACACGGGGTTCCCCCTTGCTGCCACTTTTGCCCTTGCCCAGGAAACTATAGTTGCCATATTTGTAGCAGGATTTTGCATAACCATAATCGTCACATGTCGATTTATATACTTTGGATGCCTTTTCAAAGTCCTTCTTGATGCCCTCCAGATAATCGCCAAGCAGATGACATACTGTAAAATTAATACATATATATTTATTCCATTTATTTGATTGTTTTTTGTTGTGGCACTGATTATGTTATGTTTTGTAATTACGATACACAGAAACCTAGGTTAGGCTGTTGTTTTTGTTGTTGCTGTTGCTGGTGCAATCGCACAGACCGCCTGTTGTTGTTGTTGTTGCTATTTACCTTCCGGTTTCTTTTCCGAATAGCAGCCAAAACGATATTCAACGCCCAATTTCTCCACGTACTCCTTTACGTCGGACTCTTTTTTTAAGTCATAGGCCATTGTGTTTTTTTTTTATATTTGAAATGAATAAACAACAACTAGAATTGTCTATTTGCCTCTCTGGATGTTATGTTGCCGTTGCTTTTGTTGTTGTTGTTTTTGTTGTTGCCAGCTGCTAGTGATGCAAAAACAAAGCGCTACTATCGATACTATCGAGCTGCCATCATTAATTTATAAAAATTACTTAATATACATTTGATTTGCTTATTTGAGTGTTTTGCTGTTCTTGCTGATTAAATGAATAAATTTGTGTTGTATAAAAATGCTGTTTTGTTCATTCAGCAATTTTAAGCGATGTATTTAAGCTATCGAGGTATTTAAAGCAGCACTAATCATCGTGCTGTTAGTGCTGTGAACAAGCAGTGTTGCAAAATACACAACAGTCAGGTGTTGCAGTTATCGATAAGTTGGCGGCAATATTTTAATTATAAACAATGCGCCAGTGTATAATTTGTAATATTACTGATAAATATGAAGATGAGGAGGATATTTTGATATTCGGCGATTGGATGACCAAACAAAATGTTACGGCGCACTACTATTGCCTGGTAAGTAGTTGTGATTAATAAGAATTTTGTTGGATATATTTTGTGGCAATTGCAGTTGCTCTCAACAAACTTGCCACAACGCGGCGTCGACGCCAGTGGCATTCTTGGATTTCTGCTGCGCGACATACGCCAGGAGGCACAAGCAGCACAAAAGCGTGATTGTAAATTTTGTTATAAAAAAGGCGCCAGTGTTTTTTGTTGCAAATGTCGCATTGTTTTCCATGTTGGCTGCGCTGCGGAGAATCAATGCGTCAGTTATTTCACCGATGAATTCCTGAGTTACTGTGAGGAGTGTGCTCCACAGAATGATTATCAGCGTCAACTTGTGGAGAATCCTCCAGTGAACAAACAATGCGACATTTGTTTTCGTGACATCAAGTTCTTTACGCTCACACAGGTGACATATGGAGATTGTTGCAGGCAGGGATTTGCCCATAGGATCTGCATGCGACGCTATGCCATTGCTTCTGGTTACTATTTGAGGTGTCTGTGGTGCCGGGACAAAAGGTTCCATGACAGCATCAAGCTGCAGTCGGTCTTTGTGCCGGATCGTGATGCCAGCTGGGAGCGACAAGCGAATGCGTACAGTGAACTCCACAATCGTCGCTTGCGCTGCGATCAGAGCGTTTGTCTGTGTCCCAGTGGAAGGGATTTCAGCCGGAATAGCTGGCTCATCGAGCTGTGCAAGCTGTGTGCCGCCGAGGGAGCGCATTTAAAGTGTCTGGCGGGCACCATGAGATTGCCCAAAACCCAGCTCGAATTCAAGTGCGAATTCTGCACGGAGGTGGAGCTAAAGCAACAGCAACAACTGGAGCATAGTCTAAATAAATCCAATAAACACATTGATGCCTCATTTTATGTAAACAAAAAATCAGCGGATGTCTCAATGCAACTGGTTGATGATAATTCTCCGGCGCTATCTGAAGAGGATAGTGCAACCACAGGGAATATAACTGTGGTACCAATAACTGGTAACGCTGCTGATTCCGTAATTAAGCTGCCGGATACGCAATCTTTGGATATACTGGAAACATTAACGCCACCGCTGTTGCTTTGTAAGTCTGGCACCTACGAGGGACACTTCTATCTGGTGGTTTACGAGTATAAGGATCAGGAACCAGAACCTCTGATCGGACAATGCACGCTACGCTTTAAACTGGACGATCCACGCATTCAGGATAAGTCCGAGGAGGCGCTTCTACAATTAAAGGCAACCGTAGATGATGTTTGGTTTCGCGATTTAAATCGCGGCATTTACGACGAAGTCGATCAATTAGCTGCCCAATTGAAACACTCATAAGACCATAAAAATTCAGACGAGAGTGTCCATCGACAACATATTGTATTGAATATTATTATGTTTTGTTTTTATTAATTTATTAAGTTAAGTTTATAATATTTATGTTTATGATAAGAAGCAACAATTGACTTAAGCTGAAATCTTTCGAATTGGATATTTAAATTTGTTAAACATTGACTATTATATTGAATTAACATTAACTCTTATATATAAATATATAAGAATCAACAGTTGAATTGATTAAAAATAAATTTTTATTTTAAAACTTGGATTCAGATAAAAAAAGTATGTGTTGAAATGATCTCAAGTTTTCACTTTTAATTCACTAAATCCGCAGTCTGAACAACTTCAAACTGTCATAACTTGATAAAAACTGAACCGATTTTCAAGCGAAATGTCATTTTGAGCATAATTTGGACTCTTAATTCATTCTGCATTCAAATTTTGTTAATTTAGAGAATTTATTTATTTTCGACCAAAATTCGATTTTGATGGTAAGGGGGGACCCTTAGAAATTTTGAAAATTCAAAATTTTAAATCTCAAGTTTACACTTTTAATCAACTCCTTATATCGTAATTAGTATAAAACAACACTTAAAACTTGATTCTGAGACCTTTCATTTTTTGGTAAGAAATCATGTGAAATTTAACAAAAATTTTGACTTGTAAAGTTGTTAGATCCAAAGTCTGACCAACTTCAAACAGTCATAACTTCATCAAAACTGAACCGATTTCCAAGCGGATTGTCATTTTGATCATGATTTCGCCTCTTAATTGATTCTGCATTTAAATTTTTATGATCTAGAAAATTTTATATATTTTCGATTCTAAGCCATGTATCATCTAATTTTCCATACATACCCCTTGACATTTTTTCGCAAACTTTGATCTCTCATAACTTTATTAAAACTCAACCGATTTTCAAGCGGAATATCATTTTGATCATGATTTGGCCTCTAAATTAATTCTGCATTTAAATTTTTATCATCTAAAAAATTTGATATATTTTCAATTCTAAGCCATCTAATCTATCTAAGAGAGAAAACGTGTGAAAATTCTTTTTAAGAACAAAATCAACAAAAAATATTTTATTTAATAATTTATGCATTTGAAAAATTCTAATTCTTAAGATGACTGCGCCTTGTTGCGGTAGTCAAAGAGCTTGGGTATCACATCGCCGCACTTGGCCGAGATCTTGATGTCCGCCAAGTGATCGGCACGCGTCTCTCCAATGTTGACGATGGCCACTGGCAGCTTAAGATCTCTGGTCTGCAGCACAATGCGATAGCCGGAGAAGACGAGAAGACTGGAGCCGAGAACCAAGAGGCCATCGCTGTTGTAGACCATGCCGGCAATCGTGTCCAGTCGTTGTCTGGGCACATTATCGCCAAAAAAGACAATTTCCGGCTTGAGATCACCGCCACAGCTCGGACAAGTGGGTATTATAAAATTGTCAATATATTCTAAGGGGATTTCCACATCACCATCGGGACGTATCATGTCCGGAGCATCCTTAAACGCCGGATTCACTGAGCTGAGTATGCTCTGGAACTCATGACGATCAATGCGATAATCGCACTTCAAACACTTGACCACATAACCGCTGCCATGCAGTTCAATCACTCCCTTGGATCCGGCTTTCGTATGCAGTCGATCCACGTTCTGGGTGACCACCGATTGAACCCGTGCCTCACGTTCGAATCTCGCCAGTGCATGATGTGTGGCATTTGGCTGAGTGCTCGAGAAATTTGGCCAACCGACAAAGTTGCGGGCCCAATAACGCTTCCTCACATTGATGGACTTGAGGAACTCCATGTGCTGGATGGGCTTGTGGTTGGTGCGGGCATAGAGACCAACTCCCGCGGACCGATAGTCGGGTATGCCTGCAAGCAATGGGGTATTAATGAAATGACTGTAACATCGATTTGTATTCAGATATTGTAACCCAGATCAATTATATCAAACTATATTCTGTCAAAATTTCAAGCTCGTACGACTTATTGTTTCGACTGCATAATGATCAGTTAGTCAGTCAGGTCAAAGAGTTTGACTCACTGTACATATTCACCTGATTCTGTTGAGATGCCAGCACCAGTGAGTACCAAAATATTTGGTTTTGATAGCAGAAAATCCTCTAAACGCTTTATATCATCCTCCAGCACTGGCTTGTGCTGTGGCACATATTGTTGCCTCATGACGCTGCGGCAACGAAGCGCGCCTCCCAGCCGCATTGTATAATTATTTGTTGATAAGGTTTCAAATCAAAACAAACTCGAATGTGATCGCTCCTAGAGAATACACAATAAGTAGGGGTAAACTGCCACCATTAGTTTAAGCAGCGTACTTAAGTGTATTTATATAAATTTTTGACTAAATAATATTATTTTCTATGAGTACTTTAGTTTTTATAACATATTTTATAATATTATGAGAAAACTGTTTGGCAATAATCAGCTGTTCATATTTCCTGCATTTTCCAACACTTGCAAGTATCGTGCAATTGGCAACTCACGATGTATCGATGTTTAAATTGAATGACTGCATTGAAAATATTATCGCACGTTGTACGATAAGGACAGCGCTTTCTCATCTCTATGTAGCAGCGGTCGCAGTGGTGAAAATTTGAGAATAGCAACCTTTTTTTCCGTGTAGTTTGTTAATTGCATATGTATGTTAAAAATCGCATTCTAAGCACAAATCAAGAGACGGCCAAGTTAATACGAATGCGGTGTGCTTAAACGCGCACGCTCTGTTTAAAAGAGACGCGATCGTATATACATTATTTAGACCACACAAAATATCGTACACGATTCACATTCACACTTATAAACGTGTGTGCGTGCATTGTGTGTGCGTGTGTGTGTGTAAGAGACTGTGCATGTGCCTATGTGTATGTGTGTGTGTCGGCTTTAATTTGCACGCACGCCAACAACAAATATACAACATACTAGTATTTAACAAGGCAAAACAACAACAATATATATTTATATATATATATAAAAGGGAACAACAACAAAAATGTCATATCCACCGCGTGCACCGATGCCGCCATATATGAATGCATCGATGCCACCGTCGATACCACCGCCGCATGTAAGTACTCGAAATATTATAGTCAAACATGCCAAACATGTCAATATCTGTTATATATATGTGTTATATTTATGTTATTTAGCTGATGCAGCAGATGGGCAATCCCCCGCCCCGCACTTACCGCAACTCGGCCACGATCAGTTCACAGCCCACAGTCTATCATCGACCGCCGGAACCACAGCCTCAATTCCGTGGTCCTGTTATCACCGTATTCGTTGGTAATATCAGCGAACGTGTTCCGGAATCGCTGCTCAAGCGTATTTTGGCCACCTGCGGTGTTGTCATTAACTGGAAACGCGTCTCCACATTCGGATTCTGTGAATTCGAGTAAGCATCCACCTTCGATTATACCCTGTACCTTAACAATTACAAAGGGTCCATTTAATTTGAATTATTGCCCTTTAACTAGTTGTTATATATAATTAAGCATTCAGTTGTTGTCTATAATTGACTGTTGATTTGCTATAATTACTAAATTATTGTATACAATTATTTGTTACATTAATATGTATAATTAATTGATAATATGTTATATATAACTCTTAAATTGTTATATATAATTGGTAAATTATTAAATATTAATAATTTGTTGTATTATTAATATAGATATTTACAGATATTATAGATTTTAATTTGTTATATATAATTGATTGTTGTATTATCATATGTAATTGCTCAATTGTTATATATAATTAATTGCTGAATTGTATATAATCATTTGTTAAATTGTTATAGATATAATTTGTACATTAATATGTATCATTAATTGTAGAATTTTTATTTATAATGCATTGTTGCATATATTTGTAATTAATTGTTGAATTTTAATATCTATATTATTAATTATTGAATTTATTTGTAGTCAATTATTTATTTCTGTTAACTTAATTAATTATTGAATTTACTTGTAATCAATTATTTAATTCTGTTATCTTAAATTATTATAGAATTAACTTGTAGTTAATTATTGAATTCTGTAATTTATATTTGATTAATATTTGTAAATTAAATAATTACAGTGGTCCCATTGCGGCGATGCGAGCTGTGCGTCTGCTGAGCGAACTGGAGATCGATGGCAAGACACTGTTGGCCAAGGTGGATGCCAAGAACAAAGTGCTGATCGAGGATTACAAGGAGAAGGAGTGCAAGAATGGCGAGGCCGGACACAATGCGATGGATGAGAAGACTGAGGATGAGTATGCCACGAGTCAGATGCACGATCTGCTCGAGGAGCACAAGCATGAATTCGAGGGATTCGATGGGAGCAATCGGGGAGACATCTATGGCGGCAGCGGCAGCACCAATCGCAACAAGAAGACGCGACGTGGCGAGGATGACCTCAAGATTAAGTCGTTAAACGACAATGCACTCGAGGAGGAGAAACGTAATCTGATCAGCAGTGAGATTGGCAAGTTTCGGAAGCGTGCCGAGGCCGATGAACATCGCAAGGAGCTGGAGAAGGAGAAGGAAAAGGAGAAACAGCTGGCCAGCAAGGAGAAGGAGAAGGAGCGCGAACGTGATCGCGAGCGTAAAAAGCAGCGGGAAAGCGAACGGAAAACCAGCAACAGTAGCAGTGGAGGAGGCGGAGGAGGAGGAAGTGGAGGAACGGGAGCAGTTAAAACCAATGCCAACAACAGCAACGAAGTGGAGGAAATTGTGGAGATCAGTGACAACAAGGAGCCAGCGAGCAGCAAGGAGTCAAGCAGTCGCAGTCGCAAAGAGTCCATTGTCACCATTGATGAGTCGCCAGTGCGCAAGGACCACAAGGATCGAGGTGGTGGCGGAGGAGGAGGCAGCGGAGGTGGCAGCGATGCCAAGGACAGCCGACGTCGCCGCTCCAAATCACGCACCAAGGAGCGCGAACGGGATCGTGATCGCGAGCGTGAACGTGAACGGGAGCGTGAACGTGAAATGCGTGAACTCCGGGAACGTGAAATGCGTGAACTACGTGACAAGGAACGTGAACGGGAGCGGGAGCGTGAACGCGAACGTGAGCGTGACCGTGAACGTGAGCGGGAACGCGAACGGGAGCGTGAACGGGAACGGGAACGCATGGAGATGCGTGAACGCGACAGGGATCGAGAGCGGGAGCGGGAACGCGATGAAAAGTCCATTAAACCGATGAGAGATGCTCGCCGGGAGAAGGAAATGGAGGAGGAGATGCGGGAGCGCAAGAAGGCGGAGAAGAAGGCACGCGAAAAGGAGGCCGCCTATCAGGAGCGACTCACCAATTGGGAGATACGCGAGAAGCGCAAGTCCAAGGAGAATGAGAAGGTAAATAGAGAAGAGAGAGAGAGAGAGAGAGAGAGAGTAAAGCGTGGAGAGTTTCAAGTCGAGATTAATCGAAATCTTTGATCTCTTATAACTTTATTAAAAATGAACCGATTTTCAAGCGGAATGTCAATTTGATCATGATTTGGCCTCCAAATTGATTCTGCATTTAAATTTTTATCATCTAGAAAATTTGATATATTTTCGATTCTAAGCCATAAATCATCCAATTTTCCATACATACCCCTTGACATTTTTTCGAAATCTTTGATCTCTCATAACTTCATCAAAAATTAACCGATTTTCAAGCGGAATGTCATTTTGATCATGGTTTGGCATTTTAATTCATTCTGCATTTAAATTTTTACTATCTAGAAAATTTCATAATTTTTCAATACTAAGCCATCAATCATCCAATTTTCCATACATACCCCTTGACATTTTTTCGAAAACTTTGATCTCTCATAACTTTATCAAAACTGAACCGATTTTCAAGCGGAATGTCATTTTGTTCATGATTTGGACTCTAAATTAATTCTGCATTCAAATATTTTTAAATATGTTAATTCGATTGTTATCGATTCATAAGGTGTGAGGGAGAGAGAGAGAAAAGAAAGGCAGACTTTCGCATTGCGTTTATCGATTAACTGATCGATATATTAACATTTACATTTGTAACTTGCAGTATCGCCTCAAGGAGATGATGCGCCAGGAGGAGCGTGAAAAGGACGCCAAACGGCTGAAGGAATTCGTCGAGGATTACGATGATGAACGTGACGATGCCCTGTACTATCGAGGACGGGAGCTGCAACAACGTTTGGCGGAGCGTGTCCGAGAAGCGGACGCCGATTCCAAGGATCGCGAAAAGGAAGCCGACGAATTGGCCGAGCTGAAGAATAAAATCTTTAGTGGTGAATTTGAGAATCCCTCGCAAGAATTCGAGAAAGCCAGACGCGAAATCGAGAAGCTCTACGAGCCGAGAATACTGATCAATGTGAATCAGGAGGCGCAGCGACGCGAACTGGAACAACACCAGCAACAACAACAGCAACAGGATCGTCGCAAGCATCAAATGAGCGACGCGTATGATACCCTGGAAATTGTAGCCGGTGCAGTGGGTACGCATAATAAGGCGCCACCCTCGGAGGATTCGATATCGACCAATGATGATCGCGCCTCGATGGCGGATACGGCGTCCAATGCCAGCGGTTATTCGCATCTCAAGAACAGCAACAACAACAACATCAGCAACAACAACAATCAGTCCGGCGATAGTGTTAGTCGACAGAATAGCGAATCGAGAGATTCACTATCCAACATTCACACACCCACAATGAATGCCATGATGATGATGGACAATCACAATAATGATCATTTGGGTGCTGCTTCCGTCTCTGCCTCTGCCTCTGCCTGCGCTGCTGCCTCTGCCTCTGCCACGCCTCCAATGAGCATGCCCCTCATCTCCCTCACGCTGGGCAACAATCTCAAGAAGAAGAAAATCGAGGCAACGGGCGTCTTTGTCAACGACGACGATAACGATGAGAATATCAATCCCAAGAAGCGCAAACTTGTGCCGTTAGGTAAGTGATATTCCCCCCAATTTCCTAGTTCCTTAATTCCCAGCACTAGCAAAAACCATCAGTTAGAGCAGGACAACAGTACTACTCCTTGAACAGCTGAGAGTGCTTGTTACACGAGAGAGAGGAAGAGAGCGCTGCAGCTTACAAAAATAACATTTAAATAGGGGGCTCCGCCAGCTGCTCGCTTCGCTCGCAGTGCAACAGTCAAGCATACTCGACTAACGGAGATCCTGTACTTACTATAGCAATAGCGGTTAGGATGTATAAGACCAACTTAAATGAATATTCTGTAAGTTTGGAAAAGATGTCTCAGAAGATCAAAAAAGGATTTTATACTAAAACATGATTTTCAACCGATCGTTCAGAAAAAATTGAAAAATTGTCAATTTTAAGATGTATCCACCAAGAAAACATAGTTCTAAAATTAATTCCAGATCACCGCTTTTTAAGTTAAGAAATCATTTTTAACATGTTATTATAGCATATCTTTAGATTTATTGGTCTTTTTTTTTAAGTATGGGGTGTAAAAATACCAAGGCTTACTTAACAGGTGTATATTTATTTATTTTTTAACAAATTCGCTTAACATTTGGGTTTTATTTTCTTAACAGATTACGATGACAACTTGAGTAACAGCACCACATCGGTGAGTGCAGCTCAGACGGTTGCGGAGCGTCAGAGTTCGGCTGTATCGGCGGCGACCGCTGCTGCCGCTGCCGTTAGCCAAAAGATCGCAAATGCGAGTGGAAGCGGAAGCGGAAATGGTTCCGGTTCAACGTCAAGTGGTTCCAATGGCAGCGGGAGCAAGCAGGGGAACAGCAGCAGCAAACATGGCGCTGGCAGCAGCAGCAACAACAGCAGCAGCAACAACAGCAACAACAACAGCAGCAACAACAACAGTAGCAACAACAATAGCAACAAACAGCACGGTAAGAATGATGCAGCTGCATCTGCGGGCAGCGCAGATGCTGCGGCGACAAACACCAAAAAGGATGAGAATGGTGCAAAGGTGCATGATGAAAAACGCCGCCATATAAAAAGCATTATTGACAGGATACCCACACAAAAGGAGGAGCTATTTAATTATAAACTTGACCGCAACGAGATTGACAGCGGTCTAATGGAACGCAAAATACGTCCATGGATCAATAAGAAAATCATTGAATATATCGGTGAACCGGAGCCAACCTTAGTCGACTTTATCTGCTCCAAAGTATTGGCCGGCAGTCCGCCTCAAAGCATACTGGACGATGTGCAAATGGTAAATTATTTTAAATTCAAAAACCCTACAAAAAAAACCGATTAACTACGATAACAATTAACATTACATCATTTATCGATAGGTGCTCGATGAGGAGGCTGAGGTGTTTGTGGTGAAAATGTGGCGCCTGCTTATCTATGAACTGGATGCTAAAAAGAGTGGCATCGCTGGCAAATAGAGATGGCCGTAACCGTAACCAGTGACCAACTAGCCAAGTTATCGATCGATCATTGTGGCCTTGGCAGAGACGTTGCTATACTTTAAGTTACATTTGTAATGCCTAGACTCTATTAAAAATTATCAAAACAACGCTATATGATTAAAGTGTACATAATAGGGCGTTTTATGCCAGCAATTGTGTCCCTTCGAAAAAATCAATCACTTTCTGTTTTTTTTAAGCGATAACGATAAATTCAAACAAAAATGCATCGATAATGTAAATACACACACTCACAATCAGCACTCAAAATTCACAATAAGAACAAAAAAAAAAACAATGAATTAACTGTACTCGTGTGCTCCATTGTACATTTCCAATTTCCTATGTTTTTCTTTTCTCTCTTTCGCGCTAACAGAACAAAATTTATTATTGAATGTATAACTAATTTTTTTTGTATGAAATTAAACGGAAAGAGATCATGACTTGAAAGCAGTAATGTCTTCATAATAAATAATTAAATGAAAATCTACAAAAACCAATTTTAACGGGCGACTTTTTACTTTGTGAGAGATAGCAACAGTTGCTGCATCTCTTTCGCTCACTGTGGGATATAAACAATGAGAAAGATTAAGGGTATGCCTGAAACAGATTTAGTTTTTGTTTAAGCATAAACAGAAGCTGTTGCAGAAATACCCTTAATATGTTAGATTGTTGTATGGGCATAAATTATATATATTTACAATTAAGGTACATTTAACATTTTTTTTGTGTTGCTTACCAAACCCGAAGCGGGCATTATGTTTCCCGTTACAAATGTTGAAGCTTTTGGTTGATTTTTTTGGTTAATGGGATATGTGAGAAGGCATATTGAGAGAAGACGACTTTTTTCATGATGCTAATGATATTTAGAAACGTTTAAATAAATACACACTAGAAATTTGACAAAAATCAGTTATCGAAGAGACCTATCGATCCCGATCAGCAATAACACGTTGATGGCGCCGAATCCACATCCTGAGTATTGTCTATGGTCATGCCATTTGCAGTGCTGCCATTGCCAAAATATTCCGAAGAAACAATCTAAATTTACATATATAAATCAATTAGATATCCTTTATGATATTTATAAGAAATTGATAAGCGCACCTTTTCCACAATATCCCTGAATGCATCGCTGACAAACTGATCACACTTGGCCGATGTTTCGATGAATAGTGCACGATGTTTGCGTGCAAATTTGCGTCCCTCCTCACGATCCACAACACGCTCCTTGTCGATCTTATTGCCCACCACAATAATGGCAATGTTTGGATTGTCACTGAAGCTGTCCACCTCGGCTAGCCATGCCTCCAGTTTGACCAGCGAATCCCGATCTGTTATATCGTAGACAAGTATAGCGCCTAATGCCTTGCGATAGAAACTTGGCGTTAGACTGCGAAACCGTTCGGCTCCAGCTGTGTCCCACAATGCGACTTTGTAGTCAATACCATCCACATTCATCACCGCTGTCTTAAAGTCCATTCCGATTGTGACGTCATGATTGTCATCGAATTTGTTCTCGACAAAGCGACGTACAAGGCTAAAAGCAACAACAACAAAGTTGAAACACTTGTCAATAAATATGCTTATAAAAACTTAAGAGCCTCTGTTGAAATACGCAGTAGACATACACATACATATATGACTAACAATTTCCAGGTCCAAATCTCTATTTACGTATTTGTTTACATATGTGTATGTGTATGAAAAGTACGCAATTGGAGTGTGCCAAGAACTTACCTGGATTTGCCAACGCCACTTTCTCCGATTATAAGCAGCTTAATAGCTCTGTCAGCCATGTTGTGATATTGCTTGTTGGTTTATTTGTCGCTCTTTGTTTACTACAGTAAGTTCATTAACGAATTTAGTTTAAACAAATTGCGGAATTGCTTGTGTTGTGCGGGGGCTGTGGTTGGATTTGCTGGCGTTGCCATACTGTCAATTTCTGACCCCTTCCACTACTCGCAGCGCTGCCAACATTTTAGAGGAAAAATATCGCTTTTTTCTAGAAAACAGCTGAATGGCGGTCGAGATCGCAACGGGACACAGCTGATTTTCAAATATGCTGCCAGCTTGTTTTTATTTATAGTCGTCCCATTTTTATGTTTTTATTAATTTTTCAATAATAGATCAACTTCTGCCATATCTATAATTTAAAAGCTGGAATTTGGAAAATTTTTGCAGTATATTTATTAAAATTGTTATCTAATTTTATTTAACTTAGTTACACACCATCTGTTCCTGTGGCAAAATAAACTTTCTGCATTCAAATAAAAATTTATTTAACTTTTTGTTCTAATTTTGTTAAATTTTTGTATTTTGTTAAATTAATATCAACTACACAACTTTTCTAATTTTAAGGCACTAGTATTCATAAAATATTTAATTTTACCAAACTATTGCTAAAAACTAAACTAAAAAAAAGTTCAAATAGCGCGCCGGTAAAAGTTTTTGATAGTTGTTTTTAAACGTGTGGCAGCCTTAAATTCCAGTAAAGTATTACCGCTAGTGTTGTAAAGCGGCGCAACTGTCAAAATCAGCGTTTGTTTTCATGCGGCATCCCTAGTTGTGTTGTGCGGCCCTAGTTCTTTCTTTTTTGACGTGACCAGCGAGAAAAATGGTTGGTGCCGAGTTTCTGTGAATTTTAATTCTGAAAAAATAAAACACATCCGTATATAAAATAAAAAAGAATTATGTGAAACATTAAACGAAATGTGTAAACGTTGTGTGTGAACAATTATTTTTGTGGTGTATGTTATGTTTAATGTATAACTAATTGTTATATTTTTTTTTCTTGTGTTTTTTTTTGATGCGCATATTAGGTGAAGGTTAAGTGCTCCGAACTGAGAACCAAGGACAAGCGGGAGCTCACCAAGCAATTGGATGAGCTCAAGAATGAGCTGCTCAACTTGCGTGTGGCCAAAGTGACCGGCGGAGCACCCTCCAAGCTGTCCAAGATGTGAGTTATTAAATTAACAGAATTAACAAATTGGAATTGTTGTTATTTATCAATTCTATTTGCAGTCGCGTTGTGCGCAAGGCCATCGCTCGCGTCTACATTGTGATGCACCAGAAGCAGAAGGAGAATCTGCGCAAGGTGTTCAAGAACAAGAAGTACAAGCCTCTGGATCTGCGCAAGAAACGCACTCGCGCCATGCGCAAGGCTCTGTCGCCGCGCGACGCCAACCGCAAGACGCTCAAGGAGATCCGCAAGCGTTCCATCTTCCCACAGCGCAAGTTTGCCGTCAAGGCATAAATATACAAACACCACATACACCATCCCTGGTTGTTAACAACTCTTCTAGTGTGCGTTAAGAATTCTCCTAAATGAAAGCAAAAGGAATACGAAATAAAACCATTTTTTTTAAATGTGAAATTCTCTCGTCTTCTATTGTGTGTCAAACGCGTGTGTCTATGTGTGTGTGTGTGTTAGTCAGTGTCTACAAAGGATTCCCTTGGGAGAACACAGCAAACTCTACATTAGAGCTAGTGTAGACTTGGCTGCTGCATGGTAGAATAATACAAGGTAGCCACCATGATACAATAATTAAGCTGACGATACAAGTAGAAGGATAACAGCGATAGCTAAATACGATAATAAGAGACAAGACAGCAAAAATTAATAGCACTCTAAGATGTCGCTACCTTATATTATAGTATCATGTCAGTTTCTACAAAGGATTCCCTTTGGAGAACTCTCCTTAAAAAAGCTCGTGTAGACTTGCCTGCTGCATGATACATTAATGAAGGTAGCGATAATATTAGCACTATGACAGCGTAAGAAAAATGCGATAATTAGAGACAAAACATTTCATAGGCCAAACTAAACAATATAATACAGCAAAAAATATATATATACACTTCATAGTCCAAATTGTACAATATAATACAGCAAAAGTTGAGGGCAATCTTTGAGGTGTCGCTACCTTATATTATTTTATCATGAGGATTCCCATAGAAGAGCGCAACAAACTCTCCTTAAAAAGCTTGTGTAGACTTGGCTGTTCATTGTCATTAGAGAAAAGAGTTGCGATTGAATGAGTGAGCGGGAGCTGCATAGTTGGAGCTTTTGTTGTTGTTGTTAGCAAAATCAAGGAAATAACGGAACCAGACACTCACACATGCGCGCTTCTTTTACAGTGGTTAAAGATAGATTTGCATGGCTCTGAATATCTTTCTGGGTTTTATTTTTTTTTTAAATCAAAGTAAGCGTATGCTTTATTAATAAAGCGTATGATTTCGTTTCGCATTTAGCTCAGTCAAAATATAGAATCACAGGCTTTACAGAAATTTGAAAAAATAACTTTTGTTTTTTGTACATTTTGTGCGCAACACGTAAAATCGATAAGTACTAGGTTCAATAATAATATAAACGCATATAATATATATATATATATTGGTAAAATGGCTGTTAATGTGCATTCGACAAATGTATCTTCGCAAAATTGGTCACGCCATGAGATGTTGACCTGGGTCAATTCACAATTGCAGGCACAGTTTAAAAAGATTGAGGAACTCTGCACTGGTGAGTTTTTAAAATAACGATATTTCGCATGGCTATCGATAGACTTGATGATCGATTAATCGTAGGTGCTGCCTATTGTCAGTTTATGGACATGCTCTTCCCCAATTCGGTGTCCTTGAAGCGCATCAAGTTTCGTGCCAATCAGGAGCATGAATTTGTGCATAACTTTAAGCTTTTGCAAGCGAGCTTTCAAAAGAATCAGGTGGAAAAGGAGATACCCATTGAACGTTTGATCAAGGGACGTTTTCAGGATAATTTCGAGTTTCTACAATGGTTTCGTAAATTTTTCAAAGCCAATTACAATGGCAAACCCTATAATGCCTATGAGGCCCGGGATCGGGCGCCGATGGGTTTTGGTGCCAGTGTGGTTGTGCAAAATGTGTACCGACCACCGCCACCACCGTCACATAGTTTGGTGAATCCCCGACCTATGCCTGTATTTGCCGATCATCAGATACGCACACGCACATTCGTTAGCGATGGCTCGACATTTCGCAAACATGTCACCAACAATCCATTAAACCTAAGGAAACAATATAATTTCGAAAAGACCGAGCAGGAACGCGATTTGTATATATCCAAGTTGCGAGAAGTGCGAATGATTTGTGAAGAGAATAGTAATAATAATAACGGCCAGGATAATGGCAATAATCAAGTGCTACAAAAGATTATCAAAATTGTCGATGAAATCGATATTCCCACAGAAGAATTTCCCTATGATGATGATGATAATGATAATGATCATCTGGTTGATGATGATGACGATGATACTGATGAGGATGATGATGATGACGAAGATGCTGAAGATGATGTTAAACATGTCGTTGATGAAAATAATGTGAAAATGGTAGATCCAATCGAGTATTAGGCTGGCCCTCATTTTGAGGGTGTTATACACACACACACACACGCACATCATTACTGGGCGTCTGGGCATCGATACAGGGACTTAAGAAAACATATATATACACGCAAGACAATCCAACAGAATATGTTTTCTCAAAAGGTCCTTTTTGTTATTTTAAAAGTTGGTACGTTCATTCAGAGGACAACAAAATAGACACAAATTCAAATTCACAAGTTGCAATTAAGAATAATAATTTTAATTTAATTTTAAAGTATATGTGGCTAATATTTTTTATGTTTAAGCTACTTTTTCAGATTGCTTTTTCAGTAAACTAAAATTTACTTACGAAAATTTATATATACTTTGTAGATATAGGTATTTTTAGATCTTTATTTTTTTTTTGTTAAATTAGCTATATTAGTGCCTAAAATTCTCCACAAATAAAAAGCGTTTTTTTTTTATCGTCACAATATAATATTCTCTATATTTGTTTTTTTGTTTGTTTTCTTATTCGATCTCGTATATAATATATATGTATATAGATTTGTATAAATTAGGAAAAAAATACATAGATTAATAAGTAGTTAATGATGTATTGCAAAACTTTGAATACAAAAGACTCATACTGAATATGTTTGGCACATTTGGTTAATACTATTCTTTTGAACAGCGTGAAACAATGGCGTGCTGCGAATAACGCCCGATAATTCCTTTGAGTTTTTGCTTTGGTGATAGTTTCTACTTGGCATCGGTGACAGCGGTTCTCCCCAGAACTTAAGCAATGCGAATATCTTATAATAGGCGACTCTGTAATTATAAAAATAATATGAAAAAAAAGAATATTAATTTTCTGTTGATTTTCATTATAATTATAATTGGGTTTTGCAGTGTGGTCACTAGTTAATTAATTTTGTAATGAATTGAAAAAATAATGCCTAATAAAAATAAAATTTCTCTAAAATAAAAAATTTTAATTTTTCAATGCTTGTGAAATAACATTACATTAGCAGTTAAAGTTTTTAATGCTAGTGAAAAAAGATTTCATTAATAATATTTTTTTAATGATAATAAAAATGTAATGATAATTGTGATATATCATTACATTAGCATCTAGTTCAACAATTATTAGATTCTAGTGAAAATTCATTTCTTTATATTTCATTTTTCAATGCTAGTGAAATAACATTACATTAGCAGTAGATTTTTTAATGCTCGTGAAATGTGATTTTTTATCTCAATAATTTTTAAACGATAATTATAGTAAAATAACATTACATTAGCAGTAGAATTTTTTAATGCTATTTTATTATCATTAATTGTTTTAAATGATAATGCTAATGTTAATGATAATGCTTTAAGTCACAATTTGGGATTCTTATTCACCTGTAATTGCGATTGCTGGCCGCATAGATGATCGGATTGATGACACTGGATGCCCAGGCCATGACGGATGCAATGATATGCAGCCAGGGATACGATGTCTTCCGCTCATCGTCCACCACATTGGCCAGCATCAGCGGCAGAAAGCAGATGAGGAAACACAAAAAAATGGTGACCATCATCACAGTGAGGCGATTATCCTCGCGAGCCTTTCGTGTGCTCGTCGTGGTCACATAGGAACCGGATGCGGATGCTGTTTTACCTCCTCCGGCAGCGCCAATTTGGAAATTATCATGACTGCGTATCTTCTTCTTTTGATGCAGCACAGTTATATAGATGCAGGAATAGCTTATGATGATCACCAGACACGGCAGCAGAAAACCAATTAGGAATAGTGTCTTCTTTATGGATTTACCCTCCTTCTTGAGTATCGTGCATGAGAATGTCGCCTCATCCAGACCCATTTCACCCCAAATGCCCAATATAGGTGGAAGCTGAAAGTTTAAAAAAAATATATATAAACTCCTGACTTTTACAACATCATAATTACTGAACTGTATAAAAAAATTATGAATAAATTGGAGTGTTCATTTTTAACTTGATAATATATAAAAATTTAAGATAAAAATTATATATATACACCGGACTTTTATCAAAAATTAAAATACAACCTAATTACTGATCTGTGTAAAAAAATTATGAAAAAATTGGAGTTTTCATTTTATTTTTTTTTAACATGGAATAACTTTTTATCATAAAAAAATTGAAGATCGTTACGTTAAACAAAAAATTTTATATCTACGATCTTTTCAGTCATTCGTATCTTTTTTTTAGATTGTTTTTTTTTTGTTTTGATTTTTAAAATATTATTTGTCATCCCTGATTTACTTACCAGCAATAAAAAGGACACGGCCCAAACGAATATCAACTGCAGTGTTATGAATTTTGGCCTATAAATCTGTGAGTATCTGCTATGGCAAGCAATGAGTATGTACCTGATTTAGATGATGAATAATGAGTTAATTATGCTGAAATTAAAGTAGCTACTATAAACATACCTATTGAGTGTAATGCCCACCATACTAAGCAATGAAACAGCCACATTGCCGTAGAAAATAACCGGAAAGATTTTGCATAAAGTGTCACCAAAAGTCCAGCTCTAAAAAAAACGATAGTTTTATTAATATACAGTCTGTCAAGAAATTTTTTTAATAAAGAAAATAGCATTGATATTTTTTTAATTTTAAAAATTATTGAACTAAATGGATAGAAAAATAAATATTGCTTATTCTTACTCCTAAAAAATAGGGGAACTGAAGAAAACGAATTTTATTTGAATCAGAGTCAAATTAGAGGTCAAAAAGTGATTAAATTCACATTCCGCAAAAAAATCGGTTAAAATTAAAAAAAGGTATGGCAGTTTTAAGTTTTTAAAAAGGCTTAAAGTATAAAAAAAGTACGGAACGAAGTATGGAAAATTAAGCAGTAATGGAAAAAAATTGGTATTTTCATATTTTAATGCATACCTCCTGGAAGAAACGCACGGCAGTCAATGGCAGGCTGAAGGAGCAAAATAATAGATCCGATATACTTAGGGATATGACAAAGGCGGTTGTCGCATGTTCACGTATCGTCGGACTTTTGAGTAGCGCCAGCAGCGTTATCAGATTTCCTGCAATAATATTCAAAATATAACAATAATAGATTAACCTATATATCTAAAGAGCGGAGATTACGAATTTATAAAGGGAGCACTTACCGAATACGCCGATGGTTACAAAAACACAGGCACTGATGGCAGCAAAAAGCGTTGCGGAATGCGGGTATATAGATTGTGTGGGGGCATCCATGCTGCAAATGAATATTAAATGAATGTAGGGTATTATTATCTATTATTAAATTAATGTATTGTTTTGGATGTATTTCTAGATATATTTTCCAACAGTTCCTAAATTCATATGCTTACAGGGTAGTTAATAGTCGTGCACTCGGCATTCTTAGTTGCTCATTCTTATTTGTAACGGTACCTAACATCCGTTACATTGTTCTATTATGTATGTTCCACTCTCTACACTTTCACTACATTAACCTATTATTTTTCAGAGTATGTAGGCTTATTTTAATTTTAAAAATATAAAAAGTTTTTGAAATTGACGGAATTATTCCGTAATTGAATCGCTCACAGTTTTAAAAATGTATTTAATATAACACCCTTGCAGGTCGAATTTTCCAAAACGCCGTCTTATCTCAGGATAAAATTATCTTAGGTATGTTGTATCCGTATTTCAATGTCGCACGTCAAACGGTTTTCCCTGTACAATGCTCAGTCAGTCAGGACAAAGTGATTTTTATATGTTGAAGATTAATATTATAATATTTACAGAAATTTTAGTTTTTTTCTTTTATTTTTCCTTTATTTTTTAAACACATAACATACAAAAATTTTATTTCACATACGAAAATAAAAAAACTTTGTAATTTGTAACTTGGTATTAGTAATCCTGACACAGCGTATTTAATGTACCGGAACTGAATTTTTCTTTGTTTTGTTTTGTTGATATTGTTTCCCCTGAATTTTGTTTAATGTTATGTTATCATTATCATTTGGTTGGAAGTCAACATTTTTGAATCATGCAACTTTCAGGCGCTATCAGCAACCGTTTTAAATGGATTTTCTCGTATACATTTTTATGACCAATTTAAAAAAAATAAAAAAAACACTGGCGAAGATAAGCAGTCAAAAGGTCAGCGATGACTTAAGAAAATTGGTCAACCCACCTTAATAGACAAAGCCAGAGAGAAGATAGATTGTGCTAAGACTGATTCAAGCACAGAATTTGAATCTGTATTGAAATATTTTTATTTTTTTTTTAATTTTCTTCTTTTTTTTGTTGTTTTTTTCTAACACATGTTGCAGGCAGAACTTGAACCGAACTTTGCGACGCGCCGCTCAATATCGAAATGTTGCAACCACAAAAAAATATCATCGCAGAGCAATGAAAAATTTCAATTAAGCTCTGTTTGTTTTTCGTTGCGTTTGAGTTGAGTTCAGTTTTATGCATACCCTAACTTTGAGAGGGTGTTATCATTTTCTGTTTAAATATATAGCATTAGCATGCCCTTAAAGCATTTTAGCTGTTATAGCCTATGTGAACTCAGCTCTTATGAATGTTACATGGTTGAAATTTGGTACAGCGGCTTTTGATTATGGAATATAGTATATATGTTGGAATGACTCAAATCGGCTAACTATAAACTATAAAAATACATTTTTTTTTATCAATTTTATAATACATAATCAGTATCTTCTTAATTTTAACCAAGTTGAAAATAATATAATTTAAATCTGTTTTAAAGATCAATTAAATATTATCTTACGTTTTAATTTTAAAGAAAATTTTTTCTGAATTTTAGAAATAAGAACTCCAATCTTAAGTATTGTAATAGATTAAAAAAAATTTGTGGGCTTATGGGCTATTAAATTTCCTTAAATGTTAAAAATAAAAACTAAAATTTTTGGTATAATAGTATGTAATAAATTTATAAAAAGTTGTCTTTCATAGGGTATTTAATTGTTTGTATCTGTGTTTCAGTAAATGTTTAATTTTGTTTATATGTGACAGTTTGATTCTCTCGTTTGGCGTTTTATCCACGCAGATAACAAGAACTGTCAAGTCAGTCAGGTCGCTGGCAATGTGAAATGGTTTTGCATACACTCAATTTCATTTATTTAATGCTTTTTATTTGTATTTGGATCGGTTAAATTGAAAAGCGCCTTGTTACGCATTTAACGCCGTTTCCGGTGACTCTGCATTTGCCACAGCAACAACAACAGCAACAACTACAACAAATAAGTTCTTGCAACAGCCCCCGCAACACACTCCCCTCCCATTTCTCCTCCCCATCCCCTGTCTATATAGTGTTTTCCCATCACATCTGAGTTTTTAGGCTCTGTTTGGTTTCGGGGTAAAATGCGGCCCGCTTTCATGCCTGATCAACATGTGTGTGTTCTTTATATATATATATGTATATATATATGTGTGTGTGTGTTTGTGCTCTTCTTTTTCTTCTTCTTTATCATATTCTTCTTCATGTTGTTGTCTTTACTTCTTTTGGAATTGGGGAGGGTATGACACAAATATTTAAATCTGAATATGCATGTTCTGTGTGTGTCTGTGTGTGTGTTAAGTCTCTTCTCCCCCATATCATTCCCCACTCTCTGAAATCTGTAAACTAAAGGGGGAACCCACTCTGATATTAGAGATAAGCAGTCTCAGTCATGCATGGATACATAATCATATACATACATATGTATATGTGCATATATCTTCATATAGCAGAGAATTTCGTCGACAGAGGGTCAGGATTGTAAGCATATATCGGAATGTATCTATATATGTCTGCTATAAAGTCTTTTTGGGGTTGCTCAATGCTACGAGGGTCGCTCAGTTAGTAAGCGAGATATCAAACTTCTTAGGTTTAACTAAAACTTACTATACAAGAAAAAAAAAACAAGTGGGAAAGGCTATAGTCAAGATCCCGACCATAGGATACCCGTTATTTACTCCAATATATATATAAAAGTACTTTAAAGAAATTACTGCATAGTTTTAGGCGATTGTATTGAAATAATACCTTTACAAATAATTTTGGTTAGCTATTACTACCGTTCTACTTGTCCGATCTGGCTGCGGTTATGTGATATTATAGATAATATTAATAGTTGACGTTCATTACCATAAAAACTGTATTATCTTAAAAACGTTTAAGATATATTCATATTCATTTACTTTTCAAATTTAACATCCGTTAGTTTTTAATCCACCCTCGCTTTTGATGATAAAGTTTTAACAAACATATTCTGTTTACACGTTATTGTCGTCTTATCTGCAATATCTTAATTCAATTGAGTCAAGAATTTAAATCTGACTTGAGCAATCAATCAATCTGAAAAGTCGCAGTTTTAAAGCCTCGAATCAAGTTATGTCAAGGGAAAAATAAAAACTTAATGGGGATCTGGCATCAGCATTTATTTCATATCACATACAAATTTTGTGTCAAGTTTGTAAGATAAAAAACACAAAGAACAGCTAGACTCGACTAGAAGATACCCAGTAAGCTAAATAGAAAATGAACTGCTTGCAAGCAGTGCAAAGTAATATCAATCTAGATATTTTTAAAAGGTTCCCGTTTGTTAAATTAAAGAAAAATGGTTAAGCCACATTATCCACATTCACACATAATTTTTATTCTTTAACCATAACTAATTATATAATTTTACAATTTACTCACAACTTATTATACCCTTTGTTACCTATTCACATTCGAGTTCAGGTTATAAAAACTTGTGTGCTGACTAATCGAAAATGAAAATAAATTTGCTAACTTTGCATATTAACGATTAGCGTGGTTATAACAATAAGAAAAAATTATAACATTATAATTCTAACATTATTTAAATTATAAATACATATGCACGAGAGACCGGAACAGAGAAAGGTTATATAGTAAGTATGACTAGCGGGTTTTTTTGTACACACACATCTTGAATGAGTCGAGCTTTGAGGCCCATTGCATTTGTCGACAAAAAGACAAAAGCCGTTTCCGTGTATGGGCGGATGAATCATCAGCTGCTGGCTGCTCTGTTTGGTCAAAGCCAAGAGACACAGGCGACAGAAGCGACAGAAGAGCCAGACTTCGGTCAAAACAAACAAAAAACAAAAGATTATGATGATAATGATGATCTGTGTTGTCGAGTCAGCCCTTTTCCCGCCAGAATTGCAGTTTTTCGAGTGACAATTGCGGAAAAATGTTTAAATTGCAGCGAGTTTCAAGCTATAAGGATTTAATTAATTGTAAAAACTAGAGATTTAAAATTTTGAAAATTTGAAATTTCAAAGGGACCATTAGCATCGAAATCAATATCTAGTAGAATCTAGAGGAAAATATTTTTTTTATAATATTAAATAAAATTTAAATGCAGAATGAATTCACTTGCCAAATCATGAGCAAAATGATATTCCGCTTGAAAATCGGTCAAGTTTTAATAAAGTTATGAGAGATCAAAGATTTTGAAAAAATGTCAAGGGGTATGTATGGAAAATTGGATGATAGATGGCTTAGAATCGAAAATATATCAAATTTTATAAATGATAAAAATTTAAATGCAGAATCAATTAAGAGGCCAAATCATGATCAAAACGATATTCCACTTCAAAATCGGTTAATTTTTAATAAAGTTATGAAAGATCAAAGTTTTCGAAAAAATGTCAAGGGGTATGTATGGAAAATTGGATGATAGATGGCTTAGAATCGAAAATATATCAAATTTTCTAGATGATAAAAATTTGAATGCAGAATCAATTTGGAGGCCAAATCATGATCAAAACGATATTCCGCTTGAAAATCGGTTAATTTTTAATAAAGTTATGAAAGATCAAAGTTTTCGAAAAAATGTCAAGGGGTATGTATGGAAAATTGGATGATAGATGGCTTAGAATCGAAAATATAGCAAATTCTCTAAATGATAAAAATTTAAATGCAGCATCAATTTAGAGGCCAAATCATGATCAAAATGATATTCCGTTTGAAAATCGGTTCAGTTTTAATCAAGTTATGACAGTTGGAAGTTGGACAACTCTTTAACCTAGCAACTTTACCACAACCTTTTCTAGCCAATTTTAGGCCTTGCAGAGTGCGCAACACTGATGCTGATGCGCTTGTGGGAGGGAGAGTGCAAGAGCAGCTCACGCTTACACACTCATAGCTGATAGCTATGCAACTCACTGGCAGGAGCACAAGCATATGACAAAAACAAAAGTAAATAAGCAAAAATTTGAGAGGAAAACGAAAATACAAAAAAAAAGCAAAAACAAAAGAAACAAAGTGAAGCGAACGAAGATGAATGTGAATTCGTTTTGGATATTATTGCAGTCAGTGTGTGTGTACGATAAAAGTCGCATGTGTGTGTGTGCGTTTGTGTGTTTGTTTGTTGTATTAGCTGCTGCGACTGATGCTGATCTCTGCCAGAATGAGCAGAGAGCAGCTGGAAGATTGTGTGAGAGAGAGAGAGAGAGTGAAAGAGAGGGGGTGGGAAACGTCATTCGATTGCAGGCAAACAGCCGTTTATTCTTTATCATGGCATTAACAGTAGCAACAACAACAACTGCAATGTTTCAAATTATATTTTGAAGCCACATATGCACGCACACTAACGCACTGAAATACACACGCACACACGCAATCCAAGTCAAAGCCACAAAAGCGACTCGTTATTACATATGTACATATATATGTATGTATTATTAACTGGTTTCATTTATAAGTTGCTTACCCGTTGTTTGGTTGATTTATTAAATGCAGATGTTTGCAGAAATTATTATAAGGGATTTATACACTAATTAGTTGTAATTGTAATTGTAATTGCATTTTGATGTGTGCTGCACAATCATAACAAACACACACAATACGGCCAAATAAATAACTTTCGTTTGCACGTCACACAATTCACGGCTTAAATGTTTAAATATTATTCGAAACTGTTAGCGAACTCGTACGCGACATTGTTATTACTATATTTGTTATTGTTGCAGACTCGATTTGGCTTGGAGATCAATGTGTTGAACGTGTTGCGTTATTAACAGCTAAATAACAAATAACGGTTTGCAGTCACTGGCAAATTTGTCAACAACAAAAGCGAAATTTGAAAGGGCAGAGAGAATTTAACACGTCCGAATCTAGCGGCGAAACAACAACAAATGATGTTGGCGCAATGTTAATGTTAAGCCGCTCTTGCAGTGCTGCCATATCATTCTTTTCGAGAACAGATCTGTCCCTATTTTAAAATTAATTAGCCCAAAACTTCTCTGAAACATTCTCAATCCGTTACGTGTGCTCTTTCTTCTCTGATACTTTTTAAATAATCACTTAAAATATTTATTTTTTAATTAAAAAACTAAGAGAGTGGCATCGCTGTTAAAGCTGACTTATGGCAGCGCTGCGCTGTTGTTCTCAAATGACACTGTTAACCCTAAAGTGCGATCGATAACCAAAGGGTGACCATACTTACATAAATGTTAACATTTTGTGGCGCGCAATTTAAATTAAATTTCAACAGTTAACGTAATATTTGTAGTAATAAATAACAGTCGTAGATTTGCAAATTGACACATATGATTAAATATCTGACAATTTGACTATCATATACATATGTTAATTTCTAAAAAAAACCAATTAATTTAACAAAGGCGGAAACGGAAATAATATGTATTTTTTTTTTTTTTTTGAACTTGACACTTGTATATGACTTGACTTATATTGGCTTTTGCATAACGTATTATTATTGTTTACGAATGATATGATATAAATCTGAAACCAGTTGATTTTATCCTACACATCCTGTGAATATAACGAGTTTCTTTTTAGCCAAATAAATGTGGTAAGAAAAAAAGAAAAAAAAGGAGATCAATTACTTGATGTCTGCACCACTTTTGATTTCAAAAATAACAACCAGTTGAGCAACAAAACAAAATGCAGCAATTTATCACTTTTCTCTGTTATTTTGGACAGTGCAATAAATGAACTATTTTTATGAAAAATTTGAAATATTTTTTGTTTTACATTTTTATTTGAAATGTCCGGAAATATTGAAAATTAACCCTGAACAGTGTGTGCATAACAAATGACTCTCATAATTATTTACAGTGTAAGAGTGTGTTTGTGTGTATGTTTACTTATTGCAACTAGTTTCGTCTAATCGCTGCAATTAAAAGTTGATGCAACAAGTTGCCGCTGATCCGTTAACTTCACTGGAATGGAATAAACAGGCTCAAATTCACAGGCATCCGCATCCAGCTCAGTTCAGCTCAGCTCAATGTGTGACAATTATTTATGCGAAAAGTGAAATCCGGAATCCAGGCACAAAAATAACACATTAAACGACCTACTACACTTCGACTACCAACTACTCAAACTCGCGATAAGATTTTCAGTTGATTACCCAGATTACAACATCATTAATACACTTAGCGGTCTAAGAAATCGAAAGACAAACAACAAAGATTTATCGAATTTTTAATTATATACCTCCTAAGATCAAGGTTTTCGAAATTTCAAAGAGGTGACCTCTAGCATCGAAATCAATATCTAGTAAAATCTAGTGGAAAATATTTTTTCTAAGAATTTAATAAAATTTGAACGCAGGATGAATTAAAATGCCAAATAATGATTAAATTGACATTCCGCTTGAAAATCGGTTAATTTTTAATGAAGTTATGAGAGATCAAAGTTTCTGAAAAAATGTTAAGGGGTATGTATGGAAAATTGGATGATAGATGGCTTAGAATTGAAAAAATATTCAATTTTCTAGATGATAAAAATTTAAATGCAGAATCAATAAAGAGACCAAATCATGATCAAAATGATATTCCGCTTGAAAATCGGTTCAGGTTTGATAAAGTTATGACAGTTGGAAGTTGGGCAACTCTTTGTTTCGGTTAACTGCCCCGGTACCGGTTCCAGTGTTATTCCCTAAATAAATTAGATACTTAATAAAGTGAACTTATCTCTGCTAAAACAATATTGAATTATAAGTTTTTTGATTAATTACAAAAACAAATAATAAACGTCATTTTGATGAATATTTTTCCTGTTTCAATGTAGGAACCGGTACACATACATATACATACATAAATGCCTGCACTGCTTCTTCACACACACACACAGTGACATATCTGCAACATAAGCCTACGTATAATTAGTTAATCAACCGGATTATTAAAACGCACTGTTAACTAAACCAGACGCACCACTTGTTGTCGAATAAATCTGATAATAACATTGCAAAAATCACACAATTTCTCATTTGCAATCGGTTAACTTATGAACATTTCTCACTCACTTGATAATTTCATATTTTTGTAATGCATTTGTTTACGGTTCAATTTCCACTTTGTTTAAGCGTTATAGCCATTTTCTACATGCAAATATAGTAGATATAATAATAACTCTCTGCATGTTATCAGTTTTATGGATAATTGCTTGATTTATAAAATATTTAAATAAAATCAACTACGAGTATGTTGCAAAATTTGCAGGTTTTTGATTTTCTTTACATTTTTGTGTTTGAGTAAAAGTTGTTGTTGACATTTTAAAAGCAGTTTGCAAGCAGTTTATTTTTATTGTTATGCTCGCGTCTTTCGTTGATTTAGTTCCAGTTTTCGACGTTGTGGGTGTGTGGTGTTTTTTTTTACACTTTATTTTATTTTTATTGTTATCCGCATGCAATGTTTTCCTGCTTCTTGTTTATGGATTTAAATGGCAGTTTTTTGCGATAACAACAACTTCATACAAACTTGCAAATAAAAAGGCAAATTTAAAATAAATGCATATAATTATTATTAGTTTTAAAAATTGAACATATTACATAATATACGTTTGATTAATGACAATTTTTTCATAAAACAACCGAAGAATAATATGTATTAGATTCATAGAATTTTATTTTATAAATCTATTTGTTTTTCTAAAAAATTCTAGAATATTTAAAATATGCAAATATTAGAGCTATTATAATTTTAAGTCTAGCTTTTTCTTTCACCGGTCATTATTCTTTCAATCACATTTGCAGTCAGTCAGTTAAGTATGTCTAAATAAATGTAATTTTAGTTAAATTTGAGCAGTGTTATTTTCACAATTTTGCACAATTAAAAGCTCATTAGAAGAATGCGCGTGTCGATGACAATAAAAAGATTGCGAACTGATATGATTTACGGAATTGCAAATGAGCTGCACTGCTTGCTGTTAAGCAGTGCTAAGTATAAGTACCATTATCTGCTGTCAGTCATGTTGCGAATGTACCGCAATCAACAGCGTCGACGTCGCCAGCTGCTGCAGCGACTGAAGCAACTGAAGCAACGTGGTCAGAATTGGCTGCAACAAGTGCAACAAGTGAAACAAAAGCAACAACGCAATGCCTCTTGGCGCGGTGAGTGCAACACTCTTCCCCTTCTTCTTCTTATTCCCCTTCCCATTCCCCTTCTCCTTCCCCTTCTTCTTCCCCTTCTCCTTCCCATTCTCCTTCTCCTTTCCTTAATCTTCTCCCTCTCCTACTCCTTCTCCTTCCCCTTCTCTTCTCCTTCTCCTTCTTCTTTACCTTCTCCTTCTCCTCCCTCTCTTTCCCCTTCTCCCTCTCCTTCCCCTACTACTTCCCTTCATCTTCTCTCTCTCCCTCTCCTTCTCCTTCTCCTTGTCCCACTTCTCCTTCTCCTACCCCTTCTTCTTCTTCTCCTTCTCTTCTTCTTTACCTTCTCCCTCTCCTTCTTCTTCTCCCTTTCCTTTTCCTTCCCCTTTTTCTTACCCTTCTTCTTCCCCTTCTTCTTCCCCTTCCCCTTTTTCTTCCCCTTCTCCTTCTACATCTCCTTCTCCTTTCCTTTCTCACTCTCCCTCTCCATCTCCTTCCCCTTCCCCCCTTAGTTCTTTTTTTTTTAATGCATTAATTTAAATTGTGATTGCTGTTTTTTTATAGAAACGAAACGAAACGAGACACGACGCCATTTTATGCACAACGGCAGCTTTCATCAGGCGATTGCTCCAGGTGAGCATATGTTTTTGGCCAAGTGCTCATTTATGCTCCGTTATGCTTACCAAATTCAATTTACCAATTTTACAATTTGCCAATTGCCTTTCTAAGTGCTCGCAATTGCTCAATGCTTCAGTCTGATGCCCGTTTGTGGCATTTATGCGGCAACAGCGCAGGGATTATATTTTAGTCGGCGTAGTTGGCGCACCTGGTACTCCATTATATACATCTGCTCCACGGTGGTGGACTCCATCTTCAGCATTAATATGGCGGCTCACAGTTTGCTCGATGTACGCAATGTGGGTGAGTTGACCTCTCTACTATATATAAAAATTAAATGGAACTATTATTATCATGTCTGATTTAATATATAATATATATAAAGTGATGTTCCAGAAATGTAAGCCAAAGAAATATGTAGTTTGGTTAGCTTACATATCTGGATCATAAAATATAACAGAATTAACTTTATCTGAAAGTCTAATAAAAGTTTATCTATAGCTTAAATTTATAAAATTTGTTATTTACAGAACCCATTGTATTCCATGCGGGAAATCTGTTGGGATCCTATTGTTTTCTGCAATTGGCACAACGTTGGCCTTCCTTGATGCGACAATGGATGAATGTGGAGAAACACTTGCCACATCACAGGAGCTGGCAACATCGGGAGCATCTA
Source organism: Drosophila falleni (assembly GCA_035045575.1). NCBI lineage: Eukaryota > Metazoa > Arthropoda > Insecta > Diptera > Drosophilidae > Drosophila > Drosophila falleni. The sequence continues at coordinate 18,121,734 of JAWNOV010000185.1, forward strand.
GCAAGACGCATACAACATGTTGCATTGGCGCTCTTCTCACTTTCACTCAGTTAAGCATCTCAAACTACACTGATAAAAATGATATCTATTATTTAAATCAAGAATTTACGCCCTATTATAAAATGTTTCTAAAATGTGAACAACAAAAAAAATCGAAGTGTTTTTAGTTGACTTAAATTTTAAGTTTCTAGAACACGTCTGATTATTTTTTCAAATCAGACAATTTTTAAAAATAAAAAACTTGCAATAAATGCTGGATAATATCTCAGCATCAAACAATTTCTTGCAGTGTACTCATAGAATTTCGTTCATTACAGTGGAACACTTGCTCAGCATTATTGCAGCCGTTTACTATGACTTTTGTCCAGCGCGCAAGGATCCCATTGAATCGTATTTGTATAGTGCTGGACTGCAGATCTTCTATATCTTTCCATACTCCAACTGGCTGGCCTGGTTGGCCAAAATACAGAATGTGTGGTTAACATTCGGCTGGAATTATATGGATATATTCCTAATGCTGTTGGGCATTGGACTCGGCGATCTGTTGACTCGACTCACGCAGCACTTGCAACAGGTGGTGCAACAGGTGAGCGGGAATGCGGATCACTTTGATCACGTTCCACACGCACACACACCGCATTCCACACGCTCCACAGTGGACAATTTACAATCCACACTTGTCGGTTTGTTTGCTTTGCCTTGCAGCCAATGCCTGAGGAATTTTGGACACACACACGCACACGTTATCGCTCAATTGTGGAACTCATTTATGATGTGGACGACGCCGTTTCCGCACTTGTCCTTATCTCCTTTGGCAGCAATTTGTATTTCATCTGCCTGCAGCTGCTCAAGAGCATCAAGTGAGCAATGGGTTAAGGTTTCAATTTTTAATTTTTAAATTAATTCAAACTGTCATAACTTTGTCAAAACTCAACCGATTTCATTGATGAATGTCAATTTATTCATAATTTGACCACTATTTTAATTCTGCATCAAAAATGGAAAATTAAATTTTTTCACATTATTGTCCATTTTTTTTTACATATTCCATGATAATGTTCTTTCTATATCTTACCCTTGAAGGTTATTCACAAACTTCAATCTGTCATAACTTTGTCAAAACTCAACCGATTTTCTGGAATTTTGTGGAATGTCAATTTAATCATAATTTGACCACTATTTTAATTCTGCATCAAAATTGGAAAATTAAATTTTTCTTCCTTCACTACCCATTTTTTCCATACTTTCGATCACTGTCTATTTTCTTCATACTCTTCCCTTGACGTTTTTTCACTAACTTTAAACTGTCATAACTTTGTCAATTTTCAACTGATTTTCTTGTTTAATATCAATTTAATCATCATTTGACCTCTATTTTAACTCTACATCAAAATATTTTCTATCACTGTCCATTTTTATCTTACTTTCCTTTCCTTTAATTTGAGGTTAATCGTACTTAAAAATGAGCAGTTACTCAAATAATAATTTATGATAGATAGTAATTCTTATATAATGTATATCTTTCTTTCTTTCATTATTACTCTCTCTCTCTCTCTCCGATCTCTTCAATCTCTTCTCCGTTTATTCCTACATAATCTATATCTCTTTGCCTGTCATAATCTTTTTCTCTCTCTCTCTCATCAATCTCTCTCCAATCTCTTTTCCGTTTATTTCTACATAATCTATATATTCTCTCTCCCTCTCTCTCTCTCTCTCCAATCTCTCCCCCCTTTCAGCACAATGCCATCCACAGTGCACGCGGTTTACTTTTACTTCTCACTGTCGTTTCTTATCGGTCGATCGACAGCTGTCCTGTTGTTCGTGTCGTCTGTGAATGATCGGGCTCGTGAGCCACTTCGGCTGCTGCGACTCGTGCCACACGTAGCATATCATGACGAGGTGTCACGACTGGCAGCCGAACTGTCAGCGGACAATGTCTCGTTGACTGGTCTCAAATTCTTCAACATTACCAGGAAGCTCTTTCTAACAGTGAGTGACGATTTATCGATTTGTGATTTGTGATTTCTGATGATTTGTGGCATGCAACAAGTGACATTAATTGAAATTGACTTTTCTTACAGGTCGCTGGCAGCATTGTTACCTATGAGCTTGTGTTAATTCAGTTTCATGAGGATGAAAAATCATGGGATTGCAACAGGCAGCTGCCACTCAACTAAACTTGACTCCAAGATACCCATTACTCAATTTAAATGTGCATACTAATAGCTTATAAACTTGAAACAGCTATAACTGGCTTGATATTTGAACGATTTTGTGGATTGACTGATTATAATAAAAGGAAATGATTACCACCGAAAAAAAACACATTCTAATTTCAATTTTGTGAATTTATTTTATCACAAATATTTAAAAAAAAGCTGAATTGTCATGAGCTTTAAGGAAACCTATATGCCTAGTTCTTCTAGTCTCTAAGATCCCGAGTCGGATTTATATTTTCTGAGTATAGGAGGTGGAGAAAAAAAAACAATTTTACAAATTCAGTTATAAATTGAAATTAATTTTTTTATTGATTCTATAAACAATTTTCTGACATTTCATTTGATTATTCGAATTATTAATTTTTTTTAAGACTACCAAGAAACTATAGTTCTAAAATCAAATTCTAATACCCGATTTTTGAGTTAAAAATTTTAGAACTATGGTTTTTTGGTGAAAACATCTTAGATTTGACTGTAGATTACGAATAAGGAGTACCATTTGTCAATTTTTTTTGGCCCATACAAATCTATGCATTCTACTATATATATTCGATTTTTTTTTGTAACTTTAGCTAAATTAAATTGTTTTATAATTAATCCATGCAAACAAACTTAAGTTTTCATTGAATAAACAGCATTTTCCTGGCATTTCATTAAGTAATTTGTTGTAGTTTATTTTTACTATAGTATAATTTTATAATAATTAAATTTTTTTATGATAGTTGAGAAATAATGTAAATTTATTTTGTAATGTAAATGCTTCAGAGCCCCAGCTTGATGCTATAAAATGAAAATGAAAATATAATGAAAATGAAGTAAATACAAATAAAGCGCGAAGCACTTAATCAATGTACACTGCACAACACAACACCAGATAAAATAGTGTCTTAAGCGGGAGTTGAATTTTGATTTTGAACCAGTTTGCTCAACAGCAATGTGATGCAATGCGGCCTTAAATGGCAGCAAATGTGGATGCCACAAAACAGCAGCAACAACAACAGTAAAAACAAAAAAAAAACAACAACAGCAACAACAATAACACTAACTCAAACACCACCGCAATCACAGCCACACAGCGCCTTCCTAATCATGCCAGGCGAGCATTTGAACCAGTTGAACCAAATGCCAATGCCAGGCTAGGCTTAAGCCTTGCCAGACAGACGGACAAACAGACAGAGAGACAGACGAACAAACAGACAGACAGACAGAAAGACAGACAGCCAGGTCTGTCTCACTTCCGGCCTGTCAGTCTAACCCAATTCGCGACGTATATATTCCCGCCAAGTTGTCCATAAAGTTGTCCATTCAGTTGTGTGTGGCTGCCACAGTTTGTGGCATATATAAGACAGCCAAGTTGGCCCATTATCGCGCAGACATCGAACGTGCATTCAAAGTGTAACAACATGCAATCCTTAACACTGTTTCTCCTACTCGTCGGCTGTGCAATCAGTCTGGCAACGCCGCAATTCTTTCATCCTGGCCGTCCGGAACGTTCGCTCTTTAGTTCACCGCCCAGCGGCTGGAACAGCGGTTGGAGTCCGAGCTTCGAGTTGCCACCTCGTCATATACACAGTCACAGTCATGGTCATGGGCATAATGCCATTACCAAGGATGAGGTATTGGCTATACTGAGTGCCTGGAAGGCGGAGGCGAAACCGAAGCCGACGCCAGCGCCGGAACCCGAACCGGAGCCCGAGCCAGAGCCGGAACCAGAGCCAGAGCCGGAGCCAGAGCCCGAACCGGAGCCAGAGCCGACACCAGCACCAGAGACACCAGCGGGTCCACCACCCGGAGTGCCACTAACGGTTTCCCTGCCCGCCTTTGTGCCCATTCAGCTGTCCGCCATGTATACGGCTCCGATTCCAGTGGGAGGCGCTGGTTTGGGTAACTTTGGCTTTGGTTTCGGTAATGGTTTGAACTTTGGCGGTGCTGCTGGTGGTGGTGGTGCTGGAGGAGTCGGAGGAGCTGGCGGAGCCGGAGGAGCTGGTGGTGGTGGTGGCGCTGGTGGACAAGCGGGTCAGGCTGGTGCTAACGGTGCCAATGCTCGTATTTCGCGTCCAAATCAGCGAAACATTCGTTTCCCCATTGCCAATCCAAGGAGCTTTGCATCCGCCAATTATGTGGCGCCTCGTCCGCGTTTCTATCGCACAATCCTGGCGGAAACCGCACAGCCAATGAGGTAACTATCTCAACTCCAAATCAATCTTAGAGAACTGATTCCAGGCCAGGAAATAAAAATTCCTGTCAAACTTCATATAAAAAAAAAACGATAAAAATTTCTACAGTATTTTTTATATGAAGTTTGACAGGATTTTTGAAATATAATATAATATTTTCAATATTTTTCTTATCCACAGTATTGACGCCTTGCCGGCTCCTGCTTTCCTGGCCAATCCCGTCCAGATGGTGCCCAGCAATTGGCAGTAGAAGACTCTAAAGACTCTAAAACTGAGAAAATATCTTTATAAATATACGCATACTATCACTATACTCAACTTACTTCTTTAACTATTGTAGTTTGCTCTTCATATATTGTACACTATACTATACTATACTATACATAACTGTAAATAGCTCAATGTTTAACATCTTAACAAATTCTGATTATGTAATACAATTGTTTTTTTTTTTATATGAAATATGAATAAAAATAATACTAAAGATCAACATAAAAAGCATTTCGAACTTTCATAACTCTGTCAAAAGACTCGATTTGTAAAATTATAGATCCAAAGTCTGACCAACTTCAAACTACCATAACTTTATCAAAACTGGACCGAATTTTAAACGAAATACCATTTTGATCATAATTTGGACTCTAAATTCATTCTGCATTCAAATTTTGTTCACTTGAAAAATTTAATTATTTTCGACCAAAATTCGATTTCGATGGTAAGGGGGGACCCTTTGGAATTTCGAAAATTAAAAATTTTAAATCTCAAGTTTTCACTTTTAATCAACTCCTTATATCGTATTTAGTATAAAACAACACTTTAAACTTAATTTTGAGACCTTTATTTTTTTGTAAAAAATCTTGCCAAATTTTACAAAAATTTTGAATTGTAAAGTTGCTAACTTCAAACTGTCATAACTTTATTAAAACTAAGCCGATTTTTAAGCGGAATATCATTTTGATCATGTTTCGGCTTCCAAATTAGTTCAGCACTCGAATTTTATAAAATTCTTAAAAAAAAAAATAATTTTTATTTTCTACTAGATATTGATTTCGATGCTAACTCCTTTGAAATTTCGAAATCTAAAAATTTTAAGTTGAGTTTAGTGTAAATTAATCGCTTTACTAAGTCAAATTCCAATGCGGTCAAATTGACTTAATAAAATTTGTATATCTCTAATTTAAACAACAACTATCACACCATGTCCAAAAGTATTTCAATCATTCAATCAACTCCACTGGGACTCATATACATATATACACATACGAATATGTATCACCCAGTTTACATGGAGAAATTCAAACCTCGCCCAAATAAACATTTATGGTAACTAGCGCAAAATTACCAAAGACGATAAAAATCATTGATAAACGTAAAAACTAAACACTTACCAAATGCGTGCACTTGATGCTATTAGGAAAAACAAAAGCAAACAAAAAAAATTAAATATTTATACACCGCACCGAAGATTTGATACCCTTTAGATAAATTAGTATAAATATGCGCTATTTCATACAAAGCAAATGGCGGTTCGAATCCCACTCGCATCAAATTTAAAACCACATTTATATAATTACCAAGACAGAATAAAATTTATAAAAGTCTAAACTAAAAAAAGAAAAAAAAAAAAAAAAAAATTTTAATTTAAAAATCATTTTTATTTTTTGTATTATAATTTTAAGAACATTTATTCCTAAAATAAGTACTTGATTTAATTGACCTTATTTAATTTTAAATAAATACTATTTGATCTTTTGCTGATAATTCCTTAGACAGAAGTAAATAGATCCTCTAAAACATTCAAACTAAGCGAAATAATTGCTTATCATAGAAACAGATGGAGTCGATTCATCATCGTGAACAAGAATATGTAATAATATATAGTATAGTATATAATAAGTATATAGTAAATACTTTTTAGAGACTGTGTGTTATAACTTTCTTTACAAACTTATAGTACTATACTCTACAAGAGTATAAGAAACATAAAACTACATATTATTTATATTTACACGGCATCAGGAGATTTGCAGTTGATGCAATGAATCAATGCCCCGGGACAGGGACCGACACCAGGTCCCCAGTCTACAGTCTACAGTGTTCAGTCCCCAGTCTACAGTCTTCAGTCCCCAGTCTTCAGTCTTCGGCACGAGTTTTCAGGCCCAGTTCCATTGCAACTGGTTCGGCCTTTTAACTTAAATTAAAAAAAAACGCCCCGCGAAGCTGTCAGTTCGCTGAGGACGATACGCTGATGTCTCAACCCATAAAAAGAGGTGGGACAACATTTGCCCATTTACACTTGGAATTTACAAACACTTTACACTGCGCTACAAGCAAAGACAATTTATTTTAAGTTAGAAATATATTTAAAGGTCTATGAACCAAAATTAATGATCACTCCTCAACTATTTAATAACATTTTATTTTATAATCCACTTTTTAATAATGAAAAAAGAAAGTTTTTTAAAATAAAATAATATTGTTTAATAATTTAAAGGTTTTTAATCTATTAAATATGTTTACAGAACCAATTTCTGAACGTTTATACATTTTTATACTTATCATCAGTCCAGTTATTAAATATCATGTTTATCTATATATTTATTTATATAATCCACATGACAAATCTCATCATGCAATCTAAAAGAAAGTTTATCATAGAACCAATTTCTGAACGTTTATATATTTTTTATACTTACCACTAATACAGTAATTTATTTTCAGCTTTACAACTTGTACAGCTATTTAAATATGACACCGAACCACTTGGATACCATAATATACATAGTTTATAGAGTCTTAAAGCAATTCATTAAATGAAAACCTGTTCAAATTGATGGCAACTTCATAAGAGAAATTTTAAGATAAGTCTAACAGTCAAACAACACTTGAAACCAATTTAAATTCGACAGTAAACATTTAAAAGTTTATTCAATTATTCAATATGACAGATTAAACACGTATGATATCTTAATGCACATATAATTAAGTTGTGTTATAGGACATTAAGTAAATAGTTGTTTGTTGGATCCAAAAGGTGGTGGATCTGAATTTCTTTGCAGTCTAGTGTAGTTTTACAGTTAATGTACACACGTATATATTTAATATTTATGGGTATTTTCACACATTTTATATAAATGGGCCTTGCTGACATGTTTGCCTGTGGCAGCAACAATTTAGTTTGCTAGTTTAGTTTAGTTTAGTTATTAATGCAATCATGCAATCAACGATTGAGCAATCGATCGATCGTTTAATGGAGATCGAGATCGATGTTAACGCCCATTTGGATAAATTTGTAGCCCATTATCAATATGGACTTCCCGCACACAGTGCGTGCAGAAAAACATGTCATGTCATTTGTAGCTCCAAACGATATTATTATATCAGACATCTAGTTATAGACACCTTTACATATTTGGTATTGTCCGCAATGAAACTTAAACTATAACTAAAGTACAACTAAACTAAGTGAATACAAAAATAAATAACAAAACACCATAAAAAAAAAACATACTACAAATAGTAAAATCAAATAAATGGCAAACGAAATTTATAAACAATTCACTGACTAGTCTAAGAACTTTGGCAATATCTTCTCCAGCAAACATCCGAGACTCTGTTGACCGGCCAAGAGGGCAAAGGCCACGGCAATCACATAGTTGAGCCGATAGATAGCCGCCTGGGAATAGAGGAGCACACATCCAGCGCAGAAGTACAACACCAGCGACAATATCCAATAGCCACGTCTGTAAATAAAATCAAATAAAGTTAGTTTAGGATAAACAAAAGGCAAAACTTCGATTTCAGTACATCTAACAAAAAAAAATTTTAGAAATTACAAATATAAAGAAAAAAAAACACTTTTTGAATCATAAATTAAGAAATTCGATTTTTTAACTATTGTTCCTATGGCAGCTATATGATATATGAAACCGAATTAAACCAAATTTGGTTACAATGTACAATACCAACTTATAGACATGTACTAACAGTTTGGTTAAGATATTTCAAAAAACAAAAAACTTTTTCATATTAAAAGTAGATTTTTAACCGATCGGTCCTATGACAGTTATATGATATAGACAACCGATCTGTAACAAATTTAGTTACAATGTAAAAAACCAACTTAAATGTATATTCTATAAGTTTGATTAAGATATGTAAAAAAACAAAAAACTTGGCATTTTAAGTATAATATTATTTTCCGATATTTAAATAGGGAAATGGGAAGTTATATGTTTTACTTACAATTTCTGTGGAGCACGCAGCTGAAGCAACAAACTTAGCGAAGCCAGCACAGTAATGTTGCTAAAAAGCGACGGATCGGGTAGATTAATGCCATGACTGCAATATAGAAATATTTATATATATAAATATAAAAAAAGTTAAACTATTGATTCAATTGAATTACCGTCGGCTGCGCAGCCAGGCCAAAGTGGTAGGACCATTGAGTAGAAGCAGCATAAGAAGCATCAATAGCAATGTCACATGGAAGGGAAAATTCTGTAAGCCAACGCAAGATTCATCCTCCTTGTCAGTCTTCTGTTTAGTCTTCTGTGTTGTCTCCTCAACCTCAGTCTCTGTTTCATTTTCATTTTCATTTACATTTTCATCTTCATTTTCAACTGGATTTTCAACTGGATTTTCATCTGTATTTGGTGACTGCTCATTTTCCGTATTCTCAGCTCTGCCGCTGGCCAAATGCACCAAATCTGCGGCCTTTTGCCACAAATAATCCTCCAGATGATCCTTGTACGCATTGGACAACATCAAAAAGTAAAATATAAATGCCAGGAGCAATCCAAGTCCACTAATCGTGCCCAGAGCAACGCCAATTGTCAGTATGCCATACGTAATGGGTAGATGTGTCATTATAGACAGCAGAATGTTGGAGCTGGAAGGAGAGAGGCGGGTGAGACGCAGTGCCAGGCGATAGAATACATTGCCATAGAATGCCAGAGCAAGCCACACTCCCAAGGCGGCCAATATGGACAGTCCAATGGCTGTGCAATGGATTATAATGGACACATTGATGCTATAGTCAAGTGGCTCCGGTTCGGGCAGAAATTTCACATTCATTACGAGTTTCTTCAGCAAGCGACAGCCTGTAAACAAAAACAATATTTAAACATAAATAATATATAAATTAAAACAAGTAAATAAATTAAAAATATTGTGACTTAATAACTATATTTATATTAAAATAATATGAGTGTCTAGTGAATTAATTCAAGGAAATTCTTGTTGCGCTAGGAATAAGTAAATAAATAAATAAATTTAATAAAAGAAAATACAATAGTGAAGCGAGACCGACTGTGAGAGACCCTGTACTTATACTTATAAGTTGCCCCTTGCTCAATAAAAATATATATTATTTGTATCTATGAATTTTAAAGATGATCCTTACTCAAATTACATACATATTATTTGTAACTATGAAATTTGTAGATTCATAAATATTTTTATTGTATCTTTGAATTTTAAATATGATGATTACTCAATTAAAATATACTTTTTTTTGTATCTATGAATTTTTATGATGCCGGTTAATCAATTTAAATATAAATACATTATTTGAATTTATGTTTTTTAAAATTTAAAATTCAAAAATAGTGTAAATGACGATTACCTGTAACCAAGTAGAGGGAAGCATATTGTAGATAACCCAGGTAAGGTTTGAGGCTCTTGAAGCTGCCGCGTTGTTGAAACTTGTCCAATTGATTTCGCAGTACAATTAATAAGACACAAACCAAATGAGCTGGCAACCAGCCGTAAAATTGTAGCACAATGCGAGATAAGGCATCCGCATAGGAATACTCATAGCTAAGAGTGAGTAGGATATATAGAAAGTGAAAGAAAAACAGAGAGAAAGAGATAGAGAGAGACTTACCTGATGCGATAGCGACAAAGTGGATCTAAATACAAATCCAAAGTGACCGGATTTAAGGTGGTATTATAATGTTTTGGCATTAAAGTGGGCACATTGACATAGAGACCCGGTTTCTGATCCGCCGAACTGCAGTTATAAATAGTTAATGATTACATTAAATATATTTTAATTTGAATTTAGTTAAAAGAACCCACGTCAAGGTTTGATAACGCTCAAAACCAGCTGCCCAAGGAACACACAATCTGGCGGTGATGCGATATTTTGGCTGCAGACACTGCAATGGCTCCACATGGACACGTAATCCCTGATACGGTTCCACCATCTCCGCAATGCGCAGCTTGTAGTGCAGTGTACCCTGCAGCGTCTCATTGATGGCAATGCGTCGTCCATAGGCATACCAGCGTGGTATGCGTATATCCATAATACGCTCCCTGGGATCATAGATATCCAGATTGTAGCCAGTGCGTTGATTGCCCGGAGGCAGACGCACCAATAGATGTGTCCACTGTTGATAGGTTTTGCGTAGATTATATAAATCGAGCACGGCAACACTTCGTGGTTCAATTTCCGCATTCGGCAGACGCTGAATGAGATGCGTCAAAGGCGTCGCCTTGTCACTGCAGAGGAATACAATTGTTTCAATCGTCTAATATTAAGAATTTCAAGTTTTAACCCACCAAATGAGCGAGTCCGTTTCATTGTGTTTATGCGCCTCGCAGCCAAAAAGCCAGTTCTCATCACTCTCCACATTCAGCGCCTCAATTGCCAGTTTCTGTCGAGGATTAATAGTATTATTATTTAATAAAAATACCAGTTGATTTATAATCCTTACCTTGTAGCGCTCCTGTCGCTGTATGCCAATCAATTCATGATAATGCGTCCTTACGCCATTGGTAAAGAACTTGTTAATAACCAGAGTACGTTCCTCATGCCAATTGCTCCTGGACTGTAAGCTTACCAAGCCCTGCTGACGTGGTCGACAACGCTGTTTAAAGATATATAAAGAAAATAAAATATATATTTATGTAGATAAAAATCCTAACCATTAATGCGTTTAAAACGAAACCTAGATCTAAAGGAAAATATTTTTTTTAAAAAATTTAATAAAATTTAAATGCAGAATGAATTAAGAGACCAAACCATGATCAAAATGACATTCTGCTCTAAAATCGTTTAAGTTTTAACAAAATTACGAAAGTTTCAATTTGGTCAAATTTTGGATCTAACAACTTTACAAGTCAAAATTTTTGTTAAATTTCACATGATTTTTTACAGAAATTTGAAAGGTATCAGAAACAAATTTAAAGTGTTGTTTTATACTATTTACGATAAAAGGAGTTGATTAAACGTTAAAACTTGAGATTTAAAATTTGGAATTTTCAAAATTTCAAAGGGGGGACCCTTACCATCAAAATCGTATTTTGGTCGAAAATAATAAAATTTTTTAAATGAGAAAAATTTGAATGCAGAATGAATTTAGAGGCCAAACCATAATCAAATGATATTCCGCTTAAAAATCGGTTAATTTTTAATGAAGTTATGAGAGATCAAAGATTTCGAAAAAATTTCAAGGGGTATGTATGGAAAATTGGATGATAGATGGCTTAGTATCGAAAAATTATCAAATTTTCTAGATGATAAAAATTTAAATGCAGAATCAATTTAGAGGCCAAATCATGATCAAAACGATATTCCGATTGAAAATCGGTCAAGTTTTGATAAAGTTATGAGGGATCAAAGTTTTCGAAAAAATGTCAAGGGGTATGTATGGAAAATTGGATGATTGATGGCTTGGAATCGAAAATATATCAAATTTTCTAGATGATAAAAATTTAAATGCAGAATCAATTTAGAGGCCAAATCATGATCAAAACGATATTCCGCTTGAAAATCGGTCAAGATTTGATAAAGTTATGAGAGATCAAGGTTAAATCGGTTTGTGGCGGATATAAAGGGTTAAAGGGCTGGAAATGCTTACCACAAAATGATTTAGTGCCGATTGCATATTACGTTGCTTGTTGCTGCTGAAGATGACGGTTTCATCGCTGCGCCGTTGAGCAATGCTAAAGAGGAAGCGATTGATGACCTGCATGAACTGCAGACACCAAACGGCGGATAAATGATCACAGCTGAGACTGACACGTGGTATGGCCGAGGTCTAAAAAGGGGATTACAATTAAATAAATATATATATGGAGTAAACTAGATTGTCTTAAACTCTTTTACCATGGCATGCAGATCATTAAACTGTGAGCTGGTTAGTCCAGCATTGACTAGAAGATCACGATTGCCGCCGCCTGTGGAGATGAGCAGCACATTGTCCAGTTTGGGCGTTAACTCCTGACTGGCCATACGCTCCTCGCTGAGCTGTTTCTGGTGCAGACTTTGGCACACATTGGTGGTATTGGTGGGCTGGGAGGCGGTCCTTGTGCGACTGAGTTGTGTGTGCGTGTCCACATAGAACTGACCCAGATGTGCATCCAAATTGAGCACTGGCTGATCCAGTGGCGTTGATATACTTATAATAGCATTAATATGCTGACTGATTTCCGCATCTGTGAGCACCGATTGGGCCAACTTGCCGCCCATCGAGTGGCCAATGAGCACAATGGGACTCGGCTGTCGGTAGAGTGTTAAAATTGTGCGTATGCAGTGTTTGAGGAACGATTGCTGATGATACATATAGCCGCCATAAACTGCCGACAGTTCCTCATCGAAATCAATGGTATAGTAGTCCAGATGTATGCCCGTGTCATATTGCTCCCGTGCCTTGCGCAATGCCACCGATGCCAAGGAGCGCACCTGCTTGTAACTGCCGGCATTGCCCGGCACAAAGATAACCGGCGCACCTGTCATGCGACTCTTGAGCGGCTCCCGCCTTACACCTTCATAGTAATAGTACAACCCATAGTTGGGATACTGCTTATTTGCACTGAATCTCACGCGCTACAATAGAATAGCAATTAATTACTTACAGTTATTTACAAATGCTAAATATACTATTTTTCATACCGCAAACATTGGCTCGCCAAACATATAAGTCATTCGGCAGGCATTCGGCTCCACCTCCACCTGCAGCTGACCAATGCCATAGATGAAACTGCATATTGAGGCAATTACAAGCAGCACTGCACAGTTTCTAAACAATATCATTTGTGTGTAGACTATAGAATTTTAAATCAATTTTTTTTATTTATTTTCAGTCCCTTGTTTTTATTTAGTTCTGTCTCAGCGATGCCAGACGTTTGGAAAATGTTCTTCTTGTTCCTGGGCGTTGCCAGACGTTTTGAAAGTGTTCTTGTACCTGGGCTAGAGTTGGGCGCGTGTCGTGCTTTTTTTCACTGCATCAGCTGACTTCTGTATTTTTGCAATATTTTGCTTGTCAACATTTTAACACTAAGCCATTTAAAAAGAATTATAACTGAAACTTGCCATCTAATGTAAATTTGGTTTTATGCAATTTTAAGTAATTAAAAGAACGGCTTATATAGTGAATACTTAACAACGTTATTGATATCTGTAAAAAAAAAACAACGAATAAACAAATTCAAAGCCAGCTTTGGCCTGAGTGTGATTAGTATATATTATTTAAAATGAGTAATTCATCAAAGTAAAGAAAATGATATCGAAATGTCGATAGCGGGTTTCAAATTATCGACATCGATAGCGCGGCTTGCGCACAGTCATAAAGAGTGAGAGAGAAAGAGAGACGGAGAGAGGAGCACACACACACGCCACAGTTACAAATATACACACACACTTCCATGCGCAGAGCATTCCAATCGAATACCTTTTTGATCACCATACATATGTATGTACGTGTGTGCATTGATCATTATTGTTGTTTGTTTGCTCGCACATCTCGTTGTGGTAGTCCATCATTCAGTTAATGAACGCGCTCGCGCTCTTGTCTTGCGCCTTCTTCACCTCCGTATCCGCTTCGCACACGCACCTGCCCCCGCCCCCGCCCCCGCACACACAACCCATGCTTCGTAACGTGTTTACGTTTCTCTAAGCCACTGAGCTGAGTTTGCTATGTGTGTGTGTGTGCGCTTAATTCGCGCATTGTATCTAGCTAACTGGCTGGCTGGCTAGCCTCTGGGCCTGGCTGAAGAGAAAAAAAAATAATAAAAAGACGGGAGAAAAAGACAGTTATGCCCTGCTGCGTCGCGCCAATAACAAAAACAAGCTACATAAATACCAAGTTTATACGGCAGCAAAAACTGATTTAACAAACAACAACTTTTTCTGTAGTGCTACAATTTCATTAGTTATGCACATATGAATTAATAAATTGCTGTTGTAATTAATTTTCAAGGCAAGTTTTGTGATTTTATTAAAACCGACTTAAGCTGTCGTATAAACTTGGTAATAGCTGACGCCGTCTCGTTGTCGTTGTTGTCGCCGTCGCTGTCGCAGTCGACGTCGTCGTTTGACTCTCTCTCTTTCGCATCTGTCGATCCGTTGTGTGTTGTCTTCTGGGATCGTTTGTTAGTGTATGTCGTGGTGTTGTCGTTGTCGCTTATTGTTGTTGCTTTAGCTGTTGTTGTTACGCGCTGTGACTGACTTGTTCAATGATTTAGTAAAATATTCATAGCTCATTTCATTTCAAAACTTGTTCTTGTGCCTTGGTGTGTTGTGCAAAAATCAAATAACGCGCACAACGACGAAAATTAAATAAATTTCTATGTATCTATCAAATATAATATACTTGTATTTATAATGCCTCAGATGTGTGTTAGTCATAGTAGTTAACAATTGTTTTGCTGTGTTGTTTTGTTGCAATTACACACACACAAACACACACAATCTTGCAGCATCTGTCAATCAATCAAAGTTCAGCAAAGTGATCGTGTGCAATTTCAAATACTCCGCCACCTCCCACCACAAAACAATACACAACCCAACACACCACACAACATCCCACCACACCCACCACCTGTATCCGCCCTTTATAATCCCACAACAAAAAGGAAACAACAACATTTAAAATTATTACAAAATGGAAATCTGGCGTTCGCTGACGGTTGGCGCATTTCTAGTGCTGGGATTTGTATGTTTTTATGGCATGGTGGAATCGTGCAATGAGGTTGTCTGTGCCTCCATCGTATCCAAGTGCATGTTGACGCAAAGCTGCAAATGCGAGCTTAAAAATTGCTCCTGTTGCAAAGAGTGCCTTAAATGTCTGGGCATTAAGTATTATGATGAGTGCTGTAGTTGTGTGGGTAAGTAACAAATGTGCATATGTACATCGATAGATCCAATCGATCGATGATGTGATATTGTGTGACATTTATTAATAATATTCATTATTGCGCTGTCGTTGTTTTTGTTGTATGCAAATGTGCGTGTGTATCTGTGTGTGTGCATCTGCATGTGTATGTGTGCATTTGCGATGCGTAAATCATACGATTCGTGCTTTGTATGTGTGTGTGCCTATCGATAGTTGAGCCGCCGTTTGAAACTCGATTACAGCCATGCAGAATAGAAAACATTAACCCTTAGGCGGTGTAAAATATATTTTTACCCTTTCTTAAGTAGAGCTCAAACTGTTTATATTGTTTTGATATAAGAGTGTACACAAATAAAAAAATTTATTGTAATATTGCCAAAAGACGGAGCTTCTTAGGTCATCTGAAACCAATTTTGTTAATTTAATATATATTATGAATTTGCTTATTCCTATCAGCTGTTTTTTTAGTTTTTGTGATTATTGGGACGCATTTGTATGTGATCAAATCACCCAAATCAAAAAATGTATATATAAATATTAATAATGTATATATATAAATTTTTAATTAGTGAAGGCTTTTAATTAAATTTTTTTATTTTTTTCAGAGCTCTGTCCCAAGCCCAATGAGACTCGCAATTCGTTATCAAAGAAATCGCACGTTGAAGATTTTGATGGCGTGCCAGAGTTATTCAATGTGCTAGCCACTGAGGATGATAGTGAGAGTGAATATTGGGACGCGTTCACATTTCCAGTAGATTGGTCCAGAGGCAAGCCTACACTGGAAAAAGATGCTAATTACTTTCTAAGTGAGTGAAAAAGCTCAGTGTTTATAACTTACAAGAATCCATTAACAATTTTCCTGTTGCAGAATTTAACGACAAAAATTTAGATGGTGCAAGTGCAGAACGTGACAATTTGCAGACAGTTAACTGTACAGTTATATATTGGGACCATTGCGTATCTATGAATAAGTGCCGTCAAAGCTGTCAAACAACAGGTGCTAGCAGCTACAGGTGCGTAATATACAATATAACTACATTAAAAATAGAATATCTAATTTGATATTTCATTGTATTACAATTTAGATGGTTCCACGATGGTTGTTGTGAGTGTGTGGGATCTACGTGCATTAACTATGGTGTCAATGAGAGTCGTTGTCGACATTGTCCAGAATCGAAAGATTCAGATGATGATTTCGATGATAATATCGATGAGGAGATGCAGGACTTTGGCGACAGTATGGGTCCGTTCGATGGCTCAGTGAATAGTAATTATTGATTAACAGCGAACAAATGCCATTTAAAGAACAAAAACATTTAACAAATTAGTTACTCAATTCAGTGACATTATTATTGTGTAGTACGAAGTAATTTTGTATAGCATTATTATTATTATTATTTTTTTTTAATATTAAAAATATAGGCTCTTTTGATTGTTTTACATTTGAACAGACCAAGATATTTTTTTAGAAACGATAATAAAGATTATACATATATAAATAATGAAATTCATTGAATTTGCTGTAAACGATGGTTTCTCACTTCACGGTTCACATAAGGGTTAAACGCCAATACTCGAGCTGTCAAAATGTTCCGATTATTGAATGAATTTAGTTGAAAATGAATAGAGCATACGAAATCCTCTCGTTGCTGTGCTTGAAATATTGATACAAAAAATATGAATTTTTCAAATCAGTATAAAAAAATTAAAAGTTTGCCTATAGACGACGCCCCCACCCCGAACATAACATAAACAAAACAGCTGATTGAGCTGCTGCTGCTGCTGTCTGTCTGGCAAGGCCAGCCGCTTAGCGACGGGGTGGCAACACTCATGCATGTAATTTCAAGCGAACAACACCAAGTTACGTATTCGAACCGGCGGCCCACAAACCGATAAAAAAGTGGCTGGAAATTATGTTCAAGGGCTTGCGACATGTAAGAAATGTGCTGCAACGTGGACACTACAATCAGGCGCGCTGCCATGCGAACGTGACGCACATGGGCCAGCCCAATGGGTTGGCCTACAGCAACAACAACAAGCTATGCGGCGCCGCTGCAGCATTAAAACGTCAGATGGCAGCGCCAATGTTGCAGCCGCTAAGCTGGCGGCAGGTAAGTGGAACCTAAATAGTTGCATACAGTCCACACTATAATATACGTTCCATACATATGTATATAGGTGCAAATGCTGCGCTCGGAATATAAGGCAATTGTGGGTGTTATCGCGCGGTCGCTGCAATTGACGCCACGCGAAGTGCAGCAATTGCATTTGCGCTGCTTGAGCGCCCGCAAATCCGACAAGGACACCGATAAGCCAAGCAGCAACAACGACAACAACAAAGCCGACAAGTCAGCCAAGCCAACAACAACGAGCAGCGATAAATCCCACACAGCAGACAGCAGTCAAGATTCCAAAGCCAGCTCCAGTTCTAGTTCCAGTTCGAGTTCCAGTTCCAGCTCTGGCGAGGAACCCAGCAATCAAAACAACAACAAGAACAATGAAAACGATGAGAAGCTGAGATCGGTGCTAACTAAAGCAGTGCTCTGGTTATTTACGATCTACATGTTTGTGGCCTTCATCTCTTTGCTGATAACACCGCGCACGGAGCGACCCGAAGGCTCCACACGCTACGTGTCCTGGAATGAGTTTGTGCATCATATGCTGGCCGTGGGCGAGGTCAAGGAGCTGATCATACGACCCGACATGGAGATGGTTACAATTATATTGCACGAGGGTGCTGTGATCAAGGGACGGAAAGTGACCTCCACCATATTCCATATGGCTGTGGCGGATGCCAACAAATTTGAGGAGAAGCTGCGCATGGTGGAGAAGCGTCTGGGCATCAAGGATGGCGTACCGGTCACATATGATCGACAGACAGATACCACGGGCCGCATCCTCATGCTGTTGCTCTTCTGTGCCCTCCTCATGTCCATTGCCACGCGCATGAAGAGCATGAAGAGTCCACTCAGCATGGATTCATTTGTGAGTACTTAAGTAATTTACCTGAATCGCTATCGTAATCACTATACCCGTTACTCGTTGACTTAAGGGGTATACTTCATTTATTATACTTTATTTATTTACAAGATATTTAAAATTTTAAATCAAATTAGGAAATATAAATTTAATTAAAATCTATGCATATAAATGGCCTGACTGACAGGTCAAACCGTTAGACGTGCAACCTTGGAATTTTCACACAACATAGCTAAGATAAATTTATCGTGAGAAAATTATATATGAATTTAAATGAAAAACTATAGACATTTAGGGAAATTAAATAATTCAAAGTTTAAATCTTATTCATTGCATATATAGTAACTGGAGAAAGTATTAATTGTTGATTAATTGAATTTAATTTTGGACATATTGCAGAATCAAATGGGCAGAGCCAAGTTCACGCTTGTGGATCCATTTGATGGTGGACGCGGCGTTCTCTTCCGCGACGTGGCCGGTCTCAGTGAGGCCAAGCAGGAGGTTAAGGAGTTCGTTGACTATCTCAAGTCACCGGAGAAGTATCAACGCCTGGGCGCCAAGGTGCCACGAGGTGCTTTGCTCCTGGGTCCACCTGGTTGTGGCAAAACACTGCTGGCCAAGGCGGTGGCCACCGAAGCCCAAGTGCCTTTCCTAAGCATGAATGGATCCGAGTTTATTGAAATGATTGGTGGTTTGGGTGCGGCCCGTGTCCGGGATCTGTTCAAAGAGGGCAAGAAGCGTGCACCCTGTATTATATATATTGATGAGATCGATGCCATTGGACGTCAGCGTTCCGGCACCGAGAGCATGGGCCAAGGCAGCTCCGGGGAATCGGAGCAGACGCTCAATCAGCTGCTCGTCGAAATGGACGGCATGGCGACCAAAGAAGGCGTCCTCATGTTGGCCAGCACCAATCGAGCGGACATACTCGATAAGGTATAACGTCACTATAACATAGAACTAACTTAATCTCAACTATATCTTATTGTATTCTCATTGTTTCTTAGGCTCTGCTGCGTCCTGGTCGCTTTGATCGACACATTCTGATCGATTTGCCAACGCTGCTGGAGCGTAAGGAGATCTTTGAGAAGCATTTGTCATCCGTCAAGCTGGAAGATTCGCCCGGCTCATATTCACAGCGTTTGGCACGTTTAACGCCCGGTTTCTCCGGCGCCGATATTGCCAATGTGTGCAACGAGGCCGCGTTGCATGCCGCACGACACACACAGACCGAGGTCAGCAGCAAGAATCTGGAGTATGCTGTGGAACGTTTAGTGGGTGAGTTCTTTACGGTTCCGGTACAGTTGTCAACCGTTTGACCAACTTTAAACTACCATAACTTTATCAAAACTGAACCGATTTTCAAGCGGAATGTCATTTTGATCAAGATTTGGTCTCCTTACTCATTCTGCATTTAAATTTTGTGCATTTAGAAAATTTTTAAATTTTCGATTCTATCAGCCAATTTTCCATACTTACCCCTTGACATTTTTTAAAAAATTTCAAACTATCATAACTTGATCAAAACTCAACCGATTTTCAAGCGGAATGTCATTTTATTCATGGTTTGGCTTCTAAATTCATCCTGCATTTAAATTTTGTTCATCTAAAAAATTTAATTATTTTCGACCAAAATTCGATTTTGATACCAAGGGGGGACCCTTTGATATTTTGAAAATTCAAAATTTTAAATCTCAAATTTTTACCTTTAATCAACTCCTTTTATCGTTATTAGTATGAAATAATACTTTAAACTTGATTCTGAGACCTTTCATATTTTTGTAAAAAATCATGCGAAATTGAACAAAATTTTGGACTTGTAAAGTTGTTAAATCCGCAGTCTGACCAACTTCAAACGGTCATAACTTGATCAAAACTAAACCGATTTTCAAACGGAATGTCATTTTGTTCATAATTTGGCCTATAAATTCATTCTGCATTTAAATTTTTCGATTTTAAGCCAATTTTTCATACTTACCCCTTGACATTTTTTCAAAAACTTCAAATTGTCATAACTTGATCAAAACAGAACCGATTTTCAAGCGGAATGTCATTTTAATCATTATTTGGTATTTTAATTCATTCTGCATTTAAATTTTATTAAATTTAAAAAAAATAATTTCCTCTAGATTTTTTTTGTTGATTTTTGAGCTTGCTTGTCTTTCAGGTGGCACTGAGAAGCGTTCTCATGCGCTTTCGCTGTCGGAGCGCAAGGTGATTGCCTACCATGAGTCTGGCCATGCGTTGGTCGGTTGGATGCTGCCCAACTCCGATATACTGCTCAAGGTGACGATTGTGCCGCGGACAAGTCTGGCATTGGGATTTGCCCAGTACACGCCGAGTGAACAGCATTTGTATTCCAAGGAGGAGCTCTTCGACAAGATGTGCATGGCATTGGGTGGACGTGCTGCTGAGAATTTGGTTTTTAATCAGATCACAACCGGGGCACAAAACGATTTGGAGAAGGTCACAAAAATCGCGTATTCACAGATTAAGAAATTTGGCATGAATAAAGTGCTGGGTCCCATTTATATACGGGATGCAAATGAAGCTGGCGAAGCTGGTGGAACTGCTGGTGGCGGTAAACCCTTCTCCAGGGCCATGGAAAGCACTATCGATCATGAGGCACGCAACATGGTATCGGAGGCATATCGAAAAACCGAGGAGATTCTAAACAAACATCGCGATAAATTGGAGAAGGTGAAAACCTAACATTTACTTTATAAATCTTTATTTAAATTGCTTGTTTTTTCAGCTGGCTGAGGCGCTGTTGGATAAGGAGACACTGGACTATGATGAGGTGGTTGCCTTAATTGGTCCACCTCCATTTGATCCCGCCAAGCGTCAAGTGGACGCTGTGGAATTCGAGCAGTCGCTGAAGAACCTCAGCAATGATGAGTCCAAATCATAATAAAATCTGTGAATTCATTTGTTGCATCTGATCCCTTCACACCTAGCGCTTACTCTCTCTCGCACTCATTGACAGCCGGTTCATGTTCAATAAATGTAAATAAAGTTGTTTACCCTTTTTAAATTGATTTTCAAGCGTATTTTAAATGCTGATCTTCAGCAACTAGTTTAATATTAGCTTCTACCAACTGAACTAATTCAAATTCGTATTCAAAAGCGAGCACTGAGTCATTAGCCATATAACTATATATATTAGTATATATACAGACGATTTATTGAGTGTGAATACATTTCCATTTCAAGTATCTGAACTTGCGACACCTCTCATAAATGGTTTCAAGCTTATAAAGTATAAAAACTCGTAGTTCATTAAGTTAATTAATATATAAGTAGGCTATTAACACGTGTATTCTAGCTATACCAGTTACACCCAACTTTGACCATATATATGTATGTGTTTTTATTGGACAGATTAAAGTCTTGTGGATTCTTAATGTAAGTAATTGTTTAATTTGTATATTAAGCAGTCTTCTTTACAATTCTCTTGTAAACTGCAAGATTTAGATTATTTTAATTTATTTTTGGTTCTTTTAGTTTTAAATTGAAAACTAATTTGGGAATACGTATACATTGAATATTATATTGAATAAGATATGATCTGGCGCCCAACGTGTGACGCTCAAATCCTTTTTAAATAAAATTAAAAAAGTTATCTGGATTTCCTGGTGGAAATTTTTCAATAGTTAAAAAAAGTGTAAGAATGCAATCGAAATTGTCTAAAGTTTTTTAAGCTTTTTCTTTGTATTTGTATTCCTCAATTTTTATATCATTTCCCTATTCAAACAATTCCATAATTGAAGCCGTTTTCTCGTAATGAAACTTGTTCTCTCTAATCGCAATATAATTCTCAATTCATACTTGTATATTCATTGATCATTGTGATAATTGCCTGATGAGCTGTAATAACCTTTTTTTTTGCCACACTTGTTCCGATAATTATTATAGTTGTAATTATCAATCGTTTAGTAGATCAATAAAATTGATAGCTGTAATTAGGACTACCTCATTTAATTGTAAATTGGGTTCAATGGATTATTATTTGATAAAGTGCTTAAAAAAAATTAGTGTGACATCAATAAATGCAAAATTTATTAAGGTAAATTAATGTAAGTTAAGCAGATTATAGGATCAGATTATAGGACCCATCAAAGGATTTTTAGCATGAAGAAGTTCCCATCGAAAATGGGATCGTATATAGTTGAAGAGTAGACTGAATGACTGACTGAAGAACGAACTGAAGAAGTATGTATTTGAAGAAGTCTGAAGATTTATCCTTTAAATAATCTTCTTCAAATGTCTTTAAATTATAAATAATATTAGATTACAATTTCAAAGATCAAACAAAAAAACAAGTTTTTAGTGATCTTAAAGTCTTCATTGATCTGTGGTACAAAGTACCACTATAAGGTTACATTATTTAGGGTTTAGTTTTAAGGTTTATTAATATGGATATGAGAATAAATTTAATAGTTAATTGCCCCACTGTGATATGAAGGCGGGTTCTTCATTACGAAACTAGTTTCGAATTCAACTGGCAATTGACAAACTCAAGTCTGTCTAATTTGGAATTATAATTCTAGACTAAACATATATACCCTAACCAAGGGTCTAACAAATATATAGATCTGTGATTTGTGACGCATTTCAATTTAAATTTAACTATAATGGGAATGCAAATCGATTTCAATTCTAAAGAGCATTATATCTTCATTATATCAAATATTTCTCGTTTATCTTATAAATTTATGTATTAATTGATTCACTTATAAATCAGGGCTAAATTATTTCTACGCTGTGATTAAACAATTAATATAGGTGTGTACGTAACTCGGATAGGTAGATAAGGGATTGGAGAACTAGAAACCTGCCCTCAAGATCTATATAAAAACGCCCTGAACAATCGGGCAACAGTTTAGTTTCGGTTCGCGATGCATCCGATGAAAATGTTAAAACCCAATCGAGTTGTTGCCTTGATTCTTTTGTGGATCTGCGGCGTTATCGCCGAGGGATTCATTCGTGAGTTCTGATACCATTCAACTTATTCCAATATTAATAATATTATTATTAATAGCCCCGTCAATCAAACGCTGTCATCTGGGTGATGAGGTGTGCTATAGGAAGCAAGCGCAAAACTATTTGGAGTATTATAAATATGGTATTCCCGAGCATAATGTGCCCAGCATTGAACCGCTCAAGATCGGCACTCTACGTTCCACGGTCGGTGGAAAGAATACACCGATGCAACTCAATATTGTATTGACAAACACTTCGGCTCATCATTTTGGCAGTTCCATGGTCGTTAAAAGTCTGACGATCATGGCAACGCCCGAGGATTTAACCAAGCCCGCCAAGACGATCATGATCATGAGCTCACCCTTGCTGGATGTCACTGCCAACTATCATCTGAAGGGGAAATTTCTGATCCTACCGATCGATAGTAAAGGCGAAGTGAGCATTAAGTTGCGTCAAGTGGATGTCAACACGGTCATCGATATGCAGCCGGAGAAGCGAGCGGATGGACTCTACTATCTAAAGGTCACCGACTATAAAATGACGGTCAAAACTGGCAGGTAAGTGGAACGGAATTTGTGGAAGAAAAATTAAGTTTTCCAATTATAATGCCAAATAAAAATAGAGGCTAAATAATAATAAAATTGACAATCCGGAAGGAAATCGGCTAAAATTTGACAAAGTTATGACATTTGGAAGTTTTGGGAAATGTTTCAAGGGAAGAGTATGGAAAAAATGGACAGTTAAGGAAGAAAAATTTAGTTTTCCAATTTTAATGCAGAATGAAAATAGAGCCTAAATAATGATAAAATTGACAATCCGAAAGGAAAACGCCTAAAATTTGACAAAGTTATGACATTTCGAAGTTTTTGGAAATGTTTCAAGGGAAGAGTATAAGTATAAATTTTATGATTTATATTATACTCAAGATCTAAGGAAATTGTTATAAGTTAGAAGAGGATCGCATATACTGATCATCAATTTATTAGGATCATTCTTTCTCATAAGTAACTTGATCAAAACAAACTGAGCTTTCAGTTTGGTCTCTTCTGAAACTGAGGACTCTTTTTTAAGATCACTGAAATTATATGATCTTAAATTAAGCTGGAGTTATACTCAAGATCTAAGGGAATTGACTCGGATATTTAGATGAGTTTTAATGTCCTGAATATCTAAGAAATACTTTTTTCCAATATGATCCTTTAGAAATTTAGTGAGATGATCTTTTTTTAAGTTCATGCGAATGTTTGAATTTGATTTATTTGTTATAATTCTAATTTTTTTATTGGTACTTTAAAGACTTGCTGATCTTCTATCTCTCTTCTCAGTGGTAGCTTCAATTTGACGAACCTGTTCCCAGATCCAGCGCTTAGCGAAAGCACCATCAAGGTGTTCAACGACGAGTACAAGACTTTCGCCAAAGAATTGGAGCCAAAGATCATGGAGGCAGCTACACGAGCCACGAGGGAAACACTGCAAAAGGTGTTCGATATTATACCATTTGATGATGAATTCTTTTTGAAATAAATAAATTCTGATTGTATCCTAAATTGCAACGTTTTTATTTTTGGTGGTAAGTTGAAAATTTGAGGAATATAAGAAAACAATTTAGAGCACGTTGCATATGAAATTCGAAGAACATATCGATCTACATCTTCCTCACAAGTTGGTTCTTCTGCTTGAAATATGGAATATGGCAAAACTATCAAAAAAGAAAGGAAAAAGAGTTTATAATCAAAAGAAATAAGACAATTTTTTGTGAACCTACTTGATAAATGATCTAATCCCTTGAGTGTGGTGTTGGGTGCTCCTGGATTGGCTCGTTTATGCCTCGGACAATGGGTTTACTTGCTGCCAGCTGGTCCCAAATAATGCATTCAGTTGCAGCTCCAGCTCAGTCTGCTATTTATCGCCGTGCTGCTTTTGCTGCTCCTCACTAATTTTTGGATTTTCAATGGACTGTAAATTAGATTTTTTAATAAGTTCTCAGCTTCAAAAGTTGATTTGTATTAGAGTTTACCTTGAGTTTGCGATGCTTAGGCTCCTTGTCATTGTCGGGCGGACTTTCCGAACCATCGGTTGTTTTGATAAACGAGGAATAGAATGAGGAAAAACTAGAACCATCCATGTCATCACTGTTGCCATTGCTATCCGTGTATTTCTGTAGGGAAATAGGATTAGTGAAATCTGTTAAAATGTGTTTTTTTTCGATGAAAATTTAGCGAGAGTTTTTAGGACGAAGGTTTACCAGGATCTCAGAGTCTATAAGGGTAAGGAAGAATGAAGCACTGACGACTCCACCATATCCATAATTTTTAAAATAATACTTATTTATTTTCAATTCACGTTATCTACTTTTATTTTCTATTATCTTACTTAATCGCAACTAGATCAAGCAACTAGAACGGTCGTAATGCCTGTTTTAAGTTGTTTAAAAAATGCGCCTAAAAGTATGCAACGATTGTTCCTATTTTGAGGCTTTTGACCTCTCTTACCTTTGGATTATTGGAATTTCTTGGCTGATCGTTTGTGTAGTCACAGTCGCCGGTTAACGAGACGGTGGGTGAGTCCGGTACCTCCCTTTTTGACGTATCCGAGGGCGCTACGTTGGAGCCCGGCTCTGCTTTTACCGATGTCGCCTGCGAGGAGGGACGTTGCAACTGGGCGGGTGTTATGCAATGAAAGGCACCTTGGGTCTTGTTTCCTGTCGCTAGAGGCGCCACCATCACCTGCTGTGCCTGCAATACAAAAGGTGGATTACACGTTTAGTTGCACTATGGCTCAATTCAGCAAGTAGGTGATGACTTTGAACTAGAGTTGTTCATCGTAGTTCAATTGAAGGATTTAGTTCAGTAGTTTTATTTTTGATGAACGAACTAATCTTTCATATAGTTCGATCGTTCAGAGAATAGATCCCATTAACTTAATAGATCTTAGTCCAAACGTTTCGGTACAACTTTACTTTGAACTAGCAACGATTTCGCCTTAAATTTAAAATATATATTTTTTTTTTCCTAAGGATTATTCAACACACTTAGTACTAGGAAGGTCGTTAGCTAATGATCCATGTGGTTCTAGTACTCATCAACAATTCCCTAAGCAATTGGCTAGCTAGTAGGATCATAGGATTAATGGTTTGTTAACTTACCGTGTAGACAGTCTTGTTGTAATTGGTCTGGGATCCAGACGGTCGCTCTGTAACCTGCAGTACATTTCCTACACCCGAGAAGGGTAACGGCTGGTACATCATCGCCGTGGCCGCAGCCGCTGCAGCCGGATGCGTATAGAAGAGCGACGGATGCGGATACATGACCCGGGCCATGTACTGCAATGGTATGGCAGCTGCTGCCGCTGCCGCTGCTGCTGCTGCGGCCGCTGCTGCCGCCGCCGCTGCCTGGGATGAGGTGCTCGGCTGTTCCTGGAGGTTCTTGTGGCCACGTTGAGCTCCTCCAACGGTCTGGGAATTGGGTGGCGAACTGGTGGCCAGGGGAGCGGGTATATAGTAGAAGGCGGGAAACAGACTGTGCTGTTGTGGCGAGAAGCTGCGCGGTGCAGTGGTGTGTGTGTGTGTGTGCGTGTGTGCTGTAGGTGTACTGACACCCACGGAGAACGGTGGCCACAAATTGATGCCCTGGTTGCAATTGAGAGCGCTCTGCACCTGAAACTGATTGCTGGACAGGATCATGGGCTGTACCGTCGTCTGATTGGGCGTTGGGCACTTGGAAGGCGGGTGACCGGCTTCGTTTAGCACTACCGTACCGCCCACACCGCCCATGGCGCCCAAGGTGAGCTGTTGCTTGGGTTTGTTGGCTTCTCCCTCCCAGGAATGGGAACCACCTCGCTTCATGCCATGTCCATGTCCCGGTCCACTATTATACTCTAGCATCTTATCATTCACCGTCTTCTTATTCTTATCGGCGGTACCGCGACCCCGCGACTCCCGATGCTTCTTCAGCATACACTTCTCCATCTCATCGTTGTGCTTGCTCAGCAGGGATTCGGTTAGGGTAACAGGTGGAGCACTATGACTACCGGCACCGGAATTACCACCACCGGAATTACCGCCGGCTGAGGTACCAGTGCCGGCATTGCTCGTATTGGTCACACTGCTCATGCGTATATTACTGCCGGTCGTAAAGTTACCAGATGAACCACTGCCACCGCTACCCTCGAATCCACCGCCTCCCAAAGGGCTCTGAGTACTGCGCGCATCCTCCCGAGCATTTCGCACATAGGACGACTCCAATTTCGGTGGATCGAGTTCGGTGGGTGCGGTAACCGGCTTACTGTTGAAAAAACGCAGCAGATTCTCGTTGTAGTTCAGCTGATTGTAACTAGGTGGCGTCTCCGTGGAACTCTTACTGTCATAGTAGTCGTGATGCGGTGAGATCTCGCCGAGCATTACACTATCCCGCTCCGACACGGTCAGCTCATTCTCATGTGGTAGTTCCAGTTTCAGATCCGCTCGCGTCACCTCATCCATAAGGGTCTCCATGAAGCTGGCGAGTGCCTGACAGCGACGTGATACCTCCTGCTTCACCGTATCCGACGGACGGGATACTGTCTCCGCTAGTAGCTTTACTATATCCTCCCTGATCCGTGCATTACGCTGCTGTGCTTCCTCTGAGACTTTGGACTTCACGTTGGGCGCCATTTCAAAGACATTACACTGCTTGGGACCTGCAAATTAGATTTCGATTTGTGATTAGTTTTTTGGGTCTTTAAACGCCCTAGGGGTAAGTCGGAAGATAGATTAGGTTAGGCGTGAGCTCGACACATGCTGTGTCTTTATTTTTGATCTGGTTCGATTCACCCAATGACCTTAGGTCACTTTCTTGGCCTTCTTTTAGACAAGTTTTGAATGGTCGTCCTCTTTCTCTGCTCGGAAATCTGCTAAACAGATCAACGACAGTCTTTTATCCTAACTAATCCGATAGACATTTTTACCACCTACCTATCCGGAGTAGGTAAAAGATTTAAAGTTTGATCGGGTACTGCTCTCGAATATATTTGGGAAGATAGACTAGATCCCCAGGAAATATTCTTTCTGCGTAGGTTACTTTCTGTTTTCTAATATCTCAACATCTTCAATAAACTAATGTAAGTCTCCAAAATTTCTTTCTTCGCTTAAAATAAAGACAGATCTTTCGATATCTTGCGATCTTTTTTCTTTTTTTTCAAGCTCAGCAAACCTTCGTCGATTAGCAACCCTATAAATCTCCTTAAAAATTTATAGATTCCCAAGGAAACTATTCGTAACTATAGCTTTTCTTATCTGGAAACTTTCCTTTTTTTAAAGAAGCTCTGCATCTAAATTAATTATTCGTTCAAAACTTTCAATAAGCGAATGTAAGTCTTTAACAATTAAAGCTCTCAAAACTTAAGATTCCTCTTCGAAGTTTTTAGCTAAGAACAATTTCTGATATCTCCAGTATTTTTCACATTTGTCATTCAATTCTTTGCTTCTTTCATTTGATTTCTTTCTTTCTAAAAAAAATCTCCTTCTCATTGGTGTCTTGTATAAGAAGGCAGTTCTTTCTAGTTTCTACCTCACCGTCACCATCTCCACTTACCCTGAAAGACACGATGATGTCCCACAACAAATTCAAGCTTACGCGACCAGGGATTCACAAAGCTCGTCCATTCAGTTTCAAGCAGTATATAACATCCGTTGTGGATCAGAAATCTATATGGTTTGCTGCAAAATGAAGCGCCAGCCGTTTGTCCTTTCTTCATGACCATTTCATAGGTCTCCTTCATATTTGCCAGATCTTCGGGATGATAGAAGTCCATAATAGAACGCCCTATAAGATCCTGTGGCAAATAACCCAGCGCACTCACCGAAGCGCTATCCACATGAGTGATAAGACCACCGGCCGTATGACGGATGGCGAACTTGGGGCTCTTGGACGAGAGCACTTCATCGGGAACTGTAGAGGAACAAATTATATTGAAAAATGTTAGATCTCAGAGACTTTAAGAGATAGAGATACCAAATTTGGCACACAGATTTCTATGAACCCCACGCAGATCAAGTTTTTTTTTTTTTTTTAAATGCCCCTTTCACCCCCGCAAATCGCGAAAAACCAC
The DNA here is from genome assembly GCA_035045575.1 of Drosophila falleni. Lineage (NCBI taxonomy): Eukaryota > Metazoa > Arthropoda > Insecta > Diptera > Drosophilidae > Drosophila > Drosophila falleni. The sequence goes on from JAWNOV010000185.1 coordinate 18,151,299, forward strand.
TACACCCACAGTTTTTAAGATAATACAGTTTTTATGTTAATTAATGTTATCTATTTATATTATCTATAATCTCACTGAGTCGCAGCAAGATCGAAGAAATAGAACGGGAGTAATACCTAACCAAAGTTGCTAATAAAGTTATTATTTCAATACAATCGCCTAAAAGTATGCAGTAGTTTTTATTATGTAGTAATTTCTTTAAAGTACTTTTATTTATAATGAAATAAGTAACGGGTATCCTATGGTCGGTATCTCGAATGTAGCCTTTTTCACTTGTTGCCATATTTGATAATTGTCACGAATCTAATAGGCTCTAATACCCATTTTTTTTTAAGGTACCGAGCTAAAAACTTTTAACAGTCATAACTTTGTCAAATCTTAACCGATTTCCTTGCGGAATGTCAATCTTTAATAGGTCTCCAATTGAAAACTGCATTAGAAATTCAAATTTGTTTTTGATGTGATGGTTGTTTATCAAAGGACCTCACTTAAGGAAGCATTAAGGAACATACCTTTATAGCTGCTCTTGATCGGCGTTGCTGAGATAACCAGCAACATGTTGGTGGCATTCGACACCATAAAGTTGTCCGGCCGTGCATCCTCTGGCGCCTCTTTGAATGTCAAGGCCAGGCGAAAGGGTTCAAAGTTGACCGGTCGTCCGATGACACCGAATCCGCCAGAGCTAAGTCCCCGATAACGTCGCAGCATGACACAGAATGTGCTTCTGGTATCCTTGGGCATGCTGCCCCTGGACTCGGCAATGGGTATACCCGTCGTTATTTGACTGGCAAATGTGGCACGATCTTTTAGATGCACGAAATCTATGAACGATCTTCCCAGCCACATGTCACGGGGAAATCCAAGCACATCCGTAATGCTCGGCGTTGTGTAGAGCACAACGCCATCGTGCATTGAGATGACACAGCAGAAACTCTCCTCCTTAATTCTCTCCGGCTGCTGTGGCTTTCCAGCTGTGCCAGATGTTAGGGTTTCCAATTTTCCCGGCGCCGATTCGCAAGTCTTTTCCGATTTAACACAAGCTCCGCCGGCAATGACCGTGGAGTTGGGAACTGCTACAGTAACCGTGGGCACTGTGATCACCGAGGAACAGGACGGAGTCGGCAATTGTGTCTGCTCGGATTGATTAACCACCTCATTTTGCTCCGATTCGTCCATTTGTTTACTGAGCTGCTGCTGATCGTGATCTTTCGGTGATCGTGGCTCGCATTTTTGTTGTGTATCCTGCAATTCTTGCAGCTGATCGCATTTGTTGCTGCTGCTCGGATGCAACAGCGGTGACTCCTCCGTACTCTCCACGGATGTACTTACCGTTGCCAGTGCCGTACATTTCACCTTCTTCTTCCGTGACTTGTCCTTGTTCCGCTTGATGATCATGTCACTGCTGCTCGCCTGCGTCGACGGTTTGCCGCCATAGCCGCTGCTGCCGGACGAGTGGCTGCCACTGAGACGCGACTTGGAGCTGCCACTGTGAGTGGGAGAAATTTAAAAAAAATAAACTATGTTATAGCCGTTATCGAAAATATATCAAATTTTCTGGATGATAAAAATTTAAATGCAGAATGAATTTAGAGACCAAATCATGATCAAAACGATATTCCGCTTGAAAATCGGTCAAGTTATGATAAAGTTATGAGAGATCAAAGTTTTCGAAAAAATGTCAAGGGGTATGTATGGAAAATTGGATGATAGATGGCTTAGTATCGAAAATATATCAAATTTTTTAGATGAAAAAAATTTAAATGCAGAATCAATTAAGAGGCCAAATCATAATCAAAACAATATTCCGCTTGAAAATCGGTCAAGTTTTGATAAAGTTATGAGAGATCAAAGTTTTCGAAAAAATGTCAAGGGGTATGTATGGAAAATTGGATGATAGATGGCTTAGAATCGAAAATATATCAAATTTTCTAGATGATATAAATTTAAATGCAGAATCAATTAAGAGGCCAAATCATGATAAAAACGATATTCCGTTTGAAAATCGGTTCAGTTTTGATAACGTTATGACAGTTGTAAGTTGGACAACTCTGGATATATAAATCTTTAGATGAATTTATCGATCTATAGAGTTGTTAAACTTATGATCTTGGGATCTTGCAATTTATTCGTTGATCTACTATTATATAAATATTTATAGAAGTATGAATATTTAAAAAGGTGTTCACTCACCTGCGCTGTGATTGACTGTTACTGCAGCTGTTGGAATACGCCGAATCCGATACCTTGGTATTGTGTGTGGACTCTGTAGGTTCTCCTTCCATTTTGTATTTGTTTTGAATAACAATCTTCGAATATATGTAAATATTTTTAATTCACTGAAGTAATCTGTTGTTTTTTTAGAAATTTTTTTTAGTCACTAGTCGATTTTTTGCAAGCGCCCAAAAGAATACTATGGTTAAATAACAGAAGAATATGCCGTTAAGAAGAAGAAGTAGAAGTATCTTCAAGATTCCCACTAGAACTATCTTTATATTTCTCAAGCAACTGCTTGATGATTAAACGTAAATACAACGTAATGCAGTCACGTTTGTTGGCAGCAATACAACAATAACAACTATACGTCATGGCATTCAGATAAATAGTCACACCCACAAAGAGAGCAAGAGGGAGAGTGAGAGAGAGCAAGAAAAGCTTTTGCATTCACGTGCAGCTGCAGCTGCGCTTGCTGACTTACGTATCTCGCAACAACAACAACAACATCTACAAAAACAAATGCTCAAATAGCTGATGAATGCCGGCAAAGCAAAAACAAATGGCGTCAAAAGCGAAGAGCAGCCAACTTAACGCTGTTTGTCAGTGCTGCCAGATCGGTAATAGTGCTAAGACTCTATTTGAATTTAGTTAAATTACAACGATTTAAATTAGATTTGGTGAAAATCTAGTGTGTAACATAAACAGCTTACAAATTTAGCTGAGTTATCAGTTTCTCAAAGTTGAACTTCACTTTACATAATGCTTCAAATAAAGCATATCAAATTTCGCAGACCTAAGCACTTTGAGACTGAGAAGGAAGTAGACTGAGACTGAAAAGAAGGAATCATTTTTATATATGTACGATATTTTGGAAGTTTGCTATTTTATCATGTAACTTTCATGCACCATGGAAATTTAAGCATATGTTCTAAGCTTTGTTATTGTTATTATAACGTGTTGTTGGGCCGGTTAAGCCAATGCATTTGTTTATATTGCAAGTATCGAGTGAGATACTCTCACTCTCTCCCTCATTCGCACACACAAACAAACACTCATTGCAAGGGCAGCGCTTAATGGAGGAAATGCACACTCAACGTAAATACGTTACGTAGCGTATAACGACAAAAACAACAACAACAACAGCATTGTTTATGTAAGTTGTTGTTGAGCTATTTGCAATTTATTTATGATAATCAACACGAATGCTCTGCATCACATTTGTTGTTGCTTCAATGGTCGCGCAGTCTCTCTCTCTTCAACTCTTACTCTCTCTTAGTTTACTTATTCGTTTCTCTCACTCGCGTTCTCTTTGTCCGATCTACGCATTGCAATTGCAGTTCGAGTATTCAATTTGTAAATTTATGAAATATATCTTTGTAATTTATAAACTGGAAATATTCAATATTGTTGTTATGAAATATCATTTATAAATACATACACATATAACAAAATATGTTTGCATTTAAGTATATACATACTTATTAAGTTCACTTTTTATTTGCACTTGAACAAAAATTATAATTAAGATAAACGTTATTTTGTTTTTCTCAGTTCTATTTGAGTTCCTTTTACTTTCCGTCGAATTCGATTCGACCTACTTGTTGAAAACTCGCACGAATACTGATTGAGCTGAGAGACGAAAAGCGCATTGAGGCGCCAGCGTGCCGAGCTTTGCAAAAAACAAATAAAAAAATAAAAAACAAATACAAAAAACTCACACACATACATTCATAAAAGCAGCGGCAGCAACAGCGACTGAGAAGCCGAGGGAGCAGCGGCAATAACGTGCGTTCTAGCGATGGGATTCGATAGTTTTCGATAGTCCAATTTACCTTTATTTATCAAAGGTAAGTCTACCGAGAGTAGTCGAAAAACCCATTAAAAAATTTAGCGTTATATCATATATTTTTGGTTTTTAAACTATATAGATTTCAATTTAAAAAAAAATGATAACACAAATTCGTAATCTACAGATAATTCTAAGATGTTTTCAACACGTTACCATAGTTTTAAAAACTATTTTAAGGCTCCACTTTTTGAGTTTTATATAATTATATATAACTATATATAATAACAGCCCTATCACAAAATTCTTAATAATTTTTTTTATCCACACTTTGAATACCCATCCCTAGTGCGTTTTTCTTCGGCTTATTGACATTCGGCTTTGCATTCGAAATTTATTTCTTTAAACATCGTGTACTGGCCATGTCCTTAACCCTTAGAGGGTCGCTTAATGTAAAGTACACTTTGACTTAACATTAAATTAAATTAATTAAATTTATTTAGGGCCGGTTTTTCAATGTCTAGTTAAGGGAAAAATTTCATATTTTTCGATCAAATCATAAAGTGAGTAAAAATAATTAAATTTTAATTTTTATTGAGAAAACTGTAATCTTCAAATATTTTTTTTTTAATTTTCTTTTAAAAATTATAATTGTCACGGTTACTGATAATTACTTATTTATTCGGGGCCGTAATCATTATAAGTTATATTATAAAGATTACATAGTAATGATTATATTTTAATTTTTAGCAATATTTTTAAATGTAAATCATTATTTTTGAGTAATTTTTTAAAACTTAGACTTTAATCATTATTTTTGATAAAAAAAATAAAACTTTACAATAATGATGTACATTTCTTAGTTAAAAAAATAAAAGGTGTTTAAGATCCCTGTTATTTATATTAAACTTTTTTTTTTTTTTTCTAATTTTTTAGCGTACCATTGATGGGTTAAATTACTATCGCGTAGTCAATGGCAGTGGCAGTACAAGAATGAAATGAATGGACCGATTGGGACGATTGGGACGTTGACTCGTGGTCGCCACTGCTGTTTGGGGTGACTTGGGGCTTGTGGGCGTGGCAAGACGGTTGGGGACGCCGTGTGGTTGCCTTGGCGGCACGTTGGCTCTTTATATTGTTAAACTGAGCGTTCTCTGCCAATTCGAATGTGCCTCAAAATGTGCACTACGAGTCACGCATAACAGCCACGTGAGTTATTATTGTCGCCTTCTCTTCGATTGTTGTTGTTGTCTATGTTGTTGTTGTTGTCGCTGCAGCTCGTCCGAGTGTTTCCGCCTTGATTGCCCGTTTGCCCGGTTGGGGCCATCGTAACGGGTATTAGTCACAGCATTGATCATAAAGAGTAACAGCAGCTTGCACTCTGTGACCATTCACAATAGTATTGTGAATAGAACGTCATAACACAGTTCAATTTTCGCCACTGCAGTTAGCTTTGGAAAAAAAAGCTAAAAGCGCAGCACTGACCCAATGCAAACTAAATGCAATTATACTATACATATATAAATTAATCTATAGCCTCTTTTTGTTACCCCTGGTCAAGAATATATTAATTTAACTGATAATACCTAAACAGGTCTGTTCCGGTTTTTACTTTTCAATTTATAGGAACAAATTTTTTTAATACTAAGACCTTATTTTCAGCGTCTCTATTGCAGCTATATGATATAGTAGACCGATCTAAACCAAATTTGGTCAGAATGTTTATTACCAACCCAGATGCATATTCTATCAGTTTGGTTATGAAATCTCAACAAACAAAAAACTTTTCCATACTAAAACTTAATTTTCGATGTAACGTTTCTATGGCAGCTATATGATATAGTAGACCAATTTTAACCAAATTTGGTCAGAATGTGTAATACCAGCCCAGATTTATATTGTGTCTGTTTGGTTCTGATATCTCAACAAACAAAAATTTTTTCCATACTAAAACTTAATTTTCGATGTAACTTTTCTATGGCAGCTATAAGATATAGTAGACCGATTTTAACCAAATTTGGTCAGAATGTGTAATACCAGCCCAGATTTATATTGTGTCTGTTTGGTTCTGATATCTTAACAAACAAAAGACTTTTTTATACTAAAACTTCATTTTCGATGTTTCGTTCCTATGGCAGCTATATGATATAGTTGTCCGATCCAAAAAAAAATAAACAAACTTATCTGCCTATGGTATCCAGAAACCTACATACCAAGTTTGAAATCTCTAGCTTTACTCGTTTCTGAGATCGACTTGTTCACACATTCTGCCAAATTCATTATACCCTTTTTTTGACCATTTTTAATCAGCGTATAAAAAGCTAAATGTGCAACACTGAGCCACACACGTGACAATAGTTGCTTTCTTCACATCGCTTAGCATAAATATAATTGCTAGTTGAATAAGCAGTGCATTTGTATTAAAGTCAAAATAACCAAATTCTTTTCTCATCACGAGTACAACAGACATTTTGGGTACTTATCTAAGCAACAATCATAAGCATTTTGTCTGGCAGCCTTTTAGGCGCTGTCAGCTATTTTTAGCTAAACGTGACAGACAAAAATCGTTGATACAATTCACTTAACTGAGTATTTAAATGTGAGTATTTAAGTGAATAAACAGTATACTATACACTGAATATTCGATAATTATATAGTAATTTTAATAACTTTGGTATTTAGACCTTAATTATGATTTCTTATTTCGAAAAAGTAGAAATATTATTTCTATCAAGGCTTGAAAATTTTGGAGAAGATACCCTGTAACTTAGTTTTTTGTTTGGTTTAATTTAATAAAAAAAAGGAAAAAGATATTATTTCATACTTTTTTTTTTTTGCTATTTATTGTTGTGATTTATTTCCTTTGTTTTTCAAGGAAAAATGTGGGAGAAAAAACCTTGATTTGATATTCTCACTTATTTTAATTATTTTTCTTTTTTTACTGGCTTAAAATAAAACCAAAATCATATTAAATTTTCATACTTCTTATTAATATTTTAAACTGTTTCAATGAAAAAACATTACAACCACATGTCACACGATTTGTTACCAATTACGCAAACAATGTAAATTTTGCCTTGACGAGCCAAGAATAAAACCAATAATAATAAAAATGCTTCAGATGTTACGCAACTTGTGCTGTGTCTGGAGAACGACGTCAATGGAAACGATTATAAAATTTTTAAAATTTGTAACAATGAAAGTAAGAGTTATAGAACAAATAGCGAATGCAAGGCGCATAAATACCCTGTAGTTAGACTTCAAGTTGTAAAATTTTTACAATAGAATATTTCGATCTTATTTCAAATACGATAATTATTCTAGTATTTTTAAACTTTAAATTAATTTAAAACTTACTTGATCCTTAATCTTGGTACGGACTTTTTCTCTGTTAATAGTGTAAATCCAACAGTTAGGTAAAAATTAATTAGATGTCAGGTGGTTAAAACAGGTTGTATTAATAGATAGTATTTAAGCCACTTTGTAGGCGACTTTTCTCAGCCTGAGTACTAAACAGAAAAGATCTCTTAAGGCTACGACCGGTTGAACATGATGACTTTTCCGGGTTTATATCGTAAAATCCCAAACAATACAGAATGGGTCTCCATTTCAGTTAAGTTTACAATTTAGTTACAATTTCAGTTTCAGTTTCAGTCAGAGTCTTGGAGTCTCAAATGGTGTCTGGCTTTTGTCACTTGAAAGATATTCGAGGTAGGTCTAACTAAGGCATTAACATATACACTCACACATACAATTAAAACTCAGTTAGGTGAATTTGATACGACGAAGAAGTGAGCAAAGCAAAATGACACAAACAGACGGACAAGTAAAACAATGGAAAACAATGTCAAATGTGAGATACAAAGATACATAGATACATAGATACAACAGAAGCCCGTAGGTCGTTGTGCAGCTATAGGATTAATACATAGATACAGTTCGTAAAAGGTGTGCGTGTGTGTGTGTGTGAAAGAGAGTGAGGGAGAGGGAAGTGAGGTCTTCCCCCCTCTTTCCCTCTTCTTAACGCATTGTAAGCAATTTCCTTATAATCACAATGTTTTATTAAAACTTAAATGTTGTGTGGACATTACACGACATTATGACTTTAAATTTAACGCGAATTTCAGTTACAATTTCGGGATTGTTCTTAAAGTCTCTATACGATTTCAAGTTCAGCTTAATTGAGACAAAAATTTGACATGTTTAGGAAATGTTACATGTACAAGAATAGTTAAGAGGTTTCTTTTAAATTGAGTTGATTTGAGATTTGTGGGGATTCTAAGTGACAGCGACTTTGTTCTTTTTGAACCTCAATTTGTGTTTGAGGTATTAGTCAAACTACTTTTCGAGATTTCTAAACTTAAATAATAAATTAATAAATTACTTACTAATAAGCCTATTATATATTATAAATTCTTATTCTTTGATATTTTAAGATATTATTAATGATGGCACTAGCCCTAAATTTCAAAATTATATAAAACTAACCTCGATTTGAACATTTCAAGAGATTTCTACAAAAAAAAACTATTTTTTGGCTGTATTAATTAATTTATAACCTATCCTAACCTCAAAGAATGACCTAAACTCAAACTAACCTCACAAATTAAACTTTTTACTTACTACCTACACGAAATTGATATCCAATTAGACTATTCATGAACTTTCTCCCTTAAATGTATAAGTTTATCTGTTTATCCTGATTCTTTGCATTACCAAATCACATTATTTGTCAGCTAGGCTGACACCTAACCTCAAACATTGAACTTACTATATAATCGCTTAAAATGCCAAGTCATGGGCGCCCATTATCATAACTAGACACAACTCTGCACTAGGCATGCCATAAAATCCATTTTCCATTTTTCATTTCACATTTTTCCATTTAAATGCAACGTCAAATGTTTTTGCCTTGAACTCGAGAAAATTTCGCACATACATAAGTTGAAAATCGCGCTTAAGATATGTGCATATAATCACCATATGAGAGTTATGCTTATAAAAATGCAAACGCAGCTCAACTAAAAATTAGTTAAAACTAAAGACACCTATTTCGATGGAATTTTAGCAGCTACAGTGGAACTGCGCTATAACGCACGCGTTGAGTAAACAAATAAAACTTTACTTTATTTGTTACGTTACTTTATTCAATATAGATTAAAGTACTTTATACAGGTGTGTTTCAGAAAACTCTAAAAATTTTAAAATGAAATGTTGTTGAAAATTAAATAGAGATTTAATATTCTCAAACATATTTTTTTTTGTATTTTTATTCAATTTAAAGATATTTTAATTCAATTTTACAAATATTTACTTTTGTTAAAATTAATAAAAACTATTGCCTATTTAGGTACTTGTATTGTCTTCAATATATATAACTTTGGTTAGCTATTACTCCCGTTCTACTTGTCCGATCTTGCTGTGGTTAAGTTAAATAATAAATAATATTAATAGTTAAAATTAATTATCACAAAAAACGTATTGTCTTAAAAACTTTGGGTTTTTTTTTGCAATTAGTAGAGGCGGTATGAATATAAGTTGAATATTTGGGAAGTAACGCTCGTTATAGGCATGTTTCACTGTACAACGACTGAACCACTTTGATATCATATACATATGTATATGTATATATGTGAGTATATGTGATATAGAGTTGCCTGGGAGCCTGAGAGAGCGACCTTTAATGGTGCCATTGTGTGCTAAATAGTAGCTCAGACTTAGACACTGTCTGAATCTGAATCTGTATACGTATCTGTCGTTTCTGAAGCACCACCAGCAGCACCAGCGGCTACATCAGCCGTGGTTCATCGTCATCCTCATCATCTTCATCATTATAGTCATCATTATCATCATTATCGTCAGTGGTGGCGATTTCACACGCTCTGCGTTCCATTGTTCCCACAATTTTCCATTCATTCAGTTTGCTCACTTTGTGTTCCTACTTTGTAATAAGTTTTGCCCCGGAATACAAAAAATAAAAAACGGCACCTCTCTTCTCCCCTTATCTACCTCCCTTCCTCCCCTTCCACCCCTTACTCCCATCAACTCCCTGTCTTGAGTTTGTCATTTTGGCCACCGGCTGTCGTCGTCATCGTCATCATCCACATCCACATCAACATCCATCGTCTTCTTAAGTCACATGCAATGCCAATAGCCCTATAATGAGTGTACTTTATATGGGGTTACTGAGCACATACTACACTACATACACCTAGAACTCTGAGAATTACACTCTTATATACTTGGAAAACAGTTGCCTTCTTCTAAAATCCAACATGCCATCTTCTGGCCACATTAAACGATCGTGGGAGTTACTTCCGACACTTCTTCAGCATAATTGATTGATATTTTAGTAAGAAAAAATCTACTAGCTGCTTTACTACAATTTCGATCGATTTGTTATTGAATGATGCTCTTTTTGATAGCTGATTTACTCTGTTAAAATCACATATAAAAAATTCGGTTATTTGTAAAAAAAAAAAATAAAAAAATGTATTTCAGTAGTTTTATCTGAGAAAAATAAGAAAAGATAAACGAATAACAAGAATAATAAAACTGTCATGTACTATATTGAAAAAAATCGTTTTTTTAAAAAACTAAATGCTCAGTAAAGGTTTATAAATAATATTTGATTTTGTATTTAGATTCGAATTAATCTTACGATCGAAAAGAAAAGCTTCAGATCTGAATACAAACATTATTATTGAATTATTTGCTAGCGTATTTAATCTTCGTTGCTGACTTGGTCTTAATAAAGATTGCAACTATTTAAGTTCTCCGATCTGGAACAAAAAACTCAAGGCGTTACTTTCTTATTCTAAAAATTGCATTGTATCAACGTAAAGATATCTGCACTTTTTGCTATTAGTTAATAATAGCAAAGAGTGTACTTATATTTATGTATGCAGCGATCACTTTACTTCCTATATATATGACATACACACACACACACACATACACACACACACATACATATACAGTTTAAGATCGTTTGACGAGCACGTTTTGAGCATGTCACATAAATATATGAAAAGAAAACTTGGTAAATTGTCAGTGGTCACATTAAGTTAGGTTAGTGCAAGCTTTGTGCTTAGGGTCTTTGGGTGGGAAGTGGTGTATGGAGGGGGGAATGGTGAGAGAGAGGGGGGAGGGTTACGCATAGAGAGGGGCTCATAAAAGTGGCAAGTGCATCACGTAATTGACACAGACAACACACACACATAACTGCACACATGCGATCTACACCCAAGAAGAATATGAACAAGAAGAATGAAGAAGAAGAGGAAGACTCAAGCACAGATCCATTCATTAACATTACCCTTCCAACAGCTCTTGCTCTCTTACTCTCTTTCAGCTAAGCTCCTGTACTCACTTATTCACTCACTCTCTCAACTCTTTTTATTATAACCTGTGCCAATTTAATATGAGCAAGAATGGGTATATTAGTTTTGTTGAAATTTATGAAACAGACAGAAGGAGGCGTAAACTATATAAAGCCCTGTTCGTTTGTTTCGAGTTCGACTTTTTTTCTTCAATTTTATCAGAGTACGGAAAAAATGGACATTAATGTAAAAATATTGAAATTTCCAATTTTGATGCAGAATTAAATAAGAGGTCAATTGATGAAACAATTGATATTCCTCAATGAAATCGCTTAAGATTTGACAAAGTTATGACTGTTTAAAGTTTTTGAATAAGAGTCATAGGGAAAATAATTGACACTGATCACTAGTATGCAAAAAATTGACAGAAATGTGAAAATGTTGAATTTCCCAATTTTGATGCTGAATCAAATTAGAGGTCAAATGATGAATAAATTGACATTTCGCAATGAAATCGGTTGAGTTTTGACCAAGCTATGACAGTTTGAAGGTTTTGAATAAGTGTCAAGGGGAAAGTATGATAAGAACTGACAGTGATTGAAATTATGATTAAAATGAACCTAATTTCCCAATTTTGATACAAAAAATAAGAGTTAAGATGTCGATTTTTCATTAAATTTTTTAATTAGCTCGTTTGTAAAAAAAAAAAAAATCGGTTTAAGTAGTTGAAAGAAAATCGAGTTGTCAATTTTTTGAAGGACATTCAAGTGCATGCTCACAGGGTATACTACAGGCGAGAGAACGCTCGATTAACTCGCTTGCTTTCCACTGCTTTTCCAACAGCTCAATTGCTGCCGCTTTGTGTTTTGTTGTTGTTTTTGCGCAAGCGCCGCTTGCTTGAAGACAGCCAAACGAACGAGAGAACGAAGGAACGGCAAAGAGCCGAAGACAGCCGACGACAGCCGAAGCGAGTGTCTCAAGACACGATTGCCGATTGTACTTATGTAACATGGGCCCTAAAAACAATTCGCGTCGTTTCGTTTGCTCAGTCAACTTCCGCCACGAAACGCGTTCGGACGTTTGTCTTAAGCGGCGATCGGAATAAAAGCAAAAACCACAAAAACAAATAACAGAAAGAATTCAAAAATTCGAGAATTCTGCGTGCTTGTTTACATTATTTATTTGTATTTTTTGTTGTGTGTGTGTTTTGGTGGTGTCTTTCCGTCTGCATTGGTGCGTAACGTGCAGCGCTATTAACTGTTTCCCCCTTTAGAGCGAGAGAGCGAGAGAGAGGGGGAATACACACGGTCTTTTGTGTCTTTTGTATCCTGAACACAGGATGCGCTTCAATGCGCTCGCGCACCTGTTTTTTTTTCCACCTTTTTTTCTACCCTACAGTGAAACTGGTGTAACAACAACAACAACAAGTCGCGCGTAAAATTTGGAAAAAAAGTCAACGCCGGTAAATTTTAATTTATGCAAAATATTTATATAGATATAGGTAAAAATTTGTTGCAAGTTCAAGCCTTCACTTAAGATATGGTTTATGTTTACTTAAGTGGAAAATTCAACTGGTAGTTCTTCCCCTTTTGACCCCTTCAAAAGAACCTGTTGTCAACTGTTTTCACATTTGTGTGTGAGAGTTTCCGATAAGAAAAACTCCCACATTACATTTTGTCAGCGTATCAGCCTAACAGAAATTTGAATATGGTAATAAATTTTAAGCGACCGGAACTTGTCTTAGGTCACAGAAGAAGTTGCTTTAAATTCATATCATAACATTTCTTAGTTCTTAGAAATTTTAAAAGCCTTAAATTCGTTAGTATTATATAACATAATTTTGAGAAGAGATTTGATAATTTCAGAGTCTTAAGAAATATTTAAAACAAGGTTTTAGTTTTCCCAGCTGCGAAGTTCCAAGAATTGAGTTCTTTAGTCCACAGAGATGTTAAATACTTTTTTTTGGAAAATTCTTTATTTTTGTATTATATTAAGATAAATAATCTACTAAAACAAGGAAACAAATATTTTAAATTTCAAGATTTAACTTTTCCAAAAGAAACTTATTTAATATTTCTATTTTATTTCTAACTTAAGAACTAACTAATTTTTTTGTTTGATTATTCGATCTCTAGAGTTAGAATCATATTTTTATTTTTTAATGAAATACAATTTATTTAGAACTATGTTTTTTATGAGTTAAAAGTTTCCAAATTGTAAATTTATTTTCCCAAATGATAAATTTATTTATTTTTCTAGTTTTTATTATTTATATTTAATCTCTAGGTTTCAATAATTTTTTGAATACAAAAGGATTAACTTAGAAATGTTGTTTATTCCAAGAAAACGTTTAAAATCATAAAGCTTACACTGTTCAATATAATTATAGTTTGTTGTTCTAGTTTAAAATTTAATCTTTATGGAAAGTACTCAAAACATGCTGAAGAATTACAAGAAAATGGGAGGAAAGAATAATTTTCAATCAAAAAGATTGCAAAAAGTAATTAGAATACGATCGATTGAACTAGAAAACTCGAAAGAATCTAACGGTTGTTGAAGAGTATCCATTTCAAATGATTGTTGCAATTACGATTACGATTATAGTTTATTGTTTTATTGTTGTTTTATTATTGGATTGTGTTGGATGTTGAACTAATTGTGAATTCTAAATTTACAGAGATTGGCGTCGATGAGATTATATGATTATATGGATGCCAAGTGGCAACTACGAGTATGCTCATTGTGGACATGCTAACACTGGCTTTAACCAATGGACAGAGTGTGCTAGAGCGAGAGAGGGAGCGCGAGAGGGAGAGGGAGCGAGAGAGGCAGCTGTGTGATGATGCCACAAAACGAGGCATAATGACGGCGACAATGGCTAACAAAACGCTAAGCAAACACAATGAAGATGCAAATTGCAATAAGAACAACAACAACAGCAACAACAGCAACAGCAACAACAGCAACAGCAACAATAGCAACAGTATTAGCAGCAATCATAATGAGCACAATATTGCTGTGGCAATTGAGGCAGCAACAATTGCAACCGCAACGCGAGCGGGCAACATGAGTAACGGTGTTGTAGGCTTGAATGTTGCACGATTCGATGACGATGGCGATGACGATGTTGCTGCTGTCGATTTGTCATGCGAGGCACGCATTTATCATGATGTTGCTGGCGTGCAATACAAGGCGCATTGTGCGTGGCAACCGCTGCGCAGAGAGCGAGAGAGAGAGCGCGAGAGAGAGACGGAGAGGGAGTGTGAGAGGGAGGCGTGCCAGTCAGCGAGGAACATGCAAACTGTATTGCAGGCGCATGCGCGTGCTGAATACAGCGACAACAACAACAGCAACAACAGCAACAACACCACAACAGCAACAGCAACGGAAGTTGCTGCTGCCACAAATTGTGAGCGCGCGCAAGTCGAGCGTGAGAGCGTGAGAGGAAGCGCAGACGCAGACACAAATCATGCTGGCCATGGTCAACAACCACCCAATGTGACAGCAACAGCAACAATACAGAGCGACAGCAACAACAACAACAATAACAGCAACAACAATAGCGACAATGGGAGCAACAGCAACGACAGCGCCTGCTCAATACCTAAAATTGCCCGAGAGCTTTTCAAAGCCAAACTCACTGTCACAGCAGTGGCAGCAACACCAGCAACAGCAACACCAGCAGCACCACCAGCAGCAGCAGCAGCAGCAGCAGTCGTCGCAGTCGTCGCAGCAAGCGCAGCTGAGCACCAGCAGCAGCAGCAGCCAATTTTTCACAAATTTGGCCAACATACACAAAAACAATTCTCAAAAAATTGTGCAAATTTAAGTGTTAAACAACAATTAGAAAAACAGCAACAACAGCAACAACTTGAGCAACAACAGCAACAAAATTTGTCTACAGGCGTCAACAACGACGTCAACTGCGCAGCTGGCGTTGACGCTGACGGCGACGCTGACGCTGACGACGACGCGCAACGTACAGAAAAATTTGTGCAAAAAGAAGGCAGTGAAAATGCGTTAACAGCTCGCGTGCTAAATGAATTTTTTTTTAATGCCAATTTATGTGAAAATGTGCAAAGTGTGCTAGTAACAACTGCAACAACTGCAGCAACAGCAGCAGCAATATTAAGTGACAGCCAGCAATTAAAACAGCAGACACAGCAACAACAGCAGCAGAAAAAGGAGCAAGAAAAGGCGACAGAAAAGGAAAAGGAGCAGGAGAGGGAGTGGAAGGAGCAGGAGCAGGAAAGGGAGCAGCTGGGGGAGCTAAGGACGCCATTGTCATTGCCATATTTGCAGCAACTTGGGGCAGCAACAACAACAGCAACTGTTGTGCCACAAAATAATGTTGTTGATGTTGTTGCTGGCGCTGTGGTGCCAGTTGTTGTTGTTAGTGTTGCTGACGGTTACGTGGATAACGTGAATAGTGCAGACAACAAAGCAGCAGCTAAAGTAACGAGTAACGAGCAGCAAATAACGAGTAACGAGTATCAAATAACAAGTAACAAGAAGCAAGTAAGTAGTCAAAGTGCAGACAACAAAGCAGCAGCAACACCAACAGCAGCAGTCAAAACAGCAGCAACTGCAACGAGTAACGAGCAGCAAGTAACGAGTCACGAGCAACAACTAACGGGTAACGAGCAACAACTAACGAGTAACGATTACCAAATAACGAGTAGCGATTGCAAGCTTATTGACTGCGATACATTGGAAGCTGATCAGCAGCAGCAACAGCAGCAGCAATTGCTGTCAACAGCAGCGAGTAACGAGTGCAATTTAACGAGTAACGAGTACCCAAACACAACAGCAACAGATTGCGATCTGATTGATTTTGAATACGATTTGATTGATGATTTTGTCGCCAGTCAGCGATTGAAACGCTTACAGCATAATTTTCAGGGACGCGTTAACAGCAACAGCAGCAGCAGCAGCAACAACAATAGCAACAACAACAGCAACAGCCACGACAACAACAGCTGTAGTGTCGCTGCTGAAGTTGATTGTGTAAAGGCATCCTTAAGACAACAACAACAACCACAACAACAGCCACAACTACAAACGCATGCCAACGCAGCAACAATAATAGGCACAACAACAAAGAAACTACCCCCAACAACAATACACAAAACAACCCCAGCAACAACAAATACAACGACAACATTGAGTAAATGGCTAAAAGCAGACAATAATATAGCGGAAAATCAAAGCTCAAGTGCAATTCAATTAAATGTAAATTGTATTCAAAACGAGCAGCAATTGCTAAATGAAAACAGCAGCAATAGTATCAACAGCAACAGCAACAAGAGCCCAGAGCAATTGCTGAATACGTTGTTGTTGCCAGCGTTGCCAGAGTTGCCAGTGCGCGTGTGCGACAAAAACGAGAGAGAGATTGAAAGTGTGCAATTGACAGCTGTCAAAAACAGCAGCAGCAGCAACAGCAGCAACAACAGCAGCGACAGCAGCAACAGCAAGGCAAATGTCAACGACAGCAATCAGGTGCTGATTGAAATTGAAACGTGTGACGAGCAGTTGCAGCGAGCGGTTGAACAACTGACAACAACAGCAGCAACATCAACCACAACAGCAGCAACAGCAACCACAACAGCAATCACACCAGCAACATCAGGCATACGCAGCGCATTTGTGGCAACACATGCGGAAATTGATAGCAACAACAAGGCGTTTGGTGGCAGCAACGTTGACAATTTTGTGGCAACACTCAGCGAATTCGATGTGCAGCGCTTTGGCGAGTATTTGAAAGCAGCGAGACAAGTGCAGCTGCTTGATATCAATCACAATCACAACACCAATCACAATCACAATTCAAATTCGCATCACAATTTAAATGTAAGTGTTAAACAACGACGCGGTTTTCAGTGTTACGACGAGTTACTCGCTGAATTTGTGAGCGAGCAGCAGGAGTGCGATAGCGATAACGACAGCGATAACGATAACAATAGCGAGTACAGCGATAGCAATTGCAACGATTGTCAGTGCCATGATTGCCTAGCAGCAGCAACACAAACGAACAACGAGCACAACAGCAACAACAGCCTTGACAACAGCAACAACTGCAACAGCAATCTAGCGAGTAATTCACTCGTTACTTCTACAGCAAACTCAAATTCATTTCAAACAACGAGTGCAATTGATTCAGACGTATTCAAGATGCGTGAGGTAAATGGACAATTGCGTGGTCTACTCAAAAAACCAAATCGTCCGCCGCCAACGCGTAAAAATCGCGTCGTTTTTGATGAGACACGCAACGAGTTCTTTGAGGCAGACTATATCATATTGATACGTGAGGATTGCGCCTACGATGAGGAGGACGAGGAGCCCTGCACCTGTGGCGAACACGAATTGGTGCGTCTCTGCTGCGAGGAGGGCTGTCAATGCAACTATGCGGTTAATGCCACCGATACGGCGGATGGACGAACGCCACAGGTGAGTGAACGCTACAACCTCAAATTAAAGTACACTGAGAAAAAAAATCATGCCGTAATTCAAGTTTAAATTTCTTGATTAAAAACAAGTCAAAGCATCCTTAAATATTTAATATATCTCAAAAAATGCGTACAATTTAAAATTTGAGTTAATGAGGTAATAGTCTAGTGACGAAAGTCTTTTCATGCCCCAAAAATTCTGACTTTTTCCTCGTGACTTGCTACAAATGAGTGAACGTTACAACCTCTAATTTAGCTACACTGAAAAAAAGAAACATGTCTAAATTTAATTTTAAAGTTCTTGATTGTAGTTAGTATTTTTTAAGCATAAAATGACATCAACTCAACATTTAAAACAAGTTAAAACAGCCTTAAATATTTAAACTAACTCAAAAAATTCTTATAATTTAATATTTGTATAATGAGGTAATAGTCTAGTAACAAAAGTCTTGCCATGTCCCAAAAATTCTGACTTTTTTTATTTTATTCAGGATTCCCGGAATTTTTGTGCTTCTTTTAAAAAAATCCGGATATATCGTATTTATGACACCACATTTTATGTAGTTTATTCTAGATTCCCGGAATTTTTGTGCTTTTTTTTCGAAAATTCGGATTTATCGTACTTTTGACACCACATTACATGGATTTTCATACCGAATTCCCGGAATTTTGTTGCCGTGTAGTTGTTGTCTCCTATGTCTCCCTATGTTTTTGAGCTGTAGCCTGTTCTTCCTGCACGCTAAGCGGATTATGTCGAGTTGCAGCAGTTGAAGTGGCCAAAGTTGAAGTGCTTAGGCAGCTTAAGTCTCCCTTTCTATATAAGTGTGTGTGTGTGTCTATTTCTATGTCTGTGTCTGTGTCTTTGCCACATGCAACCACCATCACCACCTAGAGCTAAAGCTCACCCATTCACAGTTACGAGTACCTAGTAAAAGCTTTCCAAACAAAACCGACAGCTAATTATTAGCTTTGTATCGTGTCTTATCGAATTTCTCCTAAACCATTTCATGTTCCACTTTCACTTTACCACAAAAATACCCAAGCAACGGATTTTTCCTTTTTCGCTTTCAACGACAACATTGACAACTTAAGCTCAGTGCTTAATATCCTCCATGTTCACTTTATTGTTTAACTTCCTTTGTCATCAGCCATTTCTAAATTTAATTCTAGGTATTTATAATGTTGTTTAAAATGTCACATTGCTCTTAATTCAGTTAGTTTTGCATTTCAACCGTTAGAGTCCTCCATGTTCACTTTATTTCTTAATCTGTCGTAAGGTTCTTTCTTTATCACAAATTAACCCAATTTAACTTTTATTTATTTTTAATTTGGTTGCTTACAGTGTTTTTTACTTCAGTAAGTAATTTTTTCCACTCATTTTAGTCCTCCATGTTTACTTTATTTATTATTTATGTATTAAACTTATAGCAAATATATTGATGTTGACATTTGCTAACTTTTCTTTCTCTTACTTCTAAAAAAACTTTTACAAACGTCTATTTTATTAGCCTAAAGTTGTTTGTGTCCTCCATGGTCACTTTATGGCGTGTTGGCTTATTTATTTTCACTGTGCATTTTTTATTTTTATTTCAACGCTCACGCTCATTCTGTTTAGGTGTTCTTCGTTGTTGTCTTCTTTCATTGTGAGTCCTCCATGGTCACTTTTTTGCTACTCTATGCACAGTTATTGCTTGCGTGCTGCTTTCACTGAGCTCTAATTTTTCCACTTTTATTATAAAAAAAAATTACTCTTGATTTATCTGCATTAACCTTGAAAGTATTTGTCCTCCACGTTCACTTTTTTGCCTTGGGCTCTTTTGCTCTCTTTATACATTTATTGTCCTTACAAATTGATTTCATTACTTACTTTTTTAAGGCATTCGCTGTCGTTTTTATGCATTATCGTTCTCCATGGTCACTTTTTTTGATTTCGCATCCTCCATGGTCATATTTTTGACACGCATTGTCTCTAAATGTTAAATTTGTCGAATTAATAAATTATTTAATCATGATTTCTAGTATTATTTTTGTTCTTTGTCATCTCCATTGTCACTTTATTGCTGTTAATGCTCCTATTGAAAGCACTCATATTTAAATTGATGGTTGTTTATTCTTATCTTGCTTTATTTTCCACTCCTTTATGACTTGCAGCGTCCTCCAATTTCACTTTAGCAGGTATTTACCTTTACTTATTGGTCCTTAATACTCACTAGTTGCACTTTCAACCCCTCCAAGTTTTTATAGACTTTGTTCTCGCTCTCTTCCTCCATTTATTTTTTGTTGCTCCTCGCGCTTTTCCTCCCCAAGGAAAAACTTGTTGTCCTTCCTGTCAATTACGTCACAATTGACCGCCTTTTGTTATCACTACAGATAAAACAATGACAAAAGCACATTATTCACTCGAAAAGTGTTGCCTTTGTCTTTAGCTAGAATTATACACAGAAAGAAATGCATTCAAGTTGAAAGTTCTTGATTTTACCATAAGATTTTTAATTATGTATTGAGAATAATTTTATTAAATTAAAAAAAATCTTACAAAACTTCAAATATCAAAATAATTCTAAGAAAAAAATTCAATCAAGTATTCTATACATATTTTAAGATAATTCCAGGAACAGTAAATAATGATTATATTTTTTTTTTCAAATGAAAATATTATTCCAAGAAAAAAATCAATCAAGTATTCTGTACATATTTTAAGAAAATTCCAGGGACAGCAAATAATGAGTTTTTTTTTTATTTTTTAATTAAAAAAATCATTCACTTCTAGTAACTGTAAAAAAGCGTGAAATTTACCAAAATTTTTCTTTAAGGGTAATTTCGCCATGATCTTAAGATTTATGATTCTAATGATTACAGTCCCAAGAAAATTCCTTATTAACTAAAATCTCATTTGATATATATATTCATGCCGAATGTGTGAATTTTTTCTTTAAGTGTATATGGTATTTCTGGTAGAGTATTGTATTTAAAGTTGATTGTGTAGTCTGTATATTGCATATCCTTTATCCTGTTTGCTCGTATCCTATTTTTGTTCGTCGCATCGAGTGGCAAGTGAAGTAAAGTCAAGTTGCAAGTCAACCACACACACACACACACGCACACACACAGCCTCTTCCATAGTCCCTTCATTCTTCATTCTACGTCCTTCGTCCTTTCTCCATAGTTGCTCTCCTTGGTCCTTTTGGGTCCTTTAGCTCCTACGCTCCATTTGCAAGTGTTGTATAAATCACTTAAAAACTTTTACACAACTTGCAACTGCAGCAACATTGTTGTGCTCACTGTGTGTGTGTTAGTGTGTGTGTGTGTGTGTGTGTGTGTGTGTGTGTGTGTGTGTGTGTGTGTGTGTGTGTGTGTGTGTGTGTGTGTGTGTGTGTGGGTGTAACTGTTATATTGTTTTATGAAATTGTGCCTTGAAGTACACGTTATCATGATGTACGCGTTTCCATGTGTTTAAGGACATTTACTAAAGTTTTGCTGTCGCTGCGATGAGATTCTCTTACAACATGTAAATATTACCATGTAATCCCCAGTTATGGATTATATTTACCAATTTCGTATGCCAAGTTGTATTAAAGTATTTTTAGCCTCGTGCAAAGTTCGTAAAGCTTTTCGTCGTTATTAATATTATTTTTTTTTCCACTTTATTTCTTTTCTTTTTTTTCAAAATGTAACCTGAGCGCATTTATATTATTTTTCTAATATCCTACTGGATTGTGTAGCCACTTTTTGCGCTTTTGATTCTGTTTATGAATTTTAATTTAGAAGTTTTTATTTTATAAATATATTCAAATCATTCAAGAGGCTTAATTAAAAATTAAATTAAGCTACGTAGCTTAAAAATTTAAATGCTGAATTTAATATAAATAATTTAATAAGTAATCCATTTTATGCCAATTAATTGCAAGCAATTTTTCTGGGGTCTCAAAAGTCCATGTTAAATTGGAACTAAAAGATAATATTGAATTTAATAAAAAAATTTCTATACACTTTATATAATTATTTTATAAAGATATTTTTTATTTTTTTTATCTTTTTAACTTTCAATAGCATTTAGACTTTACTTACAGTTATTTCGGATATATTTTTAAGTTTTTTTTATACAATTCCTTAAAAAATAGTTTAAAAAAATATGGAATTTTTAGCTTGAGTTTTAGAAGGATTATTTGATTTAGTAGGGACTGTTATCGATTGTCTCCTGTTTATTGCACTGTATGCTATACGTGCTTGAGCTCACTTATCTCATTCGCTGTCTCTGTCTCTATCTCTCTCTCTATCTCTCTCTATCTCTCTGTGTGTCTCTATGACACTCGCATCGATCCTAAGCGGCCCTCAAGCTGCGTTTAAATTTCAATTTTCTGCCACATGAGCGTCACTTGAGCTGCTGCGTCGCTTTTTGCTTATCTGCAAGCCAGACCAGACCCAGCTCCTAAAACTGTGGCAAGTATACACCTACACAGAGAGAGAGAGAGAGAGAGAGAAGAGAAAGAGACACCCACACAGAGCCTATGTGCAGAGTTGCCAACTAATAATATATAAAGCAATAACAAAGGTTTTTGGTAGGTTTAAGGCTAAAAAAAGATAAATTTAACATTAAAAAAATCTGATTTTTTCTTAATGTTTATCAAAATTGTTTATCTTAATTTTCAGTAACCTCCAATATCCACTCGAAATTTATCATAATAGTTCTAAAAACTATTCCTACGCCGAAAAAAAATCCATTCCTAAAATATAATTTTTAAACTTGATTTTAGCTCGAATTTTTATGTAGATGAAAAATTAACGATATTAAAAATCGACATTAAAAAAGTCAAAAAAGCCTAAATTATTTGATATAACTGAAAACAAACAATTTAGAACCCCAAAAATTATTGTTGAGAAAAATCGGGGTTGATTTAAGTATTTTATACTTGTTTTATGAGAATCCAGGATTGCATTGAAAAATTTATTTTTTTTTTTTAAATGTATTATAAACATATCTTTAGTGTTTTTAATCTGATTGGTATTCAAACTCTTGGTTAAGACTTTCAAAATTTTATAGAATTAAAAACCGAAAGAACTCAAAACACTTTTTTTAAATGGATTTAAAAAAAAGCCAAATTTGACGGTAAAAAAGCTGCTTTGGGCAACACTGCCACTGTGATGTCCTCTATCTGTCTGTCTGAGTGCCTTGGCCAAGTGGGTGGCCGCCCAATGCACTTGACTTGGCGCTGCTCAAGCATCTGGCCCATTGCCTTAGACCCTTTAGCCGTACCTCCTACCGTTCCCTACCGTTCTGCTGTCCTACCCTCCCTCCCTTCCACTCGCCACATAGTCTCCCTGTCTCGCTCAAGAGTTTAATATGCATTTAGTGTATGTAACAAGTTTACAAAACGCGTTGCATAACCCAAAACCCCATTATAGTCGACAGCCAGACATTGGAACAGGACAGGAAAAAAAAAAACAATATATGAATGGCAAGCAAAAAGGAAACATTTTTCTTCATTCCCTTTCTGTTTTTTTTTTTCTTCTTCTTGTGTGTGTCATTTTTTGTGGAAAAGTTTTTACTGCCAAGTTATGGCACTGTGAGTTTTCCATTTTCTCCCATACACATTGTAGGTGGAATACACAATCTATATATATACATATAGTATATATACATATGTGCATTACGTGGGGTTTTGTCTTTATGTGGCACTTCTTAAACTTAAATTTTAACCAACACAAAATACTTGATTGCTTGGCAAACCACAAAAACCCAACTTGGCATTCGGTGGCGAACTTTTGGCCTAGACTTTGTTGTTGTTGTTCTTACTCTGCTTCTTGGTTGCAATTGCAATTGCAAATGAATTCTTCAAATGGTTAACATTGTATTGTATGTGCATGTCTGTGCGTGCTTGCACTTGTACTTATTTCCCATGTATAACTACATACATACATATAGTACATACATATGCCTGTCCTTGGTTTTTGCGGTTTTGCTGCTGCCAGTGGAGTGTGTGACTGTGGACTGTTGTTAATATCATAAGCTAACGAGCGTTTCTTTTTGTGAAAAATATGTTCAAATTAAACTGTTATACGACTGTTATACGACTGTTATACAACTGTTATACGCTTTCTAAACTAACTAAATGTCGCCAGTTAAGGCATTTGAGACTTATAAATGATCGTATGAGCACTATTATACACAATATCAACTGTTATACGCTGTAAAATAAATATAGGCGCAGCTATAAACAATATTATTTCTAAATTTAACCGCCTTAGCAGAAAATTTAACTTTTTCAACTGTTATACAACTGTTATACAACTGTTATACGACTGTTATACATAGCGCATATTCATCACATGCAATGTATAAGTATGTCTAGTAATAAAACAGCACTGCTGCAGACTCACGTAACTAGTAAACAACAGTTATATGACTGTTATATAGTCACTGCCCTCGAAACAGACACTTAACATGGTTTAACGACCACACACAGTTCATCAACCAGAGACATAGACCCAGAGACAACCCCTACACACACAAAGCATCCCCCAATTCGTCTGGCTATAAAACTCAATTAACTTAATTTGCGGCGAGGGCATAATCATGAGACTATAACTAACTTAGTAGTTAGCTAAAACCATGTTGTAGACAAGTTTTTAACGCTACTAAATGATTTTCACTTTGCTTCCTCGACAGAGTCCCAAATATCAGCCGCCAATTGACTTTGTGGACGATGCGGCGTTGAGTCCGCCCGATGGCTATAAGGATAATAGTCTAAAGAATACGCTAGGTGGCGCTTTAAGTGGTCACATATTTGGGGCACAGCATTTGCAGCAGTTGCAGGTAATACAACGCTTGCAGCAGCAACGTGCCGCAATGCTCGCCGCACGCAACAGCAATGGCAACAGTCAAATACCACCGCCACCGCCGCCCGTTGGCACCGCACAGCAACAACAACAACAACAGCAGCAGCAGCAACAACAGCAACAACAGCAACAGCAGCCACAACAACATCATGCAACATCGCAACAACATCAACAACAAACCGATGAGGACCTACAGGGTGTTTGCACCGAGTGCGCTGAGTGCGCCGAATGTGCCGCCAAACAACTACAGGATGCAGGTAACTGATTCTCATTTTTATTATACCCTGCAAAAAAGGGTATAATGTGTTTCTCTGTCTGTCCGTCTGTTTGAGCGCGTCGATCTCAGAAACCATAAGAGCTAGACTTTAAACTTGGTATGTAGATTCCAGGATACCATACGCAGATCAAGTTTGTTTTTATTTTTGGATCGGACCACTATATCATATAGCTTTCATAGAACCATCGAAAATGAAGGTTTAGTATGGAAAAGTTTTTTGTTTGTTGGGATATCTTAACCAAACTAATAGGATATGCATCTAGGCTGGTATTATATATCCTGACCAAATTTGGTTAAAATCGGTCGACTTTATCATATAACTGCAATAGAGACGCTTAATCGAAAACTAATTCTTAGTATGGAAAAGTTTTTTGTTTTTTGAGATATCTTAATCAAACTGTTAGAATATGCATTTAATTTGGTTTTGTCCAACCTGGCCAAAGTTCATTCAAATCGGTGGACTATATCATATAGCTGTTATAGGCCCGATCCTTAAAAGATCAAGTTTTAGTAAGACATCCTTACGAAACTGATAGAGCTGAGCTCAGGGTATCCTATTGTCGAGCGTGCTGGACTGTAGCCGCACCTCACCGCGAGCGAAACGAGCAGGGGAGTCGGAGCCCCCTTGTTAGTAGCTCCAATTAGCGGGCATGCCTTTGGGAGCCATGGGAAAAATCCGGGGAACAGGGGGGAACTTGCCGCGGGTCGCTTTTCAAATGTTTTCGTTTGCCTTTGTGTAATCTAATTATGAATTATTTATGCAAACATTCGTCCAGGCGCAACTAGACTCCCTCTCTCTTTCTCACTATCCCTCTCTCTGTGTGTGCCTTAAATTGGACGCCATTTTGTTTCTGTCGCGAAAGTTCCATGTAATTTTATAGTTAATTAAATTCCGTCAAGTATAATTGAAAACCTATTGAAAACTGCTGCTTTTGGCAATGAATTTAAATGATTTTGACCCGTAGTTTAATGCTTAAACTGTCATACAACTGTTATACAAGCATATGCGTTTTAAAACCCCAACAGATTTTAGTATTAAATTTATGCATATATACACAAAGTCAAATCAATTGAGCAAATGTGTTATATTTTAACTGTTATACAAGTGCATAACACTTAATTAATAACTAAAAGTGCCAGGACAACAGAATGACAGTGAAATCTATTCGAGTTGTAACGAATTTAAATACATTTTAGGTAATTTAATAGGTCATACAACTGTTATACAAACTAAATAAAACTTTCGTTTGACTATTTTGTCAGGATTTCAATTGATTAAATGTTAATCTAAACGGAATTTGTATAAGTAAACTGTCATACTGCTGTCATACAATCAAACTCTTACTTTTAAATGAATATGATGTAATAAAATCATAAGAAAAAAGTTTGTTTCAAAGAAAACTCATTACGCATCAAAGCTGATAAGTTAAGTTGTTGACATAACTGTTATATTATTACTGTTATACTTGGCAAGAAAGCGTATTGTTTGCTCAAAGCTATTTGCCGTACACTTAGCTTTGGTATAATTCGATTAAATTTCAATTTAATATCAATGGCCCGCATTTTAGCAAATGTTAAACTTGGTGTTTTTGGGGTTGTCTCTGAACTATTGATTGATTTATGGCAACTTTACTTAATGGATAAACAAGCGCGAGTTGCTGTTTATTGTTGTTTATTGGTTTGTTTGCTCAATGGTTAAGCTCTTTCCTGTCTCCTCTCTCCTTCCCTCTCTCCCTATCTCTCTCCCTCTCTCTTTATTTTACCCAACCCCTAGAGCAACCATACAAGGACATAAAAACTTTTTTTTTGCCGCAGCGACACTTTTAGGCCACCTCAAGGGTTAGGGAGTGATGATAGAATAATAATGCTGAGGCATTGTAGAGGGTAGAGGTTAAAATTGAGCAGCGTATATATTTGCATTAATATTGGTCACGCTTTATCGATTATCAAGCGACAAATGTTGGAAACGAATCGAATGAATCGAATCGAATCGAAACAGGGCTCAGACTTGACTGTCTACATTAATTGTTGCGTCTAACGAAGCGGAATGTGACCAAACCCGAACCAAGTCGAGCCCCAGCTCAGTTAACTCAATTCAGTTAAGGTCCGGCCTAAGTATGCCTCGCCCTTCCCTTTCCCCCCTCTCCCAGCTCTAAAAACTGAGCGATCCTTCAAGCGCGCTTCCGCTTCACTTTAAACTAGCGCTGAGCGCGTGATAAATCATTTCCTGTCGTGACACGAGCATTAAAGCACGACTCAAATATCTAAAATAAAATTTATTGCTAACTAATTTAACGTATTTTTATTTGCACTTTATTTTTAATGAATATAATAAATCATTTTGAAAAACATTACAGGGAATAGAATCCAGTTATTTTTTAAACTAAGCACAATCTTAAAAATCATGCTTAAAAATTTAAAGAACAAAATATTTTATAAATGAAAATCATCAAACTGAAAATCAATATTGACTTTTTTCGAAAACTTTGATCCCTCATAACTTTATCAAAGCTTAACCGATTTTCAAGCGGAATATCATTTTATTCATGATTTGGCCTCTAAATTGGTTGTGCATTTAAATTTTTGTCATCTAAAAAATTTGATATATTTTCGACCCTAAGCCATCTATCATCTAATTTTCCATACTTACCCCTTGACATTTTTTCAATAACTTTGATCTCTCATAACTTTATCAAAAATTAACCGATTTTTAAACGTAATATCATTTTTGTCTTGATTTGGTCCACAAATTGATTCTGCATTTAAATTTTTATTATCTAGGAAATTTGATATTTTTTCGATTCTAAGCCATCTATCATCTAGGATGAAATATTTTATTTATTATTTTTTGTTTTTATTGAAGTCGTTTTGAAAATATCGTCGTCACGCGCTCCTCTCTAATTGACAGAGAGCAACAGGCGTGCCGCACGACACTAATTTATAATGATCATAACTAATTGCTACTCTATGTCTTTTTCTCTCCCCTCTCTCCCCTATCAATAGAGTGCACCTCTGGGCAGTGCAGCGAGGAGTTGACGCCAATTGGAGTGCCAGCTGTGGCATTGTTGCCGTTGCACACCAGCTCACCGGAGCGTCGGATAACGCAGAAGGAGATCATTGCCGGCGAGGAGAGGCCCAAATATGTGCTACAATCTCAATACAAACCGACAGCCGGACCAGCAGGTAATATAAATGATAGATTATATATTTTTGAGAATCCGAACTTGCGTCATTAGCTTGTATATAGCGCATTTTATCATGCCACACAATCGATTCGAACACTTGCAACCATTCTTTGCTATGCACAGCGCTCTCTCTCATCTGCGATTCATTCGCTCTCTCTCGCTTTCGCTCTCGTATTAATCCCCTGCCCCTTCTCACCTTGCCTTTCCATCCTCTGAGCATTTATTTCAATTTGTCAGTTGGTCAATCTTCAAATTCAATATTGAAATTGTCACAAATACCCTTTTCATGCATTTACAATATGGCAAAGCACTGATTTTATGTAGTTTAAGGCGATTTGTCCAGTTGTTATACAACTGTGTTATATTATCAACTGTTATACGTTATGCCTTACCAAAAATTAGCAAACAACTATTATACAATTGGCTTTAATATGAAGTCTGGCAAGTTATACAACTATTGTATTTATGTAAGTAATGAACCACTTTTAAAGTGTTATATTATTTGCAAATCGTTTAACAATTTAAGGACTGTTATACTGAAAACCTGAACTTGTATAACCATTCGACTTAAAGCTGTTATACAACTGTTATACATGTGATTTACAACTGTTATACATGTGTTATACAACTGTTATACATGTGTTATACAACTGTTATACAACTGTTATACATCTGTTATACAACTGTTATACAACTGTTATACAACTGTTATACAACTGTTATACAACTGTTATAAATCTGTTATACAAATTAAAAAAAGAATTGGGCCAAAATTAACACTGCACTATCGCAATCGACCTTTCACGCAATCGCTCTGCCTCGTTCATTCGCTCTCGCTCGTGCTCTCACTTACCCCACTTCCTGTTTGTTTGCCATCTCACTGTCACTGTAAATGCAAAAACAACAAAAATGTACAATGCTCTCTTTTGTCCACCCGACTACTCCGACAACTTGTCTACCAACAAACTATAATGCGGCTCGCTGTGGCATATGCAACACATTGTTACACACACTCGTACATACGATACAAACTGTGCTTAATTCCGTTACGGGTGTATGACAGTCAAAGTTAGAAAGGATTCGGGCAGTATAAATACAAATGCAAATACAAATACAAATACGAGTACAAGTAGCAGTAGCAGTAGCAGACCCGGTTCCGCATGTGGTACCGTTTCCGTTACCGGTTCCAGCTATGGCTCCAATTTGCTGCCGGCAGCGAGCAGTAGCACAGCCAAGAAAAAAAGATTTGTTGTTGAAACTATTACCACTATGACCACAGTGACCGAGCGACGCATCATTCGAGAGGCGCACGAGGATGTCGCCACCGGAGCAGCAGCAGCTGGAGCAGCAGGAGCAGCTGGAGCAGCAGCTGTTGCAACTGGAGCAGCTGCATCGGATCTGTTGCCACCGGCGCTGCCCGCCAAGGCAAGTGCAACGGCAGCAGCAGCAGCAGTTGCCGCTGCCGCCGCCGCCGCCGCTGCAGCAGCAGCAGCAGCAGCTTCGGCAACGGATCAATATGACGAGCTGAAACCGCCACCCATACCGCCCAAGGAGACGTCGGCCACCCAGATCAGCGGCATTCTAAAAGGCGGCAAGCTCTGGAAGCAGGACTCCATCTCACAGGTGAGCAACAGCTCCAGACATTTTAATATTTGAATAAATAAATAATATTTAAATAAATAAATAATATTTTGTATTGTTATATAAACCCATAAAATTTCGGTTGGCTTTCGGTGGTTTTACATTAATTGACGAGTCTATACTTAATTTAAAATTTTGCCAGATTTTTAAGTTATAAATTTAAAATCTTATGTTTATTTTTTTTTATTTATTTTTTTTTTTGTTAAAATATTAATTTAATAATTTAATTCATAAACTAATAACTTATATAAAAGTGAATTTCTGGTCTCAATTTTCTTATTGTATAACAAATGAATACAGAAATAACAAAAAAATTTAAAATATTATTTATTTAAATTTTTTTAAATTAAAGAAATTTTGTAATTTGTCTTGCATTTTAAATTTAATATTTAAAACAAATTTTGAGTGTACATTGCAGTAGTTGCTTATAAATAAATTTAAAAAGATATATATATAAAGATTTAAATATTTGTATAATTATACTATAATTATATTTCGACTTGACAGCAATCGGATGACCAGAACAACACCACCTCCGAGGATGAGAGTGGTGCCACAAAGCGTTCTGTGCGTTTTGTGACCGAGGATCAGGCCAATGCCGGCACCGATGGCGATGGTCAATCCTTGGCCGGCGAGATGGACGACAGTGAGAATCAGATAAACGAGCTGATTCCCATCAAGAAGCATTCGACGCTGTTCAATAATGCGCTACGTCCCAATTCGGCGGTACGTCAACTATTTCCCAGTGTTTCGGCCCAACAGGCACCCGTCTTGACTTCGGAGGCATTACGTGCCTTCGATGAGTCCAAGCGTGCTGGTTGCCTCGTCACCCATTTACCCGGCAGCTGTGGCGACTCCGACACCTTGCGACGCAGCATGGAACGCAACATTCTACGACGTTCCTTGATCAAGTAAGTGCAGCATCCAATATATCAAAAAATTCCAAACTGTTATACAAACTGTTATACAAACTGTTATAAAAACTGTTATACAAACTGTTATAAAAACTGTTATACTAACTGTTATACTAACTGTTATACAAACTGTTATACAAACTATTATATCCTTGCCAGAAAAAAAGCCGTCAAGTCAGACATTTCGTTGGAGGATCGCATTAAGCAGCTCACCTGTGACATTGATGAGGATCTCGCCGAGGAATTATCGCTAGCACGCAGCGTTGTCGATGCTGAACAGGATCAGGATCAGGTCAGCGAACGCGATTGCTCCGAGTTGGCACAACGCGATAGTCCCGCTGGCGAGGAGAATCCCAATGCCCTAGCTCCCAAATTTTTAAATGGCGAGAAGAGTTTCTCGCCCAGCAGCTCTGTGTCCAGCTCATCGAGTGGCTCGTCGGCTTACAAGAAAATCGCCGACATTTTCAGTCGCGACAAGAAGCAGGAGAAGATCATGGAGCTCGAGGAGAATCCCATTGTCATTATACCACAGGTGAGTAGTAAAGGAGAAGACTAGACTGTAAAATAAACTATTTTATTTGGGATTGAATGAGCATCAAATATAAAAATCGGCTAAGATTTAAACTATGACAGTTTGAATATTGAAAATGCTTCAAGGGGAAGGTATGAAGAAAACAGTATAAGTTATCAAAAATATGGAAAAATGGACAGTAATGTGAAAAAATTGGATTTTCCAATTATGATGCAGAATCAAATTAGAGGTCAAATGATGAATAAATTGACATTCCTCAGTGAAATCGGTTAAGATTTGACAAAGTTATGACTGTTTGAAGTTTTTGTATATGTGTCAAGGCGAAAGAATGACAGAAATAGACAGTGATCGAAAGTATGCAAAAATGGTCAGCTGTGTGAAAAAATTAAATTTTCCAATTTTGATACAGAATCAAATTAGAGGCCAAATAATGATAAAATTTACATTCCGCAATGAAATCGGTTGAGTTTTGACAAAGTTATGACAGTTTGACGTTTTTGGAAAGTGTCAAGGGGAAAGTATGAGAGAAATGAACAGTAATGTGAACAAATTTTGATGCAGAATCAAATAAGAGGACAAATACTGATAAAATTGACATTCCTCAGGGAAATCGGTTAAGTTTCGACAAAGTTATGTCGGTTTAAAAAAATGTTAAAATTTTTAATTTTGATGCAGAATCGAATAAGAATTGAGTTGTCGCTTAATTTGACTGCTTGTCAATACTGTAATTGATTTTAAGTAGTTTACTATAGATTATATTTGGTAGGGATCTCGACTATAGTGAGAAACCACTTGATTTATTTCTAAACTAATTTTGTATTTAATTTATTGCCGTGCAGGAATGTCGCTGCCCAGCGGCTCCGGATCTGGGCATGGGTATACAGGTGCCGGTGGTGCACACACAGATTCATCGCACGCCGCCGCGTCAAACGGAACCGAAGCGTCAGTTCCTGTCGACGCTGGCGCCGCTGACGTCCTGTGTGGCTGGGAACAAGGATGATTTGAGTTCTTACTACACGCTGGCTGCGGCAGCGGCGGCACATCAACATGGACATGCGGCACATGCACATGCGCATTATGCGGCAGCGGCAGCAGCGGCGGACTTTAATATGAGTCAACTGCTGGGCGCTGCAGCGGGAGCAGAAGGAAATGCAGCGGCAGTGGCAGCAATGGCAGCGCAGGGATTGGCGGTAGGTGGCGCTGGTGCCAATGTTACCGATGAGGCACGCAAGGTGGCGCCAGATGTGATTGCGGGCACACCAGAGACTTCGCAGCAGGATGAACTCGCTGCCTTTGCACAGGCGGAGGCAAAGCGCACGGAGCAGCTCAAGAAACGCTATACGGGATTGGAGAGTGTCAATCAATCTCAATCACAGTGTCAATCGCAGGCCAGCAGCGATGATGATGAGCAGAATGATTATGGCTTCAATAAGCGTCCCTCGGTGCGTGGCATTAAACCCAAATTCAGCTCCACCAATGAAATACTGGCTCAAATGCAGGAGCAGCTTACCCAACAAATACCAACGACAGTGATTAGCAGTCAACCGGTGCCACAGGCGGTCAAAGGTTATGCCATGCCCAATCAGCCCAAGCAGCAGCAGCAGCAGCAGAATCCCTCGCCACAGAATGTGCCACAACAGCAGCAACAGCAACAGTTGCAACAACAACAGCAACAACAACAGCAACAACAACAACAACAGCAACAACAGTTGCAACAACAAATGGCCACAATTGCCCAGCAGAAGACGGAGCAACGCACCTGGAGCTTCTACAGCGAAAGTGGAGAACAGCAGCGTTTTCCCGTCGATGCCGCTGCCATACAACAGACCTATTATCAAACGCTGCCCGCCGGCGCCATGTTCCGTCAGACGATGATCCAACAGGGTGCCTCCGCTGCCGATGATGCCTCGCTGTTGTATGCCGCCGCTGCTGCGGCACAGAATTGTCAGAGCGTCACGGCGACGCAGACCGCAACGCAGACGGCGATTGAGCAGAGCAAGCACAGCAGTTATAGCAGCCACTTTGCCAGGAGTCCCACTAGGCGACCGGAGTCGCCGCCGCCGTTGCGCAACTATCATCAGACGATGGTGTTGATACCCTACAATGCGGAGACTTACTCGCAGTTTGCCACCAGCAGCAGTGTGGATCCGAAATTGGCCCATATTCAGCGACAGAATATACTCGAGTATCAGCAGGTGAGTTAAAGCAATGAGTGGAGAAATGTTGGTAAAAAGTAGTGGAGAGTAGTGGAAAGAAGTGGAGAGTAGTGGAGAGTAGTGGAGAGAAGTGTAGAGTAGTGGAGAAAAGTGTAGAGTAGTGGAGAGTAGTGTAGAGAAGTGTAGAGTAGTGGAGAGTAGTGGAGAGTTGTGGAGAGTTGTGGAGAGTTGTGGAGAGTAGTGTAGAGAAGTGGAGAACAGTGAAGGAAAGTGGAGAGTAGTGGAGAGTAGTCTAGAAATGTAGAGTGTAGTGTATATGTAGTAGTTTTGAGAGGTGTAGAGAAGTGGAGAGTAATGGAGATTAGTGAAGAGTAGTGGAGAGTAGTGAAGAGAAGTGGAGAGTTTTGGAGAGTAGTGGACTGTGGTGTAGAGTAATAGAGAGCAGTCTAGAGAAGTGAAGAGTAAGGGAGAGATGTGGAGAGTTGGGGAGAGAAGTGGAGAGTATTGGAGAGTAGTGCTTTAGAGTAATAGACTGATAGACTGTAGTGAAAAATAGTGGAGTGTAGCGTAAATTAGTATAAAATAATGGTTAGAGGAGTATTAGTGATCAAAAGACGTGCTGCAGATAAGTGTAGAGCTTTGGAGAGTAGAAGAATGCATAGTCAGCAGTGTTGGCTGCTGTAGTGTAGTGTAAAGTAGACTAGTGTTGACTTATGGTGGCAGATTATGATACAGAAGAGGAATTTGGAGTAGAGAAAGATTAAATTGTTGAGGAATTGGTTGAATTAATAGAAAATTTTGCACATTATGAACAAATGCAGTTGAGAACTTTTGTTTATAGAGTAAGTGCTAGTCGACTACTGTTAATGTTTACTTTATTCAGAGACAAATTGTAATTAATTAATGGTCTTTCAACTGTTTTCCATTGCACAGGTGACACAGCAAACGATACGCGTTCCCATTGGTTACGCCCTGCCCGGCATGCAGCTGCATGTGGTGAGTGGGCGTGGTCATGCCGCCCACTACGGTCAACATCCACATGCGGCAGCACAACAGCAACAGCAGCAACAACATCAACATCAGCAGCAGCAACAACAGCAACATCAGCAACAGCAACAACAACAGCGTCTGATGCAGCAACATTATCAATTTGGGGCTGAGGGCGGCATGCCGGGCTTTAGCGAAAGGGGCGTGCCCGAGGGCGCAGCTGCCGTGTCGCATAGCGATTGCAATGCCATGGTCTCACCCACAGCAGCAGCAGTGCAACAACAGCAGCAACAGTTGCAGCAGCAACATCAGCAGCAACAACAGCAGCAACATCAACAACAGCAGCAACATCAACAACAGCAGCAACAGCAACAACAGCAGCAACAGCAACAACAGCAACAGCAGCAGCAGATGGGAGGAGGAGCTGCTGCCGCCCAGGGATCCGTGTACTATGCGATGAATGTATGACCAGGGCTGGAATAGTCGCTGCCAACGGCGGTGATTGTTGAGCGCCGCCAATGTCAACGCGTCGAGTTGTCAGCGACTTCAGTGCATTTGAGCGGTGCTGGCGGCGGTGTTGGCGGTTGTGGCAGATGAGCTAGCCACTGCCACGCCCATCACGCCCACCACCACAGCCGTCATTGCAGCCCTCAACTGTCTAAAATGATCCATGAAAATCCAATGAGTTCGTTGAGTTCGTTAACATAATTCGCGTTGATTTTAGCGAGTGAGCTCTATCTCTCTCTCTCTCTTTCACTCTCACTCTCTCCCTCTCTCTCTTAACTCCTATGCATGTGTGTGTCTGTGTATATGTGTATGTGTGTATGTGTGTGCGTGTGTGTGTGTGTTTGTAAATTTCCCATTTAGTATTTATTCCCTACCTTGACCTGCTCCAAAAAGTATGCAACACTTAAATTGTGCATGTAAAATACACTTTACAACACTGCAAAGTAAAGTAAACGAACGAAAAACAACACTATAAATTTACAAACAAAATATATATATTTAAAAATACTCGTAATAAACTTAAGTAATATGATAAACATAAATGGAAAGTAGACGGGGAAATTCGTTTTCAATTCGAATTCGAAGTTCGTGTTGATTTTATAAGTTAGTTTTTCGAATATCGAATATGTCGCATCAACCAAAATAGTAAACCAAATTAATTAAGTATATGAATTTATTTATTACATGCTGGGTGCTACACATGCAACAAAACAAAAAACTCAAAAACAAAAAAGTTAGACAAAGAAAATTGAAGTGAAAACTGAAATGTTAAAATTATACATTATTTGAAAATATGCCCTGTACTTGGGAAATGTGCAAGAAATGTTGACATAAAATGTAAAAAAGGTAAATACTGATTATTATTAAAAAAATAATCATTCATGTCTGTCTGCTCTAATTAAATTATTTTTATCAATTTAAAACCATAAATTAACTTTTCACTTGTCAACTTTAATGAAACAAAACACATAGAATTATATGTGTCTTAAAAAAGCACATTTTCCTTTAATTACAGGGTAGCTGCTAGTCGTTCATCTACGATTAAAGTGATCTTAATTGTTTTTTCTTAACGCTTTTGATTTCGCTTAGTTGTTTCGCTTTATCAAAACGTGTTTGCTCAATGAAAATTGCATTTGATTTTAATTCAAAATATACATAAATTAAATTTAATTAAATTAAATTATATACATACACATATTTAAATTATCATGCTATATATATGTATACACTTATATATTATATATATATATACATATATTTGTATGTAGTGCAATTTGTTGCTACAGTGAAACTTTCTCACATCCATTTCGACTCGAAACTAGAACAAAAAATCAAAACCAAACCAAAAATGACAAAAAAAACAACACAAAATATAGTATATATTAAAAATTGTCTTTCTTTTAAATCTCAAAAGTAGTGAAATATCATATATGAAAGAACTTATTTAATAGAGCTATACTTAAGCTAATTATTATTATAATTTATGTGTATGCCTTCCCCCAAATATTTTTTTTATTTTATTAAATATATATATATAAATATGTGTAATTATTTTTGTTTATTATTATATATAATATGCAATTTATTATTTTAATGCCTTTGCAGTGGGTGCTTCCAGGTTTTCATTTCGCTACAATTTTAAAATAAAATTGTGAAGCATACTTTAAGGTGCGCCTGAAAAGTAAATTAAATTCCAACTGTCATAACTTCATCAAAACTGAACCGATTTTCAAACGGAATGTCATTTGGATCAAGATTTAGCCTTTTTATTCATTCTGCATTCAAATTTAATTCATTTAGAAAGTTTAATTATTTTCGATCAAGATTCGATTTTGATGGCAAGGGTCCCCCCTTTGAAATTTCGAAAATTCAAAATTTTAAATCTCAAGTTTTCACTTTTAATCAATTCCTTATATCGTAATTAGTATAAAACAACACTTTAAATTTGATTCTGAGACCTTTCATATGTTTGAAAAAAATCATGTGAAATTGAACAAAAATTATTATAAATATTTATTGGCACTACTGCAAGGGTATTTAAACTTCGGCTATGCCGACTATAGCGCTTCCTCTTTGTTTTGTTTTAGTCTCAAATCGATTTTTATTTGATAGAACTTTCATTCGCTACATTTAAAATGCGCGTATTTGGCGTGAAGGGGTTTACTGGAACGTCCCCCTGAAATCGCTAAATATGAAAGCGTATTTATTTTGTGAGCTGCAGTTTGTTTGGGTTTCATAAATATACATACGTATGCACATGTATGCATGTATGTGTCTGTGCATACGGTCTATGTATACGTATCTATTGTATCATTCTTAAATTTAAAAAAACTAAAAAAAAAAACTAACAAAAAATCATCTACTTCTAAGTAACAGTGCCAAAGTTGCACCCAAAAAGCTTGTTAGAAAAACTTGAACTTGAAACAGGTAAAAGAGAATCTAAAGTAAATACACAAAAGAAAACCAAAATAGAAAGGAAAATGAAAAGTAACACAGATAATACTATATAAGTATATACAATACAATAACAGGTGTGTTCCGCATAGCAAATTCGCCACAATTTCGCTAATGCGTTTTGCAGGCGAAAATGTAAGCCGGAATCTGTCTGTCTATATATAAATAGATATATATACATGAGAAATATAACGAACGAATATTAAGCATATATTATTTTTTAAATTTAAAAACAAAAAACTACAACAAATATTGCGTTCATGTCTATAATAAACTTATAAAAATATAAAAAAAAATATATATTAATTAAAAATATGTGAATTATGTTTAAATTGCAATAAACAAAGACAAAGACAACGCATAACAGAGCGAGTTAGTTAGTGCTACAGTTAGATCTATAGATTATAGAGAACGAACTTAGTCATACTATTATACATATACCATAAACATACAAACATATATACCAAAACTAAATATATATACACACATCTACATGTATAGGCTATGCATATGTATGTGTAGTTTTTAAATGGAAAATAACGATAAAAACTGAAAGTGAACGAAAGAAAAAAACCAAAGCGCACTTTTAGGCGCCAAATTTAAAAAAAAAATAAACAACTTTCGAACAACAACACACAAAAAAGTATAAATTATAGAATTGATAAAGCAGCGCGATTTGCATAATTAATAAAAAAAATTATATATAATATATATATATTCAATTATATATATATATATATGATATATATTAGATGTTTATGTAATACATAAAAATGCTAAAAAAAAATAATAATAAAACAACGTAACGCAAAGAATTTCACAAGACAGCAAAAAATGAAAAGAAAAAAATGTTTTGTTATTCTTTAACTATTTTTTTGGTTTGTTAGATTTGTCTGGGTTGATAATATCAGCTATAACTAATTTTTTTCTATGCAAAATGTAGTTGACAAATTATATAAAATATATATATATATGCATATATATACATATGTAAACAAATAATTATATATATATATACACTAATCTATTGAATGGTTATGATGATGATAATTTATGATTTTTTTTGTGGCATGCAACAACACACAAAATGTGAAAAAAATGTGTATTCATTAATTAAATAAGACGAATAAATAAATAATAAAATGAACAAAAAAGATATATATATATAGTACTTATACACACAATTAGTGTATATGACAGAGACAACAAACAACAACTATAGAACAACAACAACAACAACAAAAGAAACATAAAGAAGCTGCAGACGAAGCAACATAAATTAAACGAGTTATATAACAGATTTAAAAAAATATGACTGAGCCAATGACTCAAAAATAAATTTTAAACAAAAACAATTATATGAAAAAGGTAAAAAAAAAACAAAAAAAAAAACTAAAGCTTCATGTTTTTCATAATATATATTTCAATTGGGGGGCGTGGCATGGCGTCACTTAATCCCTTCGTTGAGCCACTAAAATTGATAAGACCATCGAATGGAAAGAAAATAAAATACACTTGACGTCTTGACACCAGTTTTGCCTGATAACGGGAAACAAATCTCAAATCATCTCGTGCTTCAAATTGTGATGAAATCTCATTGACTAGTCGCTTGGAACTGACAACTTGCTGCCAGTGCTGCCAATTCAGCTATTTTTAAGCCATCATTGCGGAGTATTCAAATTTGGTTGCCTGGACTTTTTACATACAATGTTTCCGTTTTTGTAAAGAAAAAGGCTGCAAAAACATTTTAGCAATTGATTTTAGAAACTATTTCAGATCTCCATAAAGTAAGTTTAAAATTTGTTATCGACAAATAAGAGATCTTTTTCTTGTCCATAAAGTTATTTCAACGAATTTTTTTCAAATTTTACAGCTTATAATTTCCTTGTTAAAATATGAACTTTTCTGTTAAAATTAAAAAATTATTTTCAAAAAAAGTAAGTTAAGAATATCGAATACCTGACAGTGCTGCCCATTGAGCTATTTTTATTAGACAAAAAAGAGATTCCTAAAGGATTGCTAGTCTTGGTTTAAAATGTTTGTCTAATACGTAAATTTTTTAGCTTATTTTGTTGTTAAAAAGTGCACTTTTCTGTAAAAATTTTAGAAACAATTTTTCAAAAAAATTTCAGCTCTCTAAAAAGTAAGTTAAAAAATCCAAAGCCTCTTTTCTAAAAAATTTCCTTTTATTCGGTTATAAATTTATTTTAAAAAAGAAAATTTGTTAAGCTTAACAGCCTTTTTATTTTTTAAAAAATAAAGTATTTTAATTAAGTACTTCCCAAAAATTTTAGCTTTCCAAGAAGTAAGTATAAAACCATTTATAAAGTAACTATCGCTAGAATAATTAACATTTTCTAAAAGTTGCTTAAACACTGACCAAAGCCAAACTAATAAGTTGATTGTAAAATGAACTAGAACAGTTTTAATTAAAATTTAATTAGCTTTTCTTAGCCAGTTAAAACTTAACAAATAGTTAAGCACAACTGCAGCTATAAAGCTTTCAAGCTAAATCGCTATACAAATTGAAATTTCTGAATAAAACTAGCGGCTTTTTTTTGGCAGTTGTCAACACTGTTTTGTGTTGGGTGTAGGACAGTGACGGGTGTACGACTTGGAGCATCGACTGACGGTTCAGTCTGCCACTTGACGTGCTTCGAGTCGCAACAGAAATTCAATCACAGAAAAATAGAAAAACATGAGCTGCCCTTATGCTAGCAATTGGTAAGACAATCTCCACTATGGAATACCCTCAATTTCTATAAATTGATTAAAATGTAATCAATAGCAATGATCATGATGAATCGGCTGTGCCATTGACCACTGAGGTGGGCAAAATCTATGGCGAATATCTGATGCTGGACAAGTTATTGGATGCACAGTGTATGCTCTCCAAGGAGGACAAGAGACCCGTTCACGATGAGCATCTATTTATTATAACGCATCAGGGTATGATCTCCTCTCTCTCTCTCTCTCTTTATAGTTTACTATTGTTATCTTTATCTATTTGTTTATTCCGTCTCGTTTCAGCTTATGAGCTATGGTTCAAACAAATCATCTTTGAATTCGACTCCATACGCGACATGCTCAATCCAGAGGTCATCGATGAGACCAAAACTTTGGAAATTGTCAAACGATTGAATCGCGTTGTTCTTATACTAAAGGTAAACATTTCCGATCTCAAATAACAAAATCTAACCTAGATTTTAAGTGATCTACTATTGAAGTTGTACCCTTAAAAGGCTTCAACTGGTGAGCGTAGATCGCTTGGTAAATATCATTTCATTTAAGCAACGATCTCACATTGATCTTGAACTTGTTTTATAGACTGAAATTTTCCTATAATTTTTTCACTTATTTTTAATTTTTATCTCTAAAAATTATTAGATAAAAATATGTTAAAATAATTGATCTATCCAATGATCTTGCACTTTTATACTCTCTAAATGATCTTGAGAATATCCACATAATAATATTTTAAGCTCGCTTTTTAAAAGACTTAAAATGATCTCGAGAACCATAATGATTCTACAGTGACTCTACACTGATTAAACATAATTGATCAATTGATGATCTTGTAGATAGAAAGTCTTCTACCACTTCTTTAACTGACCTCTTCACTGTAAACAAAACGATCGTCTAAATGATCCTTTGAAAATATTCTTGATCGATTAATCTGAAGATCCGAAGTGGTGAGTGATAAATCTACCTTAAGATCTATTCCAGATCTCAGGTTTATTTTTCTAATCACACAATATTTTTATAACTTCTTCAAAATTATCCCTCAAAGATCATAATATTACTCTTTCTAATTCCTTGATCTTGTAAATAAAAAGTCTTCTACCTGATACGAAACTAGTTTCTTCAATGTAAACAAAACGATCGTATAATTGATCCTTTAAATATGTCTTAGAAGTTTTAATCTGAAGATCGCCCACTGATCTTCTTTTTAACAGCAAGTGATCAGTCAAAGATCAGCTAAATGATCTCTCCCAGATCTCAGGTTATTTTTTGTAATCCAACAGTATTTTATACTTTATTTTGAATGATCACTAAAAGATCTTAAGCTGTATAATATTACTCTTTCTAATTTCACATTTTTTTCTATATATCTCTTCTCAGTTGCTGGTGGATCAGGTGCCCATATTGGAGACAATGACACCTCTAGATTTTATGGACTTTCGCAAGTATCTGGCGCCTGCATCGGGCTTTCAATCGCTGCAGTTTCGCCTGATGGAGAATAA
This sequence comes from Drosophila falleni, assembly GCA_035045575.1. NCBI lineage: Eukaryota > Metazoa > Arthropoda > Insecta > Diptera > Drosophilidae > Drosophila > Drosophila falleni. The sequence continues at coordinate 18,192,801 of JAWNOV010000185.1, forward strand.
ACTGGGTGTGCTCACCGATCAGCGTGTGAAATACAATCAAAAGTACACCGATGTCTTTGGCAACGATCCAGATGCTCTCACTGCGATACGCAGCTCGGAGGATGAGCCATCGTTGCTGGAACTGGTTCAAAGATGGTTGGAACGTACGCCGGGATTAGAGGAGGATGGTTTCAATTTCTGGGCGAAATTTCAGCAGAGTGTCGATCAGTTTCTGGCCGCCCAAGTGCAGAGTGCTCTCTTGGAGCCCGTGGAGCGGGCCAAGAACTATAGACTCATGGATATTGAGAAGCGTCGTGAGGTATATCGCTCCATTTTCGATCCGGCCGTACACGAGGCGATGGTAAAGCGCGGTGATCGTCGTTTTAGTCATGGAGCTTTACAGGGCGCCATTATGATCACCTTTTATCGTGATGAGCCGCGTTTTAGTCAGCCTCATCAGCTGCTCACTTTGCTCATGGACATTGACTCGCTGATCACCAAATGGCGCTGTAAGTTAGCTCTCTTTACTCCCTTTCTCCACTCTTTGATTGACACCTTACTTTTACTTAGATAATCATGTGATCATGGTGCAACGCATGATCGGTTCACAGCAACTGGGAACTGGCGGCTCTTCCGGCTATCAATATCTACGCTCTACACTCAGGTGCGTCACTTTAGACAGTCTGTCACCCGATCGTTCACTGATCTTCTTCTCTCTCTCTCTCTCTCTCTTTCTCTTTCAGTGATCGCTATAAAGTATTTCTCGATCTGTTCAATCTGTCAACGTTTTTGATACCTCGCGAGGCCATTCCCCCCCTGGACGAGTCTATACGCAGCAAGCTGATTCACAAAAGCACCTGAGAATCTGATCTTCTGTAGATTTGGAGTTCTATAGATCAATAGCAACATTTTTTAGCTTAAATTACAGTCGAATAAAACAAGTTTACACCAATCTCGGGGAGTTTTGCTTTGGCACATGTCAAAATATTTTTTACTTCTTTATAATACCCTGTAAATTTGTGGTGATCGTGTATAAGACAAGCACGATCATTTAAAAACCTATAGCTTATATTTCAAATACATATATATAGATATATACAGATTTTTGTTAATTTTAAAGCTGTTCACAGGGTATTTCTTAGTTAAGCATTATTCTTTAAGTTAAAATCTTATTAATACAAAAGGAATATTGCATTTTGTTAAGAAGCCCAAATGTATGCTACAAGATTTATTTATTTAAGAAGTTCAACTTGAAAAGTTATGAAATATAACATTTTTTTTCCTGCAGATTTTTCAGTATTATCATATAATTGGAATAGGTATTATATGATTTACAATATTTTTTCTTGACGATTTTAAGATTCATGGAATTAAGTAGGTAAGTAAAAATTGTATTCCTTTCAATTATTAAGAAACAATTAAAGAATACTATTTTATATATCTCTAAAATTGGTATTAAAATTAATTGACGAGTTTTACTTATTTTTAAGTAATTATTTAATTACAGAAGTTCCAAGCTGATCTTGAGTGGAAAAACCCAGTATTCGACTGAAATTTTATATATTCCGAAAATTTTAACAAAAACTAAGAAGAACTGAGGAAGGAAAAAAATATATAAAAAATTTGATATACCGTTTTTTTTTAATCAAAGTTCGTTTTAAAAATCTACGTTACTATTGGAATTGAAATAATCTTTATAAATTTTACCCCAAAATATGTGTCCGTTATTTAATTGAGACATTTATAAAATCCGACCTAATCAGCAACTTTTATAGAAGATGGAAAAATGTATATAGTTATTTTTTTCGATTGTGTGTTTTTAAACCAAGCGAAAGTAATTAGAAATATGCTTTGGGGTTAATGTTTGCCTGGTTTATTTGATTAAGTGATCATAGGAAATTGCTCTATATGTATGTATATTATCTATTTACTCGTATGCGCTTGCCTTACCTAACGGATGTGTATATTGTCTTATGTGAAATAGAAAAAAATATATAAATATTAATAGGTAACCTTTCCCAATGGCCTTTTTCGTATATAAAATTGATAAGCGTTTCCCAGTTTCCAGTTTCGTTTCATTAGAAATAAGCTCAAAGCAAACAACATCTATATAAATTCAACAATAACAATTACAACAACAACAAAATAGCAACAATTTATAATTGTGAGTACTTGAAATTAATGAAATTCAGGTCGCTTTAAAATGAGATAGAGAGCGACAGATAAATAGAGAGAGAGAGAGAAAGAGGGAGAGAGAGAGAAATTAACATTTTTCAAGGGCTCAAAGCCTTTAACTAACTTTATGAATTTTATATAAGTCATAAAACCCCAAACAAATTAAATCATAAAAGTTTAAATTCTATTTTCGTTTTCCTTCTTTCCCTCGCTTGCAATTAAATCACATAATGAATAAAAAAAAAGCTGAACATAATTGCGGCACAACCCTTTCAACTTATTTACCACCCTCAATCCACAGCCCACGATCCACGATCCACAATCCACGATCCTCTGCAGTTTGGTCCGCTGGCAAGTTCAAATGAATTTAGACAGGCAATCAAAGAAACATTCAACTGCAACGACTGCTTAGTGCGCTACAAGTAATTAAAAAAATATAAATAATTAAAATTAAATTCGCTACAGTTGGGATTTTTTAGAGGTTGTTGGGTAGTACAGTTGCTTTCAAAAAGTATTAAGATCTACATTGTCTTATCGCAGGGTTTTTATATTGTTAGAAACGGGTTTTGCTGTTTATAGATTAATTTTGGTATTTGCATATATGTAAATAGTTAAGAAGAAAAATAAACTTAATTCAAATTCTTGAGATGGAGAGAGAGAGAGAGAGAATATCTACAACTGCAATCTTTTGTGTCCTCAGAACTATTTACTTTCTTTAATTTTTATAGATAATAATATTAATATTGAAATATGTTGATCTGAAATTTTTGGGATATACCCATATACGGTATACTATATAGTATAAGAAAGTGAAAGGTCAAAAAACATCACCAAGTGTTATTAACAATTTTAAGTACAGTCATCTTAAAGTTTATTTAAAGTTCAAAGCTGGGTTGAAAGTGTGATAAAGAGTGAGAGAGAGAGAGAGAGAGAGAGAGAGGGAGAGGGAGGGAGAGGAAGAGGGAAACAAACAGCTGCTTGACTTAAGTACAGTCAACTTAAGCTTTAGATTTAAATCAGAGCAGGCAACAAGACAGATCGAGCAAATCAAAAAAAAAAAAACTCAGAGAGCAACGGACAGCAAGAAAACAGTAAATTGAAAAAAACCCATAATATGGGAAAAAAAAGTTAAAAAAAAATCTTATAAAAGAAATATGTTGAAAATATTTTTTATGGTTTATCTTCAATTTTAAACATATTAAAAACAATAAGATATAGCTAGATTTAGCATTAAAAAAACTAGCTAGAAAAACTAAGCAAGTTTCATTTCAGTTTTTATTTTTAATTTTAAGTCTGTTTTTATAATTTTATTTTCAGAAGTAGTAAGAACCTTTAAGCCACAACTGATATGCTTTTTAATTGTAGCGCAGCGATCAGCAGCCTAAACCTACGCTAAATGCTGTTCCGACGACATTTGCTCATTAATAAAAAAAATAAATAAAAACAAAAAATAAAAATTAAAGAGAGTTGAAGGCGGATGCCTGTCGTTGTTGTAGTTGTTGTTGTTGTTTTAGTTGTTGTTGTTGTTGTTGTTGTTGTTGTCGTTAACTGTGGAATTGCCGCTGTCTCTGTCTCTGAGTTTTGAGGCCTGAGGTCTGAGTCTCAGTCGTGTTTTGAATCTCAGACCAGCTGGTTGTGTTACTCTCCCAATTCCAATTCCAATTCCAATTCCAAGAAGCGTTCAAAGTAGCGCAAAGTGTGATAATAAATCCGAAAATAACAACAACAAAATGCGTTGTTTGGCATTGAGCGCGTTGTTTGTTTGCGTTGTCATCGCCGGACAATGCGAAATTGCAGGTAAGGTAGATTTCAGGTAAAAGACAACAACGACAGGTAACTCAGATAATTGATCCATTAAATAAATAAAGGGTGTGAAATCAAATTAAAAATCGGCTTAAGAAACCATTGCATTCAAATGCTTAAAAAAAATTGTTGAGAGATTTAACAAAATTAAATATATATTAAATTGAATTAGATTAATTTTTAAATTCAATAAAAATGCATAAAATTCATTTTTTATAATTTTGTTAAATATCTAAAATATTTCTCAACTTAAAGAAAGTAAAAATATTTTTTTGACTTCGAAATTATATTCGAAAAAACAAAATCTCTGACATTTAAGGAGCACCGACATTTCGAACGGTTGTTTTCAAAAGCAAATCTCTTTAAAAACTCATCTGATATAAACAAATATTGCTTGATTTAAAAAATAAAATACTTCCTATTGAACGAAAAAAGTTAGTTTGAAAAACTTTGATAACAGCTGAGCAACATATTTGAGTTTAATGTTTATGTGGTCCCGTGGCTAGAACTACAATTTAAAAAATTACAGGGTTCGAACCCAGACATGTTAAAGAATCTTTAACATTATCTGTTCTACTGTAAACTCTTAAAATATACCAAGCCGAAACTAAATGTTATATATGAATCGGTTACCGGAAACTGAAACTAACTGTTATATATGAATCGGTAATTTCGGTTTGAATATTTTACGTTTTCGTATAGTACAAAAAATCTTGTTTAGTTTACAATTTGAGTTACGTTTTTCAATGTCAATCGGTTAAAACCGTTTAAAGGTTGCATTTTCTTTTACGTTTTTAAAACTTTCCCGATTTAAATCCTTCCTTGCAGCTGGCTACAGGAGCGAGATTGAAATAACGCCCGCTCCCGATGTGGAGACAACCACCAAAAAGTCCGGCTGGTTTGGCGGCATCAAGAAGTTCTTCAGCAGCAGCGACACCACAACAACAACAACAACAACAACTACAACAACAACTAGAAGACCCGTAGTAACGCCGGCGCCAGTGCAGAAGCCACCACCATTGGTCATCTCGCATGCACCGCTGATGCCGCTGGGACCACGGCCGGATACGCCCGCCTCCTCGCACTTTGGCGCTACACCGGTGCACGGACCACAATGGCCAACGGCAGCGGGTTCCGCCGGACATCAGTCCGGACAGGGACAGCAGCATTTCAACCAGGGACCCATTCCGGGAGCGGGAACAGGAACGGGAGCAGGAACAGGAGCAGGAGCCACTGCACATCAGGGACGTCCTGGCGGCGCCTCCACAGCGCCCAATTTGCCACCTGGTTTTGCGCCGTATCGTCCACAGAAACCACAGCCAAATGGCTTTGATTTGAGCTACTCCGGCGGTGGAGCAGCGGGCAATGGAGCACGTCCTGGCTTTGAACTAGCACCCATGACAAGTAGCACCATGCGTCCCAAGGTAAACATGCAACCAGGTGGTGGCGTTGATTTGCGTTTTGGCGGCGACAGCAGCTCCACATCCACATCGACGCGACGTCCCTCGTTAAAGGAGGATTTCCCGGCACTGCCGACGCCCAAGTCACCTGGTGCAGCCACACCCACTCCGAGTACACCTGGAACATCACCTTCAGCCTGGCAAGCTCCATTGCCCACTCCAGTGCATCCGGCGGTGCCAGTGCATCCGGTAAAGCCAGTGACACCAGGTACCACCACTACCACCACAACAGGTGGCAACTCAGGTGGCAGCTCGTTTGGCAACACTGGTGGCAACTCAGGTGGCAGCACTGGTTTCAACTCAGGTGGCAACTCTGGCGTCTCCTTTGTACCACATACGGGTGGATCCACAACTACCACAGTGCGTCCGGGCTTCCAATCCTCGGGCAACTCGGTGGCCAGCGATGATGAGATTCGTCAGCTAACGGAACAACTATACACCAAGGAGTCCAACAGTCAAATCAATCACATCAATGTGAATCTGCAGGGACGCACGCGTTCCATAGACAGCGCCGATGAGGCGCCACAGCCGTAAGTACAAACTCCAGCTCAACTCATGCCTTACACTGAAAAAAAGACTTACTTCTAAAACTTTGATCCATGATAACTTTATCAAAACTTGACCGATTTTCAAGCGGAATATCAATTTGATCATGATTTGGCCTCTAAATTGATTCTGCATTTAAATTTTTATCATCTAGAAAATTTGATAATTTTTCGACACTAAGCCATCTATCATCCAATTTTCCATACTTGACATTTTTTCGAAAACTTTGATCCCTCATAACTTTATCAAAACTTGACCGATTTTCAAGCGGAATATCATTTTGATCATAATTTGGCCTCTAAATTGAGTCTGCATTTAAATTTTTATCATCTAGAAAATTTGATAATTTTTCGATACTAAGCCCTCTATCATCCAATTTTCCATACATACCCCTTGACATTTTTTCGAAAACTTTGATCTCTCATAACTTTATTAAAACTTGACCAATTTTCAAACGGAATGTCATTTTGATCATGATTTGGCATTCTAAATCATTCTGCATTTAAATTTTATTAAATTCTTAAAATTGTCTGGAAACTCTCTCAACAGGCTGCTCACGGTGGATGCCAAGGCCTTGCAGCCGGAGACGATTGCCAAGATGCGATTGCTGTTCAACAACTACGAGGAGGACACACTGGTCAATGAACATGTGACTGCCAATGAGAGACGGGAGGAGAACGAGTTCCTGGACGCTGTGATGGCCACCAGTGTAATGCGCCAAGCCATGTTGTTCCTGCAGCAGAAGGGTCTTGTCACTCCAGATCCGAAGACGCATCGTGATCTTGTCAAGGAACTCTGGTTCACCCAATACTCGCGGGGTCAGGGCAAGATCGGTAGCTCCGGTTTCGAGCATGTCTTTGTGCACGAGGTGAAGAACGGCACCATCATTGGCTTCCACAATTGGGTCTATGTCAGCGAGGAGGAGCAGGCCGGTCGCTTTGACTACAAGGGTTACATGAAGGAGCAGGACATTGGCACGGTAAGTGTGACCAGCTTTAAATTCAAATCCAAATTCATATATGGGCAATTTTCCAATCTCGAAAATTGTTTATAGTATAAACTAACTTGAAAATGTTACTGGACTTTTGATAAATTTTAAGTATTTAACTGCTTTATGCTTTATGTAAAATTTATATTATCTATCTCTTTCTTTATTACCGTTCTTTCCGTGCAGAAAGGAAAAGTGGTCAAGGTACGATTCTCGCACAATGGACACAACAAACCGGTGGATACCATGTTTATTGGCACCTCCCCAGAACTGGAACTGGCACTATACACCGTCTGCTTCCAGCTGCGTCCGGATCGCACCTGTCCCGTCTCCCTGGGCAACAGCAAGTTCGGCATTGTCACCTACTCCTGGCGCTACAGAGGCAAGAGTCTTATTGGCAGCGCCTATCCAGAGATTTGAGCCACACAACAGCTCGCAATTATCGCACCTGTTATTCTCTGTTTCTCCCTGCAGAAATACTTTTTTTTTTGCCTTTGTCTACGATAAATAAATACATATATTTTAAACTTTGCGTTTCTGTTGCTCTTTTGAAACGGAAAACCGTTTCGTTCAGCGGTTGCTTAAATGAACAGGTCATTAAAAGAACTAGTGAACCATTGCGATATCGATAAAAACAACTTAAATATGAGCAACTGAACTTTTTCAGCAAACGGGATTACTATTGCTACTATAAATGTATGCGATGATATCAAAACCATTTTATCGTAAAAACAACACAAATTAATATTTAGATTTTTATTTCGATATTACAAAGCATTTGATAAATATAAGCTATCGAATATCCATACAAAACAGAATTAAAAGCTGTGTCATCAAGTCACTGTTGCCGACTTGGCTATTTATAGCTCTGGCTATTTTCTGAGCTTAATTGTCGGACAATTGCCATTGGCCGGAAATCAGGCTATTTTAAATATATATTTAACTATGTTGAATGCTTTATAATCAAAAACAGCTATTTTTCCTCCAAAAAGTGGCAGGACTTGGTAGTTTTTTATTTAATTATAAACTGTTTAAGCTTAAAAGTTGGGCTTAAATCTGAGTCTGCTAAAACAATTGGCTAGTTTTTTTTTAGCTTTTTTGTTTTCAGCTATTTTTTAAGAAAGTTGGCAGCGCTGTTTTTCAGCTATTTTTTGCTTTGTCGAGTTGGCAGCACCAACACTTGTCACATCACTAATAACTAGTGTTTCTAGAGTTTTCAGTCAACAAGTACGTACGTCTTTCTTAAACAAAGGCGAAACAAATCAAAACGATTTAAATATTTTGTAAAAACCTAAACAACAATCAAGAGCCGCTGTTGATTAATTAATACGAAGGCAATATGGATTTCGGTGCGTTGTTGCATTACGCCAAAAAGAAAAATGATGCAGCCACTAAAGATGAGGTTTGTTGGTTGAGATTTTCTTTACTAGAGTTGTAAATTGAGTGTGGATTGTGGACTCTAGTGGATTGTAAGGATAAGGTCAATTAAGAAAGCAGCTGTTTGGAGATATATATTGAGGGAATATGCCATATGGTAACAATATCACAATGTGTGTTTGTGTTATCGATAATGGATCGCCAAGTGGGTCATACAATGACCCCAAAATTAGACAAACATGCGTGGGAGCGGGAGGGGGGGGAATACTATATTCCACATCTCAACAAGTGTTTAATATGCTTTCTCTCTCTCTCTCTCTCTGTCTGTCCTTAAGCACGGCAAATACTACAGCACCAAATATGCGCCACCCAAAAAGGAGAGCAAGGAGAGCAAACAACTCTCCAGCAACATACAAAAGTTCCTCAAGAAACGCGAGGCGGAGGAGAGCGAAAGAAAGAGACAGGAGCGTGAGAAGTTAAACAATCTTTTAGCCATGAGAGATGAAAAGTCCAAGAATAAAATACGTAAAATGCTGAAAGTTACCAAATCCGCTAACAAATCGGTGTTGGAGGATGCCAAGGATTGTGATAATACGGCCGTAACGCTCGATGGACCCGATCAGCCGGATGGCGATGATTATGGCTATGTGTCCACAGAGGCGAATGCCTTCTATCAGAAATACATTGAGAAGGTGAAGGATGTGCACGAGGACAAGGGATTTGCACCCAGTCGACCGCAGTCGCTGCGTGATCTATCCGGCACCAAGGAGCGCGTGAAGGCGGCCATCACCAGGGAGCGGGAGGAGGCCAAATCCCATACGAGACAGCGAGTCAGTTCGGTGCCAGCCACGTCGTCCTCAAAGACGCCCAAGGATGCGAGTGTGGCCCGGTCATATACATCCTCGAAAACACTGTATAATCCCGAGGCAGAGCGTCGGCAGGAGGAGGAGGAGCAGCAGCAGAAGAAACCGAAGGTAAAGCGTGCAGCACAACCACCGCCCATGGATTTCCAGGCACTCTTACGGCTGGCCGAGAAGAAACAACACGAACCTGTGGCCATTGCCATGCCCGAGAAGAAAAAGGAGCCGGAACGTTTGCTTTCAGCAAGGGAAAAGCGGGAGCAGGAGGAGCGTCAGCGCTGGAAGGAGCAGCGTGCGCAGCGGGATAAACAGCGTGAAGCGGATGCCAAGTCTAAGACTAATCCAACAACACAGTCACAAACACAATCACAACCACAGCGCATGGAACCAAATGGACGCATACCCAAGCTGAACAAGGCGCCAACGGGGAAGGCTCCTGGTACTGCTTCCGCTTCCTCTCCCGCTCCCGCTGCCAGTGACTCCAAAGCCAAGCCCACAAGTGATAGCCTCAAACGGCCAGCGACAACTGCTCCCAGCTCCGGTTCCAGCGCCAAAATCAGCGCAGTCAGCAAATCCTCCAGCAGCAGCAACAACAATCACAACAATCACAACAATAATGGTCTACATAATGCCAGCAAGCGTCCAGCTAGCGTGTCCAATACGAAACCCACATCATCAGCATCATTAACAACGTCATCAACGTCAAATAAACCCGCAGCTAAATTGGAATCTCGCAATCCATATGCGGGCATTAATAAAACAGGTGCCACTAGGGAATTCCCCCCTCGGGAATTCCCGCCACGTGAAGCGTCCGCCAAGACGCGACAATTTCCTCCACAAGATCTGCAGCGACGCAAACTGCCGCCCACCGAGGCACGTGGGCGTGGCAGTGGCACAGTGGGACGAAAGCAGGCGGAATTGGGCAACAAAAGTGAGTGGCGTATTCAAGACTTATAATTTGAATTATTAATTATTGTAAATTGCAATTAATTATATGCTTTAACTGTAATTTAATACATTCTTAATTAAGTTTAAATTTTACATAAAACATATGATTTCTTTTGAATTTCAGTTATTATTTGTTAATTCATATTTGTATATTTAAAAAAAAAATTGTTATTTTTTACTTTAGTAATCAAGTTCAAATTGTGTAGAAAGCAAATGATTTCTTTTAAATTTATGCATCTATTTAAGTTATTAGTTTATTTTGGCATATAATTATAGTGATATTCATATTTATATATTTTTGAATAATATTTCAAATATGTATAAGAAACATGAATTAATTAATCTAGCCATGTAGCTAATAACGTAAATAATTGACTTATTGTTTATTTAGAACTTAGTCCCTGAAATAACAATTAATTTTGTTGAATCATAAGATTTATTTTAAATGTATAAGTTTTTTTTTGATCAAGATACTGTTTTTTAAATTATCATACAATTACTTAGGAATTTGTGTGCATAAAATATTAATATCAATACTTAAATTAGTTTAAGTATTATCAATTAATTTATCTAAGCATAAGCAACTACCTTAGTATTTATATTACAATATTTATATATGAACAATATTTTATATTCAACTAATTATACTTTTTCCTTTTCAACTGCTTAATTAGGACGCATTTATGATGAGGACGATTCGGAGTATGATTCGGAGCTGGATGACTTTATCGATGATGGCGATTGTGAGGAGGATATATCATCGCATATTCGCGATATCTTTGGCTATGATAAGCGCAGATATCGCGATCTGGATGAGGACGATGATCAAATGGAATCCAGCTTTGCTCAGGTGCAACGTGAGGAGCTGATTAGTAAGAAACTAGGTGAGTATTTAAATTAATCTCAACATTTTCTTAAGCAAATTTTAATTAATTTTTACTCTTTGCAGGTTTGCAAGAGGATTTGGAGGATATGCGCATGGAGGCGCTGCATAAAAAGAATAAAATGGCCAAAAAACGCACCAAACGCATCGATGATGATGACTAAATTATTATCTATGTCAATTTCCAGCTCCAACTTGCAATCAATCACAAATCTGATAGTTTACTCCAAGGAGAAGCCTTTGTTTCGTACTCATTTCTACACTCTGAATTTGTAGTTAAAAGAACAATCTTGGCTGATTTAATTGGCGTTACTTTCTTCTTAATTTTTTTGTTAACTTTTTATTTGACCTTAGTGCTAAACTATACATATATATATATAATATAAATTGTAATATTAATATTTTTGCTATTCATTCAAATTTATTGAAAATTTACAAAACAAACAATAATATATCTCAATCATGTGAATACATATATTATTATTAATATATGTGTAGAACCCATTCTTTAAATTGTTCCCCTATACAGAACTGTATCAGGTAAAAAAGCTACCAACACAGTTAGTACGAATATAATATATTTAGACATTTAAGATAAATCAATTTTACCAGATATTTTGCTTTTATTTATATCTATGTTAATCAGTTTTGTTCTTATATATAGTGTCTGTCTAAGATTTGTTTACATGTGTTTGTTAATGTTATCAAAAAAGGGTTGTTTCCTATTAGAGCATTAATAGAACTTAACTTATATTATACATAAATAGGATCAATTTTAAAGTTGTTTTCTTTATAATTTAATTTCCCTTTTGTTATTTTTATTTATGGTTACTTTGTACACATAATTTTTCTTACCATTTACAAACTACATGTATGTTAATGAATTTTTTTAATATTTCTTTTGTTTTATTTATTTATTTTTTTATTTTATTTATTTATTTATAAATTTGATATGTAGCTGCCCCATCTATCTATATATATAAATCGCTTTGTCCAACTGACTGACTCACTGATTTTGCATTGTACAAGCAAAACCGCTGAAGCTACTAGTTTGAAATTTGAACACAATATACATAAGATAATTTTATCAGGCGTTTTGGAAAATTCGACCTGCAAACTGAAAATTAATTGAAAACTTGATTAGATATAGATCTCGATCAAAAACTTAAGGTCTAAGAAAAATGCAAGTGATAAGAAGAAAGTTGTAAATTTATTTATGATCTAAGAGTGTGTGTTTGTGAGTGTTAAGTTAGGATTAATCCAGATTTGGTTCCACGATGACTGCGCTGCCCACTCGACGACTATCGCAGACTGGTTGCAGTACGGAGTCCATATTCCCGATGGCTGTTACGGCGGAATAAGCCTTGTGCACCGTTAGATAGTTGAGAGTGTGACCAATTTTCTGAAGATATTCCGCCGTATGTCTGGGCACATCCGGCTCCACATCGATGTGCATGGGAGCGAGCTGATGATGCAATCGTCCCTTGTTCACCGCATTGTCAATGGAATCCCCGAGTACCAGGTAACGCAATATGGTCTGGGCCACAGAGGTGGTTATCTTGGAGCCACCAGCACCACCCACCACCAACAGAACATTACCATTGTTATCCAGAACAAGGCTAGGACAGGTGGATGACATAGGACGCTTGCCGGGCTTTATATAATTAGCCGGACTAGCGGGTATGCCATAGGCATTGATCTTTCCGGGCGTGGAGAAGTCATCCATCTCATCGTTGAGTATGAAGCCCGTTTGACGGGATCGCACCTTGGCACCCAAATGACCATTAATGGTGCTTGTCACAGCCACAGCATCTCCATTGGGTGCTATCACCGATATATGCGCCGTTCCGTGATCCTCCACATTGGTAAAGTTGGCCCCATAATAATGCATATCCGTAAACGTCACATCATCCAATATTAATGCGCGCATTTCTGCTGCGAATTTCGGATCAATTAGATTTTCATATGTCTCTTGTATGGAGGGCTCGAAATGTATATCCCCCAAATTGGTCCGATGTCCATAGGCATGTTTAAAGGTCTCGATCAATCGATGCCAATATCGATTATGATCCGACGTGTACAGCGGTTTCATCACGTTCAGCATGAAGATCAGCACGGCTCCACTTGTGGGCAAAGGAGTCGTATACAGATTGTATCCATGCGCAAGGACACTGTGCAGTGGCTCCTCCCAACGGACACTGAGATCGGAGAAGAAAGAGAGGGAGAGAATTAGTTATAGTGGCACTTAAAATTTTTTAAATTAATGAGATCGAAAAAGAGAGAGAGAGAGAGAGAAAGTGGAGAATTTGTCATAGTAACACTTACAAATCTGTAAATCTATATATATATAAAATACTTTGTCCTGACTGACTCACTGATCATTGCACAGAAGAGAATAGAAACGGATGCCTCTTTCTCCCTTGATAAACTCGAGAGTAGGAGAGGGAGAGAGAGAGAGAGAGAACGGCGCCAAGAAGTCGCACAAGCAATAGAGCGAACACAGGTACTCTGTACTGAAAGTTAATTTTAGACCGATTGTTCCTATGGCAGCTATATGATATATGGTACCGAATTTAACCAAATTTGGTCAGAATTTACAAAACCAACTTAAATGCATATTCTAACAGTTTGGTTAAAATATTTAAAAAAACAAAAAAAATTTTCATACTAAGACTTAATTTTTAATTGAGCGTTTCTATGGCAGCTATATGATTTAGTGGTCCGATTTTAACCAAATTTGGTCAGGATGTATAATACCAGCCCAGATGCATATTCTGTGAGTTTGCTTAAGATATCTCAAAAAATAAAAAACTTTTTCATACAAAAACTTGATTTTAGACTAAGCGTCTCTATGGCAGCTATATGATATAGTTAACCGATTTTAACTAAATTTGATCAGGATGTATATTACCAACCCAGATGCATATTCTATCAGTTTGGTTAAGATATCTTAACAAACAAAAAAATTGTATACTTAAACTTAATTTTCAACGTGTTGTTCCTATGGCAGCTATATGATATAGAGACCAAAAAAAAAAAACAAACTTGATCTGCGTACGGTATTCAGGAAACTACATACCAAGTTTGAAGTCTCTAGCTCTTATGGGTTCTGAGATTGACGATTTCGCGATCGTTTCGCTTTCAGTGTAAATAGCCACTAAATGGTAAATGCGCTAAAGATATCGGAAAGTTCTCTCTTTCTTTCTCAGCTATTGAGAGTGGGAGAGAGAGAGAAAGACTGACCAGTAGAATTATCTTTAATTGTGAACTGACAGCTACAATTTATTTGGATAATCTATATTATGATTAGATAAGAATTACAATATCGAGGTTCTAAACGGATAAGATGGAATGTGCAAGGTTAAAAAACTTTTGCTGTGACTAAAGAAAATAAAACATTTCTACCATCAATTTAGAAAAAAAAATGTCCTATAATATATTTTAATATTTTGTTTGAACAAAGAAAAACTGGCTGTGGTTAAAGTTTAAGTGGTTTGAATTCTTTGTTGAACTTTTAGGCACAAACAATTTAAAATTTGTAATATATCAAGAAAGTTCACTTTTTAAAATATTTAGCAAAGTTTTCCTACATTTTTTTTTAAAACCCAAAAACTAACAAGTGAAATTCTTCTGGTAGAAATTCAGCATATTCTATTTTATCCAACAAATAAATAAACTGTCAAAATAATTTTAAAAAAATTTCACCTTTTTTAGCTTTTTTAAATTTCTAGTAGATTTTTCAAAAGTTTTTCTTTAGATAAAATAGACTTGAAAGTGTTTTTCTCACTAGGAATAAATTAAAGAATGCTTCAACTCACTCATAATCCTGTAGATCCTGCTCGGTAATGATGCCGCCCATTTGCTGGATATCCTCGACGAGCATACGTCCAATACGTCCACCTCGATAGATGACCTCAGGTCCTTCCTTGGCCACAATTTCCAGGGTATCGGCGAGCACGCGTCGGAACATGATTTCGCCCTCCTGGTAGACAGTCTGTGTGGCGGGATTGATGAAGATCTCGGACATGGAGATCTCCTGCCGGATGCGTTCCTCATTGTTAGCCAGAACGCCGGCCAAATAGCGGGAAACCACAATGCCATTGCGGCACAATTCGATGGTGGGCTCAAACAGTGTGTGCCAAGGCAATTTGCCGTATTTATCATGCAGTCGCCAATAGCCGTAAATCTCACTGGGCACACCGGCGGATATGGCACCCGTAATATCCTCATGTCCCACCAGCATGTCACGTGTTGCCGCCGCCGGAGCCGTTTCCCTCGAGATCAACGCCTCCACTCGGCCCGTCTCCTTGCTGTACACGGTGGCCACAAAGCCGCCTCCCACTCCCAAACTGTGCGGCAGGACGACGCCCTCGCAGAGCATTGTGGCTATTGCCGCATCCGCCGCGGAGCCACCAATGTCCAGCATCTGGCCACCGATCTCCGCACAGCCCACGCCATTGGAGGCCACGCCCCCAATGCGACGCTCGGGCGTCTTCTTCAGGCCAAAGACCAAACCCAACACCAAACCGGTTATGGCCACCAGCAAAAGTATCCAAATCACCGCGTATTTCTTCAGACAACTGGGAAAATAAAGATAAGAAATATTTTTAAATTTTGGAAATTTCAAACTTTTTTCAATCTATTACAGATTACACAAAAAAAAACACTTTTCTTCAGGTTAAATTTTTCTTTAAAAAAATTTTAAAATCTCAAATTTTAATTCAACAAATTTTTCTACATTTTTTCCCATTTAAAAAATCTTTACATTTTCTGAGAAAATAAGAACAAACAAATTGAAATTTTATTTGCGACTTTTCACAAACTCTTGATATAACAAAAAAAAAAATACTTTTGAAAATATTTCTTTAGATTAAATATTTATTTAACACATTTTCAAAAAGAATAGGAACATTTTTAGATTTTTGAAATCTCGATCTTTTTCAATCCATTTCAGATCGAAAAAAAAGCACCTTTCTTTTAAACACTTTTCTAAGAAACATGTTTATAAATCTTTAGTACACAGTTTTAAAGATAAATATTTTTTTTTGAGAAATATAATATGAACGCACGAAATTTTGTGTAACATTTTCACAATTTTTTAAAAAGTATAGCCAAATTCGAAAAAAAGTTAAACACTGTACTCTTGATGAAGATGTTCTCTTTATTTCATCATATTACTTACGACATTTTGTGAGTATCCTTATAAATCCTTAAAGCTTAACTTTAAAATTATTTTACAATTAATATTATTTCTTCAACAATTGCAAGTAATGTGCATTGAACGCTTGCCAATTGTTTAATATAAAGACCTTCAATGGCAGTCTCGACTTTTATATGCCGTATATATGATATTCGTAATACTCATATCCGGATCGTAATCGGATTCGGGTTCGGTTTCGGGTATGCATTTGAAAGATAAGCCGCATATTAGATAGAACTCGTATTAGGGAATTTTGACTTTTTGGCTGTTTCTATGGCTAAAACGTTGCGACGTCATGACGCATTTTAAATTGAGAAAGTTTTTTTACCAGATTTTTTGGCTGACTAATTGTTGAGACCGAGAGACCAAAGAAGTTTTGCCGACAAAAATATACATATATATATTTACTTAAATGTGGTATTTGGGCTTAATCAAACTCTAAATATAAACATGTTATCTATAAGTTTGATAAAAGCCCAACAATAGCCATGGATAAGTTAAGGTCAAGATTATTGAAATGATAATTCAAATTGAAAATGAGCGTTAATCGCCGCACGTTTTGTAATTAGTAGTTCAACAAATTTCTGAGAAAATTTTGATTACTAGCATGGGTTTTTCGGAATCAAATTTTTAAGCTATCTTGGGCAAACATGGTTTTTTGATAAACCCGAGTAAATACGTGAAAATTTGTTCATTAAATTGATTTTCACCGTTTAGCTGTTGGCTGTTGAAATTTGAATTTAAACTGACGCTGCTCAACATATATAGAGTAACATTTTCTTCTTAGCAACACTAATCGTGGTGGTACACCGATATGCGATATGATTGCTATCGATAGCATGTGTTTTGATTATAATTGGGATATTCCTGAAACAGTTTGTATATACGCAAAATGTTTTGCGATTATCGATGTGCTGCCAAACGTACAAGCTACTGGTAATATTTTTCTGTAACTAAATTAAATCTAAAAACCCGATAAAATTCTAACAAATTTTCAGCAAAAATGTTTAACATTTTATTCATTTTAGAAATTAATCGAAATATGCAAATATGCTTAAATCTGCGAACCAAGCCTGCTAACCTGATTTTTTGTGGCAACATAACAATTTCAGCCAGTTGGCAGCACTGTGGCTGTCTTGTGTGTGTGTTAGATAGAGCTGGAGAAACATCTCATCTGCTCGTATGTGTTGTCGGTTATATGTGTGTGCGAAGTGATTTTTTTTTTGGTAACGAAGCGAAATCTAATTGGAATTAAATAATGCACAGTGAAATGGCAAACGAAATAAAATAAATAAAAAACGGCGCGTCGGTCGGGCTCCAAAAAAAGAGCTGCATATGTAAGTGCGCTTGTGGCATGGGCGCAGCAGCAACAACAACAACAACAACAGGAGCGGCACTGCCACTCAAAGTGCATGTGTGTGTGTGTGTGTGTGAAAAGTGAAGAAAATGAATGCGTCTGCGCCTCTTTAACAACAGCCAACATAGCTGCTCTGCTGAAGATGCACAACAACTTTTTGGCCTTGACTAAGTCCCAAAAAAATAAAATAAAAGCAAAAAAGGCATCTGCCATTGCAGTTGCACTCATGCAAGCACACAAGCACAGGCCTACAAATATATACATATGTGTATGCGAATGAGAAAGGGCAAAGCAACAACAACTACAACTACACAGCAAGCACAAATACAACTACAACTACAACAACAACTGTAGTGCAAGTGCAGCAGCAGCAACAGCAAAGCATAGAAACAAAACAGAAACCGAAACAGAAACACAAAATTGAAACTGAAAACCTTTTTAAAAGTCGTGATGCTGCTGCTGCTGCTGCTGCTACTGTTGTTGTTATTGTTGTTGTTGTGCTTGTTGTCTGTTTTTTTTTTGTTGTTGCTGATGATTCGTTCTCTGCTGTTGCTACTGCTCTCTCTGCTGTTGCTGTTGTTGATCCAGGATGCAGAGAGAGCGCATTTGCTCTCTTGCATGCACGCATACGCTCTCACTTACGCACACATACACTCACAATCACACTTACGCGTTCACCTTTACAGGCAGACAACTGGCGCTCTTCTTACATAAAAGCTGCAGACAAGGCTTAGGCTGTCACTCTCTTCTCTCCTCTCTCTGGCAAAAGCCAAGGCAGCGGCAGCAGCGTAAACAACAATAACACAAAGCGGGGATAAACAGTTGGTGGTGCAGCTGCTGCTGCTGTCGCCGTTTCTGCCTCTGCCAGCGTCTCTGCCTCTCTGTCTCTCTTTTGGCTGTCAATACGATGAGCGTCTTCAATGACTTTCAACGTTTGTGGATGCAACGATTTCCACAAAGCTCTCTCTCCGATGCCTGGGAGCAGGATGTGCGCGCCTCTCTCGAGCGGCACAAGATCAAAATTGCTGAATTGAGTAAAGAGCTCGAACAGGAGACACTCTATGTTGAGTATCTGGAGCGTCTACTTTCCGATGTGGAGAAGTTCCGCGAATCTGGCGGTGATCCAACCACATTATTTGAGGCAGCTACCGGCAATCCAGGTGCAACAACAACAACCACACAGCAACTACAGCAACAACAATCGCCCAGTGGCAGCGGCAGCAATCACAGCGTCGCTGCCAATGGCGCAACTGCAACTACAACTTCAGCTGGAACCGCAAATACGGGCGTGGACAAAGACTTTGTAAGTATACATATACATGCATACATATAGATACATATACATATACACATTACATACAGACGAGTGCATAATTATAAGAACACCTGAACATTATATTGATGCTATTCAGTAAATTGCTTAATAGACAGATCTTAATCTAATGAAGCATCTTTGGAGAGAGTTTAAGATAGAAGTGAAAGATAGTTGTATTTAAAAATGTATAAGAATTATGCAAGAAAAAGAGAAACCTAAATAATATGATAATTTTAGAAGACACTTCTTTTAATATAGTAAGAGAGCTTCTTTATATTGAAATGTTTGGATTAAAGTTTGTATTCTTGAAGTGTTTCTCTTAAAACTGCTGTAGGAATGAGTTTACACAGCAAAGTGATCAAGTTTTAAAATATTAAAAAATTAAGATGTAAATTCTAACAAATTTGTAAACCTAATTTTATAGTATATACTACATAAAAAATGATTTTATTATAAAATACTTATGTTCACATCATTATAGGATAAATGCAACTGTTTCTATTTTATTGCACACGTCTGTAATTTATTCTTATTGTTATCATTTGTCATTGTTGTATGATCTTGCTGCAAGAGTAAAAGTTGCTGCCGCTGATTGCGTTAACCGTTAGCATTTAACAGGCGCCCAGCAATTTAAATACAGCGAAAATGCTGCCCCTTTTTTTGTGTTAGTTTGTATGCGTGTGTGTGTGTGTGTGTGTGTGTGTGTGAGTCTCGTAATCATTTCTTATCAGCACAGTTCGGTTGAGAGCTAACAAAAATTTGTTCAGCCAGCTGCTAGTGGCAAGTGCCCTGTAAAAGTGAACATTGAGGTGCAACTTATCTATGTAGACTTACAGTGCCTCACAGTTTATTTTAAACACCTTTATTTTTAAAATATATTTTTTTTTCAATTTTAATTTAACTTAAAAATAAAGAATATATTGAATGATTTAGTTAACTATAAAACAAAACTTTCCCCAACTATACTACAGTTTTTACAACTTACAATTAAGATATTTTATAATCAATTTTTATCTATTACTAAAAAGATTTTAAAAAAAAAGTTAAATGGGTTTAAGCTTTAAACTGAATTTTGAATTTTTTAATCCTACAAAATTAGTTATTTTTGGGTTTTATAATTGCTGCAAGCAGATGCATCAATTTTTTTTGGGCTCAGCGTCTTAACTCGAAACAATTTATTTGCTGTGTTGTTTCTTTTTTTGTCGGTAGGATCATGAGTTGTGGTTGATTTGGAATTTTGAAATGTATTTCTCAATTGCAGTTGTGTTTTCTGTCCTTGCATATCAATATCAAGTACAGCAATTGCTGCTTATGACGCTTTAACACCTTTTTATTACTAGACCCCCTTATTCCATGTATGTATGAGTGTACTTACGTATATTGCGTATACCGTGCTCTCTTTCTCGCTCTCTCTCCTATCGTTAGCTCTGTCCGTCCGTCCCTCCGTCCGTTCTACCATTACGATATCTTTAATTTTGCGGCGTTATCTACGCACACACTTTAACTTTTCCATATCTGTGTGTTTGTGTGTGTGTAGATTCATTTTCTTTCGGTTTTGCGCGTCGTCGTCGTCGTCGTTGTTGACTCCGACGGACTCTCAGCCGGAGACGGAGCCGGAGTCGCATAGTCATTGTCATTGTCGGTTGTCGCGAGCGTCGCCAGTTAAAAGTGTTCGCTGTCTAACAACATCAACCAAAAGCGGGAGTCTAAATTTAAAAATTTCATATAAAGAATAACGTTACCCGGTCAATGTTGTGTTCCAACCCTCCCCCAACCCCCTAGCTCCCCTCAGTCCCCCTAAATTCCCCCAATTCGTAACTCTTACACGCGCCAACCTTCAACCGGCAACAAAACAAAGAGCTGCATTTCATAATAAATAAATAAATAAAAGAAATGCAAATATAATAAAGTAACATAGTAAAAAATAAAAATAATACAAAGTGCGCTTTTTTTTTAAATTAACAAATATTTATTGTGTGTGTTTTTATTACTTTTATAATAAATAAATAATTAAATGCAAAATATATAAATTGTGATATAAAATATATATAAATTTATTTTTTTTAATTAAAAAAATATTTATTGTGTGTGTTTTCATAATATTCCTTTTTTATTTTTTTTTGGGCGTGTGTGGCATTAACGTGTTTTGGTTGACTCAAATTTCGTGGTCAACGTCAGCGTCGACGTCAACGTCGCGTCGCAGTCAGCGTTGCCGTTTTGCCTTTAATACTTAGTTGTTGTTCTTGCAGTTCTCGCAGGGCGGAGTTCGGCTATCAATTGCTTCGTGTTTGTGTTCGTGTCGGTTCGGCTCGGTTCGTGTGCGTGTCTCGCTTTGCTTTGCAATTGCAATTGCTAAAAACAATAACAACAACTGTGTGTAAGAGGAAGAAGTAGAAGAGGAAATAGCAGGAGAAGGAGAATAGCAACAATAACAAAAAGTGGCGCTGCTGCTGCGAGTAGAGCATGTCTTCCTTCAAGGAGAAATTCAAATTATGGACCAGAGGGGTGCGTAATCAGCAGGCGATACCACTGTGCAACTGTGTCTGTGTGTGTAGATTGTGTGCGTGTGTGTGTGTATGTAAGAGTGTGTGTGCTGCCACAACAACAAAAAGCGAGAGCATTTATTGTATAATTTATCACAAGTTGAAATCAATAAACTTATCGCAAGTACACACACACACCCGCGAACAACGAGAGTCATAAAAAATGGTGTGTGTAGAACTTAAGCAACAACAACAATTGACAATACACTTAAAAGACAACAAAAAAATAGAGAACATTAAAGTTCCCGTCAAACGAACGTGTCTTTTCACCATCGGTGAATTTGCCATTTACATTATTCGCAACAATTTCAATTTTCAAGCAAAAGTCCTTCTGCTTTTGGTGCTCACAAAAACTGCTCACATACTATTTTCATCGGTGAGCACCGGTGCTTTTTTAACTCGGAGTTATTTAACAGCAAAGTGTTGGTGAGAAATTCGTTCGTCTGACGTTAACTTTAAAAAAAAGACGTCAAGAACAGCAGTTAGACACTCATATACAGTTGGTCAAGTAATTTTTTGAACAAAGTAAAAATTAAAAAAAAAAAATCAATTTTTTTTAATAAATTTTTATATTTTTTTAAATATTGTTATAATTTAAATACTAAAATCTAGTTGATTGAACTTTATGTATAAACAATTACTTGACTAACTGTATATGCAGTGCGCTTCTTTTGCAGTTCACTTTTAGACCCGCAATGAAAACGACAAAATCCAAATCTCTGCGACATTCTCTGACTCTCTCTCACTCTCTCTTTCTCTCTCTTCATTGATAAGCAGCTGGTGTCGCTATCAGTAAAGACAGCAAAACGGAGAGAAAGAGAGAGAGAAAGAGAGTGCGTGTGTGTATGTGTGAAAAAGAAGTGGAAAATCAGGGGGGAATTCATATATACTTGCATACTCATAATACGTTTGTACTTTATAAACGGCAAGCTTGTTTTTGGCCAATTGAAATATGATTAAAAGCATTTGATTAGCTAAGTTTTCATATATTTGAGAATGTGAAGAAGGTGGAGGGGAAAGACAGCCCTTTAATTTTTTAAATGCGTATATCTCCTAACTTGATAGTAGTGCTACACTTTATATGATTCAAGAAATAACTATAGATACATGTATACCCCGAAAAAATAATAGAGTAACAAAAATAAGGCTGTTATCTTGTGTGTAAAGCAGTGTAAAATTTATCTATTGATAAGTGCCTCAAAATGTACATATATCTTTTAATATCTATCCGCTCCCAATCAAATATAAACAAATTGCATGCAAGCTAAAGTCTACTCTTTCAGACTGCACCTTATCTTTATACTCTACACATTTCATAAGGTTCGCATAATAAACACAAAAGTTATTCAAGCAACCTTTGGGTTTGACAGTAAAAAGCAGTACAAAAATCTGTTTCCCTATATCTTAATTAGTATAAAATAGGACTTTAAAATTAATTCTTTTTCTTATAAAAAATCATGTGAAATGAGACAAAAATTTTGACTTGTAGAGTTGCTAGATCAAAGTTCGGACCAACTTCAAACTGCCATAACTTCATCAAAACTCAACCGATTTTCAAGTGAAATGTCATTTTGATCATGATTTGGCCTCTAAATTGATTTTGCATTTAAATTTTTATCATCTAGAAAATTTGATTTATTTTCAATTGTAAGCCATCTATCATCCAATTTTCCATACTTACCCCTTCACATTTTTTCATAAACTTTGACCTCTCATAACTTCATCAAAAATTAACCGATTTTCAAGCTGAATGTCATTTTGATCATGATTGGGCTTCCAAATTCAATCTACATTTCAATCTTAAAGAATTCGTTTAAAATTTTTGTTGTTGATTTTATATACTTTACAGGACATACAAGTAAATATGAAAATACGAAATCTAAGCTACTTGAAACTGTTAATAACAGATCTCTGTGAACATTTTGCATGTCTGATGAGTATTATAGCTTTTAATTCACATATTCACATTTAACATTTATTTTAAATACATTGTTGTTGTTGTTGGCACTTTTCTCGGAACATTTCACACTTAACAACAATTCGATGCTTAAACTTGCCGACTTCATTGTGATTGTTGTTGTTATTGTTATTGTTGTTGCTACGTTTCATGATTCACATTCACAGCAGCTAGTCGAATGTCTTTGTGTGTATCTGTGTGTGTGTTGTTGTTGATTGAAAATATGCTAAAAAAAAAAAAATAAATTGTATCGACACGAATATTTAATGCCGCTGAGACAGAGCACGAATTTGTGAGGCGGCCAAAAAGCTGAGCTCAGCTCTCGTACTCGATAAATGCGAGTTGAGTGTGTCTAATGGACAGTTAGTCAAGAAAGTCTTTTCACAATTGCAATATTTTAAGCATTACATATTTATTATGATTTTTATATGAGATAATATTTTATTTAGAACAAGTTAATTAAATTATGAATGGACAGTTAGTCAAGAAAGTCTTTTGACAACTGCAAAAAACTTAAACATTATTTATTACGATTTTTATATGCGACTTTATTTTATTTCAAACAAGTTAATTGAAATAAAAACAAATAAAAAAAAAATAAAAAATAATTACTATCAAAGTTATCTACATAAATAAATAAAAATAATAACAGTTAATCAAGAAATTATTTGGATACAATTACAAATTTACACAATTTCTGTCTTGCTTGCAAAAATAATTATATTTTTGTTGATTTTTATTTAATTATTCAAATTGAGCGATTTTTTAAAATTAATAAATGTGGTTTTAATATTATTTTGACAAAACATATTCTAGACTTACTGTAAGTCTGACTGTCTGGCCAAGTGCGTGTGTGTGTGCGTGTGAGTGGGCGCTTGTTTAGATGTGTGTGTGTGTGTGTGTGTACGACCTTCGCCGTCAACTTTTATTGCACGCTTTCTTCTTCGCTTCGCTTGGACACATTCACAGATACACACGCACACATCTATATATACACACACACACACACATGCAACTCTAGCCGGCTGCCACCCCCAACACACACACACACACACATACACAATAAAATAAAATAAATAAATGCAAAAAAAAATATACAATTTTGTTGCCAATTTTCTTTATTTATTTTTGCAAAATCAAATCGAAAAAAAATATAAAAGCAACATTAAAAAGTTGCTCTCTTTTTAGCTGTGTAGTTTTCACTTTTTTCGTAGCCAAAAACAATTTGGCCAAAATAGATATATGCTCCGACACACGCACATGCCAAGTTTGGCTTATTTGTCTACTTCTTTTTTTTATTTATTTCATTTTTTTCTTGGCTATTTGCTTTTGCTCTGCTGCTTCTACTTGTTGTTGTTGCTGTTGCTGTTGTTGTTGTTGTTGCTGCTGCTGCTGTTAACGTGTTAGAGAAATGCGTTACGTGCCCGGCATAAGCAAATGACCTTAGATAGGGAGCAGTTAAAAAAGCAGGAAAGAGGAGAATGAAGAATGAAGAAAGAAAGGTTCAACTAAGTACTTTCAATTTGCAACTCATTGTTGTTGTAGTTGTCGTTGTTGTTGTAGTTGTTGTTGTAGTTCTTGTTGTTGTCCATTGGTTAAAAAGGAGCTTTGAACTGCACTCAATGTGTTCCACACGTTTCACAGCCTGTTGACCTTTTTTCTCAACTGATTCAATTAGTGCGAACGGAATGTGCATACAGTATACACTCGATATGAGGCACAATTTTGTGAGCTAGAAAAAATGTGATGTGTATTAAGCTAAAGTTTATATTTTCAAATAAAAAGCTAGTTAGAATATTATCTTTAGAATCGGGAATACGATTATTAAGTAATTTTCCGAATTACACCTCCTAATTTATTAAGAAATAATACTAGAGCTTAGACAAATTTATTTAAAATAATTAATATTAATAAGCAACAGAGTATCTAAGAGTTGTCATCACTGGTTATTATTATTGACGTGATTTCTGGAAAATATGCATTTACACAATTCACACGCGAGTCGTGACAAAAGCAGATATCCTTATTTAGAATGCTTTCCCAGAAACCAACTTTATCGTGTGAATGCAAAACTAAAAGTTTTTCTATTGAAAGCGGGCTTAGCACGTTGACGAAACTAAATTATAAATGTATGTAAATCTCCGCTTTTTCAATAAAAAACTAAATACATACAGAATTTATTAATAAATACTATAATATAATATTGTATTAGTAGTAATTAACAGGTGCAGGTAGAATTTTCCAAAACGCCGCCCTATCTTCCGATGAAATTGTCATAACTTTGTTGTGCCTAAATTTCAAACTTGTATCTCATGCGGTTTGACCTGTACAATAATACATGAGTGAGTGAATGAATGTACAGGACGAACAGCTTTATATATAGATTTGTAGATATGACAAGCTAAAGAGCACAATGAAATGTAATCACATTCATTTACAGAATACACTGCTATTCACACGTTTAATCACACTTTTCTTTCTCTTGCTCTCTTTGTATGTGTGCAGAAATCTAGTTTGAATCTGCGCGAGGCAGCAAGTGCGTCATCAGTCAGCAAGGACAAGGACAGACTGTCCCTGAGCACAGACAACAAATACACACACACACAGAATGACAGTGGTGGTGGTGTGGGTGGCAGTGGCTTAAGCTCAGCACCACCCACTGGTAAGAGGAGCATGACGGAGCACAGCTTCGAGCGTGAGGATAAAAAAGACAGTGGCAATGAGAAGGACTCAAATGGAGCCTTGCAACAGTGCATCAGCGAATTGGCGGCTTCTCACCTTAAAGCCAACGAACAAAGGACACAGAATGATAACAAGCAGGAGGCAAGTGGAAGTTCTGGAGGAGGAGCAGGAGGAGTAGACATTGAAAGGGAACAATCAAAGCCGCTGCGCAAGTCGACATCGCACTTTGTTACCGTCATCGAGGTCAAGGAGGCCAAAGACAAAGACATTGATGATTCCTCCACATCCACAACCGCTTCCTCAGTTGCTGCCACAACGACGACGACGGTCAATGACACCGCAACGTCAACGTCGACGTCAACGTCGACGCCTCCATCAACATTCTCCCGTTATCCGGAGCAGCGCAACAAGGCCGCAACGGAGGCAACAGCGCCGCCGCTGTCGCCATCGATGACATCGCCCGCCATGTCCGCCTCCGCGGAGGCCAAAAAGAAAATGCCACCCAGGTGAGTCCTACATTTTCCATTCTCTATTTTCCACTTGACACTTCACTTGAGTAGGTTTGTAATTAGAAAACGTTAGTTACTTCAAGTCCAGGGAATGAGCTGACAGATTGATTAAAGTAGAAATTATAAAATACAAGGTATAGCGTAAAGTGATTATGGAGAAATTTAAAGGTGTATTAAGTCCAAGTCCAGGAAATTAACCATCTAAGAAATGAGCTGTAATTAAAGTTGGGAACTTATAGTCCTTCTAGTGCGAATTTCGGAAAAAGCCGTCTTATTGCATGCTAAATTTGTCTTAGCTATATTATGTCAAAATTTCAGCCTCCTGGTTCTTACCGTTTAGTCAGTCAGTCAGTCAGGAGAGTAGAATAGAGAGTATGAAAAGAAAACGGAATATTAGAAAAAATATGTCAACATTGGAAGAAGTAGAGATATAGGAAAGTAAAATGATATAAAGTGACCATGGAGGACAGATCTATAAAATGGATAGAGCTTAAAAATATAATGGGATATTTGCAAGCCAATATGTTGAACATTGAAAGAGATAGAAAAAAGTAAGAAGATATAAAGTGACAATGAAGGACAGTAATAAGTGTTAAGTGAATGTAGAAAAGTGATAGGTTTAGAAATATAATGTAACAATTATGGGCGATTAGTAGGGTAAAAGAAGAGAGGGAGTCTGTAAGACAGGTAGCTATGAAGTGAGCATGGAGGACAGGAACACTTGGTACGCTTAACCACAGATAAAATAGTTTGGATTGCAAGGAATAAATTTATTCTCTATATAAGCAGTTGTAGTACGCGTACTTTTGGCATTCACTGTTTGAAATAATTAAATAATTGTCCCTTTTTTTATTAAAGACCACCGCCAAAGAACGTGCGACGTGTGGAACCGCCCACCATTCCCAGCCAGCAGCATTCGCATCCGCATCAGCTGTCGTCATCCCCGAAGAGGGAGACGCCCTACGTGGGCAGCACGATGCCATTGCCGAGCAGTAGTTTGGGCGAGAGTCCGGTTAGTTCATTGGAGCGTAATATAAAGCCATCGGATATATTGCGACAGAAGTCATCGGAGCAACTGGAGTCCAAGTATGCGGCAAATAGAAAGACAACGCCTGAGTTGAGCAAATTGGCCAATACGCCGGAATTAATGGAGGAGCTGGGACGTAAAATGGTTGGCAAAACGGATAGTTTGGAGCATGCGAAACGCTCGGATGTCATTGGCTCCAATGGCACGGGCGGCAGTCTGGGACGCACTGCATCAACGCCAGGACGTGCTCTGACGCCCGCCGGACGCGGTCCCGTGGGCGCCTCCCCAACTGGCAGCCTCAACAAGACCGCCAAGTTCTCCGCCGCCGACAGCAGCTCGACGAGCAGCCTGGAGAAGAAATCCCGGGCCTCCTTGCAGGCCAGCGATGCGGAGACTTCGGCGGCACAACGCAGCGCGGGATCCAAGGAATCCCTCGCCTCACAAGGCATATCGGAAGTGGTAAGTGAATCCCCACAGTAAACAATACTTTAATACAAGTTACTCTGTACTAAAAGTTGATTTTCGACCGATTGTTCCTATGGCAGCTATATGATATAGACAATCGATCTGCACCAAATTTGGTCAGAATAAATAACACTTACTTAAATGCATATTCTATGAGTTTGGTTAAGTTAGCTCGAAAAACAAAAAAATTTTTATACTAAAACTTGATTTCGGACTGAGCGTCTCTATGGCAGCTATATGATATACTGGTCCGATTTAAATCAAATTTGTGCAGGATATATAAAACCAAGCTAGATACATATTGTATAAGTTTTGTTACGATATCTCGAAATACAAAAAAATGTTTCATACTAAGACTTGATTTTCGCTCGATCGGTCCTATGACAGCTATATGATATAGTGGTATAAAAATAGAATTTAACTATTAGGATTTTTATATAAAAATGTAATATTATTTTTTGCATTTAAATTAATTTTTTTAGATTAAAAATTTGGAGATATTTTTAAACTTGTTGATAAAAATCAAGTAATAATTTGTGTATTATAAAAATGTAAAGCAACTAATATTGAATTCTTGTTTCCTGTTTCTGGTGCAGATCAAGAGCTACGAGTCGGTGTCATCGTTGAGCTCGGACAGCGCAAAGGCGGCACAGCAGGCGGACAATGAGCCGTATTATGATAGCGTGCCATTGGACAATGGCGATGGGGAGTATGTGTTTATCAAGCCCGGACGCACTGGCTCCTCGTCCAGTCGCGATGATCTATCGACGCCGGGCAGCACATTGCCCATGGCCCAGTTAAGCAGTCAGGCGAGTGTCACGGATCCCGAATCTCCCGGCCGTACCTCCAACTATGTGAACATTGATTATTTTATGTAACTATAAATTACAACTATTTAAATAGTATTCTCTTCTCTAATATGTTTTTTCTTGCTTTGCAGTCAGAGCAATGAGACGCGCTCGAGTTCATTGGACAGCGATGGGGAATACGAGGGTCCGCCCATATTACGTACCATATCACACGATGAACAACAATCGACATCATCATCCACATCCACATCACAGACGCCTGGAGCATTACGCAAGGTGCGTGTTCCTTCAATTCTCCCACAAATCTCCACAAAATTGCAGCTGTTTTATGGATTTTAGTTGTATTTGTTTGTCGTCATTTAAAACACGCTTTGTTAAATCAGTTAACAAACTAATTGCAGTCGTGAATGAGTCGCCAATGACTCAACCTCTAATTGCCACACAGCAACGCATTTCGCTAATTGATTTGTAAATTGTTTATTGCAATTAAGTAATCTCCAACTACGTATTATCCATAGAATTGTTGGCTTGAGCGTCTTCTACAAATTCCACAAAGTCAATTTATCTTAGACTTATCACTCAGAGAAAAATCGCAATTGATATCAATTGATAACAATTTTATAAACTCCAAATTGCCTTTAAAAATTCGACATACAATTTATTTACATATACTTTTCGTTTAACAACGTCAAATTGCAATTATTTCAACTCAAGTGAAATGTAAACAATCCATCTATATAGAAAAATCTTTGACCTAACTCACTGACTGAACAGTGCACAGTCCAAACCAAAAGAGCTAGAAGGCTGAAATTTTCACACAACATAGCTGAGACAATTTTATCGTGCAATAATTATTTAATATAATTTATAGCTGAATTTCAAGTTAATAACCTGCTGCTCTGTCCATGCTGACTAACCTTTAAGTGGCATATTATTAACGCTTTTTGAATAGATATATTTTTGAGGGATAATATTGTGTCATTTATAAAGCAAGCTGTTTCGAATTTCCACAAATCTAAACAAATTATATAATGCAATTAATTTTAAAAGTATTATTAAAAACTGGATACTGAAACTGAAATTCGGAACAGCTGTTTAATTTTTGCATTTTTAACTATGTATCTTATCGAATAAGTTTAACGCTAACTAATATTTGATAATATTTACTAACCAAGATTTTTTCAATCTTTTTTTTATTAATTTTTTTAAAATATCATTTACGTCTTTTTTTTTTGTTCTTTGTTTATTATTTTATACGTTTTATTTTTGTTCTTTTTTTACTTTCTCTCAACAGAACTTAGTTTCAGCGATACTCGTGAGTACCGAACACTTGTCAAGCCTAGACTCAGCTCTATTTTAGTTACAAAAATTGTGTTTATTCTTGTTATTGTTGTCGTCACATATATATGGGTATTAAAAATGCCTATATATATTTATATATTTTTTATGTGTATATATACTCGTATGCTTATGTACATACATGCTCGTATATTTGTTTAGCTTTATCTGAATGCGCTTCTTCCATGTTCAATGTGATTGGTTTTTGATTTTTCAGTTGTGATTTATAGTTTTTCGAAATTTTTTTGATGCCGTTGCCACAAAATACACATTACACACCTACACATACACACCTACATAGAAATTCATTCGTTTTTTGCACTATGCAAATCCAAAATTTATAGAAAATGTCCCATAAATAATAGTTTTAATACATATATTTAGATAATTCAGCAAATCTTGCTTCAATTTCAAAAAGAATTTGTGAAAGTTTAGTTTAAATATTAATTGATGGCCTAAATTTAATTTTCTCTGAATAGTTTCCAAATTATTCCTAATATACGAAAAATATACAAGTTTATTTTAGTCTACTTCTTATAAAATACACTTTTACTTGTAGTTTAGTCAGTTTGATTTTATGTTTAGAGTATATTTCGAAAAGAAAAAAAGTTTATAGGAAAATATGATAAAAATGCTCAAATTTATAGAAAAAAATTAAAATTTTAAATAATAGTTTATTTTATAAACATATTATGATAGTTGCATAGTGTGTTTGGCAGTTTATGTTGTTCTCTCCCTCTATTCCCTATATATATATATATGCCACTATCAATATATATCTTATTCTCTCGTTCCTATGTAAATATATGTTTATTTAAAAAGAAATTTAGTTTATACATGCAAATAGTTTTATTCCATGCTACCCATAGTTATATATCTCCATGTATATTATTATTATTATATATACACTCTATACTTATATATATATATGTGTATTTATTTTATGATCTGTTTCATTGGCTTTGTTTACATGATTGGAAACGGTGCAAGGGTTGTAGATACGAGTACATAATGCCCTCCATCCAACCATTTGTAGATTACACCACAAACAATTAAATATATATATTTTTTTACAACGATATCTAATCCTTGTTATCCTTATTCCCCGTTTAGCTCTCTGGCAATGCGCGTGGCGCTAAAATACGTTCCATACTGAGTTCCATCATACACAGCGAGACGATATATGTGGAGTGTCTGAACAAGATGACACAGGTGAGCATACAAAAGGATTTTATATTTATTCGATATTAATTCTTCATTGAATTTGCAGTACAAGCGCGCAATACACGCCACATTGGGCACATCACAGCCTGTGATCAAGGAGGAGGAGGAGAATACGATCTTCTTTAAAATCGATGAGCTGCACGAGGTGCACACGAATTTTCTGGGCGACTTGAAGACAATTGTGGCACACGAAGGAGGCGATGTATTGATTGGGGAACCATTCAAGCGATTGGCCGATATGTTTGATTTGTATAATGCATTTCTGCATAATTATGGTCAGGCCATTGATACGGTTAAAAAGTGTAGTGCCAACAATCCGCAATTTAAGAAGATTGTCTCCACAATTGTGGTTAATCTGCAGACGGAACAATCGCTGACATTGGAGGATTTGTTGCACAAACCGGTGGCAAGAGTGCAAATCAATGCACTTGTGTTTAACGATCTGTTGCGCGAGACGCCGCCAAATCATCCGGATCATCAGCCGTTGCGGCAGGCGCAAAAGAACATACAGATCTTTTTGAATCAATTCAATGTGGTCAATCAACGACTGCCATCGGAAACGAATCGCAATTTGCGTCGCATGGTGCGCAACTCATTCATTGTGGAGCTGGTCGATGGTCATCGCAAGCTGCGGCATTTGTTCCTCTTCAATGATGTCATCGCGTGTGCCAAGTATAAGGCATTGGGCAGAGATCGCATCGATTATGAGCTCAAATGGTTTATACCGCTCAAGGATGTCCATGTGCATGAGGAGACGGACACAAGTGCCGATCTCAAGGAATCTAGTCCCGCGAACATTTCGCAAGTTAAACGCAATCTACGCTCCGTTCGCGATCAGTTAGTATTGGAGTCAAATGGCGTACGCACTGGCGATAAATATCGTCGCAAGCTGGCCGATCTGGAGTCACAGCTGGTGCTGGCCACGCCCAATCTGGTGCTGCGGCTGGGCAATAAGGCCAACAACAAGACCATGACCTTTTTCCTCAGCTCCGATTTCGAGCGTCAACAATGGATGGACTCGATAATGTCGCTCAAGGTTTGACTTGATTACTAAAACATAACTAGAAGATTTTATGCCTTGCAGAATCGTGTATTCTATTAGATTTTAACTAAATTTAGTCAGAGTCTGTGAGATTTGTTCAGAAATCTTAAGAAATTTAAGAAAGTTGTTCTTACTATAGGTTGGAATTTGACTGATGATTCCTATGGCAGCTAAATGATATAGTGATCCAATCTAGACCAATTTAAGTTAGAAAATTTAAGACACTAGCAAATACACAATCTGTGAGATTAGTTAACATATCTTGAGAAAAAATAGAGTTGTTCATACTAAAGGCTGGAATTTAAACGATCATTCCTATGGCAGCTATATGTTATAGCGGTCCGATCTTAACCAAATTAGGTCAGAGTATATAAGACAATTCCAATTACGTAATCTCTGAGATTGGTCGAGATATCTCGAGATATAACAAAGTTTTTCATACTAAAATTTGAATATTAACTGATTGTTCCTATGGGAGTTTTATAGTATAGTAATCCGACCTGCCCTCTTCTTAAATAGATACTGCCTGATTCAAAAAGATTGATCTGTGTCGAGTTTTATAAAGATAACTTTAAGATTAATTGATTAGTTTGCATAAAAAAAGGACTCATTGCTGAAGAAAATAAAAATACTCTTTGCCAGGGTATATATTCATTAAAAATCAGTTGAACTAAGAACTCCCTTGGTTTTCTTTCTACAGCAAAAGTGTAATCTGCCTGGAGCCAATACGATCAACTCGCTGGAGGTGACCGCCTTTATAGTGGCCATGCAGAAGGGCATGAAGACTGAAATGGGCAGCTATCTGATGAGGAATACGAATGATGAGAGTCTGCTCGTTGGTGATCTGCATATGGGCATTCAGGGACTGCAGGGACTGGAGCAGCCCACAGATCTGTATATATGCATTGAGGTCGATTCATATGGACATTATTTCCGCAAGGCAACCACCAAGATGATCTGTCGCAGTCAGTGTCCTCTGTGGAATGAGAGTTTCATGCTCGAACTGGAGGGCAGTCAGAATGTGCGAGTACTTTTATACGAGGCCAAGGAACGTCCGCTGCTGCGTGCCAAGCATATACTCAAGGTACAACACATCTCACATAATACATGCAACATTTATTAACATTTATTAACATTTGTTATAATTACAGCTGAGTCGCAAATGGCTCACAGAGACGACACAGACACGCAACATTAAGCTGAGCGAGACGCTGGAGCTGAGCGCCAGTTTCCGTTTTGTGCCCGGCGAACTTTGTCGAGCCACCACAAAGCCGGGTGCGCTCTTTGGTGCCAAAATGAGTCAAGTATTAAAGTGAGTTTCAGCGAAATCTGTAGACTTAAATAAGAATTGATTTAAAAAAAAAATACAAAGCTAGATGAATAAGAAAACTTAAAAAAAATGCTATTTTTATAATAGTAATAGTAATAGAATATAGTGAAAAGCGATCAATTTTGATTTCGATTTTATTGCTAACTTGTTAAGTTGCTAGATTAAAGTTTAAACCAACTTCAAAGTGCCATAACTTCATAAAAACTCAACCGATTTTCAAGTGGAATGTCAATATATTTTATATATATATATATTTTAGTTATTTTCGACCAAAATTCGGTTTTGATGCTAAGGGGGGACCCTTTGAAATTTCGAAAATTCAAAATTTTAAATCTCAAGCTTTCACTTTTAATCAACTCCTTATAACGTAATTAGTATAAAACAACACTTTAAACTTGATTCTGAGAGCTTTCATTTTTTTGTAAAAAATCATGTGAAATAGGACAAAAATTTTGACTTGTAAAGTTGCTAGATCAAAGTAAGGTTCAACTTAAAACACTCATAACTTTGTCAAAACTGGACCGATTTTCAAACGGCATATCATTTTGATTATAATTCACACTTTAAATTCATTCCGCATTTAAATTTAACTAAATTTGAAAAAAAAAAATATTTCAAAATTTGTATGTTGATTCCGGAACCGAAAGGATAAAGCTGAAACTGGATAAAGACTATTACTGAAATAGTTGTTTTGGGACAAAGCAATTTTAAAACTTCATTTCTTAATTTTTTGCTGTAATTTAATTTTTAATAATTTTAAAAATTATAATAACTTAATTTGTGATGTTTTTTCTTCATGACAGACGCGAGAGACGCGACATTCCGTTCATCATCAGTGCCTGCATCCGGGAAGTGGAGCGACGTGGCATGCTGGAGGTTGGCTGTTATCGTGTCAGTGGCTCAGCCTCGGATCTGGCCAAGCTCAAGAAGGCATTCGAGTCGGGTAAGTCCAGAGTAAAACAGAGATGTAAATCAAAATACTAATGTACTCTCTAAATACAGATGCCTATGAGGCGGAGCAGCTGCTGCGGGAGGTGGATATTCATTCGGTAACCGGTATACTGAAGACATTCTTGCGTGAGCTGCCGGAAGCGCTATTCACAGATGCATTATATCCGCGCTTCTTTGACACATTTAGTGCGTTTAGCAACAATAATGAAGCCACACGTATCAATGAGCTGCTCAAGGTGTACGAGGAGCTGCCACAGCAAAACAAAGCCTCCATCAATCTGATACTCGATCATCTAATCAGGTAAATTAAATGGGTATACAAACAAATGAAATGTGTACTAATCGATTGTATTTTCTAGGGTGCACGAGAAGGAAACAGACAACAAGATGTCGCTGCACAATCTGGCCATGGTTTTTGGTCCTACACTCTTACGTCCGGGACAGACGCAGGTGAAGCAAAAGGATCCATTGGCGGCCAGCACTGTGGATGTAATGGCACAGGCGGGCATACTCTATTGTTTTCTGCAGGCGCGCATTAAGAAGGATTAAAGCGTTATTTACTCTACATATATACACAAGCAAATATATATTTAACTATGGCCTATGCTTGAAACGCTCACAAGTCCCGCTCACACACACACACACACACACAACAATACACACACACACATGATGTACATGATGTAGACAAGTGTTCAACACTGTTGCTGGTCCTAGTCCAGGCACTTTTTTCCCCAAGGCTTTTAGCTGCTTTGCTCGTATACTCGTAGTAAAAAAAAAGGAAATCCAAGAAAACAACAAAAACAAATGAGCTATATGCTTTATCTATACATACACAACAAAAACAACATATACACAATATATATATCTATTAATATATATATAAATATGCGTAGATAAAGTTGAACTCTTCTCCTGCTAACTGCAAGAATTGCAGCGTTTAAAAGAAGAAGCTTACGGAGAAGAGGCGTAGAAAGAGAATTCAGAGAAAGAGAATGGCAAATATTTTTCAATATTACGAGTGCACACAATATACATATGCATACTATATCTATATACTATACTATAATAAACTACTAATTAGTATACTATACATATTACTAAAAAAAAACAAATTGAAAATTGTATCGTTTGCGGATTGATAATGTTGATGATTATGCTGTAATGATGTAATGATGATGATGATGATATATGTATGTGTATGCTTAAAATATTCTGTTTTTTTTTCGTCTTGTTTTGTATTAATTACTTAGGTTTTATATAAACAGAAAACGTAAAATAAAGTAAAATATATTCTATTTAGAAATGTTTGCGTGTTTTTTTTTATTTTTATTGAAAGGAAAATTACTCCTAGTTCTATCGCTTTTTGACAGGACTCGATATGTTATAGTTGAAAAAATGGAATTCTATCGTTTGGTATTAAAAAAAAACTTGGAAAAAAAAACTTGAAAATTTTTTGTCTTGGGGCGAAGAAAAAATTACTCAAAAACATAAAATCCTTAATAACTTGGAAACTACAAGGACAATTGAAATGTCGTTTGGCCAGCTGTTAGTGCTGACAAAATGGATTTGTTTGACACTATTTTTAACCGGATCCGGCCAAGGACTTCGGAGTTATAGCTAATTTTCCGTAAACACAAAAGTCCTTGTAACTTGGCTGTTTGAAGCACAATTCAGGATTCAGCTATGGTTTTTGATTCCTTATGGCAATATCTAGCGATGTGGTAAAGGACATCAAAATCGTCCTTGAAATGCCCGAGATACGGCGTAATTTATGATTTCAGACCAATTTTTGCATGCCTTACCCTTGAAAAAATTGAGGTGAATTTTTTGGTAAAATCCTTGAAATCTTTGAATGCCAATCGATAGTGCTGTCGACGGTGATTACAAAAATACATATCCTTTTGAAATCCGTAAGGATACGGCCGAGTTATGACAAAAAAACGAGTGTCCTTTGGGTTGGTATTTAAAACAAGCCTAAAAGTATGCAATGCTTTTAAATAGAAAAATAGAATAAATAGAAAAATACTTTTTAGTCGTTAATTTATTTAAATCGTTTTCTCTGTCTGCAGCTGATACTTATTTAAATTTGATTTTAAAAATATAATAAAAAAAATATACTTCAAGAAAATGATAAATTTTCTGACTCAAAATGATTTTTCATTAGTTTTTAACAAGGAATCTATAAATATAGGACTTTATTTAAAAAAGAATTCACTCAATAGTACATTTGAAACTCTTTTTAAAATGGTTTATATACACATTTACACATACATGACTATGGCATGTACATTTTAGGCTTTCTCTTAATATAATGCTTATATATCATATATTATTTATCTTCGTCCTCATCCTCATTGGCAGCCTGTTGCACATTGCCTTCGACGTCGAAGAAGGCTCGTCTGCTCCGTTTTGCTTCAACAGCCTGTTGAGCACCATCGAATTTGGCAGCTGTTCTTTTCCGGAGCTCCTCCACATCCTGTCCGGTGCCATCG
This sequence comes from Drosophila falleni, assembly GCA_035045575.1. NCBI lineage: Eukaryota > Metazoa > Arthropoda > Insecta > Diptera > Drosophilidae > Drosophila > Drosophila falleni. The sequence goes on from JAWNOV010000185.1 coordinate 18,230,064, forward strand.
TCCTTGTCGGCCCACTCCAACACCAGACGGCGACCGTATAAATGTGTACTCGCACTGAGTGCATCAAAGGCACGCTTTGCATCCGCTTTGCTGGTGAAGTCCACGAAACCAAAGCCACGATGCGCATCCTCGCCAGGCGTCATCTTTTTGGGTATGCGCAACGAACGCAGCTCGCCAAAAGCTCTGTAAGAATTACAGGGTATTATTAAATGTTGCCTTGACTAAATTTGTGCTCAACTCACTTGAAGATCTCGCGCACCTCGCGATATTGCGCCTGGAAGGGTATATTCCGCACCAGCATCTTGGTGCCAGTCTGTTTCTTTTGCTCCACCTGGCGACGTCGTGCTCCATCGTCTTGGTTCCTATTTGCAAATGATATTGATTAATTATAATCAGAAAATCAAATTAGATCGATTATCGATTTTTGTTAGGGTATCTATCGGTTATGTTTGTATTTTGGTTATCGGTTATATCAGTTATGAAAAATCGTTGTATATCGGTTTCGTAACGGTTATTGGTTTTTTTTCTAGAATGATTTTAAAATACCGGCAATAATAAGTGTTGGAAATGTTCCAAAACAGTTAATATATGAATAAAAAAATTTGATTTCAAATAAGATCTATTTAAAAAGATCAAAATTCAAATTTTAAAGTTTTCGTTTCTCAAAAAACTAAAAAAGGTGTTAGAATTGTACTCTTCTAAATGAAACGGTTACTAATCGGTTAAACCGGTTTGAATATTGTAGGTTTTTTCGGTTGCGGTATAATAAATATGTCTTGTTTTGATTAGATTTCAGTTACGGTTACTAATTTCAATCGATTAAAAACGGTTAAAGGTTACGGTTTTCATTTCTGATTAAAAACTGTTGCTACTTACTTGAGGACACGATCGCTGCGCTTCAGCTCGACAAGATTGCCATCGATTTGGGTCATCTGCATATCTTTGAGTGCCTTGGAGGCGACCTCTGCCTTCTTGAACTGAATGAATCCGTAGCCAAGTGAGTTAAGTTGTCGCGGATTCTGTGGATCCTTGCGTTTGGCAATCTCCACGGTGTGTATGGTGCCCAGACGCTCAAAGTGTTGACGCACCGTCTCCAGCACGGTCTTAAAGTTGAGATTACGCAGAAAGATGGTTGTCTCCGGTTCCGGCTCATCGTCGGCATCCTCGGCCACGGGATCAGGCTTAGGCTCTTCTTTAAACTCTTCCTTGGGTTGCTCAGCTGCTTCGACTTTAAGCTCCTCTGTCTTGGGTATGATGGCCTCACCGCTGAGTGACTTGGTGAACGTATGCTCCGGCGCCCATTCCAGATACAGTGGCACATTCTTGAACTTGGTGTAGGCCAGCTTCTTGAAGGCCTGTCGTGCCTCCGAGGGTTCACAGTACTCAATGAGGGCAGTAACTCCACTGGGCGGCAGCACAATCCTGCCAATGGGTCCAAATTTACTAAAGATGGGCGACAGCTCCTTGGCTTCGGTGGCCGCCGGCAAATTCTTGACCAGCATCACAGTCTTGGAACGCTTCTGTGTGGGCTCCTCAAAGGCACTCAGACGTACTCCTTCTTCCTCCAGAAAACGCTTCATTTCAATGACAATTTGTGTCTCTCCCAAAGCGAGTCTAACGGCAGCACTGCTGCCACCTTCGCTGGTGTCCAGTATGCGCTCCTTACTGGTATTAAACTGCTTGGCCAGCAGATCAGCCACAGCATTGGCGCCCAGAAACAAAGAATTCCAGCCAATGGGCTTTTGTGCGTTCTGTTTCAGCTTCAAAGCCTTCTTCTGCTTGAAGGAAAGACCCGCATCTTCCTCCGGAGTCTCCTCCTGTGCATTGTCTAGTTCCTTGCCGGGCAGCAGATGCAGCAGTCTGCCATGGAAATCGCTGCCATCGAGTGCATTAAATGCCTGCACTGCATGCTCCGGCATCATAAAGGTCACAGTGCCAAAGCCTTTGATCTGACGTGTCAACTTATCCACGGGCAGATTCACCTCCACCACTGGACCATACTGCTCAAAGAGCTTTTGCAGCTCCTCCTCTGTGGTGGTATAGGCCAGATTGCGAAAGAATATGCGTCCCGATTCGGATATATGCTCCTCACTCCTCAAACTCTCCTGCTGCTGCTTCCACTTGGCATTGCCCGCATTGGAGGCTTCATTAGCTTCAATTGTTTCGCCATTTCGTTGCGCCTTGGTCACTTTGTTCTTGGCGGTAAAGTCGGAGAAGAACACCTGTTTGCCCTTGATGAAACTCTTGTTCTTGAGCATGCCTTTGGCCATGTCCTTCTCCGTCTTGAATCCCACATAGCAAAAGCCATGCACCTTACTGGGCAGACGCACCGAATACGGTTTGAGTGGCTTGAAGAACTTGACCACATCCTGTCGCTTTGTATTGTACGGCACATTATGTATCTTGATGGTAAACAGTTCCAGATTACTCTTATCCACTTTAGGCTTTTGCTGTGCCTTTGGTTTGCTGTCTGTTTTGCCCGCCATGAGTGATTTCATGTACTCCAAATCACTGATGGGCTTCTCCGCCAGCTTCTCTTCAGTTTCTGACTGCTCCTCGTCCTCTCCATCCTCTTCCTCCTGGTCAGTTTCCGCCTTGTTGTCTTTGTCTTTCGCCGCTTCCCGCTGTTCTCGCTCTTCCTTCTCCTCCTGCTCACCCTCTGCCGTGTTTATGCCCGCATCGTTGGCCCACAGTGAGCGTGTTTTGTCGTGCGCCTGCATAAACTCCTGAAATGCCGGATCATCCTTGTGCTTGCCCAGAATCTCATCTACTTTCTTCTGTTTGATATTCTCCTGCTTCTTCGGCGGCTTCTCACTCTCTGCCTGCTCTGCTTTTAGCTTGTCCAGATTCTTTTTGCTATCCTTGGCATATTTACTCCAGGATTGCGGCTTCTCCTCGCTGCCCAATGATGCACAGGATTCGACACGCACACGGCTCGTTTGTATGCAGGTATTATTGAAATGCTTGATTGCCTCCTGCGCCTCAGCCTCGCTGCTGTAGCCCACAAAACAAAATTGCCGAAATTTGCCATCCGGCGTATATTTTAACTGCAAATCTGTAATTGTTCCCTTGGCTCCAAATATATTGCGCAGCTTCTCTTCGCTAATCTGTGGTAGAGTGTACAATATTAGTTGGTTTTATAATAGCTGAAACAGTTTGCTCACTCTACTTACATGTTTGGGCAATTGTTTCACTATAATACGCGACATTTTGGCTGTTAACTGCTTTAGTTTATTGTGAAATTACAAGAAATACATTTTGTTTACGATTTCGCACGTGTTGCACAGCTTGCCACCTCGCTAAAATATGCTAATTTTGCTCAGTCTGGCAGCATCGTACAGCAGTGCTGTAAAGCAACAGCCAACTGTTACTGCTACAGCGCTGTTAAGTTATTCAAATTGAAATTCAAAATTAACATAGCAGTGCTTGACTGCTGTTATTTTTAATTAAATCTCATTTTACATTTAAAATTACTCATGTTTACTTTAATTTTATTTTTTACAATGAAAGCCTGGCCTTGACGCATGAGCCCCTTTTGAAGGCATTTATTTCCGTCTTACCTCTTTTGTCTGTGCATGACTCCGACTATAAATAATATGTGCATATTTGTAATCTGATTTAAAAAATAAAACACGTAAACAGCTTATCGATCTCTCTCTCTTTCTCTAGCTAAATTGAAGCTTATCAGTTTTGAAAATTGCATTTAAATAAAGTAGATTTTCTTGCAAGCAATTTGATGACATTAATTGGTAATCTATTGATGTTTCATGCAGAAAATAGAATTTCACAAGAATTCAGAGATTGTGAACATTGAAAGACAATTAATACAGCTAAAGAAGTCATACCATCGTGCTAATTGAGAGTCAGAGAGCGAGAGAGAGAGAGAGAGTCGGAGAGAACTCATCCCTCTTAACAGCACTCAGCACTTCTCAAGTGCGTTCATTGATAAGAAAATCTGATCTCGCCCTAGCTATAAAGTCGCACTAGCTGCTACTAAAGCGTTTCAGTTAGATCTATAGATTTCCATGAGAACGATCTTTTTAAAGTAAACAAATTAAAGTCGTGCCTCATTCTGTTGTTTTCTGATAATAAACTTGTTATAGTTACGTAAAAACTGCAAATAGTGGAAAATTTCAGTTAAGCATATAGAGAAAGTATCGTAATTATGGAAGTACCACCGCCACTTGTCCTCAAGCGCCATCTTTTTGTGCCCAGCAAGACTCTGATGGGTCCAGGTCCCTCCAACTGCTCACAACGTGTGCTGGAGGCCATGAGTAATCCCGTTCTTGGCCACATGCATCCAGAGTGTCTGCAGGTGCGTTCATTCCTCATAACTTCTGCAAATCATAGGTGTATTCCCTTGAAAATAAGAAGAATTTCTTATATCGAGCATATAGGATTTTTTGAAAATGTTTTCTTTTTTCATAAAAAGACCACTTTAAGAGAAAAATATAATAATTACAATTCTACAATGTTTTCACTTTTTTAATCCCTTTTTTTCTGGAAATAATAACTTTCTTACAAAACTAAGAATTTAAAAATAAAAAATCTTTTGTTTCCTACTCAGCTTTAAGATGAAAATTCTTAGTTTTGTTTGAAAAATTTTAAAATTTTTTTAAATTTTATTATTTATTTTAAAATTTGTTTTGGTTTAACAACAAACAAACAAATTTATCAAGATCAATGATTAATATTCTGAGAATAAATCTAGATTAAAATTTTTAAGCAGAAAGAATATTTTTTTTTAAATAAATTACAGCTAGTCAAGAAAGTGCGTAGAAAAAATCAAAATTAACATTTTTGTGTGAAAAATAAATAGATGCACCCTAATGTATATTATCGCAATATAGTTGCACGCATAAACGTAGAGTATTTTGTAATTTGTGATAAGCCTGTGGATTGTGGAATGTGGATTGTGGAATGCACCTCAATGGAGTGCAAAGTACTGTCATTTAATGGCATTTATGTGTACTGTATTTTTGTAATTTTCTATATTTCAGATCATGGACGAGGTAAAGGAGGGCATCAAGTATATATTCCAGACCCTGAACGATGCAACCATGTGTATCAGTGGGAGTGGACACAGTGGCATGGAGGCCGCTCTCTGCAATCTGATCGAGGACGGAGATGTGGTCCTCATGGGCATTACCGGAATGTGGGGTCATCGGGCAGCTGATATGGCCCGTAGATATGGAGCTGATGTGCGTTATGTGGAGGCGAGTTTTGGACGTGCTCTGACGCTGGAGGAGATTCGTTTCGCTTTTGATACACACAAGCCAAGGGTGTTTTTCATAGCACAGGGTGATTCGTCTACGGGAATTCTACAGCGGCATATACGGGAAATTGGTGAGCTGTGTCGTCAGCATGATTGTTTTTTGGTGGTGGATGTGGTGGCTTCTCTGGGTGGCACCCACTTCCTGATGGACGAGTGGAAGGTGGATGTGGCGTATACCTGCTCACAGAAGACCTTGGGTGCTCCGGCCGGACTCACGCCCATCTCGTTCAGCAAACGCGCCTTGACCCACATCCGACAGCGGAAATCCAAGCCAAAGGTGTACTACTTTGACATACTGCTCCTGGGACAGTACTGGGGTTGTTATGGCACTCCACGCATCTATCATCACACCATCTCTTCCACTCTGTTGTACGGACTGCGGGAGGCACTGGCTCATTTCTGTGCCCAGGGACTCAAGAGTGTTGTGCAGCGGCATCAGGAGTGCTCTGCCCGTTTGCAGCTGGGCATTGAGGAGCTGGGATTGGAGATGTTTGTACAGCAGGAGGCAGATCGTCTGCCCACGGTCAATACCATCAAAGTGCCCTTTGGCGTCGACTGGAAAAAGGTCGCCGATTATGCCATGCGCAAGTAAATGCTCTCCAGGATTATCTCCTCTCACTCTCTCTCATTCTTTGACTTTTGTCTCTCTTTAATTGCAGATATAATCTGGAGATTAGCGGCGGTCTGGGACCCACTGTGGAGCATGTTTTTCGCATTGGTCTCATGTGTGAGAATGCCACTTTGGAGAAGGTGGACATGGTGCTCAGCATTTTGAACGAGGCCATTCAGAGCATCAAGCAGCGATCAGTGGAACGCTCTAAAATATGAATTATGTGTAATACTTTTTCTCGAATTGCTTCCTTGTTGCATTAAACATTAATAAAAAAAAATAACTAAATTCAAATCGCTGGATTTGCAACGGTTTTCAATTTAAATTAAAGCGCCATCTACAATTTACAGCAACTGGTAGCAGTAACAGTGCTGACTTATGTTAAACTTAAAATGGCACTGTTATTCGAATCAAGTCTCGCACATGTTTGGAATTTTGCAGCACGTTGGTATCGATAACTTAAGTCTCAAAACACACATGGCGCGCAATTTAAATTAAATTTCAGCAACTGTTAAAATACAATTATAATTAAAAATATTAAATGGAATCAATTCATGCAAATGTCAAGTCGCAAACAAAAATTGCAAGAAAAACGTCAAAAATTAGCAACTTTTCCGTGACGTTTTGTTTTTTTTTTTACTAGTGTTGTAAGACAACTCGATACATTGATATATCGAATTTTTGGTTGAAGTAAAAATATATATAAATATATCAGTCTTTAAATTGCTGTTACATAAGAATATGCATAAGATATTACATGCTATTGATTTTTAGATCAATTGCACATGCAATTGAATTGTTGCCGGCTAAATTGAAATTGAACTTTCTAATTGGCATAAACAAAGAATTGACGTTGTTGGTAGCTCTTATAATTTATTGAACGCCAAGAAGCGTTCAAACGCCCCTCGCACTCTCACTATACATATAGAAAAAAAAATAAAAAAAATAGTTAAAAATTGTACACTTAAATGTTTATTTGTTGTTGTTGTTTTTTTTGTATGTGAACCATCAACTCAATGATGTTTGTTTGAATCAACGTCCATTTGCTTTAAGGTATACAATAGTTGTGATTAACCCTGCTTCTGGGCCAATTCACGGGCCTTGGCGCGTTCCAGCTTGGCGATGCGGGCCAAACTCTTTGAGCCAAGAATACCACCGCCCCAGTGACGACGGATCTCCTCGTGACGCTCATTGAAGTTGGTCTTCACCACCTCGAGGACCTTGCCGAAGTTGGCCTTATCGTTGTTCTCCACGGTGGTCAGGGCCAGAGCAGTGCAGGTCTTGCGACGCACCAGACGTCCCAAACGAGCCTTGCCCTTGACAATGCAGTAGGGCACGCCCATTTTGCGGCACAGAGCGGGCAGGAAGAGCACCAACTACAAGAGAGAGAGAGAGAGGAGAGAGAAAGTGACAAGCGATTAATATCGATAACACAAACACGTGCGTTGTTGCTCATGGGTAAAAGGGGGAAAAGGGGTAAGGAAAATAACACTCAGCTGTCATTTGACCACATTGCAAACGTTTTGTCAATAACAAAAACGCTTCAGTTGAAGAAATTCAAATTTAACATCATTGGATTACTTAGGGGGAGCAAGTGACTTAAGACAAGATGTATTTATATTTTGTAGGCAGTGTTGTACAACTGTTTTATAATGTAGCACATGTGTTAGATAAATGTATTTATTTTAAAGCCTACTTTGAGCAACACTGATCTAAGCTGTTGTCTGCGTTGACAGCTGAGCTAGTTCAACTGTCAAAAGTGCGCTCTCAGCGCTCAGAGAAGGAGAGAGCGGCGCAGGAATCACTGCTGTTATCTTATTAGAGTGCAAAATAGCTGTTGATGCCTGGAATTCCTCTTAATTTGAATTTTGGTGCACATTATTTGCATTGTTTTAAAAAAAAAACACTAATAGCTGAATGTATTTTAAAAATAGCCAGCTCTTCGTCTAAAAGCAATAGCTAGAAATAGTTGTAAAACAGCTAGGCTGGCAACGCATGTTGCATGACACAATAATATAAGGTAGCGAAAGCTAAGAGAGCGCGATTTCAATTTTTTGCTAATATGTAAGCAGGCTATGAAATTTTTTGTCTTGCTCACACGCACACACTGCCACATGATCGTATTATGATTTCCATGTCATCCTTTTTAATATTGTCTAAATGTACTTTGCGAACTATCAATAGAATGGTAACTCAACGAAAGTAACTGTGTTGCCACCTTGTATAAATACACCTTGACTTAAGAGTTGGGCGAGGGAGGAATGTCTCTATTTATGTTTATTGTTCTCACCTCTAGAGGATCCACATCGTGAGCAATGACGACCAGCTGAGCTTTCTTCTGCTCAATGAGCTTGGTCACCGTATTGGTGCCGGCAGCAACATAGCTGGGCTTCTTCTTGGGCTCCACTTCCTTGCCCTTGGCCTTGGCCTCAGCCAGCTTCTTCAAGCGCTGCTTCTTGGCGAGTGGCGACTCTGGGCGGTATTTCTCCAGCAGCTTGAACAGTTTCACAGCTGTGGTCTTGTCCAGCGTCTGGCTGAACTGATGGATTGGTGGTGGCACCTTCAGACGCTTCTGGAGCACTGCCTTTTGGCGCTGCACGCGAATGTATTTGGGCCAACGCACAAAACGCGACAAATCACGTTTGGGCTGAACATTTTGACCTAAAACATAGAGCATGTTAAATGACTGTTAAGTGACATTTGAAAATGTTAAGGACTTACCAATGCCAAAGTTCTTGGGACGCTTCTCGAAGAGCTGGTTGACAACTTTCTTGACAACTGGCTTCTTGACGGCCAATGGAGCGGGAGCTACCTTCTTGGTCACTGGCTTCTTCTTTGGCCTGGGCTGCAAACACACAAACACAAGCACATATTAACATATGTATATTCTCTTTCATCTCATATATTCACAACACAATAACAAATCACACATCAAAAAAATTGTATAAAAAAATAATATAATTCACTTTGTATTACACTCTTTGCTTTGGCATGTTTAATTTAATTGGTTTGCTAGCGGTGTTTACCTTCTTAACAACCATTTTCACGCAGTTTTATTGAAAGATGCTAACAAAATTTGCAGATTTATTTGCGGGTCGTTTAAAAAGACCAGCTTTACGTCTGCCCGTCAGAAAGGTAAAGGAATGGCGAGAGCTACGGAAGTTGCCTGCTTGTCAAAGTTGACACTTGTACGATAGCAGGGTTGCATTTGTGGCTGTTTACGCATTGCTGTCGTCAGATGGCGCTGTTAGTGTTGCATGCGATAATATTCGATATATGTTCGATATTCGATAGACGATGACCTGAACTAGCTAAAAAATAGCAAAGTTGGCAAAAGTGCGTATATTAAAATGGCTATATTACGCAGTCTTGCCAACTTAGCTATTGGCTTGGCTATTTTCAAAGTTCGATTGATAAAAATATTGAAAATGCCTGTTACTTGAAAATCTGACAATTTTATATATCTTTTTATTGTAAATATATGTTTTCCAGTTTGAAACAGCTATTTTTTCGTCTAAGTCTGGCAGCACTATTTTAAGCAAAGTTGTAATTTTTTCAATTTCTTAAACACGCGCGCGTTGCCGATCCTGCCAGGCTGCTAGCACTATTTTCTTCACTAAAAAATTGGCAGCACTGCGCCTAACAAAAAACGCTATCACTAACGGTGCTAAGTTGCAAACACTGATAAAAATTGCATATTTAAAAATGCAAAAAAACTTAATAAAAAAATAAAGAACAATATACAAAAATTCCAAGTACCTTATTTTCCAGAAATTTGTCTATTTTTTGGGTAAAAAATATTGAGCCAGATCGGACATTTTTACCGGGTGGCAGCCTTCGATATTTTTTAGATACATTTCCAAAAAGCTGACTGCTGTTCAATTTAAGATCATTTGCTGTTGTTGCATTTTTATCATTTGCGCTTGCGCCCAAATGTTAAAATTTGCATATAAATTAATTAAAGTCAAATTCAATTAATGTTTAAGTCGTTGTGCTGTGCAAAACGTGAAGTAAAACGCGACGACAAGTGTTAAATTGAAGGTAGTTAATATAGCGCTGCAATGCACTCCTCCCCTGTGCAGACAGGTCCACCATTTTTAATTTCTTTGTTTATTTTGTGTTCCATCTTCGTCGCAGTGTCAGCACCGATCGCAGCAGAATTTGAATGCATAAACAGAGAAGAGAAGAGGAACGTGTAAACCAGAAACAGAAACAAGAACCAGAACATAAACGATAATAAGCATAAACAAAACGCAAATTAGCCTTGATTATTGACATATATTGATGAATGCAAAAATAACAAATTTGTTTAAAATGAAGTGAAGTGGGAATAACAAACAAAAAATGGCCAGCAATGTGGCTGGTGGTGCTGCTGGCGGCATTAACCACAATGGCAACACCAACGGACCAGGAGGTGGAGGAGGCGGCGGAGGAGTTGCCATCAATCACACTCATGCCGTTTGCGTCTGGGAATTTGAGTCGCGCGGCGGCAAATGGTTGCCGTACTCTCCGGCCGTATCTCAGCACTTGGAGCGTGCGCATGCCAAGAAACTAACCCGGGTTATGCTCAGCGATGCGGATCCCAGCCTTGAACAGTACTATGTCAATGTGCGCACCATGACCCAGGAATCGGATACGGAATCGGAGGCGGGACTGCTGACAATTGGTGTACGGCGTATGTTGTATGCGCCCAGCAGTCCGGCGGGCAAGGGCACCAAGTGGGAGTGGTCCGGCGGCAGCTCGGACAACAACTGCGATTGGCGGCCCTACAACATGCATGTCCAGTGCATCATTGAGGATGCGTGGGCGCGTGTAAGTTACCATTAACCCATTACATTCCATTCCAATTTCATCAGTGTAACTCAGCAATTGTAGACGGTAGTAGGCGGGAATCGAATTGATCTTCTTAGTTACTCCTATGTTGTCCATTTCATCATTGTATCTCAGCAATTGTTGGAGGTTCTAGGCGGGAAACCTTTAAAGATCCATTTAAATTAAATTGATCCTTTTAGATTCTCCTTAAATGATAGATGGCTTAGAATCGAAAATATATAAACTTTTCCAGATGATACAAATTTAAATGCAGGATCAATTTAGAGGCCAAATCATGATCAAAATGATATTCCGCTTGAAAATCTGTCAAGTTTTGATAAAGTTATGAGAGATCAAAGTTTCCGAAAAAAATGTCAAGGGGTATGTATGGAAAATTGGATGATAGATGGCTTAGAATCGAAAATATATCAAATATTCTAGATGATAAAAATTTAAATGCAGAATCAATTAAGAGGCCAAATCATGATCAAAATAACATTCCGTTTGAAAATTGGTTAAGTTTTGAGCAAGTTATGACAGTTGGAAGTTGGTCAGACTGCGGTTTAGCCACTTTACAAGTCCAAATTTTTGTTCAATTTCACATGATATTTTACAAAAATATGAAAGGTCTCAGAATCATGTTTAAAGTGTTGTTTTATACTAATTATGATATAAGGAGTTGATTAAAAGTGAAAACTTGAGATTTAAAATTTTGAATTTTCGAAATTTCAAAGGGTCCCCCCTTACCATCAAAATCGAATTTTGGTCGAATATAATTAAATTTTCTAAATGAACAAAATTTGAATGCAGAATGAATTTAGAGGTCAAATCATGATCATAATGACATTCCGTTTGAAAATCGCGTCAGTTTTGATCAAGTTAGGACAGTTGGAAGTTTCGGTATTCGGTTCTTGACAGAGAATTTTCGTTCGGTTACGGTTTCAGTTCCGGTACTAAAAATGAAACCGTTAGTTTCGGCTAACGATTCCTGAACCGGGTAAGATGTTATTTCCTGCAAGCTTAAAGTATGCTTGAATTCGAGTTCAGATTTCAATTAAATTAAAATTCGATATAGATTTAGAAGATCTTTTGACCCCAACTTAATTGATATCAATTTACTGCAATTGTTAAATAATACCGATCAACTGATAACTGATAAACTGATAACGCTTGTCTTTCGCACAGGGGGAACAAACATTGGATCTGTGCAACACGAACATCAGCCTGCCATATACGATTAACTTTTGCAATCTGACGCAAATGCGACAACCGAGCGGACCATTGCGCAGTATCCGGCGTACACAGCAGGCGCCGTATCCGCTGGTCAAGCTGACGCCGCAGCAGGCGTTGCAGCTGAAGACGACCAACAACAACAGCAACAGCAATGGCAACGATTATGCGCAGCAGCAGCAGCAACGCAACAATACATTGCCCAAAATGAGCAACATGTTGCCGCCAATGACAATGCATCGTCAGCAACATCCGTTGCCCATGTCTGTGAGCAACAACAATGCGCATCATCATCAACAGCAGCAGCAGCAGCTGCAGCAGCAACAACAACAGCTGCAACAGCAACAACAGCAGCAGCTGCAGCAGCAGCAACATCATCATCATCATCAGCAACAACAACAGCAGCAACAAACACAAAGGAAGCCACACAAGAAGCACAGTGAAATCTCCACAACAAATCTGCGACAGATACTCAACAATCTAAACATCTTTGGCAGCAGCACAAAGCACAGCAGCAACAGCAACAATCACAGCCATAGCAACAACAATAATCATCTATCATCAGCAACTTCTTCCTCGAATGTTGCTGGCTCCACGTTGCATTTGATGCAACATCAGGCGCACTTTTCGCACGGCAGCAAGAGCATGTTAACCTCCTCCATGAATAGCCATCACAGTCGCTGCTCCGAAGGATCATTGCAATCGCAGCGCAGCAGTCGCCTGGGATCACATCGATCACGTTCACGTACGCGTGCCTCGGATACGGATACGAACAGCGTGAAGTCGCATCGACGGCGTCCAAGTGTGGATACTGTGTCCACGTATTTGAGTCATGAGAGCAAGGAGAGTTTGCGTAGCCGTAACTTTGCCATATCTGTGAATGATCTGCTCGACTGTTCGCTGGGCAGTGATGAGGTGTTTGTGCCATCGCTGCCACCGTCGTCGCTGGGTGAGCGTGCTCCAGTGCCGCCGCCTCTGCCCATGCCACATCATCATCATCAGCAGCAACAGCAGCAGCAGCAGCAACAACAACAGCAGCAGCAGCAACAACAGCAGCAATCAATCGCTGGTTCGATTGTGGGCGTGGACCCAGCCAGCGATATGATATCACGCTTTGTCAAGGTCGTTGAGCCACCATTGTGGCCCAATGCCCAGCCCTGTCCCATGTGCATGGAGGAGCTGGTGCACTCAGCACAGAATCCAGCCATATCGCTGAGTCGCTGCCAGCATCTGATGCATTTGCAGTGTCTCAATGGCATGATTATTGCACAGCAGAACGAACTCAATAAGGTGAGAGCAGCCAGTGAAACGTTTACGAAACATGTGTACAAAAAATACTTTAACACAATCATACGCTTTTGAGAGTAAATTACACTCTTCACTTGATAACACAACAGAATTCTGACAGAATTATCAGCAGCCAGTGAAACGTTTACGAAACATGTGCAGCAGCAATACTTCCAGTTATTCATACGCTTTTGAGAGTTAAGCTATATGATATAGTTCGACTTGATCAAACTTTGAACAGGATATATAAAGCCAAGTTTTATGTATATTCTAAAAGTTTGCTTACGATATCTCATTAAACAAAAAAGTTTTTTAAACTAAGTCTTGATTTTCGCCCGATCGGTTCTATGACAGCTATATGATATAGTGGACCGATTTGAACTAACTTTAGACAGAATATATAAAACCAAGTTATATGCTTATTCAATTAGTTTGGTTACGATATCTCATTAAACAAAAAAGTTTTTCATACTAAGACTTGATTTTCGCCCGATCGGTCCTATGACAGCTATATGATATAGTGGACCGATTTGAACTCACTTTGGACAGAATATATAAAACCAAGTTATATGCTTATTCAATTAGTTTGGTTACGATATCTCATTAAACAAAGATCTTTTGCTTTGTTATTGCCATCTCCTTCTTAGCCATGTAAATTGCTATGATTCTAATTTGTGTCTCTGTTTCGCCTTGCAGCAGAATCTGTTTATTGAGTGTCCCGTTTGTGGCATTGTCTATGGCGAGAAGGTGGGCAATCAGCCCATTGGCAGCATGTCCTGGAGCATCATCAGCAAGAGTTTACCAGGTCACGATGGTCAACACACCATACAGATTGTCTACGAGTAAGTGATATGCCTTCTCTCTCTAATTAACTCAAACTAATACACTCTTTCTCTCTTACTCTGCAGCATTGCTTCGGGTTTGCAGACCGCTGAGCATCCGCATCCGGGACGTGCTTTCTTTGCCGTTGGTTTTCCGCGTATTTCCTATTTGCCGGATTGTCCGTTGGGTCGCAAAGTTTTGCGATTTCTCAAGATTGCCTTCGATCGTCGTTTGCTTTTCTCTATTGGACGTTCGGTGACGACGGGACGCGAGGATGTGGTCATTTGGAATAGCGTTGATCATAAGACTCAATTCAATATGTTTCCGGATCCAACGTATTTGCAACGCACCATGCAACAGCTTGTCCATCTGGGCGTTACGGACTAAACAGCAACCATTATCTTCCTCTCTTCCAAATGTCCTTTTAGTACTCCTGCTAACAAAAATCTCAATGTGTGTGCAATCTTATATTTTTTTTTTTAAATAATTGTTTAATATTATAGTTTGAGTTGCTCGAACCCTAAAAAAAAAAAGAAAACAATCTGCAAATGCAAATGCAATTTTCAATCTTCCATTCAAATACGAACTTGTGCGAACTGTTCTTCCAATTTATAGTTGTTAAGTATTGTATTGTATTGTATTTAGTTATAGTTTATATATAAATACGGCCATGCTGTATACTCTCACTGTATTTGCCACACTATTATCATATGATAATTATTTAGACACCTATTAGTATTAAAATATATATACAGTAGCATTAAGCATAATTCGTTTAAGCTGTGCCAAAATTTGTTAAAATTACCAATTGTTAAACGTTTCGCGAATTTATATAGTTCTCTGTTCTCAGTTCAAGTCAGCCATAGAATTTCATTTGTGAGTATTAATTCAAATCATTCGAATGATCCATTTTCATTTCAATTTCAATGATTAATATACATTATGAAGACATTTTAAATCATTCGTATGCTCTATAAATAAGTGGAATTTTTTGCATTTAATTCAAATTAAATTATTCAAATAATTTGTTAGAATTATTGCATTTCTCAAGTTGCATTAAATGTTATTTGTATGTGATTTTATATGAAATTTCGAATTTGTTATTGAATCTTTATAATCTGCATATACTTAGATATAAATTTAAATATCTCTTTCATGAATCTGCATAAGAAATCTTCGTAAATATCTGCAGAATTCTACATTGCCAGTTTTGAATTTAATTTATTGTAAATTGAATTACTAGAACTTTGTTTATAACTAACAACTTTTTGAATTTTTCATTTAAAACTCAAAAAATGCAGACTTTTTCAAAACATTTCATGCAAATTATTCAAAGGATTTTTAGAGTTATTTCACTAAGTTTTTCCACAATGTCTTAACAAATGTATTTTCATTATTTTGTGATTTCAAAATAGAATTGTTTACGTTTTAAGACGCATCATTTCATTAGCATTTAAATGACATACATATTCATAGACATTCAATATAATGCATAAATCAATATAAATATATATATATGCATTATATACATCTAGATATTTGCACACATTATATAATTTTTTTTTATTAAATTGTTGCTTTCATATTGATATCATCTCGACGACATTCTCGATACATACATACCGATATATAAATATAAATTTAAATTTATATGATTAATTATGAATAATAGTTTTTATAGTAGATAGTTAGATAGAGATAGATAGATAGAGAGAGTTATGTAGACACATAAAGACAGCTATGGGGCATGCCCAGTTAATAATATAACTAAGTTGTATTTAGCACTGATTAGTTGTAGACTTTAAACTGCATTCGAATAAAAAAAAACAACAAAATATTCTATATATAAATAACTATGATTATAACAAATTATACTTTATTTTTAAATAACGCTAAGTTTAAATAAAACAAGAATTGCATAAATCTTTTTTTGAAATGCACTTTTTTTATATGGCGCAGTTGTTGTTGTTGTTTTTGTTGTCGTTTATGTTGCTTTTGCTGTTGGCGACAAATTTAGCGCATTCAAGGTTTAAGTTTTGATTTTTGCTTATTTCGATTTCGATTTCGTTTTTCAGTGAATCACTTAAAATAAATTAAAATCAATTTTTGTGCATTTTTCATGCGTGATATTTTTACACACACACACACACACAACACAACAAAAGTTGCCCCAATCCTTTTATGGCACTTGCCACAACTCTTCAGGCTGACGTCAGACTTTGTCTTCTGAAGACTGAAGACTGAAGACTCTCTTCCCGCCTGCGTCTTCCCTTCTTCCCATCCCTTTCGCACACACAAGGACAAGACGCAACCTTCGTCTGTTGTCTTCACTTTCACTCTGGCAGCTGTTGCTTTGTTTAACCGTTAGAGCTGCACTTGCCACATGTTGCAGTTGTCATTGTTGTTGCTGTTGTTGTCATTGTTGCTGCTGTTGTTGTTGCTGCTCTCCTTGTGCCAGTTGCATGCTTTAAATGTTTTCCTAGAATTTTTGCAGCATTTCATTCGATTTCATTTGATTGACACTGAATGTTGACGTTGACATTCAATGCACACACACACCTTACACACACACACACACACACACACACACACACACATACACGCACAACAACTGCATCTGCATCAGCAACAACAACAACAACAGCAACATCTACAACTCATCCACTTGTTTCTACATATCCAGCCAGTGGTTTTGGCCAAAACTGCACAACCCACTGACCATGTGTTGCAGTTGCCTTTTTTTTTATTTTGTATTTTTTTGGTGGTTTTTTTATATTTTAAATTTTATTTTGATCTACGTGCTGCGCTTTGCATTTCGAAAAGGCGTTTCACTTTGGGCCACAAGGGCGCTTGCCTTATCGAAATAACTCTCAGTTAAAAAAAAATGTGTATATATCAAACTTTCTTATTGATAATGTCAAGGAATTAAATACATTTTCCAATAAATGCAAATTATACAAATTTAATTTTTAATGAAGTTATGAGAGATAAAAGTTTCCCAAAAAAATGTCAAGAGGTATGTATGGAATATTGGATAATAGATGGCTTAGAATCGAAAAAATATAAAATTTTCTAGATGATAAAAATTTAAATGCAGGATCAGTTTAGAGGCCAAACCATGATCAAAATGATATTCCGCTTGAAAATCGGTCAAGTATTGATAAAGTTATGAGGGATCAAAGTTTTCGAAAAAATGGCAAGGGGTATGCATGAAAAATTGGATGATAGAGGGCTTAGAATCGAAAATATATAAAATTTTCTAGATGATAAAAATTTAAATGCAGAATCAATTCAGAGGCCAAATCATAATCAAAATGGTAAAATTGGGCAATTTTTAACAAAGTTATGAGTGTTCGAAGTTGGTCAGACTTCGGACTTAGCCACTTTACAAGTCCAAATTTTTGTTCAATTTCACTTGATTTCTTACAAGAAAATGAAAGGTCTCAGAATCAAGTTTAAAGTGTTGTTTTATACTAATTACGATATATGGAGTTGATTAAAAGTAAAAACTTGAGATTTAAAATTTTGAATTTT
This sequence comes from Drosophila falleni, assembly GCA_035045575.1. Taxonomy (NCBI): domain Eukaryota; kingdom Metazoa; phylum Arthropoda; class Insecta; order Diptera; family Drosophilidae; genus Drosophila; species Drosophila falleni. The sequence continues at coordinate 18,247,634 of JAWNOV010000185.1, forward strand.
CGAAATTTCAAAGGGTCCCCCCTTACCATCGAAAGCGATTTTTGGACGAAAATAATAAAATTTTCTAAATGAAAAAAATTTGAATGCAGAATAAATTTAGAGGCCAAATCATGATCAAAATGACATTCCGCTTGAAAATCGGTTCAGTTTTGATCAGGTTATGGCAGTTGGAAGTTGGACAACTCTTTGACCTTGCAACCTTACCACAACCGTACCGATACAAACGTTTCGGTATTCGGTTCTTGACAGAGAATTACAGGGAATAAATTGAGAAGTCCTTAAGACCGCGCCTGTTATCCTGTTAAGCTTTGGTTTTTAAAGGTAATGTCTGATTTTTGAATGTTCTGGATGCTGTTGTGATATCTAGTGACAACTACACAGACACACACACACACACACACGCACACACACACACACACACTCACACATTTAGACAGCAACATTTTCAACGAGGCGAACCACATCCGGAGTCTGACTGGAAATGGGACTGGAAATACAATTGGAATTCCAATTGGAACAGAAAGATGACCGCTGCCCACAGTCGCCGCGCAGTCGCCGTAAGCAGAGGCTGCTCTTAGTGTGAGTGTTGTTGTAGTCAAGGACGTACGCAGGATCCAAATTAGGGGGGACACACATTTTTTTTTAATAGTATGTTTTTATGTATTTATAAGTAAGGTTGGGAACACTGATGCCAATTTCTGACTGTAAAAATATAGCCAGAATCAAAAATATTAAGAAACAAGGTAAAAAATTAAATTTTCTTAAAAAATCCTTAAAAATGGACAGTGATGGAAGAAAAATGCAATTTTCCAACTTTGATACACAATAAAAACATGGATCAAATAATTTAAAAATTAATATTCCGCTTGGAAAATAAAGAATTCCTAACTTTTTATTTTCAACATTTTATTATGACTTATTATGTTTTCCTACTAAAATTATTCCTATTTTTTGCTTTTCCATATATCTATCATTTTGTTTCCAAATATTTGTTTAGTGGAATTTTCTAGTTTCTGATTCCTTACATTTTTCTTGGTTGCCTAAATTTCTTTTCTTGGTTTTTTTTTTTAAATATTTGAAATTTCCTAATTTATGATTCCTGTAAATTTTTCTTCTTTTTCTTGGTTTCCTAAACTTCTTAGATTTTTTTGTAAACCCTTGAAAAGTATTTATCTTATTTATTTATTTATTCAGAATTCAGATTATTCACATTATTCTTATTTTTTCCCTTGAAAGTAAATATTTAAAATTCTTACATACATTTTTTTGTAACAATTTTTATTTTGTAGGATCTATTGGGAGGGGGGGGGGAGGCTGTCCCCCCTGCCCATAGCCCATAGCTGCGTACGCCCTTGTTATTGTTGTTGTAGTTGCAACTGTTGTTGTTGCAGTTGTAGCTGATGTTGTTGTTGCTGCTGCTGCTGGCGCCTATCTCTCTGCTGTGAGACGAGCCTAAATGCAGCAACAATTGCAGCTAGTGCAATCAGTTAAGAGCCTCCGCTCGTGCCAAACGGTTGTGCGCATCTTTCAACCCAGTTTCCAAATCTCCAATCTCCAGTCTTCAACATCAACAACAACAACAACAACTCCAACAACAACGAACAATAAACTATAAACAGCAAAAGTAAACAAACAATTCATATTCTATATTTTTTTCGTGCTTATTTTTTTCCGTTGTTGTTTATGTTTTATTAACAATTGCAAATTTCATATTGCCGGCAGCAACAACAATTAAAAAAATTCAAAATAAACAGTTATTTGTAATAACCGCAAGTCAATCAAAAGTTTCGTGTAACCAACTCCCCCAACCCCTTTTTAAATCGATCAACTGATCGCTGATAAATTCTAAACGCAGACGTGTAATTCGATAAAACTCTTTCCGCGAATTCTACAATAACTAATAACTAACTAATACAATTACAATATTTACATAGGGGCAATTTACTGCTGTTTTTTTTTGTTTTTGTTGTTTTTTTTTTTTTACTTTTGTTTGTCTCCAGTTACAAAAGCCGCGACGTTAACAACGTCTCTGATAAGCAGCAGCAGCAACAGGTGAGAACACATACTTATGCACACTTGCAATACACATACGATACACACTTGCAACACACATAACAGTGTTGCCAACTTAGCCTTTTTTCCCTCCGTCAATTTTGGCTTTTTAAAGTCAAGTTGTTAGTTAGAATTAAAAAACTCCATATAAAAACAACAGTCTAATTAGCCCTTAAGAATCTAACACTGGACAGCGGAAATTCTGACGTTTTCACAAAATTTGTTTTGCTTTTTTCTGCTTTTTATCATAAATAAAATATACAACATATTTTCTGACGGTTCAGTGATGATTTATTGAATAACAATGAAATGTTATCCAATTTTTTTCATGAAAAATTTAGTTTATTTTTTTAATATTTTCCCCGCTAAAAGCAGCTATTTTTTGTCTTTAAAAGATGGCAGCACTAATGCACATTAAATTATGTTCCACAACAATGTATTAAGCGATTTGTGGTTTTCCTGTTGGGCTTTGGCTGGTGGCGCCATCTAGCGGCAAATCAATCAGTCACTCAACATAAGAGTAGATCGCATTACACAGCTGTGCATCTCTTTCGCACACAGCGTGGGCGTCGCATAAATCAAATGTAAAACTTACACTGCCCAAATTCAAAATCAAATTCAAATTTGAATCAATTAAAATTGAAATGGGAGTTGAAAGACAAGTTAAGCGCATTGCCATATTGTGATCTTTATGATCATCTCACACCAAAAACAGCATTTGAAATTTATGAGTGCGCGCATTTATCGTTTATCGTTAGCCGTTATCGGGGCATTGGCCACGCGCCTTCCTACGCGATTCTCACATATATGTGTGATAATGCCATTGATCCATCAAATTAAAAGATTACAAATTAAGCGAACATATGCAAATCTATGACTTATGAGTTCATTAAAATATATCAAAAATTAGTTTCATACCAGACAAATTGATCATTATTCAAACGGAACCGTCAGACATTTGAATCGTATAACCTAATAGAGTTTTAAACGACTTCCGTTTGGAGTTATCTTAAAATTGCACTAATTGGAGGAAAAATAATGCAGTTTTGAGCTTAGAGAGATTATAAAAGGAACTTGATTTAGTGATCAGTTTCAGATATTATAATAACTTTTGAAATATATTCAATAAGAAGATAGAGGATTAAAATGAGTATTTTAATTGATATCTTTTGACGCTACATCAGAGTGAAATCAGAGTTACCACCTTGCCTTTCATAGCCACTTTCCAGTCAAAACGAAAGTACTTTTTCTCCAAATAAAATTTTTATTTCCATTACAAAAAAATGTTTTTTTGTTGCTCTACAAATTCCAAGAAATATTAATTTTTAATAGTGGAATTTTTATTAATATTTTTTATCTAAAAAGAGGCTATAAATGCAAGATCGGTGTGTCAGCTGAGGATTGTGGAAACAATGTCTAGATAACTATAACCCATAAACTATAAGACTGTTTATTTTTCGATAAGATAAGATAAGCGACTAAATAAAGTTAGGTAGATAGTTAGTTAGACACAACCTATGTCAATAATAGTTCTAATCAATAATGTCAACGTACAATATTTTGGAAATGGTTGGGTTCGAAACTTATTTTTAATAAATAAAACACTTTTAAAACATTAAGATTGATTTAAATATTAAAGTTTTTCATCAGTGCCCGGAATAAATCCTAATTTTGAATGCAAACTTAACCTTTAAAGAGTTTGTCTTTAATTAAAACATTAACATTGTTGTTGTTTTCAAGTTCAACTTTATATTTGTCTCCGTCTCCGGCTTCTATATGATCAAGCGACTGACTGACTGACTGACTGAATGACTGACTGATCATCAGCCTATTTGCCCAATTGCGGTTTTGAACTTGTTTGGCTTTTGGCCCCTGTCTCCCTCTGTTTCCCTGTATTCCCCCGTCCTAGATGCCGGCGGTACGGCTATACGGCTCCGGTCTCTGAGAACGTGCTGTGGATTTCAATTGACGTTTGACCGAACATCGTTGATTTTAACCAAAACTGAAACCAAAATGCGACGCTGGCGGCCACAGCAACTAATCACAGCAGTCAAGTCAATCCAATGAGCAACAACAAATATATAATAAAAATAAAAATTGTACTGCCATTTGGCATGTTTTTATTTTAACCATTTACGGGGGAAATGTCACAACTTGTTTTGGGGGAGACTTGGAGACTTGGGGACTTGGCGACTTGGCGACTTGGACTTGGGGGATCTGGTTCGCCTCGTCGACTCAGACAGAGTGCAATAAAAAATGCTCAAAACACACACAAATCATGATAAATTGAAAATAATATTAACGAATCTATCTACGTACGAATTGAGCAAACCGCAACAACAACAACAACATCGACAACAGAAAATGAATCAAAATGAAAAATGCATTCGCATTTGTATTGAAAACATGTACAATACACAACTGATCGACTAGCAGTTATCCTATAACAACATTTTAATATGCAAAGCACATAGCCGTTCTACTTTTCTCAATATAACTTAAAAACTTCTTGTCTCTTGCTTACCAAATTTGGTATATACCCTGTGTAGCTGTTTATGTAGATGTATCCTAAATTTCATAAAAATCTATCGAGTTATTCAGTTTTTGTGTTTGCCAAATGGGAACATTTTTAAAAAAAAGTGCATTTACTTCAGTTTTTTGAGTAAATATATTTAGCATGGCATACCCTTACTGGCGTAACTCATATGTACAGGGTATGGCAAGTGAATTGCATCATCAGATGGCAACCAACTGCCGCCTCCAACTGACATTTTCCCATTACTTATGCGCATGCGAATGGTTTTCCTTCTTGCAGGAGTCGCCACCGAACGTTGCAAGTTTGTTTGCCATGGAATTGGAATGCGATTTGGGTGCCATACAAAACGAGGAATTGCTGAGGAAAATGGTAAGTGATCACTGATGACTTTTGTACTTTGTGTTGCATAGCAATCAGCTTTTGTTCTTTGCTGTCATACCTTCAATTAACTTTGTTTTATAACTAACAATTTCTAGAATATTTTTTTTCTTTCATTTACTTTACTTTACATTGACATTTTTTCAAAAACTTGGATCTCTCATAACTCTATCAAAACTTAGCCGATTTTCAAGCGGAATGCAGTTTTAATCATGATTTGGCCTCTTATTTCACTCTGCATTCAAATTTTTATCATTTGGAAAAATTGATATTTTTCCGATACTGAGCCATCTATCATCCAATTTTCCATACTTTCGTTTCTTCTGAGTCTGATACTCATTATTCTTTATTAAGATGCTCCATCTTCATTTCTATATCTTATATGTATATTTCATATTTTTTTCAATTCATTTTTCTTTAACTTTTTATCTTATAGATAATTATTTTATATTGTTTTTATTATTTCCCGTTTTTTCTGAGTCTAGCACTCTCTTTTCTCTTCTCCTTCTATTTATCTTATCTATTGTTGTTGTTGTTGCATCACCTGTTGCAAGTTCATTGCCTCTCTGCTGTTCAGTTTACTGGATGCGTCAGTCTATTACCTTTAAAGCCCAGACAAGAGACAGATTGATTCGAGAAGCAGCTAGAGGATCCACAAAGTTCCCAGTTTTTATTTCAAGCTGACCAAATTGGGTCATTTATGGGGTTGGCCTGGTCTGCGTTGTTGTTAGCCGTTGTTAGCTGTTGTTTTGCTGTGTGGGCCGTTGTTTGCTGACTTGGCTTAGAACGGCATTGCAATTATCGTTAAAATGTCGTTAAAAAAAAATCAATGGAAAAACGATGACGATGCGTCGTCTTAACTTGGCCAAATGATGAACGAGCAGCAGCAACAATAGCAACAATAGTAAAAAAAACATCTATATTAATAATGTTGTTAATAATAAATACGAACAAAAATTGTACAAAAATAGCAGCAGACGTTAAAACTGCCCACGCAGACGTTGACGCAGACGCTGACGTTGACGCAGGCGCAGACAGCGACGTCGCGACGTTGCGTCGACGCAGCTTCAACTTGTGCGCTCGCTCTCTCTCTCTCTCTCTGTCGTTGTCTTGCGTTCTCTGCTGAGAGAGAGAGCGGCAAATTGGGATGCTGGCCTCCTGATAAAGTGTCTCAGCTGGATGACTCATGTGCCATGAATCAATTTTTGAACTCGACTGACCGCACCTTCCCTCTCACCCTCTCCCTCTCCCCTTATCCACCCCTCTATACTCTTTCCACTGCCCGTGATCTGCACTCAAAAAAAAACATATATAATACCCTCTTTTTAAAAATCAGCCTTTGAAGAATTAGTATTTTTAAAAAAAAAATTTCGTTACGTAACGGTACAAAAAATTAACTTGAAAACATTTGAAAATGTAAAGATGTCGTTTTATAAAACTTTGAAATATCATAACTTTGTCAAATTTTAGCCGATTTCCTTTCGGATTGTCAATTTTATCATGATTTAGCCTCTATTTTCATTCTGCATTGGAAAACTGAATTTTCCTTCCTTTACTGACCATTTTTTTTCATACTCTTCCCTTGACACATTTTCAAAAACTTCGAAATGTCATAACTTTGACAAATTTAAGACGATTTCCTTCCGGATTGCACTAAAACAATATGTTACCCTGATTTTAAAAACTGAATTTTATATTTTTTGAGTTAAATAAGGCTTAAAATTTTTCTCAGTGTGCGACAATGACGCCACAGCTGAAGTTGTTGTTTTTGTTGCAGTTGCTGTTGTTATTGTTGTTGTTGCATTTATTGCTGCTGTTGCTGTTGTTACTGAACCTGGTCAATTCCCCAGCTTCGGTGGCAATTGGCAACTTTTAGGCTTCGGCGCGTTGGCCGCTTTACAATTGCCAGTTTGCTGTTTGCCAGTTGGCAATCTCTTGGCCATGATTTGTGGCAAGCGTCGCGTGGGCAGCTGCGTCGCTGCGACGCGACGCTCAGCCGCTACTGACTGCTAAATAAATCAATAAAAAAGGCAAGTAAAAACGCTACAGTAAAGTTCCCAACTCTAAAATACCTGTTACTAAAATTAAAATCAATTTTTAACGACAATGTTAAAAAAGTACTGCATAAATTTAGGCGTTTTCATTACTTAAAAACTTTATACAGTCATTGTGTGAAAATTTCAGCTTTCTAGGTCATATGGTTTGAGCTGTGCAATGATCAATCAGTCAGTTAGTCAGGACGAAGACTTTTATAAATATAGATAACTAGCGTTATATTTAAACGATCTTAATGCGATTAAGTGGTATTAATAACAATATTAAGAAAGAGTGTTTTTTATTAAAATAAGAGATCTTTTTTTAAAATTGTGGATGTAGTGGAGTTTTCTTGATTGACTTTAAAGCTTAAAATGGCCAGCGTTTTATTTATACGATCTTGTTGTGATGAAGTAGGATGAATCGTTAATATAAAACGGAGTGTTCTTTATTAAAATGAGAACTCTATCTCTAGAAAGTTGTGAGTTTGGTAAAGTTTTTTTTTGCTTTGCCCCTAAACTTTAAACAGCTATAACTACCGATATATTTATTAGATCTTGTTGAGATTAAGTAGTTGGATTCATTATTATAAACTCGAATATTCTCCACTAAAAAGAGTGCGTTATCTTAAGAATTGTGTCCAAAAATTCCAAAAGAAATGCAGAAGTATACCACTTGTGTGTATACCCTGTTATACTGTCAGGAACGGGTATAAAAACAACAATATGAAAAGCCTGCGCCAAATTGGCGCATTTAGACACCCGCTATGGCCATATGTCTGACCAGGTCTGATCAAGACTGACCAAGTCTATCGATCTGTCTGTCTGTCCGTCCGTCTGTCCATCTGTCCGTCTGTCTGGCGACCAGATCTATGGCAGCTGGCCAAATGCGAATGTTGCAAGTGTAGAGAACATTTAATAAACTCGATTGTGACTGCGACTGGTCACGTTCTTGTCTCCAAATCATTTATCGATCTATCGTTTATCGACTGACGTCTAGCCACGACGTCTGCGCAGCGTCTGGATGAGTAATATTATTATAATATACTCATATATGTTACAATATGTCTTCAATGTGGGCGTCGTGTTGACAAAAGTTTACGAATTCGAAATCGAATTGAATTCGAAATTGGAATTGTTATTGAAATTGTCGGTGTAAAAACACCCACCAAAAAACATGTTCAATACACGAATACCAATCGAGTGATTTATATCGAATGACACTTATATTTTTTTTATACATTTTTTTTTATTTTGGACTGGCGCTACGCTTCATTGATCTGGGGAATGGGTCATTTTCAACTGGACACTTGAACACGTCTGTTCATTTGTTATTTTAACCATTTTTTTGTTGAAATTCTTTTTTCATTCCCTTCCCATTTCCATTTTCATTTGGACACGATCGATTAGTCGAATCCCACAGGCGATATTATTATAACTTTTTACCTGCAAAGTTATGCAAATTTACTTCAAACATTCGTCGTTGGATCATTAGCCAGACTAGAACTGTAAACAATATATAAGTAGACTGTATAAAAGTCAATTTTTCTGGTCGCACTTGGTATACACTTACAGCAATTAAGATTTAAGCAAGAAATTTGAGAGTTTGGCAAAAGTGAGGTTAGTTTTTAGTTACACTGACTTTTCTTAGAAAACTTAATAGCCTCAGTAATCTAAGCCATATTTCATATACAAGCATTATAACATGTTTTATTACATGATATTATATCATTTCAGCGTAAGGAACGTAATTTTAGCTGAACTGAAGTTTGAGCTTAAACCTTACTAACGTTTCTATTTACCTAAAAGTAAGCTTTAAGCTGCATTTTCTCGGAATATAATTCGTAGTAGTTTCATTTTATAAAATTTCCTTTTAATTCTTACTTAATCTTTAGTTACGTCTGCATTTACCTAACCTTAAACTTTCATTATTCCAATATTATTATTAATAGCTTAATAGTTGTCCAACTTCCAACTGTCATAACTTGATCAAAACTAAACTGATTTTCAAGTGGAATGTCATTTTGATCATGATTTTGACTCTAAATTCAGTCTGCATTCAAATTTTGTTAATTTAAAAAATTTAATTATTTTCGACCAAAATTCCATTTTGATGGTAAGGGGGGACCCTTTGATATTTCGAAAATTGAAAATTTTAAATCTCAAGTTTTCACTTTTAATCAACTTCATATATAGTAATTAAGCTTTATATTAAAGTTAATATATGATCAGTAGGGAAGCAACAAAAACCTTTAAATAGACTTACAGCCGTTACTCGCAATTGTTGTTGTTTAATTGCCGTTGTCTTTGGCTAGGCAAAGTCAAGAGCTTTTGGGCTGTAGAACAAAATCTCAGTTGCTGTTGTTGTTGTTTTTACTAAGCCGCTGTTTGGCTTTGCTTTTATTTTTGTTTTTGCACACACTCAAAAAAAAAGCGCAGGCAGCGCAGCTGACAGCGGCCGCTGCACTGATAGTGGGCACCTCACACACACACACACACACACACACGCACAAGTCAAGGTGGCAGCAGCAGAGCTTCTCTCACACACGCACACGGGACAAGCACGCATAGCACAAAAAAGGTCTCTTCGTCTTCGGCTTCGTCTTCGCCGTCGTCTTCGCCGTCGTCATCGTCGTCGCTGTCATCTTCGCTGCTGGCATTGTCGTTGTTTGTCGTATTCGGTCATATCTCTGCTGCTTGCTGCGCTGTCGTCATCAGCTGCGCTGCTGCTGCTGCTGCGACGGCTGCTGCTGTTGTTGTTGCTGTTTAAGCTTCGTCCACTTTACGCGGCTTTGATTCTGAATGGGGAACTTCAGTCTGATTTTGGTGCTCGATCGATTGCAACGTGCCCGACGCTCGTCGTTTATTCGCCTGACAAATTCACGAATTAAAACTCCAACAACAAAAAAACGCACAAACAGTAGAATTACCTATTTTTTTTGTAAATACTTATTTATATTTTTGTTTGACCCAAAAAAAAAAGAAAACTGTTGATTTATTTACTATACACACGAGCTTAAAAAACCGACAGCTTTAAGCCCAAAAAAAAAAAAAAATAAAGCCGAACCCAGCGAAAACAGGCAACAGGATTAGTCACACCTAACCAAGTGTTTTTTTTAATTCAATTTTTATTATAAATATCGCTGTGCGTGTTTTTTTTTGCCGGTGCAATCAACGACGAACCAACAACAAAACAAAGTCGAAAAAAATTAAAAAAAAAGATATAAAGAATTCAAATATTTTTACCTGCCTGCTGTCAATTATTTGGAGGAGCCACTGTGATTAGCTTTGTTATAGAGAGGTAAATTTTTGTTTTTTAATTATCTCGCCTTTTTTATACATTTTCTTAACTCTCACACACACGTTCATACATTAATTTATTGCTAATAACTTTCACACTTTTTGAGACAAAAACAATTTGCAAGTTTGTTTGGTTAACGGGGCGGCGACGTGTTTTTTTTTGTTTTTGTTTTTGCATAACCCACAGTTAGTCAGCGGCGCCGACGTCGACGCTAAAGCCGGCGTCGCAGTCGGACTGTGTCAGCAAATTTGGCCGTCAAACTTGTAAACAAACAAAAGACTCTTATCTTTGTAGAATACTTAAAGATATGATTACAAATTCTAATGAATATCGTTTGTGCGAATATCGTATGACGAATATCGTATGCCGAATATCGTATATCAAATAACAGTAGGGGAATATCATATAACGAATATTGTGAAGTAAAACGAATATCGTAAAATACATCGAATATCGTATTATTATTCTCGCATGTTGTCATTAGTTTTTATCAAGATCTTCAAGTTAGAACTATTCTATAGAAGCCGTTAGATAGCCAGAAGAGAGTGTGAGAGCGAGAGGGAAGGGAGGGGCCTGCGGGGGTGTTGATTGCCTAGAAAATCGCTATGCTAATCTCTAAATGAATTTAATTACAATGGAACCTGTTCCCAGGTCTTGTTGGCCTTCCCAAATGTAAATACATATATGTATTTCTATACGATCATAGCCAAAAGAAATTTAGATCAAAATCAGTAAGCATTTCATTAACTGAAATCTTATAATTATTGTAATAAAAATTGAACCCCAGGCCTGATTGCGTTGAGTTCATAGAGTTCCACCCACTCTAGAATATTGTAAGATCACTCTCAACTTTAGTTATAGCTTACAACTGGCATAAATTATTCCATTTTTCTGGTATAATTCGTTGCATCGATCACAGTTTAATTTACTTGACTAGTTTTAATGATCATCTCATATTCTCCACGTTTCAGTACAGTTGTGCTTTGGAATAATCTCTCATTAATAATGTGACTCATCATTTTAAAAGTTATAAAAATAAAACAGAGATGATCGTATTTCATTTTTTTTGTGTAACTCTAAATTTTTTTTTGCTTTTTCGAACTCTAGATAACTTTAAAGCGAAATCTATGAAATTAAGTCAAAAGTTTCATTTAATGAGCTTTCAACAAGCTTTAAAAAGTTGAATATTTGTTAAAATTTGATATATTTGGAAGTCTATTGCCTAGCTCTAGATCATTTTTAATCAAACTGTGTAAAATTCAGTAAAAATTTGCATTAATGAACTTTCAATAAGTGCAATATAGTTAAATTTGATTAAAATTGCCTGGTAGCGTGAGAAAACTTAGATTTTCTTGGATTTTTCTTTCAGTTTGTTGACAACATGTCACAGTTAACTCAAATCAAGACTTTTAAAGTTGCTGAAAGCTTTCAAGCTTGACAGTGACAACTTCATCGATCATAGTTGACAAAGTTTCCCACACAAAAAGTTTACACCGTTCAACATATATGTACATAATCTTCTTGTGTTGTCTTTGAGTTGGACTCGTTTTAAGAGCCCATACTTCATTCTGATTAATATGCACGGTAGAGGCCTCGAAAGCGCTCCACATTTCAAGAACAGACGCCGCATGTTTTATTCACCTCGGCAATGTCAGATCCCAAAAAAAAAAAATGAAGAAAAACAAAAAATAAGACAACTGAAACTGAAAACAAACAGAAGTCGAGTAAGTACAAGACTTACAAAAAACGAAAACATGCAAAAATACTAGAGTTTCATGTGACTGACTAGGCGATACCCTCTATATAATTGCAAATTGTCACATAAATAGAACCTCAGCTTAAAAAAAATATCTAGGTTCGATTTCTGGTCTGTTTTTACCCAAGTTTCTTAGGAATGAAACGCAATCCTCCAAGAAAAAAAAAACACTTGTTTTTACACAATTTTACATATTAATAAAAAAAGGCTAATATTATTTTAAGTAGAATGAAGTTTAAATTATAAATGTTCTTTCAGATTAATTTTAAAAAACTTTTGAGGGTAGCTTACGATCATTCTGAAAATTTTAAGATTGGCATATTTATTTAATATTTACGATCACACAATAAAACTTTCGTTTAATAGTTAGGATTATGAAAAAATAAAAGAAAGAATATATAAAGTAGAGACTCTTACTTTCATTTAGTATACCCTCTTTAGAAGCTTGCCACATTTTATAGGGTATACGAATTAAAAACATGCGCAATTTTGAATAGTTTTCGGTTTCGGTTTCAATTTCGGCTGCCGCAGGTGCTAAACAACGTCGCTGCCGCTGCCTGCGTCGCAGTCAGCATTAAGAATGACACAATTCGCTGCCAAGCGGCGAATTGGCAAATGGCGAATTGAAATCGCAATTCTCAGCTCGCAATTAGGTCGCCCACTTTAATATGCAGGCAACCAAACAGAACAGAACGCAGAATTGAAATGAAATTGAAATAGTTATAAATAACAAGTGACGCCAAAAAAAACATGGAAAATTGAAGCTGACGAGCATTCGAGCAATTAACAGCAAAGTGCAAACAATTTCCTCAACGAATTGAACTGATTGTCAATGTCAAATGGCAGTTGAAAGTTTGTCCTCTCAGTTAACAGATGGTCGCTGTCTAGTTGACGCAATGTTGCGTGCCGCAGTCAACAGGTGGCGCCGCCTTCCGGTCGAATTATCGATAATTGCATACATAGATTGCAGCATATTAACTTAATGCGATAACAATTGTCAAGAGTTTTATGCGTTTTTGACAGATTAATTTAATCATTTTTTATCGGCTGGCTTATTAAGAAGATTTACGGCAAACTTTAGAAAGTAGCGCTAAAACATACGTGAGATATTAAAAACAAAGATCAGTCTCAGATCAATCTTAATATTATTATTATTGTTTAATCTAAAATTTTTTTATGAATTTTTAATCGATTTAGCTCAAATTTTTTGTTGAACAACAAAACGATAATTTTAAATTTTAATGGCCAATAGATAAACCTTGCGAATTTGAGTAAAAGTAGATGAGAATTGATGTATGCAAAAATATAATATATAACAAAATTCAATTATAATGCCCGCCCTCTGAGTTGACATCACTGAAGGGGGGAGTGGAGTGGTAGGAGAGGGGGGAGAGGGGAAGCAGCTTTCACTTGCGATTTGTCTTAGCGTGTTTCATGTTTATTCTGTTGTTTTTTTTTTTGCGACATTCGTGCGCCGATTTGACTCAATTAAATTTTAATAAATTTTAATTTCGATAACAAAAAGATTTTTGTTTTTTTTTTTTGCCAAAATGAACAACAAACATAATAACAACAAGAGGCAAAAGCATAGACGAAATATACAAAATATTGTTGACCTCCAAAGCTGACACGACAGCTCCAAAAAAAAAAAAAATTAGAAAAGAAAAAAAATATGAAAATAATTTATCAGCAGTCTCGCATCAACAAAATCTCGCACGTCACGTCATCATCAGCAAGAAGAAGAGGAAGAAGCAGCAGCTGAAGCTGAAGTCAAAGTCAGCTGCAGTCTGCTACAGCTACAGCTACAGCTTCTGCGTCGACGTCGGCGTCAACGTCAACAGGTTGCCGCTGGCAGCGAAGGTGCGACGTCGCAGTCGACTGCAAAGTGCCAACTGGTTATCAGAGTTCGCTTTTTTAGAAATTACGTCATTTTGGCGAGTCGGCAATTTCAAGACGCTTGGTCTAGACGCCGACGCAGACGTTGACGCCGACGCAGACGTCGCGGCTGCCACGCGACCTGTTCCTGTGTGCAAATGCTGCTTCTTCTTTGCGCTCTCTCTCCCTCTCTCTCTCTCTCTTTGTCTCTGTTGCACATTTCGTCTGCCTCATAACTCCCCATATATCTAGCACCATCTGTTACTTTTGACTTTTGTGTCTTGTCTTCTTCTTAATATACAATATTTATGCTTTTTAGTCTCTTTTTTTATTATTATTATTATGATCACCATCTATTGACTTGATTTTTAGTGAAAGCTTTGGCTTCGATTTCTTCTCTATATTTTTTGCATTTTGTGGTGGGGCTATAAAGTCTAATAAAAGCTGTAAAAACTATAAAAGTCTTGCAAAAATGGAGAGAAAGACTATCTTTAGAAATGGGGGAAAAACACACGTCAGCTGTTATTTAAATGCGATTTTGGAGAAAGAGGTTCCATCAGAAGAAAGAGAAGAATGACGCATTTTTTACTGTAAAGTTAATCGTTTTTAATAGTAAAGATTAGAGTGGGCAAAAGTTAGGATTGGTTAAAATGATGTATTAAAAATTTCAAAAAACCGTTTCAGTTGATATAATATCATTATTTGTATAATTTACTAAAAAAAATTCTCAAGAAAATATTTTGACAAAATAAAAAATTTCGAGATTTGTTTCTTATTTTAAAATGTTGTACATTACACCCAAATATTAATACAATAATTCTTCTAACAAAACAAAAAAATATTCCAAATCAAATTATAATTTAATTTACATTTCTTCTCAATAAAAAAATGGATTTAATGTGCTTAATTGTTTTTTAAAATTTTTAAGAATTGTGAATATGCATTTTTTTGGTCAAAACAAATGTCTGACTCACTGTATGTTATTTTTAGAAATTATTTCAATGCACAGAGATAACGAGAAGTAGATCATTAAGAGATTTTACGGTCAATAATTTTTGTAATTATATTTGTATATTATATACAGCTTTATAAATATAATATTAGCTAAAGGATCTCATTGAATATTCAATAAGAAGTTGAAGTTTTTTTTTGGTTGATTAGTTTATATAAAATTTCTAGTTTATTCCATACTGCTAATTTGCATACTAATGACGACGATGACGATAGTAAGTTTAACCTTATAAGGTTCTATTGCTGATCATTTATCTCATTTTGAATGTTAGGAAATTCTACTAAAAGTTTATTGAAGTTTCTACTAGTCATAATTATTATTAAAATTATTTGTAAGGGGAAAATAGATTACCTATTTTTACATTGCAATAATTTAACATAATATTTTTTGATATTGTTGAATGTACTAAAAACATTAACTGACTTGCATTAAATTAAGCACAAGCATTTTTAGCTTTATTTATTTATTGAAAAAAAAAACGTTTAATTTATGAAATTGTAAAATGATTTATGATGTTCTATAACTGACTCTTCCAACTGTTTAGAGTTTCGCTTAGAATTTTTGCATATAAGCGTCTATATTTAAAACAGTTAACAAAGCATTTGCCAATTTCATTATTATTATTGTTGTTGTTGTTGTTGCTGGCATTGTTGTTATTATTATTATTGTTGTTAATACAAATGTTTTCCGCTTTTCGACTAGCTGGCGGTGATATCACCATTTAAGCACAAACAACTTCAGTAAATTTGTTTGCCAAACGATTTTTGTTGATCGACGGTCAGAACTCGTCGAACTCCCCGTACCTCTTAACTTTTTTCCCCTTAACCCTCTTTAACAAAAACCTGTCGATTATTAACAAAAAATCTGTTGACGAATTTTCTATATACTCGTCATACATATCACACATTTTTTGTGCTGTAATTGAAACTGATTTAGAAATGAGCCAATTCTAATCCTCATTGTATTTCTTATACAATACTTCATTAAGTTTTTTCCCTGATTCTTTTTCTAAATCTATTAATCTGTTTCTCAATATATCTTTATATATATCATTTATTTCCATCATATATTTCCATATATCATTAATCCCTTTTTAGCTTTGGTTTCTGTATTTCTTCTCTTCCTCAAGCTTTTTATATATTTTCTATTACCATACTTAATTTTTTTCTGTATTTTGTTCACCAATCTCTCATTCTGTCAATCATTTAACTTATCGGTCAGCAAATGTTGCACTTTTTTATTTATAAACTAAGCGTCATTAATGTCGCTTTAAGATTCCTGATAACTGGCCTCAAAATAAAAGTATATATATATAAATAAACACATATATACGATAGGCCAACTGATACCCATGCGATAAACATTAGATGAGCTTGACAAATATAATAAAAATATTATAATGGTTCTAACTGTCGATTATTAAATTCCTATGGTGCATTTCCAAATCTATTTTAGAACAATTTTGAATAGTGATTCATGTTTGTAAGTCGTAAAGATTCGCAAATCATTTTTGATAATATTGAGTTGGTATATTTCGGAAATTTGTGTAATTATGCTGATTAAATTGGGCACAGTTAGTCATGTTATTGTTTGGATTAAGTTCAAAGTGTCAAATATTTATTATATATTTCTTAAATAGTTAAACTAAATGGATCTATTTTTTACTAGTTCTAAGAACAAGTTATAAAAAATAGAAAACCAAGAAAACGTGCACCTTTTTTTCTGAGATATTACTGTAGTATTATTAAGAAACATATGTGTAGTACTGTAGAATTTTGGTGAAACTATAGTGATTCATAAGTATTTTAAGACAGCTGACTCATAACTCAGGAACTAACTTAGTTAGACCGGAAAACTTTGGTATGTAGCAAGATGAGCTCAAGATCAACTTTAGGTAGTTTGAATATTTTGATAGATGCTTTTTAATGTGAAGAATTTCAGAAAGTTGTCAGCATAAGATTAAAAAAAATTCATGGAGTAATTTATGAAATAAACTTGCTGTAAGAACTTAAGGTAGTTTGAATTGTTTGACAGAGGTTTTTTAATGTGGAAAATTAAGAAAGTTGTTTAAAAAAAATTCATGGAGTAATTTATGAAATAAACTTGCTTTAAGAACGTTACAAATTTGCTGGGAAATCTTTTCTTAAAGCCGGGCTTAAGGTACGAGAAAATGGTATAAACAGTGGGTGGATGTTGTAACTGATTTGAATAGAATCTCTTTTTCGTTCTGTGCGATATAAATGGCAATGGCGAGGCGACTGTCAGTTGCAATTTACGACTGACTCAATCATTTTGCAGCTTCGTCTCCAACCTCACAACCTCAACACAACAACTGTTTTCAAGCTGTTGTTTATAGTGTCTAGTGTCAGCTAATTGGCGGCCAGTGTGCGAGGCGTCGAGATCGAGATCGAGTCCATAAAAGGCGCGTTTGTTCAATGCGCGCGACCAAAAACAAAAACAAAAAAAAATACAGTGAGAGAAATAAAGTAGCGCGTGGGCATTGAGCGGCACTTGAGCCGGTTCAATTAGCCCAAGGACGTTGAGAAGTCACCCAAAACAATATACCATTTTCAGTTACATTAGATAATATGTAAAGCTATTTTTTTTCAGGGTGTCAAGCCAAAACGAATATAGGTTTCAGTTGTATTTTTGGTAATATATTTGTAGTTTAGTTTTCGGTAAGCAGTTACGAAAAATTCGTATATATATATAGCTATAGTCGAGATCCCGACCATAGGATACCTTTGACTTATTTCAATAGGTATAAAACTACTTTAAAAAAATTACTGCCTAATAAAAACTACTGCATACTTTTAGGGGATTGTATTGAAATAATAACTTATTAACAACTTTGGTTAGCTATTACTGCCGTTCTACTTGTCCGATCTTGCTGCGGTTAAGGTATATTGTAGATAATAAGATTACATAACGTTAATTACCATAAAAATTGTATTATTTTAAAAACCGATTTTTTCCGATCAAATTCGCAGTGGCAGCAATCGGAAGATTCCGAACGTAAGAAGCAAATTCGAACGCATCTCTACAAGTTGCGAGAATCGCGTCTGAGGAATCTATATAGACACGAACCGGATATGTCCGAATCGAATGGCAATACCTTGACCGGTTTCGGCAAGGATCCATTGGTAACCAGCCATGGCGATGCCCTGTTGGATCAGAACTTCCAGAGTATCAAGTCGAAGGAGGTACGCGATTCGATGAGTCCAACGCATGAGCTCAAGTTCCATTCGATGACGTTGACCCAGCCGAATACTACGGGTTGGGATGTGCAAACCTCATCGGAAGTTAGTCCCGATGGCAGGGCCTATCGTACAGAGACATTGGCCAAAACAGATGGTAAGTTTCCAAAATTGAGTGTGGATTGGTTTCTGTTGTCTCTCAAAAGTCCCTCTCTCTATATAAATATCTGTGTATCTGTATCTCAACTCTGTTTGTTTGTATGTCCAACCACCAACCACTCCTACTACTACTACCAATCCCCAACCAACCAACCAACCATCCCCCCTCAGGTGTTGAGAAGCTCAATGGTGGCGGCGTTGCGGAGTTCAAAGGTCGCAACGAACAACGCTCGAGTGCATCCCATCAGGGTGATGACAAGAACTATGTGAAGAAGGCCGCCGAGAGCAGCAATACGCATCTCCAAGAGAAGGTCGTCTTTGGTGATGAGTCCTCGGGACGCACCGAAATGAAGATGAGCTCTACAACATCCTCATCCACTTCCAAGTTCGTCTCATCCTCATCCACTGTGGAGTATGACGATGATGCGGCTCAGGTGCCTAAGCCACGTTATTTGCTCGACAGCCAGCAGACGAACAATCGTCAGCATCGGGAACAGCAGCAGGAGCAGCTACGTGAGCAACAACAACGCGAGGAGCAACGCTTCCAAGAGCAACGTCTGTTGCAACAACAGCAGCAACAGCGGGAGGAGCAACGCTTCCAGGAGCAACGCTTCTCGGAAAGTCGTGAGCAGTCGAAGAGCACACGGAATGTGGAGACTCAGCAGCATTACGAGGAGAACAAGCGTTATGTGGATATGGACAAGGCATCACCCGAGTATCAACGACATGTCCAACATCTAATGTCACAGCCGGGCGAGATTATCTCCAATACGGTGGAGTATCCCAAGCCGAATGTTAAGATGATTACCACCGTCAAGCGTCTGCCCGATGGCACTATTGTCAAGAACAAGCGCTACGAGACGGAGCAATTGAATCCCAGCACAGTGCATAAGGATACAACACAGAATCAGCAACATCAGCAACAACAACAACGTCGAGTGCAGACTCAGTCACAGCCACGTGATGTGGTCGATAATGTGGACACTGTGCGACGTAATGTGGATGCCGAGGAACTCATCAAACAGGAGAGCTATTCATCGGTGAAAAAGTCCAGTCGTCGCTTCTCCACGGAAACCACCTCGGAGACCATCGAGGAGTACGACGATCGTGCTCCGCAATCGCAACCCCAAAAGTTGACAGCTCCATCCGGATTTCCTTCCGTAAAGTCGCATAAGCCCACCCAGGAGTTTCCCAATCAACGTGCAACCACACCATCACGTCAATCACCGACCACTGATTTCTCCACCCATGGATTTCCCTCGGTAAAGTCGAATAAACCCACCCAGGAGTTCATTAGCCAACGTCCCTCAACCGCCGATGGTGGTGAGGAGATTATTGTGGTTAAATCGGAAAAGAGTCGCAATGTTAAGCAGAGCAGCACCACCGAGCGCACCACCGAAACGCAATACGTGAGCGATGATCATGCTCCGGTTCCGGTACCGTCTGCCATAACGGCTCCGACTGCGGGTACGCCCAGTTGGGAGCAACCGGCTAGTCCACGTCGTGCTCCCGTTGAGGATTATAGCACACATGGTTTTCCATCGGCACGTGAGCCACAGCCGCGATCGGGCCGTACCGATCAGCCCGATGGCGAGGTGGTACACCACCACCACTCGACCACGGTGAGCCGCAAGCAGAGTGCGAGCCACAAGTCCAACACGGAGCACATTATTGAGACGCAGCTAGAGCAGAATGTCGATGTAGAGCCAGAGCAATTGCAGCCACAGCGCCGTTCGCAACCGTTGCAGTCGGTACCACCGGCAAGTCCACGTCGCACGGATCACGGCACTCAGGGATTCCCCTCGGCACGTTCACCCACTCGTAGCACTCCGGCACGCTCGCCGCTGAGCAAATCGCCGCCCAGGAAGGCAACTACACCGGCGGCCGGTAGCCGTACACCCGGTCGTAGCACTACCAGCAGCACGGAGACAACAACCACAACGATGACACGTCGCCAGCTGCAAAAGGAGCGCGAAGTGGATGCCGCACATCGGGCATTTGCCGCCTCATTGCGTAGCAGCTCCCCAGCGGAGAGTACCACCTCGACGGGTTCGCACCACCACCATCAGCCACCGCGTCGTGACAGCGGACATCAGACGCCCAGGTCGAGCATCTCATCGAGCCGGACGTACAGACGCGATGGACGCGAGGGATCCCATGATAGTCATGCGCCATCCGAGTCCAGTCGCATCAGTTCGACAACGGTGACACGTCATGTGGGAGTACCTTCCACTAGTACCACCACCAAGAGTGTGGGTAAACAAGTCGTTACCAAACTGAAGACGACACGTAACGTCCAAGGTTCTAACGAAACAATCGATCTTATGCCGCAGCGTTCGCCCAAATCGCCGACAACAACGAAAGCAACAACAACAACGAC
This sequence comes from Drosophila falleni, assembly GCA_035045575.1. Lineage (NCBI taxonomy): Eukaryota > Metazoa > Arthropoda > Insecta > Diptera > Drosophilidae > Drosophila > Drosophila falleni. Next base: position 18,268,313 of record JAWNOV010000185.1, read on the forward strand.
AACAACCACTACAACAAGTACCACTAATAAGCCAGTCACACCCACAGCAACAGCACCAATCACAGCACCAATTCCAACTTCAACTCCAACTCCAACTCCAGTTACAGCTCCAGTTTTGACTCCGACTCCGGTTCCGATTCCAACTCCAGTTTCAGCTCCCGAGACGTCCACAGTGACAGGTACGAATTAGTTGAACAGCACACACACATTTAAACACACACAACCACCACACACACATAAAATATATAAATTATATATTCAAAAAAAATTAATAAACAATTAGAAAAAAACCAAATTATACTATATCTATCTATGGAATCTATGTATATGAATGTATATCCTTCAGATAACCAATCACAGTATACGTATGCTACTACTAAGCCAGCCGATATATTCTCTTTGCCACCCACTTCTCCTACAATTAACAACAACAACAACATCAACAACAACAACAATGAACCAACACTAACAACAAGTCCAACAACCACCAAGAACAACAACAACCAGAACCTGAACTCGTCTGATAGTGAAATCTTAACAAAAACAAAGCTGAGCACAAATGATGCGACCACTAAAAGCAGCGTGGATGCCGTTAATGAACCACCCTGTGTGCGCAGAAACTACTACAAGCTTGGTCCGTCCGATAAGGATGCAACCACTCAAGAAGAAGCAGAGACACCCAATATTGCCAAGGCGGTGACAAGTACTGAAACCGTTGGTAAGGCATAAACAAGAAACAACCAGAAACAAACTGCGAAGCAAGCAATCGAAACACCCTGTGTGTTTTTTGCTTTGTCTTCTTCTACTACTACAAAGCGCACATACAAACACATACACGTACTATATATATATGTATATGATACCGTTACCAGTTACCTTTACCAATACCTTTATCTATCTATCTTTACTACACGTAATATATATTTTTTTTTGGAACTTTGCTAATAAAAACTGTATACTATATACCGAAAAAAAAAACAATCAAATTGAAACCACTGTGAAATGTTCTATGTATTGCCTTGAAGAAAACACACACACACACACACACACACATACATACACACACATGAACCACACTGCAAACATTTTAGGTAACTTAATATGACGTTAGTTCGGCGACAATTCAGCCCGATAGTTGGCGATAGTATCGAAATATCACACTATCGTAACGTCTAAAATGTTTGTAGTGTTGCCTGAGTTTTCGGGGGTTGATCCAACATGTAATCCAATTAATGACAACTAATTTTTGGGGATATTTGTGAGCATATTAACAACGCCTCTTTACGGAGCATAAAAACACCGCCTGCTTGCCTGATTGAACTACCAGCCGCTAACCAACCTGTAGTGCCATTAACCCTTAGCTGCCGATATTGGCAAGTTGAACTTGAACTTGTTGCTGCTGTAGTCGTAACTAATCCATTAACGAACGTAGCTGGGCATGTTTTTGGAACCGTAGAGCACCCACGACACGAATCACAACACTGTGGTAGAGCGCCTGCCTGCCTGCCTGTCCTCCCCCTGCCTTGTCCTTCACTCAACCTGTTAGCTTATTGCCTTGACGTTGTGATGTATGTTCCCCTTCAGCAGCCGCAACGCCCAAGAGTCCCAGGCCACAACAACATGCACCACATCATTACACCCCAAGCAGCCATAGAAAACCCTATCACAACAGCACTACCCTAAATCCCGATGATGATGATGATGAGCCCACTACGGCCAGACGTAGCTCCAAGTCGCCCAGCGTCGAGAGACGCACAATGCAGCGGGAGACGACATTTGAGACCACTTCGGTGGAGCGTGAGTTTCTGCCAGAGCAGGTGGCTCAAATCGATGATCAAATTGTTATCGATGAGAGCACCATTGAGGTTAGGCAGCGCAACATACCCAAGCCCAGAGAATCGCCACGTCAAAGTCCCGAGAAGCATTTGCCAGGGACGGTTCCCTCAAAACCTAAAGAACCGTCACGTTTCAGCAGCCCCGAGAAGCAGGTACCAGCTACAGAAAAATCGCCACGTCAGAGTCCTGAAAGGCAGATGCCAGGGTTAGCTCCCTGGAAAACTGCTCCCAAGGAAACGCCCGAGAAGCAGCAACCAGGGTTAGCTCCCTGGAAGACTGCTCCCAAGGAAACGCCCGAAAAACAGCAACCAGGGCTAGCTCCCTGGAAGACTTCTCCCAAGGAAACACCCGAAAAAGAGCAACCAGGGTTTACTCCAAAGGAATCACCACGTCAGAGTCCTGAAAGGCAGCTGCCAGGGTTAGCTCCTTGGAAGACTTTTCCCAAGGAAACACCCGAGAAGCAGGTAACTTCTAACGCTCCCGGTAGCCCTGAGAAGCAGCTACCATCAACAGTTCAGTCGAAACCTAGAGAATCTCCACGTCAGACTCCCGAAAAGCAATTGCCTAAAGAGATACCCCAACAGGGTCCTAAAGAGTCGGAACGTTCCAGTAGCCCCGTGAAACAGCAACCAAGCTTAGCTCCCTGGAAGACTTCTCCCAAGGAAACACCCGAGAAGCAGCTTCCTTTTAACGCTCCCAAGGATTCACCACGTCAAGGCAGTCCCGAGAAGCAGCTGCCCAAGGAAGTAAAGCCGAAGGACTTACCACGTCAAAACTCAGAAAAACAGCTGCCAATAAAACCCAGAGATTCAACTGAACCAGAACCAATTCCAAGTAAGCTTAATGATAAACCACGTCAAAGTCCAGAGAGACAATTGCCAGTTGGAGCTCCGACAAAACCAAAAGATGCCCCTCAATCAAGCCCCGACAAACTGCAACCTACACAGTTCCTAGAGGATGCGATCTTCAGGAGCACTGTCACTCAAAAGGTGACAAACACAACGAAAAATCTTAACGAAGAATTTATATCGAACGAACGTCAAATTCAGCCAACTCGTAAGGCTCCCGAATACCCTGTACCAAAAGGTCCAAAGCCCGATAACGATGATATTGATAAACCCCTAACCTCAGAGACTCCAGAAACTCCTGACGGTGGTTTCATTTCTAAAAGTCCCGAATCGGATGAGGAAGAAGGCGAAACTAAGCCCACTTACCGTAAAAAGGGTTTGAGTCGTCGCGAAACCTTCGAGGATCGTTGTCGTAAGATTTTGGGCATGGAAGAGGATGGCGATACCCAAGGCAACTATGTGCCAAAACCTGAAGATGATGAGGATGATGATGACACGGATAAGGATGAAAGCACTACAATCTTGAAGGAAACTGAAACTTTTGAGTTCAAGATCGAGGATTGCCCCGATGATGACGATGAGGATGATAAGCCCAGGCGAGTTACCGAAACGATTGTGGTACGCACAAAGCCTGTCATCAAGGTGGAGGAGCCATTGTCAGAGCCAGAGTCTGAGGTACATCACCGCAGCGAGCTAACCGTGGATGTAACAGAGTCTGAAGAAACTGCAACTTTCATAAACACCGAGAAAATTGTGGGAAAAAAGATGCCCAAAGCTGGTAAACAGCCTAGGGACGAGGATTTACCACGACCTGCTACTGGTCGATACCCTAAAGATGAGGTAGTATCTTGCGATAAGCCAAGGACTTCTCCACGTAAGCATCCCAAGGAAGATGCAGAAACCATCACTGTGGAAGAAGAAACTACCGTCGTGACAACGAAGCAAACCACAAGGGATGACGTAGAGCCACGTCCAGCAGCTGGTAAACCATCTTGGTCTACACCAAAACATGAGAAGGAACCACGACCAGTGTCTGGCAAATATCCTAAGGACAAGGATGAGCCCCGTCCTGCGTCTGGCAAATACCCTACCGATGAGGTAGAGTCCCGTCCTGCCGCAGGTAAGCCATCGTGGGATGAGCCAAGGCAGTCTCCTAAGGATGATGCAGAGACCATCACTGTGGATGAAGAGACTACCGTTGTTACAACGAAGCGAACCACAAAGGATGAGGTAGAACCACGACCGGCAGCTGGTAAACCATCTTGGTCTACACCTAAAAATGAGAGGGAACCACGTCCTGTATCTGGTAAATACCCTCAGGATGATGTGGAGCCCCGTCCCGCACCTAGGGATAACGAAGAACCCCGTCCTGCCGCGGGAAAACCAAGATTTTCTCCTAGTAAAAATCCCAAAGATGATGCAGAAACCATCACTGTGGAAGAAGAGACTACCGTTGTTACAACCAAGCGCACCTCAAAGGATGGGGTAGAGCCCCGTCCTGCAGCTGGTAAACCATCTTGGTCTACGCCAAAACAGGAGAAGGAACCGCGTCCTGTATCTGGTGAATATCCTAAGGACAAGGTAGAGCCCCGTCCTGCAAATGGTAGATACCCTAAAGATGAGGTAGAGCCACGTCCTGCCGCTGGTAAGCCATCATGGGAAGAGCCAAAAAGGTCTCCCAGCAAGCATCCCAAGGAAGATGCAGAAACCATCACTGTCGATGAAGAGACTACCGTCATTACAACCAATCGAATCTCAAGGGATAAGGTAGAGCCACGTCCAGCAGCTGGTAAACCATCTTGGTCGACACCAAAACAAGAAAAGGAACCAAATTTTGCATCTAATAGACATCCTAAGGACAAAGTAGAGCCACGTCCTACTGGCAGACAGCCTAAGGATGGGCTAGGACCTCGTTCGTCACCCGACAAGCATCCCAAGAATGATGCAGAGACTATAACTGTGGATGAGGAAACGACCATCGTAATAACAAAGCGTCCCTCAAAGTCACCGTCCCCGGAGAGGAAGACATTCAAGTCGCCGTCACCCACTCGTAAGCAGCCTTTGCCCCACACAGAAACCACACACTTTGTGACCGAGAAGATCATTGATTGCAATGGCAAAACTGTTGTGGAGAAAGTAAGCAAGACCACACGTCCCGTTGGTCCTACAGATGGTACTAAAACTGGGCCCAAGAAGAAGCAACCAAACGACAGCGAACCAGAGGAATCGCAACCCAAGCCCGAGTCTAAAAGGCCTCAGCCTACGAAAACAGACACAGAACGTCGTAACTCGCGCACCACAAAGACCAGCAGCACCACAGCCAAGCAGATTGTGAAGGAAACCCCACAAAAACCGACAAAGACGCCACGCAAAGAGTCCCTACCCAGACGTGAGTCGGCCAAGCGAGACAGTCTGGTGGAGGAGACTCGTACCACAACGACAACGACAACAACGCGCACAAATCAGACGGATAGAAAGCCAATTGATCCCAACACCTCGCCGTCTATAAAGGATCGCTTGAGGTCGTCGCCGCGCAAACAAAAGCCGCATCCTGATGATGTTGATGGACAATCCTCTTCACCGGATACAAGTCCCAACCGTGTGCCCAGCGAGCGTCGTCGTTCGAGCAACATTTCAGTGCACACTGAGATCATCATAGATCACACTTCGCCGAAAACTCTGTCGCCCAGGACAGAGCGTAAGATGACCGTACCGGCACGTAAGTTGCCCGTAACTGAGCGCAAGGAATCAGCGCCGGTACCGCGTGTAACGCGTCGCGATAAGGATAAGGTGACCCGTTCGACCAGTGAAAATGTCATTAAGGTGGTCAATGGCAAGCCGAAAAGCACTCCGGAAATGAGTACATTGAATCCAATCACAGCTCAGCGACCCACCGATCGTAACCGTCCCAGCAAGTGCTTCACTACGAAAACGATTAATCTCAGCGAGCAGTTGATTAACAGCGAGGAGATGGAGAACGTTATCATTGATATACAGCATGCGAAGAGCTCTCGAGAGCCGTCTCCCGATCGTATTGTACCCACACCTGTGCCAGCTGAGCTGGATACGGGTAAGCCACGTTATCCCGATGTGGTGCAGGAGCCGGATGATGAGCCGAAAAAGAAGCCGGTGATAACCAATATTCCCATCTTTGAGGAGGAGGCTAATGCCTATGTGGGCTGTCAGATCTCGGAGCTACGTAATCCCAATGGCATTGAGGCGGACATTCATGATAATCCCACGGTGGAGGCACCCAAGAGCTTGGATTATCCCAGCACTACCACGACCAATGGCAATCCCAGCCACAGCATCGATGTCGATGAGTGTCTGTTGAGTGTCCACGAGAAGGTATCGAAATTCACTCACACTGCGGAGCAGGTGAAGCAGCCTAAGACATCGGTACCCTTTAGTCGCCAGTTCGATGAGCACGCCAAGGTCTCAGCCAGTGATGAGTGCCTGCTGAGCATTGACCAGAAGGTGGATCGATTCCTTAAGACTGCCGAGAATATAACCAAGCAACCCATTACACCCACTCGGGAAATTGAACGTCCCAGCTATGAAGATATCGACGAGGAGCTGCGTCAGGACGATTGCACATTGAGTGTATCGGAGAAGGTGCACAAGTTCATTGACACGGCCGAAAAATTGGCACCCACTGCACCACAAAAGTCACCGCGATTAGTTGCCAACATTGAGCGTCACATTTCACGTCAAAGCGAACCGGAATCGGAACCCCAACTCGATCAGGAATCAGAACCGGAACAGCCATCAGATTCGGAGTGCGAGGAACAACATACAACGACTACAACAACCACAACAAAGCGTGTGGAGCGTTTGCAGCAACCCGAATCCGAGCCCGATGATGAGCTGCAGCCCATGTCCAAGAATCATACAACAGCGATCGAGCTGAAGCGTCAAAAGGATATACTCAATCGTCCCTCAGTCTTCGGACAGCGTCCGCTGGAGCGTCCAGTGGATCGCAAGCCAACACCGACCAAGCAACCACGTGGTAGTCCCAGCACCTCACTCATCACCGAGGAGCGTCGTTCGTATCGCAATCAGACAGTGTCCCAACCGACACGCAGTACCACCACTGCACCACGCAAGCCTTCCCTAGAGAAGCAACCACGTGGCAAGCCAAACACAACCACCAACGACACCGAGACGCGTAAGAGTAGCATTCACAGCACTACCAGCAGCACTACCAAGCGCAGAGAGCACATTACGCAACAGCAGTGGGTGGTTAGCGATGTGGATGTAGATGTTGAGGAGGTAGGACCCTCCGCACCCGCTTACCACAGCGGTAGTCCACAGCCCACATCGCCTGGTAGACGCACAAGCCCTACCAGCAAGGTACCACTGAGCTCTACCACCGGAGAACCTGGATCTAAGTCCTCTCCGCACAGCGCTAGTCCACGGACTACATCACCCGGTAGACGCACTACCAGCACTACCGAAGAGACTAGAGTGAAGCCCACTCCGCACAGCGCTAGTCCACGTCCTAGATCACCCGGCAGAACCGTCACAACCAGCACTACCGTTGTGAAAACCACAACTGAGGAGACTGGAGTGAAGCCCACTCCACACAGTGCTAGTCCACGGACTACATCACCCGGCAGACGCACTACCAGCACTACCGAGGAGACTGGAGTGAAGTCCACTCCGCACAGCCTTAGTCCACAGCCTACAACACCCGGCAGACGCCTCGCCAGCCCTACCACGACCACCAAGGCACCACTGAACTCCAGCACCGTAGTTAAAGCCAGCACTGAGCACAGCACCATCAAGCATACAACCAGAACACATAGTCCAACTAACCAACAACAACCAATCACCTTGACCAACCTTGACAGCTCCCCTGATAGATCCACTGAAACCCACGTTGAACCACTTTTAGACCGCAGCAGGCCAACACAGACTCAACCGGGACGCACGGTGGCATCGCGTCGCAACATCTTTGAGAAGCATTCGCCTAGTCCCACAGCGGAGCCGAGTGGACGTCGTCCCTCCTATATGGATCATACGAAGAGTTCTCTCGAGCACATACGACGCGACTCGCTGGAGATCACCAAGACGCACTTCTCGCGCAAATCATCAATTGAAGATGACGCCGGCCTGGAGCCACGCAATCCCAATGCCGCTGTCAAGTTCGATGTGCCCAAACGCAGCACATCGCGTTCGGAACCCAGCGAGGATATCGAGATTGAACAGATCTTTGATCTGGTGCAGCTGGAGTTACTCTTGGAGACGGTCAGCAGCTATGAGTTGCGTCGTCGCATACGCGCCCAAATGCGACTCATCAAGAAGAATATGATTAATGCCGGTACTAGCACTACCAGCAGTACCGTCACTAGCACTACATCTCTTAAGCGTTCGCCGGAGCAACTGCAGCCCAGAGGCGGCAGCAGCAGCGGCTCTACGCCCAGTCGCAGTCCACTGTTGCCGCGTCGCACAGTGGAGCAACCACGCGATCGTAGCAACAGTCCGGATAGCAAGACCGGCCGCACGCCGGAGCCACGCGATCGCAGTCCGGACACTAGCAAGCACGTCACTAGCACCACCGTTCGACGCACCGAGACGGACTGCGCCACGGGACATGGTAAGCCGCCGGTGAAACCACGCGAGCGTAGCGCCAGTCCGGCTCAAACTCGTACCCAACCACGTCGTCGCAGTCCACCCAGCAAGACCACAACGGTAACCACGCGCACTACCACAACAAGCAGCCACAATGGCAGTCCACGCAGCGTTCAATCCTCGCCAGATCGTCGAGGTAGCAAGCCGAGTCCCATTTGGGCCGATCGCAGTAAAGTCTTGCGTGGTTCGGGCTCATCCTCGCCGACTCCGCGCAAGGGTTCTGCCTCTAGCACCACCAGCAACACCACCAAAATGGCCAGGACTAGCAGCAGCGTCACTAGCAGCACCAGTAGCACCACCACCAGTTCGAGCAAACGTCGCGAGGAGGATTCCATTACATCCAGCTATGGAGTTGGACCCACCGACGAGAACGGTCTGCCCCTCTTTGGCATACGGGCGCTGAAGAAGAAGACACAGCCGGCGGCGTGTGAGACAAAGCAAGGTAAGTGCATCCACTTTCGAATACATTTTTAAAAAATTTAACTTGGTATCAATTTTATGGAGGAGTAAATATGTCACAGATATACTATATATGATCATAGCTTAGCCTTTTAGTTTTATTGACTTCCTATAGATATAGATGTCGATTTGTTGACTTGTAAAGTGGATGGATCCATCGTTTGACGAATTTCGAACTCTCATAACTTTATCAAAACTTGACCGATTTTCGAGCAGAATATCGTTTTGATCATGATTTGGCCTCTTAATTGATTCTGCATTTAAATTTTTATCATCTAGAAAATTTGATATATTTTTGGTACTAAGCCATCTATCATCAAATTTTCCATACTGACCCCTTGACATTTTTTCGAAAACTTTGATCCCTCATAACTTTATCAAAACTTGACCGATTTTCAAGCGGAATATCATTTTGATCATGATTTCGCCTCTTAATTGATTCTGCATTTAAATTTTTATCATCTAGAAAATTTGATATATTTTCGATACTAAGCCATCTATCATACAATTTTCCATACATACCCCTTGACATTTTTTCGAAAACTTTGATCCCTCATAACTTTATCAAAACTTGACCGATTTTCAAACGGAATATCATTTTGATTAGGGTTTGGCTTCCAAATGTATTCTGCATTTGAATTTCATTAAATTCGTCTAAAAAAAAATTTGACCCTCTAGACCTGGTTTTCAATTTTCATGATAAGTTAAAATTTGGGAACGAAATTTAAAAAAAAAAAAAAAAATTCTAATTTTCGATGTCATTTCGATTTCTGTTTTATTCGCTTTAACCTTAGAAGTCACAGGTTATGTCATTGAGGAGCAATTCTACGCGGATGACAAATCTCCGCCGCGTCGCGAACGAAAGGAATTGATTTACTCGAGCAATCCGGAGGAGTTGGTCACATTGCAGCAACAGTTGGAGCGTAAATCCCATGTGGATGCCAATACCAAGTTGCAGCGTGAATTCAAGCAGATCACCGGACCAATGGATGCCATTGATACCATTGAGAAGCGTCGTGATTCCGCCAAAGAAATCAACGAACATTTCATACGCAAGGAATCCTCGGCATCCAATCAATCGGCGACACAATCGCAAACGTTAATCCAACACGAGTTGGCCGATGAGGAAACGGAGGATAGCGAATCGAATGATGTGTGCAGCGTGATCGAGGTGGAAATGGAGCCACAGTTGCGTCAAACTAGCAGCAGCACCACTCGAACCTCCAGCTCCACTCGCTCCTTCCTCAATACCAGCGGCGAGGAGCGTCTTGTCACCTCCGTTGATGATGTGCTCGAACGCATGCGCAATGCCGATAATGGTAGGTAATCTTTTATACTCAAAAAAAATATGACATCCCTAAATCCGTACTATAATCTATAATTTACGAATGAATGCGAACTTTGAATTTAACGCACTTGCAGGTCGAATTTTCGAAAACTCTGTCTTATTCCACGATGAATTTGTCATATCTGTGTTGTGTCAAAATTTCAACTTTGTAGCTTAAATCGTTTAGCCTGTACAATGCTAAGTCAGTCAGTTGGACAAACAACTTTATATATAACTATATATGTTATAACTATAAGAAGATATTAAGAATTAATTAAGTTCAAGACTTTTGAGTACTGATACTAGTACGTTTCGATCGACTACATACTTAAGTTGATTCCTCGAAAATCTTCAAGAAGACTTTGTACCTATATACCTCTTTAAGTGTTATACAATAATCTTTATGGTTTTTCTGAGTATATCCAAATATGTATATCCAACTCAATCTCTAATCAATTTCCTCTATTTCAATCTCTTTCTTTAGTGGTTGAACCTGGTGACAGCTCGGAGGATCGCGAGGCACGTGCTTTGCTTAATAAATTTTTGGGTGCCAGTGTCATAATGCAAGGTGTGGAGAGCATGTTGCCGGCGGGACAGCGACAACAACAGCAGCAATCGAACAGGAACAGCAGCAACAGCAACAGTCAAGCGGTAAGCTAACAATACTTTAAATATCCCTTAACCTACAGTAAATCTGCCCATTATTTTTTATCAACTCTAAATATATATATATTTAAAAATCTCTTTGTATTTAAAGTTTTGTTGCTTTTAGCGATTTTTGTTAGAAATTAATTGAATGCAATTTTTGTTATTGTAGGGTTAACCGGTAGTCGACTAACATATACCCTGTAGTTTTTGATATGATAGGGTATATACCAGTATATTCATAATTTTATATGCAAATACTTTTTTAAAAAAATATTTTTTTAAAGCTTTAAAAACAAAGCAAAATTAAAAGAAATGAATTTAGAAAATATGACTTTTTCATTTAAATTGAACCAAAGATAAAATCACAATTTTTAAACTTTTCCAACTCTTTGAAAGTTTGCAGTGTAAATGAGTAAAAATTTCTATATTTATTGAAAAAGTAATTAAATTTCTCAACTCTTAAATCAAACGTTCGCTCAAGTCAGACTTGCCTGTCTATTCATGCTTACAGGGTATAAGAACAACATATAATAGTTAGACCGTTAGTCAGCCATAAATGGCCAAAAGCAAATCAAATCAAATGGAAACCCACGTGTGCGCACAGCACTTGTCTATGCTCTACGATCTCTAACCATCTCCTCTCTCTCTCCCCCTTCTCTCTCTCTCTCTCTCACTGAACACTCTGCACTCTCTCCTCTCTCTCAGCGCACTCCTTTCTCTCTCTCATATGTTCACACTTTTGCGCTCTTTCTTTCTCTCTTGACGCTTTAGTGCCGTGTGCGTGATGCTCGCTTCTGACCAGTGTTGCCAACTCTACAGGCCTAAAAAAAAGCTATAACATTTAAAAAATAGCTTCAAAAAATTATTTTTAAAATTGCTATAGTTACCGACAGCCGCTATGTTAAAACTGACAAATTTATGAAATTTCGAAGTTTTTGGAAATGTGTCAAGGGAAGAGTATGGAAAAAATTGACAGTAAAGGAAGGAAAATTAAGTTTTCCAATTTTAATGCAGAATGAAAATGGAGGCTAAAGATTGATAAAATTGACAATCCGGAAGGAAATCGGATAAAATTTGACAAAGTTATGACACTTCGAAGTTTTTGGAAATGTGGCAAAGGAAGAGTATGGCAAAAATGGACAGTAAAGGAAGAAAAATTTATTTTTTTTTACAATTTTAATGCAGAATGAAAATAAAGGCTATTTAGATAGCCTAAAGTATGATAAAATTGACAATCCGGAAGGAAGAAAAACTTAGTTTTCCAAACTATTCTTAAAACTCCAGAAAAATTAAAATAAAATTAAAAAATATTTGGGCATATTTCCTTTAGATTGTTGAAGTTTCAAATTACCGACAGTTGCTATTTCAAAATTCCAAAGCTTAAACTATTCGTTTAACTCCAGAGCTCGCGGTAAAATAGCTGAGCTGGCAACACTGGCAGCTGGCCAGGAACGTGAATAGGAATGAGAAATGGGAAATGGGGAGCGTTGTCGGCTCGGTTGTTCGGTTGTTGGTTGTTCGGTTGTTCGGTTGTCGGGTTGTTCGGTTGTCGGGTTGTTTGGTTGGCCAAGTCAGTACACACTCAGAGGCGGCATCGATCACTTGTGCGACTTTTGTGCTCACGATCCAACAGAAAGTTGTAAAGAAAGCAAAGTAAAGATTCTGACAGCAAGAAAGCAGAAAGTAAAAAAAAAAAATATACAAATAAAAAAGACGAGACGAGCAACGCAGCAGCGAAGAGAAGAAGAGCGAGCGAGACGGGACGAGACGAGAGAGACGTGCGAAGAGGCAAGAAAATATTCTCAGCTTTGACAAACGGCAAAAAAAAAATATAATAATAAAAAAAAAATCACACACAAAAAAAGTGCAAAATCAATAGTTAACAAAAAAAAAAAGCCAAAGAAAATTGAAAAGTCAAAGACAACAAGTTTTATTATTATTGTTGTTGTTGTTGTTGTTCTAGAACTTGTTGTGTTTATTTTTTTTAACCACTATTATTATTATTGTTGTTGTTGTGCTTGAAGCCAAAACGCGAGTGTCTTAGCCAAGTTTGGACAAAACAGCTGAGAAGGGGAAAAAGCGGCAACAACAACATTAAAAGAAGGCAGCAGTAAGTGTGTGTGTGTGTGTGTGTGCGTGTGTGTGTGCATGTGTGTGTGTGTGACAGCCTCCCAAAGAGTAGGCGTGGTCGTTGTGGCAGCTGTTGTCGAGTTGCTTCAATCAGTTTTTTTTTTTTTTTTTTTGTCAATTATTTTTAGTGCGCATAATTTGAGAGGCAACAGAAGAATTTCTGACACGACACCTCAAAATGCACCTGAATGTGTACAAGCGTCTATCGAGTGTATATAAATATATAACTAAAAGATACAAAGATACATTTTCCCAGCAAAAGACAAAAGCAAAAAGCGCCTCGAAAAACCGAAAACTAAATAAATAAATAAATTTTCTGAAAGCAGCAGCAGCAAAAAAAAAGAGCAGGTGGCGAAGACAGAGGCGTGCAGCAAAAGGGGGGTAGGGGGTAGACAGGGGTAGGGGGAGGAGGGGTGTTGCCAGAGGGATGCATGAATGAGAGCGCAAGCGTACGATAAATTTTCGACAAAAATAGCGCAACGCTAGACACTATTTATAAGGAGACGAATCCAACGTTTTGATTTTTTTTTTCTGTGGAGCATTTTGGGCAACGGGGCGCCCAGTGGCCAGAGATACACATCTATAGCTATATCTAAAGATATATAGATATATAGATACATGTGTAGATACATAGATACATCTACATCTTGAATTGTGCATTGCAGTGGCCCGTTTTTTTTTTTTTTTTTTGGTTCTTTAGTTCACTTGTGCACCAAATACCAGCCATGCTTATAGATCCTACTAAGCCCCAAGACAATGCCCATTTCTGAGTTTATTTTAGATAGATAGCAGATACATTTAGAACTGACGTTTGCTTCGGAAATAGTTCACGGCATTGCAGAGATACTTTTACTTTTTACCAACACGCAATCTTTTCGAAACCCAAAAACACACACAAATTATGGAAAAACGTTTCAATACTAATATTGAAAAATGGGTCACAAAATATAAACTATAAATAAAGCATACTTAATAATAAACACAAAACAAATAAAAAAAGAGAAGGGCAGGGCAGGAAAACAAGGCATACTTAATAGAATGGGCAAACAAATTAGTCAAAGATTTAAGCATCGTGTAGAAGAAACACCTTAAAAGACTTTCGAATGACGTATTTGATGATATCATATCAATTAAATCAACAGTTTATTTTATAAATAGCTGACAACTTAAAGTCAACAAGATTTTTTCTGTAGTAACTCTGTTATTTTTTTATATATATGTTGATTTTGTGTTTAAATAATAGTTGAATATCATATCTAGGTTTCTCCAATTCAATTATTCTTATTTAGTTTTATATTTTCTACAACATTTTAAAAATGTACAACCTTCATTTTAATTTATATTACTTGAAGTTTTGCAGTCAATATTGGCATTTTTGCGAATTTTTTAGAGCAAGTATAAATATTTAATATTAAAGATTTTTAAAGAGCTTACCGATATAGCAAATATTGCAGTCCTAAAGTTACAAACGGAATCTGTAAATAGTTAAAATAGTTAAATAGATAAATTAATATATTGGTCTAAAAACAATTGAATAGATATAACGATATAATTTTCAATTATTAAAAATTATTGAATACATCTATATATATAAAACCATTTGTCCTGACTCACTGACTGATCATTGCACATCCCAAACTATAAGAACTAGAAGGCTGAATTTTTCACACAACATTGCTGAGACAATAACAAATAAATTTTTTTTAGTACTATGTATTTTTGAAAATTCTAGCTAATATTAAGAGATAAATGAATAGATAACAATTAAAATAATTGAATTTTTATAGTTGATTAGATACAAAAATTTATGGAAAGATAGATAGATAGATCTAAAGAACATAGAACAAAGGAACATTATCAGAATAGATTTAATTTGTAGATACAATTATGTATCTTTCAATTTTCTAACTAAAGAACTCGTGTATTTAAGTACACTTTAATACACTCTATAAACTCCATAAGTAATTCAAGGTTCTTAAACTAATTTTGTACAAGTTGTTAACAGTTAACTGTTGCCCAGTTGTTCCCAATTTGTGGACTATTTCAATGCATTGGCGTTTTCAAGTGTTAAATGTGTTTTAGGGGGGTTTTGGTTCATGGTTCGGTTCCGAACCGGTTTTTTTTTTTTTTAATAGCTACAAAACTCATTCGAGCGCAACATGTTTATAATAATATTTTGCAGCTTCTGTTGGGGCAAATAAACACGACAACACACACACACACACCATACACACACCAGACACACACTCAGCTGGTTGTTTGCTTAGAAAAAGAAATAAAATAAAAAAAAAATAGATAGATAGAAAGACAGAAAGAAAAAAAAAGTTTGTATAGAGCGGCAAGTGGTTTTTGCTTTGGCTTTGGCTTTGGCGTTTTTAAGCCGGTTTTTCCCGCAGTTAACTGTTGTTAGTTTAACAGCCTTTTTCCCAGCGTGGCAAATCTTGTTGCCTCTTTTTGTTCACCTTACCTCACTTCACCTCTACTCTTCTCATCACTTCTTTTCTTTTCTTTTTCTTTTTGCTCAGCGTCGTTTCATAATCGCTGTGTATTTTGTGCCCGTTCATCTTTGTCTCAGCTATTCGCTCATTTTGCATGTCAAAATACGTTTTTCTGCCTTTTTCCATGTGTCTAAAAATATGCCAAAAAACCAAAAAAAAAAAAAAAAAATTGGAAAAACCAAACAACAACAATTTTTTTTTTTGCATTGTATTTTTAAATTTAAAATCTCATGGAAATTTGGAACGAAACTAAACTGAATTCGAAGGCTTTTTTCATTTTGGCCTGAGCAATTTATAGTTTTCAATTCAATTTTTTGAGTGTAAATTGAAACCCAAATTTAAAGCAATATTTGCAACACTTTTTCAAAATTTTCTTAAAATTTTAAGCTCATGTATTTACTGGATTATAGCAACAGCTTAAACTGATTTTAAAGACCTATTATTTATTATTATTTATTATTAGTCTTATTTTGAACTTAAAATCATTTTTGTTTTTTATTCAATTTAAAAACTAAAAATTTTAACTAAAATTTAATGCAAAAAAAATTTATTTGTCATTGCATTTTAGAAAATTAATAATTTTTGTGACGGAAAATTGTAATAGTCTAAACTTATATTAAATCAATTTTAAAATTGAATTTTTAACTGCAAAACTATTTTTCTTTTGGCCTTTCTCACGTTGATATTCACCTTTTTTTTTTGTTGCTTTGTTATTGGCTAAATTTAACAACAATTTTGTTTACTAGAGAGACAAATTTAAAAGCATTAATCATATGGCTGTTGTTGTTGTTATTTTGATTATTGTTGTTGTGGCAGCAACAGTGTCAAAGCCAATGTGTTGTTGCTGTTGCTCAATTTGCAGCGACAACAGCAACAACAACAGCAGCAACAACAACAACAACTAATAACAACTGCAGCTGACTGCATTCGCTTTGGTCAGTTGAGCAGCAACAACAACAATTACAACAACAACAACAATTACAACAACAACACTCCGCCCGTGGCAGCATTTCTTTTAATTGTTGTTTTTTTTTTTTTGTTGTGCCTTTCGGCCTGCAATTTCCATTTTGATTTCCATGCTTGGCTGCAGAAACTCACACTCCACTCTCCGCTTTATCCCCTCTTTCGCTACCCCTTTCCCCTTGCTTACCACTCTTATGCAGTGCTGCCAAGTTGGCTATTTTCCCGCCAGATCTAAAGTTTTGCGTATACCAACCGCTAAATAGATTATTAAAAAAGACTAGATGGAATTTACCTTTTTTTAAGTTAAAAAAAAACTACTAAGAAGATAGCAAATTATAATTACGATAGAGAATATAAAAATCTTTAATTTCGTCATAAAACCAATACAATGCAGTGTTGAAAGTCCCGAATTTACTTAAACCAATTATAAAATATTTCTTAAAAGCACGATTTTTATATGTTTCTAAGCTAATATAATTAATATTTTGATTTTCGGCAATCTATAGCATTTTTTTTTTTTTTTGATTTGGATAAAATATTTTAGGCTTCCTTGAATATATTCATCTTAATGACCTATTTTGATGCATTTGCAAGCTGAATTTTTCAAAACGCCGTCTTATTTCACGGTAAAATAATCTTAAGTTTATTGTGGCCAAATTTCAAGGTCGCACGTCAAGCGGTTTGGCCTGTACAATGCTCAGTCAGTCAGGACAAATATTGATAAATTGATATAGCTTTTTTTTGGCCGCTAAAGAGTTGGCAACACTGCTCTTATGACCAACAGCGGGCCCCCTTTTTGTAGTTGTTGTTGCTGTTGTTGTTGTTGCTGTTGCTTTTGGCAATTTGTGAGGCTTGTTACGCTTTAGCGGAATTGCGCCAAATAACTTGGCAAGCCTATTCAAAAGCTACAACAACAATAAGAACAACTACAATAGCTACAACAACAACAACAACAATATCAACTATAACAATAGCCAACAACACGTCACACATATGAAAATTATTATCAAAATAAATGCAAATAAAATTTGAATGAATTTTTCAATTAAATACAACAAAATATTTATCTTTTTTTTAATTTATTTTTTTTTATTGCTTTTGTTGGTCCACATGGTTGAGAAAAGAAAATTGTTATTTGTTTTTCTTGTTTTTTTTTTGTTGTTTTTTTGTTTTTCTCTCTCTTTTTCATTGTTGAAAAATGTTTAACAAATTGGTTTTGTGTTTTTTCTTTTTGTGCTTTCTTTTTCTTGAATTTATATTGGTTGCTTAAGAAAATTAATAGCGCTTTATAGGGTATATTGTTGTGACTAAATACCCTATAAATCAGGGCACTCTAGATAGTGAGGCAATGCTTAGTAAATTTTTAGGCATTAAATTGAGATAAATTAGAATTTTTAAAATTTTATACTATTTAATTAAGACATTTGGAGCAACAAAAAAAAAAACATAAATTTAGTTAATAGGGTAACTAAAATCACATATGCTTTTTAAGCTGTTACCAATTGCTTGTCATAGTGAGTATGCCCAGTTTCTAGGGTATATTTAAATATTGTGAAGGCGGAAAAGAACGTTCTTTAATGCGTACAAGCAAAATTATGGAAGTGCTCTCACTCTAGCAAGTTCTGTCTACGTCTCTCTCTCTCTTTCTTTTTTTCCCCATCTCTCTCTCCCTGCCTCTCTCTTCCTCTGTGTATTTCTTAAATAATCTCTATAACTAAAAATAGCAGCGCGTGTTTAGCGTCTCTCTCTCTCTTTATTTCCCTCTCTTTCACTCTACCTCTCTTTTCGCTCTTTCTTACTCTCAATTTTTCGAAAATATTTAAAAATTTCAGAATTTTTCTCTATTTTTTTTTTGATATATTTTGCTGACCAAATTTGGTCAAATTGTTATAAACAACCAAAAATTTTCGTTGGCAGGAAAATGACGGAAAAGGGGGAGGAAAAGGGGGTTGATTCGGACAGCTGTCAGTTTCTTTACCACCAGAAAAGAGCGGGGAAAAACGTGGGTTGGAAAAATTCGACTGAAGTACAGAAATTAAATTAAATTTCTCGTTGATTTTACGTCAAAAAAATTAAATTGCGGGCAACCGCTGCGTATACTTAATTCATCGACATTTCTACGTTGTACAACAATCTTTCAACTTTTTGCGGGGTCTACAATCGCTTTATTGACCCAATATATACTATATACTACAAATGTAGCTTAAGTACTTCCGATACAGTTGCCAGATAATGCTCAGATACAAAGTATCTGAACAAAGTGGAAAATGCTTCGAGTATTTTAAGTGTTTGACGGTCAAAGAGTTGAGTTATATCGTTATGCATGTCTATAAAGTTTCTTTATTATACTTCTGAGGCAAAAAATTTAGCTATTATTTTTTTAATATTTTTTGAAGTATTTTTCAAATGTGTTTGGAAAATGTTTGATATTAAAGACATGAATTTGTATTTTTTTTGGCATTTTAATGCTAACTTACAATATCAACAGTGGCTATTTTATTTATTTATTTATTTAGACTATATCATATTAGATTGGGCTGTATTATTTATGTATATATTTTTGTAATAATTATTAGATGTCAGCCCCCAAAAACTATACTTTAAGTATAAGAAAAATGTCCTTCAATTTTCCTAATCTAATCAATTCTTTCAAAAATCATTAGCTTTAACTAATTTCATAGATTTTTGCTAGCCTTTTTGCAAAACAATGAAATTCTAAATAAAACTCTATTTTAATGAAAAGTTGATTACTGGAATCTTAAAAAAAAAGAGATAGAAAGAGGAAATAAACTTTTTAAATATTACATATATAAATACATTTCCTTATATTTTAGTGCATATTATTCAAATGAAAATATTAATATTTATAAAAATTTAAATAGATAAATTTATAAATTAAATTCCTCTATAAAAATCACACCTCAATCCGTTATATAGCAAAAATGCCGAAGAAATAAGAACTAAGAACTGATCGAAAACTGTAGATGACTCATGGAAACTGCTCGTAGTTATTGATTTGCAAAGAATTTGCACAATTTTCGCGCAGTTTCCTCATTGTCTACGCGGCGTATGCGCAATATGCTCAGCATTACGCATACGCCAGGTATGCTCATTTGTATGCGCATTCAGCTCAGTTGCTCAGTTTGTTGTCTAACGTCGAAGCAGAAACAATTAAGCAAATAAAATCAAGAAAATAATAATACACAAAAAAAACAAAGAAGAAAAAGAAAAAGAAACAGAAATTTGGCTCATGGCTACAATTGGCGACACGAAGAATTGGGCATGAAGAATTAGCCGGAAGATATTACGTCTGGCCATGGCTAAGGACGACAAATTGTTCGGTTCGATTTCGTTTGTTTTTGTTTTTGTTGTTGTGATTTTGATATATATTTTTTTGTGCCTTATCATCGTTGATCAGGGTCGTTGTAAAATTTGCTTTTGGCCTTTCTTTCTTTTTTTTTTATTTAAATTTTCTATTTTCTATTTTGTTGCCGGCGAATGCGTTCATCGTCTGTATTTAGAGCCAAAAAAACAGCTGGCGTTTGCCTTTCGGCACACACTGTACTCATTTTCAATTTTTCTTCTCTTTTATTTTTCCGCTTTTTTGTTGCGAGTAAACAAAATTCTCATGCTGTTTCATTTGCACAATTATTTCAGGTAAAAACGACACGTATTAGCAGCAGCTACAGCAACAAGAACATTAGCAACAACAACACTAATAACAACAACAACAGGAAGACAACAATAACAACAACAACATCCTCAGCACCAGTTACACGCACAACTTGTGACATCGAGGAAATTTGGGACGAGCAGTTACTTAGGCAATTGGTAAGTTTAATTACTATATTATAATTCCTTTCAACTTTTCCTAGTCTGTTCCCATTCACAAATATCTCAATTAAATTCAAAGATCTGTAACGTTAAAGAACATTGAACCGAATTAAACCAAAATTTGATCAGAATGTAAAAAAACAACTTAAAGATATATTCCAAAAGTTTAAAATATTTAAAAAAAACTTTTTCATACTAAAAGTTGCTTTTTTACCGATCGGTCCTATGATAGCTATATGATATAGTCAACCGATTTTAACGATTTTTGTCCAGGATGGACAAAACCAATTGATTTGCATATCCTATTAATATGATCAAGATATCTCAAAAAACAAAAAACTTTTTCATACTAAGACTTAATTTTCGATTGAGCGTCTCTATTGCATCTATATGATATAGTGGACCGATTTTAACCAAATTTCGACAGGATAAATATTACTAGCCCTGATGCATATTTTATCAGTTTGGTTTTGATATCTTAACAAACAAAAAACTTTTTCATACTAAGACCTCATTTTCCATATATGGTTCCTATGGCAGCTATATAATATAGTGGACCGATTTTAACCAAATTTGGTCAGGATGTATTATACCAGCTAAGATGCATATTCTATCAGTTTGGTTTTGATATCTCAACAAACAAAAAACTTTTTCATACTAAGACTTCATTTTCGAAATACGAAACAGATCAAACAATTTCTTTAATCCGACACACTTTCAAAATTATTGATATTTGATTTGATTTGATTTTTGAAAACTACAGCTGGAACAGGCCTCCACATACGAGGAGCGTCGCAAGATCCGTGCACGTTTACGCGAACTTATGGCGGAACGCGAAGGTAAGTCTTGAAATTAACATAAAAATGTGCATCCTAACCTCAGCATATACCAGCACTAACCCCCAAAAGGATAATGGCAGTCTCAGGAAGTAAACAGACGATTGCTAACTGTGAGACAATAACGGGTTATTGGAGTCTATCTATATATTTAAGTAGTGTCTCTCTATCTCTCTCTTTATATATATAAATCTTCTTTCTGTCTAACTCTCTCTCTCTCTATATATATAGTATCTTCGTCTCACACTATTTCTCGCCTTACTATAGCTTCTGATTGTGTTCTGTATTTGTATCTTATAGATATGCAAACAGCGCATACTCGTTGCTAGACTAAAGTAGACTAGATAAAGTGATATTCCAGGCCAGGTATTGCAATTACTCGTCAGTCAGTTAAATTATCTATCAGTCATTCATCTATCTACACATTTTCCAAATCATAACCATGAAAAACACATCATTTTCACATCATTTCTTGTACTCGTCAAATGTTTACTCGTTTATTTATTATTTTCTCACTCTTTACACATTTACTCGTTACATTTTCACTCGTTACACATTCACTCGTTGTTTGTTTATTCGTCAAACATTCACTCGTTGTTCACTCTCTCGTTCTTCGTTCTCTCGTTAATCTTTCACTCGTTTGTTCGTCCTATATCACTTATTCGTTGTTCGATAAAAGCTGTTAAGCTTCTCGTTCTCTCTTTTCAAACAAGTGTTCATTTTTTTATTCACTCGTTCGTTCATACTCGTTCTTGCCTACTCGTTACTCGTTGTTCGTTTAAAGCTTTAAGGCTACTCGATCTCTCTCTCTCTTTTTAAGCAAGTGTTCATTTTCTTGTTCACTCGTTCGTTCATACTCGTTCGTTTGTACTTGCCTACTCGTTACTCGTTACATTAAAAGCCAAACATCTGCTGCTTTGGCTTTTGATTTGACTTCTGTGCCCGTCCCTGTTTCCAAAATTCCAAATTTTGTTCTATAATCCACTTTGCTGTGCTGGGTACTCGTTGCTTTCTCTCGTTACCCAAACACCAGCGAGTAGATACGTAGGGCAGCCTAAGTGAACGGTCTGCTCGACCTTTTCGACTCTTCCGACTGTTAAATCATGCTTTTTGTATACCCTATCCCGTTGTTTTGCTCGTCAAAAAAAAGCTTTGCAAATTCTTATCAAAATAAAGTCATATCTCTATCTTCTCTCTCTCTCTCTCTTTTCTCTATCACTTTCACACATTCTTTTAATTCATTTGCGCTGAAATTTTTGTGCGTTGCGCGTTTTTAGAGCAGAAAATTTTGAAGGCGGGCGGTGCAAAGGCCGCTGCCAAAGTGGAAGAAGAGGAAGAAAGCAGCGCCAGCGAGTATGAGGAAATAATTGAGGAGGTTACCGACGACAGCGACGAGGAGGAGGAAGAGGAGGAGCAAAAACCACCAGCACCACAGTCCAAGTCAGTGGAGAAGAAAACGGAAAAAGCATCCGAAAAGCAAACGGAAAGCAAATTGGAGACCAAGTCAACCAAAGTCGAGCAGGTGGAGCAAAAGTTGGCCAAAGTTGAGCTAAGCAAACAGGTGGTGCAAGCAACCACAGTGGTTGACGGTCAACAGGGTGAGTCCCTGCCACAAAAGCAGTCAGAAAAGGAAGAAGAACAGCCAGCAAAATCAGCAAAAGCAACAGCAGCAACAGAATTAGGTGGTACCTTGAGCAATAGTGCTGGTACCTTAAAGGGTGGTACCTCTAGTACTGGTACCTCTAGTGCTGGTACCTTTAGTAATAGTAACAAATTGAGCAATAGCAATAGTTTACATAAGATTAGTTCACAAAGTGTTGTTGTTAGCCCGACAAAAGACAGAGAGACGATAATGCAACCACAACAGCAAGTGAAACGATTGAGTGTGCCACAAAAGGAAGATTCGGGCACCGAAAGCGGTGAAGATTTGCGTCTTTTAGCCGCCGGTTTGCGTGATACGTTGCAACAGCGCAGTGGCAATGCTGGCAATGAGGCAAATCGTGGTCTACTTGAGGAAGTCACCGATGCACTCAGCCGCCTCGAGTGCTCCCTCAAATTGGGTCAAGAGCTGGCCGTGGACGGTGGTCAGCGTCAGGCGTTACTCGGCCTAATAGCACGGCTGCAAAGCGGTCTTAGTGCACCCGAAAAGTTGCCTGGACTGCCGGGAGAAACAGGCGTTGCTGTGGAAGATTGTGAGAGTCCCGATCAGGAGCTGAGCAATCGACAGAGATTCGCGAAGCGTCGTCAACGCAGCAGTCGCCATACGGTGGGTGTAAGTCGTGAGGAACTCGCAGATGCACGACGCTACATGGAGGATATGCTTATACTCAATCCCCAAGGCAGTCAGACCATAGTGGCACCACTTCCCCTAGAGCGTAATGCCAGCTCCAGTGCGATTGTTGGTGCGCCGAGCACGCAGCTCTATCGACCCAATCAGTTTGTGCCCAACAACCAGCAGAAAGTTCAACTTAAGCCCAGTAATACTATCAACAATAGAAGACCCTTATCAGGTGATTATGGCATCAGCTTCGCCAGCTATGAGGCGGCACCAAGTGCCATGGAAACGAGTCAAGCACCACGCTTCAATGGCACTAAAAAGCAGCTCATGAAACGGGCTAATACCATCGATATACCCAAGGCTAAGGCCAAGTATGGCACAGCGGATTGTGACACCGATTCGGAGCTGGAAGAGCACAGTCGTAGCGCAGCTGGACCCAATCTGGGCTTAAAGCGTGCGGTGCAAGTGAGTGTAAAGCGGCGGGTGCAACAGGTGGTACCACCGTTTGAGCCCAAAACGGAGAATGATCACAAGTTTCTGGCCTTCATCAATAAGCAAAATCATCAGGGTGGTCTGGGCTGGGCGGGTGCACGTTCCGTGTCCAATTGGACGCACAAATTTGGGAATATCAAGCATACCTTTGAGACGGGCGTGGCAGCGACCGTCACAAAGGGTAAACCACCGCAACCACCGACGCATCACTATCAAAGGGAGCAGCAACAGTTGCACAGGGAGCGGGAACGCGAGCAATACCAACAGCAGCAGCAGCACGAGCAACAGTTGCTGCGGGAGCGTGAACGCGAGCAACAGCAACAATTGCAGCTGCAGCAGCAACAGCAACAGGCGTTGCTGGAGCGTCAGCGTCGTCAGGAGCTGGAACGGCAGCTGCGTCTGGAGCAGGAGGCGCGTTACGAGCGCGAGCAGCGCGCCAGATTGGAGCGCGATTACTACGAGCAACAGTTGGAGCGACAGCACTTGGAGCGACAGCAGCAACTCGAGCGACAGCGACAACAACAGGAGCAACTCGAGCGACAGCGGCGACAGGAAATGGAACTACGCATGCAGCAACAGCGCGAAAGAGAGCGCGAAAGAGAGCGTGAAAGAGAGCGTGAAAGAGAGCGCGAAAGAGCACTTGAACCGGAGCAACCCCTTAATCAGTTTATACACGCACCACAATCCGTTTTTCGACCCATCGATCAAGGTCAACCTCCAGCGCAAAACATTTACAAACCCATAGCACAAAAAACCACCAGCAATTGGCAGCCCGCCTCCAGTGGACGTGGCAAGCTGAATGCACCACAATATCAGCTGCAACCACGTCCCAGTTACAGCAATACACCCTCACCCGCTTCAACGGCTGCAACCTCGCCCATAGGTCTACCTTGGGTGGCCAAACCACGTGTGGATAACAGTGACTTTAAGCGCAAGGCGCATCACTTTGAGGAGCGTTCGCTACGTGACAATCTGGAGCAACAACCACCCACCAGTGTCTATGTGCAACGTCACAATTCGCTGCGCTCGAAAGCACCGATGAATTCACCACTCAGTGAATTCAAGAAACGGCCCTCGTTGCCCAATGCCATGCAGCCGGAGTTGCAGCAACTCTATGCAGGAGCAACACTACCGACAACAGCACTACCGGCAACAGCACTACCAGCAACCACAGCACTACCGGCAGTACCACCACCACCCACCAACATCTCCTTCACCTATGCGGACTATACGCCAGCTGTATCACGTCGTAATGCCACGAATTTAAGCAATTATCGCAGTCAACCTTGTTTAAGTAGCGCCCTGGAACCATTAACGAATCCACTGGCTGCACCACTTGTGCTGACCAATGCGAATCCCACGTATTTACCACAGTCGACGCGTCATTTTGACTTTGCCAGTCCCATCGACAGTCCGACAAGCTGTTTGACCGCACCCATTATGACGGACAACACGGACGATGATCTTGATCTAGATTCGGATCACAATATGCACGAATACCGTGCGGAGATCAAAGTGATGCGTAAACCACGCAGTCAGACGGCCGTAACGGTGGCTGGACGTCGCACCGCTCATGTGAGTGATGATGAGGTCTTTGGACGGAATTCGAGAGCAGCCAAATCGCTGCTTTACACCATGAAACAGCTGGGAGGGAATGGTAGTGCTGGTGGTACTGCAGCTGGTACCGCAGCTGGTACCTCCGCTAGCAAGCCGTCATTGAGAGCTCAAGCTAGTACTGCACAACCCACAGCAGCGATACAGCCCTTAAACGCACCCAGTTCACCCAGCAAACCAGGTTGTCTGTCGCCGGATGGTCGCTTGTATCAGGCGCCTTTGGTAGAGCCGCTTTTTCCGCAACTCAGCACTTTTGAGGCGAATCGCAAGCCACAGTATCAACCGCTGAGTCAACCCGGTTATTCGGCTGAGGCGCAGACAAGCTATGTGGTTACCTATCCGCTAGATGATTCAGCGGATGAGCAAGAGTCCAGTTTGAGTGTAAATCGCATGAGACGCAGCTCGGAGCATTCAAATGCCAGCTCCAGTTTATCCATGACCAGCTGGACAGCAAATCCTATGCATGTGCAGGCAGCAGCAACAGCAGCAACACCAGCAATGCCACCACCACCCGTGGATCGCAGCAACAAGCCGCAGTTGGCGCCAAAACCCGCAACGGTGGTACCGGCGGTACCGGTGGTACCACCCCAACAACAACAACAACCACCACGTCCTAGGCTAAGCACTAGAAGTCATACAATCAGTGAGTCGATGATGCCACCTGAGACAACAACACTGCAGCAACGTGTCATGTCACAGCAATCTCTCAACAACAACAACAAAGCACAACAGCAACAACAGTTGCAGCTACAACAGCAACAGGTGCAAAAACAACAGCAACAACAGCTGCAACAGGAGTTGCGTCGCAAGAGTTTAGGCAATGTGTTGGAGCAACGTGAGAGCCATCATAAATTGTACTACGAACAGCAAGAGTATAAATCATCTGCACCACCCGATACGCCCGATATTGTGAAATCATCGCTGCCCAAGGAACAAGCGCCCTTATTAAAGAAATTTGGTCCACCACAGCGGCATCACTATGTGCCCAATGCCTATCAGAGTCCGCAGCTAAGCAAGCAATCGAGTCAGAGCACCACCAACATTACCACCGTCATACACCAACAGCAGCAACATCAACAACAGCAACAGCAACATAAACCACTCATTGTGGAAACGCCTGCAACGCCGCAACCAGCGAATGTGGAGCAAACACCGGAGGAGCAAATACCACGAAATATTGTTTTTAATAATGTGAATGCCTTCAGTTCGTTGAGTCGTCGGCAACACGAGGAGGAATTGCTGCTGCACCAGCAACAGCAATCTAACAATGTTGCTGCTGGCTCCAGAATAAATCGTTTAAGTAAATGCGATTCCTGGACACAGATTTGTAATCAACCGCAACAACAGCAGCTGAGCAATGGCACAGCTGCCATACGTTACAATCAACCCTCGATGGTTGCTGGCGGTGAATTGCGACGTACGAAATCGGGACACTCTTTAGCGGTACCAAAATTATATGAGGCGGGTATTGATAAAGAGCAGGTGGGTCAAAAGCAACGCACTGTGGCTGCCTATTTCTCAGGACAAAAATCACCCACTGGCAATGGACAGCTGGAGGAGTTACGCACCACAACAACCACCACAACAACAACGCAACGCAAATCGGCGATTAATCGCACCAAAACAAGTGAAAAATTATCGGCTGCACGCAAATCGTTAAGTTCATTGAATTCAACATCGAATGGTAATGTCTCGACAGCGGGTCTGTATCGTGTTGGTGGTGCAATGGTTGGCGGTGCAATGGTTGGTGGTGCTGCTGGCGGTGGTGTTGGCGGTGGTTTAAGTCGCAGTGCAACAATGCCACACATAGCGCATCTCAATTTGTTGGACGAGAGCAATGTGGAAGATGCATTCGAGCAATTAATGCTGGGCGCATAATTTTGTCAAGTGATTTTGCGATTTATCGATAGACCAAGTTATCGGTTTATCGATAGACCGATTAATCGATTTATCGATATATATGTATATCGATAACAGAAACACACACACACAGCAGTCATTCCAGTTTGAGCCGCCCAGCGAGACGCAACTGGACCCAACAAACGATACACACACACACACGCACACACAACAAAGCCGATAACTGTAACTGTACTGATTACCGATTACCGATTAACGTTTACTGTTTACCGTTAAATACTCGCTACTGTTAATTTTGAGCGTAGATTATTTTTGTTAGGCTTTGTTTTAGTTACACTTCCAACAGAAACAACAACAACAAGTGCCCCACATCCCCACCCAACAATTTTCTAGTCAGCACGAAACGTTCCAATTTCAAGTTTCGTTTCGTTTCGTTACGTTTCCGTTTCGTTTCTCATTTGTTTCTTGCGCTCAATTTCGGACGAGTCTTTTTACACAGTTTTGTAGGAGGGACCACAAAAGGGTTTTTTTTTTGCTTTTAAAGAAAAAATATGAAAAAAAATAAAGAAATTCTTTAAAAATCAAACACACACATACACATAAATACCACACACACTGCCGAGTTTGCTGAGCTGCTCCAACCGCAGGATGCCAAAAAACAACAACAACAACAACTGCAAATTCAAGTCAAGAAATAAATATATATAAAGAAATTGCAGAAAGAAGCAGCACTTGATACCACAAGAAATTTGTGAGTGAGCAAAAAAAATATTACAAATAAAATCCACACACATGAAATGTACAACAAACAGCGTTGCCACCTTGTTTATTAAGCGCGTTCCATGTACTTACCAATTGCTACCTACGCCCGCCCGGCCTAACTGCATACATATATCTTTATACTTATATATATTCACACAACTTTTTTATATATGTATATATATACATATTTGTATATTTGTTAACTATTTTTTATATATGAAAAAAAATATTTTTTGCCTGCTCCCATCCGAGAACTGTATAAAGTTTAGTTTAGTTAGCGCTTTAAACGTTTTGTTTCCGTTTCCGTTACGTTTCCAATTCGTTACGTTATGTTTATGTTACGTTGGCTGGTTGATTGGTTGGTTGGTCCAGCAAAAACAAACAAATAAAATAAAAAAATATTATAAAAAAAACATTACACACTAGGGTGCTTCGATTTGTATGGGCAAAAAAAAATTCACAAATGTTATCCCGTATTCGTAATCTATGAACAATTCTAAGATATTTTCACCAAAAAACCATAGTTCTAAAATCAATTTTGAATTGAAAAACGTGTTTTTTTGATATTTTTATCATGAATTATTACCATATAATTCAAATGCAAAGACAAATTGTCATTTAAAAATAATTTTCTTAGAATTGATCGTAGATTACGAATATGAAGTACCATTTTTTTTTTTTTTTTTCGAAAAAATCGATGCACCCTACTACACACACCATAAATTTTAAATCCCATGTTGTCCCTCCTGTTCTATATATTGAACTGTTTTTGTTTCTCTCTTTTACTATTTTTGTCTCGGTCTTTTTTGTATATATACCCCTCCCAATTTATTTTTTTTTTATCGATTATTGTAACAGCTCAGCTGCAGTTTGCTGTGCTGGCTGTTTTTTCTTCGCTTTCTACGCCAAAATATTTTTTACTCGCATGTTGTCAACGTTTTTCATATGTTCTTTTCTGTATATATTTTGTATAAATAATTTTGTTGTGCATGTCTTCTACATTTAAGTATTTAAATAGTCGTAGTAGTTGCACCACCAGCACCACCAGCGTCACAGACACCAACCACCAAATCGCCCAGCAAGTGTGCCGCCAAAAAAAAACTATCAGCGGTCACGTTATCGTTATCGTTTTCATCTATATTTCTATTCTATTTTTCTAACTTGTACTTTATTATTTTCTTAAAGCTGTGTGTAATATTTTAAATGCGCATTTTTAAAACGCGCGGCATGGAACAGTGACTTGGCAGAGTTGCCAGACTGTGCGTGTTTCCATTGCCAATCGGTTAATAAACAATTTAATTGTTTTCTTTTTTTGTAGTGTAATTTAGCTAATTTTCAACGTATTTTCGTTTTGTTGCCGTGTGTAGTGTTAAAAAAAATATAGTTGCCTGCTTTAGATTAGTTCAAGCCAACGAAATAATATGAATAACATTTCTAATATACTCTATATTTTTCCCCACATTTTCAATAACTTTAACTGTAATAATATTGACAATGATTATGTTTAAATATTGTTGAATTGATTTTGAATGCATGACTAATTGACTTGACTAATTGTTGTAATTATTGCTTCTTCTTTTTCTCCCCATTTCTCTCGTTGCAACAAATCATCTAAAACATTTCTTCATACAGCACAACACAAGCAACAAAGCTCAACGACCAGTGAACGCACCGAGACAAAGTCAAAGGATGGCGGCGCAGTTGTCACCACAACAACAACAAAAGGTACGACAAATCATACAAAGATATAGTAGGTAACTCACAGGAATTTCGAATATTTGTTAGATTTACAAAAAAAAATAAAGAAAAGAAAAAAAATATTTTATTTAAATTCGAGCGATTCTTAGATTTTCCTAATTTTTGTCTACATTTCCAGATTTTTTCTTAATTTTTATTTCACAATTTAAGTATTCCTAATTTTGGTTTACTAATTCTTATTTTCATATTTCTAGTTTGGTTTTTCTAATTTTTTTGCCATGTTTCGATAATCTTAGAAATTTTTCTAGACATTTGTATAAGCATACTAGTAAATCTAAAACTTTTATTTATTATTTTAGTTACCACACGCACTGTGAGCGGCAGCGCTGCCTCCAAGAATATTTCGCCGCTGGCCAAATTTAAGCAGCTCGATAAAGCAGCTGCACAGCAGCAGGCTCAAAAGTAAGCAACATTTTCGAATACCAATTAAATACTGAATAAGATATTGAACAGCAAATACACACATACACATATATATATAAATTGTATTCGCACACTTGTCTAATGTAAATGCAAACAAACTGTGAATTTAAATTCAAATTAAACGGCGCTGACTGATCTGGCAACGCTGCCGGCATTGCAGCTTCGTTGACTGTTCTGGCAACGTGGCTGCAATTGCAATTTTGACAGATCTGGCAGCGCCATTTTGTTTGCATTTCTCTTGCACACACACACACATTTGGTGCAGGATCACAATACACTCACAAACAACCAAACACACACACACTCACACACACACATACTCACTCAGTAGTTTCGCCTTATTTTTGTCTCCCATTCTCTGGTGTTGGTGATCGGCAATCAAATGTCCTGTCTTCTTCTTATGCATAGGATTTATGGCTAAATGTTTTCTAGGTACATTTTGTAAATTGTCTTTTGTCTTTTGCTGTAGCTACCTGTCTCGCTCTAGCCTCTGGGCCCTTTTCCACTTGCTCTGTCTGTTATTATTTTATTATTCTTCCACTTCCTTACGCACCTGTCGTCTCTCCCAAAAACAGCAACAACAACAAGATAAATCAAACAAAAAGCAACAACAACAAATTTAGTTTAAAAACACACACAAATACACAGAGGCACACGAAACAACCGTTAGCCGTACTCCTTATAATAAGAATATAGTAATAAAATATATATATAAATATATTTGTTGTTGTTTCCCGCTAACACAAACACATACACACACACACTCACACACACACATCCACGAGTTAAACAATTCGAACACCCAATTTACATACATAAGTACAAAAATATTTATGTATTAAAACAAAAAACAAAAACACAAAAAAAATATTTAAAAAGTTTTTCTTCGGCACGCCGAATATTTAATACCCTTGCAGAGTTGTGTATTCAAATGTCGATCGATCGTTCACACGACATTTAATAGTCCGAACTTAGAAATTAAGAATTTCTTAATTTAATATAGTTGCTCATGGTATTTAGAGCAATTTCAAAAATAATTTTAATCGGTTGAGTTTATCTTTTATTAATTTTACAAGTAAATATGTGTAAAAGTTGGTCATATAAAATATGCATACAATTTATTTTGCAAAAAAAATAAAGTATACTTTTCGGAGTATTTTATTTAGTAAAAAATAGAGTATACTTTTCGGAGAATTTTATTTTTTCTCTTTTTGTAATATAGTTTGCTTATAGTTCTTGGAACAATTTAAAGAATATAATAACCTATTAGCTATATATGATCAAATATGTAAATTTTATATTAAAATTTAAACACCCTCTGCAGGGGTAAAAAAAAACTTTAAAAAAAATAATTAGTATACCAAAAAAAATTGTGAGTTTCGCTAAAACGTCTGCCCCTCCAACCTTGAATCATTTGTTCAGATCATCTCCAACAACAAGCACACCCACGACCCCCGGCGGTTCAGCACAACCGTATTTCAAATTTACCGATCCGGCATTAAATGCTCGCGCCGCCACTGTCAAGGATCAACTTCTACAGTGGTGTCAGCACAAAACGCAGGAATATGAGGTATCCAAAACCTACAAAATACCAAAAAAAAAAAAAAAAAAAAAAAACCAAAAAAATACAAAATAAAAACCAATCAAAAAAAGCCAAAACGCAAAGCCACAGCCATAGACCGATATATTTGTTATATTCCTTATTTTACATTGTTTTTTTTTTTATTTTGATTTGTTTACTTGACTTATATATTTGTATTTTTCATTTTACTGCCGTTCGTTTTGAATAATACGTTTTTAACAAAATCTAACGCTTAGGCCCAAACAAAAAAAAGCAATAACAAAATCAAAAACAAAACCAACGTAAAACGTACAAGCAAAAACAAAATCGAAAAACTAAAAACAACGCTTAACTTTTGGCTGAGCTTTTGAGCAATTCATCTACTCACGCATACACACAAAACACACACACGCATACAAACACACACACACACACACAAACGCACGCAATGCAGTTTGGCTTAAAAAGCAAATAAAGATGAAGAAGAGAAAGATGATATCAAAGAAGAAGAAGCGCAGTTTTTACTTACATGTTTTACCAAGGCTGAAAAAACATTCAATGTACGGCTGCCACCAATTATTTCGATAGTTTTCCAAATTAATCGCTGCATGGAACTTTTTAATGCAACTGCAGAAAAAACCAATTAATTATTATAAAATAAAATTTTTGTTAAGCATTAAAACATTGTTAAACTTACACATTACAAAAAATTGCGCTTAATCGACTGTCAGCAATAGCACGTTCGATGTTTTTTCTACATTAAAAAATGTATCGATTGTACATCGATGTTTTTCCAGTTCCACTTTGTATCGCTTTAATTTAAGTATTGTTGTTATTGTTGTTGCCATTTGCTTCGTCTGCTGCTTTTTGGGGCTGGATTTTAAATGCAACAATCAAAAATCGCTTTAATGTCGCTGCCGCTGCTCAAAAGAGAAAAAATATAAATAAAATATAAACAAAACAAATTTAAAATGCAAACCAAGTGGCATGGTGAAATTATAAATAAGGTGGTGTATATACTCAACACTGCCGTTAACTTTTCTCTGCATACAGTGTGGTGAATAAAAGTTAAGTGAACAGACTACCTTGTTTTAATTTCACCATGCCAAGTGCTGTGCTGCTACAAACCGTTAATCCCCCCACTACTATCAAATAAGTGAACACACTTATAAGAATTGTTTTTTAATGTTATTCACAGAACGTCCAAATAAGCAACTTTAGCTCGAGCTGGTCAGACGGCTTGGCCTTTTGTGCGCTGATACATCATTTCTTGCCAGATGCATTTGATTATAGTAAACTAACCAAACAAACTCGCCGACACAATTTCGAACTGGCCTTCACGGTTGCTGAGTAAGTATTATCGATACAAATATCGATATAAAATCTAACACACACTGATCGTTTGCTAATCGATAAATTTTTTGATTTAAACAGCGAAAAAGCTGGAATTGCGCCTTTACTGGATGTGGAAGATATGGTGGAGATGAGCCGACCCGATTGGAAGTGCGTCTTTGTCTATGTGCAGAGTATCTATCGTCGTTTTCGCAATTGCCAGTAAACAATGAGAAGAAGAAGCAGCAGCAGCCACAGAAAAACAAAAACAACAACAGCACGTGCTAGGCCACAACAACAACAACTACACATCTATTCATTAAATCATAAGCAAGTCTATCCCAAAAAAAACAACCGAATATAATAATAATAATGTTTATGTATAACTTTTGGCATTTTGTGTTGAAACACATCTAATAACTGATATACCCCACAAATGGCAGGCTCGTCTAATAATTGAACAGCAAGAACATTTCTACGTTTTTTTTTTGTCTTTGTTTATCATTATTATCTTTTCTTATTTTTTTTATGTAATACTATTACTATTATTATTATATTATTATTTGTTATTGAACTTAAAAAAAAAAAAACAAAACTATGCAATAATTGTTGATTTTTTTTGTCATAATTTTAAATATAAAGCAAAGGAAAACAAACAAGACGCAAACTTTACTAACCCCGCTGAGTTGAAGATGAAGATTATACGATTTAAACGAGTATAAATTATACATTATATATACACAACTTGAAGCGAGCGAAATTACGAGCAAAATTACTAACTCGCAGCAGCGGCAAGCGATATGCGATATCAAAATAAAAATATAAATAAAAAATGTATCTACAGCTAATATTAACATTGAAAATGAAATGTGTTTTTATTTATACGTTACTTTAAAAAATTTTAAAGTTGAAAGCACTGCCAGCTATCGATAAGCGGGCAGCACTGTACTGTCAGGTCTTACTGATCTGGCAACGCTGCGCTGCCGCGATCAGCCAAATAATCGATTAACTGCGCATCATTTATCGAACTGATGCTCCCAGATTCAAATTTAAATTTAAATTGAAAACATAGTAGGCATTGTCTGGCAGCTGTTGAATAAAGCAAATTTGTTGAAAATACCGAGTTTGAGAATTATATTTCAGACATGCTGTGAAAGTCTAACGTTAAGTTTTGTGTAAAATGTCCAAACAAAATTCCGTGTGAAATTCGTACATCAAAATTAAGGTTAGTTAAGCGCGCACACCACAACACCACCAACAACAACAACATAGGCAATTTCTAGTTGACCAACCAACAGAAAGGGGGACGAGAAGAGACGAGGCAGCTTAATTGGAACTAATCTGAAAACTGTTGAGCATTGAAAATGGCGCAGCAACAGCAGCAGCAGGAGCAAGCACAGTTATCCGAGGCAACAGCCTTAAGGTTGTTGCACAGTGTTGTTGCCGCACAGCAGCAACAACAGCAGCAGCAGCAGCAACAACAGCAACCATTGCAGCTGGAGGCAAGCAATGCTTGTGGCAATGCCACAGCTGGTTGCAGCAACGGCGGCGTCGGTGGTGTTGCTGCCACACAGCTGGCACTCGTATTGCCAACAAGCAACAACAGCAACAACAACAACAGCAGCAGCGCATCAGCAACAGCAACCACAACAGCGACAACATTGGCAACGGCAACAGCAACGGTTATTGGAATGGAAACGGTTACGGGTACGGGTATGGTAACGGGACACGGTAACGGACAATCGTCACAGGAGAGCGTTCACTCGGCCAATGAATTTGGCAACTCGTGCCGCATTTGCCGTTGGAATCGTCTCGACATGGAGATCATTAACTGTCCCTGCAAGTGCAAAGGCAGCGTGGTAAGTCTTATTTGGTAAACTTATTTTGAGATGTAACTGCTTGTCAGCTGTTAACGCTACATTGAGCAGTCTGTTAACGCTACATTGAGCAGTCTGTTAACGCAGCAAATTTGCTGCTCGCTGTGACTGTTAATTAACATAAATTATCGATTGCTGAACAGGTTGGTAGAATTCGAAAACTAACAATTGTTGCCAGTGTTTTCATCAACTAACTTCAAACTGCCAAATCTTCACCGATTTCCATGCGGAATATAAATTTTTTCAAAATTTGACCTATATTTTTATTCTGCATCAAAGTCGGAAAATTAAATTTTTTCTTTCATCACTGTCCATTTTTTCCCATACGTTCTCCTTGTCACTATCTCCCAAATTTCAAACTGCCATAACTCTATCAAATCTTAACTGAAAAATGAATGATGATTAATAATAATGTGACTGTTTTTTTTTTTCAAGGGCTACATACATATGAAGTGCTTGAAACGCTGGATAATGCATCGACGCGATAATCGCTGTGAGATCTGTAATGCCCCATTCAATATCACAGCGGATCGGGCGAGCTTTAAGCAGATGGTTCGTGCATTCTGTTGCGGTCGTTGCTGTGGCATGATCGTGAAGCATGTGCTGTTCAGTGCCTCGTTAATGCCACTCGCCCATGTGATATTGCAGCAGGTGAGCGAATGCTGTTTAAATCCACAGCAATTGCGAATGATCCTAACTGTCACACTGGACGCTTATTTGCGTTTCTTTAATTGTGTACAGGTATTGCATTGTATGGACAATTTGAATCAGGGCAGCACCGAACAGCTAACGGTACAGGAGGTATTTGTCGCATCATGTGCATTGCTCACATCCAGCGCATTATTCTTTCACTTCTTTGAGTTTGTGACGACCCGTTTTCTGCTCATACGCAATATATTGCGACATTGGTGGATGTTTGGCAGTACCAACGATTTTGGTCTCGTTGAGGTCGAAGATGATGCATTTGATCTATTTTGACATGACATTTATTCCTAAGCCTAACTAACAAAACCAAACGACAAACAACAACAACAAAAACACCGACACCAACAACAACAACAATATCAACAACACACTCGGTAGCATAACAAAATTGTCAAGTTTTAATCAATAAAAAAGACTCATTCATAACGGCATTTATTTGAATTATTTAACACGTTTTACAGCACTTATTATTTTGAAATGTAACTGCTTGTCAGATGTTAACGCCACATGTAGCAGCCTGTTAACGCAGCAAAGTTGCTGCTGTTAACTCGACACAGTAACTGTTAATTAACATGAGTTATCGATTGCTGAACAGGTTGGTAGGATTCGAAAAATAACAATTGCCGCCAATAATGTTAATATCGGTAGTATTAATTACTAGGCGTAGCGTCAGATTTTTTTTTCAAATTAGTTGATTTTGCACCAATTTTTTTCACGAAGAAAACAAAGTTGGCGGCAAACTGAAAAAAACCTGTTACAAATATCGTACTATAATATCGCATAATTATATCGATATTGAAATGATTGTCAAAAACAGAGATCGCCCTAAAATCTATCATCGTCACTTAATAGCTATCGATATATCAACATTATAACAACAACCCTGTTCCCAAGACAAATATAAATTTTTTTGGCATAAAATCGAAGCAAAAAAAATACGTCAATTGTGTGATACAAACGTAATATTACTAAAGCAGCTAGCGCGGCAGTTAAGTGTGATATTTCGTACATGTGACGGACAGTCAAATGCATTCGATATTGTGTAAGTTTATACGTAAATTGCAATAAAACTAGTAACAAATTTACACACAAAAAAAAAGAGAAAAAGGAAAAAACCAGCTAGTTTGGACTGTCTGCAAGTGTGTGCGTGTGTTTGTGTGAGTAACAAAGAGGAACTCGTCGCAGCAGCAGAGCAGTGAAATTAACAGAAACAGCAGCTGTGCTGTGCGCAACAACAACAGAAATAACAACAACAAGATATCAAAAAGAAGGGAAAGGAAAAACGAAGAACGTCTCAAAAGAAAGTGAAGTTAGCGCAAGTGTCTCGCTCTCGCTCGCTCTCTATATTGCTAGTTGCTATTGTGTGTGTGTGTGTGTGACATTACCACCGATTGACAGTTGACTGTTTTTCTTTTTTTGACGCACGTGTGGCAAGCAACAAATTTTAACATTTGCATTTTTCTGTATGTATATTTTTTTAATTATTATTACAACGAAACTTGTTGCAGGCTGCACAGTGTAAAGCGGGTTTTTGCTCTCGTTGGTTTTTCCAACACAAAAGGAAACTAAGAAACTACAAAACGCATACAACAAAAGCGAGCGCAGAAAACAGAACAAACATACAGAGCATTAACAACAATAACAGCAACAACAACAAAAGCAAAATGGCTGCTCAACAGCAGCTATTGGCTTTGATGTCATCTTTGTATGATCTATCCCTGATTGCGGTTGTCAACAGCCTGGATTTGAAGGTGCCAGCCCTGGAGCGCATCAGCAAGTTGCCGGAGTTGCCCCGCGGTCTCCTCATTGATGTCTATGAGCTGGTAAGTTGCCACTCTTTCCAAAAAAAAAACCAACAATAACAAAAACAATAGCAAATACAAATAAAAATACCAAAGCAAATACAAATAAAAATACAAATACACGCACGTGCAAAATCAGCTGCGCCTAAAACGAACATGCAAACACAGACAAACGCTTGTTTGCCTGCAGGTGTGTGTGTGTTTGTTTTATCGCCTCGCTATTACCGCATTTGTTTTTGTTGTTGTTTTCCTTCTGATCGTTCCGATTGGCGCTTATCTTTTGCGCTGTTTTTGAAGAACATTGTTTTGATTTACAGTTCGAGCTGCAAAGTAGAAAAGCTTTCTACGGCTTATGTTTACGGCTCAATTAAAGCTTTTGGTACACGAGCTTAGAGGATGCTTCACACATACAGTTAGTCCAGAAAGTAATTTGACAATATCAACAATTTACACAATTTCTATTGCAAAAATATAGTGATCTAAATCCAAACTTTAGATCGAGTCTTATATCGAAATAGAAAATCGCCCACAAAAAACGATCGAGTTGTCGATATATCGGCAAATAAAAGATCGTGTTGCAGATATCTCAAAAGAGAAATATCGAGTTGTCGATATATCGGAAAAAGTACTCGATCAAGTTGCACATATCGAGATTTCTGAAACAAATTTTTTTTTACCTTTTTCTATCATGTAAATCAAAACAACATTTATTATTTTAAATAATTTAATGAAACGAAGACCATAATCATTAATTTTTAAAAACCTTAAAAACATAACTAAAAAATTAATGTTTATTCCGTGAGTTTTTTTTAAAGTAATTTCTCATTACTCAACGATCCCTGATAAAAAGGAATTAATATACCAAATAGATTGTTTTCAAAATAAAATAAAACTTGCAATTTTGTGCATATGTCACAACACTTTCATGAGCAACTGTGTATGTCTGTTTTTGAAACCGCATGTCATTATTGTCATTATATCAGCGTAATAACTTTTGTGATATAATATCTTTTAATATAGCATTTGTTTAACCACTGTATCTTTGGATTATACATGTAGATAAACGAAGGGCATGTAAACTTCGTCACAAAAATTAAAACAAAAACAAGGCATCAATAGATTATCCAAACACATATATGTGATATGTCATATGTAAACATATATATAAATGTGAGATTGTCATAATGACGCTGCAATTACAATAATAAATTATAAACTGCGACAACAATGAAGCTGCAGATGATGAGAATGATGATGGTGATCGTTGTTGATGTTGTCTTGTTGTTCTTTTTGTTGTTGTGGTTGTTCTCATCTAAATATAGATCATTTACGCAGTCATCGCGCCCTTCGCATTTGCGTCCCGATCTCGAGCCATTGAACTTGGCCAACGTCCACTTGGTCTCTGATATTATTGTGAATCCCAAATGCAGAATATTAAATAGCAGAATTGCTATGGTACCAATAATATTATAGTTACTATTAGAGACGGCCCTAATTAAAAACTTATTTTATTATTCTTTTGCTCTGACTGTCCATCATATTAATATTATTTTCAAGTGTTGTGTAACAGCAAAAAAAAATAAGAACTTGACCGGCTTTACACCGCTTCCAGTGTTATTTTAATTAAAAAGTCCTTTAAACTCCACTACAGAGTTGTGCAACAGCTTCAGTAAAGTAACTAAATACCTTACAGTAACTAATACCTAAGTGCTTTATACTAAGCTTATCGAAGTACGAAAATAGTCTCTGTGGTTTGTTTGTATTTTTATAAAATTTAATAAAATGAATCGGTTTGTATTGTGATATTGTTTTCATATTAAAAATTATATTATTTTATATATATCAAACTTCGGAATGTCATAACTTTGTCAAATTTTATCCGATTTTGTCCCGGATTGTCAATTTTATCATTATTAAGACTCTATTTTCATTCTTCATTAAAATTGGGAAACTAAATTTTTCTTCCTTTACTGTCCATTTTTTTCATACTCTTCCCTTGACACATTTCAAAAAACTTCGAAATGTCATAACTTTGTCAAATTTTAGCCGATTTCCTTCCTAATTGTTAATTTTATCATTATTTATCATTATCAAATTGTTGTCTAACTTTAATCAACTCAACTAAAATTACAATTGATTAATCTCTTTTTCTTTGTGTATGTGTTTTGCAGATGTCAAAGCGCGAGGATCTGAAGGACACACTCTTGGAGGAGCTGTCCAACTTGGACGTGTTCAATTGCCTGGTGCATTACACATCGGCACGCAGTCAGCTGCTGCGTATTGTGGCAGCATTGATGGCAAGCAATAAACCGTTGCCACGTCGCCTCAGCGATG
Source organism: Drosophila falleni (assembly GCA_035045575.1). NCBI lineage: Eukaryota > Metazoa > Arthropoda > Insecta > Diptera > Drosophilidae > Drosophila > Drosophila falleni. The sequence continues at coordinate 18,308,124 of JAWNOV010000185.1, forward strand.
CTTATGTGGGTCGCTTTGGGCTGCCACAGATGCCACAGGTGCCACAAATTGAGGCACAGATGCCACAAATTGCAGCACAGACTGAGACAGTCAATAATATTAATGAACAGGCTGATGATGATAAATTGGCCAAGCAGCCAAGCCAGCTCAAGTATAAATACGATTACGATGTCATTGCCATTCCCAGCTGCAGCAACAACAGCTACAGTGTTGCCACAGAGCCTACAACAGTGCAACAACAGCAGCAACAACAACAACAACAGCAACATTTGGAGCCACTGTCGCCGCAGGATGGACTTGCAATTGATTTGGGTCTGCGACTCGGTAGCTTTCTATCCGAGGCAGGTTGGATGCAGGAGAGCATCTCGGTGTTGTCGTGCCTTAACGAAAGACTGAAGCAGATGAAACCCTTTAAGAATCAGCTGGTTACGCGTCTCGATTGCCTGCAGCGGTAAATATAATTAATTAATAATTTATTTTCACTCTCTTTTTCAATCACAAACAAACAAAATTATGAATTACTAAGTCATTCGCTCAAAGTGTGAGCTTTGACCCACTCGCAGTTAGAATTTTGCAAAACGCAGTCTGAATTCGTCTTAGTTATGTTGTGTCAAAATTTCAGACTGTACGACCTATGGCTTTTTTTTAATTTAATTATTAAAATTGTCGCAGCTAAGTTGTGTGAAAATTTTAGCCTCATTAGTCTAATAGTTTGGGCTGTGCAATGATCAGTCAGTGAATCAGGACAAAGAGTTTAATATATAAAGATTGAAAATTGAAAATTTTATTAAATAACTTGTTTAGTTAAATGAAAAAAAATCAAATACAAATCACCGTATAATTCTTATTTTTTCCATTTTTTTCCTTGACTTAATTGAATTATTCAAACAATCTATTTGTTTTAATTGCAGTCTACTCTATGCGGAATCATCACACTGCAATTTTAAATTGGCACAACAGACATTCGCTGAACTGATGGGTCTGAATCCCATAATAAATGAAGTAGTGCCGTGTCCCTTAATTGCCATGGTCTATACACAAATCTCGTCCATGTTCTTTGCCCGTAACGAGTACCACAACAGTCACTTGTGGAGCGTGCAGGCGTTGCACTACTTGGAAATGACAGCTCCCTCACGGTGGGTCACACTAATCACGTTATTCCCATTATCCACTTTAATCTAATCCTTCTTCTTTCCCTTCTTCAGCGTCTGCATTGATGTGCTGCGTCAGGCGGCCAAGGCTTGTGTGGTCAAACGGGATTTCTCCCGGGCCAATTTACTCATCTGCCAGGCGGTTCGTCGTGCCCGGTAAATAATAATCATAAATACAATTCTAAGAAATGGCTGCGATGCGAAAATATAGTTGGAGAAACAATGAATGGTTTAGAAAAAAGACTTCTACTGGCAGTTCGTATGAAATGCTGTTTTAAAACCAGTTTTGTTTGCCTAGGGCAAAAAAAATTTTTTTTCGAATGTGATTAAATTTCGAAATATTTGAATGCAGAATATATTTAGAGTCCAAATCATGATCAAAACGACACTCCGCTTGAAAATCGGTTCAGTTTTGATGAAGTTATGACAGTTTGAAGTTGTTCAGACTGCGGTTAGCCACTTTACAAGTCCAAATTTTTGTTCAATTTCACATGATTTTTGACAAGAAAATGAAAGGTCTCAGAATCAAGTTTAAAGTGTTGTTTTATACTAATTACGATATAAGGAGTTGATTAAAAGTGAAAACTTAAGATTTAAAATTTTGAATTTTCGAAATTTCAAAGGGTCCCCCCTTACCATCGAAATCGAATTTCGGTCGAAAATAATAAAATTTTCTAAATTAACAAAATTTGAATGCAGAATGAATTAAGAGGCCAAATCATGTTCAAAATGATATTCCGCTTTAAAATCGGTCAAGTTTTGATAAAGTTATGAGGGATCAAAGTTTTCGAAAAAAATGTCAAGGGGTATGTATGGAAAATTGGATGATAGATGGCTTAGTATCGAGATAATATTAAATTTTTTAGATGACAAAAATTTAAATGCAGAATCAATTTAGAGGTCAAATCATGCTCAAAATGACATTCCGTTTCAAAATCGGTTAATTTTTGATGAAGTTATGAGAGATCCAAGTTTTTGAAAAAAATGTCAAGCAATTTATTTCTGTATATAAATATGTAGTCCGATTTCTATCAAATAAACAGTAGAAAATAATACCAAAACACATTTTCTGAATCTCAATCGTAATTTAAAAATTAAATATAATGTTGAGACCTTAAAATAAATTTAGTATATGTTATCTTCTCATTCTAATCCGTATTTCACTTTCTCTCCCTCTTGCTGCAGTGAAACCTTTGGTCCGCATCATCAAAAGTACGGCGATGCTCTGCTGGATTACGGATTCTTCTTGCTGAATGTGGACTCTGTGTATCAGTCGGTGAATGTGTATAAGGAAGCGTTGACAGTGCGTCGCGGCATCTTTGGGAATATGAACTTTCATGTGGCGATTGCACATGAGGATCTATCCTATGCTTATTATGTGCATGAATATAGCACTGGGGATTTCAGTTGCGCCCAGGATCATGTCGATAAGGCGGTGAATATTATGAAAAATCTGGTGCCAAGCAATCATTTAATGTTGGCATCGGCGAAACGTGTCAAGGCACTGTTGCTGGAGGAGATTGCATTGGATAAGATCGCCGATGGCATGGATGAGGAGGATCTGCTGTTGCAATCCGAGGAACTGCACAATTTCGCCTTGCAACTATCGCTGGAGGTGTTCGGTGAGGTGAATGTGCAAACGGCCAAACATTATGGCAATCTGGGGCGTTTATATCAAACAATGAATCGGTTCGATGAGGCCGAACGTATGCATCAAAAGGCAATCAAGATTAAAACCCATCTTCTTGGACCCTATGACTACGAAGTGGGTCTATCAATTGGTCATCTCGCCTCGCTCTACAACTATCAAATGAAGAAGTTTCGACAGGCCGAGGATCTTTATCTGCGCAGCATTGATATAAGTAAGTTATCTCCCTTTTTTTTCTCTCTCTTTCTATTTCCATGCATCCATCTCTTTTTTTTTTGGCCCTGCAGTGCGTATTACAATTCGTTAGTATGAAAACCAGACCAATTTTGATTGAAATCAATCCAGTATATCTTATTTATATTATATATTATAAACGATTCTTAGAAAATCAACCTTTAGTATGAAAAACTTTTTTATTTTTTAAGGTTTTCTTAGAAAATCAACCTTTAGTATGAACAACTTTTTTTATTTTTAAAGGTATTCCAACAAAACTTACGAATTGTTCAGCTCATAGTGTCTTATTAGTTCTCACCAATTTTGATTGAAATAAAACCACTATATCTTATAGCTGCCATAGAAACGATCGATCGATCGTTCGAAAATATGGCATGTTAATAACGTCTCTTATTTAATTTTTTTCAGGCCTGCGCTTATTTGGACGTACTTACTCGGGCTTGGAGTATGATTATCTGGGACTGTGCCATGTCTATGAGACACTCCATGAATTTGAAAAGTATTTACGCTATGCTCACATTCTCGAAACCTGGCAACTACTGCGCGGTCAAAATCTAACACAAAACGTAATGAAATTAAAATTTTTATATTTTTAAAAATATTTTTTATTGAATTTTCTAATGACACTAACTAAATTTTTCACAGAAGTCCAGCTATCCAGCGATCGAGGAGGACTTTACCATCGATCAAGTGAAGACCAAGTTTTTCAATATGAAATCGCACAAGAATGAAGAAGCCTCAGGTTCCACATCGTCCGAGCCGAGCAATAATTGAAAAGCGGACCAAGCGGCAATATGTCATTGCTTAGGTGTTGCAATACACACACACTCACACACACACATACAACACAACACTCACAACACAACACACTCAAAAATTCTCATATACAACTTACACTTACATTTATTATACTTTAGCTTAAAGCGCAAATCAAATTTTGTTAACAAATTTGGCAAGAGAGTTAAAAAAGCAAATTGCCATGACAACAACAACAACAGCAAAAACAACTACAACTACAACAACTACAAAGAATTCAATTGGATTACGTTTTGCGCCTCTGGAATAACTTAATTTCTTTTATGATTTAATTATATTATTATTTTTTGTTTTAATGTAAACTATACAAGAATTATAGTTTATGTCATGTCGTCTAAAGCAGATGAAATTCAGCACTCGTCGTTTTGTTATAATTTTTCTTTTCTTTTGTTTATATACTTTAATGTATTACTTAATTTATTATGCTCTTGCAGAAAGTATTAAAAGTTTGTTTAAAATTTAATACAGCTCTCTGCAAGTGTATCAAATCTTCGGCATGTCGAATATATATAAATTTTCTTGATTTTTTCTTTTGTATAAATTTATTTATTTTTCATAAAAAAAAGCTTGATTTGTCATTTAATTTTTTTTGGTTTAAGAAGAAGAATTTCTCTAAATTTACACAAACACACACACACTTATGCACTTACAAAACACCTACTTGTAATTGGATTAATCCAATAACCGTTCATATTTTAATTCTAAAATACGAATAAATGATGTGATTGATAGATACATATACTATATATGTATTAAATAATTGATAAATTGATAATCAATTTAATTAAATATTGTTGTTCAATGATTTTTTTAGACCGAGCATTTGTTAAATCAATTGATTAACAAATTGTAGCACAATTTGAATACGAATATGAATATGAATATAATAAAATATGTTGCTACTCGATGTATAAACAAAGTAAATAACGAATTAAGCGTAACTACAATTAATTCGTCAATGCATTATTATTTTTGTTTTGTTTTTTTTTTTTCTTAACTAATGAATACACATACAATTTAATTAACTAACTTGTAGTGTTTGTAAAATGTTTATTGAGACATACGTAAAAATAGTATTTGCTACACTGCAAATTAACAATCAAAACCTCCCTCCATTTAACCTCCCCTCATTCCCTTCCATTCCTCTGCTCTCCTCGTTTTAAGGTGTACATATAAAAATATGCGTGTTGATCCATCCATCCAGCTGGAAAATAATTGTCCAGTTCTTAACCTTCGTGTAATGCCAGCTTCCGACTTAATTTGCAACAAACAAAAAACTAAATACATACATAAGTAAGTCAAGTTTATACAATACATTTAACGATACCTATGTATGCATAGTATTATCTTTATATAGGGAGATAAATATGTATATGTCTAAATAATAATAATAATGTAGCTACAACAATTTGGCATTGCCATCTGTTCAAATGCAAAAGCGAAAAATCTCAAAATAAAATAAAAAAAAAACATTTTTCATATTTCTTCATTTCGGGTGGTTAATGAATTAAGTTAACAATAGATCGTAAAGCTCGTTTTAATATACTTTGCAAATTCATATTATTCAGGATCATTTAATTTTTATGGATTGCTTTATTATTATTTTTAAAACTTCCCTATTTTTTTTGATATTATGAATTCAGAATTTAATAAAAACCACTTGAACTTCAAGTCGAATTTTAAATACTTTTTCTAAACTTCTAGTTTCTTAATTTAGTTTATATTGAAGTGATTTCCATGTGAAATAACTTTTTCTCGAAAGAAATTTGCTCTAGTTTTTTTTTCGAGTTAATACTGAATATATTTTCATAGAAATTAACACAGATTAAACCTTTTCCGTTCGAAAACAACAACAACAATTCCCAAACGGTGAAGTTGTAAATGTGATTTTTTAATGACTCTTAAGGTGAAGATGTAGATAACAATCGGGTTCGGTTTTCAGCACATTTCTGTTGTTGGTTTTGTTGTCTGTCAAATAGTTTAAAATCTCATTTTTAATTGTTTTTTCTCGTTTGGCCCACTGTCACTTTTCTTTGGCCGCCGGCAGCAGCGACATTGTAAAAGTTGTTTCAAGTGTTTTCACTTGGGCGCAAAACGAGACGCGACGCACAGTGATCAGTTATGTCCAAATTGTTTTCAAAAATCATGGCATTTGAACTTAATGCTTACTAATCTGAAAAATTGCAATATCACAAAAATGAGATAAGTTTTAAATTTTAAACGGTGCTTAAGCTTTATATAGCTTAATTTTTATGGTTCAATAAAATTAAAATTAAAATAATAGCTAAATCCCCAATATAATCAGGGGTGCCACAGAAAGCGAAACCCACCGAAATTCTTCTAAAAATTTATGGAGACTTCGGAGATTTTCGATTGGTTTCGCATATTATATATTTTTTTTAAAGGGTAGAAATTATCCAAATAAAATTAAAGGTTTCACTTTTATAAAGTATTTTTTAATAAACAGTTTTTTCTTCAAATGCAATGTAAGTTATTTTTTTTTTTTTTTTGCCACGTAACGCGGTTAAGCGACCCACTGTGCGAGGTAAAGGTTGCCGTTGACGTTGACGTAGGCGCAACAGCAACAACAACAGCAACAACAGAAGCAGAGCCGGCGACCGATCGGCTGTTTTTCGATTGCAATGCAGGCCACCTACACACACACAGATAGAGAGAGAGACAGAGAGAAAGAGAGAGAGAGAGAGACACACACATGCACGCACGGACTCACGCATACAAAGTTAAAGCTGCCAAAACTTGCAGCACTTGTTGCTGTTGTTGTTGTTATTGCTGTCTGTGTGTCTAGTCAAGCGCAGCTTTTGCTTTTGACACATTTTCGTCGTCGTTTGTCGTCTGTCAACGCGCGCTGCAGCGCCGCAACTTCGGCTGGTAACTTCGACTTCAAGTTGGACTTCGGCTGCGGCTTCGGCTTTGGGCAGCACTTGAAGCTGAAGCTTCATCGATCAGTTGCTGACTTGGCGCGGCAGCGAACGGTTGCGAGTTTTCGTGTTGCGCGCATGCGGATAAAAGCTTTACAACTCTGCTTCTTCTTATTCCTTCGTTCGTTTTTCGTATTTCGTTGTGTTTTTTTCGAGTGGTTTTTTTGAAAAGTGAAACTGACCGACAAAGTTGGCTGGTTGGTAAATCTAATGGCAAATATTTAATTATAATTGCGACTAGTTCTGAAAAGAAACGACTTAAAATATCGTGTGTTAAGTTGTTTTAGTTGTTCAAGTTGTTGTTGCTTGCCAATTCATGGAGGCCAGTTAAATAAATGGTTGTGCTTGAAACCAATCTTAAGTGGTGCAAATTGCAAGGTCTGAACTGCAGATGCAAATTGGAGTTACAGATACTTTTGTGTGTTGATTACATGTGTATCTCAGCTACACCGAAAAAAATTCAAGTTTAAAATTTTAAAATTTAGCATGTATTTTTTTAGCTTATAATTATTTGATCAAGACAATATGCAAATAAAGTTAAGTGAATAAGCATAAAATATTTAAATCATGCCGATTCGAATATCAGTTTAAATTAGAGTTTCGTATTTGGGTTTTAGGTTTTCGGTTACTCAAAATCTTTGTTTATCAGTTTTGTAACAGTTATGTTTCGGTTTTAAAATACCAGAATGATTTCAGTTCACAAAAAAATATAAATAAGTGGTAGAAATGTTATAAAAACGTTAATATTAAATCAAAAATTATTTGTTTTAAAAATGAACTGTTTAATAAAATCAATATTCAAATTTAAAATCAATATTAGTTTGAAAAACGAGAATTACCTCTTAACAACATAATTGAATTTAATGCTTAATTGAAAAGAAACTACCCAATATACATGAATCGGTTTCTAAGCAGTTGTTTTGGTTTAATATAAAGTCCTGTTCCAGTTAAGGTTATCAACTTCAATCGGTTAATACCGGTAAAAGGTAACGATTTCGATTACGGTTTTAATCCCTGATTTGAACTAACTAAAAAAACAGAAAATTATTAAATTGCTAGAAAATATCGTGCTTAAGGAAATCCGGGATTGGAGGGATTTTAAGCCGCAGTTTTTTTTTCCTGTGTAGAAATGAAGTGAAGAGTGTGGTAAGAAGAAGGGGTTTCCCCCCTTTCCGTTGAACTCAACACGGCCGAGTTTCACCCAAAACGCTTGTGAAACTGGCACACATATCACAACTACAACAACAACAGCGAAAAAGGAAAGACAATCGACTGGGAATGGTTGTGGGAATGCCACAAGCTGCAGTTGTCAACAACAACATCATTATGTTTGTTTCATCATTATATTTATCTTGATCCGCACAAGCAGTTAACTTGTTTACACACGCTCACCTCTTCAATCTTCATCATCATCATCATCATGATCATCATAATCATCATCATCTTTATCAACTGCATCATCATCATTCTCAATTTCCCAATTTCGAATTCCCATTCCCATGATTAGCGACATTGTGCGAAGTTGGGTCAATACGATTCGTTAAGTACCCTACCTCAACATTAACTAAAAATTACAGCAGCTTTTAATAATAGCTATTATTATAATTTTTTAATAAAAAAAATCATTTACTCATATTAATTTTGAGAGAGCAAAATTTATACCAATATTTTTGCTTATGGATTTTCAAAGTTAAGGATTTTATAGATTTCTTTTTAACAAACTAATGATTAGATTTGAGTTTTACTTTTACTGATATAAAATTTGTAATATTTCTTCTACAATTAATTTTCGAGCTAAGAAATATTATCTATATTTTGTAGTTATAATAATAAAATTTCTAATGATTAAAGTTCAAGCTTAAAAATCTTCATTAAATAAATCTACTTTATTAATTGGATATCAAGCTAAGGATTTACGCTTATGTAACGAGTTGAAGTAACGAGTTCGAGTTTAAGTTCAAAGCGATTAATTACTCGTTTCCTGCCTAAAGTTCTAACAGATTCCTCTTGAACTTCAAATGCAGTGACTTGGCAAATGAGTAATTACTGTCTGTTTAATTGTTAACTAAATATTTAGTCAAGTGAGTGGTATCTTTGTTGTTTAATTAACGAGTACCGAATGGTTAGTCGCTTCTCTGGAGCACTTTAAAAGCACTTGTACCCAATTGACTTGGCAAATCAAGGTTTCGGGAATGACGAATGTAAGTGAAGATTCTAAAACCATAACATCTAATTCTATGTGAGTATTGTTGGTTTAAAGTTCTAGTTGTTAGAGTCTCAAAACAACTCTCTGTTTGATAATTAAGTAACGAGTTTTAGTATAAATTAATTACAATAATAAAATAATATTGATCGTTCTTTAAAGATTTGAGAAAAAAACTAAGTTGGGGAAATAACTTCTAGAAAAAAAACGCTTACTACTAGTAACGAGAGTCTTAGTAGCGAGTGCCATTAACATTTAATAGCGAGTGATAGTAACGAGTTTTAGCAAATATAGGTTCAATATCTTAGTTATATTTATAAATCATACATTGCGTATGCTAGTAACGAGTGTAAGTAACGAGTATCAGAAACTAAACTAAAGTAACGAGTGCCAATAACGACATTGACAAAATAGTACTAGCTTTTAATTAGTACTTGTTTTAAAAGTCTTAAATAACGAGTCTTAATAGCAAGTGATTTTAACGAGTACTGCATTTAATAGCGAGTACCAATAACGAGTCTTAATAGCGAGTGCTTTTAAAGAGTACTATAGAAAAAGTTTATACGCTTCGTTATGTTCTTTAGAAAATTATAATTTATGTGAGCAAGTAGCGAGTGAAATTTTCAACGAGTAAACACTTGTTATCCACGAAGATTTCAGCGAGTGCAGTCTGGGCTTTTGAGTGTTACCAATAGGTTAATATCTTCTTACATCAGAGCGTGCATGTGTTTCATTTTTAACAGACATGCATGATTTGCTAAACATTTTGACACGCAGTAGCAACAACAACGAGTAGACTGACGAGTAGAGAATTTGTAGAGTTGAAAGACAGAGGCAGTGTTCAGTGATGAGTGATCAGTGATCAGTCAGGAGAAGAGCGTCTACAAATAGAAAGAAGCGACGCATCAGAGCACGATAAATATCGGAACATCATTAGTAACATCTCAGCACAGCATGATGATGATAATGATGATAATGATGATGAATGAATGGCATCTCTCGTCGAATCATTTTAATCGGTATTTCGTGCCGTCTGGCGTGTGTTACAAATCAAAAACTGGAGCAAATTAGCCAAGATTAAAGCCCACAATTAAGCGTGTGCGCCCAATGTGAAAGTTAAAAATACTAAAAAAAAAAATAAAAAAACAGCGAACCTGCAAACCAGTTAAAAGTTGTTGGTTGTTCATTCGCTGTTCATTGGTTGTTGGTTTGTTTTAAGTTAAGCGCATCTGCAGCCACTGGACAACAACAACAATAACAATAACAAACAACAACAACAGTCAACACTTTTACTGCAACCACTTTGGTAAAATATTCAACCGCTTTTTGTTTAGCGGGTCAACAACGGCATCAAGTTGAAGAAAAAAAAAAACGAATTCAAACGAAACGAATTTCGCCCACGGCCGAGATCTTTTTTTTCTATATTTTTTTATATATATATTTTTAAACGTAGCTCACAAAAAGCTCATGCTTCACTGACCTATGCCAAGATAATACTCAGTTGTTTGTTGTTGTTTGTTGTAGTTGTTGTTGTTGTTGTCTTTTATTGGTGTTTCGTGCTTCTTATGCAAAGCTTTGCACTTTTGAACTCATCAGGCGAGACCGAAATTCCCACTGTACAACAATAATAAATAAGAGCCAAGTTCAACTTAGCCAAGTTTCGATTTCGTTTTCGGTTTCTCCGCCAAAAACCAAAAAAAAATAAAAAAAAAAGACCTCCCGCTAATTTGGTTTTTGCTATACTTCTTATAGCATCTTGAAAAGTCTTGAAGAGCCTTTTAGAGTTTTAAAAAATTTAGAAAATATCTTGTCTTATAGACTTAAAAAGTCTTTCAAGTCTTGAAAGTTCTTCAAATTTCTTGAAAAGTCTAAGAGTCCTTGAAAACTTTTGAATACGCTTGGGAGACTTGGAAATCTTATAGAATTTTCAATCTTTTAGATAGTCTAGTAATATATTTTGTTATACTATATGCATAGTCTTGAATATTATATTGAGTCTTGAAGTGATTCTTTATAAACTATAAATTAGAGTTTTTAAAGTATTTATAGAGTTTCAAATAGTATTACAAATTCTAAGAAATTTAAAGGGTATTATAATGTATTGAAATCCTTAAGAGTTCTTAAAAACTCGTAAATATGCCTGAAATTTTTTGGAATCTTATAGACTTCAATCTTTTGCATAGTCTCTAAAGTATTGAACTTCCAAAAAAATCTCTTTACGAGGTAAAAGTCTAGTAACTTAAGTCTATTCATGCCCCAGAAAATTAATTATTGGATTTTGTGACAAAAGATAGTGATAGTGTTGAATGAATTGGATAATCTAATATAAATTCGGAAATCTTGGGTTTATAGAGTGTAGGAAAGTCGTTAGAATTCTTTGTAAGTCGTGGAGAGTCTAGGGAATACCGGGGTTCCTAAAGATTAGTAGTATCGGTAGTCATGAAGATACTTGGAAATCTTACGAATCATTCTGATTATTTTAGACTTTTTTTTAACTTAATTTGCATTCCGCTTTCGGCTAGGTTTTTTTTTTATGTTTTTTTTATATATATATTTTTTTTTTATTTTGAAAGCGGGTTTTGGGGCACTCTTTTGTATCTAATGCCATTAACTGCCTTTGTTCTCACTGTTGTTTCGGGCTAGACGGAAGTCAAAATCGACTCATACATAGATCGTATAATCGGAGAATCGTAGAATCAGGAAACACAGCGAAAAAGTCACTCAACTATGAACTCTTATTGTTGTTGGTCTAATGTGGGTTAAAATGAGATTATGTATTGCTAATTATGATGTCGAGATCATGATCAACTGATCACAAAAAATAACTGGTCAGTTGGGTCGCATCTGTTGTCGCGTGCATCCGGTTAATCGGTCAGAAAGTCGAACCAAGTCGCAAAAAAAAAAAATAAAAAGAAAAAGAAGGTGAGTTAGGGTTTTATTCTACAAGTAGTTCAACAATTTCTCCACTCTTACTCTTAACGAGGTCTAAGATATTCAGAAGAAAAAATTAAGGCTTATTATAAATGTAGATAGGAGGTTAGTTTAGAGGTTAAGCTTAGTTATGGAATTTTTTTATTTATCTTAACTTGATTAAAAGTTATAGTTTATTCAGTTTCAAAGAAAATGCAAAATAATCTAAGGTTGGAGTTAGTTTTGTTGGGATAATTCGGGGAAAAGGTTACAAATTAACAACTTAAGATCTGTAAAGTACCTAGGTCAAAGCATGAACCAACTTCAAACTTTTATAACTCTGTCAAAACTAAACCGATTTTCAAACGGAATGTTATTTTTATTATGTTTTGGCCTCTAAATTGATTCTGCATATAAATTTTTATCATCTAGAAAGTTTGATATTTTTTCGATACTAACCCATCTATCATCCAATTTTCCATACATACCCCTTGACATTTTTTCGAAAAGTTTGATCCTTCATAACTTTATCAAAACTGAACCGATTTTCAAGCGGAATATATTTTGAGCATGATTTGGTCTCTAAATTGATTCTGCATTTAAATTTTTGTCATCTAGAAAATTTGATCAAAATCGAAAAAATTTCAAATTTTCCATACTTACCCCTTGACATTTTTTCGAAAACTTTGATCTCTCATAACTTTGTCGAAACTTAACCGATTTTCAAGCGGAATATCATTTTGTTCATGTTTTGGTCTCTAAATTGATTCCGCATTTAAATTTTATTAATGTCTTTTAAAATAAATTTTAGCCCTAAAACCTGGTTTTGATTTCTTTCTCTTTTAATTTTACTTCCCAGCTGTATATATTTTTTTTATATAGAATATATTTAAAATTAATTTAATTAATATATTTTTTTTTAAGTTGACAATTAAATTGCTTACAAAATTACAAAAATCTACAAATATTTTAATCATATTTTAAACTTCACTAAAGACCCGTTAGCAACCTTAACCTGCATGTTAGCATTGAAAACTGTTTAAAATAAATAAAAAAAAAATGTTAAAAAATATGTCATTCAATTAGCCAGTTAAGCAGTTGAACAGTTGGCCATTTAGTGTCTTGGCCAGGTTGGGTTTCTCAGGTGTCAAGTGTTAAATAACAGGGCTTGTCTAAAGACTCTTCGTGTGTGTGTGTGTGTGTGCGTGTGTGTGTGTGTGCGTGTGTGTTTTGGAGGTGTGGGCGATGCTGTTTTGAAGGTGTTGGACAACATTTGACATTGCCACATACCACAAAATGTCGCATGCCTCAGCGCAGATTTGATTTGTCATCTTTCGTGTTTGTTCACAGTTTAAATTGAAATCGCACGAAATTGCCGAAAAGAAAAAAACACCCAAAACAACAATAACAATGCATTGTACTTTCACTTTGAGTTGCCTCCCCTCTCCTCCTGCCCCCTCCCCCTTCCGGAGTCACACTCCCACGTGCCCCTTTGTTCCCACTTTTGACTTGACTTGACTCGACTTGACCATGTTTTTTGTTTTGTTCGCTTGCGTAAACTTTCGTATTTAGGGCCTTGGCTAAAAAAGCAAGCCAAAAAAAAAAATATATAATAAAAGTTATAAAAAATAGTAAACAATACAATAGTTGATAAATAAATATATATATACAGGTATAGACACTCAAAAACATATGTATACAGTGGCTCACAGCTTATTTAACCCACTACATTTTTAGCTATGTTTTGTTTTATCGGCGATTGACTTATGAAATTTATAATGATTATTTTTATTGTAAATAAAAATTTTTTATTGATTAACTTGGAATATAATAAATATAAAATAAATAAATATAAATACTAAATAAATAAATATAGTTATAGTATTTATTTTGAGTTATACTCTTCATCTTAAAAGATTATCTATATTTGTAAAAAAAAAAAAATAAATTGATAATATTCTGAGTTTTATTTTTTATTTACAAATAATGATTATTTTTTAAGTTTTCAAGCATTACTCAAAATTAATAATTATTTTGGGAGTAAATTAAATAAAAAATAATGTATTACAGTACCTGATTTCTATTACTTAAATAATATATTATTTTTTCATATAACAAATAAAGGAATAATTTTAACATTCAATAATAAATTGGCATTTAAATTGTATTCGTATGATCTGCTAATTTTCAACATAAATCAATTTGAAATTTAGAGAATTTATGTAAGAGTTGTGGGTCAAATAAACTGTGAGCCACTGTATCAAATACTCGTATATATATCTTATTAGTTATATGTGTTATACGCATAATAATCAACTTGATTTTTTGGGGTGCAAACATCATAATGATTAGCATGTTTCGTGCTTGTGGACACTTCATTTTTATTTCTTCCTCTTTTCTACCAAATTTTCCCCTCTTTCCGCACTTTTTTTGTAGTGTGAACGATTTATTAACTTGATTTGAAAACTGTTTCATTTGAAACAAGCTACAAATGCAAAAAAAAAGGGCTAGTCATTGGTGAAGCAGGAAAGAAAAGAGGCGGAGAAAGTGGGAAGTGAAGCTTAAAAATGCGTAATCAATTCACATGCTATAGCATATCAAATAAAATTCAGTAAATGTAAATAGATGCCACTTTTTTTCCATGACCAGACAAATGAAAGAAACACTAGAAAACTCTTCAATTTAAATCTATTTTCAATTTAAATAATATAAATTAAAAATACAATTTATGCTACGATTTTAGAACATAAACTAAATATTTGCTGTGATTTTGCAATAATATTTAATAATAAAAATAATTATTAAATTGAAATCTATTTTCAAATTTAATAATATAAATTAAAAATAAAATTTATGCGACGATTTTATAACACAAACTAATTAATATTTATTGCTATGATTTTGCACTAAACCTTAAATAATATAAATAATAATTTAATTTGTATAAAACAAATAATTGCATACAATCTATTTTGAATTTTTATTTGATAAATTGCTTATATAAATTAAGTACTTTATTTTAAGATAAATATTCTTTTTATAAAATTTTTAAAAAAATTTTATAATAATAAAAATATTTTCTTGCTTTATAATTTTTAAATTTAATTACTTATCGTTATGCTCCTTGTTACATAAGTAGTACTTTAGAATAATAGATAGTTCTGGAGACATCTGTGCCTTATCAAAAAGTTTCCCATCAAAACTTTTAGGGAAACGCAATTGTTTTGAATATGAAATTTTTTCTGCGACGATAAATTCCCATTACATTAAACGATATTCGATAAAAAAAAAATTGTCATTAAATTGCTGCTTACTTAGTATTGGAATCTAAAGGAACTCGCATTGCGTATACGCCAAGTGTGCGCGAAGTGTTATGCAAAGCGGATAAGAAGGAAGGGAAAGAAGAAGGAAAGTGGAAAATAAAAAGTGGGAGCAATTTGAGGGGACAGTCAGTACAATCAACGCCACGTCGCGTTTTTTAGCGCACGTGAACCGAACAAAAGGCAGGGAGAAATTGGAGGGAGAAGCGTTGGGAATAAAGTCTAAGTGGGTGTAAAGAGGATTGCGGAGAGGGAAATTACAGATTGGGGTCTATTGGCAGTGTTGTTAACTCTTTAAAGCTTAAAAAAAGCTATATCAACTTTAAAAAATAGCTAGACAAAAAATGGAAATTATAAAGAATGTCAGCTAAAAAGCTCCTATAGTTTTTAGCTTGATTTTATACACTGAATTTAGGGAAAACTGACATTTAAACTATATTAGCATTTAAAAATAGCTAGAAAAAGCTATATCAAAATTAAAAAATATCTAGAAAAAACAAGAAAATTGTAAAGAAAGTCAGATAAAGAGCTCCTATATTCATTCCTATTTCAATTAGTCCTATTTTACATAAAAAAAAAATTGTAAGAGCTATCAAAAAAAAAAAATATATATATATATATATTTTACAACTATATACAATAGTAAGCTAGTAATATTAATTTGAAATATTTTTAGTAGTTTTGTTTAACATAAAACAAATCCATAATTCCCGCCAGCCGCTAATTTAAAACTTTTGCCGCACTTAGCAATCAAAAAAAAAAAAAAATCTCCAGATCTGGCGGAAAATAGCTAAGTAAATAGCACTGTCTATAGCTCGATGTTCGGCAAAGCTTGTGAATATGGTCAGCTGTGTGAGGACGTGCCTTCTCCGTGACTTGAAACTGCAAATGAATAAAATATAGATATTTCGAATTTTTGTTAGGGGGCAAGACCCCGAGGCACGTAGCAACACTTGAGTTACAGCAGCAACAACAACAACAACAACAGCAACAATAACAATAACAATTATAACGAGCAACGAATGCGAATACGAATAAAAATACGACAACGAATACGACTAACGAATCAACTAATATGATTTTGATTTTGTGGCAGGTATTTTTCGAAAAGGAATTTAAGTCGCAGTCAACACGTTGCACGACACAACACGTTGCAAGGAGTGTCTCCCAGTAATGCCTGCTGTGGCATCTACGATCGTTCAGTCGAGGATCTCAACGAGTCACAGCTTCAACGAGTAACGAGTAGCGAGTAACGAGTTGCAAAATGCATTCGAATTTTGGTCTCAAACGGCGACGGCTGCATTTGTTGGCCACGTTGTTATTTTGCGCACTTTTGGGGTATCTCAGTTCCACGGTGGTGTTGGCCAAGCCAACGTTATCCTTCAGTCTGCCACATGGATTACAGGGATTCCCCTCGTTTCAATCATTCACACAGCAGATCATCGAACAGCGCAGTCTGCGTCAAATGAAATCCTACAGGTGAGTTTTGCTTAGAATATTCAAAAACGGAGCTACTTAGCTATCTAAATATCAGATATCGCAAAAAAAGTCTTATCTATATATATAATATATAAGACTATTTGTCCTGACTGACTGATTGATATTTGTGCAGCCCAAACGGTTTGACCAAGGACGTTGAAATTTTGACAAAACATAGCTGAGTCATTTTTATTATAGAAATCCTTAAATGACACATAAAACCATAATAAAATTTCAATTATATCTTCTAATTTTAATGCATATTAAACATTTTGAAGAATAATGTTGATATTTGATTTTTATAATAAAAATGGAAAATAATTTTTGATTTAAGATAATGCTAATAAAAATCTAAAAATAATTTTCATTTTTCATTTACGTAATAAAACATAATTTTTATTTGCGATCCCTGATAGATAACTTTTATATTGACTTAACTTTCCAAAATCTGGCTGTATTTCTTTGTCCTTACAATACAAAAATCATAATACAACTAGAAAATTATTTTTTTTTAAATTGAAAAGTAACTTATATTTTTGATTTTTATTATAAGAACCGTATGGTAAAAAGAGTTTTTATTTGTGATCTGTGGTTTCTGCTTGATCAGTAATCAGCTGACGTTCAACTAGACAAAAAATTAATTCCATTTGGACAGTTGATACTTGGATAGTTTCACTGACAGTCGCGTCCAGTCCCGTCCATCAGTCAGTCCGTCAATCTGTCCATTGTCATGGACATCACGTAGTCGCCATAATCGCAGACCTGGCCATGTGCCCAAATGCGTTACACTATCAATTCCTACCTCATCTCTCGTTACTCTCCTCTCTTTTGTTCGTTGTAGTGGGAATCGCGTCAGCAACGATTCGCTCATTATGATATACTATCACGATCAGACCATTGCTGTCACCGAGCTGGGACCCCAGAAATTGCTTATTGGCTGCGAACTAATTGAAATTTAGTAAGTATTCTCACATTATCCATATTCAACATTAATTTCCTCATTCTTTACTCGTTATATTAGCAACGAGAAGGAGGGCAAAATGCTGCTCAAAGGCCTTGCTCAGTACAATCGACCGCTGGAGATCAAGTTCGAGGAGATGCTCAAACTCATGGATCAGTGTGAGCATGTGGATAAGCTCAGTTATGCGGCCAGGCACAGCACTCGTTACAGCAACGACGAGGGCTCCGAGCGCAGCAGCGGCACTGGCACTCACAACAACAACGAGTCGGGCTCTAATGGAGCTGGCAATGGCAGTGAAGCCTCCTCATCGAATCAGGATGGCGTTGCTCTCAAACTCGCTGCAAATATCTTTCCGCGCAGTCCCTTCTCGCTGCTCAGCGGCATTATACCCGGTAAGATGCCAACAACGAGAAGTTACTCGTTACTTTATTAACTCTACTTACTTAAAAAAAAAAACTAGTTGACTTCTTTAATCTCATGTTTGTTATTCGTTAGTTTTTCTACTCGCCGATTTTCCAACGAGAAGTTACTCGTTACTTTATTAACTCTACTTACTTAAAAAAAAACTAGCTGACTTTTTATTCTTATGTTTGATTTTTCAACGAGAAGTTACTCGTTACTTTATTAACTCTACTTACTTTAAAAAGGAGCTAGCTAACTCTTTTAATCTCATGTTTGTTTATTCGTTAGTTTTTCTACTCGTTGATTTTGCAACGAGAAATTTCTCGTTACTTGATTGACTCTACTTCTATATATTATCTCTTCCACTCAAGTTACCTAGTCTGTTAACTCGTTAGTTATTTACTCGCTCTTTTTTTACTCGTTACTCGTTAGTTATTTACTCGCTCTTTTCACTCGTTACTAGTTAGTTATTTACTCGCTCTTTTCACTCGTTACTCGTTACAGGCACGAAGTGGTGTGGCACTGGCGACATTGCTGAAACCTATAGCGATCTGGGCAGCGAGATGCCGATGGATCGTTGTTGTCGGCAGCACGATCTATGTCCGATCAAAATACGCGCCTATCAAAACAAATACGAGCTGATGAACGACTCGCTGTACACAAAGTAAGTAACGAATAAGTACTCTTAACATGATAATAATAACGAATCTTACCTTTTTCAGATCACACTGCATCTGTGATGATATGTTGTTTTCGTGCCTGAAGAGGACAAACACCTCGGCATCGCAGTTGATGGGCTCCATTTATTTTAATCTGGTGCAAGTGCCCTGTTTGGATGGACGCAGCAATAAATTCAAGTTCCGTGCGGCAAAGGAGGGTTTCTAGTTATAAATGGGGGGCGTGTCATTCGATAATATAAAATTTAGAGGAGGGACATTGTACATAGTTGCACAGGCGTTATTTTCAATTATTTATTTGAACTACTTAGAAATGCGACACAACGGATATACAGATAAAAGATACAAGATACAAGATACAGATACACTGACAAGACAGAGCACATATTATAAATGGAACGCCCTTTTTTTATTATTTTTTAATATCAAATATGCTTGCATGTTGTTAGGTTTACATAGATATTTAGTAGTAGGCGTTATGTTCTTATATATTTTTGTTATAAATACATATAAATATATATATATAATAATAATATAAATTGTCAACTTTATGGGTTGTCTTTATTTATTTATATAGCTCAAAACAATAACTACAATTTTTTCGTTACGCTTAGTTTATACTTTTATTTTATAACAAAAAAAAAAAAACGACACAAAAAAAATATATATAGAATTTTCTTTGTTTTCAGTTTGTTAACTATTAATTTTAGGGTCTTTCTAACGTGTTGTTTTATAGCTTTGTTATTTTTAGTTAGATTTTTGTTTTAGGTACTTGGAAGGGTATTACAAGTCGCCGTTTTGCCATGCTGTGAGTTATTTTCTTTAGAAAATACTGGCCACATTTGGTCCTGGCTGCGAATTTGTGGGTGTCGGTTGTGTGGGACGATCAATGTCCTGATAACTGCGCTGTTGCTGTGTGGTGGGGAATACGGAACCGCCCTGCAAACTGCCACCACGGGCATTGAATTCACGGTAGAGCAATGCAACGCTCACCGGACGTAATACCAGATTGATAATGCCAAATACTATTGCCCAGCCATCTATAGAATAAAATAGAAAAGCATAAATAATATATAAATTATTGTTATCGATTAAACGATTAATTAGCAAAGCCAATTCATGATGAAATCGCTAGGGAAATCGCTAGAGAAATGATCGGTACTTACTCATGCCATGCCAACCATTAACTATGCAGACTATATCAAAGAATATGCTAGAACCATTGATCACAAGCGCCTGTAATGAGAAATACAATGATAATGTACGATCAAATTTAATGATAATGCTAATGCTAATGATTAAACTAATGCTAATGCTAATTTGACTAGCTTTTGTTGAAATTATTGTAAAGTTCTGAAGTTTTTGGAAGAAATTGAAGCAAAATCGTAAAGTAAAGCGATTAAAATTGTTAAGTTGATAACTGAAACCCAAACTAAAACAAAAAAATGCATTATTTATAGCGAAAAACAAAAGTTATTCAAACCAAAATAAACGTTTAGTAACCGATTCCTAACGTTATCTATTAATATTATCTATAATCTTACTTAACCGCAGCAAGATCGGACAAGTAGAACAGCAGTAATAGCTAACCAAAGTTATTAATGAAGTTATAATTTCAATATAATTACCTAAAAGTATGCAGTAGTTTTTATTAGTTATAATTTTCTTTGAAGTACTTTTATATATATTAAAAAAAGTAACGGTATTTGTTGATATTTGTTGATATTAAAGAATTTAAACGTTTCTTTTCGGTTTTATACCCTGGTTCCTTATTTTCTTGCTTTCTTTATTTCTTAAGCTTGTCCAGTCAAATCAATTGCATCAACCTTGAACGCTTGAACTTTAACAAAGTCCAACACACACACACACACACATACACACACACACACACACACACACTTCATTAGCTGGACACACCTTTTTGGCCCTTAACTGAGGTGTGTTTTGAGCTTCTAGAGGCTTCAGCTTGTCCTTCCAATTGAATACTAGATAGAAATGCTTAAGAAAAGAATTTTCCAGTTTGCAAATTCTGCAAGATAATCTCAATAAATTACTTAAGAAATTGCTCAAGTATTGCTAGTTTCAATTGAAACTATTGTTTTGGTTTTTAATCAATTTGAAATTCATTTTCGAGCTGCTTTTAAATTACATTTGATTCGCTTTAGAGAAGTTGTACAAATCGATAGTTATATTTATCGATATATATAATACATTTTGGTATTTATTTAAAATTTCATATATAGCAGATTTAATCCATTTGTTCAACCTAGTTCTTAAATACAAGTTCGTCTTGTCTTATTATATATAATATATATTATACTTATTATATATTATATATGGAGTCGGATATGCCCCTCAGCTGTCTCTACTTTTTAATACACTCTAATAACCATTTTGACCATACGAAACCAAGCGTATAAAAAATCACATTAAATTATTCATAGCTTTATGTAGCCTACTTTTAGGTGCACCATAAAACTGAAACCACAAACTGTTGAGGAAAATTCTATATTTATAAATATTGTACGACCATTTGAAAAATGTAATGCTTAAATGAATTCTTAGAAGTATAAGGAAGGCAGAGAATTAAATGCTATAAAATTAATAGGTTTGTAAAGTTTGCAAACATTTCCACGAAATCGAGTACACAATTTAGATGGGGATAAAAGAGAGGTGGTACCGCAGGTAGAGGGTGCTGTAGTGACCGCACAATTAACAAGCATAAATGAGTGTACTCGACTGTGAGATACTCGGTAGATACTCTACTTCTTTTATATATTTATTTTTCAATTATGGTGGAATTTGTAGAATCCTCGAAACTATTTTACTATTCCCATGAGCCGAAACTAAAGGTAGTAGCTTTGAAAGGGCTCTTGCTAAGCATTAATTTTTATCTCAGAAACCATAAGAGCTAGAGACTTCAAACTTGGTATGTAGCTTCCTGGATACCATAGGCAGATCAAGATTGTTTTTATTTTTGGATCGGACCACTATATCATATAGCTGCCATAGGAACAACACATCTTAATATGGAAAAATTTTTTATTTGTTGACATATCTTAACCAAATTGATAGAATATGCATTTAAGTTGGTTTTATACATTCTAGCCAAATTTGGTTCAGATCGGTTTTCTATATCATATAGCTGCCACAAATTTATAATTCCTGTTCCTTTTTTTGGGTACTGGACTTTTGGGTCATCGTTTGACTTTTGCATAGTTGAGTTGATTAAAAGGCGTTGCTAATGACGAAGCACAAAACAGAAAAAGAAACCAGAAGTTTATGTAGGGGCAGATATAGGGGTAGCTCTAGGTGTAGGTGTAGGGGGGTTAATGGGGGTAGGAAGGTTAGAGGTAAGGGTAACGTTGGGATTGAAGTTTGCGTTTCAATGTGACTGACCGTTCAAGGGCCAAGCAAATGAATCCGTATTTCATTTTTGATTGTTGATATTGTGATGATATATGTACAGTGGCTCTCAGCTTATTTGACCCAGTACTTTTATATATATATCACTTTTTTTTTTGAAATACCCTCAGCTCAAATTTAAATAATTTATTTTTCAGTTATTAATACAAATTTTATAATAAAATAATTTATATATAATTGTATTAAAGCTTAATATCTGCATTAAAGAAATAAAAACCAAAACTAGCTTAAGACTTAGTGGGTCGAATAAGCTGTGAGCCACTGTACATATAATACATATGCTATATGGTAAGGGTCAGTTGAGGTCTGTTTAGGGCTTCTGGAAGGGATTGCGTGTCTAGCCAAGGATTACGACTCCAGTGTGGGGTATTTTGGGTAATGTCAAAGTTCAAATTGGGGTCTCCACTTCATATAAGGCACACGCCATAAACGCCTCAAGCTGTTAACTCTTCCATAACGATATGCATCTAACGGCACCACAAACACACACACACACACATTTATTCATATACCTTATATATTAACCATCTTATTTGTGGCTAACCAAATCCGTCTAAGCATTAACATGCCTCCACGTGTTTACGTTTTCTTTTCTTTTGGGCCAAAATAAATTCAACTTGTTTGCAAACCGGTTGACCAAAAAAAAAAAAAACCACTGACCAAACACTAAAAATATATATATATATATAGTTGAATATAATATTTAAATATAGAACATACTTAATGTGTCTAAAAATATTTTATTGCAAACATTTTTTATTTTCAAAATACGCTGGAAGCCACTGTATTTAACCAAACTTGTTTAGCTCCAGGTCTTATCAGGAATGGAATATAGTATATATAGTATTGTGACTTTATTTTGCTTAATTCATCATGGTCCCACATTTGGTAGCTTATTTTTTACCCACCGCAACCACAGTTTATAAATTGTCTCAAGTTTATTATTATGATCGCATTTTTGTGGTTTTTCTTTTACTAGAGAATTGTATTTAAATTTGTAACAGCGGTTCATTTACTATGGAACTAGCTATAAATAAATTAAAATTTATTCTCAGATGGTACTTTTTATATACAAAAAGCCAGAGAAACCAAAAACCGAAACGCTCGTACCGGTACGGTTGTGGTAAACTGGCTAGGTCAAAGAATTGACCAACTTAAAACTGTCATAACTTGATCAAATCTGACCCGATTTTCAAACGGAATATAATTTTGATCATGGTTTGGCATCTTAATTCATTCTGCATTTAAATTTCTATCATCTGGAAAATTTGATATTTTTTCGATACTAAGCCGTTTATCATCCAATTTTCCATACATACCCCTTGACATTTTTTCGAAAACTTTGATCCCTCATAACTTTATCAAAACTTGACCAATTTTCAAGCGGAATATCATTTTGATCATGATTTGGCCTCTAAATTGATTCTGCATTTAAATTTCTATCATCTGGAAAATTTGATATTTTTTCGATCCTAAGCCATCTATCATTATTTAATAAATATTCCCTTCTTTTAAAAGCATCCAATTATTTAATCCTAAAAGTATGCTGCACTTTTATTAATAAATTGAAATTTAAAGATGTGTAGATATTTAATATAACTTTATAACTTTAACTTTAGCTTAACTCTAAGAATAGCAGTTAGACAATCGCTCTAGGGAATAGTTATAATCTGAAAATCATTCTACATAAACGAGTTACTTTTAAATCATTTCAACATTTACCATATAATGAAATTTGTTTTTCTTTTAAAATTTAACTCTTTGAGTAATATTTAAAGATAAATAAAAAAAATTATACAAAAGTAAAACCTTTGTCTTGTGTGGTAAAAACAATCTTATCTTAAGTAGAATCCATGAAAAGATACGTTTATATCTAAAATAAATATGCGGGTATATTTAACTAAAAGTGGGACAACGTGGATTAAAAGTATGGATCTTGAGAGAGAGAGAGAGAGAGACAGAAGGAGAGAGGGGAAGGGGACTGGAGGACCCCCCTGAGATCACTGAGGAAGCAATGAGCACAATAATTATTTATAGGATTGCCAGAGGTATTAAACAAACAAACGAAAAACGAGACAAATATACAAAAAAAAAAAAAAAAAAAATCAGAATAGTCAACTCAGCGTCTATATGTTAATTTTATTTTCTCTGATTTCGATAGAACCGGTTCTGGCATAGATATAATACAGTGTGTATAAATGTATACAAAAATATATAGATATATATGTATATTAAATGCTAGCGGCATCAACAATGAAATTAATTTAACGCTGATGAATCGTCAAATTGTTTTAGAAACAAAAGGCAGGGAGAGAGGGGAAAAGCAGAGAAAACTCTTATCAGTCAGCGGCTTTGTATGCAACTGATAAGCCAGTGTGTGTATGTGTGTGTGTGTGTGTGTGTGTGTGTGTTGAATGCGTCAGTTTCTAACTAAAAATGGAAAGTATATATAAATTCTAATTGCAATACAAACAGTTTTCTATGTTTTTACACCAATTTTTTCGACCCGTTTTTAAATATTGTAATAATTTAATAATACTCCACAATTTTGCATTTTTTAATTTAATTTAATATTTCTGCTAAGAATTTAAATTTGTGCAAAATATAATTTAATTTTTTATTTAATTACTTTTTTTTAATTTCTTAATAACTTCTTTCTGTCGACTAGTTTAGGAAGTCGGTAAATAAATAAACAATTGATGATAACAAACAGTTTTTTAAAATCCAGACTATCATACTGAAACAAATATAGTTTTTTTTTTTGGAATTTCGGTTATGTTTGTACTATATTTTGGTTGTCGGTTATCTTAATTAAGCAAAATATTTGTTTATCAGTTTCGTAACAGTTCCGGGTTTTTTCCTGTATGTTTTAGTTTTAAGATTTCGGTAAGAATTTGGTTCAAAGCTAAAAAAAATAGTTCGAAAAAAGTTGCTTAATTCGAAGCTAACCGTTAGACATAAAACGGTTACTTAACGGTTATTTTGATTTCAACAATTTTGGTTTCGATAAAATATTGAAAATATCGATTTGTATCGGTTGGAGTTTTAAGTTACAGTTACCAATTCTAATCGGTTAGTACCGGTTAAGGAAAACAGTTCGGATTGCGGTTTATGCACCGGTAAAAACACCGGTAGAAACATGTATTGAAAATTGGATGAATGACTTACCGTTTGAACCGCCTCAATGGATTCCTTGGCGTGTATGGTCCAGAACATGGCTATGATGAAGAGAAAGTTGTAGAACTCGTAGGCTCCATGTGCCCAGCTGCCTAGCATAGCATTCGTTATGAATATGAAATGCACAAAGGCAACGACCTGCGACAGACAGAGAGGGAGAGAGAGAGAAAGAGAGGAAGAATTAGAGTTATAAAGTTTCGTCAAGTTAAGCTTTGTCTATTGAGTAAGCGGCTCAAATGAAGCCCCACAGCGACTGCGTCGCCGGCAGCAGCAGCTGCAGCAGCAGACGACAACAACAACTACAACAACGTTCACCGCTTGCATGTCTCACTGAAGTTGCTAATTGGTTACCCCACCTCCTATCATCCCCCCCACCACTCCACACTCCCCCTTTCCATAACAAAGTCACACATATCGAATAACTTTTTGCGGTTAGACGCTGCGTCGCAGCAGCAGCGACGCGTCGCCGATCGCAGCGTCGTTATGTGCTAATGATGGAAAAAAAGCGGGCGGCATTGCATTAAGCAACACTTGAGACTTGGGCGCGGCTGAGCTTGAGCTGCGCTGCAGCAGCGCTGCATTATCTAACACTTGATAGCATGGGCGTAGGCAGCTTTGTTTGAAAGGGGGCGGAACAAAGCATTCTCCTTTACATACCACAAATCTGAAGAAATTTTAATAGAACTATTTCTTAGAACAATTATTTAAATACTAGGCAGTCTTTTTAATGTCTGAAATTCAAGGTATAAACTTTTAAATATTTTTGGTTGGGTTAAGATATCTCAAAAAACAAAAAACTTTTTCAAAAAAAATGGGCTCAGGGTATTAAAGGAAAAGAATTTTAATCAGTATGTAGCATATTTATAAACAGTATGTTTATTTCTTTTGCTATTGTTGTGATTTGTGCTAATGTTATCGTTTAAAAATATATATCATTATTATATGTATATACATATATAATAATAGAGGGGGCAATCCGCCTCTGCCTACGTCACTGCTTGATGCGGGCAGCCCAATAAGTGAGTGAGCTTGCAAGGAGTTGTTGTTGTAGTTGTTGAAGTTGTTGTTGTTGTAGTTGTTGCTGTTATTTTCCCCTTTTCACTTTACTCATTTGAATCATAGTTACCTTAACGCGCACAAATGGCGAACCCATCAGTTCATTAAAATCGGTCATTTTGCTTGTTGTTGCTGTTTGAATTTAACCCAATTTTATTTTTAAAAAAAATGCAAATTCAAATGCAGTTACAGTTGCGCCGCCTACACGCAGTCCAAAATAAAAGAGAGAGAGAGTGGGAGAGAGCGCTTAAAGAGAGCCGCTCTGTTGCCGTTGACTTCGCTGCCCGCTCGCTGCCTGTTTTGGTTTTCGACAGCTGTTTCGTTATTTTAGTGCAAATATTTTGAATTGTTCTACTTTGAACACTTTGCTGTCAGTTTGGATTTTGTTGTTGTTTCAAATCTATTTTGACTTGTAATTCACTTTCAATTGGTTGAACGCACTTTTGTCACAGGCAAAACAACAACAAAACACGCAGAGATTGGCACACACACAAACACATGCACGCACACAGAATCCGCAATGCAATTGGCAACGCGCACTTGTTGGTCTTCGATGTGCAAGCGAGATAGCTATGACACTGATGTCTCTCTTTTTACTTCTATATATTTTTTAATAACAATTACAATTAGTTAGCGACAGTGCAGTAAAAATCACACCAGCCGTTTTCTGGGGCGTAAACAACAATAACAACAAGAAAAAAAAACAATAGCAAGTGCAACAACAAATTTTTAAATTTATGTATATAAAAAAAAGTGATTGACGGAGCTACGCGAACAGCGCACGAACGATTTCAATTTCAATTTGAATCTGAAGCTGACTGTAAACTGTGCATGGGGCAGCGCCAATCGACCAAAAAAACTGCGACACTAACAGACCCCCAGCGACGTCGGCGTCGGCGTCAGCGTCGCGGTGGCGTAACCTGTCGCAGTGTTGCACAGCGCGATGACGTTGTTGACACTGTTGCAAACTGAGCTATTTTATAGCTATTTTCAAAATTTGATAGCTAGAAAAATTTCAAAATTGCTATTACCCGGAAATATGACTATTTTAAAAATATATTCAGCTATGTTTAGCTATTAGTATATTTTCAAAAACTATGCTAAAGTGCACGCAAAAAAACCAGAAACAGCTATTTTTTCTAAGAGAAGTTGGCAGCACTGATACGGCTGTTAATTTGATATTTTTATATCGATAGAGACTTTAAGAATTCCATCAAAGTAATCATCAGAAGGTAAATCATAATTTTATGATTGTAAAATTCAAATATATTAACAATATTGTTTGTCAAGGTGATTAAATGTTCATTTTAAGCAAAAATCAAAGATTCTGGTCCAAAAAATTTACTTGTTTTGTTTATTTTGAATCTGTTCGATACAACATATCGAAATATCGATGCTTTTCATTTACATGTTGAACGATATATCGATATATGATAACACTTCAAATGAAATAAAATTCTAGTGGTTCTATATTCCAAATTTAAATCTATTATTTAGATACACTCCACATTGTTCGACATTTCAAATGAACAACATTTAACTAGAAAAACATAAAAAAAAACGATTTAATACAAATTTAAGACGATTGGGCAACGCTGTGACCAGTTTTATCAACTGCTGCGCGATCAACGTGCATGTGTGTAAGAAAGAGAGAGAACGAACAAAGACTGATAACACGAGCATCTGGGTGAACGTGAACCATTGTGAACCACTTTGCGAAAAATCGTGTAAGACATGGTCGATAATCTGACGGAGGAGCAACGAGCAAATCTACCCAATAATCCCATGTTACCAACACCAGTGATCACCTACGGCATGGTACACAAGCTGGAATGCAAGCAGGATCGCAAAGTGGCCGTAAGTTGATTGAAATTCCCATTTTTTTTTTATTGTTTTTCGCCCGGTAGGCCAAGCTAACAATGGGCATATAAATTTGTGGCCATGTTTGTAATAGACAGCAAGAGGCTACTACATATTAACTGTTTTAAATATCTTATTTAAAAATCATTAAAATTTTATCATTTTGATAAAAAATCGCTCTTAAATTAATTATTTTAAAGTGTACATTATTTTTATGAAAATGAGAAAATTTTAATTATGGAAAAGACAAAATTTTAATTATTTTTGAAATTTTCATTTCATTTCATAAAAATTCTTAGTCCGTTTTAACATAAAAACATATTTAAAGATAGAATATTTCCAAAAAACAAACAAAAATAGTTATTTATTATTAATTAGTATTCAAATGTAATATGCAATATTTGCTATTTAAATCGCTTGTAGAGTATCTAGAACGGTCTGGCTACCGAGTCTCTCACAGTCGAGCACACGACTGCAGCTTTTACCTTTGCCATTCACAAAGCACATGTATGAATATGAATCTCTATCTAAATTTGTTTGTATGCCGGGTCTCTCACTGTCGAGCACACTCGAGTAAAACCACATGGCTTACCTGTAATCTGTAATCTGTTAACTGTTAACTGTTATCTGTAATCTTTTAGCTGCCGACTGTTATCGACGATGGAAGTGGCGATTCTAAAGCCACCAAGGATGAAAAACAGGTGAAATACGCCTGGAATTCGCCAAGTTTGATGATTGTCTTCGATGGCGGTGATTTAAACTCGGCCTTGCATCATGTTGTTGCCTCGTTGCACAATCCGTTTGCGGAGAATGCGGTTGCCACACTTTTAATTCAGGAGAGTGTGCGTGAAGCGTTTCTCGATCGTCTGGTGGAGCAAATGCAGCAATTGGATGGCCAGATAGCCAATCATCCCAACTATGTGCGCACCTTGGCCAAATTGCAAAAGTTGAAGGCCGAAACGATTGTGGGCAATCCGAAGACAGTGCCCCCAAATGCCACGCCCATGTTGGTCAGCGATTTGACGCATAATTTTCTGGGAGACGGTCCCACAGGTGTCATTACCATGCACACCTTCCGTACTCCTAAAGAGGCCACTCAGGTGAACCTGAAGGAGACTTTGGAATACAGTTCGATTAGCATTTGGAATGAGAAATTGGGTAGTGCCTATGAGGTGTGTGCTCTGCTCAAGGATACAACCTTCATGATCAACTGCTTCAACGTGGACTTGTCGCCCATCAAGGCCGCCTTTGATGCCAATCAGAATGATGTGAAGATCGTCAAGGGTTATCACTATGAGACCTTGACCATCCAACAACAGCGCAAGATCATTGTTTTTGCTGTGGGAACCATTTTTGCCAATTAATGGATCGTAGGATCGAAGGATGCATGGAATTACCTACCTCAAGGTGCTTTTAAGAGATGCCAACATCTCTGCATTATAATGAATTTATATATCGAACTGTATAACTGTTCATATTCCATATGTAGTCCGATTTTGTCTGAACTGTTTTCCTTTTTTTTTTTTAATACTCCATTTGATTGTTTTCAATACACGATGTTTAAGCCGAAAAATGTTTCTATTATTACCTCAAGAGGTGCATTTATAAGATTTAAATATCTCATTATCACATTATAATGAATATATAGATCTGTATACTGTTCATATTCCAAATGTAATCTGATTTGTCTGAATTTTTTTTATTCATTTAATACTCCATTATATTTTCCATATACGATATTTATGCTGCATAATGTATCTTTACTTCAAATTTCAAAAATTGTTATATAGATCTGTATCAAGTTAATAGTCCCATTTTCTATGCTTTGAATTTTTTTTTAAATACTCCATTTTATTGTTTCAATACATGATGTTTGAGCCGAAAAAAATGTATCTTTAATTTTCCAAAGTTGCTTTTCTGAGTACTAATATCTTTATAATCAAAAGTAATAGATCTTTATACTGTTCATATTCCATGTCAAGTCCGATTTCTTATAGTAATTTTTATCTTTTTTTAAACTTATATTTTTAACCATATACGCGAAAAATGTATCTTATATTATATCAAGGTGCTTTTGATAGTTGCAAATTACTCCACAATTTTTACATAGTTCTATATAAAATATAATGATAGTAATATATACATATATACCCTGTTCATATTCTGTATTTAGTTCGTTTTCTTATCCTTTGCTTTGAACACTTTATCTTTTCAAAAAAACTCCATTTAGTTGTTTTAAAAACACAATTTTTAAGCCGAAAGATGTCTCTCTAACAACTGACCCAGTTTTTGAGCAGGGTGTTTTTCAAGTTGAAGGTCAGTTCTATTGCTGCATGCAACAGGAAATCTCTGTCATGCGCCTTATCTCAATTTAAGTCTTTCTCTCTCTATCTTCCTCTCTAAGAAGTGGGTGTGAGTCTTTTTAGAATTTCCAGTGGGTTCATTACCCTCACCAAAAATAATAATAATATAGGGGCTTCATGCAATATTATCTTAACGCTTTGTTTGATTAACAATATCTTCCTAATTGACTGAAAAGATGACTCAATATACAGTATGAAATTCTTGTATATTATATCTAGAACAAGTAATACTAATTTAATTATAGAATAAACTGTCGTATTAGCTGATTTGTAACTATTTGCATTATCTCACAACTGTATAAAATTGCTCAACAATTTTTAAACTTGTTTTGAGAGTTTGTCCTAAACCTGTTTGCTAAAATTTCATCATTTCACACAAAATGTCAAAGATTGAAGTATATTTTTTTTATATTTTAATAGATTTTAGTAGCACTATCTATTAAATTTTCACCAAATTTTATTGATTGGTTTTTTTTTTTTTTGTTATCTTCCTACATAGACAATACTGGGCCTACATATCATTTTTTTCGTTATGTAGAGCGCAATTAGAACTTAATGAATCAACAGGTATTGCAGTGTATATGATAAGACATAAGTCCCATTTATTTGCTAGGCTTGCTTAAGTAATAAACTTGGGGTAAATATTGAAAAAATTACAGAAAATACCTTGCGCTTAAGTCAGATCATATATTAAAAAAATTCTTTTATCATATTTAAATACTCGTAGAATATAAAATTCTCTAGACTTGTATCTTCCACAAAATGTAAATTGAAAAAAAAAATATATATATATAGTTTTTAAATAATCAATCAGGTTGAACTTTTCTAAAAGTTTGATACAATCAATATAGTTTTTTTTTTAAATTAAATTGAGATCTAATCAGATATAGTTAAAAAAAATTAAATGTTGCAAACCTCTATGTAATTGCTCAGCATATTATTAGTTCTTTAAAAAAATTTTTATAAACAAAATAAGTTAAAATTATTTAATACAAATGTTCCGATAAAGTTATAGGGCATTCAGAAGTCGTTATATTTAAAAAATTAGAACTTTGCTGCCCCTTTTTTCAAGCGCAAACATAGAGTGTGCAAATACGTATGTACATATAGACAGATATATCTGTATATATAATATACATTTATACACACAATGTGGGAACTTTAACTAAAACTGAACAATGCTCATTTGTAATTTACAAATCAGCTAAACACAAAGCCTTCTCTTTCGCTCTCGCTCTCTCTCTCTCTATCACTCCATCCCATTCAATACAGCTCGTTCAATGACGCAGAAGAGAGCGCCATTCACTCCCCCTTGTTGTGGTTGTTGTTCTTTTTGTTGTTATTATTATTATTGTTGCTCTACTTTCACAAGCAAAGTCAAAGTTGGTGCTCAGTGAGTGAGAGCGCAAAAGCACACACAGCACTAGAAAGAAAATTGAGAGAGCGCGCAGGCAAGCGAGTGGAAGAGAGGAGAGAGAGTGACTGGTTAAAGCTTCAACAATAGCAAAAGCAAAAACAACAACACAGTTACATGGCATTTTTTGGCTGTTTAGACGTGGTTGTTGTTGTTGTAATTGTTATTGCTGCTCTCTCCGTTGGCGTCGCTGTCAGAAACTACGACGCTTCAGTCGCTGCCTGCTCCAGCTGTTGGTGAGTTGTCTTTTGGCTCTGCGTCATTGTTGTTGCTGTTGCTGCTGCCGCTGCTGCTTTTTGTTGTTAGTTGGCAAAGAAAAAAAAAAGAAATATATAAACGTTAGCAAAAAAAAAGAGAAAATGTGCTGACAATTGCACAAGAATTGAACAAGAAGTCAGTGGAAATAAAAGCAGCAGTTCCCCAATTGGATAACTGCATATTGGATATTTGGAATTAGAACGTCATTTGGAGCTGGAGTCTTTTGTTGGAGTCTTATTGGAGCTGCCCAAATGCCGCCACAAAGATGGACGGACGATACCCGCGACGCCAGCTGCTATTACGGTAATCTCATACGCTCCTCCTCCGATGCCGATGACGATGACGATGACACGGAAGCGGACGCGGATGCCGATGATGAACGGGGGGCGTTTTGCAGCGGCAATCGCCCATTGATAGCTGGTAAGCAGTGTAATCCAATTGGAAATGATATACATCCCAACTTAGATTTAAATCCAATTGGAGTATTTGCACAACTAATATTTGAGTACAGTTGGAATAGTCATAGATCAAATCCAATGGAATTAGTTAGATATCTACTTGTATTTGATTTAAACTGGAATAGTTGTAGATTCAACTAATATTTGAGTTGTAGTTATAGATTTCTTTAATTATTTTAATATAATCCAAGGGGATTAGATATATATTCAACTAATTAAATTAAACAGTAATAATATTTTAATTGGAATTGTGAGTGTTTCACTTACTAAATTACTAATTTACTAATATTAGCATACAATTGACCACTAATTTCATAATCCGATTGAATATTCAATTTCATCTACTTATTTATGTTACTAATAGTTACTGAAATATTTCCTTATATGTAAATCCCACTGATAAAGAACTCCGATCGGCATTGTAATAGATCCTAATAATATTTAAAGCCAATTGGAAGCCAAATTATAATAAAGTTGGAAGTGTAGTAAGCAATATTTACTAAAATGCAAATATATGTAATAAAAAATATTATTCCAACTTATAATGCTTATCCAACTGTTATATCACACAAATTTTTTTGAATCCAGTTGGAGCTGTTTTCATTGATATTTATAACTTATTGATATTTTTATTAATCCAATTGCAAATCAAATCCAATTGTTAATCCAACCCATTTTTAAATTCGATTCGAATTGTTGTTGTTGCATTTAATAGTCAATTGTTATTGTTGTTAACCCAACTAACTAACTAACAATATTTACTAATATGCTAATGGCTATACTAAAAGTTGAATTGGAATTTCTGTTTATACAGTTCATATTCGAGTTGAATTGGAGTGTATCAGCTAATATTTACCAATATGCTAATATATGTATGTGTGTAATAAATTATAATAATAAAATATAATTTATGAGAATTGCAGTTAATCCAAATAATATTCAAACCCTATTGTATTAATATAACAAATACTTTAATATTAAAAACTTACATATTTTTTAATATATTTATTATAATTAAATCCAATTGGTCAATAATATGCTGACTGACTGACCAAACCGTAAGACCTAGGAGGTTGAGATTTTGACACAACATAGCAGAGACAAATTCACTCAAAATTAATTTAATTGTTATTTAATACAAATTGTAATTAATATTAATGCAACACAAATATGTTATGTTTCCAATTGTAGATCCACTTAATTTACAAATCCAATAAGAATATTTTTTAAATTCCAACTTATATCCCTTTCTGCAGATACTGACGATGATGGTTCGGATTCTTCAGATGGTTGGCTGCAAACGCGTCACATTTTTGGGCTAATGGGATTCTTTGGATTCGCGGTGGTTTATGCGATGCGTGTGAATCTCTCGGTGGCGATTGTGGCCATGGTCAACCAGACAGCGATACCACATACCAATAGCTCCATTATGGCCAACGATACTTGTCCTTATCCGCCGAGCAACGAGAATCAGACATTGCCACAATTCTGGAAGAGATCTGTGCCCGCTGAGGGTGAATTTGTGTGGGATGAGGCGACGCAGGGACTTGTTTTGGGCAGCTTCTTCTATGGCTATGTGTTGACCCAGGTGCCAGGTGGACGCATGGCCGAATTGATGGGTGGTAAGCGGATCTATGGCTATGGCGTGCTTATAACAGCCATCTTTACACTCTTGACGCCTTTGGCGGCTCACTGGGATCTGCCTTTGCTGGTGCTGGTGCGCATTCTGGAGGGAATGGGCGAGGGTGTTACATACCCTGCAATGCATGCCATGTTGGCACATTGGATTCCACCCTTGGAGCGCAATAAGTTTGCAGCTATTGTTTATGCGGGTTCCAATATAGGCACGGTTATATCAATGCCCTTGACGGGTTGGTTGTGCTCCCAACGCTTTCTGGGCGGCTGGCCATCGGCATTCTATATCTTTGGATTGCTGGGTATAGTCTGGTTCATCTGCTGGATGTATCTGGTGTATGACAAGCCAAGTGAACATCCGCGCATCTCCAGAAAGGAACGTGCCTACATAGAACGTGCGCTACAAGTGCCAGAGGAGCGTTTTGAGGACCCGGAGCAGTCGGAGCAACAGACAACTGTGGAGCAACCCACAGAGCATATACCCTGGAGTTCTATTTTAACCAGCGTGCCACTTTGGGCCATACTTTTAACACAATGCGGCCAGAGTTGGGCCTTCTACACACAGCTAACGGAACTGCCCACCTATATGAGCAACATACTCCATTTTGACATCCAATCGAATGCTCTACTCAATGCTATACCCTATCTAACGTCCTGGTTCATGGGCATTGCCTGTTCGGCGCTCGCTGATTGGATGTTAGCCAAGCGTTATATCAGTCAACTCAATTCGTATAAATTGTGGAACACTATATCATCGGTGGTACCGTCGTTGGGTCTTATTGGCATTATCTATGTGGGCTGTGATTGGATTTGGGTCACTTTTATGCTCGCTGGCGTTGGTTCCTTTGGTGGCGCTGTCTATGCCGGCAATCAGATGAATCATATTGCTCTGAGTCCCCGATTTGCAGGCACTATGTATGGTATTACAAATTCGGCGGCAAATATCTGCGGTTTCCTGGCGCCCTATGTCATTGGATTAATTATCAATCATCGCGAGACTTTAACACAATGGCATATTGTCTTCTGGCTGGCTGTTATACTCAATATTGTCGGCAATTTTATCTATCTGATCTTTGCTCGAGCGGATGAACAATCCTGGTCACTGAGAAGACCTACAACAACAACAGAAACAACTACAACTCGTCGTTCATTGCGCATCTAATAGGAGTTACAACTACTCCGAGTACCTATGTTAACATGTGAATCCCCCAGTTGTTTTTTTTTTTTTTTAGATAGAGCATAAGCATGTGTGATAATTCCGCGTGGAATGATTTCTTAAGTTCCCCAGAAGATAATGATGATACGCAGTATTCCTAGAGCGCAATACTATACTCTTTACATATGTACAAAGATTCCAGTGATCTTCCAGCAGCTTCCAGATTAATTTTTGCAGTTTTCAAAACTGTGCTCACTGTACCAAAGTTATAAGCAGTACACGCGGCTTCCAGTGACCTTACCATAGCTTATTACGACCTTCCAGTGGTTCTCACTTCCACTGACCTTCCAATGGCTTTCCAGTCTTAAGGCAAACTTAAATTAATTTTACTTTTCAGTGTGTCTATTAATTTTTGTTAAGCTTAAAGATTGTACTCACTTCCAGTGACCTTCCACTGGCTTTCCAATGACTTTCCATTCTAGCAGTGTCAACTCAATCTCGAGTTCTAGTTACTTTTCAGTGTATTTGTTAGTATCTTAAACTTAAAAATTTATCTCACTTTCTGGTGATTTCCAGTGGCCTTCCAATGGCTTTCCAATAATTTTCTATAATCGCAGTGTTAATTTAAGAATTTAATATTACTTAATTCCCAAGCTAACTAAAAGTTTCTTAAGCTTAGAGATTGAATTTACTTCCAGGCGACTTCCAGTAGCTCTTCCACGGACTTTCCAGTGGCTTGCCACTCTAGTAGTGTTAATTTAAAATTTAATACTACTTAATTTTCAAGTTATCTATAAGTTTCTATAGCTTAGAGATTAAACTTACTTCCAGGCGACTTCCAGTAGGCCTTCCACGAATATTTCAGCTCATATTTAGTGATTAATTAAGCAGCCATCACTTTAAGAGAACTTTCATAGCCCTTCTAGCGGTTTCCAGTCAACTAGCACTGACTTTCCAATGGCTATGAGTTTCCAATATAATTCCCAGACATATTTAACTGTACCAATTGTTATAAACATACATAGATATATAATAGGCCTGGACACTAGTTGTGTCCTTGGGTGCGATATCGCTTTTAACTACGGACTGTGTTTTGCTAGACGTTTTTATACCAATATATATATACGTTATACGATATATGATATACGAATATATATATATATATATATAAACTATATACGATACAACACATATGATACAAACTAGGGTCTCACATGGACCTATCATAGCTTTAGTGCCGGCACCTAACGGTTGCCCAACGAAACTTTACAAATGATATACTATATACATGATACAAATATCCAGATATATAATAATATATATATATATATATACACAAACATATTGTACCATACATATAAGCTACATAAACATCTGATGTAACTATGCAACAATAAAATCGCACAAACATATCGGAAAATTATTGTAATTTTGACTTTGATTGCGCTTCTTGTTTGAAATCATGAGTTTCATGACATAAACGTTGATTCCAATATCGTTTGAAGTTAGCTAATTTTCATTCCTGGTTCTGTAGAATATATTAATATAAAGAAATTCCAACTAATCCGCTATTATGTAGAGTAATAAATATGATTCATGCCCCAAAAATGCTGCATATCAAACTATATAGAAAGATCGTGCCTTATCGGAATTAGTTTTCGTTTCGTTTACTTTACTTTATTAGGAATATTAATGCCGTTTCTTATAATTTTTTTTTTTTTGTTTCGGACGTTTCCGAGAGAGAGAGAGAGAGAAGTAGAGAGAGAAAGAGAGAGCGAGAGAGTACAGGGTAGTGAATTGAGAGTGCTCTTTAAACGTAGATAACTTTGCATATGGTTTAGATATGGCATTCATATTACATTACAAATACAAATACAATTTAGTTATATAGTATATATAGTATACTAAGTTCGTACTATCGCGCTATATACGTAATAACTGCTATAACAAATAAAAAAAAAAAACAACAAAAACAAGAGGATCAAAAACAAAAAACAAAAAAACAATTAGACGCCCTTCATTCTTCGGATGTTATAGTAAGTATACAATATATAAATATATATATAAAAAAATAAACTTATACAAAGCATTAGATATGTTGATCAATGATCGTGAACTTGATCCGTGATCATGTGATCATGTGATCATGATCGTGTGTACTACCAGACGCTACACTTATCCGCCGGATTCATGGTGCTACCGACATCACAATTGTACGCATGCGAAAAGTCTCTCGAATTTGACAGCGGCCCAAGAACACGGACAAAGCCGGGCGAATGTACCGAAGATCGGATCTTGGTTAATGCATCTTCCGGTCGCATTGATCCGCACCAGATTTGCGCATAGTTGAGAAAAAATAACTGATCGTGTGTCATATTTAAAGCCGGTAGCTGCAGTTCCTGTCCGTGTAGTTTCTCCCATTTCTTGTACGCCTAATGAGGATCAATTGAGGATCAGTTAAAAATAATAATAGAATATAACAGTATCTTATATACTTACCCGAAATGCTTGCTTCAATCCACCATTATCGGCAATATTCTCGCCTTGAGTCATCCGACCGTCCATGTACATGTCCACCTCATTGATCTTGTAACGTGAATACTGATCGATGACGCATTGGGTGCGTTCCCGGAATGCCTCAATGGTGGCATTGTTCCACCACTGCATCATATTACCCTCCTTGTCGAACTGACGACCCTTGTCGTCAAATCCATGGGTGATCTCGTGACCGATCACCACGCCAATGCCGCCATAGTTCAGTGACTTGGGAAAGTGTTGGCTATAGAACAAGGGCTGTAGTATTCCCGCCGGAAAGACTATAAAAAAGATCAACAAACTCATTAGGTTAGTTTCGAAAAGATCAGGAAGATCGGAAGAAAGCAAATCAGTTGAAAATATAAAATTAAAGTTATCCATGAGAAGAAAGAAATGAAGATCGGTTGTAAAAATATAAAGGAAAGATCTTAATTTTAGTTTGTGAAATCATGACTCAAAAGTTGCAAAAATCAAGATTTGTAAGATCAGATCAGTTGCCAAATCACGATTAAATAATAAAGTATGTTTATGTTATACAAGAAAAGCCTGAAGATCGAAGAAATATTTAGATATATGAGACAAGATATAGATTAAAGCATAAGAAAATCATTTCGAAACTCAGAAGAAACACGATTAATAGAGTTGGAAAAAAAGAATAAAAGAAATGGAAAAAAAGATCAAAATGAAGATTGGAAGTATATTTGTGAGAGAAAAGAATCTCAATTTGAGTTTAAGAAAAATATAAATGAAGATTTGAACGTGAAGAACGTAAGAAAAAAAATTGAGAGAAAAATAAGAATTGCACAATATAGAAGAATCAAAATCTGACTATTATGCATTTAGCGAAGCAAAGATCATAATTCAAAAGAAAAATCAATTGCAAAATCAAGATTCAAATGTGTAGAAGATTGGAGAATGCAAGATGACAAATACTCGTAGAAGATTATAATGCAATGCAAAAAAAAAAGATCATTAGAATCAAGTTTATAGGAAAGTAAGAGAAGAACTGAATGTGAGTAAACAAAATAAAAATTAAAGTCCAAGTTTAAGCGAGAAAAAGAAGATAATAAAATGAAGACTGAAGAACAAAAAGTAGATCATAGAAAGAGAAATCTAGCTGAAGATCAAAGTGGAAAATATCTTACCGATATCATTCTTATTGGGATTGTAGAAAGCATTTACCACAGCCGGCTCTGTAGTCCACTTCTCCTTGTCCACCGGTTGACGCAGCAAGTGTAGCAACTTTTCCGATTCCCAATGCAAAATACTCAGCACATTATCGATAAAATTATCCGAGACGATCGTAAGCTGTTTCGGGAAAAGAAAAGACATATTAGCTAAGCTACACTGACAAAAAAATGTTTTAAAATCAAGATTTTGGCCTCACAACTAAGAATATTGGTCTTCGAAAAATTCGTCAAGAACATACAATTTTTGAATTACGAAAATACATCTTGGTTTTAAGAAATGTTTTTGAAATTAAAATTAAAAATTAAAAAATAAAAAATTTAAAAATGATTTGTAAATAAATGTTCTTGAAATTAAAATCAGAGAAAAAAAATTCAGAGTGATTTTTAAATAAGTGTTTTTGAAATTAAAATCAAAAAAATATTTAAAATGATTTTTAAATAAATGTTCTTGAAATGAAAATCATAAAATAAAAAAATTTGAAAGTGATTCTGATATGATCTCTTAGATTATTATTTAAAAAAATAGTAATATGGTCTTAAAATGGTCTTGATTTTAGAAGATGATCTTAATTTTTTTTTTATAAAATGATAATGATAAATGATGATAAAATTTTGTAAGACACACATACATTGACATACTCCTGCTCTAGTTCGGTGACATTGGTTAGTATTTCGGGATAACCGATGCGTTCGTTCATTGAATCCGCTTTTTCTTTGGCCACCGCTCTCGTCTCATCGTCCATCCAATGATTCTCGGCAAGGAGTTCATTAAAAGCAGCGCGTATATTATGAATCATCTCCAGAGCAACCTCTTTGCTATCCTGATTGAAATTATCCCGTATAAAAAGAGCGCCCACAGCCACGCCCAATTTCTTATTGGTCCACTCGACGCATTGGGACCAACGTGTACGCTCCGACTGTATGCCCATTAGGATCTTACGGAATTCGACACGTTCCCGCTGAAAATCATCGATCATGTGTGTGACCAGCGACATAACGAGACGCCATAACATATAGTTGTGTATAACGCGACGATCGGTGCGCTTTAAAATCTTTCCCATTTCCCGTAGATAGGTGAGGCCGTAGGTGACCAGCGGTTCATTTACTTGCAATTTAATATCCTTTCCCAGAGCTGTTTGTAAATATGTTGTCCAATTGAGTTCGGGAACTGTCGTTTGCATCTCCTGCAACGTCATCTTGCGATAAATGGCACTCGTATCATGTCGATCTGCCTCAGCCAATGAGACGTTCACTAGCTGCGTCTCAAAGACCACTACCTCTTGCAGTTCAGCAGCTGCTGTTGCCGGATTTGCACCCAATAGCAGAGCTATTTGTGTCATATACTTGTGATACGCCTGACGATCGTTATAACTGCTTGCTTTCAGATAATAATCCCTGGAGGGTAATGCATATTGCAACTGATCCATTTGTAATATGTTCACGGAACTATTCTTATCATCCGCTCCCACATATAGCTCAATCAGCACCGCTTCTCCATAGTTTAAACGCAGCATTCCCATCAAATGCTCCACACTCAATTCATTAGGTGGCTGCCAATTTGATTCGATCACCGGCCATCCTCCAAGTGATCGAAGCACCTGCTCCAAACGACCAACGCCAATCTTACGAATCTGGGCTGGAAAATGGCAATACAAATTTCAATTAAAATAATAATAATTCTATACATTTAAATTAAATTTTCAGTTTAAGAAAACTAAAATTACATTAGCTTCCTTTAAAAATACGCATGGGCAAAATAGTGTTGCCTACTTATATGACAAAAATAGTGTTGCCTACTTATATGGGACAAAATAGTGTTGCCTACTTGTATGGGCAAAAATAGTGTTGCCTACTCATATGGGCAAAAATAGTGTTGCCTACTTATATGGGCAAAAATAGTGTTGCCTACTTATATGGCAAAAATAGTGTTGCCTACCTATATGGGCAAAAATAGTGTTGCCTACTTATATGGGCAAAAAAATAGTATTTCCTACTTATATGACAAAAATAGTGCTGCCTACTTATATGGGCAAAAATAGTGTTGCCTACTTTTGTGGGCAAAAACAGTGTTGCCTACTTATATGGGCAAAAATAGTCTTGCCTACTTATATGGGCAAAAAAATAGTGTTTCCTACTGATAGAATATGCATCGGGGCTGGTATTATACATCCTGACCAAATTTGGTTTAATTCGGTTAGAGTACCTGGGCTCAGGGTATCTTACTGTCGAGCGTGCTCGACTGTAACTGCCAACTTGTTTTTGAAGTGAAACTTCTTTAGGCGCGTTGGGAGTGAATCGAAAATACGCTTGATCGCGTGTGTAACGAAAAACCGACAGAAAAGAGAGCTTGATAAAGCTTTAATATGTTCTCTTAGATGCTCTCAGCACTGATTTA
Source organism: Drosophila falleni (assembly GCA_035045575.1). Classification (NCBI taxonomy): domain Eukaryota; kingdom Metazoa; phylum Arthropoda; class Insecta; order Diptera; family Drosophilidae; genus Drosophila; species Drosophila falleni. Next base: position 18,349,787 of record JAWNOV010000185.1, read on the forward strand.
TTATTAGGTTGGAATATCAAAGCTCTGACTTTGCTACTCCTAATTACATACATAAACACATGTACATACATACATATGTATGTGTATGCAAAGCTTTAAGCTGCTCTTTCTACTCTGAGTCAAAAGCTCTAAGCTCGGCTTGTTTCCCGTTACGTTATCGCATGTTCCTCACGTGTTTGTTTTGCGCGTCATTTTAACATGTATGTATGTATGTATGTATGTATGTATGTACGTATGTATGTACATATGTATAAGAATGGATTAGTTGAGTGCTTAATTTGTGAAAGTGAAACTTCGCACGCTCTGTGTTTAAGCATATGTATGTATGCATGTACATATGTAGTATGTATGTATGTATGTATGTATGTATATGTACATATTCTATATGTTTATTTGTATAGTATGTACATATAGTGTGTTTTGTTTTATATGTCTTGTAAGATCTATTTGCTCTTCACACGACGACAGTTTTCAATTACACAGCGAGAATTCTAGTGACAAGCAAACTTGTATAAAGAAGTGAGCAAAAGAAAAATGGAAAAAATTGTCATCTTGAAGTAAAAAAAACAGGCCACTACCGTATGCACTCTTAGGAAGTTTCACTTCTATCGCGTAACTTTTTACGCACATCTTTTTTTTTTTTTTTTCAATTTAAGTACAATTTGAATAATTTTGAATGATGAAAAATTTATTTTAATTTCTGAAGATTCTCATCTAGAAGTTTTTCCTCTATTTTTGGTATATATATTTTATAGCTTTTTAGATATTTATTTTTTTTAATATTATTTTGCTTAGTGTGAGGTTATCTTGTACTCACGTATATCCATGCAACTCTTGAAGAAAGTCTTCGCCTTGATCGTTGCCTCATTATCACGATCATCGATGGGTTCTTCCAAAACGCCACGTAAAATCAACTGCTGCTGATCCGAGAGCACCTAGAAGAGAAAGAGAGGGAGATCTATTAGACTTATATGGTAATATATTTGTACCCAATAAATTACCTCAAAAGTGCTGATCGAGCTGCGATCTTCGGGTATGGGATGCACTTTGTTCCATGTGCCGCAGGCAAATTGAAAGAAGTCCTCACATGGATCGGCTGTCAAGTCCATAGCCGATAATAATGAAGCAGCTGCAATCAATAAAAACACACCATCAATCAGACAATAAATCAATAACTTATCTTATCCCAAAGCTGAGAACTTTAGCAGCTGTTGAACTAATTGAAATTGCATGCCATAATTCCCATTCGATCATAAAACTAAGTGCGCAAACTTTTATCATAATGTCAAATTTCCAATTGATATTCTTTATTCCTACACTGATAAAAAAAAAATATACTAAAATCAATATTTTGGCCTCAAAACTAAGAATTTTGGTCTAAAAAATGCGTTGAGAACATGAAGTTCTTAAAAACACATCTTGGTTTTGAGAACATTTCAAATAAGACCAAGTTCTTATTTAAAGAAAAAATGTTCTTAAAATTAAAATTTAAAAATAAAAAAATTAAATATGATTTTTATATTTATAATATGGTCTTGAAATGTTCTTATTTAAAGAACAAAATAATTAAGATAAATGTTCTTGATTCTAAATGTTGCTTTTTTTCAGTGTACCCTCCGTTGATAGAGTATAATTTACGCCTTAAAGTTTGTCGTACACTTGGTCCTAGAATTTGTTGCCATTTACAACAATTATAAAAGAAAGTTGGCATATTTTCACGGCGTATTCATTTTGTCAGCAAGTTGAAAGAAAAGCGAGCTCCATAAATCTTAAAAACTATGCACATTCAAATGAATGCAACAGGACTTCAACTGCCAAAGGATACGTCAGGATTATAAATCAGGCACTAGGCTAAAAAATTTGACAGCTCTTTTTTGTTGGGCTCGAAGTCAACTTTAACTACTTAGGAATTTAAAATTCATTCAAATTGTAAAAAATGTGCAAGTGTTAACAGCTCTTTAAGATACCCTCAAAAGTATGCTTTAAATATTTTTCGGACTTTGTAATGAAATATTTTGAAATTAATTAATGCTTCCAAATGTCAAAAAATTAGTTTGTAAAAACTTTACACAAATTATAAATTATTAAAATAAATAAAATAATTTTTTGAATAGAATAATAATCGATAAGACTAATTTTAAATAAATTTTTAAAATATATAAAACGTACTTTAAATGATTAATTTTATTGAAATTGGAAACAAATTTGGACCAAGGATTTCTAATGAGAATACTCCTTGGATAATTACCAGTTAAGAAACTCTACCTGTTTCAAATCCTTTGAAAATTACACTGATAAAAAAAATTTTCTAAAATCAAGATTTTGGTTTCTTTTATACTATGATTTTTGGTATAAATATGTACCATTTGTTTGATAGGAAATACATAATACATACTTATACCTTTCTAACAGATTTTAATTCTTATATTAAGATTTACAATTTTTTTAGATTAATAATCTTAATTCTTATAATTTGGTCTTAAAATAATCTTATTTTAAGAACAACAAATTTAAGATAAATGTTCTTGACTTTAAAAGTTGGTCTTTTTTTTCAGTGCATCTAACCACGCATCTAATTAATGAAATGTTCTGAGTTGCAAATGGAGTTTGCTTCATTTTGTGGCATAAAAGCTCAAAGTACTTACCAAAAAAAAAAGGAGAAAAAAACAATTGCGCGCTTTGAGGCGCAAAATGAAGAAAAGAGGAAGAAAAGGGGAAGAAAAGGGGAAGAAAGGGGAGAAAGAAGGCAGGCATTAACTATTCTAAGAAGACTATTATGCATTTGTTATGCATGCATGCGATGTGGCATGCCACCACATATGCGGCAAGTAGCATGTGGCATGTGGCATCAACCAAATGTCACATTCCCAGCTGTGTGTTTGTGGCCCATAAAAAGGTCGTTAAACGTTGACTGTCTTCGCTTCCCTTAAAGAAGAACAAGAGAGTGAGAGAGAGAGAGAGGGAAAGCAGGAGAAGAGGAAGAGAGAGAGGGAGACACTTGATGACCTGGCGAAATGCATTTGGACCTACATATAATATATAAACACGACTATAATCCAAAGCTATATCGGCACATATAATCAACATCAAATTGAGCGCCACTAAACCAAGTTAATTGCAAATAAATAATTGAAAACAGGTAAGAAAGCTTTAATCGAGAGTGCACGACTGCGAAATACCCTGTGAACTTTCATTTCGTCAGATAAATTGTTTTCTTTAGATCTTGGTAATCGATTATTATTTGATATTTTGAAAATTCAAAATTTTAAATCTCAAGTTTTCACTCCTTGTACCGAAATTATTTTTATTTTTTTTTTTTAAATCATGTGAAATTAAACAAAAATTTTTACTTGTAAAGCGGATTAATCCATAGTCTGACCAACTTCAAACTCTCATAACTTTGTCATAAATAAACCGATTTTTGAATGGAATGTCATTTTGATTATGGTTTCGCCTCTAAATTCATTCTGCATTTAAACTTTTTTAATTTTATAAAAAAAGTAATTTTCTTTAAAACTATGGATTCGATGCTAAGGGTCCCCCCTTTGATATTTTGAAAATTCAAAACTTTAAAGTTCAAGTTTTTACTTTTAATCAACTCCTTATATCGTAATTAGTATAAAACAACACTTTAAATTTAATTCTGAGACCTTTCAAATTTCTGTAAAAAATCATGTGAAATCTGACAAAAATTTTGACTTGTAAAGTTGTTAGATCCAAAGTCTGACCAACTTCAAACTTCCATAACTTTGTCAAAACTCAATCGATTTTCATGTGGAATGTCATTTTGATCATGGTTTGGCCTCTAAATTTATTTTGTTTATAAATTTCATAAATTTCATCAAAAAAAAAAGTTTCCCGCTCTGGATCTTGGTTCCGATTTTAATCAAATTTTAATAAAATTAAAAAATTAATTTTAATGTTAAATTTGGTTATGCTTTTTGCTGTGTACTTTTGCACAGCAACATTATACCCTATTTTAATTATTTTCAATGGGTACAGGGTGTAAAAAAAACACATTTACAAAGTGATATTAAAGTGTCTTGATTGACTTTTATTGACACACATTTGTGAGTGTGTCCAACTTGGCTAAGGATTTGCATTCCTCTTTCTTCTGTTCTCTTTTTGTATCATTATCATCATCCTTATTATTCAGGGGTATTTTAGAAAAATTAACAAAGTGTCATATATTTTTTCTTGGTTTTCGGTTGGTTTACAAATCTAAAACTCAACCGATTATAAACATTATTAAATAAGGATTATTACTCACCTGTTCGCACGCATTCCTGTGTCATGCAAATGTTGTCCTGACCACTTCCTCCTCCTCCGCCTCCTCCTCCTCCTATCGCTCCTTCTCCCGTTCCTCTTCCTGCTTCTCCTTTTCGTCCCACTCCTTCAGCTTCTGTCTTCGTCTTGTAATCACCTGTAATTAGAGGAGAATTTGTGAGCTGAGTATTTTACTTATCCAGCTAACAGATATTCAATTGTCTTACACACACACACATACACACACACCTATACACACACTTATACACCTTCCCACACTCTTCCCACTTAAGATTAGCATTTCTTCGATTAAAAAAACACTCTAGAAAATTGAATTTGAATCTTTAATTATAAGGGATTTGCACAAGCTTAAATGAAGTTACTAAAAGCGATTAAGTGGGAGTCCAACGGCTAGCACATACCCTGTAAGAGAGTTTTCCCTTCTTTTGATAACTCGCTTAGTCTCTAATTAGCAGAAACAGCTAATTATGTAGAAACAAATACCCTGTAAAATTTGTGTTTTATTTTTAGAGCTAAGACAAGAGTTGCAATGCTTTCACATACCCTGTAATAGCTGTAATACTCGCATTGGACCAATAATAGTTAAAATAAATAGTGGCATGACTAACATATACCCTGTAAAATATATTTTTTGTATTTTTAAAGCAATAACAAGACTTGCACGACTTTAAAATATCCTTCATATTCATTTTAAAATGATATAGCAAAAAAATTCATGACTAACAGATATCCTATAAAATTAAAATGTCCACATTTTATTTTAAGCTGAAATAGAAACACAGAAAAAAAAAATAAAGTCATTATACTCCTCTTTCTCTAATATTATGGACATAGGGTATAAAAAGAATACATATTATCCTAAAAGAGTGCTAAAGAGCTAGTATACCAAATTTCATAGTGGTAACTTTTATAGTTCCTGAGTTCAAATAGTTAGGATTAATGTAGAAGGATAAATTTAATATATTAATATAAATATAAGTATATAAATAGCTTTTTAAATTATTGTCAAACGAAATTTTGTGTGTCTTACCTCCTCTTAAATTTTTTACAAACTTGTACTACATTTCCTTGGGGGATTAAAACGGTCATAAAATGAGAAAGTGAGAGTGTGAGAAAGGGTTGAGAGCACCTATATTATTAAATGAACATAAAAAGTCGATAAAAAGGTCGATAGCTCGTCGATTGCGGACATTGCTTGGACATTGAGGACACAGGACACATGTTGCATGTGCCCCTTAATCGTTGTTATATACAGTAATGTCTCCCTCCCTTATTTGCACCCCTTTAATACACCTCGTTGACCAAACAATTTACATATTTTCAAGTTACTTTGGCTTCCCTGTCGTTTCCGGTGGCAAATCAAACACCTTAAGGTATTTTCCGAACCAGACACCGGATGTATGCCACAATGTTGCACTGTATGGAGTCCTATATTGTCAGTTGGGTTTCATTAGAAAGAGATAGCATACATTTGACTCACTCCAAACAGGAAACTCAAGTAATTAGCTCAAGTGTTTAATTCTAATTGGTTCCGTTTAACTGGAGAAAAAGGAAGTTAAAGAGGAATAGGAAGTTAAGAAAAGGAAACGAATTTAAGGAAGAAAATGTAAGCTAAGGAAATGTAGAAAAAAATAAGCCAAAAAATAATGCAAACTCTAAATTTGAAGTCTTTTGAACAACAGCTTAATTGAAATTTATAATGATATTTACAAGTATCAAAAGATTTTAGCATTTCACAAAAACACTCTGAAATATAAGATTTAAAAAAAACAAGTAAGCGGTTACAGTCGAGCACGCTCGACAGTAGAATACCCTGAGCCCAGGCACTCTTCAATAAAAGTTTATTTTCGACCAATTGTTCCTATGGCAGCTATATGATATATAAAGCCGACTAGAACCAAATCAGGTCAGAATGTACAAAACTAATATTAATGCATATATTATCAGTTTGGTTAAGATATCTCAAAAAACAAAAAACTTTTTCATACTAAGACTTCATTTTCGATGCATCGTTCCTATGGCAGCTATATGATATAGTAAGCCGATTTTAACCAAACTTGGTCAGGATGTATAATACCAGCTCCGATACATAATCTATTAGTTTGGTTCTGATATCTCAACAATTACAAAACTTTTTCATACTAAAACTTAATTTTCGATGTATCGTTCCTATGGCAGCTATATGATATAGTGGTCCGATCCAAAAATAAAAACAAACTTGATCTGCGCCCGGTACCCAGGAACCTACATACCAAGTTTGAAGTCTCTAGCTCTTGTGGTTTCTGAGATCGACGCGTTCAAACAGACGGACAGACAGACGGACAGACGGACAGACAGACGGACATGGCTCAATCGACTCGGCTGTTGATCCTGATCAAGAATATATATACTTTGTGTTGTCTGCCACGCCTCCTTCTGCCTGTTACATACATCCTGCCAAACGCATTATACCCTTTTTTGCCCATTTTTAATGGGCTCAGGGTATAAAAACAAAAATAAAAAATGATTACGAAAATATAATACTAGGGGGCTTTACCCCCTGCTCGCTTCACTCGCCAACCAAGAAATGGTAAAACTCAAAGGATCGAGGAAAGAATTAGATTACATTTTAAGGATAATAACAAAAAATGATTAAGAAAATATATAAAACTAGGCGACGTTTTGATACCCTGTATACCTTGTAGACGGAATCGAACTCAATGAATTATTAATATGTTTAAGCTCATTTTCCCTGAAAAAAGTGGTGTATTTTTTCCCATATTATTTATAGATAGCATACTTATTTTTAAATGTGTTTTAAGTGTGGGTGCGTGTGTGTGTGTGTGTGTCCTTCAGGGTTTTAATATAGGCTTTGAGAATAAACAGGTTGAATATGGGGTAGGTTAAAATTAAAAGGTTCGATGATGGAATTTTAAATTTTATTTTTATTTTTGTACTGAAGCTAAATAAAAAAATAAAAGCAGGTTTTTTACAACACACATAAAGTGTGTGTATTGATGTGTGTGTGTGTGTGTGTGTGAGTCATTCAATTAAATAGACACGCGTCAACGAGAATCGATTGAAAGTCCACAACAAGCGAAATTCCTAGGGACAATTGATTGGTTTTCCAAAATGTAAATGAGAGAAATGTGACAGAGAATGTTGTGTGGCACTCAACAGATAAAACACGGATAATAATGAGAGCAGTTAGAGCGGAGAAACAGTGCTGACAGAATCTCCTAAGCAAAAATAGCTAGATTTTGAAAAAAAAAGTTGCTAAAAATTGCTTAAAATTGCAAAAAATTATATGAAAATTGCCAGAAAAAATGCTATACATTAAAATGTTCGCTTTTAAGAAATATATGTATGAATTTAAGAAAAAGAATCGAAATTTAAAAGGAACATGATTTCATATCTTAAGCAATTATATTAACATTTAACTAAAGAATACTTATTAAGTTATCTAGCTGATCAGCTTCACTTAAATCAAGTAAAAGTGTCAAGTAAAAAAGTGCTTCTAAATTTTTGCATTTAAAACTAATCACAAAACACAGCACTAAGTTAAATACAAGTTCCGATATTTTTGTGAACCATTATTAATCGTAATTTGTGCTATCAATTTCAAAAATTGTACAAAAAAAAGCCAAAAATGCTAAAGAAAAATTAAAAAATGCTAGATTTAGCAATAAAGTTGTTAAAATTGCTAAAGAAAAATTAAAAATTGCTGGATTTGTAGCTAATAGCATTTTTGAAAAAAAGTTTCAAAAAAAAAGTTTTTTTTTAAAAGTAGCTAGATCTCGCTACAAATTAGCTAAACTGGCAGCACTGGTTAGAGCGGAGAAAGACCCAAAGAGTGAGAGAGAAGGAGAGATGTTGCTGATGTGTGAATGAATGCAAAAAAATTGTTGAAGTCCAATGAGCAATGTCAAAATGGCAGCTGCTTTTAAAGGTTAAGAAAGAGGCTAAGCGAGGGGAGTAGAGGGGGGAAAAGGGGGTGGGGGAGTTCTGACTGTGCTGTGGCCAACAAAAGTGACACAGGAAACAGGCGACAGGCATTGTTGTTGTTGGTTGTTGTTGCTGTTGTTGGTTGTTTGACATATTTTATAATTGAATTTCTAAACGTCGCACGGGGCATTTAATGCAGGCGGAAATGAAAGGCGCCACAGCACATACAGTCAAGAGTAAATCCTTACCCCCTCCCCTACCACTCCCCCTCCCCTCTCTTGCCACAAGATGCCACCAAATGGGGCAGCCTGTTGCTTGCCACCATTTTGACGCCTGTTGCTCGTTTCTGGTTCAAAGGAAATTGAGTTTTTGCAGCATTTGTGTTTTTGATTATTACGGATATAACACTTCCCCTCTTTCCCCTCCCCCTCTCCTCTTCCCACCCCTCAACAACTTATTGCCCCTTAATATGCAACATGAAATGGTTTTCAAAACGGATTCAAACTTGATTGCTTGCTGCTGACCCAATTTTTAATAAAATGTGTTGCAACATTCGTTGTTGTTGTTGTTGCTGTTGTAGTTGCTGTTGTTGTTGTTGTTGTTGTTGTTGTTGTTGTTGTTGTTGTTGTTGTTGTTGTTGTTGTTGTTGCTTGCAATCAAAGCGAAAAAGTCTACAAAATTCCTAAGAAATTTTCTGTTTAATGCTTCCTAGAATCATTTTTTTTAAAACTTCAAATCTTCATAAAAAAGGAATTAAGGTGACTTTTATTCTCAGCATTTTTATTATACTCTTTCGACGAATATTAATACATTACAGCTTTTCAAGATCATTTTTTTATTTATAAAGATTAACTATAATTTTTCACAATTTGTTTTTGACTTTCCTACTTCATACCCGTCGTATAAGTAATATTTATTTAAATAAAAAAACATCGAACTATTACCGCTAGAAATAAAACACGTGTATAATATGCTAATAAATCTGGCGTATAAGTCGAAACTGGTTACATCGAATGGCGTATACTGTATAGCTGTCATAGAAATAATAGTTTAAAAAACGAGTTTTTAACATTTTTTCGAAAACTTTGATCCCTTATAACTTTATCAAAACTTGACCGATTTTCAAGCGGAATATCATTTTGATCATGATTTGGCCTCTAAATTGATTCTGCATTTTAAATTCTATCATCTGGAAAATTTAATAATTTTTCGATACTAAGCCATCTATCATCAAATTTTCCATACATACCCCTTGACATTTTTTCAAAAACTTTGATCCCTCATAACTTTGTCAAAACTTGACCGATTTTCAAGCGGAATATCATTTTGAGAATGATTTGGCATCTTAATTCATTCTGCATTCAAATTTTTATCATCTAGAAAATTTGATATATTTTTGATACTCAGCCATCTATCATCTAATTTTCCATACATACCCCTTCACATTTCTTCAAAAACTTTGATCCCTCATAACTTTATCAAAACTTGACCGATTTTCAAGCGGAATATCATTTTGAGCATGATTTGGCATCTAAATTCTTTCTGCATTCAAATTTTTATTATCCAGAAAATTTGATATATTTTTGATACTCAGCCAGAATATGAGAATTTGATTACAGTCCCTGCTTATTTTGTTATAGGAGTTTTCTTACATTCTGTTGCTTGCCACATTTGGTGGCAGCATGTCTTACCTGCGTCCGTGAGCTCATTGCGCTGATAGAGCTGACAATGTTGATGCAAGCTGGCAAAATAAATGGCCAATGCACCAATTGCTGCACCAAGGACTGTAAAGGCGATTGCCAGGACGAAGAGGCGACGTCGCTGTTGCGTCTGCTTCAGCAGCAACCAGTCGCTGGTTGCAGCCGTTGTGGCAGCAACAGTTGCAACATTGCGTTGCAAGGCGCTGCCAACAACACCGCTGCCATCGGGACTTAAAAACACAACAGTTGGCAGCTTGTGTTGCTGTTGTTGTTGTGACTGTTGTTGCTGTTGCTGCTGGGCATGTTGCTGCTGGGCATGTTGCTGCTGGGCATGTTGCTGTTGCTGTTGGCCCAGCAGCGGCGACACGACCGTTGTTGCATTTAGCTCATCCAGCGCATTTGTTTGCATATAACCATTGTTAAGCTTCTCATTTGTGGGCGCTGTGCCGCCGCTGGGCGTGGCCAACATTGCGCTGCCGCTGCCGCTGTCGCTGCTGGTGCCGCAGTCGCCGTCGCCGTCGCAGCGACTTTATCAGTTTATCAGTTTCTCTAGACTTTGTTGTTGTTGCTGATTGATTTATTGTGGGAAGAGAAACAACGCCGCACAAAACGCGGCTTATTAATTAATCTCCAATGTTGTTGCACTTAAGCTTGGCGCTTTTCACAACGACAACAACAACGTTGTCAACACTGGAAAAAAAAACAAAAAAAATAATGTCAAAAATTTGCATCTAGTTGAATATCATAATATAGAAATCAAATTGTCGATCAATCAGTTTAAAAAAAAACGAATTGTCCAAAAACCAATTTTTTTTAAATAGTTAGAAATGCAAAAAAAAGGTAATAGAAACAACTGAGTTCCAGTTTTAATGCAATATTAAATTAGAGGACAAATAATGATAAAAATTATATAGAACATGAAAATCAGTCAAGTTTTTCCAGAGTTATGATCGTTTGAAATTTTTTAAAAAGTGTCAAAGGGAAAGTAAACTGTGATTCAAAGTATGAAAAAAATATAATGGAAATAAAATCGAATTTTCTAAAAACACTTTTTTTTAAAAAGATAAAAAAAAATGGAAGTGGAAAGAATTGAATCCCTGTATTGATGCAATATTAAATTAGAGGACAAATAATGATCAAAATCATATTCCGCTTGACAATTGGTCAAATTTTGCCAGAGTTATGACTGTTTGAAGTTTTTGAAAAGGTGTGAAAGGAAGAATATTAAAAAAGTGAACTGTGATCCAAAGTATGAATAAAATATAATGGAAATAAAATCAAATTTTCGAAAAACACTTTTTTTTTAAATAGATAGAAATGCATAAAAATTGTAGGGGATATAATTGTGTTCCACTTTTGATGTAATATTAAATTAGAGGTCAAATAATAATCAAAATTATATAGAGCATGAAAATCAGTAAAGTTTTTCCAGAGTTATGACAGTTTGAAATTTTTGAATAGTGTCAATGGAAAGAAATAGAAAAGGTGAACTGTGATTTAAGGTATGAAAAAAATGTAATGGAAAAAAATGAATTTTTCAAAAACACTTTTTTTAAATAGATAAAAAATGGAAGTAGAAAGAACTGAATCCCAGTTTTGATGCAATATTAAATTAGAGTCACTTAAAGTTACTCGACAAAACTTGCTAATTAAATATTAAATATTGTAATTAATTTACTAAATTTTTTACAACGTGGCAACACTGTCATTCTAACAAATTGTCACACATTAAACATTTAATTTACTTTTTTTAACTTGTCGTTAATCTGCTTGTTAAATAATTTAATTACTACTGAATTTTAACAGTCCGATTGGAGAAGAAAACGTAAAAATCAAGTTAGACAACATGTTAGGTTAATTTAGTCATTAATTATTATTACACTTTGACATTCACATGAGAAATGCTCTGAAATAAAATTGAAATTTTCAATTCAAAATGCCACTAAAATTCATTTAAAAAAATAACAAACGTCGCGTCTCAATGGGAAATGAACTGAAAAGTGATTATATAGCAATTACTAGAGTGCAGCGGACCTAACCAGATGGGTAATACGATATGTTTACTCGGTCAGATCGCATTAATTAGCTGATAGTTTTTAATATTCTAATTGCAGACACAGAACAACTACAACAATAAAAAAAATGCTATTAAGTTTACACGTCCCAATGATATTCATAATAATAGATAAATAAATTTATATTATGGTTAAGTTTCAATAAAATATAGAATATTATTATAGAATATTCAATTATTTTTAGGTGCTGCTTTCCCTACTACTACTTTCCCTTTTCCAATTCATTCAAAAACATTTATTCAAAGCGCACTACACGTCGTATGAGTAATATTTATAAGAAGAAAAATAAAGACTTTGAACCCTCGGCTCTGATACTAAAAAAATTATGATATACTGATAAAACTGGCATATAAGTTAAAACTGGTTAGATCGGATTGTGATAGCATATAGCTGTCATAGGAACAAAAAACGTGTTTCTTAATTAATTGAAAGTATTTTGTTTTTGCTATAGAATATATTTAATATATTTAACGAACTCAGCTGATTTAAGAAATGCTATTTAATAATCTTTGGCAATTTTTTGATTGATATAATGTTTAGCATTTTTCAGATATATTACTAATGTATGTTTTAATTTTTAACATATTTAAAAAATATATAGAATTATTAAATTCCCTTTGATCCTGTTTTTAAATTAAGTAATTAAGGAATAAAATATTAAATCTATATTTAAACTTATTAGTTGTTTAGTTCTTTCTAATAATCTCTTTAATAGTTTAATAGAACTGTAGAATTTCTTAAAATTAGTGTATGTTTTCAATTCTGCTGGAATCCTATAAAAGTCCTTTTAGATTATTCTAAAAAATTAAATCTCCAGCCTAATCAATTGATTGATGCTGATATCACCTTTCTCAGCTGTGATTGCTCCTTGTTCCAATTTAAACATTTAATAGACTTGGTCAACAGCTGGTTGTCTGACTGTCTGACTGTCTTGATCATGGCCAACATGTTTGTATTGGATCGTCAAAAAGGTCGCGAGATATTAGTGTTGTTTAAAAAAATCGAGATAATTTAAGACTATTTAGAACTTGATTTATTTTTTTTTATCAATAATTCGAGTTAAAATAATCACTGAATTATTTTATTATGACTTAAATGAGTTTTAAAAACTTCAACCTATTATTTTATTGTGACTTTATATGGTTTTAAAAATAGCACCAAAAAAAATAGCTTCGTAAAAACTCGAAAATTTCTACTGTTTACAATATATATATATTTTTTTTAAATATTCCAAATCATCGACAATTTGTTGTTTTTATGCTTTAAATCGAAATTTAAATTTGAGTTTCCATCACTAAAAGATATACAAAAAGTTGCTCAAGTATAAATACTAAAATTAATTGAGATTTATGCGCTTCGAGGCAAAATTTGCAAAACTGAAACTAGTTCTGAGTCAAAGCCAGAATCGAATCAGAAACGTAGCTTCAAGATAGCGATCGAAACGAAGACGGAGAAAGAGTCGGAGATGAAGAAAGAAGCTGATTGGAGACCGAAGATTTGATATTTTGCCGGCATCCAAAGGTAATTTGATTCCGTGATTAATGTAAATGCGAAATACGCGCTTCTTTATTAATAAACAGAAATATTAATAATTATTAACTTTACAAAGAAAAAAAGACACTTAAGCTTGCAGAATTCATTTGCATTTAATATTAATTAATTTTTAAACAGAAAACACTTATAACTTGGAGAATTCATTTGAAATCTTTTTCAATTACACAACAACAAAAAAACAAAATAAACAAATTGAATTTACCACAAAAAGTTCACAGAAAAAAATAAAACATTTGCATATTACACTGTATAACAAGTTGGGCATTTATTTTAAATAATATTAGCCAGAGGGATTGACACCGTAATCGAAGTCGTAATCATTAACGGGTATAAACCGATTGAAAAGGTAAAGGTAATTATTCTACACGAAATAACCGTTTAGTAACCGACTCTTGTATAACGTTTATATTTTGGTTCAATTAAGCATTAAATTCAATTAAGCTAAAAACAATCTTTTTTAAACTAGTTTTGATCTTAAATTTTAATAATGATCTTTTTAAAAAAATATATTTTTTGAAAACAAGGAATTTTTTAAAACATTTTTCAATTTTTTTAAACCGGTAATTTAACACCGAAACATACAAAAAATAAACGAGTAACCGATTCAAATCGTTACACAAAGATTTAAAAAAAATACATATGCGAAATATATACTTTGTTTTTAACAAACTTTTTTAATGTTTGTTTTTGTCTTATATTTATTTATTTGTGCAATGTTTTGTTGTATTTTGCATTACTTATGATGTTGTGGCGCCTTTGTTGTTGTTGTTACAGGTAAATTACTGTTATTTATTAGTATTATAATTATAGTTTTTGTTGTGCTTGTTTGTTTATTTATAGCCTTAGTTTTTTAGGCCGCTTTTTTTGGGTTTGTTTTGAACAACAGTTAAATATAACGCTCACTTTTGCGTGTTGTGTTCTTCATGTACATATGTGTGAGTGAGCACATGTGTGTGTGTGTGTGTGTGTTAGTTTGTCTGTTTGTTTTGTTTTTGTTATGCCGCCAAACCGCGCGAGGCGACGTCTCGTTACGAACTAAACGCTGTGAACTGTCCTTAGCTTTTAAGCAGGCGGCGACAATTGACGTCGCCGTCGCCGTCTCTGTTGCCGTCTCTGTTGCTGTCTCTGCCAACGGCCAGCGGTAGCGACGCCAGCGCAGAGAAGTGTGCGCGCGCTAACGGCAATTTGACAGCGCCGGCAAACGAACGGCATAAAAAGCTCTTTTTCATTTTCTTTACACTTTTACCAATTGCCTGTGGCTGTTGTGGCACTTTAATACACTTCCTTGCAGCGAGTATTTCAACATTCTTAACAAATGTGTAACGCATTTTATTATATAGCTAGTCAAGTAACTAACCGTTTCATTTTTAGTACCGAGACTGGTAACTGGAACTGTGGTAAAGTTGCTAGGTCAAGGAGTTGTGCAACTTTCAACTGAACCGATTTTCAAACGGAATGTCATTTTGATCATGATTTGGCCCCTTAATTCATTCTGCATTTAAATTTTAATCATCTAGAAAATTTGATAATTTTTCGATTCTAAGCCATCTGTCATCTAATTTTCCATAAATACCCCTTGACATTTTTTCAAAAACTTTGACCCCTCATAACTTCATCGAAACTGAACCGATTTTCAAGCGGAATGTCATTTTGATCATGATTTGGCCCCTAAATACGTTCTGCATTCAAATTTTTTTAAATACGTTAAAAAAATTAATATGTAATACAGGACACTGAAAGGGTATCAAGTGTGCGGCGTGCCTTAGATAATACTTATTTCTTGCTTGTTTCTTTTGTGTTGTGCGCGCGTCCTGTCAAAAAGGAAGTGCACGCAAAATACACACGCACTTACACACACACACACACACACACACACAGTAACACACACACACAAAGTTAAATGCGTTGTTTGCTTTGACAGGTGTTGAAAACTATTTGAAAGACAGAGAGAGAGAGAGAGAAATATAGTTTGACAGCCTGTTTGACGCTCAAAAAATGCGACATTTTGCTCAAGTCTCCACTGTCCACACTTCACTCTCCATTCTCCACTCTTCGTCATTTGTGAATCGTCATTCTTAGTTGTCCATTTTATCAGGCATTATCATTTATCAGTGCGTGATCATCGTGTCTGTCAATTGTCAACAATTTTTATGTTGTCCATTGGCCAAGTCAAAAAATTAATTACCGCTTGTTTTTACGATAAGCGCCAATAACAACAATAATAATAACATTAGCAACAACGAAAACAATGAAATCCCCAATTTATTTGGCCCAAATTAATCATACTCCAAAATTCATATTGATGCTAGTACTTGAGATACTTGAGATTTAGTACCACTGATTAAACTGTTTACACGCTTTTTAGTTACTCTTCTCATTTTTTATTAATATTTTAATTTATTAAAAAAGTAATGAATTTAAATTTGTAATATAATAAAGATTAATGCATGGAGCTAAATTCATTAAGGGTATTCCCATGGGAGATTTAAAATTAATTACGCTTAAAAGCATAATGGACTTTTAATCTTGTAATCACAATTGCGTGGTAATTTTCAATTACATTTATACGAGGTATTCTTATTATTGATTGACTGTAAATTCATTTAGTAAAGTGTATTTTTATTGATGACGTTTGATAACAAAAAAAAGTCTTTTTTATTATTAATTTTAATTTTCAATATGAAATTTAAAAATAATAGTGCATTTGTATTTTAGAAATTAATTGTATTAAAAGAAAATGCAATCAAAGTCCCTTATAGCTTAGGAGATTTATTTAAAAACGAAAACTCAAACTGAAAATTATTATAAATTTATATATTTATTATATATATAAGATAAGAGGTAAAAGTAATTTTTTAAATAAAAACCTGCACATACTTTTATTCTAAAAATTAATTTGAAATAAAAAGAAAATATTTTAAATATTATAATCCTTAAAGGAATTTTGGTGGTTTTATCTAAAACATAGCATTTGTATTTATGTCATAGCAAATTTTGGAACAGGCTTCTAATACTGGATTTTCACAGTACTTAGAATTAAATAATGCCTTTAAATAATGTTTATCGTCTTGGATTTTTATCTATGACAGCTGCGATAGTGTAGGTAATATTCCAAAAATATACAAAAAAAAAAAAGGTTATCAATATCGATCAGCATTTTTTTGTGTAAATCGTCGGCATTTCTAACGGTTATGTGAAAGCACAATGCTCAACAACAGGTGGCGTGTCAAATGTAACTAAGTTTATTTTGCGTGCAACGGCTCAACAAATCACAACACAAATCCCTTGACAGGAGACCAGTAGTAGGGTGGGTCAAAAAGGGATGGTAACTAGTGCAGGACAACGACCGTTATGTGGGCATTATTACCTCTTATTATTCGTTTTTGGCGCAATAATCAGCTGGCACGTGCGGCGGCGCATTTTCCGGCGCCATATGCTAGGCAAAAACACGAATTTTCCAACTGAATCACAAGAAAATATCAATGAACAATAAAAGAAATAACTTCAAAATAAACCGCACATTCCACGAATAAAGTGTTATTTATTTATTTAATTATTTTCTTTATAATTGCTGCTAATTTATATTATTTTATTTCTATATATACTGTTGCATGCTTATTTATTTTTTGATATTCACATAACTCTTTTATTTTAACAGTAGTTAATATATATTTAGTTTGTATTATTTAATATTTATTTTTATTTAGCAAGTGCGACACTTTGACTGCTCTTGGAGCGACTAAATCAAAAAAATGTTGTGCGTGCACAAAGCCAAGTTAATCAGACTAAATGCCAGGCGTTAAGCCAGGCGACCAAAACTGCCACTCCCCCTGCCTCTTTACCCTCCCCCCTCCTCATTAAAGGGGCGTTCTGCCGGCCGGTGAGAGCTTTTTATCGGCCCCAAAAAAAGCTCACAACTTAAAACAAAAAACACACTTGTTGACATCGCAGCGAGTGGTGTATTTAAATTTACCTTTAATTAAAAAAAAAATATATATATATTTATAAATAAAATAATCACTTTTCACAGTGTGACTCGAAGGAAAAGAAAACTATTTCAAAAATGCTTAACTAATAAATACTCTGTAAATTGGTAGCCTGAAAGTTGCTTCTTTTTTAAATTAAATTCAATTCAATCAAGTAGAAGTCTTCGGTTTATATAGCGACTATGATAAACGTGTCTATTTTTAATATAATTGAGTATTTGGCAATTTCAGCATTTATATCTCTTCCGTGGTGTAGGCGCTGTAAAGAATAAAATTTTAGTATAAATATACAATTTATATTTACATACAATTTATTATTTCTAATGTTTAATAAAAGGATTTATCCATTATTAATCTGTACAGATGAAGTTCTATTTATTTTTTAAACTTACTGTTGTATTGTGAAGATATTATGTATTCAAATAAATTTTAAGATTAATAATAATTCATCTTGACAATGAAAATTAAATATGCGAATTTATACTTTTCACGATAAATTATACCAATAAAGGAAAAACTAAAATTATCACATTTATACAAAAAACTACAGAACTACAAAAAAGGGAAATAAAATATTAGAAATTTTACGAAAAAAAAAATTTTAATACAACAAATCAAATTTTAATCTGTTTTTTGTTTGCTTCACTTTCAATTCAAATACTTGAATTTAAACTTACCGTGCTGTGGCGCCACGAACAACACAAAAGGCAATAAAACGTTCAATCTACAAAATTTAGAAACAAAATGAATTAACAATTGTAAGAAATATGGAAATAAGGGAGAAAATAATTACCATCATTGCAAAGAAATTGTAATTTTTGGAAAATCGCACGGTGCGTAAAACCTTCATGAAATATGTGTGAATTTCGCTGCCCAATTCCTGATGCCAATTTAAATGTGCATCTCGATTTTGTTTTGTGTTAATAATCAGCGAAAAGCAGCGAACAAGCACAAACATGTCCGCCTCACGACCCGACTCCACAAGTTGCATCCAATCAACCAGTTTAGCCATCTCAAAAGCTTTCTTAATCTGCAAATAAATGTATAAAAATAAAATGATAATATTAATAAAACAATGATAAAACAATATTATGAATACAATGATTATAGCTAGATTATAAAATTACTCTACAATAATAAAAAAATATATTAAGAACAAAATTTGCAAAATCATAGCGAAAATGCAAAGATTTCTTTGAAATTATCATTATGATGTCGGCAAAAATTCGAAAATCAATTTTTTTTATAAAGTTAATAATATTTTGATGCAGAATCAATAAAGATGCCAAATAATGATCAAAATGGTATTCCGCATGAAAATCCTTTCTTAGAAAGGATCATTATGATGCCGGAAAAAATTCGAAAATCAATTTTTTTTATAAAGTTAATAATATTTTGATGCAGAATCAATAAAGATGCCAAATAATGATCAAAATGGTATTCCTAAAGGAAATCGGTTAAGATTTGACAAAGTTATGACAGTTCGAAGTTTAGTAATAGCTTGGACTGTCAACTTTATATGTCAATTTCTACATGATTTTTTACAATTGATACCTGAACTAGAATTTAATTAAAATAAGAGTAATTTCTAAAGGTTTAAAATTCAACTTACAATATCTGTTTCCTTTTTGGGGAAATTAACACCGGAAACCTTTGCGAATGTGGCCAAAAGAGTTGTCATCGCTATTTGGTAATTAACATCGCTATTGTTGATCATTATAACAATGGAATTGTGCATATCGACGACTTTCTGCATGCGTCTCATTCCCGTGTCAATCACAAATCGATCACATAAACTGTTAGCTATATATTCTATATCTATTGGCTTCAGTTCAACTGACAGTTCGCCCACAGCATCCAATAGTTCGTGACGATAATTCATATGGGTCTCCAGATGTTGATAGGTCTGCATCATTATAGCCAAATGATAAAGATCGAGCAGTTGATCCAGCTGCACTTCCTCCAGTTCGTATATAGCGCTATTCAGACGCTTAAAGATCTGAAAAGAAACATATATATTTAATATGTAAAGTTTACAAGAAAAATTCCATATATAAATATAGATTATATATAAATAAAGATTATATATAAATATAGATTATATATAAATATTCTTACCTCCGTGGTGCTCTTTATGTCAAGGACTAATGGAAGCATTTTCTTAATGGTCGAGTTTAGCAGAAACTGCTTTAGATCGTCGGGAGTATATCCAGTTTCGGGTTCCATTTCTGGCGGTTCGGCAAGTGCAATACACAGTGCCTCCAAAAGTTCCCCTTTATGAAATTCGTCTACTTCCTTCTCTAAATGAATATAATTATTATTGTTATTGTTGTTGTTACATTCAATTGTTTCAATATTATTTGAATTGTTCAAATCATTTACAGGCACCGCCTTCTTTTTTTGAACTTTTATACTGAGCTGTCGAGTTTTTGGATTCTTTTTGTCAGCTTCATCAATGACATTCTCTAAAATTTTTCTTGGCTTTTTCTTTGGAATATCCGAATCGGAATCTTCAGATTTGGACGCCTTCTTCTTTTTTGTCCTGGTTCTTGTCTTCACCTTGGAAGCTTCATCTTCGATACACTCATTAGATTTCTTTGGAATATCCGAATTCTCCGAAGATTTCTTTAAAAGTTCCTTTGGAATATCCGGATTGGAATCCTCTTTAGATTTCGGCGCCTGCTTGTTGCGTGTTCTGGTTCCTCGAGTCCCTGCATTCTCCTTGGAAGCTTCATCATCGACATTCTTGGAAGATTTCTTCACTAGTTTCTTTGGAATATCCGATTCTGAATCCTCATCAGATTTTGCCGCCTTTTTGCTGCGTGTCCTAAACTTACGTACTCCTTTAGCTGTGTTCTGATCCTGGCCATTCTCTGAAGCTTTCTTCTGTGATTTCTTTGGCGACTTTTCATTGGCAGCATTTTCAATGTTATTGTTTATTAATAATTCCTTTACTTGATCTACTTTGGTTTTAGCGCGCGTCTTTCGCTTTGGCGTTGACGTGCTGACAATCGGCTTCTTTTGCGCGGCTGGCGCTGCGGAAAAACTTACATTTTAGCATATTCTTAGTAAAACTGGTTTTTCGTTTGTGTTTTATATTACCCATTGCAAGAAAATGTTTTCTGTTCACTTAAAATCCTCAAGAATGTTGCATTTTGTTTGGAAACTCGCGGTTTTGACAGCAGCTGTCAGCCTTTGGCTAAAAAAAAACGATGTGGCAGCCTTGGTTCCCAGAAAAAAGTCCATTCTTATTTTTAGATCAAATTGCAAAATTGAGTCATTTAGAACATTTTTAGAAACGTCACCTTTATTCAATTAAAAAACTTATTGCAAAACAAACAATTGTTTAAAAATGTGGTAAATGTCTATTATATGGGCCACATCTCAAAAAAAAAAAAAAAAACACCACAAATAGGGGGTATGGCAACTACAGTAAATGACAACGCTACGATCAGCACTGCTTAAATCACTTAGGTACTGCTAGAATGTTAAACTCACTTTGGCACTGTTAAACTCACATCGGCACTGTTAATCTCACATTGGCACTGCTAAGATAACAGAGTTCTGTAAACCGACCACCCACGCAGCATATAAAAGACGGCCGCCTCGCAGTAAGCAGGCAGTTGGTGTTTGGCGCTCGCGGAAGACGGATCAGCAACGGCGGGGAACTTCGTAGCATCAGAAGCAGATCGTTATAAGCTAATTATAAATATTATTAACTATTATTTTGTAAGCTTAAAAATTTTTTAATAAGAATAGTTTTATATATAATATAGTTTTATATATAATATAGTTTTATACATAATATAGCTTTATATATAATATTTAATATATAATAGTTTTATTGCTGTTTTAATTTATCAATGTTTATTTAAAAAAAAAAAACCAAGTGAATCCCCAAAGTTTTTTTTTTTTATATAATAGACCAAAAATGTAATTTATTTTATTTTAATGCACGCATGATCTGCTGTTGTGTTATCGATATATCGAGTTTTCGATGCTGCAATTAGTATCGAGTACCGCAGAGTATTGACTACTTTTGTGCTTGTGCTGCCAGATAATTCGCAGAAATTTAAGAGCATTGGTCAGATGTGTGGCAGCACTCACCTAACATTGTGTGAGCTTATGTTCATTTTTTACTATAATATATGTATAAATATGTAATTGCAGCTTCCTTTTTATCAGCGTTCTCATTTGTATTTACCTTTGCCGCTTATTCGTGCTACTTTTCTTTCACGTTCGACGTGTGTGTGTGTCTCGTTATATTCTTTTAATGTTTTAAGTTTTTAACTTAATGTAATACCTGACAAATTTGATTCCCCGGAAAAAATGCTAAATTCAACTACTGTTCTACTAACTTTACTTCTTTTAATATTGATACCAAAACAACGAGCGCAATTAACAAATGAAATAACAGCTGGATTAACTGATTCCGCTGCCTGCAATAATTTGGAGCGCCATGAAATTGAGCATCGTCTGTCCACCAAAACTCCATATCGCGCCATTGCCAATTATAATGATACTCCGCCGATATATAATGGTATGCCACTTGCTATTCTTATTCATGGCATTTGCTTTTGACAACTACTTCACAGCTCAAGGTGTATTTATATAAGGTGAGGTGACATTTCGAAAGCAAACGACATTCTTTTCAGCGCCTCTCTCTCTCTGAGAGCCGTGCGAGCACATTTGAAAATTTAATACCTCAGCTGTCAACGAAGACGTCACCTTATATAAAGTACACTTTGTCACAGCTGGTTAGCCCAGTACCCAAAAAAAATACATAGCCTTATGAATTTGTGGCAGCAGTGTTGCTGGGCTAAATAAAAAAAAAAAAAAAGCGAAAAATAGTTAAGCAAAAAAATAAATAAAGTAGTCCTAAAAATGTCGATAGTATTTTGAACAAATTTAAAACTAAGAGTATATGAAACGTAAACGAAACATAAAATGTTTTTTAATATATTTTATTTCAACAACAAAGTTTTTTTAATGCCCGTTATATTTAAGATGTTTGTAAAGTTACAGCTACTGGGCAACCAACAGTCGAGCACATTTACTTGATTTGCCTTTTCCCTTTTTCGTTTCATTCGTTTCGACAAGGTTGCCACCCGACGCGAATATGGTCCATCATACGTCATGGAACACGAAATCCCAGCAAATTAATTATTTTGCATGCCCAAAAGCGCCTGGTTGAATTGCAGTCACTTCTATTGCAGCAATCAAAGTCAAATCTCTGTGTGGATGAGCTAAAACAGTTGCGTCGCTGGAGTTGGGAGCACATTGATCCCGATGATGAGAAACTGCTGGTCGCCGAGGGGGAAGATGAATTAATTGAGCTCGCTGAACGCATGCAATTGCGATTTCCCAACTTACTGCCGGATCTTTATAATCCCGAATGGTTTTACATGAAATATACGGCCACACAGCGGACGCTGAAGAGTGCACAAAGTTTTGCCACTGGTTTATTTGGACGGCATCGCATACATGCCATTACATATCCAAGACCCTTGAAACAGGATCCAGTGCTGCGGGTAAGCTTAATAAATCAAAAACGTTTTCAAATACATTATAGCATCGAACGAGTATTAAGTTTTATTTAGTAATTGCAAATATTATGAAATCAATTTGAATTTAGCGCGCTATTTGCAGTTCCTTTTTTGTGTGTGGTCTGTTGCACAGCGTGGCAACGCTGTCAACGCTACAAGGGAGGAGAGGCGTACAATAGTGAGATAGAGGGAGAGCGATAACTGCTGAACCAGTGCGCGTTGAGCAAGAACAATTGCAAATGCGTATTTTTGTAGTGCAACAATTTTTTGATTGCTTAAAATTCATTTGCAAGCCATTTTGTGTAAACGAAACAAACCGAAAGTCAACGAAATCAATATTATGAATCACAAGCGCAACTAGGCGTGTAAAAAGAAACAATTACAAAAACAACTTGGTGGCCATACGTTGAAATTGAAGTGCGAGTGCAAAATTGTTTGGTTATGTGCAGCAGCCGTCGTCGTCGACGTCGTCGCTGTTGTTGTTGTTGCTGCTGTCGTCGTCGTCGTCGCTGCCTACTGCGTTCCCTCTCCGTCTCCGTCTCGCCTCGTCTCGTTCTCACCACATGAAATGAGCGTGTGCATGTGCTGCAATAGCTGCTAAAACTGTAATAAGCAAAGTTGCAATAAACTGTAAATAGAAAAAGTAAAAAAATACGCATATACATATATATAAATATATATATATATATATATGTATAGTTAGCTAGCGTGTTTAAAGAAAAATGATGGAATCGCTATATAATGAAAGGATTGCGGCAATTGCCAGCGAAGGCAAAAGCAATAGCAGCAGCAAAAGCAATAGCAACAAAACTACAACAACTAGTGTCAGTGCTGCAAAGTGTGAAACAATGTATGGCAACGCTGCCAAGATCAACAGCGCTGCCGACAGTAACAGTGGCAGTGGAAGTGGCAGCGGCAGCGCTAGCAGCAGCAGCGGCGGCAGCAACAACAATCGCCGCAAGGAAACAACAACAACAACGTCGTCGTCGGGTCAGAAGCATCGCAAAACGAAAAAAGTAATAACGAATCTAAATCCGAGTTCACTGCGGACAGTGGTGCAGGAGGAGTCTATTATATTTGAGCACGACGATGAGATACCCTTAAGTTTTGCATTGAAGCGACATCAGGAATCGATAGAACCGCTGATCTATGAGCGTCATCCATGGCGGATAAGGGAACGCATGAAGACGGCAAGTGTGGCGCTTGTCCTGTGCCTTAACATTGGTGTGGATCCCCCCGATGTGGTTAAAATCCAACCGTGTTCGAGACTGGAATGCTGGATTGATCCCAGTAGCGTATCCGTGCCCAAGGCAATGGAATTGATTGGCAGCAATCTCCAGATGCAATATGAACGTTGGCAACCCCGAGCACGCTATAAAAAATGCAATGATCCCACTGTCGAGGATGTCAAGAAGTTGTGCACATCCTTACGGCGTAATGCCAAGGGAGAGAGAATCCTGTTTCATTATAATGGACATGGTGTGCCCAAGCCGACGGCAAATGGCGAGATTTGGGTGTTTAATCGCACCTTTACACAGTATATACCGTTAAGCATCTTTGAGCTGATCAATTGGATGGCAGCTCCATCGATCTATGTGTATGATTGCTCCAATGCGGGGATTATCATCAACTCCTTTCAGCCCTTTGCCGAGCAGCATGAACAGGAGCTGGAGAAGGCGCTGCAGGCGCAGTTACTTCAATCTCACTCCCAATCCTCTCAAGCCCAATCCTCGAGTGCCTCCTCCTCGCAGCTGGTTAGCTACAAGAACTGCATACATTTGGCCGCCTGTGCCGCCAATGAGATACTCCCGATGAATGCCCAATTGCCGGCGGATCTGTTCACCAGTTGCCTGACCACGCCCATTAATATCGCCCTCAAGTGGTATGCCATGCAGGAGAAACTGGGCATGGTGCCACGCATCCAAAGCGAGCTCATAGACAAGATACCCGGCAAGGTGAATGATCGGAGAACGATGATGGGTGAACTGAATTGGATATTTACGGCTATAACCGATACTATAGCCTGGAATACATTGCCACGTGAGCTGTTCCAGCGTCTGTTCCGACAGGATCTCCTCGTGGCCAGCTTATTCCGTAACTTCCTGTTAGCGGAACGTATTCTACGTAGTCACGACTGTACGCCGGTTTCGTTGCCGGCTCTGCCGCCTTGTCATCGTCATGCGATGTGGAAGGCCTGGGATTTGGTGGTGGATCTGGCGCTGCAACAATTACCAGACATCCTGGAGCAACAGGCTCCGTATAGACAGCTGCCCTTCTTTGAGCATCAGCTGACCGCGTTCCAGGTGTGGCTGGACTCGGAATCCGAGTCACGTACACCTCCCGAACAGCTGCCCATTGTGCTCCAGGTGCTCCTGTCTCAGGTGCATCGTTTGCGTGCCTTGGAGCTGTTGGCACGCTTCCTGGATCTGGGTCCCTGGGCGGTGAATCTTGCACTGGGTGTGGGCATCTTTCCGTATGTTTTGAAACTGCTGCAGAGTTCCACGCGGGAATTGCGTCCTGTTTTGGTTTTCATCTGGGCCAAGATTCTGGCTGTGGACCCCAGTTGTCAGGTGGATCTGGTCAAGGAGTACAAGTACTTTCTGTCCGTTCTGCAAGATAACACGGTCAGCAAACAGCATCGCACCTTGTCCGCCTTTGTGCTCGCCTCCATAGTCCACAATTTCCTCCTCGGACAGACGAGCGCCCTCCAAGGACCTTTGTTGTCCATTTGCCTGGAACAGTTGAATGACAGCAGCTGGTTGCTCCGCCAATGGTTGGCCATTTGTCTGGGCATGCTGTGGCAGAACTTTGAGAAGGCCCGTTGGTCGGGTGCTCGGGATTTGGCCCATGAGAAGCTCTATGTGTTGCTACGTGATCCAATTCCGGAGGTACGTGCCGCGGCCGTCTTTGCCTTGGGCACCTTTATCAGCTCCGTGACGGATCGGAGTGAGGAGCAGGCGAATAACATAGATCGCATCATTGCCATCACTCTGCTGGAGACGGTGGGTGAGGATATGTCGCCGTTGGTGCGTCTGGAACTTACGGCGGCCCTGCAATGGATGGTACTGCTCTTTGAGACGCAGTTCGTCACGGTCTATCTGGCGGAACAGATGAATAGCCATAGCTCCGCCTTGGTCTCCTGTGGCGGGGAGCGGAGTGCGAGCATTACACATGGCATGCCACATGCTCCTCCGGCCAGTTATGCCCAATCCACGCATAGTCTGGAACGCTTTGTGCCCCACATTAGACGTGGTGTTAGCTCCAGTTCCATATCCAACATGAGCAGCTCCGGGGCGGGCGGGGGAAGCGCTTCCGGCAGCACTACAACCACCAATTTCATACCCTTTCAGTCCATCTTCACCAAACTCTGGCTGGGCATCTATAATCTCGGCCAGGATCCATTTCCGGCGGTGGCAGCGACTGCCCAACGGATTATTAGCCATGTGCGGGATGCAGCCTTGTGTATGATTACGGCCAAGGAGGCCACCAATGCCACTACGGCGGGCAGCAGCAGCAGCGGTTCCGGCACGGGTTCAGGTGGCTCCGCCGCTCCACGGGATCTGGAGAAGTTAAACAATAGCAGTTTGAGTGTGAGCTTGCCACCCAGTCCCAATACACGCTGCAATTACTTGGGCGGCAGCGGGGAATCCCCGCCAGTGGGTCATCATGGTCATCATGGACATCATCATCATGCCGGACATGGCAGTCAGTGGGTGCAGAAGTTGCGTCTCTCCGGCGGCGCCAACTCGGAAACACAGCGCAAATTGCGCACCAGCTCCATGAATGATGAGACGGACGGAGGAGCAGGCGGAGCCACCGCGCATCCTTCAGCTGGAATAAGTGGAGGAAGTGCATCGGCAGCAGGATTAACTTCAGGCGATGGCAATCACTCGGCACGCAGCAGCGGCAGCGATACAAATCCCTATGCCGATGGCAAAGCACAAATGCTGCAACCCATTGTCCAGACGCAGTTCATCCCCTGGGCCATCTCCTACTTCACCCGTCCCGGCAATCAACGCTACAGCAGCGCCGAAGGCGGCAGCGAGGAGGAGGAGGGCAAACAACGTTATCCCATCGATAGGAACTCGAGTGAATTACGTTCCCGCAAATATAGATACCAGCGTAATGAGTTTATGCGTAAATGGGTGTCACATCGTCGCACAAGCACTCTAATCAGTCGCCTCAGTGATGCCAACAGTTGGGCAAGGAAGACACAGTTTACTCCATCGCTAGTGAAGCTATTGCCATATGAACCCCAAATAGCCGTAGCCTACAAGGAGAAGGTGCTGGTCTATGATTTTGTAAAGAACTCGGTGCTGAGTTATGCCACGGAAGCGAATTCGGAGACAACAGTGGGAGGATCTCTTATAGGAGCTACAGCAGGAGCAACTGGAGGAGGGAGTGGTAACAGTGGCAGTGTGCGAAAGACTTCCCGGCTGGAGTACAGCGCATTTGGAGGAGCAAGTAGTTCTCCCTTTGCGCGTGTCAGCAGCTTTGAACTGCTAAATGCCCAGGATGTGGGCTTAATGCTTGTGGCACACGATGATGGCGTCATACGTGTCTGGCAATCGAGCAGTGATGATGATTCCCAGCCGCCAACAACGCGTTTGATTAGTGCCTGGGATGCACTGCCTCGTTCCGGAGGAGGAGGAGTTACTACTGGCGGTGTCTCGAGTAATCTTCCCACAAATAGCGGCTCCAGTTCTTCCAGCTCATCAGTTACCACTGGAGCGGGATCAACAGGAGCAGCTGGTGTGTCCAGCTCCTCACAACTGGGCAGCGGCAGCAGTCTACACTATGGCAATGGATCGGGCATGGGTATAGTCACCGCCTGGCAACAGTACAGTCAACATTTGGTCGTTGGCGGCGGTTCGCATCGTTATCTGCGCATTTGGGATGTGGAGAGGGAGCTAAAATTAAATGATTTTCAGCTGGGCAGGGATACAAGTGTCCGGGTACTTTCCCCCTTTATGGCCAATCGTCGTTGTGACACCATTGTGGCTGGCTGTTCCGATGGCAGTGTCCGACTATTCGATAAACGTTGTGCTCCTCACATTATACGCGTGATCCGGGAACATGCGGCACCTATTCTTCATGCCTGTCTCCGTGCAGATGATCGCTCCTTAGTGGTCGGTTGCAATGCGGGAAAAGTTTGTGTCTTTGATCTGCGCGGTTGGAGTCACTGGGATGGTTTGACGGCGGCGCCACATGAGTGGCAAGCGGGCGGTGATATCACCGCCATGGCAACGCATCCCATTGCGGATGCTGTCGCCTGTGGGAATGCATCCAAAATTAGCATCTACTCACTGAAGGGTAAAGCACTGAGTTCATTGCGCAGCAACGAGGGATTCATGGGCTCGAGGAATCCGCATCCCACGTGCCTATCATTTCATTCGTTCAACGTCCAGCTGGCGGTGGGTTTTGTGGACAATACGGTTGCTGTCTACAGTCCCACACCAGGTAAATTCATCTACAGTCATTCTAAATACTCGTTGGAATTGTATCTCTCTTTGAATCTCTCTCTCGCGCTCCTGTTTAAACTTAACGAGTATTATCAACTCGTTGTATTTATAACTCGTATTTATAATTCGTTGTATTTATAACTCGTTGTATTTGTAACTCTTTGTATTTGTAACTCTTTGTATTTGTAACTCGTATTGTATTTTAGAGTTATTTGATTGGTAGAATGTTCTATTATAAAATGAAACGAGTAGAGTAGACTCGTTGAATATTTTCAACGAGTTATTGTAATTGTTATTAAAACTTGTACAGAATAGTTGTTACTTTTTCTAGAAGTAAACACCAGTAAATTTAACGAGTAACTGATACTCTGTAGAAATACTCGTTCGATGAGACTAACCATTAAATGTAACGAGTAACTGATGCTCTGTAGAAATACTCGTTCGATTAGACTAACCATTAAATGTAACGAGTAATTATTGCACTCGTTTCTTTTTAAATGCTCATTACTATGCTAACTCGTTGTTATTTTTTTTGGTCTCGTTACAGTTTTATAAACTCTGCAGCCGCTGGAAAACGGACGTCGATAAGAATCCTGAAACAATGTTTAATGCACGTAGCTTCAATGCGGAGCCAGCGATGCAGTCAGCAGTGGAGCATGTTCGGGCGATTACACAGTTATCGGATTTATCGGTACAGGACGTTCAACTCATGTACACAGTGTGCGCCTTTGAGACGGCCTGGCAACGCCATAAACCGCCATCCGTCTGGTGTCGCTTCTTCGATGTGAACTCGTTGAGCGCCTTGGAATTTTCCGAGGATCTGGAATATTACTGGAACGATGGCTACGGCTATGAATTGACCCATCGCATTGCCTGCCCGGCAATCGCCGATATGTTTGCGGCCATCGAGTGAGTATTTTTTAACATTTATATATAAAACTCTTTGTCCTGACCCACTCACTCATTAACTGATCATTGCACAGCCCAAACCATAAGACATAGGAAGCTGAAATTTTCACACAACATAGCAGAGACAATTTTATCGTGCAAAAATAGGGATATATATAATATTTTATTCTTAGCCCAATATGTACACAATCAATTGTAAAGCAAAAATTGTTCGTACACGAATTTAAACAACTTTTTTTAATATTCAAATTTGCCGCACTTTAATTTGCTTTACTTTTAAAATATCTAGTACAAATATTGCTTAGTTAGGTAAATAAATTTTTCTTTATAAGTAAACAAATTCTACAAAATTTCGGCTGTACAAATAGATGTTGTACTACTGTGTCCAAAAAATAAGGTGACATTTGATTTTAAACTGCGCGCTTTGAAGGATTAGGAGAATTCTTTTTGTTTTTAGGTTGGTAGTACTGTGAGTGACATCTATGTCAAATTTCATGTGAAAATATTCATTACTGTTTGAGATACGCGTCGTTTTGTGAGCTGCTAAAAGTGAGTTTCTCGTTTTTTGCAATGTCGAAATTTGTTGAGCAAAGAATTTGCATTAAATTTTGTTTGCGGAATCAATTTTCTGCTGCGGATACGTTGAGGATGGTGCAGAAAGCCTTTGGTGATGAGGCTATGTCTAAAAAAAATGTTTACAAGTGGTATAGTGAGTTCAAAGCCGGTCGTGAACGTGTCGAAGACGAAGAGCGTCCTGGGCGACCATCAACCTCAACTGACGAAGCTCACGTCCAACAAATCAAAGATTTGGTGTTGAAAAACCGTCGATTAACGATTAGAGACCTTGCTGATGATGTTGGCATATCAAAAGGCTCAGTCAATACCATTTTGAAGGATGTTTTGGGCCTCAAGCGCGTCAAATCTCGACTGGTACCGAAAACATTGAATTTTTTGGAAAAAGGGCGTCGCGTTGAAGTGTGTGAAACGATGCTTTCCGACTACCAGGATGTCATGAAACGGATTATAACTGGCGATGAGACTTGGATCTATGCTTACGACCCCGAAACAACCGATCAATCGAGCGAATATCGTGCCAAAGGAGAGCCGAGACCAAAAAAATCGCGCCAAAGTCGCTCCAAAATCAAGGTCATGTTGACTGTTTTCTTCGATTATCGTGGTGTTGTGCATTATGAGTTCCTTCCACCGGGTCAAACAGTCAACAAGGAATATTATCTGAGCGTTATGTGTCGTTTGCGTAACAGTATCCGTCAAAAAAGGCCAGATTTGTGGAGAGACAACTCTTGGTTTCTGCACCGCGATAATGCACCATCCCATACTGCACTCGTAATTCGTGATCATTTCATCAAAAACTCAACCCATATCGTTCCGCAACCACCGTATTCACCTGATCTGGCACCGTGCGACTTCTGGCTGTTCAGCAGGCTCAAAAGACCGCTCCGGGGACACCGTTTTGACACGATAGAGGAGATTCAAGCCGCAACGAAGACGGAACTAAAGGCCATCCCGGAAAGTGACTACAACCAGTGTTTCGAAAATTGGAAAAAACGTTGGCAGAAGTGCATTGTGTCGGGAGGGGATTACTTTGAAGGGGATGAAATTGATTTGGAAGAATAAATAAAGAATTTTCAAAATAAATACAATGTCACCTTATTTTTTGGACACAGTAGTATATATTGAAAACGCTAAGAAATTTCAATACAAATCTAAAGAAAAGGGCGACAAGCACCAGGCAAACAGAAGTTAAAAGTAATTACCAATTAACAAGAATGCATATTTAAAGCCCAGTGCATCGCATTTTGTATACATACATACATACATACATATATACATATGTATGTGTGTGTGAATACTTTCGTATGAACTTTCGCTTGGCTTCGGCAATTTCACTTCGGCTCTTACTTCGGTTCTGCTGCCTCGCGTCGACGTCGTCGACTTCGTGACGTCACATCGGCAATGCAAATGCGTCGCAAAATTAATCAGCTGCTTTTCAGCCGTTGACAGAGCAAGATCACAATGCACAACTCTTACCAAGGTATAATACCATGTTTAATACCGGACCCACAACGGAAATAAATATTTAAGAACCAAAACCGAAACGTTACTACTTGGTCTGACCAACTTCAAACTTTCATAACTTTGTCAAAACTAAATCGATTTTCAAATGGAATGTCATTTTGAATATAGTTTAGCATCTTAATTCATTCTGCATTTAAATTTTTATCATCTAGAAAATTTGATATATTTTCGATACTAAGCCATCTATCATCCAATTTTCCATACATACCCCTTGACATTTTTTCGAAAACTTTGTTCCCTCATAACTTTATCAAAACTTGACAGATTTTCAAGCGGAATATCATTTTGATCATGATTTGGCATCTAAATTAATTCTGATTTAAATTTTGTTTATTTCGAATATTTAATATATTTCGACCATGTCAGCTAGAATGCGATTTTGATACTAAGGGTCACTTTAAATTAACTCCTTATGTCATAAATAATATTAAACAACACTTTATGTTTGATTCCGAGACCTTTAATATTTTTGTTTAAAGTTCCTATTGAGGATCTACTAAATATTGATTAGATAAAATAATTATCAAATAATAATGAGTATGCTTTATAAATTCCAGTACGCCAAATGGACGCGCCAATGCCACATTCTATTTCACCCATTCGGGGACTCTGCTCAAGATGTTGGCCCATCTGGGCGTGGCCAAAGATGAGCATCCATTGACGCATAAGGATTTTGGCAAGGAACGACTCTGGCGTACCAGTGAAATCGATGCGTTCGCAACCAATTTGGCCTTTGTGCGCTATGAGTAAGTAAGAGAAGAGGAGAGAGTGAGAAGAGAAGAAGAGAAAGAGAAAGACTAATAAATGTCAGGGAATAATAAAATTGAAAACTTCATTTTAAAATGGAAAACTTTTAATTTAAATTTTTATTATAATAATCAAAAATTATTTGTCAATTTCTTTTTTAATAATTAAAGAATAAAAATCCATTGTAAATATCAATATCTTAATTTCTTAAATATAATATTTCATAGTATTGAGTAACATATTAGAAATATTTTAAGATTTTAGAAATACGCCAATTGTTTTACATTGAATTTTTATTTAATTTTTATCATTTATTTCTTATAATAGAAATTGACAAGTAATTTTGTTGCTTTTTTATTTTTAAATTAAAAATTGAAATTAATAATTATTTTTAATTTTTAAAATAAACATTGAAATTAATAGTTATTTTTTAACTTTTTTATATAAAAATCAGCAAGTAATTTTTTTTTTATAGTTTTTATCCTGAAAATTCTAAATTTTACGGTCTCTAATAAATGTATTTTTGTATTGCAGCTGCATTAAGGTGGAACCTCAAGTGCTGGTGATGCATCAGGAGCGAGTGGTGCGTCTGCCCGGTTGTCCACAGGATGACGATCTTTGTCCGCTTGCAACGCTGCGTCGCAACTACGCGGACAGCGTTGAGCGCTGCGATTTTGAGGCACTGTGCCAAGCAGCCAATTAAATAGAGAGCGAGCGAGAGAGAGAGAGAGAGAGAGAGAAAGCGAGAGAGAGCTGATAAGGAACAGTGGAAAGCTGATTGCTGATTGCTGCTGCTAAAAATGATAATGCTAATGAAGCTGAGGATGCTGATGATGATGTAGATGATGAGGAGAATGATGATAATGATGTGATCTGATGATGATATAGAGATCAGATATCAGAAAAATGGTGCTGCTGCTGCTCCGCTACCGCAAAACTATGTGAAATTTAACATGACCAGGGATTCGTCGGAATATTTTGTGAAATTTGAATTGATGTCGAGCATACAAAAAAAAAGAAAAGAATGTTTGACACAAAAACAGAGAGACATAGAGAAAGATAAGAGAAGATAATGATGCTGCATATAGGGATAGGGATAGGGAATAGCATTAAGTGTTTAATTAAAAGAAGCAAGAGAAAAAGAGCCACTGAGTGAAGAAGCGAAAAATAATTTGTATGTTTTTTGAAAAGCCCAAAATTAATTGAGATGAAAACAAAATATGTATGTGTTTTATATGCCTTATAATCAATGTGGACCATCCAATCCAGAACAAAAACAAAAAATTTGCAAGAAAGAAACAGCTGTATAAAAAGTGAAAGAGAGAAAGATAGAGAAAGCAAAAGAGAGAAGAGCACAAGTAAAGAACTTAGAGCGAGAGCAAGAGCGAGCAATTTAGTAGACGAGGAAACAGGAAAGCGGAAGAGATAGAGAATGAAAAAGAGATTCTAACCATGCCGCCAATCCGTAAATTGTCTATTATGCCTATAACTACATATATATATATATACATATATATGTATTGAACAATAAACAATAACAATTTGTACTTCTTTAACTCAAATGTATACTCTGTATCCCCGCTAAGCTGCTAAACAATGTTTCCTAAACACACTTTTTTATTCTTATTATTATATTCTTAATTTTTTTTTGTACATTTTAAAGTCCGTTTATTTTTTTTCTATACATAACAAACTATTAAACGAACTTATATATAAATATAAATACATAAATGTAATCGAACTGCTACTGCTAAGCTAAAATACCCTATCCAAAATACCCTACGCCTAGCCCTTGTACATACCTAACTATATGTATATATAATAATCACATATACATATACATATATTAATATAAACTTATTTGTAATTTTAGAAAACTGTACGCCCATTTTTTTTTTTTAATTTTTTGTTGCGAACTAAGCAGATTTAATTAGAAAAATCAAATAAGAGTTGAATACACAATGTTAATTTTTAAGTCATATTTTTTGTGTGATTTTGTTTTTGTTAGTTTATAACGTATATATATATATTTTTTTTTCTGCGCCTGTTTATAAATTAATTAAGAGAACAAAACAAAAAGAAAATGTGTTAAATAAACAACAACAAATGAATGCAATTTAAATAATAACAGAGACGAGTCGAGTCATAAATAGTTAAGAGAGTTGTTTTTCCCTTCCTTGTTTTCGAACAAGCACAAATACAAAACAATCTCAACATTTCAAACACTTCAGTATATAACCATATATATCTATTCATTATTACCACAACAACAACAGCAACAATACGAAATATTCCAACTAACAAAGACTTGAATTTCGAACCTTTCAAATTTGTTTCAACGTCAGAGAAAAAAAAACCCAAAAAAAAAACGAAAACAAATAAAGTGAAAACTGAAAATGTAATTGCAATCCGTCGCATCATCTACAAATATGTGTCTAATAATACCCTTCCCCCCAAAACCCCCTTCCCACTCAAGTCCCCCTTGGGCAAACTTCCCGTGTGTGTGAATAGCGTGTGCAAACCAAACTGCTAATTGGAATTCTTCTCTCATTTCGGAACTATCAACTTTGGAGTGTATTCGATTGACGATCGATCGATTGGATCAACGAGTTCTATTCGATATGTGAAGTGCTATATGTATATGTGTTCATCTATCTGTTCCGGGTTCGATTTCCAAATCGGCTGAATTTATCAGCTCCAAAAATAGTGTTAAGGTCATTCGTCTAGTTATATGACACTTGGAATGTATTGACTTTTGTATACCCTTTATGCGATCTCTTTGGAAATTTTTTTTGGTATATTCTCTATAATGGCAACAAATACACTTTAATTTCAAAAAAATATTAATAAAAAATAATAATATTTTTATTTCCTTAGGGAAAAACTTTATTTATTAGGCTAAGAAGTTAGATTTTCTAGTTTTACAAAATCCTTATTTAGTGTTTTTTTGACCCAATATTTTATTCTGAATTAATTTTCCAGTGCTATGGGAATTTCAAGAACTTTAAAATAATTTTGCATATATCAGGATCAACTGTATCAAAAAAAATATATATTTTAATTGATATACCCACTTTTTTCTTGTTAGGGTATAAGTGACTTTTGCTCAAAGAACAGTCAAGTTGGAACTTTGTAACTGTTTGTTTTCCACATTTTATGAATACAAAATGTTAATACAAGCACTCGACAGTTAAAAACTCTGGAATAACATTTACCAAGTTTATGCGACAGCTTAAATCGCATTTATAAACTAACTTTTAATTCGCTTAAGCGTGATAAGTGATTTCATGAGCTTCACTACTCTTTTAAAGACTGCTTAAATTTGAAAAACGGTGGTCTCACGGGAACTTAAGTTTTCCAACTGTGTTTTCCTATTTTGTATTTTCTAATAACATTGTGCCTAATTTTTGTCTTTCAATATTTTTTTACTTTGTATTTTAATTTTTCAATTTTTTATATATATAAAGATTTTTTTTGTATAACATCTTTTCTTATTTTTGTTTTTCAAAATCTTTTGTTTTCTTTAATTTTTCTTTTCTACTTTAGTTTCCTAAAATTCTGATATCAGCTATTTTCTTAATTCCCTAAAAATATTCAGAATTCGTCAAAGGTAGCGGAACTTTAATAAAAATAAATTTTTGTGCGTCAAACAGATTTTTATTAAAATCATGTTTAGCTGCCTTGTAAACTTGTCTATTGCGAGCTAAGGAACTTTTGTGAACTAATGCAATTAGCAGCGAGCGGAAGCAGAAATAGAAGCTTGAAAGCTTTCGCTGTCGAGCTGAGCTGAGCAGCAGCAACGCCAGCAGCAGCAGCAGCAGCGGCAACAGGTTCAACCCTTAAAAAGCTTTAAAAGCTTTTGTTTTTGGCGAGGATGCCACCGCAAGCAAGAGAGCAGAAGAAGAGAGAAAGAGAGCGTGAGAGAGAAGAAGCGTAGAAGCAGCAAGCAACAACATACAGCGCAGTCGCAGTCGCTGTCGCTGTCGACGCTGGCATTGCGACGGCTTTAACGTTTGGCCAACAACGGCGGCGACAACAGCAAGTGAATTGGCCAAAAAAAATCAAACACATTTTCAGTGCGCTGTTTGTCGTTGCGGTTGTTTGGCGCGCGCTTTTCTTAATTGCCAATATTTAATACCAATTTTTTTTTGTTGGATTCCGATTTTTTGGATATGTGTTTGTTGTTGGTGTTGTCGCTGTTGTTGTTGTTGCTGCTGTTGCCGTTGGCTTTTAACTGTTAGTCTTCCTCTTTATTTTTTTCATCCAATTTTTTGACGACGCCTCAAGTTGTCCTTTGTGTATGTGCGTGTGTGTGCGAGTGTGTGTGTCATATCACCTGATGCGGCGTCGCGAACAAAACGTCAGCAACATGACCTAATTTGAAATCAAACGTCAGCTTCCACAACATAGCCTTTTAGTCAGGACAACAACCCAACAAATAGCAATCAAAAAAATACAAAACAACCCACCCTATTAGTGGTCCAGCCAACGCTTGACGGGCTTCCTGGCACAGGAAGCAGCAAATTCATCTTGCAATCATTGTCATTTTTGTGGCTGCCACATGGAACAGCTGTGCTATGTGGCACTCAGCTGCCTGCTGGGCATTATCTTGCTTTATGGCTTACTTGAACTCCACTATTTCCTGCGCATGTGCCTCTGTGTTCTCCTGGCGCGCTTTGTGAAGCGACGCTGCCACATCCTGGAGTCGACCACAGTCAATGGTAAGTGTGTGACTTCATCGTATTCAAGACCTTACGTAAAGCTGCCTTGCAAGTGCCGGTTGAAACCAAGCAACCAACCCACCAAACAACCAATCACCTTCACCTTCAATCTAACCACAAATTACACAAAAAAAAAAACCACCTAAACCACCCTCTACCATTTCTTTATTGACCCCCTCCGGTTGGTTCGGTATTGACAGGTGTTTGCCTCAGCAACGATGTGGACACTTTGCTCTATCATATGAATAACGCACGCTATTTTCGGGAACTCGATTTTGCCCGCGTCGATTTCTATGAGCGCACCAAACTCTATAGCACCATCACCCGACTGGGTGGCTCAGTGTTTCAAGGTGCCGCCACCATAAGATATCGTCGTTTTATTCGACCCTTTCACCGCTTCAAGATTATTTCCAGGGTAAGCCTTAAACAAACATCATCTTTTTCTCTCATTCATTTTAGGATTACTCTATCGGCTATTTCACTAACGATTTCCCTGACTATTTCGACTATTTCGCTAACGATTCCCCTGACTATACCTCCAAATATTTTTGTTACACTTCTGTTTTAATGAACTTTTTTTTTTAATCGCTACTTATACTCCAAATTTTTCTTCGACTAAACTATATCCTTATATAAAACAATTTTCGAATATTTCTCGTAGACATTATTTGACTATTCCTTTTATTTGAAGTATTTTCTTAAATTTGTCTTTAAACTATATGTTCGATAATTCCCCGACTACTTTCCTGACTACTTTTCTGACTATTTCTTTGAGTATTTTCTTAAAATTTCCCATCTTTCTATAAGTATTTTCTTCAAAATATCTTTGACTAATTTTTCTACAGTTCTTTTAACTATTTTTTATACAATATTCTATTCTTTTTTTGTCTATTTCTTTGACAAATTCTCGATTCCCTTCAGAATACTATTCTAAGTATTTCTATTATTATATTCTTAGCCTTTTTTCTGATAGTTCTACCGACTATTTTACTAACAATTTTCTAAACTTTCTTTTGACTATTTCTTTCACAAATCCTCGTTTTTTTTTATATTATTTTGTTAACTATATATTAACTATATTTTCGACTATTTTCGAAACTATGACTAAGTATTTCTCTGGCAATTCCCAGGTTATTTTTCTAACTATTTTAAACAATTATATATTATATTATTTTTGATTTCTTCGACTGCTCATTCAAGTATTTTCCAACTATTTCTCGCTTTACTTTCATGACTATATCTTTAAATTTTTCCGCAAGTATTTCTTCGATAATTTCTTCATCTATTTCTTAATCAATTTATTCGAATTTTTCTCTAATCCATATGGAATATGCAGATCATCTACTGGGACGAGCAATCGCTCTTTATGGAGCATCGTTTCGTGCGTCCCTCGGATAAGTTCGTGCACTGCATTGTGATCTGTCGCCAGCGGGTGATCGATGTCTCCATGGATGCGATAATGTCCGAGTTGTTGCCGAAGACATCGACGACGCCGTTGCAGGCTTCGAGGCATACGTTAAGCTCCACGGCCAGTTTGCATCCGGCGGGAATGGGAACGGCAACCACAGTGCCCGCGGTGGCCGCATTGGAAGCCTCTCAAGCGGAGAATGGACATGTGGCAACCACAACAGCAACAGCAACAACAACAACAGCAACAACGGGTACAACAACAACAACAACGTTGTCGAAACTAAAGCCACCGTTACCGCCGGAATTGTGCAAGTGGATCGAATATAATGACATGTCCAGCAAAAATCTACGAAGCGGCTGCTGACCGAGCCAAGGAACCGAAGCGCCGGAATCAAAAAGAACTAGTTCCAAAACGAACTCAACTAATTGGAGAATTTCTATGGCGAATTTGCGAGCGCGTTTTCAATTTCGAAATTAGCTGGAGAATTCCGTTCACATTTAATATAATTATATATTTTATTTTTGTTATACTACATTTTAAACAATATATATTTAAGTGTGTGTGTGTAACTGTGTGTGTGTGTGTGTGTGAGTGTGTCTATTGTAAAGTGTGCAAATATTGGCACATGTTTACATGTGTCAAGTGCTTTAACTTTAGCTCTAAGTTTGTCTGAATCTGAATCTGAATGGCCTAGCCGTAAGTGCACCTAGCCTAGCCAATCCCAATCTATGTATCATGTATAATATTCACAATAACAAACACCAATACTTAAAGCTAATAACCCCTAAAATATATACAGTTAGTCAGGCAAGTGTTTGGACAAAAGACAAATTCACATATTTATTTTTATTTTTTTTTGAAAATTTTTTTTTTTATTGTTCTAAGAACCATAACAATAAAATAAAATATGAAATAAAGTAAGGTGTTTAGTGTAAAGTGTTTTAAACCAATACTATTTAATATATTTAATTATTTTTTATTTCTAATTTTAGTTATTTTCATTGAAAATTGTTTTCCTTTTTTTTTAAATTTATTATAAGAACCATAAGCAGGCTTAATAATTTTAGGAATTAATTCCAAATCCATAAAAAATTCTGTTAGTTAGAAAAGTGTTTTGCAAAATAATAATTTACAAATTCTTTTATTAATTTTATTTAAAAAAAATAATTAAATTCAATGAAAATAGCTTCCCCTATTTTTAAACTTTTTTTAAGAACCATGGACAGGTATGATAAAATAATTGTGAAAACACTTTCTTGACTAACTCTATGTAAATTTCTATATACAGCACGTCAAGTAACTGCTTTGACAAAATTAAAAAATCTTTAAGTATCAAAATATGTATTGTAGTTAAGCCCAACGGATCTTGTTCTAAGACAAACAGCAGCAACTATAATAAAATAAGAAAATTAAATATATAAAGAATGTGAATTCTTTTTAAATTTGTGAAATTATTTTTTTGACTAACTGTAGGTGTGTATTTGTGCTAGTCTAGTAAATATGTGCTTAGATATTCCAACTTGCACGATTGTGCATTTTTATTTCTCTATTTAAATTTACACACCTTCTGAGTTCAACAGGGACTTCAACTTGGGTGTTTTCCCCCTACTTAACACTTGAGCCTGCAGTGTTGAGAAGTGTCTGTAGATTTTTAACGTATTGATTCAGATTGCGGATGTGTTTTTAAGTGTTCTAACTTTATTTTGTAAGTGCACTCTAGCTGGAACTTCAATAATATCTGGTGTTTCCCCACTTAACATATGACGGAGCAGTGCTGGAAAGTGTTAACAAATAAATAAAAAAATGCAATGTTGAAGCTCGGTAACAAATAGATTTTTTTTTTGACCTGTACCTTAAAAGGACAAAGGACTTCGTACTTAACATCTAAAAATAATCTAATACCATCGGATAATTTTAAAATTAGGACAAAATATGAAAAAGACAACACTGACAAAGCTTGTGCATTTTTGTTCTCATGTGTATGATTTTCTATTTTTTTTTTACAGTGTAGCCTATCCCACTAGTCTTTATTCTCTTTCTTTTTTTTTTAAATATGTTATGAAATATTTTGCTTATGAGGCAACCGTCTATGAAAATTAGATCTCGCATATGTTAATCGGATCTGTGACTTGGTTTAACAATTATATTCAAGTACGCTGAAGCCCAGACCTGAGGCAACTCAGGTGTATCCCGACTTTACGAGGGTAGTTCCAGAAGTAGACGATCTAACGTTGGGATGACCGTTGTCCGAGAAAAAACATGGTCAAGAGTATACAGCACTTAAAGTTAAAATGATATAATATTACTTTAAAGATTTTCATACAAACTCTAAAAACCTAATAAACATTTTTGGTGTTCCTGAAATCAAGTACCAATGCTGTCAAATTTAAAAATAATTTTTGAAGGGATGATAATATTTAAAACTAATCGTATTTAATTGAATTTATTTTTAAAATTAATAAAAAGTCAATAAATAAATTTTTTATTATAAAATGTTCAAATAATGATTACATATGCTGAATTTTAAATAATAATGTCTGAGTCTTTAAATTTCTGATATTCCAGAAATACCACCTTTTTGTTCCGTTGTTTTCAAATTCACTGGAATAACCTGATAAATAATTCAGCCCAAATTTAAGTGGTTTTCTTTAATAGACTGTTTACTTATGGAACTACCCTCGTATACCAAAAAAGACAGTGCTGCAAAATGCATTTAAACTGTGTAGTGCATGAAATTTGATCGCCGCGATTGTAAATGTGATCATTGTAGCTGTTGTTTTGCACTTAAGAGCATGGAATTTGATCACTGTGAATGTGATCATCGTCAACAATTACACGAACAGGGACTTTAGCTCAAGTATTTTCAAAAAAAAATGGGCTACACTTTAACACTTGAATGTGCAGTGCTGGAAAGTGTTTTTTTAAAGTCAAGAGTGGAAAATTTGATCATTTTAAAGGT
The DNA here is from genome assembly GCA_035045575.1 of Drosophila falleni. Taxonomy (NCBI): domain Eukaryota; kingdom Metazoa; phylum Arthropoda; class Insecta; order Diptera; family Drosophilidae; genus Drosophila; species Drosophila falleni. The sequence continues at coordinate 18,391,165 of JAWNOV010000185.1, forward strand.
GCTTTTAAGTGTCAAGCATGGAACTTGATCTCTAGATAAGATCTATGATATCTCAGTTCAAAAGTTGTCAGCTATATATCAGTTACCAAGTAATGCCCTTTTAGAAGAATACAATGTAATTAACGTCGTATTTAATTTTAACTACAATATTAATTGAGTGATTAGGAAACAGTTGCTAAAAAATAGAAATTTTTACTGAAAATGAATTAGCCAGACTTATTATTTGTCTGTTTGGATCGCCCCCATCTAGAAGATACTAACCAGACACCGGTCAAAAGGGCGTTACGTGGGAAAGTGAGGCAAAATTAACATTTCTCCGAGTCATTTCTGGCCAAGGCCGAACTTAACACGAAATATTGACCAACTGTAAATAATAAACAAATTATAAAATTTTAAAGTCAACAATTTTTATAGGATGTTTGCGTAGAATCAATTGGTAAACTGCTCAAGTCTCGTTTTTAATAGCCTGTTTATGTGAAAGGGTATTTAAAAATTATCAGGAAATAGCTTCCGTGATTTTAGAAAAATATATTTATATCATAATAAGCATTTGTAGCTTAGTAGCTCAAAATATCTCTTGATATCAGTTTGTTTGATTAAGAGTTTAAAATTTGTATACCCTATAATTTTTATAAGACAACAGAAAATTTTACCATAATCATACAACGTATTTTTAGTCAACATTAATTTTCTAATTGATCAAAATATTGATATTTGTTCGATCTTACAAAGATTTCATGATCAGCAATACAAGTTTAGTTGGCAAAAAACCCAATTGATCGATCAGCATTAAGTTTTTATTTAATTAAGTTGTTATACCCTGTAACTATTGTTTATAAATAAGGGGTAGCTTGAAATATACTATTTATTTTGTATTATTTGGCTTAAAATTAATATATTAATATGACTGAAAAAATACAATATTTTCTACAGTATAAATTTCCTATGATTAATCTAAGTTGGACAAATTTTAATCCAATTGAATGAAGAATTATTTCTATAGGGTATCATCTCGTTGTATTTTTTTCGTTTATTGCATGACAGTGAAATAAAAACTGCAAAGCAAGTCAAAAAATTTGCGAGCTGACGGATCGATCATGTGTAAAAAGCTTTAAGGTAAGCAAGCTTAAAATAAAAGCTAAGCAATATATATTAAAATAAGCTTAGCAAGCGTCTTCTCGCTTACTCCTTATGTTTTTACCCACCTCCACACACCCACTTGTCAGAGATGCCAACTCTATAGAGCCTAAAAAAGCTATATCAATATTAAAAAATAGCTATAAATTTGCAAGAAATTCCTATTAAGGTCGATTTTATATACCCTGAATTTATTGAATATCGGTAAATGTGTTTTACATGCATGAAAAGGCAACCCTAATTAAAAATGGAGCATATTTGAGAAATTCCATTTGTAGGAAGACTTTAAGAGCTAATAAAAACTCAGAAATAAACAATTTAATTAATATTTCATTTTAGTTTACATTTAAGCAATTTAAAAAAAAACTTTTAATAAGTGTTTCCGAGTATATACAACAAGTAAGCTAGTAATAATAATTTGAAGTATTTTCTGCATTGTTTTTAACTTTAAAAGTAGCGTGAATTCGCGCTAACGGCAGTTTCAAAAAATTTGCCCAGCGATTAAAGTTCGTAAAACTACTAATCTGGCGGGAAAACAGCTGAGCTGGCAACACTGACTCTCACACTCGCTCTCTGCTACGCTCTCTCTCTCTCTCTCTTTCTCTGCCTCTGTCTTGTGCTTTTGCTCTCTGCTTGCAAACAACTTTCGTTTGTTGTTTTAGACTTGGACGCAGCTTTTATTGCTGTCTTCATATCAGTTGTGTCCGGTCGCTTGCCAACAGTAGATCGTTCGATCGATCGTTAGCCTGGGTTAATCGTTAATCGTCATCGACGCTACACTTAATCGCACCTATGCAAATCAAGTAACTAAGTAAGTACTTAATTATGTACTCATTTAAATACGTTTAGTAATCGATCGATCGATCGATTGATCGTTTAATAGGGTTCATTGCATCTGATTAACACTTGCTTTTGGGTTTCTTCATAAATCAATCTAGAGCCAAAGTCTATTGCAGGTGTACCAGTGTTGCCAACTATTGAGAGGCAAAAAAAGCTCTTTTTGATAGTTTTAATTTTGAAAAAAGCTAAATGCTCCTTTTAGTTAGATCTGAATAAATGCTGATGTTTCCTTAATACTTAACCAAAAATGCTTTAACCTAAGTTGGCATTGGGACGATTTGTTTTTCTATCGAAATTCTGAAAGCTCATATACTAAATATATATCTATATTTTTTTAAGTTAAAAATTCTAAAAAAAAACAGAAGACCTTAAAAAAATCAGATTTACCGCTATTCGTTTAGTTTTTTTTTTCTCATATAGCCAGATTTGTCGTGAAAAAAGCTATTCTGACAACACTGAGCTGTACCAGCTAACGATAAACTTTCGCCACTAACGGGTTTTCCACTCTCTTCCACAGCTTGAAGTCTTTTTAGTTGCAAAAGATACCAGAAACAAATCTTAGTGATCGTCGTCATGTCGTGGCTGGTATTGCTCCTCATCTTGTACATCATCTGGGATGTGAATTACTTTATCCGTTGCGTCTTTACGGTGCTCGGAGGACGGCTGTTCCAGCGTAAACGCAAAGTGACGGATACGACGACGATTTACGGCTTGTGTACGTCTCAGGATGTGGATATATTTTTGAGACACATGAATAATGCTCGTTATTTACGTGAATTGGATTTTGCTCGGTTCCATTTCTATTCGCTGACCAATCTGTATGAGCTGGTACGTCAACGCGGTGGCGGAGCCGTTCAAGGTGCGAGTAGTGTGCGATATCGCCGTACTATTCCCATTTTCCATCCGTACAAGATCGAAACGAAGCTGGTTTGGTGGGATGACAAGGCCATCTATTTGGAGCAACAGTTTGTCACCTTGGCCGATGGATTTGTCCGTGCTGTCGCCCTCTCCAAGCAGTGTCTGACCAATTGCGATGTCAACGAGCTGCTCAAGACGTATCCGGAGGCGGCCAAGCGACCGGAGATGCCCGCCGAGCTCAAACTTTGGCTGGAGGCCATCGAAGTCTCCAGCTTAAAGTTGCGCAAAGACAAATGAAATTTCCCCCCTCCTAACACACTTTTTTTTGGGGAAGCGTCTCTGCTCATGTGCATCTTTCTTTCTTTTTTTTTTAATAGTTTTTAAGTCTCTTTTGCATTCCTGCTTTGTAGCTTGTTTTCTTCTTTCATCTTGTTTACATAAATAAAGCAACATTTTGTATATAGTTTTGTATGAGGTTAACAAAAGGTGTTTTTACTCGCCGACTTACGTAACGCATAACGTAAGCTAATGCATAATTAATTACGTCAAAAAGATAAATTTATTTGAGACAGTGTTTGGGTTGAATCTCTATTAAGATATTTAGAATATGCGAAAAGGGGAAGTCCATAGAAATATGACGTAACGTTATTACAAAATAACGTAACGTAATAAATAAATAATACGTAACGGCTTACGTATCGCATAACGTAATTACGTCAAAAGGCAAAAATGTCCAAAGTTAAATCTCAACTTTTAAGATAGTTAGAATAGGGGGGAAATTTCCAAAAATAAATGACGTAACGGTTTTACGTAATAATGTAACATAACAAATAAATTACATTAAATAGGAAATATAAGTTGGGTTAGTGAAAGGTTTAAAGCTGTACTAAGTATTAAGATATTTAGAATATAACCTAACTTTATTACATGAACTAACTAATTAAGCTCTTTTTATTGCACTGAAAGCTTACAAGCTTTATATGCCGTTAATTTTAAGAAACTGTCTCTTTGTAAGCTTTAAGCACAGCTCACAAAGCTTTTGAAAAGAAACAAACGTTACAACACATACACTAAGCCCAAATTTTATTCGCGAACTTGTTATTTAAATTATTTTTCGTTATACATAAATATATAGATTAGAAACAATTTTTTTAATGCATATTTTAAAATTAAAAAATTTATATTGTGAAAATTATGGAATATATTGAACTTATTTTCTCAACATGTTATAGTTCTTTTGTACATTAAAAGACTGAGTGTACAAATAAATGTTGCAGTAACTGTAAATAACTCAGTAAACTCAAATAACTAAACTTAACAATACGTAAGCAAATTTTTGGTATAAATAGACTTTTAATCTCTTTTGCAACATTTATGCGAACTAAAGTCATTTACTAAGCTTTCACTTTCTTTTTACCTAATCAATATGCTTATGTCTAGAGCTCAGAAATACTTCATTCATCAAAAATATTATGATATTTTTTGTCTGCAAAAAAAATGGTATTGTTAAGATAAGAATTCATATCAGGTTGAGTAAAGAATCGTGAAATAAATTATCTATTGGGTCTGAAAATGTAAGGAATCAAGTTTAAAGTGTTGTTTTATACTTATTATGGCTTAAGGAGTTGATTAAAAGTGAAAACCTGAGAGTTAAAAATTTGAATTTTGGAAAAACACAAAATCGCATTCTAGCTGCCAAAATCGAAATCTATAAATTTTCTGAATAAACAAAATTTTAATGCAGAATGAATTAAGAGGCCGAATCATAATCAAAATAACATTCCATTTAAAAATCGCTTGAGTTTTAACAAAGTTATGAAAGTTTGAAGTTGGTCAGACTTTGGATCTAACAACTTTACAAGTCAAAATTTTTGTTCAATTTGACATGATTTTTTACAGGAAAATGAAAGGTCCCAGTACCAAGTTTAAAGTGTTGTTTTATACTTATTACGATACAAGGAGTTGATTAAAAGTGAAAACTTGAAATTTAAAAATTTGAATTTTCAAAATATCAAAGGGGGGACCCTTACCATCGAACCCAAGATTTAGAGGAACATAATTTTTTTTACAAAATTAAATAAATTTGAGTGCAGAATTAATTTAAAGGCCTAATCATGAACAAAATGACATTCCGCTTGAAAATCGGTTGAGTTTTGACAAAGTTATGACAGTTTGAAGTTGGTCAGACCATATACCATTTATGATATAAGTATTAATCTGACTTCTTTTCCGCGTTTTTGACATTTTTTCATCCACAAAAATTAACAACTTAAATTTAAAGAAAAACATTGGCAAAAGTAATTATATAGAATAAGTATTCAAATTATATTACGTGTATATCCAATTTAAAATATAAATATACAACTAAAGAAATAAAAAAGTTAAGTTAATTCTTTATTTCGTATAAGTTTATAAAATTAATTTAAATTACTTTAAGTATTTGTACATATTATTTACAGGGTATCCCTCTGTCAGCTAATACCAGTGCTTAGCCCGCAGACTTAAATTAATTTGAATATTTATGCTTATTTTAATGCGCTCTTAAGTTATGTATTAATTTATTGAATGGCTTTGGGCGATTGCAACATCATCAAATGTGAACATGCAACACATTTTATTAGTGTATATATTTTTTCTCACTTTTTTCAGCATTTTTTGTTTGAGTTAATTTATGCGCTCGTTTCACGAGGCGTATGAGCGATTTGCTTATAATAAGTATGCGCAGGTTCGGTTCTGTTAAGGCATTTGGAAAGGGGGAATTGATCAGTTGTAGATGGCATTATGCAGACCTATGTTTTATTTTGTTTTTTTTTTTTATTTTATTTTATTTTTATTGCTCTTTCTCTCAACTCACTTCTTTTATTTGGAAATGTGGATCAAAACGTGACACTGAAAACTAAACATAAATCTCATTCATAAAATATGCAGGCCGCAAAACAACAGAGAGCGAGAGAGAGAGCGAGTTAAGAGTGAGAGAGAGAAGGAGAGACTGGCAGGGAAAGAGAGCGAGATTGCAATACACAACATGTTGTGGCAGCAGCTGCATGCAGACAACAACAACAACCAAAACAACAACGACAACTTGTTGTTGCCTCTCGTGTTCAGTTCGGCTTTTTTTTATTGTCGCTCGTTTCTGCCGTCTTCTTGACTATTTTTAACGCCGACTGCGGAGAATTTTCAGTTGTCAGTCTTCAGTTTATTTTGAACAGCCGCTGCGAGCGCATAGAACACGCGACGAGCCAAAAAACCCAAGCCTCTAAAAATAATAACAAAACTGAAAAATCACAAAACAAAAAAACCCCAAAAAAAAAAAACGAAACAATTTCTAAATAAATACAAATAAAATACGTTTGTCTTTTTTTTTCTGCATTTTTGTAAATATCAAAATTGTTGTGTCTTGTTTTTTGAATGTGTGTCGCTGTCAAAGTGTTGTAAACGGAAGAATTAAAAATAATATTAAGGATACGCCACGTGTTACAGGATCACAGCAGTTTGAGCAAATTGCAAATGTATGTGTAACTATTAAATATAAATATATTTAGAAATAATAAAAAATATATAAATATATTAGAAAAACACAAATTCTTTATAAATAAATATACAACATAATAAAACAATAGAATATTTGTAATATTATGAACTGAGTAAATATATTTAAAAACAATAAGAATATTTATATATATTAGAAAAATACAAATCCTTTATAAATAAATATACAACATAATTTACATTAATAAAATTATGGAAAAATCTTAAATATAATAAATAACATAATATAAAATTTCTAAATAATCACAATGAAACACCAAATAAATTAAATAAAATAGAACTAAATTATATAAAAAAATTTAACAATATTTTATAATTTTTAATGATAAATAAAACCGCTAAATTTAAATTATTAATTTAGTTATTTTTAAAGAAATTCAAAGTACTTTAAAAGTATAAAACCTGCTAAAAATATGTAACAGCATGATATGTAATACATTTATTTAAAAAAAACATTTTGGTCGAAAATTATTTATTATCAAATATTTTTCGTATAAATTGATTAAATAAATAATTAATGACTAGTTTAGTTTCAGATTAGTTTCCGATTAGAATTAGAAAATAATATAGAACAGAAAAGCTGAGTACAGATTATATGAATAATAAATGATAATTTAATAAAGACTTGAATTTTTTCACAAAATCATAAAGAACAAAGAGTTTAAAACAGCTTAAATAATCAATAATTAAGACAAGACTTTTCCAAGTAAAGATATATAACAAGGAGTTTATTTTACAATAATATTTACATGAACAATAAAATTAATATTTATATTTTTGTTATATATTTACTCTGATTAAACTTAAAGTAACTTAAGTAGAAAACACTTAATTATTTACACAAAAGATACAACATTTAAACCCTTTTTTTGTGCCAAATGTGTTGTTGTTGTTTAAGCTATACTTGAGCTTATAGAAGATATATAAACATATATATATATATATATATACATAAATAGACGGATACTCTTAGGTATTATATATAATATAAATAAATAGACAGATGCTTATGTACAATAATGTGTATACGAGTATTATGCACAACAATAACAAACAAAACAACAGCAGCTTTGCAGTTTATTGACAGAGGCAACAACAACAACAACAACAGCAACAACAACAACCGCACAAAACCAGATTCCAAGCAACACAAACAACAACAACAACAACAACAACAACTTGAAGTAATTTGCAACTGAAAAGAAAGAAATGCCGCAATGGACAGCAACTTGTGACTTGTGACAAGGGGAAGGCAGTTAGGGGAAGAGGAAGGGGAAGGGGAGGATTATCAGCAAAGCTGGCAACTTGTGGCAACTTGACATTGTGGCAAGTAAGGAATGAGGAGAGGGAAGGGGGGAAGAGGGTAAACTAGAGACATAGATTGGCTGCCTCAACTCGACCTCAACTCCCGGCTAGACAGCGACAAAAAGAGAAAACTTTTTCGTAAACGCGACACTTTGTAACAACAACAACAACAAACAGCAACAAACAGCAACAAACAGCAACAGCAAACAGCAACAACAACATATATTTGCTACAATAGTAACAACAACATTTGGCGTTTGGTCAAGCGTCAGTGAAAAGCGGCAAGTGTTGTCTTTTTTGGCCCAAAAGCACTGACAACTGTTGCCAATGTTGCCAATAGAAACGGGACAGATGAACAGCAGCAACAACAGCAACAACAGCAGCAACAACAGCAGCAATAACAGCAGTAATAATAACATCAGCAATAACAGCAGTAATAACAGCAGCAATAACAGCAGGAATAACAGCAGTAATAACGGCAGTAATAATAACATCAGTAATAACAGAAGTAATAATAACATCAGCAATAACATCAGTAATAACAGAAGTAATAACAGCAGCAATAACAGCAGTAATAACAGCAGGAATAACAGCAGCAACAATAACAGCGCAACAGCAATAACAGCAGCAATAATACCAGTTACAGCAGTAATAACAGCAGTAATAACAACAGTAATAACATCAGCAATAACAGCTGCATTAACAGCAGCAACAACATCAGCAATAACAGCAGTAATAACAGCAGCAATAATAACATCAGCAATAACAGCAGCATAACAGAGGCAATAATAGCAGCAATAACAGCACCCAGAATAAAAATCATTTTAAAATTCAAGTTTAGAACTTTTGATCTCAGCTTGCATATGATATAGTAAACCGATTTGATCAAAATTAGATCAGGATGTATAAGAGTAACATAAATACAAATTTTTCATCAGTTAATTGAGATATCTCAAAAAACAAAAAAGTTTTTCATACTAAATCTTGATTTTCCTCCTATCGTTCAAAATACAAAGAAGTTTTTCATACTAAAACATAATTTTCGACCTATCGATCCTATGGCAGCTATATGAAGTAGTAGTCCGATTTGAACCAAATTTGGCTTAAGAAAATTCGGAATCGCCGTACTTCTTCTCATAGAACTGTAACAGTAACTATAAGAGTAACAGTGGAAGTAACAGTAACAGTACCTTCAACAGTAACAGTGACAATAACAGGGACAGTAACAGTAACAGTAACAGTAACAGTAACTTTAACAGAATAGTAACAGTGAGAATAACAGTAGCAGTAACAGTAACAACAACTGTTATCTCAGCAAGATCAGCACTTCCTCAGTTTAACCTCTTGCCACCCCCTTTAACCCCTTTTGAGATCGACCTGCTTAACCCTATAAAAGCATTTGGGCAAATGGGCAATTTCCCTGGGCACATGTGTACATAAATCACTCTCGAACATCCGCACACACACACACACACACACACACACACACACACAGCATATACACACACAGCTAGTTTGGTGGGCGGTAGGCTGTGTGGGCGTGACCAGAAAGTAAATCGCAAATTTCCAGCGCCAAATGGCATTATAGTAAGTCCGTCGCGTTATTGAGTTAAATTGGAAAATAAGCGAGCGACATTTACAGTTGTTGTTGTTGTTGTTGTTGCTGTTGTTGTTGTTGTTGTTGCTGGGCAATTGTTCGCACTTGGGCCTCGAGAGCCCCCCGAGGGTTGCTCTTGTTGTTGTTGCTGTCTATTTCTCTTATGATTTGCAACCATTTCATTATTATTTTAGCTACGCTTCATCATCATTATGATCATTATCATCATCAGGGTTAGACTTATCATGGCTAGTATTTTATTGTCAATTGTTTTAGTCACTTTAGTTTTATTTTAGTCTTTTTTTTTGTATCCAAGGATCGGAAACTGAATATGGCGCGTGCTCTCTATTATATATGTATGTCTCCCTCCCACACACTGCCAACGCCCACACACTCACTCGCTGTCTCTCTCTCTTTTAAAAGTTGATTGAAGTTTGTGCCATACAGCTGAGGTTTTGTCTACCCTTCTGACTTAACATATCAATCAATTGTATGTTACTGTTACTGTTGCTGTTACTGTTAATGTTAATACTCCTGTTAATGTTCCTGTAAATGTTACTGTTACTGTTAATGTTTCTGTTAATGTTCCTGTTACTGTTGCTGTTAATGTGACTGTTACTGTTAATGTCCATGTTAGTAAAACGCCTAAGGATTATAGGAAAAAATGAGAGGATCAGTGAAAAACCCCTTTATTAAATTAAATTTTTCAAAAGTTGGCTATTTTTGAAGCTATTTTTCTTTGCAAATTAATTTATTGTTTTTGGAGGCTTTCCTACCAGAAACTTAAATTTTTTCCTCTAAAAAGTTGACAACACTGACTGCAATCTGTACTCACACGTGCAGATTTCTTTTGCATCCTGTCAATGGTTGATTAACTCCCACACACAAATTCTGCTCTAATGAAACCTGATTGAAGTGCTTTTAAGTGTGTGTGTGTGTGTCATACAGCTGAGCTCTTGTCTGTCTACAGATTTATCAATACATAAGCTGCAAGCTGTGTTCACACGTGTGGATTTTTCTTTGTGTATCCTGTCATAAATTACTTGATTTTTACACTTCGCTTAACTTTCTCTGTCAAAAAAAATAAAATAAGCCTTAAATTGAAAATTGATCGTGAAAAGTGTCAAAATAAATTGCAGCTGATATTTTTAAATGAGTGGAGATAAAGTCGATGACATTTTTTAACATTATATATGGAGTTTTTTTTCTATCATTAAGATATTTGTTAGTTAAGTCAAACTTCCTTTTTTTGTATAAATGTTTATAAATGTGGAGAAGTTATATGCCTTCTGAATTTTTTTTTATGATTTTTCTTTAAGATCTAAATATTCCTAAAATTCCAAGTATTCAGTCATATTTTATCTACAATTAAACGTAATGTAAGCCATTATTGACATACCAAAAGCACAATAAACAATAGATTTGTATGTTTAATACAGAATAAATTTACATATAAGACCATAAATTGTTCAATATAACAAATGACAACCTGTTGAATGTTGAATGATGACTCTATGTTATATCCACGACATATTCGCAATTTGCATACATACATATATTTTCAGCTTTTCTTTCACATGTAAAATGCCATGAAAAGTCGCATGTCAGTTAGTTTGACAGCGTCTGAAATTGGCATACCCTGTAATTTAGTTTACATAAATGGGTTTATACTTATTGAAGAGACAGCTTATATTTAAGAGAGAGCACTATAAAAGATTCTCTTTTTATTTATAGCGCTTGAAATAGAAATCTTCAATTTATGTTACAATATAAAATTAATTTTATATAAATTTTTAAAAGTTTCTAAAATTCATTAAATTTATTATTTTAAATTTATTATTTAAATATTAAAAATTTTTATTATTTAAAAAACAAAAATAATTTTATAAATTTATATTATTGTAGCTTAAAATAAGTCGCAAATTACAATATTTATGCAATACTTTACAGTTTCTTAAAATTTCATAAATTAATTTAAAATTACAACTTTATAAAATCCGCTCTGGAATAGACATATTATAAATTGATTAGTTAATTATATAGAAACATCTGTATATAAAAAATGTACAACAAAGTTTAAAAAAATGTTTTATAGTTTTGCAATATATTTTTAATATTTGTATTTTTTAGTTTGTGTTAACAGAGTATCTTATGGTCGTGCTTTGAATTTCTTGTGTTAGCTTTACAGCAAATCTAATGAAAGCTAAGCAAAGTCAATTCTATTGGGGTCAGCGGTGTTTTGACTGACCTACGGCAAAGTTAAGGGAAAAAACCAGATACAGGCAGCAAGTACAAGCTGTACAGTTAGCTAAGAAAGTGTTTTGACAAAATAAAAGTGTACATATTTGTTTCCCTTTTTGTTTTTAATTATTTTTCTCTTGTTTTAAGATCCATAAACAGGCATTATAAAATAAGGCATAAGAGAAAAATCCATTAAAAAAATACAGTTAGTCAAATAAGTGTTTTGACGAACTTAAAAATGTACTTAATTTACCCTGAAAAAAAATTATATATTTTTTATGAATTTTCTAGTTTTTTTTTTTTATTTTTCTTATTTTATTTTTTTTATGGTTTTTAGAACAAGTGAATAGTATGATTTAATTTTTTTTATATGTTTTACTAATGTTAGAATTACGTGAATATTTTGAAAATGACAACATTAAAAAATAAATGAAAAATACTATACTTGTCACAACACTTTCTTGACTGACTGCATATGTAAATATCTGAACTGTCCCCTTAACTCCCCCTCCAACTATCACGACTCCAGCTCCCCGCTGTGTGTTTTTTTTTTTGTTTTGTGTTTGTCGTGTAATTTGAGCCGCTAGAGAATTTCATAATAATTGCTGTTGTTGCAAGTCGTAAATTTATTAAACTGTACAAAATGATATATATACATATATATAGTAAGTTGCAATAAGCTGCAATTTCAGCGGCTAGCCAATTGCTTAACTAAACAAATGTGTGTATATATATATGTAGTATAATTATCTATATATATATATATTTATCTACACCCCGCTGACACACACAAACACACACACACACTTATCCAGTTACATAAAGGCAAAGGAAATGCTTTGCACAAATAAAACAAAAAAAACCAAATTTATTATTTGTTGTAATTTATGAATTTGAATTTATTTATACACACACATGTGTGTGTGTTGGTGTGTGTGTGTAATTTCCGAAAAAGCGCGCATTTAACAGATACAAATGTATCTAATAGATACAAATGTATCTCATAGATACAAATGTATCTAATGAATGCAGCGCAATGTCGCATCGCTTGTTGCGCTCTCCCCAAGCTTACAACTCGTGATTTATGTTGTCTCTCGCTCTCTCTCTCACTCACTCTCTCTCTCTCTGTCTCTGTCACTCTGTTTACAGTTAGCTGCTCTCCGGAATGGGCAACGCCGGCTACACATGCATCCGCCGCACCTTTTGCTGGCTCAACATCATACTGTGGGTGAGTTTGTTTCTGTTTCTGTTTCAAATTCAAATCTAGGAGGATGCCACGCACATCTGTTGCAGCTGCCACATGACAAAACTCGGCCATGGCCGGATATGCAGCAACACCAACAACTTCAACTCCAACTTCAACAAATAACAATAACAATAGCTAATCAATGCGACGCCGGCAACCAAAAAAGTTCTCAGCCTCAGTTTCAGTCTGAGTTTGCAACGGATACGTCAAAGTTGCCCCATTGTCTCTGCCGCCTTTTGTTGTGCCACAAAACTCTGTCTCTGTCTCTGTCTCTGTTGACTTCAACTTCAACAACTTTGGCAACTCTATTTCCATGACAACTTTCCAGTTGCAAACGTTTCTAGGCTGCCATTTTGCAATGATCGTTAATCGGTTATCGTTAATCGCTGCCAAACAGACTAGTTAAAATTTAAAGGCTTTTATCAAGTAGATCAGAAAATATTCTGGTAAAGGGGTCTTTCTAGCAGGAGAATTAAGAAATTAATTATTAAGAAATATATATAAAATACCCAAATTAGAAACACAATATTAGAAAAAGTATTTTATTAAGCGTTCTAGATTCTAGATATTTTTAAATAAATAAATAACATAAAAATAAATTTTTTAGAATAAATTATTTAACTTTGATATGTAAACTAAACTTAAATGTAGGTCAATGAAGAATTCTTGGAAATGCATAATCTTCAGGCATTTTACTAACTAAATCTAGTTAAACTACTTTGCATTGAACATTGCCATGATCAGAACTATAGTATAGTAAATTCTCGCCAAACAGATTATCCAATTGTTTTTTTTTTACACACAAGCCGTAATAGCGAAATTCCCCGTAACAAACATCTATATAGTATATTTACAGACAAACCTCTTTATAATGCACTAGAAAAAAAATTGAATTATAGCTTTTAAGAACTAATTTTTTAAAAATATATACTTTTAAGAAATTCAATATTTATTATATTTTATACTTTCATTATTACTTATATCAAAATTTACTTTTCGGTACGAATTTGAACGAGATTTCACTGTACGACAGTCTCTTCTATATAAATTTATTGCATACGCTTTAAATTAATGCTATTATCTTTAATATTCATGTGCATTACTTTTTTTTATTGAATAATTGTAAATGCATAAAAATGGTTATAAAATACAGCATATAAAAATTTGGATAGCAATCTTATTGCCGAATCGCAATACGAAAGCGATAACTGTTAAAATAATCGAGCAATCGATTTGAATACACTTATTAATTAAATACACTTGTCTGTCATCTTCGCTCTAACTTTTTAATTTTTATAAATATGTATTGCTATAGTTATTGCTACCAATAACTAACTTTATATGGCACAACAATCTTCGGTATATAAATTTGTGTGCATTTTTTTTAAATCTGAGTTTTTATCCATATAAAATAATTGCTTTAAATACAGGGTATAAAATTGTATTGCTTAATAATTATAACAATTGTATGGCCGAAAAGAAAATCGTTAAACGATAAATGTATTTGAATTTAATAACCTGTGTAGTTTGCCAAATATTGCTGTAGCTTTCAGCTTTTGTCAGTCGCGCTCTCCTTGCTGTTTGTTATTGTTATCGTTATCGTTCAATGTATTATCGATTGTTGCAGCTGTGCAGCTGCGCGTTCCTTGGAGCCGGTCTCTGGCTGCGTCTCAGCTACGAGGGATACGCCACATTGTTGCCACAACACGCCGGACTCAGTGCGGACACGATCTTCATGTGCATGGGCGGAATCGGATTCGTGGTCAGCTTCTTTGGCTGCTGCGGAGCCTGGGTGCAGTCTCGTTGCCTGCTAGTGTTGGTAAGTGACTGAAAGTCAATCAATTTTATGTCTATACTAAGCACTAATTTAAAATGGGGTTTAGCAATAAGAAAAAAAATAAAATAACAATAAAAATAAAATGAACCGGATACCGAAACGTTTAACTGGCACTGATCAACTTAAAACTGTCATAACTTTATCAAATCTTGACCGATTTTCAAGCGGAATATCATTTTAAGCATGATTTGGCCTCTTAATTAATTCTGCATTTAAATTTTTATCATCTAGAAAATTTGATATATTTTCGATACTAAGCCATCTATCATCCAATTTTCCATACAAACCCCTTGACATTTTTTCGAAAACTTTGATCCCTCATAACTTTATCAAAACTTGACCGATTTTCAAGCGGAATGTCATTTTGATCATGACTTGGCCTCTTAATTGATTCTGCATTAAAATTTTTATCATCTAGAAAATTTGATAATTTTTCGATACTAAGCCATCTATCATCCAATTTTCCATACATACCCCTTGACATTTTTTCGAAAACTTTGATCCCTCATAACTTTATCAAAACTTGACCGATTTTCAAGCGGAATGTCATTTTGATCATGATTTGGCCTCTTAATACATTCAGCATTCAAATATTATTAAATTCGCTAAAATTTTTAATATCATAATTTCTAACTTGCAGTACTTTATGCTGATTGTGATGCTGTTCCTCAGTGAGTTCCTGGTGGGTTCCATAGCGTTTCTCTTCCGCGGCGGCCTCGGACGCACATTGGCCAACGAGCTGCGTTTCGGCATTGAGCGGCATTACAATGCCAGCGATCGTGGCTCTCTTGTGGCGCCCTCTGTTGCCGCCATTTGGGACAGCGTGCAACAATCGGTAAGTGCAAGAAATTAATAATCATCTGAGAATACCTTTCTTAAGCACATAATTTTTAAAATTAAAATAAAATTTACATACTGATATTTATAAAAATATTTAAATAAGTCTTGTTTTAGAATAAAAAAAAATTCTCAAATAATAACTACATTTTCATTAAAAAAAAAACTCATTATCAGGGTTGCCACAGAAATTGAAAATAACCGAAAATCTCCCAAAAATCCATGATTTATTCATGGGATCTGCACTTTTATAAAAAAAGACTAACAAATATTATACAAATTTTATTATATTTAAATTTCGAATTTATAACTAAATAAAGAGTATTTTAAATAATATTTCTCTTGGCTATAAATAAATTTTAATAATTAAAATAACTCTTTAAATGATATTTCTCTTGGTAGTTTGAATGCTGTGGCGTCTCTTCGTATGAGGATTGGTACGACATCCAATCGTGGAGTGGAAAACGTTGGGTGCCCGATTCCTGTTGCCGACAGCTCTACGATCAACGTCAACTGATCACCGAGGGATCTGGAGATGGTGTGATGCGTATGGATTGCGGCAGATCGGAGAATCCCTCTTTATGGTGGGACAAGGGATGTGCTCACTCACTGCAGAGTTGGTTCAACGGTCAACTAAATGTTGTGGGTGCCATTGGATTGGGTATTGCCTTTGTCCAGCTCTTTGGACTGATCACATCGATGTTGCTGTTCTGCACGGTGAAACATAAGCGTGCTTCCGACACTTACAAGTCGTATTCCCCCTCAATTGATCCGCAAACTCGCACCAGCAGCTGGGAGGATTGAACCCGACTCTAAGCAACCCATAAACTACCCAGAAAAACAAAAAAAAAAAACCCCCAAAAAAATACTGATAACTTTTCTAAAGCAAAGACAAAAATTTGCAATATTAGTTAATTTTTTTTTTCTGCTGCGAAATGTGCCAAAAATTAATTTAAATACTAGTTTCAGTATCTTTATTTTACGTATTCTTCGATTATATATTTTTTGTTTAGTAAAGTATAATACTCGTAACATATCTGAAAAAAAAGAGAAACAAAGTTTGTAAAACTCCCAAAAGCTGAATTCACATCATAAAATTTCATTGTCTTGTTTTGTTGTTAGTATTTTTTTGTTGATTGCAGTATTGTTGTTGTGAATTCAGCTTTATTTTGGGGTTAGTTAGTGGTATATCCATATTGTGATGTGCTCGCTTAGTCTATATATTAACGATACATATATATACCACATGAATCTATGCTACCACGAAAAAAAAGTACCAAAAAAAAAAAAACAATTGGTATTTTTTTTATTATTTTAATCTCTATTATAATTAAACGATTTTTTTTTTGTTTATTTTAATATTGGCACCTGAACAAATGACAACAACAACTGCCCGCAAAATACAAAATAGAAGACGATAAACAATTAGTTAAACAAAATACCATATAAATATATATATATCAAGTTATATATACTATTATTTATACATATATGAAAGCACATTCCTAAACAACATCAATTACAACAATTGTGTGTAAGTTACAAAATAAATTAAACTATTTATTTAAATAATAAAAATTATACAAAAATATTACATACTACAAACTAAAAAAAAAAAAAAATTATTAGATGTGCGGTAAAGTATTGTGATTCCTTTCCAGTTGTTAACGTTGCTTAGAGACCGACGAGTTTGCCTCCAATGATATCCAGTTGGGCTGTAATTCCCTTCGATACACTGCGCGCCAATTGTTTGGGTTTCTAGAAGAAAAATAATGGAACAAAAATTAGATCTAAAACTTAGAGAACAAGTCTATATCTTTTCTTATAAAAATTCCTATAAACAGTCTCTTGGAACTGAGCTATTTGTAGCTATTTCGATAATTTAACTACCATCCCTTTTAAAAATGATTTTTTTAATCTCTTTAAAAAATAATAGCCTCAGTGAACTCAGCTATTTGTGAAGTTATAATGCTGAAATTTGGTATAGCTGCATCTTTTAACTCAAGGTGTAAAATATGTGGAAATAACTTGAAATGCATGATAATATCATATAGCTGTCATATAAAACTAAGTCACAAAAGCTTGATTTTATTAATTTTGAAAAAAAAAATATAAGCGAGCTTTAAAAATTTTAAACATGATTTTAATAAACGATTTATTGATATGTTAAGTGAAAAACGAAAGGATTGACCTCATGGAACTCAGTTTGCTGTGGAGCAATTATGATGAAACTTGGCATAGTTGTTACTTTCAACTGCAGAGTGAACATAACACGAAATAAATCAGATTGCCTGACTATATCCACAAAAATTGATTGATAATCGAAAAAATTGCATGTTTTTTGAAGATACTTCAAGTAAATATTGCGCTGGAAATTAACATAGTATACTCATTAAATTTGTATTGCAATTTTGAAGAGTTTATTTAAGGGTTTAACCTTCAAGATGGGAAGCAAAAGGGACGTGGTTAATTGTCAACTTTGGGCGGTAGACAACTATGTATGATGAAGATAAATACGATGATGAACATTTTAATGTTGACGCCGAAAACTTGTGCAATGCGACGTGCAAACTAATAACGCAATCTATAACAATCTCTGACACACATACAGTCATAACTGTTAACTCACCTGTATTAAGGTGTTGAGGAGATTGGAAAACGCTTCGTAACCATTGACAATCGAGCGAGAGATGCCGTCGAACTTGTCGCCATTGTTGCCATACTTCTCATGCTCGCTGATGCTGTCCAAAATGGGCACAGGCTGCAATCAACAACGACAACAACAATAATAATAATAATAACGATAATAATAGCAACAATAAGATCAGTCGAGCACACTCGTCTGTGGGATACCCTGTGCTTAATTTAATTTCTAAAAAAACGATTTTTGACCAATCGTTTCTAAGACAGCTATGTGATATAGTGAACCGATTAAAGCAAAATTTGGTCTGAATGTGTAAGACCAACTTAAATACATATTCTATTAGTTTAAATAAGATATTTAAAAAAACAAAGAAGTTTTTCACACTAAAGCTTAATATTCGCCCGATCGTTCCTATGGCAGCTATATGATAAATTAATCCGATTCGAAAATAAAAAAATACTTGATCTGCATCTGGTATCCAGAAACCCACATACCAAATTTAAAGTCCCTAGTTCTTATAGTTCCAGAGATTGACACGTTTTAATGAACTCGATTGCTAATAACGATCAAGAATATGTGTACTTTAAGGAATCTACCACGTCTCCTTCTAACTGTTCCGTACAGTCTAACAAAACCATTATACCATACCATTATGTGTACAGGGTATAATAAAAAAGAACACCAAACAACAATTTACAATTACACAATACATCAATTACAATTTGACAAAATGCAACTCACATGCGAAATATCAGCAATCTTCTTATGTGTATTGTCATAGGCGGTATACACTTTGGATGGAATTGCCTCATGCTCCAGATTCACAGACTCCGCTGTCTTGTCGGGCATCGGCAGCAATGAGATCTACAAAGATTTAAGATACGGATTTTATTAATATGTTACTAGTCGAGCAAGACCGACTCTGTGAGACCCTGTATTTATTTAATTGCTTATGAACCCACTTAAAATTTGATAAGTGTTGAAATTTGTAGTACTGATTTTAACTTTTGTTGATATTAGTTGTGCCAAAACTAGGGAATAATATTGGAACCGGTAGCGTTAACCAAAACTAACCGTTTCTTTTTTAGTACCGGAACCGAAACCGTAGCCTACATTTGCTTCGGTTTGATTTCCTACTTAAGATTTTAATTTTTTTTTATTAAAATAAATTCTTAATAGTTTTTTGGAAATCTAGAAATATTTTTGGGGTCTCTAGATTTGTGATACTATTGATACTGATCAATACATCGACTTAACTTTTACCTTTTCCACGCATTACTCTGATGATAAACTTAATATAACCTTTTAACTCTTTAAGTACAGGGACTAATAATAATAATGAAATGTCGTCTTGAGAAATTTGTCTCACCTTGAAGCCCGCTGATTCGCTGGCTGCCGTTTCGGCATTTTCGGCAGCATCTTCAGCGAATGCATCCAGGGCGCCAAAATCCGCAGCTGAAACCTGGGCGTCAATGGGCGTGGCACCGTCCAAAGTGGTGGGCGCAATGGGCAAAGCCGCCATCAAATGCAACAATGACAACAACAATAATGACAACGACAACTTCATCATCATTGTAAAAATTATTGCGAAATGTTGTTATTATGAAACGAAAGCAAAAGCAAAACCGACTCTCCAAGTTTCACCTCAACAGTTTTTGGACTTTGGGAACTGTTTTGAACTTTTGTGGATTGCGAGAGTTTTTTTTTGAGGTGCGAAATTCGATTGTGGTCTGTGCTCGGCCAGTTCCAAGTTTCAACTGAGTCTTTGCGTCTGCGCAACGTTTTGAGTCGTTTAGTGTCTTTTTTTTTTATTTTTTACTTATATTTTTATAGCTTTAAGCTGAACGTGTGTGTGTATTTTGTGTGTGTTTGTTGTGCGGCACTTGCTGACTGTGCGATGCGCTGCATTATCTACTTGGCCCAAAAGGTGAGGCAACAATATCAACTACCACATAAAATACACATATAGAGAAAGGTCAATAATTCATCTCGGAAAAACTACTAAACTCCCAACTTACATCTTTAAAAAATTACTTGTTCAACTTATAATGGAGATTGCTTGACAATAAAGTGTAAGGCTAGAATTGAAAGTGAATTTACTAATAATAAAATAAATGTATTTAATATAAATAAAGAAATTAGCTGACAAAAAAAAAATACTTAATAGTATATTTATAATATATAAATTTAAGCAAAACATAAATTAAGAGAAAAAAAGTGTAAAGTAGATTATTTATATTTGTTTTAATATTTTGTATCTAGTAGACTAATTAAAATTTTACATTATTTTTTATTTTCGAATAACGAATTTTTTCAAAGACTTTAATTTTGTTTGATTTAATGAACGTTTAAAGTTTACAAATAAATATTTTTTTAAATATTATGTGCAACGACAATATCTAACATTTTTATGCGATAAAAAAAAGCAAGAATATAGTGTGATAAAAAAATTATTGTACAAAAAAAAAAAAACAAACAATCTTACAATCGAAGTGTTTTCTTTAATTTTAAGAATTTGGCTTCTTGCTGTATTTTTTAAATATGTATATGGTTTCAAAATTCTAATTTCTGTTACAAAATCAAAAGATACATAAAAAGAAAAAATATTTTATTATAATATATGAGTACAGCCAAATATACAAAATGTTTGAAAATATAGAAAAACTTTATGTTTTTAATTTGTTGGTAAAAAAATGGTTTAGTAACTTTGTAAATAGACTTGCAAATTTATTATAAAACCAGCATAAAGTGATGTTTTGAAGAACTGCTTAGTGTATGATTATAATCGATAATTTTCGAAGTTAAAAAAAAAAAAACCTGGTCAAGTGGGATAAGACAACTGAATTGGCCGTTCAGAAAGTTGGTCATTTAGTTGTTGGGTTGGTCCAAAGATTGGCAACAGGATTTGCCAGTTCAGTTTCCCAAACAAAGTGTGGACACATTGTGTCATTTGGGGGTGGGGGAGATGTTTTTATTGTGTAACATTTATCGATAAAAAAAACGTTTACTGAAGTTAGTGCCAAAGTTAATAAAGATGTAAATAAATGTGCGATTTATTGAGGTGTTAAGAAGTGTGATGTGTGTTCATTCGTTAATGGACAGATTAGTGGGTATATAGAGCATATCACTATTGATATCTTCCTCCATTTCGATAACCTCCCTTGTGTGTTTTTCAATTTCCGCGATAATCGTATCAGTGGAGCATTCATCTTGAGTTTCGAATTCAACTTTCGCAGTGTTGTATTCATCTTCCACCTCCGATTGAATGGTGAATTCTTCCTGCTTAAGGTCGTATTCATTTGTATAATCTTCTAACTCGTTGATAGTGCATTCATCTTCAATCTCAGACTTGTCTTCCTCTTTAATAATGTATTCCACTTGCATTTCCTCCTTGATAACGTATTCATATTGTTGCTCTGATTCGATTTTCTCTTTAACAATAAATTCCATCCGATTTTCCGGTACATTTTCCTTTTCATCTTCAATTTGAGCCATTTTTGGCTCATTTTTGAGGGTTGATTGGTCTTCGGACTCAACTTTTACTATGACCAATTGGCGATTGTCTACTATTTTTGGAGTCTCTGGGTTCTTGATCTTTTCATCTTCAATCTGAGCCACTCTTAGTTCCTTCTTGATGGTTGATTGGTCTTCAGACTCAACTTTTACTATAACCAATTGGCGTTTATCTCCCTCAGGAGTCTTGTTATTTTGGTTTGGTTTGGGCAAAAGTAATCCCATGCCTACCAACAGATTGTAATTATATTCGTTCAACGGCTTTAATAGATTATTGTTGGCTTCATCAATTGGCTCCTCCTCATCGGAGTCCGTTATTTCCTGCTGCTCTTTCTGCTGCTCTTCCTGTTTCTTTTGCTGCTCTTTCGGCTCCTCTTTCTGTTTCTTTTGCTGCTCCTGCTCCTTTAATGCCTGCTCCCTGCGATATTCACTGATGCGCTCCTGATGCCGCTTCTGACGCGCCTCCCGCAACCTTTGAATCCGCTCCTGATGCTCTCGCTGATAGGAGAGTGCAAAGTAATGAGAGCGCTGATAGAGTTGTCGCCGATGACGATAGGATCCTCGACTCGAACCGCGTCCCAACTTCACATTGTCGGGAACATAGCGATCGATGTACTCATCTGTAATTTCCAGGAAAAATAAAATTACACTACATATATTTGACATTTTGCACTACATGTTTTAATACCCTACCAAGACTGAGTTTCAAGACTTCCGCGCGCGACAGACGATCCGACATTGTTACGATCTGATTTATAATATAATTTCCTTTTTTTTTGTATTTTAAATGTTTTTTTTCCACAAGACAGTGAATTGTCAAATTGATAGCTTCAAGTGATTCAAAATAAAGCAATGTGCTTAACAGTGTTGACAAACGACGCAATCGAAGACACATTGCATTGTCTATTGACATCTCGCTTACCCGTACTACAGAGCAGCCGGTTAGCTGTTGCTATCTCGCTTTCTCTTGCACTTCTGTTGCGTTTTAATTTATTTGTTTCCTTTCTAATTTCTGCTTTGCTCTTGTGCCGCTGCCAATTTGGGAGCATGCTTTTTGTCCTTTGGTGTTGCCAGACAGTTTTTTCGCTTCATATTCAACATAGGAAAGCTTAAATATGGAAAATATTCAAAAAAATATATTGCTCATCTATTTTTTAAATTAGTTTGGCTTTTTTACTCTAATAAAAATATTAGATTAAGTTTAGAGCATAAATTTATAAGATTTATATGGCAAAGATAGCTTTGGGAGCTCTTTTGCGTTTGGAAACAAACTATCTAATTATTATTATATCACCTAACTAATATTAAACATAGTTTTAAGACTGAAAATAAAATATAGCAAACGATATTGTGATTTTGAAAATATATGAATAATTAAATCCTTGACATTTAGAGAACACAAATCTTCAGTGATTTCTTGCAACCTTTAAACATGTTTAAGATATTTTAACAAATATTCTTTGATTTTGCATTGCAATTTTCGCTTATCCTAAAAGTATGCAATGATAATATTCTTCTTTTAATGTCGACGCGATTTTTTATTTGGTTTTTTAATGTTGTTTTATTTTTTGTAGGCAAATCAATGTTTTAGCGAAAGTGACAACAACACCTGATCATATTAATTGAACAATTCCAATGTACACACCATATATCGAATGGTGTGGGTGTTAGTCGTATATTGGATAGATAGGAAATATCAATCATCAGTTTGCTGTACGAGACTGACTATTTATGGCCAAAATCCAAAATGAGACATTTTGGGGCTTGTCAGGTTGTCTAATTGTGCTCAGTGCTCTTTTTTTTTTAGCTGACGCAAGCGGTTAAATATTCTTACAGCTTATCGGCCAGAGAATTGTGTTTATACCCTGGAGTCATAAAATTGCTCCATGCGCGGGTATGATAACGTTAATATTCTTTTGTGTAACGGAAGATATTTATTACGGATTAATAATCCGCTGGGAGCGTGTGGAAATCAAATTTCGCAAGCAATCAATTATTCTAGAAATATCATTTATTTTTATTCTTTTTAGCTTTAGCATTATCTGATTCATCAAATGCATTTTGATCTATAAACCGACTATAAAGAACGTATATTATTAAAGATATTTAAGGTACATATTGATTTTAACACTGGATTTTTATTCTTCTATTTTTGTAAGAGAAATTGACAAATCATTTTTATTTTTGATTTTTATAATAAAATTGAAATTAATAATTATTTTAAATTTTAAAAATTAAAATTGAAATTAATAGTTACTTTTCAACTTTATTATAAAAATTTGCAAATAATATTTACTGCATAGTTTTTATTTAAAAAATTAAAACTAGAAGAGTACAGGGTATCTGCTATTCAAACACACTCAATTCAAAAAATTTTTGTTTTTTTTGTCTTTTTGCTTTTATTACAAATCATTATTAATACATGTTTACAATAATATATATGTATGTAGTATAATTAATTAGTTTAATTACGTACATTAAATAATAGTAGCTAAACATTAATTGTTAAATAGCATTAACAAATATTCAACAAATTCGTAGAAAAAAAAAACGTTTACAATATAGAAAAAAAAATTTGTTATAATTATATTAATAATAATATAAGAATATTAATAATACAAATAATAATAGTAATAATAATAAAAATATAAGCATATTGCACAAATTACAGTTATGTGTTGAGCGTTAATTGCCAAATTTTATGGACTTTTCTGTGTGTTGTGATTGTTGTTGTTGTTGTTGGCGATTGTTGCTGCTGCTGTTGTTGTTGTTGTTGTTGAAACTGGCGCTGCTGCGACTGCCATTTTTGAGTATACCGTTCGATTGACCCTCGCCGCCATTTGATGGCATCTTTCGCAGTGTTTCCCGCTTGCTTCGCTGCTCTCCGTACTCTCCAATAGTAACTGTACCCAAACGCAGCGTGCGTCGTTGTTGTTGCTGCTGTTGTTGTTGTTGTTGCTGACTACCATTTGTTGTTGTTGTTTTGCCATTGCTGGCAACATCATAGTCCGGCTGGGGCGTGGCAGGTGCACGCAATACGCCCACATTTATGCTCGGACTGCGCACGGGCGACAGCAGCTGCGGCGCCGACGTCGCAGTCGCTGTCGCAGTTGACGTCAACGTTCTGCTGCTGGCGCCATTGGAAAGGCTCAGCTTCTGTTGTTGCTTTTGTAGTTGTTGCTGTTGTTGTTGTTGCTGTGGATTGGCAAACTGCGGTGGCTGCAAGAGAGAGAGAGAGAAAGAGAGACTAAGATTAGCATATATACAAGTCTATGCATATATAGTATCTTATAGATAATTTCACTGGACAGTCTGGCAAAAATGTCAACAAATTTTCATTAAAAATATAAAAATTATAATAGTAATAACTTTCTAATATTCGCCTGGAAAATACCCTGTATAAATTTTAAGCCTACATATTATATATTATTCTTTACATCTTTTTTTCATTTTTAAATCAATTTAAAATTAATAATTGGAATCATTGTACATTACTATATTAAAAAATAACAAGCAAATATGCTTTATTTTTATCAAAACATCTGTGTATTTTTTTTCTTAATAAGATCCTATTCGCAATCACATATTTATAGCATTAAGTTGCACAACTTTATGATACCCTTTCCAGTGCCGCTTTATATTTACAGGGTATAGCAGCTGCTGTAAATCTCATCAACTTGTCAACAGTTTGTGATTATTTTGTGATAATGCAATTTAATGTTGATTGCTTGTCAGAAAGTTTAACGTGTGTGTTTAACTAACAGATACCCTATACATATAAATCTATCTTAGTGACAAGTGTAGTTGAATACATATACAAATAATGTTATGTTTACTTAATGGGGCTATTAATATATTAATTATATATTAAATAGTTTCTGTTAAAATTAAGTTCAATAGAAATTGGAGCAAAGTTCATTAAAGCTTGAAGCTCATTTTAATTGTTGTTTTTTCTAGAAGTTATTATTAGCAAAAAAAAAAAACAGAATACTCATTGCAACTAAGCTCATTAAAGCTCAACATGACATTAATTTACTGACATATATTGGCCATATATTTATTTAACTGTTTTCACTGAGAGATACTTTTGTATCTTTTTGGGGGTATTTGTATCTTTTTTGGGGTATTTCGTATTTATAGATTGGCTCATAATGCTGTGTGGTAGCAATTTGTGGTACCTCAATTTGGGGCAATTACTTACTGGTGGTGGCAATTCCGTCGATCCATTGGCATTGTTATTGCTGGCGCCGTTAAACAGAGACATGCGATTGCTTCCGTTGTTGTTGTTGCTGCTGTGGTTGTTGTTGCTGTGATTGTTGCTGTGGCTATTGCTATTGTTGTTGCAGTTGTTGTTGTTACGATAACAACTATCATCGGGCATAAATGAGGTGCGTTTCAGCGTCTCGCCGCGTTCCTGCAAATAGATACAAAAATTGAAATAAAATATGAAATTATTACAACAAAAAATGAAAGTAGTAATATTAAAAAATAATTGAAGGCAAAGCTGCAAGCCACCAAAATTTTGTTAATAGTTCGGTTTGGTTTAAGTTTAATTTCGTATCTTTGTTCCAATAAAAATCTTAACTTATTTGAAGATTTAATTATGACTTATTTTTATCCGAAAATCCAATTGGTTGAGTTATATTATATATAATAAGTGGGCAACTTCAGTCGAGTATGCTCGACAGTAGGATACCCTGTGTCCAGGTACTCTGTTCTAAAATTTGATTTTCGACCGATTGTTCCTATGGCAGCTATATGATATAGTAAACCGATCTAAACCAAATTTGGACAGGATGTATAATACCAGCAGATGCATATTCTATCAATATGATTGAGATATCTCAAAAAACAAAAAACTTTTCCATACTAAAACTTAATTTTCGATGCATCGTTCCTATGGCAGCTATATGATATAGTGGTCCGATCCAAAAATAAAAACAAACTTGATCTGCGTATGGTATCTAGGAACCTACATACCAAGTTTGAAGTCTCTAGCTCTTATGGTTTTTGAGATTGACGCGATCAAACAGACAGACGGAAGAATATAATAAGTATTATTAGTGATAACAATAGCTTTTTCAAATTATTATTATTTTTCTTGAATCTATATTTGTAATTTTAGTAATATTATATTTTTATATTATATTTTTCGATATATCGACAACTCGTTTCTTTTTTTCTATTATATATTTTGTTAGTTTGGATTTACATCACTTAATGAAAATCACGTTGGTTTTGATTGATTAATTGCTTGATGATTGATGATCTCATATGTAATTTGTGTATCTATTCTACCTGGTATGTGGACATGGTGACCAATGGTCGTCCCATGCTAACGGGTCGCATGGTGGGCATATCATCGATGCCTCCTCCTCCTCTTCCTTCTCCTCCGCCTCCAACACCATTTTTAGCACGTAGCAAACTCATCACTTTTTATAGATTTAATTTTTATTTTTGTGTGATTTTTTTGTTCTAACAACTAACTTAACTAACTGCAGTTGTTGACGCTATCGAGTTGTTTGTTAGACTGGACGCTTCTATTGCTCGGCAAAAGCTCCAGAGTTGTCAGCTCACCTGTTTTTTTTTTTTTGCCAACCAGTCAACAGTCAACCAGCTGATAAGATAAGACACAATTATAACCACACAAAACCCATTGAGGAGACAAAACTCTCTCAACTCTATTTGCTTTTGTTTTTTGTGTGTGTATCTCTGTCTCTGTGGTGAGTCATTGTTGTTGTTGCTGGTGCTAAACGTTTGACAGCCACTGTCCATTGTTCCCAGCCAGAGATAAACTTGTGCCCAAAAATGGGGAAAAGCCAAGAAAAGTTAAGGTCACTGTGTGTGTGTGTTGTTGTGTGTGTTTCTGTGTGTGTGCAGTCAACACACACCACAAAGATTTGACGTATCATCAGATTATGCAACAGTTACGTTAAAAAAAACAAATAAGAACGCTACAATTGAGCTGCTCGACTTTAAGATGCCCAGCAATCGTATCAACTTATTTAGTCAATAATGTTTTCCTTTGGCGAATGATTTTTCCGAGATACTTCTTAATAAACATCCAATTTTTTATTTTTTTTTTATGTGAAACTTCAAAACTCACATATACAAACAAAAAAAAAATTTAACATATATATTTTTTAAACACTTTGACCTGTCTCACTGACTGAGCATTGCATAGATCAAACCATATGTCCTAGGAGGCTGAAATTTTCACAAAACGTAGCTGAGACAAATTGTTCGTGCAATAAGGCGGATTTTGGAAAATTTGACCTGCAAGTCAGTTAATTATCTACTCTGTGCATTAACCGATCACAATGAAACTTGTAGTAAATATTTCCCTAACTTTTAGATTATATACTTAAAGCATAATTCTATTCTATTCCTTTCTTTTAATAAAAATAATTAATTAATAATATTTTTAAACACTTAATTTATATTTTGCTTAAATTTCATATTGCTGTCTACTACAGGGTATTTTGTAGTTGCGTACTCGCTGCATTTGCTTTTAAGCGGAAAAAGCAATTAAGTCATTGACTGTTCTCTATTTTGTTATGGGTGACAATATTTATAGCCTATACCCTTTAAAGCTGTTGTCAGAGGGTATGTTAAACTTAAGTGTTACACGGTTAGTAAGTTTGAAATTAATGATATTTTTAAGCAGCATACAGGGTGTCACAGACTAACATATTTTATTTAAATATGCACTTTTAAAGAAATTTATACTATATATATGCTCATTGTATGATATGAAGTTTATTTTATTATATAAAATTTATTTATTTTTACAGAGTATCTAGTAGTCCATCACTTAAGTCTTTACACAGTTTGCATGCATTTTGTCAGTTGTTGGAGTCAATTTCCTTTAGTTATGAATGCAAAACAATTTAACCTTAGAATTATCATAAATCAGAGTTCAATTGTGAGTTTAGTAAAGAAAGAGACAACGAGAGGAAAGTTAGAGCGGCAGAGAGGAAGGGAGATGGGGTATACCCATTAGATAAGATTGTTAAGTGTGTTGGGTCAATTAATTGGACTCGAGACGTTGAATTTGTTTGCCTATCAATGAAGTTGATAAGTTGCAATTTTAATTGGGAAATTCTCTTCTAATCATTCGCTGTCTCTCTCTCTCTCTCTCCCTCTCTCTCTCTCTCTGTCTCTATTCTTTATTATCTATTTCAGCCATTCATTCACTTGCTTTGCCCTTATTCAAGTGGCTTACAAATACTTCACATGGCTAACAACAATCAGGTAAACAACAACAAGTCAAAGAACAACAAAAATCACAATATTATTATTAACAACAACAACAACAATGAATGCAGTTTGCCTCAGCTCTCTTGACCTTTGCAAATAGCCGCTGCAAGTTGCCAACAATGTTGCAACAACAATAACTAACAGGTAAGAACTCTATAGTCGAGTCACCGACTATAAAATACCCGACACTCAATTCATACATATGAAACTCTTTGTCCTCACATTGTGCAGGCTAAACCGTTTGACGTGCGATCTTGAAATTTTGGCACAACATAGCTAAGATAATTTTATTGAAGTATTAATGAATTCAAAATTTTTGATACTAATGGTGATGTTTATATTTTTGATATAAGCAATCAATATATCTCTATATATAAAACATTTTGTCCTGACTCACTTATTAACTTACTGATCATAAATATTTTTTTTTTTTTCAAATCTAAAATTAGAGTGAAAACTATTTTTAAAAAATACATAATTGAAAAAAAAGTTTGCCCTGTTTTCAGAATATTTCTGACATTTATCCATTCGTTAAGATGATTATTTTTGGGTTTAATTATATTTTTTGAGTTCGTAACTCTTTCCCAGATGCCTGCCTCTGCTTGTCAGAAATGTATGTACATGACAACGACTAAAATATACCCTTGTATTTGTCAAGTAAAGGGTATAACAACAACAAATACATCATATAGTACAGCTGCTCACCTTGTGCTCGCTCTCATGGAACCCGTTTCTGAACATGCGCTGATGCGCGCGCTTAAATTCATCCATCAGCGCGGTATGTTGATCTCCACCCGCTGCACCACCTGAGGTACCACCTGAGGTACCACCTGTTGTACCTGCACCACCGCCAGAATTGGCGCCTGTGTTGCTATTGTTGCGTTCACGTTTATGTGACACTTGTGCAACGTTGTGGCTGCCATTGTGTGAACGCTCTTCACTTGCAACGCCAACTGCAACTCCAATTCCTACTCCGATTCCAGTTCCTGCTCCGATTCCGATTCCTGAACCACTTACAACGCGATCGCGACTCGTGTGGTTGCTGCGTTGTTGCACCTGTTGCAATTTCTGCAAATAAATAACAAAATAAATTGTTCAATTAGAGTTTATGCTGCACAAATGTACACTGAAAAAAAACTATATATATAAATAGGATAAATACTCAGTATTATTAAAAGCGGTAAGAGCTACAAGGCTGAAAATTTGACACAACATAAATGAGAAAAAATTATAGTGCAATAATTTTTAATTTTTAAATTTTATTACTTAGTATAAAAGCGGTAGAGCTACGAGTCAGAAATTTGCACACAATATAGCTGAGAAAATATTATAGTGCAATAATCCTTGGTATTTTTTTTTTATGGAGTGTATTAAATTTGGCATAATAATAAATAAATAAATTAGAGAATATTTTTAAATATGTGTTTTATTAAAATGTATTATTTATAAAGATGCTAGAGTCCAAACGGTAGGAGCTACGACAATGAAATTTTGACCCAACATAGCTAAGACAATGTTTTAGTGGATTAAGACAGAGATTTTTTTTTTATTATTTTCTTTTAAGTTGGTTGAATTTGGGATCATAATAAATAAAAAAAATAATAAAATTGTGTTCAAATGAAGCTCACCTCTTTGCGCTTCTTGAGCTCCTCGTTTATGGCACTGGAGAGGCTGCTGTTGTTGTTGTTGCTGCTGGCATTGTTGTTGTTGTTGCTGTTTGCATTGTTAAGCGGTGCTGCTGGCGGTGGTGGTGCTGGTGACATTGTGCTTGTTGCCACTGGACAATTGCCACGTCGTATTGTTGTGCTGCGACTGATCGATTGCTGCTCCGAGTGATTGTGAACCTGATCCTGACTCGAGGAGGAGATGTAAGTGTTGTTGATGGAGGTGCCATTCTCAGTCAGCTTGATGATGGTCTTGTTGAGCTGCTTGAGTGGCAGTGACTCCTCTCGCACCGCCGTCAAACGCTTGGACTTGGCATCCGCCCAGCAGGGACTCTGATCTCCCGTCACAGAGCTGGCCGAACTATTGTAACCACTCGATTCGCCGGGAAACAAATCACAGCCGGCGGCAGTGCGCACAACCATGTCCAGTTTGCTGGAACCCTTCATCACGGCAACGGCTTCGCTGAAGAGCACGTCGGAGAAATCGATGCTGTTGACGCTGAGTATTTGATCACCTGGTCGCAATCCCGCCTCACGTGCCACACTCCGCTCCTTGGTGAACTGCACAAAGATCCCGGGCTTCCATTCGGGTCCCTTGCAGATGCCCAAACCCAGCTTGGTCCTTGGTGCCACATGCAGCACCACATTAATATCCCGACTCGCATTGCGACGCTCTCGATCTCGTTCCCGCTCTCTATCTCTCTCTCTTTCCCGCTCCCGCTCGTTGCTCGTCTTAAAGGAGCTCTCCGAGGGCGTGCCACTCACACTGGGCAACTTCACCACGTTCCAGGACAGACGTTCATCCGGCTGACTGCAAATTACAACAAAAATTGGGATTAAATTTTGATGCAGAATCAAATTAGAATTGATAAAATTGACATTCCGCTTGAAAATCGGTTCAGTTGTGATAAAGTTATGAGGGATTAAAGTTTTCGAAAAAATGTCAAGGGGTATGTATGGAAAATTCGATGATAGATGGTTTAGAATCGAAAATATATCAAATTTTCTAGATGATAAAAATTTAAATGCAGAATTACTTTAGAGGCGAAATCATGATCAAAATGATATTCCGCTTGAAAATCGGTCAAGTTTTGATAAAGTTATGAGAGATCAAAGTTTTCGAAAAAATGTCAAGTATGGAAAATTGGTCAAAATCGAAAAAATATCGAATTTTCTAGATGATAAAAATTTAAATGCAGAATCAATTTAGAGTCCAAATTATGAACAAAATGACATTCCACTTCAAAATCGGGTCACTTTTGATCAAGTTATGACAGTTGGAAGTTGGACAACTCTTTAACCTAGCAACTTTATTCGGTATTGACAGAGAGTTATCATTCGGTTACGGTTTCAGTTCCGGTACTAAAAAAACGGTTCCGGTGTTATTCGCTGATTATTATAATTAATGTTCCTGATAAATTGTGTTATATGCTAATTATAGTCGTACTTTTAATGGTGAATATACTTTTACTTACTCCTTGACCGGCAACATGCCCACTCCTCGCACCTTGAGCGTTACCCGATCCTGGCTAGCGACCAATTGAATAAACTCCTTGTGCACCGCATCCTCCAGTCTATAGCCATTGATGCGCAAGATTTGATCGCCAATCTATGGTAGATAGAGGTAGGAGAAAGGAGAAAGAGGGAAAGAAATTCAGTTGACAATTACTTTGGGTGTGGTCACATCAATTCACAACACATCACATCACATTCGTGTACGTGACTGACCCACTGAACCACTTACCCGGAGACCCTTTAACTGTGCCTCGCCGCCGTGATCCACGTGCGAGACAAAGAATCCAATGCCATGCTCCTTGCCGCCGCGCACCGCAAATCCATAGGTGGCACTACCGTCCGGTACCACCAGCAACCGTCTCTGATGCGGCCGTACCAGACGCACCAAACGGAGCCGTGTACTCGAGGGTATTGCACACCACGAGGAGGCTGCTGTTGTGGTCAGTGTCATCACATCACTCGAGGCGGAACTCGTGCTCGATCCCTCAGTGGAAGCCGACATCATCATCATCATCCTCTCTTTAAATTTTTACTTTAATATTGCTAGATGACTTGAAGCCTTGCCTGTCTCTTAGGCGCAGCTGTACAAAGAAAGAGAGAAAGAGAAGGTAAAACGTGAGTAGCTGAATAATGTAGATAGAGGGAGAGAGAGAGTGAGAGAGAGGGAGAGAGCAAGAGAGAGAGCGAGAGGTAGAGTTGTATAGCTGAGAATGTGGAGACGTGAGATGCGTGACAAGTGCTTTAAGTTGTAGAAGAAGCAGAAGAATTGCGGAAGAAAGTAATTTGTTGGGTCTGGACTGGAGCTATAGATACCCTGTGTTTTTTTAAGACCTATATATTTCGAAACTTTGACCTTTATACTTTATAAAAAATTAAATAATTAATAAAATCTAAAAAAAGAAAGTAATTTGTTGCGACTGAACTGGAACTGTAGATACCCTGTTTTATTTTTAAGACCTATATTTTTCGAAACTTTGACCTTTCTACTTATAATATAAAAAAATTATATAATTAATAAAATCTAAACAAAGAAAGCATTTTGTTGGGGCTGGATTGAAACTTTTGATACCCTGTTTTTTTTAAGATCTATATTTTTTGCAGCTTTTACCTTTATACTTATAATATAAAAAAAATGATGTAATGAATAATTATAAAATTTCTTACTTAGATTCTCAGTTTTCGTATAGTAATGATCAGTCAGTGAATCAGTGAGTGAGGTAATGAGTGAGTCAGGACAAAGAGTTTTACTATATATACATAAATTTATCACAGCAAGATTTTGTGAGTGGATCGACGTTTTGAATACATATCGTACTTAAATTCCCAGTTTTCTTTAAACATTTTGATATTTTACTTTACAAATTTCGATTTTATAATTTAACAAAAACATTAGATATTAATAAGATTAATATACACTTCAAACAAATTATATTTAAATCAAACATTAAAAATCTTTTCATAAAATGACAAGTAAGTACATACATACAACAAGTAAATAATAGTTTTACTTGGAAATGTATCCAAGTTCGTGTTAGTTGCAGTTTCACGCAAAGAGTTATACAAATATTGAAACAATTAAAGTAACGGCGAAAAAGTAAATAGATTGTTTACTTATCGTGACTATTTTTCTATTCTTTTTTTTCTGCTATTTTTAGTAATTGCATTTTTAGAATGTCACGCTCTTAGATAAAGAAATGCTGATGTGAAAGTCAGAAAAAAAAGAGGAGGAATTAAACAAAGAACAAAGCAGAAAATGTTTAAAAGGTCTTAGAACGTTTATGATATGATTTATGAATTATATAGGGTTAATTAAATGCTAGAATGTGAGGAGTTAGAGATGATAACTATAAAAATATATATTATTTTTTTTAGCTGTTTAGTTTTTATAAATTTAAAGATAGTATGGTTTCTTAAAGCTCGACAATAAATAGTTCTAGATCTTAAAAAATTTTGAAATAAGAACTGCATAAATTTTTATTAAAATTTAAACAAAAATTAGTCTCATTTAAATTTTAAGCACAAGTTATACACTTAATTTGAGTTATCAATAGATATCTGAAGGCTTATTGTTACATCTAGGGCAAGTTATACCAATTTATCATCATCAACATTAAGATGACAACTGCAACCTTGTGTTAACCAGTTTAATTATCGAAATATCATTATGTTGTTGTCTAAGTCGAAGGTCAGGGCAACTTTAAAGCGTTAGTCACAGCGTTTATAGTAATTTTTAATTTAAAATAAGTGTGTTGATTGCATGACATGTCACTCTGGTTTGTTGATTGAACAATTAGTCATACCCCGAAAAACACTTGACAGCCTAAAGGGTATCAAAACACAAATAAAACTTGAACTTGCGATTCAATTTCGAAATTGGGTCGCACGCATCGAATGAGGCGACGTTTTCTTCGGTTTTGGCTGCTTTCACGCAGCAACAGCAGCAACAACAACAACAACAGCCACCATCATAACAATAACAACAACAACAACAACTACCAGCATAACAACAGCAACATCTGTAACAACAACAACAACAACTTCAACTTGTTGCTGCGTTTCGCATTCGCTGCATAATTTCACTTTTCTTTCACGTAATTCTACGCTTCACTTGCAGCAAATATCAAATACAACAAAAACAACAATTATTGACAAC
The DNA here is from genome assembly GCA_035045575.1 of Drosophila falleni. Lineage (NCBI taxonomy): Eukaryota > Metazoa > Arthropoda > Insecta > Diptera > Drosophilidae > Drosophila > Drosophila falleni. Next base: position 18,425,861 of record JAWNOV010000185.1, read on the forward strand.
CAACAACAACATTAACAACAAACAGCGACAATCGACAAACAACCAAACAAGATTGAAAATTATAGAAATTTATTATTGAAATTATGCGCAATATAATTTGACGTCTTTTTTTCTTCAATTTTTTCTCAGTTTTTTATTCGCAATCTATAATTTTTAAGCATTATTTGCAGTTGCATTCGACAGGTATTACCAGTTATATTTTCAGCTTTTTTTTTCGAAAAAAATATTCAATTATATTTCCAGTCAAATTTCATATATTTAGGTTTTATCTTGCTTTTTTTTCTTAAGCTCACAATCTTCAATCTTTTAGCTTAATTTTCAGCTATATTGGACAGAGTATTTTTAGGCATTTTTTTTTAGCATTTTTCTAGAAAAATATTCAATCTTATTACCAATCAAATTTTATTTATGAGGTTTTTTTTTAATTTGCAATCATATTTTCTTCCTATTTTAGTTTTAATTTTAGTCGTCCTTTCAGCTAAAATTCCAATTTTTTTCCTGCCATATTCCACTCACATGCCCTTTTAAATTTTCCATTATTACAATGATTTCCAAGATTATTTAATACCTTAATTCATAACTCTCACAAATTTAATGTAATTAATTGGCAATTTCCAATCGAGCTCTCGATTCAAGCCAAAATTTCCACTCACATTCCAGTTCGAATCCCTTCAATCCATCCATTAAAATGCAGTTCATGATTTACAACGTATTTATTAACTGTTTATGTAGTTCGATAAATCATTTGGCGTTCAATCTTGCATAATGCCAAAATGGAAGCCAGGCGAAAAGTTCATGCCACTTATTCCGACCCCAAACATAACTTGCAACTCCAAAGAGAAAAAACGAAAAATGCAAATAACAACGAAAGACTTGAGCAATCAAAATTGAAGGGCGTCAAGGGGGTCAGGGGTCAGGGGGTGTGGCGCCACTAAATGATGATAAATATGTGGCGGAAAATTGTTTTGAAATATTCATTACACCAGCAATAAAGTGGATAAAGCATTTTAATACTCCACCAAATGCAAACAAAATGCTTTTTACGGATTATTAGTAAGCATTACGACACATTCAAAATTTGTATAACTAACTTTAGTTTACAAAAAAATCATGTTAAGCGATTTACAGTTCTGCTTCAGTTAACAGATTGTCAATATTTTTATTAGTTGTTAGTTTAATGAGCAGCTGTTTAAGTGTAACAGAATTTCATTAACATTTTTACATAATGTTAAGCAGCTGTTAAGAATTTTGTGCCTAACATAGTGCATTCATTAACATTTCTATTATTACAGCTTTCAAAAATAGTATAACATGGTTTATCTATGCTAATATAAGCAGCTGTTAACATAGTGCGCACTCTTACATTATTTGGATGTTAATTTGCTGTTAAAAGTATAATTATTTTAGGAGAACAGTTTTCATTGCTTTTCTAACACTTATGGCAATGTTATGCTCAGAAAAATTATTTTCTATGCCATGTGGTGTGACTTTCTTTCTAACATTTCTATGAAATGTTAAAAAACTGGTAAGTATGTTAAAACATTTATGCTAACAGTTCTCGTAACATTTTTTTAACGTTAACATTCTTTAGCTAAGTATAGGCATTTTTTCTGTTAAGCAAATTTTAACATAATGTAAACTCTTTTTAACATTTTCAAGTTATGTTAAGCAACTGTTATATAAGTTAAACCTCTTGAATTATATGCTAGGTCCTTCTGTAGACTTTTTTAGGCAAGTTCGAGCTTCTTAGCATGTTTTATGAAGTCAAAATTCCCTGAACATTACAAATTTAGAAAACTCCTAACTACAAATAAACAGATAGTTTAACTTTCATATGCAGCTGTCTAGCAACACATTCCTTACTTTCAGAGAGACAGATCTATTGACAGTCGATAACTTATTGATAGCGATAACAATAGATAAACTCTCCACACATGACAGACATCAAGCTGATTGCCTGACTGACATTCCACACAATCCTGACTCTGCCTTTCATCATCAAACATCATCAGCATCCGTCATTCATGATGAACCGTCAGTCGCTTCCGTTGTCATTGTTGTTGTTGCTGTTGCTGTTGTTGTTGTTATTGTCGGCTTCTTTGATTGCTGGACGCGTCCGTTGTCCATTCATTGCATTGCATTGAGACAATTTCGAAACAGATTCATGAGTTTTAAGCTAATCATTGACTGAGATGATAATCGGTAATCAGAGTCGTTACAATTACGAGAGTAACTGAGAGAGGGGAACAAAATGAGGAGAAGGGGTGCACTTAGGAAAAATAATCTACATTTCCGTTGTAAAATAGGGAAAAGATTTGAAAAACTGACTGAGTTTGGAACTTTCGATAATTAGAAAATACAACATTTTTTTGGTTTACTTTAAGTACGTTTTAAGTTTAACTCTAATACAAGACCTTCTCATATTTACAATTATTTTAATCTTAAATCAAATTTTTTTTAAGTACAAAAACCTTCAAATAGTTTAGCAGAAAAAGCTCTGTTGTTTTAGGAATTGTTTCAATCAAACTCACATATCAAACATATGAGATGATCCTATATATTCTGAACACATCCCAGATTGTATTTTTTTCTTTAGTACAAAACATTGTCATATTTAAGTTTAGTTCAATCTTAATTAAAAATATTTTAAATACAAAATAATCTTAAACTAGTTTATTACAAAGAAACTCTGTTTTTCTGGAGTTATATTAGTCAAACTTACAGATTTTATGTTTAGGAAGGTTTATTTTTTCTTCTTATTAATTATCTTGCTATAGATGGTCTATATATATGCTAACAAAGTTAGCTTAAAATCAGAATATTATATAATAGAATTAGTCAGTTTAAAATTAAAATAAAAGCTCGATTCATACTTAATTAAAAATTATTTAAACACAGCAATTTTTACTTTTTAAGAACAAATTGTGATTAATTCGAGTGCAAACGTAACTAATTTTAGTATGAGTGTTTTTTCGAGTGTTGTTTTTATTTTCTTTGGCCTTTCACCTGTCAAGTGGTGACCCCAACATATATTTTCCAATTTTTTTTTATTTTGGTTTTTTTTGTCGACTTGCTTTTTACTTGGCAATTAGTTCTAATTACTCGCTACTTCCGGTCACGCCTACTCGTTACTTGTTGACATTTGCAATTGTTTTTGCTTGGCTTTTCAATTGTGCTTTCATTGTTTTTTTGGTAGTTGTTTATGCCTTGACCACAACTGCTGTCATGGCTGATGATTTTAATTTATACAAATTAAAGTTGAAATTTCCATAGAAGCCGTTAACGCGTCTGTTTTCTGTTTTTTTTTTATTTTTATTTATTTTCTGCTGCTTTTTTTCGGTCAAAAGAAATTGTTGAAAAACATAGCAAGAAGAAGAAGCAGAAAAAAACAGATTTTATTACAAGTAATTTTAAGCGTTGCGTGTTTTTCGTTGTTCTGCTGTCAGTTCTGCTTCTTCTTCTTCTTCTGCTTCTTCGTTGTTGTTGTTGTTGTTTATTTTACTCATGTTCGCTTGTTGCTCTTTAAAAAAGGCGGTTGTAATTATTTTTTGCCGGTTGCTTTTTAATCGTGACTTTCTCTGTGTATCATCATAATAATAATAATAATAATATATTGTTGTTGCTGCCGTTGTTTTTAGTGCTCGTTGTTGTTGCTGTTGTTGTTGCACATTTGTCCAGCATCCTCATAAAACTGTAACGAACCTCGTTACAAGTCCAAAAGCCCAACCCAAAAGGCATTCCAATTCATTTCAATCATCAGTTTTCTTCCCTCACGTAGCATTTAACTAGTTCTCAATGTTGTTGTTGCTGTTGTTGCTGGTGTTACAGTTGTTGTTGTTGTTGTTATTGTTGCTGCTGTGCGTGACATGCGCTTTAAGCACTTGGATTTTAGTGTCAGATTCAAAATATTTGAGACGAAGCACACGATTTAATTAAATCACAGCTAGAAAGTTCAGTTTAATTTCAAATCGGGGTAATTTAATATTTTCTTGGACGAGCTATGTTAATAACAGCTGCTTAACATAACAGCGTAATGTTGCAGAACTTTAACATAATGCAAAAATGCTTAACAGTTGCTTAAAATAGCATAACAGCGAGAGTAAAAGAATAATTACAGTTGATATTTTTTTTTACAGCTCTTTAACATAACATATGTTAACTGTTAGTAAAATCACAGAAATATGTTAAATAACAGCTGCTCAATACAACCAAAAAAGTTATACTAGGCATTTAATTTAAGTAAATATTAGCTATTCCTAATCTACATGATTTACAAGCACAAAGGGAAAAGAAAATTTCATGCCACAAAATGTAGCAAGTGCAATTATCACCAATACATGACTATACATAAAAAATCGGACGAATTTTAGTTATATACACAGTTTATCTCTACTAAAAGTTGTGCCACAAAATGTGGCAAGCATAAAAGTCAGCTCATAACGCAAGTGCATGCCACATTTGTGGTTTTATTACTGCTCATTTGAAATCTTAAAATATCCAATGAGTAAATCTAGTTGCCACCAAATGTGGCAAGTGCAAGTTTGTGCAACACTAGCCTACAAAAATACATACAATTCAATTTATGGTTAAAACACAGCTCGTAAGAAATCTAAGCACATCAAGTGAGCAAAACTTGTTGCCACAAAATGTGGCAAGTGCAACAAAATGCAACACACAATGAAAAATTAAAAATTTTCAGCATAATCACAACAATTCATCTACAACGTAAGTGTATAAAACTTGTTGCCACAAAATGTGGCAAGTGCAAGAATGACAAACGTCAAGCATAATCACAGCTCATTATCTGGCAACTTGTAACCATCTTGGGGCTTAATGAGACAAGTGTTCCTCATGTGCCACTTGAAAGCGGCAAGTTGTCAAGTTCGTTGCCTAAGTCATTTGATTTGCAAAGGGAAAAATGAAAAATGAAAAAAAAATTCAACAAGTTGATTTTAATTATTTTTATGAGTTGTAACAAGCAGCGAGGGCATTTTTTAATTGCCACATAAAAAAAAATAAATGTGGCAGCAACAACAATTGAAATATTTCGTTTTTCTTTTTTATTATTATTATTTTAATTTGTTTGCTTTTTATTATTCAATGCAGATAATTTTAATATTTGATTTTGTGTCGTGAGAGACAAAAGAAATGGCCATAAATAAAAGAGAAATTTTTTTTGCAAATACGACAATTGTCGAATTGCCACACGTGTGTCTATGTGTGTGTGTGTGTGTGTGTGTGTGTGTGTGTGCAACTGGGATGCGCACACCTGCAGGCTGTGTGGCAAGCAACGCTTTTACTTCCGCTGGCTGCAGCACATTTGCCCAATCAGCCAAAAACCAAACAAATAAACGCACGACTGGCCAACAACGTGACAAATTGTCGAATTTATAGACACCCCTCTACCCCTTCTCACCTGCCCCCCATCTGGGAACTGCTTGCCACCAGACAGATAGAGAAGCGCATGTACACTTAGAAAAATCAGACATAATCACATTAGTTAAATTTAAATTTATAACATTTATTTCTTCAAATTTTAAAATTGTTGTGCACTAAAATTTTTAAATTAAGCATGAATCGATTTTAGATTTTTAAAATTCAGACTGAATATTTTAATGACAGCTATAGGTAATAAAAGTCTGAGTTTAAGCAAACTTTGTCAATATATAAAACACCATCTATAGTAAGATCTTAAAAAAAAAAAAACATAAATAAATAAATCTATAAGTTAGGTTACGATAACTCCAGAAAATTCAGAGTTTTGTTTAATATTTTTATTGTACTGAAAATATTCTGATTTATGATTAAAATTAACTCTTATATAAATAAAAAAAAGTAGAACCATCTCAACTATATAAAATCTGTAAGTTTGTTTAAGATAACTCCAGAAAAATCAGACTTTTGTGTACTTAATAAGTTAATGATTTCTTGTACTGAAAATAGTCTGATTTATGATTTAAATTAACTTTAATATGACAATGTTTTGTACTAAAAATAAGTATGTAACATTATAAAAAATGTTCAAGATAATATTAGAATTTTACCGGTCTTAGAATTCTGAATTGGAATCACTGGTCAAGCCAGAACATATTACAAATTAACCAAAGTCGATAAGCAGAAAAAAATCACAATTATTAAATGCTATTTAATTTTGATTATTTGACCTAATTATAGTAGATTGGTGTAAAATATTTTAGATTAAATGAAATTCAATTTGATAATTTTTTTGTACTAGCAACAATTACATTTTTGTTATTAATACAAGATATTTGTGTAGCTAAACTAGTATGTTTTTTGATCATTTCAAGATTTGAATTTAAATCAAAAAGTACTTAAGGTATTTCAGAAAATTCGTTACTAAAAGATTTTTGAGATGTTTGAGAAAAATGTGATGTTTGTACTCAATTTTGTACTTATGCCAAAATCAGTTATCATTTAAATAATATCTTAAATATACACTGTTTAAATACGGAACTGTTGTTAATTTTTTCTTGAGTGTAGCATTTTTCTGGTGAAACTTATTTTCGGCGACTTTATCGGCAATGTCAACGTGGGTTATGCCACAAGCCAAGCAAATAAGCAGACACAACAACAGACATAATAGACAGACAGACAGACAGACAGACAGCTGGACACGAGGAGGATGCAACATAATCGTGTGGCAAGGCAGACGCTGCAATTGTGGCAAGGAAACGGGCATGCAGCAGTCGGTGGCAACATCCACAGACAGACAGACAGGCTGCTCCTTCTGTGTCTGTGTGTGTGTTGCAAGAGAAAGCTGTCTGCACTTTTACTCGATAATGTTGCATGTGCCTCATTTTAATTGCAGAACATCGCCTGGGAGCGTCCTGTGCCACATTTTGTTGCTGTTGCTGTTGATGTTTTGGTATTGCTTATTGCTTATTTTTTAGTTATTGTAATCGCTGCTTTCACCTTCAACCAATTAACTGACTTGGTTAATACTTATGCAACGCGTTGGGCTTGCAACAAAAAAAGAAAGAAAAAACAATATGGGCAACAACAGTTGCAACAATAAGTAAAAAATAATGAAGTAAGAAAAGCGAGAGCAAATTGGCAGTTTAAATGCCTGCCTCTCATATGTGGCAATGGGGCAGCAACACAAGCAACACTGGCAACACAAGCAACATTGGCAACACTCAAGTAAAACGACAGCAGCAGCAACAATTTTGCGCTTCAAATCATACGACAAACATGACAAAGGGCAGAGGGAAAAGAGGGAGAAGAGGGGGAGGAAGGGAGAAGAGGGGCAAGAAGGGAGAAGAAGAGATGGGAGGCAAGTATCTTGATTTGGATTTGCGTGCAAATTTAAGCTACAAAAAACCTGCAACTTCAATTTCAACTTCATTTTCATCTTCATCTTTATCTTCATCTGTCTGTCTGTCTGTTTGTCTCTTTGTCCGTCTGTCTTTTTGTCTGTCTGTTTGCGCTGATCGCTGACTGATTGCCTTTGCCATTGCGTCAGTCAAATTACAGGTGAAATATGCACAGATTGATGGAGCCAGGGGTGTGAGTAGCTGAAGAAGCAGAGAGAGAAGCAGAGAAGGAGAGAGGGAGAGAGGGAAAGGCAGCCACCCACTCAATGTGGCGCCCAATGGCGCATCTTGCAATACACTCAACAAAATTGGCAACAACTTAGTAAAATCAAAAAAAAAAAATGTATCTAAAATAATTAAATTTAAACCCAATTCTGTCAAACTTCACTAAAACTCTTTGTTCTGACTCACTGACTGATCATTACACAACCCAAACCAGATGACTTAATAAAATTGTCAACCAGTTGGTAAAACAAACGTTAAATTTTATCCAAAATAGTTATATTTAATCCTAATTCAGTCAAACTTCGCTAAAACTCTTTGTCCTGACTCACTGACTGATCATTACACAACCCAAACCAGATGACTTAATAAAATTGTCAACCAGTTGGTAAAACAAACGTTAAATTTTATCCAAAATAGTTATATTTAATCCTAATTCAGTCAAACTTCGCTAAAACTCTTTGTCCTGACTCACTGACTGATCATTACACAACCCAAACCAGATGACTTAATAAAATTGTCAACCAGTTGGTAAAACAAACGTTAAATTTTATCCAAAATAGTTATATTTAATCCTAATTCAGTCAAGCTTCACTAAAACTCTTTGTCCAGACTCACTGACTGATCATTGCACAATCCAAACCATAAGACCTATTGTAAAGATAAATGTAAAGACACGCAGCTAAAAAAAAAATATTAATTGCTTTGATTAAATTAAAATTAACTCTAATTAAATTTAAAATAAAAACCAAAAATATTAATTAAAATAAGATTTTCTTTCTTTACTGTCCATTTTTTAAGACTCTTCCCTTGACACATTTCCAAAAAATTCAAAATGTCATAACTTTGTCAAATTTCAGCCGATTTCCTTCCGGATTGTCAATTTTATCATTATTTAGCCTCTATTTTCATTATGCATTAAAATTGGAAAACTAAATTTTTTTTTCCTTTACTGTCCATTTTTTTCATACTGTTCCCTTGACACATATCCAAAAACTTTGAAATGTCTGCAAAAAAGTATAATGATATGTATAAGAGAATTTTCAGAACGTATATAATATCAATAAATTGAATATAAATATAATATATTAACAAATAATATAATATAATAACGAGAAGAATAATTTGTGCAGTTAATTTATTATTTTTAGAAATAAGTTGGAAATAAAACAGAAGTTGGATATATGTAATTGGAAAATTCTAAGAATTGTTTAACAAAATTATTTTTAATTAAAATTAAATTATTGTGTGCACTATTCAATTTCAATTAAGAATTTATTTCAATTACTTGCTGGAATTTTGATTTAATCAAAATGTTCTGAGAATTAGAAAAAGCTGTTAACAGTTTTGGAAATGGAGAAAGGTTTTGTTCCAAGTGCATGCAACACAGCAAGTGGCAAGTGGCAAGTTGCAAGTTGCAGCTGCTGTATTGTGATGCTATTGAACTTTTGCTATTTGTAAAGATTCCCACACACCTGCAGCAGAGACGATGGCAGAGACGCTGTCAGAGGCAGAGGCAGCGACTTAAGCAGAGGTGGCAGTTGCAGTTGCAGTTGCAGCTGCCACAGCAGCTAAGACTCCCACTTGCAACAAATAAGCAGCGTGTGAAACGTTGTTGTTTTTGAGGCGTGACACGAAACTTTGTTTCAAGTACGTTTGTTGTTGTTGTTGGTGTTGTTGCAAGTGTTGCTATTGTTATTGTTATTAAAGTTGTTGTTGTTTGTTGCTGTCATTGTTGCGCCCTAATGCGACTGTCAGGGTAAATGACCGACGAATGACGGCAAAAATTGAATTGTTTATGCATAAATTGATGTTTGTTGCTTGTTGTTTGTCGTTGTTGTTGTTTTAATTGAAGTGCCGCGCGTTGTGGCAAGTTTGTTGCCCAAGTCTTTCGCTTTGCCCACGCGCACAGCTGCCCCAAAACGCATAAGGATGATGGCTGGTTGCTGCCACAGCTGCTGCAACTTGCAACAACTGTCTGCCCCCCTCCAAAATAAAACTGGATTGTCTGGGCGTGGCGCGTCTGATAAGACAGCTGCAAATCTTCTCTTCTCGCCTCGCCGCGCCAGCGAAAGTTGCAACTGCAACTTGTGGCAACAATCTCAGCCTCTTTCCTGCCACACATCTCTGCTGCCAAGTCTGTTCTGGTGGCAACTTACTCTTCCCGTGCCCCAAAATCAAAATCAAAAACAGGTTAGAATTTAATGCAATAACCAAGTTATACACTGAGCGAAATTAAGCAGTTAAGCTTCATTATAATTTAATTTTAAATTAAAACTTTATAAATTTACATATTTTTTAACTTTGCAGAAGATAAAAGTATAGCAAAAAATTCTATTTCTTTGTGTTGCATTTGAAAAAAAATATATATATATAAAAAATAAGCAGTTTTATTTTTAACTTATACAATAAAAACATTTTCCCAAAAATTTTAAAGGCGTCACAAAGTTTAGCTTTTACTTATTTCATTTTGCTTTTTGCTATAAATCAGTTTACTTAGCACTTTAATTAATAATTGGGGTCAACTTTAAGTTGGCTTGGCACAAAACAGTTATTAGGTAAACGCCAAAACTCGAAAGACACCAAAAAAAAAAGACGGCGACAAATTGAAATTTTGATATATTGTACAAGCGTGTAATATGATTTAGCTGTGGCTTAACTTCATAATAATAATTGATATTGATATGGATTCGTACATTAACCTCAGTCTATTAATGAGCAAGAAAGAGAATAGAAAGATTTAAAAGAACTTAACAGAAAAGAGTGAGAATTATTAACAGTGCATCAAAAGAACAGTTAACAGCTCGCAAATTAACAGAACAAAATTTTAAAGAAAGCACTACACTTTTAAAAAAATAAAAAAAGATAACAATGATTAGAAAATGTTATAAAAAAAATAGAAATCAATTAATATAAGAATTATAGTATTAAGTTTTATTAAAAACCAATGTTTGCAGATAACAGCAGAAAATGTAAATTAACAGCTGTTAAGTTTTTTACAAATGTTAGCTAGATAATGCCACAAATGGCGTGCCACAAATAAGTTGCATTTGGAACTTGAAGTGAGATTTAAATGGAATGACAATTAATTATAATAATTATGAGACTGTCTTCTAATTCAGCTGATGTTTTATTTCTTTGCTGTCGCTGTCTCTCTCTCTCTCTCTCTCTCTCTCTCTCTCTTCTAAATTCTGCTTATGTTGCATGCTACAACAATAGTTGAAATTAGTTTGTCGGCAACTTTGCTTGTACAAATAGAAATAGAAATATATACATAAAAAAAAATAAAATAAAAAAATAAAACAAAAACTCGCTCGACTGTGTCTGAGTATTTTTTTCCTACTGCTGTTTATCCTACAAATGCCAATCCGTTGCAAGCCGCGTTGCAACCAGTCGTCGTCTGTCCCTCCGTCCGTCCGTCCGTCCCTCTGTCCGTCTGTCTGTCCGCGTTGCCAACCAAAAATGCCGTCTGAGGCGGCCAACTGGGCAACTGGGGATTGTGGATATTGTGGATATTGGGCCGTTGGGCGGCCAAGTTAACTGGTTGCCGTTTTGCCGGCAGTTTTGAATTACAAAAGGAGCCTTTTTATGGGGCCGCCTGCAACAGCAACAGCAACTGCAACTGCAACGCGGCAGCAACAACATTTTTTATAATTTCCATTTTTAATACCCTGCAAGAGGGTATATTCAGTAACAGGCAGCACATGATCCTATAAACTATATAAAGTTAGTCAAGTAATTATAATGAATTACAATATTCGCATATTACATTTAATAAAAAGAAATAATAAAAATAAGTTGATAAAAAAAATTTAAATATTCTTTGGGTTCCACTTTCTCTTAAAAATAAAAACAAAAAAAGACGTTCCTTTAAATTTTTTTAATATATTTTTTTTATGCTTATATTTTTTTTTTTAACTAAAGAATCTCAGAGATGATAAGAACTAGAATCTCGAACTTTGGTGTGAGGATTACTTTTATATGCCCCTAAATGCCAAAATATCGATCATTTCAAAATTCTTTAATTGTAGCATGTTTTTTCAAGTTGAAAAATATTATTGAATTATTAATTTAAGACAATATGTGAATAAAATGACAGCGATTGAAAGTTAAAAAAGTTAAATTACTTGAACCTACTAAAAAATATCTAACAGAACTCCGAAAATCAAAATATTTGCTGAAAGACAAATGAGACAATTTTGTACTTGCTTTGAGAAAATCCGGAATAAGCGCAATTCTGACAATTACAAGTTAAAAAAAAAACGATTTACATAAAAAATTTTGCAGAAATTTTGGTTTACGTAATTAGTAGGACTGCTATAGGGTATCTTGTAGTCATGGACTTTAGACAAAAGTAAGCTTAGTTGTTTTATTTGCTGTGTGTATCTATGAGATACGCTTCAACATGAATTGGCATTTTGTTGTTGTTTGTTTGTTGTTGTTGTTGTTGTTTTTGGTTACTGTTTTGCAATTCACAATTATTTGCATTTGTGCGCAGTGTGACCAGATTTGTGAACAAATCGTAACTGTCATCTGCAGTTGGTAATTAAACACACAATTAAATCGTCATCATAATAATCTCAATAATGATAATCATAATGCACATATTTAATGATGAAGATGATGATGATGATGTTGATGATGATGACAAGCTGGCCAGGAAATGCAATTAACCGATTGGCCCACAAGTCACCAAACGCCATTCGAAAGTCTTGTGTGTGTGTGTGTGTGTGTGTGTGTGCAACTTCAATGTGGCCAAATTGCATAAGCCAAACAGCTGCAAGGCGTTAAGTCAATGATCAGCCAGTCAGTCAGTCAGTTAATCAATCAGACAGTCAGTCAATCACCATCAATATCATAATCAATTTAATAGCCTACTCTAACGGTTCGAGGCGAGAAAGTGGGCGTGTCTTTACTTTACCAAACAGAACTTTCCACTTTTTATATACCCTGATTTTTATTTCTATTTTTATTCTTTTTATTTATTCTCTCCCAGTGTATTTGGAGCAAATCGTTATTAAAGATGACAATGACAAAAATTTATAATTGAAGGCCGCACGCAATTAACGCATTTTCTATGTGAGTGTGAGTGTGTGTGTTGTGTGTGTGCGTCGCTTACCGTTAGGCGGCTTAAACAGCAACAACAACAAAGGCAAAAACATAAGAAGCGGGGGAAACACGTAAAAAAAAGATCAAAACAACAACAAAAGCATCATATTACAAGTGTTGTAAAATAGCCTTAAGGGAGCTGAACGACAGTGTTGTCATAACAGTCATTTTCCAGCCAAATAGGTCGTTATTTAAAGTTAAATATTAGGAATAAAATTATAAACAGTTTGTATTTTCCAAAATGTTAAACGGGTGTATTCTATAAATCTCTAACAGCGCCAAAGAGACCCAAAACCATTTTCGGTGTTCTTAAAAACAGGCAACAACCATTTCTTTCAAAGAGATTTGACAAAATGTAATATTTATTGAGTTCAATTTAATTATTTGGCATATAATGAAATTTTACCAGGTTTTTTATTATATAAAATATATAATATAATATATATAAATATTTAGGAAGTAACTTTAGATTGTTTGAAGTCCTTAAGACATAACATTCATGATAATGAAAATTTTCATATATTTTTTATTTAATTATTTTTGTTGAAAAACATATTTTTTTAGTGTTGAATTGTAAATTTTTCTTTCTGTTTTAGGTGCAATGATGGTCAGTCTTTTTTAAGATTGTTTTTAAAATTTTTACATATTTTTCCTTTATTACGTTTTTCAATTCTAGCTTTTTAACGGTCAAATTCTGGTAAGTGTAAAAAAGTTGGCAACACTGCTGAATTCCTTGTAGTGTTGGGGTGTGTGTGGGTGTGTTGTGTGTCTGTGGGTAAGTTTTAACTACAATTTTCTTTATTTTTTATTATTTTTGTTACTTGCCTCATTTGTGTGGGTTACTTAGCAGCAGCAGAAGAAGAAGAAAAAGCAAAGGAAGCAGCAACTAAACAACAAAACAACAAAAACAAAAGCGCTTCTGCAATTGGAGCGCGAATTCTCGAGTTGCGAATTTGACTTGTTATTATTATAATTGTTGTTGTTGCTGTTATTGTTGTTTTCGGTTGTCGGTTGTTTTGTTTCGGTTTTTGTTTTGGCTTAGGTATTCGTTTTCAACAGCTTTGCTGGCGAGTGCACTTTACACTTTTGTGGCTTTTTGGCTTTGGCTTTTTAGGCATTTCAGGCTTGACTGACTCTGCAGACAGGTGCATATTGCATTTTTGGCATCATTTTCATTTTCAACACTTGCACACACAAAACATGAACAAAAAACACGCTGATTATGAGAAATGAGTTAACCAAAATTTAAGTTTTAGCTTATATAAGCAGCCGGCGCGCGAAGTTTAAAGTGAAAATACAAATAAAACAAATTAACAGACGATGCACAACCGAAGCGCACGAATGTCAGCAACGAATTGAGCGCAATGCGCAGCAGTGTAACCACTATTGCCAACTTCTTGGAAATGTATCGAACAAAACCAAAGGTTGCCACCCAACAAAAATTTCCGATCTGGCTAGATTATTTTAAATCGGTATTTTTCACAGTATATTTTTGACAAAATACCAAAAATAATACGACTGGCCAGATCGAAAATTATGTTTTTGGAAAAGGTGGCAGTTCTTCGGCTTAAAACGCCGCCGCCGCTATTACTTTTCCGTTATATTTTGAAATGCTGCTTTAAATGCGTACTAAGTTTGAATTTGGTCAATAATTACGACAAAATTGTTATAATGATGGCAAAAGTGGAAAATTAAATCCAAATTAGTTAACCATGCTCCAAATGTAAGTAAATATATATTTAATTCATACTAAATATCTGATAAGTAGGCAAAGAAAGTACTAAATATTTCTACATTTCTAAAATAAGAAAATATAGAAAAATGGCAAATAATCGTCTAATATTTACCATAGTTGTTTTGGCCGTGACATTTCCAATATTCTGTTATTGTCACATTTGTTCGACAGAGTCCGAGGCGCTTTGGGATTATGATTTATGGGTATCTCGAATTATGGCATATCTAGTGGGTGTATATGTGGCCTTTAAAGTGCATGAGGAATTGGAAACTTTTCAGGCGCTTAATTAAACACGGTAAGTAATTGGTACAATAATTAATAAATTATTTAATTTTCTGCATCATTACAGTCATAATTGATTGCAATATGAGTTAAATTGTTTTAGTTGTCCCCATTTGTTTTTTTCATTTGATTTGCGTTTATTTGAATTATTTATGGTACTATTTTTTTGGCGCGTTAAATATATTTATTATATCGATAAGCTAGTGGCAAGTATTAAATGGCAGCGATTCAGAACAAAATCGATGAGCAAGTATCGATAGACAGCGACAGCAGAACAGCTTATTTATTATATCGATAAGCAAGTATCGATTACAGAACAGCTGATTGCTGCCGCCGCTGCTTGTTTTGTTATTTCATAATAATTTAATTTGTAAATTGAAATTAGCTTTAAGCTGTATTAAAAAACAATGCAAAACACGCGTAAACTAACAAATCTGGCAAGATTAATGCTAAAACGCACAGCAACAATGGCAACAACAACAACTGCAAATCAGGGAACATCAGGAACAACATCAGAACAGACAACACATTTTGGCTATCAAACTGTGAAGGAAAGCGAGAAACAACAAAAAGGTGAGAGAGAACGCGAGTTATAACTAATGAAATCTAATATTAATATATATTCAATTGTGTACAGTGCGCGAGGTGTTTGAGCAGGTGGCCCAGTCCTATGATCTGATGAACGATGCCATGTCGATGGGCATTCATCGCGTGTGGAAAGACATCTTCATTGAGCGCCTGGGACCGCAGCATGGAATGCGTCTTCTTGACATGGCTGGTGGCACCGGTGACATCAGTTTTCGCTACCTCAAGTATCTGGGCAAACAACCAAATCCACAGCAACGCATTAGCCATGTAACTGTCTCCGATATCAATCAGCAAATGTTAAATGTCGGCGAGGAGCGTGCCCGTCAACTGGGACTGACCGTCGCACAGTTGCCCAATGCCAGCATTGACTGGCAGTGTGCCGACGCCGAGCAGCTACCCTTCCCCGACAATCACTTCACTGCCTACACCATCGCCTTTGGCATACGCAACTGCACGCACGTGGACAAGGTGAGTTCGACTCCCAATTAAACGTAATAGCATATATATATTTCAGTGTCTCACATTCAAGACTGATCTTGTAATTTTAAACTGCACTTTAAACAGCGCCAATCAGCACATTGAATTGTCAATTCATCGCGAACATTGGACATCGATTCCATTGTTGACAATCGATTGTTGAGGGTCCAAGTTGCTGGATCCAAAGTCTGACCAACTTTGAACTCTCATAACCTTGTCAAAACTGAACCGATTTTAAAATAGAATGTCATTTTGATTATTATTTGGTCTCTAAATCGATTCTGCATTTAAATTTTGTTAACTTTAAAAATTTTAAAATTTTCGAATTTTTTTCTGACTAAATCATGTACTCCCCCCTTTGACTTTTTTTAAAAAATATTTTTTTCAAAATTTAAAATCTTGAGTTTTCACTTTTAATCAACTCCTTATATCATAATTAGTATAAAACAACACTTTAAACTTGATTCTGAGAGACTTCATTTTCCTGTAAAAAATCAGGCCGAAACTGACAAAAAATTTGACTTGTAAAGTTATCAGTCCAGTCCAACGTTTTTTCAAACTTCAAACTTACATAACTTTGTGAAAACGAAACCGATTTTCAAGCGGAATGTCATTTTGTTTATGATTTGGTCTCTTAATTGATTTTGCATTTAATTTTTAATCATAAAAAAAAATTGATCATCTTTCGATTCTAAGCCATCTATCATCTAATTTTCCATACATACCCCTTGACATTTTTTCGAAAACTTTGATCTCTCATAACTTCATCAAAACTGAACCGATTTTCAAGCGGAATGTCATTTTGTTTATGATTTGGTCTCTAAATTGATTTTGCATTTAAATTTAGTTAAATTATTAAAAATTTTCAAATATTGAAAAAAGTCTTATGTGAATCTTTAGTCGAGAATTAATTTAAGATACAGGTAATATTAATAATAATTATTATTTATTTTTAATTATTTCAGGTGCTTAGTGAGGCATATCGAGTGCTGCAGCCGGGCGGAAGATTTATGTGCCTGGAGTTTAGTCATCTGAAGAACGAGGCAATGCAATGGCTGTACGATCAGTATTCCTTCCAGGTTATACCACCGATGGGCCAGTTGCTGGCTGGACAGTGGCATGCCTATCAGTATCTGGTGGAGAGCATACGTCGCTTTCCACGTCAGGATCAGTTCAAGAGCATGATCGAGGATGCGGGCTTTGTTCATGCCAGCTATGAGAATCTAACCTTTGGTGTGGTCAGCATACACTCCGGTTTCAAGCTGTAACACAGCTCTGTTTAAAACTTTGATTTAGAAAATCTGTTACACACTTTGCTTGTCATCTGTTTGCCAAGCACGTGCTTCCACAATTGAATTTTTTCTTTTCCATTTTGTATTTTGATTGTTTCTTCATTTTATGGGTTTCTTACATGTCCACGTTGAAATTGCAGTTTTATAAACATTGTTAAAAGTAAATATTACAAATGCGCCAAAATTTACGAGTTTACATATTGTATTGTATTTATGGATTGTCTGTAGAATTGCAAGGCCGTAGCTTGGGAAAGACCTTGAGTTGGGTTTCGAGGTGTAAAAATATTGTAAGGCCTTAAATTTGATTTATTTTTTTATTAAAATTCCAAATGTTTGGCCAAAGAAAGTGAAAAGCAACAATGTAGGCTAATTGAAAATTCATTTGTGTGTGTGATATAATGCCCAATCTTAACTCCCTTATGACTTGCCCATTTGACAGTCATCAAATTTAGTGCAAGTGAAATTTATGCGTGTGAATGCGGAATTTTAACGAATTGAAACGATTCGAAAATGAAACAAAAAACGAAAATAATAAAATCAAATAATCGAAATGCCATTCAAATAAATTGGTCTGCCAGTTCCAAAACCTAATTGACAGTTTAGCAAGGTATTTAAATTACTTTTTTTGTTTTATTTATTTTTTTTCAAATATGCTTTCGCTTTGCTTAGCAAGTTGGCAGCACCGTTGAGCTGTAATTGGCCCAGTTAAATTTTTTTATTATTTTATTTTAGTATATTTTATTTTCAAGTGATGTAAGCGAGCCATAAAAAATGCTGATTTTGATTAGTACTCGTATCAAACATTAAATTGAACCATCTGAGAGTTGCCTTTTAAGTTGCAGGGGCGCCTGAAAGTGAAAAGTGGCCATTCCAACACCTACAACAACAACAATCAACAACCACATCGACAACAACAACAACACTGCGGAATCAAAGCTAATGAAATGAAAACAATACAACGTTTGGTAGTACGTGCAGAAACGTGCAACGCATGCGTAGGTGGCAACAAAGACAGCGAAAGAGACAGAGAGAGAGAGAGAGGGAAGATCGAGACAGAGAGGGAGAGGGAGACAAAAAATACAGCAACGATCAAATAACTGAGCTACCCCACAACAGTTAACACTGCACAGTGGCAACAAATATTTGAAAAATCAAAGAAAAGTTATAAAGCCAGGGAAACGTTTAAGAAGGAAAGAGTAAAGAGGACCTAAAGAAGAGTTAAGAAGAGAGCTGAAGAGTAGTGAACTGTTAAATAAGAAAGAGAGATGTCAAAATTTATTACTTTGTAGAAATTTAAAAGGAATTCTTGAAATTAAATAAATATTTTCCCAAAAGAGATGATCATAATAATAGAAGAGATAAAAGAAAAAATATACGAACAATGAGGAGATAACTTTTTAAAGAAAATACTTAAAGATAATAGAAAACTGTACAATAAGGAAAACTTAAACAGTAGACAATTAGATTTTTACACTTGAATCAATAATTGGGAAATTTGGAAAAAGGGGAACAAATGGAAATGAAACACTATAGAAATAAATAAAACAAATTTAAATGTCGACAACGTATTCGCATTAATAAATTTTCAGTTTTCACTTCTGGTTCATATTTTTTAACTTTGTTACCATCAATAAACTAGTGAAACAAGTGGAAGTGGAACACAAAAAATGCTACAGCTGACATACATATCATTCACATTACTTTTTATAACTACTGTGAAGGCAATTAAAGAAATCAGTGCGAAAAATGGCAATGAAACGATGAAAACCGATGGGAATGTTTCATTCCATTTATACCTAACCTCAATTTAAGATATTTAAATTATTAGTTGACCATTTTAAATTGAAATAATTCACAAAAATATAACAATGGTATTGCACCACAGAAATCGAAACTAACCGAAAATCTCCCAAAAATGTATGGAGTTTTGAGAGATTTTCGGTTGAAAATAATGGTATTGCACCACAGTGCATAGGTGGTACTGTGGTACTTGGCGCAACATAATAAGCCGTTGTCCATTGGCACTTGGGTCAGGTGAAATGGACGCGTAAAAGTCATAAACTGACCAACTGAGCAACGAGGAACGGTGGAGGGGAACGGTGGTACTGCTGGGCTGCTTGGTATGCAATGACGGTGTGCTGTACTGGTGTGCTGTACTGGTGTGCTGTACAGTACGGTGGGGCACGTCGATATCCGCTTTATAAATACAACAAACACCAAGGAAGTTCATTTCATTTTCTTGGCAACAATCGACGCGTTGACATAATCTCTCCCAGAAATCGAAAGTGACAAAACGGATTACATTAACTAAACGACAACCTTACGATGAATCGCAGGATTAAACCACAAATTTTAGTATTGCTGCTGCTGCTGCTTGGAGCAACAGATGCTGCACTGCGTCTGCGAGGCTCGAGCCGTTTTATTAGCACTACCACAGCCACCACACCCACAGTGGACACTACAGATGACGCTCCCAATGAACAGCAAGCGGAAACGGCTTTGTCACCTCCGGCCACAGAGGAAGCTGCTCCCGCTGCTCCCGTGGAATCTACGAGCACGACAGGAAAGCATAAGCGTGGCATTCTTCATGCTTCTGTTGCTGGTGGACATTGGCCCGGTCGCACCTATGCGGCACAGTATGGCTACAGCTTGCAACTGCCTGGGGCAGCTACATTCCTGGCTGCAGCACCGTCTCACAGACATCATCACGCCTTTCTCAAGTATCCCACGGCCATTGGTGGCTACCATTTGAAACAATATGCACCCACCGCTGCCGTTGGAGCTGCCTTCCTGCCCACCGCATTGGGTACTCCTGTTACGGCCGTACCATCTGCTCTACCGGCTCTATCCACTGTCCCTGCTGTCTCCGCTCTGCCCGCCGCCGTTGGTGGCATCGCCTCTGCTGTGGCAGCTGCTCCATCCTATGTGCTGCGTCCCGGCAATGCGGTCGTCTCCTCCTACAGCGTCAACTATCCACATCAGCATCTGCACAGACCCGTCAAACCAGTGCACTTCCATCACGCCGTACAGGTGAGTAAACTTAAATTTATTAGTGGTTTAAAAACCATATTTTTACTTTTGACGCATTTCCTAAACTGAAATGGCTGAAATTTCTGGTCTACTCGAAACTGGCCCTTATATTGAGCTTAGACCTACCAGAACGTTTCCGCTTTACTTGATACGGGCCTTTAATTTTGAGACTCAAATTTTAATTTTAGACCGTTTTTTTAAAAAAGTTCCGCAAATGCAATATTTTTATACTTCTATTCCGCTGATCAAGTATTTTGTAGAACGTTTGGGAGTACCGAACTCTAAAAATCTTTTACCTGATTTGTTTATGTTATGTTTATTTTTTACAGCCGCACTTTGTGCAGTCGGTACAGCACCTGCAACCAGTACAGCCCATTCAGACGGTACAGCACCTACAACCAGTACAGCCGGTACAGCACCTACAGCCGGTACAGCCCATTCAGCCGGTACAGCCCATTCAACCGATTCAGCCGGTACAGCCCATTCAACCGGTACAACATGTACATGCTGGTCTGCAGCCTAGTTTTACCTTTACTGCCGTGAATCCACCAGCTGAGTTCCCTGGAGTACCACAGTTCCCCACACAGGCGGTGCCGGTCGCTCCACAGTTCCCGACGAGCACATTTGTGCCTGCAGCTGCCCCACCCGCACCAGAAGTGCCTGCCGTACCACAAATTCCACAAATACCACAGATACCACAAATACCGCAGATTCCTGAGGTGCCACAGATACCACAAATTCCGGAGATACCGCAAATACCACAAGTGCCAGAGTTGCCACAGCTGCCACAGTTGCCACAATTTCCACAATTTCCCAATTTTCCGCAGTTCACCATAGCACAGTTCCCATTCCCACAGCTGCCCCAAGTGCCACAGTTTCCACAGGTGCCCAGCACACCCGCTCAGCCAGCCGTACCGGCTGTACCGGCCGTACCCGCCAATCCGGCTGCACCACCCACCAATCAGTTCTTCCCCGCGGCCGTGCAACCACCGCTGCCACAGCAACCACCCACCTTTGGGCAGCCGGAGTCACAGTTTCCCGGCGGCATTGTGCCTTTGCCCGGCTCGACGGCCGTGCAGCCGGAAACCGGTACGGCCATTGCCGCACCACAGATACCCAATACACCGGAGGCAGAAGCAGAGCAACCACTGCCCTCCCCGCAACCCACTCAACCACAGCAGCCGTGGAAGCCCATCTTCTATCAGCCCCCGGCCACGCCCAGCCGGCCCTCGGTAACGCTATTGCCGCCCTACGGCAGCGCACCAGCTGAGGGTAAGTTGCGGTACCTTTTAATTTCTTCTCTTCAGCTTCTCTAACGCCTCTATCTGCGCTTCTCAGGTTATTTGCCGCCCGTTGGCTCGCAGTCGGCACAGCTAAACGCGGCCAGTGTTGGAAACGGTGGAAACGGTGCTGCTCAGAGCCTATTTGATCACCTGAGCGATGCCGAGATCGAACACATCTTTGCCCAGGCCAATCTGGCGCAACAGCAACACCAACAACACCATCACCACAACAGCTATCAGCACTATTAAGTGATGTCCATCTCCCTCACTCCCTCCACGTCTTGTCTACAATTTTTTTTTGTTTTTTTTTTTACTTCTTTCTTTCTTCAATTACTATGATATTTTGTCGCATGATATTAAATTATTATTATTATTAAATAAGTTATTTATCACAAATTTTCAAGACTTTTTATTATTAGGTGAATATATATTCTTGATCAGGATCAACAGCCGAGTCGATATAGTAATGTCCGTCTGTCTGTCCATCTGTCCGTCCGTCTATCCATCTGTTCATACGTGTCAATCCCAGAAACTGTAAGAGCGAGACACTTCCAACTTGGTATGTAGGTTCCTAGATACCATAGGCAGATCAAGATTGTTTTTATTTTTGGATCGGACCGCTATATCATATAGCTGCCATAGTAACGGTACGTCGAAAATGAAGTTTTAGTATGAAAAAGTTTTTTGTTTGTTGATCAATCAAAACCAAACTGATAGAATATGCATCTGGGCTGATATTATACATCCTGACCAAATTTGGTTAAAATCGGTTCACTATATCATATAGCTGCCATAGAGACGCTCAATCGAAAATTAAGTCTTAGTATGAAAAAGTTTTTTGTTTTTTAAAATATCTTAACCAAACTGATAGAATATGCATTTTACTTAGTTTTGTCCATTATGACCGAGTTTTGTTCAAATCGGTCGACTATATCATATAGCTGTCATAGGACTGATCCGTCAAAAATCCAGTATCAAATAGTTTTTTTGTGTTTTAAGATATCTTAACCTAACTGTTAAAGTTTTCATTTAAGCTGGCTCTTAACTTTCTGACCACAGGTCTTAACTTTTAACGGTTTTGTTCTTTTACATATTTCACTGAGCTTCCAAATTTTCCGAGCTTTTGTTTGCAAAGGCTTTTCACCTTGAACTTGATGCTTTCAAGCTTTTTTCATTCATAAATTGGTCCAGCTGATTTGTTGAATGAATGTCGAAGCGTCGCGTCGTACGTACAACGTCGTCGTCGTCGTCGTCGACGTCGTCGTCTTGTGCCGGCATCAACATCGGCACATGCCACATGTTGCAAGCATTTTGGCCAAGTTCTGACTTTCAGTTGTTACCGTTAGCTACGCGAGCGCGTTGCCAATTTTTGGCTGCGCGCAAAGAAAACCAAAAAAGAACCGAGAAAATATTTAAAATACGAATTTTGTTCAAGTTAAAAACAAATCCAAAACTTGATTCTCAATCATAAATCATTTTCTTAAACTGATCTCAAAAAACGCGAAGCGAAATCTCAATTAATTTTTTTTTTTTTTGTGTGTGTTTTTTAAAGTGTAGTACCAAATTTATATAGATTGTTTATTGCATTTGGAAAAATTGTGAAAACAGAAAACAAAGCTGTCGCAGTTCCAGTTTTGCCACATCTGTCATGACGATAATGATGATGCGTAAGTCTTGGACAAATAAACAAATCATTTGTTGTTGTTCCATTGATCCATTTCGAACTGATCTGTTTATGTGAGAGTTAAGAGAGAGAATCTACCGCTAAATTCAATTATTTTATATACTCGCCGTGCTCGATCAATATAAATACAAAATCCTAAATAAGTTTGGTCCAATATCTGCCACAGACATTGGCCATGTGCAGACATTCAGACATTCACAGAAATCCAACAAACAGATGCTATATAGTCTATAGTCTATGTGTCTGAAGACTAAAGCACTATTAAAAATGCAAGTGATAGAAATGATCTGAAATTAGCCAAAATACAGTAAAAGTTGATTCTTTGATCTAAACAATTGATTGCAATTGATCATTGATCGATGATTTATGATCTTTGATTTATTGTTTTTACTATAAGTTTTCTTTCAAAAGTTTAACTTCTACTGATAAAGCAAAGTTATCATTTCAATTTCTTTAGTGTTTTATCAAATTTAAATTAATCCAAGTCTTTTTTGTAATCATCCATCTGAAATCTTAGGATTTATTCTGTACTTTTTTATCCGCAATAAACCTCAATTCTTTTTTTTATAACTCAAAATCCTGTTAGATATAATCAGCTAATTTATAAAAAATATCATATTAATAGGCCTCTCTCACAGTCTCACAGATGTATAATCCCCAGTCCTACTTAATTTCCCAATTTTTTTCAGAAATTGACCCCATTTTGTTCCTCAGATAGAACTCTAAATTTACCTATACTAAACTATAAATTTCTCACCTTTAGACTCGAATAATTCCCCACAATAGAATGTCTTAAAATATGCTCAAGATCATTAAATTTGCTTTTGTATAAATAGAAGTTGAACCAATTTAAACAAAAATACTTAAAGAAACAGATTTCCAGAAAAGTTTTCTTGCTTATGAATGAGATAATTACAAAATTATGTATATACAACAAACACTTGGTATTATATTTTATATATTTTGTGTGCTGGTAAAATTTCAATTTATTTACAGAATTTGTTTTAATTTTTATTAACCAAAGTATAAAAATAATACCCTTTACTCAAAGTAAAAAGGTAGATATATTTCTGTTTACAATTAATTATATTTATTTTGTCTGTCTATTTGAAAGAATTCATCTTAAGTAGTATGACATTTTCCTGTAATTCTTTAAACCGAAAGACCTGTACACAGGGTATCTTCCAGTTGAGCATCCTTAAATTTTTATAAACAGCAGTATTTATAATTAATACCAGATTTTTATGGATGATACATTTTACCATATCATCTTTTCATATTACTTTTTATCTTTTATATTTACAAAGAAGCTTGCAAAAAATTTTATTAAATGTTTGTTTTTAGAGTCATAGGATTTAATTAATATAATATAATGTAGGTAGAGCAATATGCAGCAACTAAGCTCAGTTTCAGGAATTAAATTCTACTAACAGCTGAGTTCAAACAGAACAGTCATAGAAAACTACCGTATATCAAGGAAGTTTTGTTATAAAAAGTACAAAAGTTTTGTTTTTCTTCCATCTGAGAATAGATTTTAGCACTATCCTCCAATTTTGTGTAGTTATAATTATAATACTTTTCAGTCTTTCATAATATTTAATCTTGAAAATATTTTCCCAGGTTTAAATTCAGAAATACCGAAATAAACGAAATAATCTGTAAATCTATAATTACAAATTTGACAACCGTGTCGAATGTCAAGTACTACAATGTCGGCTAGAATTACTTCCGCGTTGTGGGCGTGGCAGTGGGAGGAGGCTGCTCAACTTCTATCATATGATTTAAATGAACTGCTAAAGGAAAAACGTATAATTTCAATTTCCCCAACATTGGATTAAATGAAAATTTGTAATTTGCATATTAATTCATGATATTAAATGGACGGAAAAGCGGAGAGTTATAAAATGTGGTGGGGGCGGGAGGGTGGGGGGAGTGTATGCTTTATGTAGCGATTTACCGTTAGTCTATTAAATCTTTGTAATAAAATGTCATTAAGTTTAGTGAGTGGTGGTGTGGCCAGTGATGCCACCTTGATTTACGGTGCTGCCAAATGAACCAAAATGGACGGCGTGAAATGTAAATAGTGTGTGCGTGTGTGTGGGTGTGTGTATAAGTGGTGTGTGTGTGTGTGTGTGTGTGTGTGTGTATTTGTGTGTGTGGGTGTGTTGCACTTGCGGTCACTGTGACTGCCACAAATATTTACACTTGTGCAATGTCCATGGTCCAAAAGTTGTGTTATTAGTTGTGACCACTTCACAGCTTATGCAAATTCCGACAGCATAAACAGAGAAAGAGACGGACAGACAGACGGAAAAAGATAGAGAGAGAATGAGTCAACACACAGGAAAATATTCTGGAATTCTGCTGAAATCGTTTCATACTTCTGTCAGAATTAAGAAAATTTCGAAATTTAAAAAAAAAAAAAAAAATACTTTGTCTTAAGCACGATTTTTCTCAGCAAAATTTTGAAAGAATTTTTTAAAATTAGATTTATGGAATCTTTTAGCACTACATGTATGAACTTATTAATTTATGTGCTAGTCACTATTTGATTGTTATAAAAATTGCTTCCATATATATACAACTCTTTGACCCAATTCACTGACTGACTGATCATTGCACAGTTCAAACCGTCAGACCTAGAAGGCTGAAATTTTCACACAACGTAGCTTAAACAATTTGATCAATTGTTGATCAATTGTTTGATCAATTTTTGGAAAATTCGAATTGCAAAGTTCACAATTTGAAAATATTTTATAAAAATGTGTTTTTTTTCTGTGTAAAGCAACAGTTTATGAGCGCATCACTTGAACCACACTCCGGGTCCAGTTAATACGGCAATCACTTTGTGCATTGCGGTGTGAGATATAAATTCCAAAAGGCGAATTTTCTTATCCCTTCTCCTTCCACCAATAAAAAACAGCTGTTTGATGTTTTTTCTCAGGATTGGCAAATGAACTGCAGAAAAACTCACAAGTGGGAAAAGTTGAAATTAGAGGAAAAATTGAGAGTTAGGCAAATGGAAAATGATAAATTGATGCGGCGTTTGGTGACAAAAGCAAACAAACAGCAAATCCCCAAAGCAGACTTTGTGGGTATGGTTTTTTGGGTTTGAATTTGACTTTTTGAAGTCGCATTTTAATTACAAGATGAAATTGAGACAGACAGAAAAAAAGGATTAAAAAAGGGTTATTAAATAAAAGCTATGCAAATATTTGATTAATGTTTTCATTTCATTAATCCCAGCTTCAATTAAGTGGAAGATATTGAGACATTGAGCTGTTAGGGTTACCACCTGACATTTTATTTAAACTGTCCACTAGGTAAGGAAATTTTTAAAGATATGAAATATAGTAATATTAAATAGTTTTGTAAGTAAAAATAACTTTACAGTGCTATTCATAACTTGAAGTTCACAAAACGTTATTTTAGTGTTGTAAAATACAGAACAGTGTTGCTACACAAGCTACAAATAGAGTATTTTGCAAATATTTAGATCAAACAAACGCTTTTTAAAAAAAGTTTACTCATTTCCTCGCACTCTGACATAACTCCAAAAAATATGCGAAACGCCCTCATGAAGTGGCAACACCCTGCTCCACTTCCGTAGTGCCGCTTCAGTATTCAATGAGCAACTTTTTAAGTTATCTTCACACACAAATTCACGCAGTCAGTATTTGGGGGCGTGAGTCCCAAACAAATCCTTTGAATAACGTTGCGGCAGGAAAAAACAAATAATTTGTACTCCCGACCAGGCTAAAAATTTGTGCGTATTTTTTGTGGCCATTATAACTATGTATGTATGTTAGGGTGCATCCATTTTATTTCATAAAGAATGGTAACCCAAATTCGTAAACTAAGGTCAATTCAAAGATGTTTTCACCAAGAAACCAAAGTTTTAAAATATATTCCTAGCTCCTACTTTTTGAGTTAAAAAAATTTTGTGTTTTTTTAAATGTATGGAAGAAAATAATGTTTTAGGGCCAATTGGTTTTTTGATTCTGGGAAATTAGAATATTCCTGATCCTAAAAAGAGTTTTGATAGCTATCTTGTCAGGATCGGACTAAAAACAATAAAAATATGCTTATAATAACTTGCTAGAAATTTCAAAAAATTAAAATTTTTCAAATCAAAAAGTGGGAACCAAAAATTCATTTTAGAATTGTGATGTCTTAATGAAAACATCTTGAAATTAAGCGTAAATTATGAATTTGGGTTTCCATTTTTGAATTTTTTTGATACCTTACACATTGAGACACCCTAATGTATGTAGTTGAAGAGAGAGAGGGAGAAAGAGAGCCCGGGTCTGAGTTGTAGTCCAAGTTCATTTCCACATGCACACGTCTATTGCCTGCCACATGGAAAATGAACCCGATTTTCCATTTAAGCATCTGTCGCCCACGGCTGATACCCTGTCCAAGGAGTGAGGAGTGGGTGGATGGGGTAGTTGGGGAGAGGATAGCTGCTGTTGATGAGAATGATTCGTAACCGTATCTGTAGTGCACTTGTTTGTAATTTGAATACAGCAATCATTATTTATGGACGATGGTTTCACATTTATCGCTCGCCGCAGATGCCTGTATAATGACGTAGCATCCAATGTAGTCCCTTCCCTTTCTCCCTTTATCCCTATACCCCTTTACCCCTCTTCCTTTCAGTGCGATTGTCGCGCTAATCGACGCCAAAAGTTAAACCCAATATCAAATGACAAGTGATAAAGACGAGCGTTAAAGACAACAGTTTTAATTTTAATATAGTTTTTGTTAATACCCTGTAGTTGAAAAACATCAAATGGTATACCGAATGTAAGTTCTACATCTATCAATTATATTAGCTTCCAATGAGCTTAATATTTAGTAATCTGTAAACTGACTCGTCTGAAAAATTCAAGCAAAAATACAGGGTATCTTCAGTTGAACTTATTCATTTTTCTTACTTTTTCCTTAAAGTATGCTACAAAAATTCATGACAATTGCCAGGCAAATATGAAAGCTATAGATGAATTTTTGAAAACTTAGGGTATCTGGTAGTCGAGCATTTTTTAAAGGTTTTTAAATTTTAAATATAAGAAAGTTCTCTATATAATTATTTAAAATGCAGCCAAAATTTATGTGATTTTTTTCTATGCAGGGTATCTACATGTCAAGCAGTTTTATGAATTAAATTTTTAATTTTTTTTTTTGGTTATGCGTAGTTTAAAAATTTAATAATAACGTAATGGCTGCATTCCCAACAGTAAAAATTTTGATAATGCAGGGTATCTGCATCTCGAGCAGTGTCTCAGTTTCAGATTATCTGCGGTCGAATATTCTTAGCATTTTCTTGAGGTATTAAAAAAATATTATGACGATTGCCTGACATATATGAAAGCTAAAAATGAATTTTTGAAAACTTAGGGTATCTGGTAGTCTAGCATACGTTAAACGCGTTTATATTTTAAAAATTCCTTTATATTTCAAAATCACATAACTGTTGCATGCAAAATATACATATTTATTTAATATACAGGGTATCTGTATTTCGAGCAATATTTTTATTTATTTTTTGGTAATTGAATTGTCGACAGGTGTAATGACGGCCTAAAAGGTTACGCATCATTAGGACAGAATCATTTAAATGTAAGTGAGGCTTTTGCTGAGAATTTGGAGACGTCTCTACTTGAATAGCCCGGAGTGTAATTGAGCTAAGTGATCCAAAAGGTGGCAAAGCAATTCGTTGAACCAATTCCAATTCCAATTCCAATTCGTACTCACATTGAGTGATTGTCTAACCGAAAAAAACTGATGCTAAATATTTATGACTCGGGTGGATTACGGACATTGACAGCCGGAAATGGGAATAAGGAAACGGGAAGTGGTAAGTGGAAAAGGGAAGTGGAAATAGGGAAGTGGATGAGAAAATGCACTCAAAGCACTTAAGACCAATGATAGGAACGCGTATTCCCCTTTAAGCCTATAACTATGCTTTTCCAATCATTCTCAATTTTGGAGGCTTTGGAAAAATGTCTAGAGATTACGTAAATATGAATCAATGATGGCAAGTATAGGCTTAGATATAATTGAAACTTATACTATACTTTAATACAATGCCTAATAGGTTTGGATTATTAAACCTAATGGGTTTTCCTTTAGAACGTGACATTTGAACTTTATGTTAAGTAAAATAAATTCATAGAAAAAAACAATCAATGAACTCAGAACAAGTTAGCAAAGCTCAATAAGTTGATGACAGATGAAAGATAAAGTAATTAAATTGACATTGAAGGTCAAATGGGAATTGAACTTTTGTAGTAAAATGTGAGCATTGATGACAAGTAAATATAATTATCTATAATCACAATATTCTTTTTAACATGTGATTAGATTAAGTGTGCATTTAAAGACTTGTTAAAAAGGTTAGAGAGTATGTGATCATACCTTAAATTGATCAATCAAGTGAAAGAGCTTTAAGCTTAGTAAAAATATAAAAACTCTTATTAGAGCGTCGTTTGAATATATTCAATAAAAGAAATAAATATTAAGAGTTGGTTTCAAATTAAGCTCAAGCTTTTTTTGTTCCAGAAATTTAATACAAAATAAGTGAATAAAAGTTGTATAACATTGCTTTAAGCTTTAATTCATTATAATCAATTTAAAGAAAGAGCTTTAAGCTCCTAAAAAATAAGATCAATTTAGGAATAGAATTCAAAACTCTATTTTACAGAGCTGTCATTAGAATTTGCTTTAGCCAAAGCTTATCTGTAATTGGAAGTATATAGACATGTCAGGAGCAGGGTCATAAGGTCATTTGATGTAATTAGCATGTGATTGCTACCAGAGGGGGGTTATTAAGTCGGATGGGAAAGAGGGGTGAAGAGGGATAGCCGCCTGTCACTGACAAGACAAACATATGAAAAAAGGCCACAAAATGAATGTTTGCACAGTGGCAAATCCAGTTGATGTGCTGAGTATACTATTAGTGTGTGTGTGTGTGTGTGTTGTGCACACACATGAAAAATAGCATGCGTAATTTCTTGATTGAAGCGTAAATTCCTCGCATAGGCTTAAGGCCAAGTCCTTTTGCTCGCAACGGGCCAAGTTTAAACGGTTACAGGCGAGCTTAATTTAACGGCAGGCGGATGCGGATGCGAATGTTCAATGCGGATACACTGAGAAAAAAAATGAAAAATTTCCGTACTTAAAAAAGAGAATTTTAAAGTGGATACGTTCTAAAAGCTAACTAAGTTCAGAATTTTTTCAAAACTGAATACAATATCTCTTATTTCAAGTCCATTTTTCACAATCCCGAAAATCATAATATAACATTTTTTTGAGATACTTTAAGTAAATTTAAGGATTAATCCTAACCTTTAAAAAAAAATACTAGTTTAAGTACTCAAATATCTTAAAGTAGTCCCAAAATGTACTTTTTTATATATACTACTTTATTTTTTATAAATCTTAAAACATACACTAGTATGATAAAAAAAATAACAAAAATTAAATACTATCTTGTAAAGTCGCGTTTCGTTGGCCTTTCCGACCTTTTCATTTTTTTTTAGGACTCCTTTGAGGATTCTAAGTCGCAAAAAATATAAATATTTTGAACATATCCCAAATTTACTTATTTCCAATACAAAACATTCTTATATTTTTAACTTATCCCAAATGTACTTATTTTTAATACAAAACTTGCTTATATTTAAGTTCAGTTTAATTTTGAAACTCATTATTTTAAGAACAAAAAAAATCTTAAAATAATTTGATAAAAAACCCTATTTTTTCAGGAGTTATATTAACCAATCTCACAGATTTAATATCTGAGATGGTCCTATATATTATGATTAAGTTTACTTGAAATCGAACTACTATATCATATAGCTGTCATAGGAATGACTATTCAGAATTTTAAATTTAAGATCGTTTTATACTAATTTTAAGAAGTTTAGTAAACAGCAATCTTAAAATTTAAGCAAAAAACAAAATTAATAAAATTTAAGTAAGATATTTTTCTGAGTGCATGCTTGCGAATATTGGAGGCCCATGTCCTGTGGCCTTTGTCACAATCTGTCTGTTTGTCTGTTCGTCTAGCATTTATATTCATTTGGAGCATTGGTTTTGTTGCCACTTATTGACTTTTATTTTGGGCCATGCTGACTATGATTAATACTTGTGGCCAGCTAACGGTATTTGGCTGTATGTGTGTGTGTGTCTGTGTCTGTATTATTTTTAGGCTCAAGAAACAATTAAATTTTGTGTTGCTAACAAATTACGTGGTATATTGCATTCGTTGCTTTTGTCTATTTGGCCGATTTGGTTTTGTGGGACTTTAATGGGTTAACAATTAACCCATTGGCATGCGCTGGTATTTTTTTTCTTAAGTGCACCACTCCCATACTATATACTATATATTGTGTAGTTTTGTTGTTGTTTTTTTTCTTCGTAGATTTTAAAAATAAATTACAGTGTATGCCACGTAAGTAGCTGTGGCAAGGGGAACCGAATAGGGAAAAGGGGGCAACATGCCCCATTTGTGTTTATTATCAGCAAATTTGTTTTTTTTTTTTTTTGGGTTCTTCTCTTATTTAATTTAATTCTGAGCACTCGAAATACTTGTTTACAGAAATTTTAAAACCAAACGAATTGTATTTAAAATTCCAACTGATTGTGAACTATGCTTTTCCTCCGTATATATGTACATATATATCTATAGTTCTATAGTTTCTACAGCTAGATTTCGACACTCTACTCTACAAAAAAATTGGCGAACAGAAACAATTGAAAAAAACATCATTTGAATCTAAACATTGGCGCGAAGTGAATAAAACCTTTGGAATTTCTCGAGTCATTTTCCAGCATGAGTTTTCCTTATGCCCAGGCGGCATTTTTTCTCCAAATATTTGGAAAAACGTTGCTTATCTTATTTGACTTGAGTACCAGTATATAGTATATAGTATATTGGATCATCTGATGGCACTTACGTCACAGCTGGGAAAGTTTTAAGAGGATCATCTGCATTTTAATTGAAAATCGTTTATACCGAATTTCTTTATCTTAAATATTTGCTGTTCATACCCTGTAGTAAAATAAAAAGTTACAAAATGAGTATCAATACAAACATAAATTAGGTAATATAAACGTCAGAAATAAATGAGTGCAGCTGAATTAATCTATATATATTTAAGTAGTCTGCTTATCCTTTTCAGAAAAATACCAGAGTTTAGAAAATATAATTAGAGTAACAGTATTGAAACTACGAGCTTAATTTTTGGTAGGCTTGTATTTAAGTATATTGTCTCTATGTTCTAAAAATTTCATAAAGATCCCAAAGAAAATACTTAAGTTATAGAGTTTTCTAAGCTGGAAGATCATAAAATGTAATCGGAAAGAATAAAACGCTTTTTTTACTAAAATCGCGCAGTTTTTTAAGTATTTTTGTGAACACATTTAAACTAGAAATCAAAAAAATTTTTATTATATAGACACGGCATACCCTATCAAACCCATCTTGAACTACAGGGTATGCGTTTAAAGATTTAAAGATGCGTTCTTTGTACTCAAAGGTGTAGTTAGCACCTATTTGGAATGCCATTGCCTCTGGAAAAACAGACACAGACGTCACGATAAATATACAAAAAAATTAATATATATATATTGAAGCTTTAGTAAAGATACAAGACAAAACTAATGAACAGGTCGACACAGCGACCCTACGGCCAATAAGTATAATCGAAAATGCTACAAATTGTTTACATGGCCAGACCCAAAAAAAAAAAAAACAAAAAAAAAATGCCAAATCGACCCGATAACATTTACCGCAACTATTTCTGTGAATGTCTGTGTTTGAGTATTGGTATTGGTTGATCGTTTTGGCTTATTCTTTATAGGTCGGGTGCTATTTTCGGGGCATTTTAATTATTTGAAATGGACATAAACAATTGCGGGCAATTGAGCGCCTTCAATGGAGTGAAGTGTATTTGTTTTTTTTTCCCTAAATGAGGGTTCGGTAGGGCAAGACGGTTGTGCGGTACCGGGCCGTGTTGTGAAGACGTGTTGTGTTGCCAAGGCTCGACGAATTGGAATTTATGTGGCAAAGTTGTGCAAGTTTTTCGGGTCTAAAGTTGTGCCTAATGCGCGTTCTCACTCTCTTACGCTATCTCCCTCTCTCTCTCTCTCTCCCCCCTTCTGTTGGCAGCACGGTTAGCTCATCAATCAAAGCGCCGCGTTGCCAACCAAACATTTCAATTTGCTGGCAAATGTGTTGACAAACGTCCTGAGGACACAGACCCACGTCTCGAGTTGAGCTTGTTTACTCGCTGCAGCGTCTTCTTACACTGAAAAAAAAACAACAACTTCTAAAATCAAGAACATTCATCTTAAATATTTTCTTATTAAAATAAGATTATTTTAAGACCAAATTACTAAAAATAAGATACTAAAATACTTATCTAAAAAATCTTAAAATCTTAATATAAAAATAAAAATTTTTAGTTTGTTCGGAAAGTATAAATAGGTACTTTTTCCATTTTTTCCATACTCTTTCCTTGACACATTTCCAAAAATTTTGAAATGTCATAACTTTGTCAAATTTTAACCGATTTCCTTCCGGTTTGTCAATTTTATCGTTATTTAGCCTCTATTTTCATTCTGCAATAAAATTGGAAAACTAAATTTTTCTACCCTTACTGTCCATATTTTCCATACTCTATCCTTGACACATTTCCAAAAACTTCGAAATGTCATAACTTTGTCAAATTTCAGCCGATTTCCTTCCGGATTGTCAATTTAATCATTATTTAGCCTTTTTTTTCATTCTGCATTAAAATTGAAAAACTTAATTTTTCTTCCTTTACTGTTCATTTTTTCCATATTCTTCCCTTGACACATTTCCAAAAACTTTGAAATGTCATAACTTTGTCAAATTTCAGCCGATTTCCTTCCGGATTGTCAATTTTATCATTATTTAGCCTCTATTTTCATTCTGCATTAAAATTGGAAAACTAAATTTTTCTTCCTTTACTGTCCATTTTTCAAAAACTTTGAAATGTCATAACTTTGTCTGTTCTGAGTTCTGAGACCAAAATCTTGATTTTAGAACATTTATTTTTTTTCAGTGTACTGTTATCTTTCTCTATCTTGCTTATCTCTCCCTCTCTCTCTTTCTTTCTCCCTCTCTCTTTCGCTGCTGCACATTAGCAACACGTGTCAAGTATACGCCCCTTCATCCGTTCTCCGTTCTCCTTTCTCCCTTCTGGCCGCACTTAATTACACTTTTATGGAGTCATCGTCGCTGTGTTGTCCTTGCATCCTTTGGATCCTTGCATCCTTTTTGCCTCCTGGTTGCAACTTGCAATTGTATATTGTTGCAATCCTCCTGACTTTTGCCTTTCATTGCTGTCACTGAGTTATGAGCTGATGCAATTTCTTCCAGCTTCCATTGTGGCGCTTCCTCTCAACTTTTCGCTCTTCCTCTCATCGTCATCTTCTCATCTTCTCCATGTTGTTATTTATTCACATTAACCTTGTCTTTTGCCATAGCAATAACCGCACTGGGACTCTTCATGTTGTTGTTGTTATTGTTGTTGTTGTTGCTGTTGTTGTTGTTGTTGTTTGACCTGGCAACTGGTTTCCTGTTTGTGGTTCTAACTATTCTTTTGAAATCAGCTTAGCCTATTAATGCTTTCCTTATACTTATACACTAAAGATAAGCATCTCTTACAGCTCTTATCACACAATCATAGATAAGAATTTTGCCACGCCTTTGTTTCATCTCAGCAAATTAGTTTCCTGCATAACTTTCTTAATTAAGCAGCTTTTCTTATGAAATTTGGCGAATTAATAGCAGATGTGCTTAAAGTGGCATATACCAAAATTTGACTAGTTATCTTTAAAATTGTTGCTTTAATAAGTTTTTTTTTATAAATTGCTTTTGCTTTGGAATATATTAAAATTGTATACACGAGAGAGACAAGGCTCCATCATTTATACATCTATATTAAATACACTTACTTTATAGGTATAAATATTTTTATTGATTTAAAATAATAATCCTTAAAATTTATTATTGATAGAAACATTTTTATTTATTCAAAATAAAAATCCTTTAAATATGTTTTATAGTAATTCCTTTTTAATCATACCCTGTAAAAATGTGCTTTAAATTCATTAAATTTGCCAAGTATATAAATCTAAATATAAAATAAAAATCCTTAAAATCAATTCTATAATAGTCCTTTGTATCATATCAGTAAAAACGGTTTATAAATTCATTAATAATATCAAGTAAATAAATCTTAAAAAAATATTTTAAAATACACATAATTTAAATTCGTTTACTTTATAAATATTGAAGTTTATTTTATAACTTAACACACATATTTAAAATATACTTTAGAAAATTTATATTCTTTCAAGTTTAAATCGAATTAAATTTTTTTTAAATTCGTTTACATTTTAAAATTTAAATTTTAGCTCATTCACATGCACTTAAATATAATATTATTTATTGGATACAGGGTATGTGAATATATACCCTTTTGCATATTCCTTTTGCTTACGCTAAAGCATAATTTGATATGTTGTTATTTTCGCCTTTTGTGCAACTTTCATTTGTCTTGTTTACCACATGAAAAGCTCATTTGTTTTTAATTTTAATGACGCAAGCTTCTGCATCACATAAGATTTTTCCTGTTTTATTGGTTTATTGGACTTTCAAAATACACGTATTATTTTATAGAAAGTTAAAAAAATGCATTGAAAAATGTATAATAATAATGCACTAAGTCTGGAAAATTGTATTTCAGTGTTTTATGAAACGATTTCCTACTTGTCTTAATTCTTAACTTTTTTCTAATAAAGATTTTTCAACCTTTAAAAATATCTCTGCAAACAACATTCGAATCTTTAATTCTTATAACATTTTCACAGTTTCAAATCGACAGTTTTTAAAGCAAGAATATTTATTTGTATCAGATAAGACTCGTATTTCACATTGTCTGAACCAACAGGATATTAATATATTCTTTTTCAGTTGATTAATTATACCCTTTGTTCATAAAGTTATTGAAATTGGGCTTATTTAAATAACACATATGCAAAGGGAAATATTTGACTCCAAAGATAAATTACAAAAAATATGAAGCTAAAGATACATCTTAGTGTTTATAAATATCTGAAATTTGTAATTACATTTTTGCTTGAAAATATTAAATTTTAAAATTTTATTTAAAACCTTATTTAAGAAAATAAAGTTCTAAATATATATATATGCTATGTATTGTGAAAATTTCTCAAGAGAAACATTAAAGAAAAAGAAGAGAGAAAATAGTTAAAAAATATTTAACAGATACATTTACATTTATCTGTATACATTTTTTTTTGCATAAAAATACATATATAATTAATTTTTATATGTAATTGATTTGTTGAATAAATTTGTGTGTTTCATACTTAACTACAGGGTATACTCCTTGTCTAGTTCAATGTATTTACTGCTTTTTTGCTGCTGTTTTAATTTAATTTGATTTTCCCCATTTCGTTTTTTGTTGTTGTTGTTGTTGTTGCTGTTATTGCCCTGTGTCTGATTTACATTTATTTGTTTACCTTTTGCTGTTTTTTATTATTTTTATAACCGAACGTTGAAATTCTCATTTGGTCGAAACAGCTGTCAGCGGAGCTATCAAAAAGTCACCCACATTGATGGCTTATCAATGAAGCGGAAAGTGCCATCTTTTCCCCCTTTCTCTCCCCTTTCTCCCTCTCTTTCTACCTCCAATTTCTTCACAGCAAAACAAACCGCCAACTTATTAGTGGAGTGTGGGGAACTTGTTTGCCCTTTGCAGTATTTCACAGGCCATTGAGCCATGGCCCAAATGTACTGTGCATAATTTTTATTACTAGCAATTTTATTGCATATTTTACATATTTCGCATATAATCAATGGCATTGCCCCCAAAAAAAAAAAATCGTCATTCCCATATCCCAATACCATTCCATTCCGTTCCATCTGGCAAAATGCATCGTAAAAAGTGCTCTGCATTAAAATGCAATCGTTAAAAATGATAAATGTTTATACCGAGTGTTTTTTTTTTAAATGTGAACTGGAACGACAATTGAGTCAGTTCCATTTAATTGGTTCCATATATCATATGATAATACTAGTGGCATTATTTTCAATAGCTCCCTAAACTATAATTATTTTTTATATGGATATAGACAATTATTAAAAGTTAAATCAAAATATTAAAAATGCTAATTATGTCAGATTTAAACTCTTTTCAAAACAAGGACGACATTTTCTTAAGATATTTTAAAACAAAAAGTTTTTTCATAAAATAACTCAATTTTTTTAAAGATCCTCCTTATGCCAACTTAAGGATAAAGTCATTAATTTTTGATGATATTCAGAAATAACATATTTTTATTGAAATAAAACTTCTATACCAAGTTTCAGGCAATTGGCTTCATGGAGAGATGAGTTCACATAGACGGGCAAGAGAAAGGGCACATAAATAAAGGAAAAAGTTTACCAATTTTTTTGATATTCAGAAATATTATATTTTTAATTAAAAGAAACTTCTATGCCAAGTTTCAGGCAATTGGCTTCAGGGAGAGATGAGTTCACATAGACGAGCAAGAGAAATGACAAATAAATAAATGTATTATGTATACTATAGTATTATATTTAAAAAAAATTAATCTTTCTGTAATAAACATGATATTTTATGCTCTGTGATTAACTATATAATTTTTTTTATAATAACAGTCATAGATGCCGTTTTCTTTATAGAATCTTTCAATTTAAATTCTCTAAAATCAAATTCAACTTTACTATTATTTCAACTCTTCCATATCCTATTACAAGCCAACCGTTTCAACTAAACTACTCGTTCCACTGTTACTTTCAATTGACCAAAAAGCTTTTAGCCAACCACTTGTTTTGGCCTACTTGTAACTAGATTTATTAAAGCTAAATGCATTGCCCCGATTCGGCCCAAAATTTTAATCAAATTGGTAGCATTTTCAGTCTGTCCACAGCTCATCGAGCTGCGTTCTATTTAGAAACTGCGTTTCTACGTCTCTATTTAGACAAATCAATAATTTTTGATATTTTATTACGCGTGTTTTAATTATTTGGCCTTGAGACGCAGATTGGCAGCGTTTTTGGATCGCAAATATACATATATATACATTACATATCATTCGATTTTGTGTATTTTATTCTATATCGAATGGAATGTCCAAATATTACAATATATGCCAGTTTTACTTAATACTACTGGGTATAGAGTAGGTCGAGGTAAAATCTATATATATTGTAGAGATATCTAACGATTATGTGAGTTAGAAAAAAAGTTGATTTGGCTAGAAAATGGCTAAAAATATACTTAAAAGTTGTGATTTGAGAACACATCAAAATTTCGACCTTGACCATTTTTCAAAAACTTCAAACTGTCATAACTTTGGAAAAACTGAATCGATTTTCATGCGGAATGTCAATTTCATTATTATATGACTTATTTTTTGATTCTGCATCAAAATTTGAAAACTCAATTTTTTGTCCATTACTATAGTTTTTTTTTCTTATTATATTTTTCTATACTTTCTGCTTAGCACTTTTTTCAACAATTTCTGAATAAAATAACTTGGTCAAATCTTAACTAATTGTAGAATGTCAATTTCATCATTATTTTACCTCTATTTTGATTCTGCATCAAAATTAATAAATTCAATTTTTTTTTTCATTACTGTCCGATTTTCCATACTTTTGATTACAGTTCATTTTTATAGCTATACTTTTCGCTTAACACTTTTCCATAAATTTCTGAATATCATAACTTTGTCAGATTTTAATCGATTTCCTTGCGGAATGATCATTTTAACAAATTTTGATTCAGCATTACAATTTTCAAATTCTATTTAAAAATTCTATTTTTCTTTTTACATTTGAAAGAAAAGGGATATTTGTAAGAATTTTGATTAACACCTCATGATCTGAACCTTTAATATACGTATTTATGCACATTCTTACCTATTTTTTTTTTTATAGATGGTCTAAGTCTTTGTACTCTGCTTTCACTGGCAACAATATCCCAGGCGAGCATAACGAGAAGTGTGGAAGAGTCTAGATTCTCATTAGAATCCAGCTTGGTAAAAAGTAATACAATATATATGCTTGGCGATGGAAATGAAGATGGAAATGGAGCTGGAAAGTCAATTGGTACTTTACTAAATAGAGACGAAGATGCGGAACTGGTTGAGAACGATTCGGAGATACTGTTGCCGGATGATAAAGACAATTGTCCGGCGGGTTATTTTCATTGCAATACATCAGCTCAATGCGTTCCACAGCGTGCGAATTGTGATGGGACTGTGGACTGTGATGATAGGTCCGATGAGTGGAACTGTGTGAATGATGCGGATGCCAGGTATTGGGATCACTTGTTTCGTAAAAGCACATTCGGACGTCAGGGAATGGATGACAAACGGATTGGCGAGTGTTGTAAGTATTTTTACAATTTTACACTGAAAAAAAACTATCTTAAATTCAAGTTGAAAATTCCTGATGTAAGTCTTCAGTATTATTCAGAATACTTTTTTTTTTTTTTTTTTTTTTTATTAAATTCATTAAATTGATTTTATACCGGATTTTTTTCGGTGTACTGCCTTCATACAAAAAATTTATAAAAAAAAAAAAAACAAACAAGGTCAAAGTAATTAAGAAGCGTCGTTATGGGCACTGCGACTGTGCAAGTGGCGCCAACAAGCGGACGGTAGACGCACTCACCATTGAGGTTATGGTTCTCGGCATTATTATAGAAAATTCGCATGTAAATTTTTTTGCAAGTTTTCATTTACCATACCATGCAGCTTAATTGAAAGCACAATTATTCGCAAATGTGAATATTAAATACAACGAGCAGGTTCAAACCACAGTGAATACTCGTTAATGTGTTCTTTCACTCACTCTTTCTTTCTTTCTTTCTCACTCTCTTCTTTTTATTCTTTTGCAGCCTGGATCAATGCAAATTTCAGTTGTCCCTGTCGTGGCTCGGAGATTTTGTGCCGTTTCCAGCATCTGACAGCGTTGCCACCTCGTTTACCCAGCAACAATCTGACAACGCTGTAAGTACTAAAAGTTACAAAGTCTTAAAAACGGACTTAGAAAACAGAGTAAAATTTTTATAGCAGAAAATATTTATCCCGGGATACTTTTAAATTTGTGTAATTAACTTGTAAATTATTTTTTTAACGAAAAGTGTTCTTGTATACAATCTACTTATTTTATTATGACTTATACACTAAGTATTTTCTCGCAGTGTATTCTATTTACAGCTTGAAGTATTTAAATCATGATGATTTAATTAATCCAATTAAATATTTAAGTGAAGAGTTTGATTTTTTACAATCAACATTAATTGGATTTATTTTATATGTACTATAAAATATTTAATTCATGATACTATGGATTGTTTTTAATGAAATTGTGAATAAATCCAATTCAATATTTAAGTGAAAAGTTTTATTTAATACAATCAGCTTTAATTGGACTTAACTTATGTGAACAATAATAATTTTATTGCAGTGTATTCTATTTATAGCTTGATATATTTAATTCATGATACAATTGATTTTTTATAATGAAATTGTAAATAAATCCAATTTAATATTTAAGTGAAAAGTTTTATTTAATACAATCAACTTTAATTGGACTTAACTTATGTGAACAATAATAATTTTTTCGCAGTGTAATTTAATTACAGCTTGAAATATTTAATTCATGATACTATTGATTGTTTGTAATGAACATGTTATTATATGTATATATTTTAATTGTCTCTACTTACAGCGACCTAACGGGCAACAACTTTGACATCATCCACGAAACATTTTTTAGTGCTCTGCCCGAGTTGGAGAGTCTGTAAGTAAAGACATCTGGATAAAGTAGAACTCTTGAGTTCTTTATCATTAACCAGCTTCATTAAAATTGACAATAGCAAGCGCATATTAACATTTTAGAGATACAGACACAGATAAAGATAGAGATAAAGATAGAGATAGAGAGAGAGAGAGATATTAGCGTCATGCTGTGTTTTCTTTAACCCAACACATGCTGAGTCCCAATACAAATTATACACAGCAACTTGACAAGAGTTAAGGGAGCAACATTTAGGGACAGATGAGAGGAGAAAGAAGAAGAAGAAGAAGAAGATGTTGGTGTCTGGCTCGTATCGTGTTTTACAGCCGGTTGCAGTTTATGTGCCACTGTGCCAAAAGGACACTCTCTCTCTCTCTCTCTCTCTCTCTCTATATCTCTCTCTCTCCCACGTCCAAGCAAAAATCGTTAAACTATTTTAACATACGACCAGAAGGTCCGAGACACTGAGAAAACTTTAAAATTTCATAAGATAAGTTCAGCAGCCACAGCTACAGTGGTCGTAATTGGAGTGTACAGTGGGAAAAATGTGAGATATAAGAAGGTAAAATTATTTGGCTTTTAATGTGGCAGTAAGAATTGTAAGCGAAAAATTTCCTAAAGAAAGGAAAGTCAAAGAAAATCTTCTTCATAGTTTAATATTTATACAAAAATTAGAGAGAAAAAGAAAGAGAGTGAGTCAAGGAGAGGGAGAGAAAGAGAGAAAGAACGAAAGTAAAGATACAAGGAAAATAGTTTGTTGATTAAGGAGATAAACAGAAAATAAAAGAAAAAAGGAAACAAATACAGAGGTCAAAGGCAAACAATTTAAAGAAATAAAGAAAATATTTTTTGATTAGGGGAAAAAACAGAAAATAACAGAAAAAAAATGTAAAAAATACAAAGTAAGAAAACGAGTGATCAGTTGATTTTAAATTTAAAGACCAAACAATTTTAACACAGGAAAAAATCAAATATTTTTAAAATATATTTGTAATCTGAAAAAATTTATTAAATAAAGCCAAATGTCAATAAATTAGCATTAAATGAAAAGCAGATAAGCCTAAAATATTTCAGACCATTATAAAAGGAAATCAATGATCAAAATATTAGCAGAGAGCAAAATAAAGTATCAAATTGAAATCAATTATTTTAAAGTCGATTTTTCAAAATCATAAGTTTCGAATTTATTTTATACCGAAATCCTTTTCTTTTAAATAGGTTTTGTTTAATTTTAATTTTAAATAATCTTTAATTCTATTTTTTGTGAGAACTCTAAGTTTCTCTCAGTGTATCGCTGGTTGATTCAATGTCCGCCTGTGTGGCCACACTTTGTAGTTAATGGTTTAGATTGTCGGCTCAGAGTGTCGGTTCCATAGTTACGAGCACTCGTATATTGCTTATTGGTGGAACATTGCTTAAGCCTAAGCACTTGGAAATCCATCATTTCACAGATGGGACTGACTATCTACAGTCTCTGTCTCTTCTTCTTCTTATATTCTTACTTCTTCTTCTTCTCCTTCTCTCCGATGTGCAATATAAGCTGCTGTCAAGTGTTGCTACGTGTTTTTTTTAGGGAGTCATCTTGTTTACGTGTCAACAATTTTTTTTGGAAATTGACAAAATTTTTGGGCACGCCTTAATTATATAGGAAACGGAAAGACACAAAGATGACGCGATATTCGAGTGCCAATTTAAGGCCCAGTTTCCATTCCAAGAAATGTGCGTAGGCATGTGTAAAAATTAAATTGACCCAAGGCTGTCAAGGAAATGTGGGAGTTACAAATGTAAAGCTATGAAAATTTGAGTAGGTTATTTCACTGCAAGTGGATAGATGAAGGGAGAGAGTGAGGGGGATAAAGAAGATGAGAAAATAAGGAGAAACGGACATCGAGTAGGTTGCGAAATAAGTACGACTATCACTTTAAACGACAGTCCACACTAGTGACGTAGGTCCCTCATAACTTTATCAAAACTTGACCGATTTTCAAGCGGAATATCATTTTGATCATGATTTGGTCTCTAAATTGATTCTGCATTTTAATTTTTATCATCTGGAAAATTTGATATATTTTCAATACTAAGCCTGTCTGTCATCCAATTTTCCATACATACTCCTTGACATTTTTTCAAAAACTTGCATCTCTCATAACTTCATCAAAAATTAACCGATATTCAAGTGGAATACCATTTTGTTTATGATTTAGCCTCTAAATTGATTCTGCATTTAAATTTTTATCATCTAGAAATTTTGATATTTTTTCAATACTAAGCCTGTCTGTCATCCAATTTTCCATACATACCCCTTGACATTTTTTCGAAAACTTTGATCCCTCATAACTTTATCAAAACTTGACCGATTTTCAAGCGGAATATCATTTTGATCATAATTTGGTCTCTAAATTGATTCTGCATTTAAATTTTTATCATCTAGAAAATTTGATAATTTTTCGATACTAAGCCCTCTATCATCCAATTTTCCATACAAAAGAATATTTTCATTTCCGGATTGAAAGTATTTTGGCTGAGAAAACTGAATGCAATGTGTCATAATGAAAGAGCTGACTGTGAAAATTGAATACCGTTGCAACAGTGCGAGTTCCGTTAGCTTTGTGTCCACACATGCCACAAAGTGGCACATTCAGTCACGCCCCCAAGTCACGCCCCCAACAATGGCAAAGGAAAAACCAAACCAAAGCAAAGCAAACCAAAAGCAAAACAAACATAATAAAATTCTTTCAATTTCAACTTTTGCATGTGATTTAAAGTTTTTCGCAGCGAAACTTGACAATTGAATTTTGTATTTATTAAGTATAACGCATTGTTTTTGTGCCGTCGCTGTGTCTTTTATCTGTAGCTGTGTTTAGGGACCGTAACAGTTATAATTTTCAAAATAAAAATTATGGAAAAAAAATTTTTTTTGCTGATTTTGATAGAAATTTAAAAAAAATAACTATAAATTTCAATTTTCATTATTAAAAATGAAAAATAGTTATTAATTGCAATTTATAACTTAAAAATTAAAAAAAATTATTAATTTCGATTTTTACGATAGAAATCAAAAATAAAAATTATTTGTCAGTTTCTAATATTAATTATTGAATTTTATTTTTGATTTTTATAATAAAAATTGAAATCAATAATTAATTTAAATTTTTATAATAAAAATTGACATCTATAATTATTTTTAACTTGAATAATATAAATTGAAATAATTTATTAATTTTAATTTTTATGA
Source organism: Drosophila falleni (assembly GCA_035045575.1). Classification (NCBI taxonomy): domain Eukaryota; kingdom Metazoa; phylum Arthropoda; class Insecta; order Diptera; family Drosophilidae; genus Drosophila; species Drosophila falleni. The sequence goes on from JAWNOV010000185.1 coordinate 18,470,028, forward strand.
TAAAAAGTTAAAAATAATTTATTATTATTTATTTTCAATAAAAAATTAAAAATAATTTATTATGATTTTTTTTATAGAAATTGTTATGTATTCAATTTTCGTAAATTCATAACTATAATTTGCAGTCCGGGGCTGTATCTTTTATCTTTTATCTGTATCAGTACCTGTATTTGTATTTGTATCTGTATCTGTATCTGTATCTTTTATCTGTATCTGTATTTATATCTGTATCCATATCTGTATCTGTATCTTTTTCTTCCTACGCACAGTGTCCTGAAGCTTTGCTCAATCCGTGAGATTGCCTCGCATGCATTCGACAGACTGGCCGCAGTTCCCTTGAAGACACTGTAAGTATTAAAGATACTTGATTGAGGGGGGAGTGATAACTGGGAGGGGGAAGGGGGAAGTGTACTTGTGGGGGTTGTGGTATAACTCATAATTAAGTCTTATTATTTATGTGCACTTCATTTATTTTGTTGCTGAAATTGGCCTTCGTCCTTGTTCTTCTTCTTCTTCTATTTTTTCTTCCAGTTATATGGACGATAATAAATTATCACGTTTACCAGAGCATTTCTTTGCCCCGGGCAATCAATTGAGATTGTTGTAAGTATTACTTATTGAACTTATACTATAGATGTAATTATGTCAACTACCGTTAACCGTATGCACTTGTTATTGATACTCTGGTCACACTGAATGCATTTTAAGCAAGAGAAAGCTGAATAAAAATCAATTACTATAAATAAAAATTAATTAAAATATAAATTTGTCATAAGAAGATATAGTAGTCATAACTTAACTCAAATCTCTTCTAAATAAAGAGTGTGATTTTTAGTCAAAATAAAATCAATTTTTTGGATCTTTATTATATTAAAAAAAGTTTGTTTTTTTGCAAGATTCCAAAATATCACCGATGGTTCTTTTGGCAGCTTATTCAAAACTGACATTTGCTAAGTTTTATGGACAGAAAAAATAAATAAATAAAAATATTCCTTTATAACAATTTATTTTTGGTCAGTTTTATTTTTATTTTTTTTTTTTTTTTATTAATTTGAGTTGCTTGAATTTATCTTATTATATTTTAAATAATATAATGCCCCAATTTTTAAAATCTCTAAATTCCCCATATAAAAAAGTATTTACACTTCTAATTTAGTTAGTCAACAGTTAAAAACTACTCGTTATTCCCTTTTTTTCGACTAGAGTACAAAACTGTTGCCTATTCCCAGGCGCACTCATAAATTGCGTATACGCCGCATGCAACATTTTCATGTTCCAGGCGTTAATGTGACATTGTCTCTGCAGTGCTTAACAGATCTGCACATTTATTAACAGTTTGACTTATTTATTAGCCATAGAAATTGTCATTGATATTTTTCAGTCTAATATTGCAAAATTTAGTTAAATTTTCGCTATTGTTCTATTGTAAATAAATGTGCATTAACTATTTATGCGATGCTCGCTTATAAAATTACAATAAATATACAATTAAAAGCGACAGCTAAAACCGAATTTAGTGTAGCCAAAGTTAATTATGCTAAATACAATACTTTATGCTAAATACAATACTTTATGTACTTTTCCGCAGTTTTGTATGCAAATTCAGAAAATAAATATTAAAAGTCAATGAGAGTTTTGTAGATACCACAGTTATGTATAATTGTGTAAATAATGGTAGGTATATTGATATAATAGGTATATTGTGTTATTGCATTTATTATCTATAAACAATGCTCTTTTAGACGTTCAAAATTCATAAATTAAACAAAATTTTAGCTATATTTTTCTGCGGTTTTTAAGAAAAAATTGCTTATCATTTAAAAGTAAAATAAAATGTCTTTATTTTTTTATTAGGTTATATTTTTTTATAAAATTACGATGTGAAATGATAGTTCAAAAGTCGTGTCAAAGTACAAGAATTTAATAAGCGAACAAGTTTCCTAATTTGTTTTCCTATAAGAAAATTACATGTGGAATACTGTTATTACAAAAATATTTTCAGTACTTCAATTTTAAAAATAAAATATCAAAAATTAAAATTTTAATTATTATATTTTACATTTAAAATCATATTAATTATCAAAAATTGAAATTCAAATTATTTGTAGATACATTTATAGATATAGATTTAAATTATTGATACATTTTTTTATAATCTTAATTTGAAAAATTTTAAATTTAGATTTGGATTGAACTTTGAAATAAACAAATCAAATAGCAAAAAATATAGTATACAAGTATACAAAAAAAATATATAATTTATTAAAAATTTGACTACATTTTTGCTGTACTTTATCTTTTATTATTTGATTTCAATATTGCAATTTAAAGTCAAGTTAATTAAAATCCTTAAAGGAAATTAAACTGAATATCAATAAAGGCTATATTGTCATGCATTGTTTATGTTTTGTGCGCAACTGTACTTTGTGAAAAATGGAAGAAAAAAACAACAACAATGTTGTTGTCAACTTTTGGGCGCAACGAAAGTACAAAAAAAAGGGGGCTGTAATGAAAAATGCTGTAATTGCCAATAACTATAGATATATGCACACAGATATGGCACAAACACACTAACACACACAGACACACACACGGATATTTAGTAAGGACATTTTGAACAGGAGACAGAGACAGTTATGTGCACTCGCAATTGTTGATTGTATCATCGTGTGTGTGTGTGTGTGTGTATGTGTGTGTGTTTGTGTGTGTGCTCAATGAGCATCAACTGATAATAATCTTGTGTCTGTGTGTGCGTGTGTTGCCATCTCTCTCTGACCCACAGCCACCCGCTCTGTCTCATTTTGCAGCTGTCATGCTTTTGTTGCGTATACGCATCGTATGCCATTTTGGGTCATAAAGTGGCCCATTGTTGTGGCCTGAACTGAGCTTCAGCATCAGCATCAGCTTCCACACAGAGGTTAGAGGTTTAGAGAGGTTAGAGAGGTTGAAATTCCAAGGGTTTTGAATTGCAGCTCAATCGACAATAAAAATATTAGCACACGCAGGCCAAAAGTAAAAGTTTCTCTTCATATTTCGAAAGCAGGCGATGTGGCATGAAGGTTGCATGTTGTTCCGGTGTCGGTTTTGAAAACGAAACGAAACGAAACGAACTAAGGACAACAGCAGACGGCGACAACAAAACTAAAACGGAAGCAACAACAACAACAACTTAACTTTAGGATACCCTGTGCTCAGGCACTTAAAATTTATTAGGAAGATTTGTATTTGTATATATTTGTATATGATATATTCAACCGATTTGAATATAAATTCACTAAAACGACACTTTAAAATTGATTCTGAGAGACTTCATTTTCCTGTAAAAAATCAGGCCGAAACTGACAAATAATTTGACTTGTAAAGTTATCAGTCCAACGTTTTTCCAAACTTCAAACTGTCATAACTTTGTCAAAACTCAACCGATTTACAAATGGAATGTCATTTTGATCATGATTTCGCCTTTAAATTGATTCTGCATTTAAATTTTTATCATCTAGAAAATTCGATATATTTTCGATTCTAAGCCATCTATCATCTAATTTTCCATTCCCTTGACGTTTTTTCAAAAACTTTGATCTCTCATAACTTCACCAAAACTGAACCGATTTTCAAACGGAATGTCATTTTGTTCATGATTTGGTCTCTAAATTGATTCTTCATTTAAATTTTGTTAACTTTAAAAAATTTTAAATTTTCGTTTATTTTTTTGTCTAAATCATGTACTCCCCCCTTTGATTTTTTTGAAAAAATATTTTTTTCAAAATTTAAAATCTTGAGTTTTCACTTTTAATCAACTCCTGGTGCCCCAATCAGTATAAAACGACACTTTAAAATTGATTCTGAGAGACTTCATTTTCCTGTCAAAAATCAGGCCGATACTGACAAAAAATTGACTTGTAAAGTTATCAGTCCAACGTTTTTCCAAACTTCAAACTTACATAACTTTGTCAAAACATAACCGATTTTCATGCGGAATGTCATTTTGTTCATGATTTGTTCTCTAAATTGATTCTGCATATAAATTTTAATCATCTAGAAAATTTGATATATTTTCGATACTAAGCCATCTATCATCTAATTTTCCATACATACCCCTTGACATTTTTCCGAAAACTTTGATCTCTCATAACTTCATCAAAACCGAACCGATTTTCATGCGGAATGTCATTATGTTCATTATTTGGTCTCTAAATTGATTCTGCATATAAATTTTGATAGCTTTAAAAAATTTTAAATTTTCGAATTTTTTTCTGACTAAATCATGTACTGTACTGTTGCATACATACACGCAAACACATTATACCCTTTTTGGGGCATTTTAAAATAACATAGGGTATAAAAAAGCATAACAAAAACACACATAAACAACTCAGTTACACGTTGTGGCAAGCAAGTGGCATGGCAGTGGCTAGGAGGGGGAAAAAGGGGGAAAGGGGGGTTGCAGCAGCAAGAGGGTAGTTTGAGGGAGAGGGTGGAAGAGGGTTAAGGGGTTTCCTAAGCCACACCGGCGGCACAGCAGCTGCGATTTTTGGTTTTTCAACTTTATAGCAGGCTCTGTTGACATTTTGCTCGGACTTGGAGAAAGGGAGAAATAGAGAAACGGAGAAACGGAGAAACGGAGAATTGTCGACTCTCAGAGATGCCTGAGTGTTAAATTGAGGCATGTGGCATGCAGATTGCATTTAATGGCTTATTAAAACGCTCTCTGTGTGTGTTTGTGTGTGTTGTCTATTGTTGTGTGGCACATTAAAATGACATTACGACTAATGTGGCAAGTTGTGAATTGTCTTTTATATCTCAATTTCTTACTCTCTCTCTCTCTTTCTTTCTTTTTACCTACAGAATTTTGGCACGCAATCGACTGAGTAGCCTAAGTGCTGGCGATTTCCGTTATCTGCAACGCTTAGAAGAACTGTAAGTAGTCCACAAATAAAGAAAGACAAAAATACTTTTTTAAAAATTCCCCCCTTTTCATACCAAACACTTTGCATTTCCCCCCCACAGACAGTGGCGTCCAATAAATTATTACTTGTTGGGGTCGTTTTTCACATAAATTACCTAATTAATTTTTGTTGCTTCTCAAACTTTATCTTCATTTTTGTGGTTCTTTGCGTACGTGTTCTGAATTTTAGCTGAATTTTAATTATACATTACAATTTTATTAAAATTGTTATTGCTTTAATTGTCGCAATGAAATTAATGTTTAAGTGAAATTTACAACAGCTGTGAGTTGAATATTCATGTCATAAAATTTAAGAAAAGTCAAGTTTTAAGTCAAGTTTCTGGATATTTTTTAAAATTTCTAAAGGAAGTTTTTAGTTTAAAAGGGAGTTTTAGATAATTTCCCTGTCTCAAGTAATTGCCTTAATTTTCGAGGGTTACCTTAAACACTTAAGTTCCCCTAAGTTTACGCCACTGTCCCAAACAATTTTTATCCTTTTTTTATATATATCATATAGCATATCTTCAAAATGATTTAAGTTATCTATTATATGTTTTTGAATTTTTCCAGGGTTACTTATAATATCTAAGCCCCCCTTAGCTTACGCCACTGTCTAAAGTAATTGTTATTAATTTTTCTGTTCAAAAATATCTTTAAAATGTTTTAATTTATATATTATATTTTTTTTAGTTTTTCGAGGGTTACCTTAAGCATTTAAGCCCCCCTTAGCTTACGCCAATGTCTCAAACAATTTTTATTCTTTATTTTTGCGTTAAAACATCTATACAATGATTTTCATAATATTTTTTAAACATTTTTTTGAGGGGTACCTTGACCATTTAAACCCCCCTTAGCTTACGCCACTGTCTTAAGTAATTGTTATTAATTTTTCTGCTCAAAAATATCCTTAAAATATTTTAATTTAGATATTATATTTATTTTTAATTTTTTGAGGGGTACCTTGACCATTTAAGCCCCCCTTAGCCTACGCCACTGTGCCATATAATTGTTGTTTCTCTTATTTTTTTCTGCCTCGGTACAGCGATCTGCGTGGCAATCTCATAGCTGAGTTTGGGGCAAGCGTTTTTGGGCAACTGGAGAGCCTGGAGGTGCTGTAAGTAGAATGTGATAAATCACGCTTAAGTTGCCACCAGGTGACGCTCTATCTTTGTGTCGCCACTCTCCATGTTTAGCTACCTGAATGAGAATCGCTTGCAACAGCTGCAGCCGGGCATGTTTCCGGCCAACTTGCAACATCTTCATACGCTTTCATTGGCCCAAAACCAAATTGTGAGCATTGCGGCCAACACATTTACATTTCCGCATCTGCGACACTTGTAAGTATCACCAAATAGGGTGGGTAAAAAGGTGGTTTGTTAACATAAGGGTGGAGAGGGATGGAGGGTTGTGGGGCAAGTAACTTTAAGAGGCACGCATAGTTTACATATTCTAGCAAACATTTTTTCGCTTCTCTTTTCTCAGATTTCTGGCTGGCAATCAATTGTTTCACATACGCGATGGAACCTTTTGTAACCTCAGCTATCTCCAAGGATTGTAAGTTCTAACAAAAGCGAAATAAAAACGAACATCAAGCGACCAAAACAATATTTAAGTTCAATGACAGACTGTGAACATACCCTGTAAAAAGATTGCATAGTCACAGTTAAGAGGTAGCTTCAACTGAACATAGTATAGTATATAATGTTTCTCAGTAATTAATTACTTAATTTAACTAATTGAATAGCTACTAGGGTAAGTAATTATATAATTACGAAAGTTGGTCAAATTTATTGGAAAAATTTACTCTAAGCATTTTAAATACTAAAGTAATTTCCGTATGTAAGTTGAATTACATAAATAACTCTGTGTCATGCATTTAATTACGAAAATAATTACACATATAACGCACATATTTAACATATGTTTGATGTTGAAGTAGTTGTACAAAATAGCTTAAGAAAAAATTATTTTATGGACGATTAATTACTTAAATAATTGTTAAATAATTGTAGAAATTAACTTAATTATTTCAGTAATTGATAAACTGATATTAGTAATTAAGTGAATTACTCTTGTTTAATGAACGTTTAATTACCTTAATAATTGTAAAATGATTTTAGTAATTAACTTAATTACTTCAGTAATTGCAAAACTGTTCGTAGTAATTAAATGAATTACTTGAATATTTATTTTGTGAATTTTATAACTAATGGTTAATTAATTTAACTTTGAAGACTTATTTAAGTAATCACATTCATTTAGTTGGACTTACACATTGCGTATACGTCGTGTATGCCCCGCAAAGTGCACACAACAGGGTATATTGAAAATATGTTGGTCATACGCAAACCCAAAAGGCGTCTCTGAGGCATATAAAAATCTGTCGCGGCTTAGTTGTCCTGCGAATTTTTCAATTTGCTTGGGCTTAGTACCAAAAACAAAGTGGAGTTTGGGACGGTGAATGGTTGGGGTTATTGGAGGGGGTTATTGGAGGGGTAGTATGGGGGTGGTGTCTGGCAGTTGAGCCGCTGTTCGTGCTTGAGGAATTTCATTTATCAATAATGACCGAAAAAAAGGGACAACATTCCGATTGGAATGCGAAAGCAACCCAAAAAAAATAAAGACTGAAAAATTGCAAATATTTAGAAAATGTAGAGAAATAAAATGGGAAACAGTTTTAAAAGAGAGAAAAACTAAAAAAAAACTTGAAAAAAAATAACTAAAAATAAAAACTAATCAATTGTGAGGCATGTCAAGTTTTGAGAGGCATAATGCATATTGAGTGGCAAAGTTGATTTGCATGCTGTGGCATGCAACAAATGACGGTGCCACATTACGTGCGGTCGCAACTTTAATGATGAAAGTTTACTGCAAGGTGGCAAGTAGCAAATGTTAATGGCAAAAGAAAACAACGTGAACTTTTAAGCTTGATTTGTGTTGCATGCAACCAACTAAAATTCAACTCCTTTTCTTTTTTTTAGGCATTTAAATGAGAATCGCATTGAGAAATTCGATTTGCACGCATTCGACTGTCTGGAGAATCTGAGCTCTTTACTTTTAACGGGCAATCGTTTTAAGACCCTCGATCCGGCGGTGCTGCAAAATCTCAGCAGTCTGGATTTTATGTGAGTACATACCCCAAAATAAGCCCCATTAAAATGCTCCTGTAAAACCCCGTTTGAAACAAGCTACACAGAAAAAAAAAGCTGTGCTAGAATAAAAACTTACAACAGCGACTGTAATCATAATAAGTTTTGTTATAAAAATTATGACATAATAATTATTTGTTTTGAGCAGAAAAAATATAACTCAAGAAATAATTGACTTTTAAGCAAAAAAAATAAGCTTATAGAATATTGATTATTTCTTGAGTTTAATATTTTTGATCAAATAAAACTCAAGATGGTTTTTTGACTTTTTTATAAGAAAATATGGAATAATTTTTATTCGATATTTTTATCTGACATTTTTATTCGATATTTTATCCGATATTTTTATCCGACATTTTTATTCAGTATTTTTAATTGGACAAAAATGTCGGATAAAAATATCGGATAAAAATATCGGAAAAAATAACGGATCAAAATATCGGATAAAACTATAGGATAAAACTATCGGATAAGTATATCGGATAAATATCAAAAAAGCTATCGAAGGAACAATTTTCCAAATTTTTTCAATGATTTAACATAAAAAAAAAATTAAAAGCAGCTAAAGATTTTGATCAATTAATTTTTACTTGGATTAATAAAATCCGGAACTGCCGTATTTTTGATTCGCATTGACAGATAAATTTTATTTTATTATTCCGTATTTTTTGTCTGTGTAGAAAACACGCATTTTAGCTCCAACTTTTAGCCAGTTAAGACTCCAGTTGTAATTGCTATATCTCTATCTCTTTCTCCCTGTTTATTTTTGTCTCTCTTTGCAGTTACTTCTCATGGTTCCATTTGTGCCGCGCCGCGTTGCATGTACGCGTTTGTGATCCCCGTGGTGATGGCATCAGCAGCACCTTCCATTTACTCGATAATCAGCTGCTGCGCGGCAGGTGAGTGTCAATGCCACAGATTTTATTGGGGGCAAAGCTGCAAGTAATCTGCATGCTACTTGCCTTGTCTTCCTCTTGTCCTTCCTATTTTTATGTTTATGCTTTATATTCGTGTCCTTTGAAACAGACCAAACAGTTTACTATTCGACAGCTGAAAATTCTAGATGTCTTTTCATATCCCAAAACTCAAAGAGACTTTAAAAAATAATTTAATAATTTTTGACAGCTTCTTTCTATCTGTTTAACCTTTTTCAGCCTTTCAGCTTATCGATTATGTTTTATATAATAACAAAATAACAAATGTGAAAATCCATTTTAAATTGGAGTTTATTTATTTTATTTTAATATGAAAATTCAAAAATTTAAATTTACATTTTTGCGTACATATTCTTGCAACAATTTAAAAATCGTTTTCAAAAGGAAACTGTTCATTTTTTTCTCTTTCTTAATTCCCTTTTTGAACTTTGAACTCAATCGATTTCTCAGAAATGCTCTTCAAATGAAACCTTTTAAAAATTAAATAAAATCAATAAATAAATAAATGAATTGAAGCCTTATTTCAATTGCCTTCCAATTTGTTTGACATTTTTTACATGATTTTGTAAGCCAATAAATTTTTTAATAAGAAAAAATGTTCAATTTAAAACAAAAAAAAAACTTAAGAAATAGTTTTTTTTTAATTGTCTACTGCTTAAAAATTAATCATAAATAAAATTATATAAATTATAAAATTAGGCAGAATGAAATTTATGTACCATTTAAAAATACAAAGAAATAAAATTATGGAAATTATAAAATAAGGAAGCATAAAACTTATGTGTAATTTTAATATATAGTAAAAAGGTAGAAATAAAATTATAGAAATTATAAAATTAGGCAGTGTGAAATTTATGTACAATTTTAATATATGTACATAGAAAAAACTATAGAAATTATAAAATTAGGAAAGATGCGATTTATGTATAACTTAAATTTCGATATTATTTTTTTTTTTTTTTTTTAAATTGTATTTAATAAATTCTTTTTAAATATAAATTAACCTCAGAAGAGGCTTTAAAGCATTGTTATAATATACTCATACTTATCTAGTTTGTACAAAGATAGCTTAGCTATAATTTTCTTCAACTACACTTAAAAAAAAATCTACTTGCACAATACCACACTCAGCCATATTAACTGAAATTCAGCGACAAATCCTATTGAAATTTTGAGAATTTCATCGAATTTCCTATGGCTTCCACAGACAATGTTTAATTGCTTTACCTCAAGTTGGAAAGTTAAGCTGTGTGATTTGCAAACGCATTGAGCAAACCCTAATTAGTGAGGTTAGGTGGTTAGGAGGGGGATACTGAAGGAGTATTTAGTACTAATCCGGAACTCATTCATAAGTTAACAATTGAAGCAATTGCAAGGCACTTGAGAATTGCATTGCATTGTGCCGAATTTCCGAGAACACAATTGTCTAAAAAGTACCTATAATTATCTAAGCACGTAAGTAGTGGGAGAAGTGAGAGAGCTTAGAAGGGGGGCTTATAATGGGTGAATTCAGCTGAAATTTTTAGAAATTAAACTTGAAATATTTAAGTATTAATATATCAAGAATAAAAATTGGAACTAAAAAGTTATGCTACTTTAAATCTAAAATAAAAATTTAAAGAATTCAAATAATTGCAACGTCTTTTTGGAAGAGCTCAGGAGGGGAGTTTTTAATAGATAAATTCAGCTGAACTTTTCAGAACTTAAACTTTAAGTATTTTAGTATTCATTTAATAAGAAACCAGTATTGTTTTTAAAATTTGTACCACCTTAAAACTAAAATAAAAACTCAAGGAATTGAAATAATTGCAACGTCTTTAATAACTTCGTATTGTATGTGTTTGAAATTGAACGCTTTTTGGGTCTATTTGCTGACGACAGTTCCCTCCCATAATTCAGGTAGAACTTCATTGGGCATCCAACACATCATCATCATTATCATTATCATTATCATTATTATCATCAGCATTATTATTAGTAATTAGTATTAATTAGTTGTATAGGGCACGTCGTAGTCGCTCTCGTAGCACCAATAGACGCATCTGATGCTGATGATCAGTGCTTCCCAGTGATGCAGTGGCTCCCGATGACGTTGTGGCTGCTAATGGTGGCTCGATCATTAGACCGTTACCATTACCATTACCGTTACGACTGACACATGGTACACCACCACCGCGATTCCGTACAACCAGATCCAAATCGACGGCTGAGTTTATCTCCGGACTCTGATGCTGATACTCAAAATGCATGCCGACCACTTTCAGAGTTATGCAAATTTTATAATTTTAAAATTTTGACTATTTTTTTTTTACGATTTGAGTATGACAGTAAACAGGTTTTGTTTAAATGTATAGCTCGTCAATTCCTTTTAGATCTGAGCCTACTTCGATTTAATATAAAAAAGGAAGGATTTAAATTAAAAATTGAATCTTATTTTGCGAAATTTTAAAAACACAAATGGTCGGGACTTTTCTAAAAGTTATTTTTATTTCGATGATTTTATTTTAAATTGGACAAAAATTTGAACTTGTAAAGTTGTTTTATTCAAAGTCCGAGCAACTTTACACTGACATAACTTAGTTAAAACTAAACCGATTTTCAAACAGAATGTCATTTTGATCATGGTTTGGCCTCAAAATTCATTCTGCATTCAAGTTTAATTAATTTTATAAAAAAAATTATTTTTCTCGAAGTCTTGGGTTCGATCCTAATGAAAATTCAACATTTTAAATCTCAAGTTTTCACTTTCACTCAACTTATTATATTATTTATTTATTTACAAAATTATGTTTAATAGTAATACTTAAACATAATACTTATTAAGTGGCTCTTATTGTATTATATTATATATATATTATTATATTATATAAATTAGTATAAAACAAGACTTTAAATTTGATTCTACGACCTTTCAATTTCTTAAAAGATTTTCAAGCGGAATAAAATTTTCAATTCAAATTTTAAATTCAAATTTTAAATATTCAAATTTTAAATATTTAATTTAAGAATAATATTTTGTTTTGTGCATGTAATTCTTTTTTAGTCATAAGCTGCTGTCTTCAGGTTTTCCCTACGTTGGGCGCCATCCGCTCAAGTGGCGAGTGTTGCATTCGTTTGTGGCATAAGTTGCACCTTGAGGCAAGTTTTGAGTTGCAAGTTTTGGCAACGCTTTTTCCAGTTGGCATTCTTATTTGCCAGGAAGGCGTCAGTCAGTCAGTGAGTCAGTCAGTCAGTGAGTCAGTGAGGCAGACACTTGTCATCAGCTAACTGAACTGAGTGATTATCTTGACTGTGTCTGCCACGTTGCAAGTGGCAAGCTCCTGTTGCCGCTGTAGTTGGATGGAATTTTCATGAAAATGAAAATGAAAATTACGTTTTCCCTTGCCGTTTTGTTTGTTTGCTTACATTTACATGCTTTGCGTGCTCCTCTTCGGAGCTTCAGTTCCGCTTGCAGCTTCTTCTTTTTATACCCGTTACTTAAAAAAATAAAAAAAAAGGGTATATTGTGTTCGTTGGAATGTATGTAACAGGGAGAGGGAGGCATCAACGATCCTATAAAGTATATATATTCTTGATTAGCATCAACAGCCGAGTCGAAATAGCCACAGTTTTTAAGATAATCCAGTTTTTATGGTAGTTAACGTAATCTCTTAATATTATCTATTATCTCGCCTTATCACAGCACGATCGGACATGTAGAACGGCAGTAATAGCTAACCAAAGCTATTAATAAAGTTATAAAATCAATACAATCACCTAAAAGTATGCAGTAGTTTTTTTTAATTTCTTTGAACTACTTTTATACTTATTGAAATAATTAACGGGCATCCAATGATCGAGATCTTGTCCACTTTTTTTTAAAATGTGAATGCCCATTTTATTTTTATTTAACGAGGAGATCCAAAAAAAAAATTTTAAAAAATGCATACAAAACTTAAGAAATTTTTAACATGAAAATCGCAAAAAAACCAACACACCCACAGTTTTTAAAATAATCCAGTTTTAATAGTTATTAACGTTATCTCTTAATATTATCAATAATATCACTCAACCGCAGCAAGATCGGACAAGTAGAACGGCAATAATAGCTAACCAAAGTTATTAAAAAAGTTATTATATCAATATAATCGCCTAAAAGTTTGCAGTAGTTTTTATAAAGTAGTAATTTCTTTTAAGTAATGTTAGATATATTGTAATAAGTAACGGGTATCCTATAATCGGGTTCTCTCGTTTCTTCTGCTTTCCACCGCCGGGCAGCTTTGCAAACTTGCAACTCCTTTGGTTTTTCCAACTGCGAGTGCCTAATGTGAGTTTGAGTGTTTGTACTCATGTTTTGAGTGTACATATATATATATATATTCATTCTCTAGACTTGCACACTTATTCGCAAAGCAAACATGAGGCAAGTGTAATATCTGTGTGTGTGTGTGTGTGTGTGTGTGTGTGTGTGTGTGTGTGTGTGTGCCACGTGTGTGGCAACAAGCCAGCAAATGCCTCCACATCGTCTTCATGGTGGCATGTGGCAAGTTGGCTCTGCTGCATTCTTTAACTCAAACTCGTATTCATTGCAGTTGACGTTTTCATAAAAATTAAATACTTTTCTCCTTGTTCTCAAAACTCTCTCTTCAATTTTCCGGTGTTTTCTTTTCCTGCTTTCAGTTCCCCTTTTATTAGCCAGCCTCTTTCACATACTCCCGCTTCTTTAGCTCTCTTAATCCAAGTTTTCCCATAATGCTGCTAATATTTAAGCTCTTCCGCCTAAAAACTGATGCCACAGAATGAGGCAACTTTGAAGTTTATAACAGTTTTCCAATCAACTGACAAAAACATGTTTTTGGTGCTTAAGTATATTTTTGATAGATCCAACTACTTATTTGACTTTATATTATATATGGTAAAAGTTATGCCTTAAAATTTCATCAGTTCCGTAGGCATTTAAAATTCATGTGAAAGTTTTTCAATAAGCATATTTTATTAAGCTTTTTAAAAAGCTCATTTTTAACTAGTATCGAATAAAGCTATAAAGCTTCTTAAAAAGCTCGGCGAAAGCTGAAAGCTTACTGATATTTGAAGGTTCTTAGTTTTTAATTTCCCTTTCCATAACCTAACAACATAATTACTAAATAAAAAGCTCCTCAAAAAGCTCACTTTAAGCTAATGTCATCCCTTATATACTTGTAGTTCTATAGCAACTTGAAGCTCAAGTTAAAGTGCCATAAGTAAAATCATACTTCCCATTATCCTAACTCAAACTCAAAATTCGCCAAGCGACCTTCGCAACGTGTACGTGTTTATTCTGATATTTACATTTTGTAAGTAGAAGGAAGTGCACATAGAGCAAATTAATAGATTGTAGCACACTTGAAGTTCCCATAAATTACAGTTCAAACACTCACACTTTCCCTCTCACTCACACACACACATAAGTACAAGTACACTCCGAACTGGACAATCATCATAAGTAGAGCGATGCGGAAATAACTAGTGGAAAAGCTTAGACTGAAGCAGAGCCCGACTGTGAGAGACCCTGTAATTATGTTGTTAAAACTAATAGTAAAAGCTGCAAATTTTGTAGACTGTTCTTTTCTTCTTTTTTTGGTCCGATACTGCATTACGTTTTTTTTTGAAAAACTTTCCAGTTTATTATGCGATCGTTATGAAATTTTCATTCTATTTATTATAAGAGCGTAAATTTAAGACTCTATCTTTATAATTGCTTATATAATTCATTGTTTATCGATTTGAAGAAAGTTTATGATGGTAGCTCATAAGAATTCAAAATAATTTGATATCGATTTCAATTTCAAATACAAAAAAAAAAAGAAATAAAAGAAATTTTGTTTTTCTATGTATTGTGCTAGTTTCTGCGCCCCCTGCTCGTTTTGCTCGCCGTCCCCTGGCTCGATTATTATACATTATTATTCAATATTCGTATTGGGAAGTTAGAAGACATTAGCTTTTATAGTCTTCGAGTTCTAGTTGCTCATACAGACAAACTTTTTGGGTACAGGGTCTAACAAAGAGCATCGACAATTGTGGCACGATGTCGTGTCCTGGCAACCGAATCATAATTCTGGCAACAACAAAAACAGCAGCGACTGCAGTAATGAGGCAAGCAAGCAATTGACAATTGTATGCCACACACGCATACACACACACACACACTCGCACACACACTTGGCACAAAGGCTTCGCTTTGTTTGCACCTAATTGGCCAATGCTCTATTAAAGGAAAGAGCAAAACGGGGAGAAAGGAAAGTAAAGGGGACTGTTAGTTAGGACTAAGAGAGGTTACACTGATAAAAAAAATGTTCTAATATCAAGATTTTGGTCTCAAAACTAAGAATTTTGGTGTATAAAATGCGTGGAGAACATAAAACTCTTAAGTTAAGAAAACACATCTTGGTTTTAAGAATATTTTTAAAAAAGACCAAGTTCATATTTTAAGAATAAATGTTCTTAAAATTAAAATCAAAAAATAAAAAATGTTTTCTATATTTCTAAATTTATAATAATTTTTTTTTTTTACTTTTATACATTTTATTTTGTCTTTGTAATTTTATAAAAATTATTTTAATACTTAAACAATTTAAGATATTTATTTTTGTATTAAGAACTTTGATTTTTTAGTTTAATATTCTTAGTATTAGTGATATGGTCTTAAAATGTTCTTATATTAAGAACAAAATATTTAAGATGAATGTTTTTTTTTCAGTGTATAGGCTGTTTGTAGAGGGAAGGGACCTAAAATTTGCTTTAATTGCCCAAATTTATGCCAATTGATATTCCATGTGCATAGACAATGATTTCCGACACTCACTGGAATCTCTCTTTCCTCCCTCTCTCTCTCTCTCTCTCCCACACTCTCTTCCTATCACTCTCTCTCTCTCTCTCACACATATTTGCCTCTTCTTTTCGCTGCAGTGTTTGGGTTATGGCCTCCATTGCCGTTGTGGGCAATTTGCTCGTCCTTTTGGGTCGCTATTTTTATAAATCGCGCAGTAATGTGGAGCATTCGTTGTACTTGCGCCATCTGGCGGCCAGTGACTTTCTCATGGGCATCTACCTGACGCTTATCGCCTGTGCGGACATCAACTTTCGAGGACAATACATACGACATGAGGAATCCTGGCGTCACAGCAGTCTCTGCGCTTTTGCAGGTACGTTTTCACCTAACAATTTTACACTGATAAAAAACACATGAGTGGTTTCAAAAATCACGAATATTTGTTTTTAAAATTTTGTTTTAAAATTAAGACTATTCACAATTTTTTAACTTCTTTTAAACAATTTACAATGCATGTTTTAGACGACACTTTTTTATTTTATTTCTCTAAATTAAAATTATTTTACCAATTAATATTTTTTTACGACGCATTGATCTTTTTATTTATATTTGTTGTTTCTTATAGATTTTTTTTTTTAATTTGTCTTAAAAAAATTAATATACTTCAAACGAATATTTTTCTTTTTAGAAATCCATCTTTTTTAGTGTACTAAATCCGTATTTTAACTTCACATATTTCCAGGTTTTCTGAGCACTTTCAGCTGTCAGTCGTCGACACTTCTCCTCACTCTGGTCACCTGGGATCGTCTCATGTCCGTTACACGGCCTCTGAAGCCACGTGATACTGAGAAATTTAGGTAAGCTTTTTGAAACTTTATAACAAGAGAAGTTCTAAAGTATTGAGCGAATATAATTAATTATTAATTTAATAATTATTTATAAGACTTTAATCATCTTAAAATTAAAAAATAAAAACTATTGAAAAGTTGATATTAATAATTTATAAAAAGTGCTGCTGTATTAAACAGTTTTATCCTATAAATTCCATTTACCAGTTATTATATTTTTTTTAACAGAACCTAACCTATAACAGCTGTACCTAACCTTACTCTACCTAACCCCACTTTATTTGTTCGCTCACCAGTGTTGTATAAGTGCGTTTATTGTTGCTTTCAGAATTGTATTGCGACTGTTGCTCGTTTGGGGCATGAGTTTTGCCCTGGCTGCGGCACCTTTAATGCCCAACGATTACTTTGGAGCCCATTTCTATGGGAATAACGGTGTCTGTCTCTCACTCCACATACACGATCCATATGCGAAGGTAAGCAAAAGAGAAGAAGAAAAGAAAAGTGAATAAGAATGACAAGTAAAGAGAAACTCCGCAGGATTAAATATGGGTTTATAAAAGATGAAAGAAAAAAAATTAGTTTTTCTTGAGAAGAAATTTAAAGAGAAGAACATTAAATAAATAAATGATTAAAAATAATTTAATGGAATCAGCAGAAAAAATATGCATAAGCTAAGTTAAATTAAAAGAAAACGGTAATTGAAACAGACGAAGGTAAAGAAGAAAGCAAACATGTCATATACTAAAAGAAGGAAAGTAAATGGGAGCCCGAAAAATCCTAAATGTTTTAATAAGAGTTTATGAAAAAAATAAACAAAAAAAAGAAAACTAAAAACTGTAAAGTATTTAAATTTGAATGAAACGAAAAGGAAAGGGCAGACAATTAATTTAAAGACAAAAACAATAATATTAAAACATGAGAACTGAATAAAAACAGAAAGAAAAAAGTTGTATATAAAATATAGGACAGCATAAAAAATGTAGAAAAAATTCAAAGAATGCCAAAGAAAAAAATAAAAATAAAATGTGTATAAATAGAAATATTAATACAAAAAATGGAAAGAATAAGTAATTAGATAACTATGTTTATTTTCTTAAGGATTGGGAATACTCTGCACTGTTATTGCTATACTTTATCTTTGGTACAGCGAATTAAATATATCAAAATTTATGAAAAATAGAAAAGAAGAATAGAAAAGTCTTAAGCAAAGAAAATAACTTAATATTTCTTTAATTTCTCTATTTTTTATAGGGTTGGGAGTACTCGGCATTGTTGTTCATCTGCATTAATACGATGTCGCTGATCTTCATACTCTTCTCCTATGTGCGAATGTTGCAAGCAATTCGCGACTCTGGCGGTGGCATGCGAAGCACACACAGCGGACGTGAGAATGTTGTTGCAACACGGTGAGTTCATCAAAGTCCATTAATGCAATCCACATATGCTAAATACGTTTCACAATCAATTGTTGCCAACAGTTTTGCCATCATTGTAACCACGGACTGCGCCTGTTGGTTGCCCATCATTGTAGTCAAAATTGCCGCTCTATCAGGTATGTTATCTCGATTTGAAAAGTAATACTAAGAATGTCAAAACTTATAGTTAAAAAAATTAAGAAAAGCCAGAATTAACCTATTGAAATTGGAAACCATAACTGAAATGCTAACCGATACAATCGGTTTGATACTCTGATTTGGATCTGAACTTTTTCTTACCACTGTTTTATAAATTTTTTTTTAAGTTTCTGAGTAAATCTAGAAAATTAATTAATCCAGAAAAAAAACATAATATTTTTGAAACCATTTATTTAAAAATAACAAGAATCACCATTTAATCAATTATTTTTGATTTCGGCCTATCCCAATTATTTTTCCTTAATTTAGTGCTCTGAAATTTTTCCGAGCTGAATATTCTAAATTACTTTTCTTTTTCTTCATCCGTATTTTGGTTTCTTGAATTTTTTAAAAAATATTCGGGCTTCGATTGAGATACCTGTTATCTCTCTATCTTTCTCTCTCACTCGCTTTAGTAACTCTTGCTTTTCTCTTTTAGGCTGTGTAATTTCACCCAATTTATATGCCTGGCTGGCGGTGCTGGTACTGCCGGTGAACTCGGCCCTCAATCCGGTGCTCTACACGCTGACAACGGCCGCGTTTAAGCAACAACTGCGTCGCTATTGCCACACATTGCCGAGTTGTTCGCTCGGCAATAACGAGACACGATCCCAGACCCAAACCGGCTACGAATCGGGTCTGAGTGTCAGTCTGGCCCACTTGGGTGGTACCGGCGGTACAGTCGGTGGTGGTTCGGGACGTAAACCACATCGTATGTCCAATCGACACATGAGTTATCTGTAGAATGTGAGAACAGCAGCAGCATTGGAGGAGACGCGACTGTAATGTGATCTAAATGTGTAGTTAATTTTATTGTAATTCTATATAGATGGTATAACTATATATTAATATATAAATATATATATGTATATGTACATTCGCATGTAAAATACAGATTTCTGATTTCTGATGCAGCAACTGCAAACAAATAACATTTTATTTTTTTGGGATGAAGACTAACCTCACTTCTAGCATATCAACTAACGTTACATTTACAGCATAACCTCAAAAAAAAATAATTATGATGGCGGCTTTGGTTGCAACAATGCTACTGACTTCCCTGCCCCTCGGTGGCAATATTCACGACCGTCTGCTGATGCAGCGGTCCCTCATTTACATACGCCGTAAAGCGTACAATTTCCGTGGGCGTAAACTCGCTGCTCACGGACAACAGCTGCATGATCTGCCACTTAAGATACTTGACATCCTTGTCCAAATCCTGCTGACGCGACAACAGAAACTCAATGGCACCTGCCGTCTGTTGCACGGCCTTAATGCCCCACGGATATTGACAGAGGGTCTTCAGCAATCCCAAGGCGGCCAGCTGCAGATCCGGAAAGGGTGTATTAAGCAGTTCCATGATGTGATTCACCTGTCGTCCACCAGCGAAGCATTCATACCAGCCCAACAATATAGTGCTGAAAAATAAACATAATTTAGTTATAGTTCAAACAGAAACGGGAAAGAAAGAAGAAAAATTTGATTCACTTGCATTGCCCTGAATTTTGCCTTAAATTGATCATTTCTATATAATATAGTGATCCAATTTAAACTTAATTTGGTCAGAATGTATGAGAAAAAGGCAAATACACAATCTGCAATTTGTGTTGAGAAATCTCTAGAATAAGGGAAATTTTCAATACTAAAGGTTGATATTGAATCGATTATTACTATGGCAGCTATATAATATAGTGATCCGATCTGAATTAATTTTGGTTAGGATGTATAGAACGATAGTAAATATACAATCTTCCAGTTTAGTAAAGATATCTTAAAACCAAAATAAGTTTTTCATACCAAATGTGGATTTCGGACCGATCGTTTCTATGGTAGCTTCATGATATAGTGATCCGATTCGGTATCCGATCAACAGATATATTCCACTAAGAATTGGAGACTAGTTGAAATAGAAACAGACGGATATGGCTATAAGGACTTTGATCATCTCCTAATCAAGAATATCTATACTCTATATATACATAAGTTCCCTCTGCAAGTTTATAAGAAGTTAATTCTCACTTGAGCTCACTGCTGGGCATCCCTTCCAGCGTATAGATCACGTCCAGCGAGTTCAATAGACGAATCTTAAGTGGAGGCGACAGATTCTTCAGATGAGTCGAATATTTGCGCAGCAGTTGTTCCATGGCGGACTGAAAGTGTTGATGCATCAACATCTTGCCCTGCACAGTGCTCGTCAGATTGGCCAGAGTGTCCAGAGCAGTTGGTAGCATAGTCTCATCCCCCGACTCCAAGACTTGGAAGAGACAGGCCAACATTTGTGGATAACCCGTAATGATCTTTTGCGGCTGCACTGCAGCAATCTTGCCAAAGAACTTCATGATGCTGGGCAGGATCAGAGCATCCAAGGGATTCTCATCGATGCGTTCCACGCGACTGCTGATGATGTCCAGCACACGACGTCTCTCCATAAAACTGAGACCATGATTCTGCTCAGCCAATGGTACTAGAATCTCCATGACACTGGACATGAGCAGCACATCATCGTTATCCAGTTCACTGAGTGCGGCATCCAGGATAAACTCAACGGAACTCAGAGAAGCAGCACTGTGCTTGGCCAGCATTACGGCCAGCTCATAGACGCGACAGCAGACCATCTCATCCCGTTGCAGCAGCTGCACCAGCTTCGACTGTACGCCGGAATCGGTTAACCAGTTTCCCAGCTCCAGTTGCAGTATATCAATGGCAATCACACTGGACTGCGTTTCCGGCTGCTGCAGTTCGTCCAGCACATAGAATAACAGTTCAGTGTTGGGCAGCGACTTTGGTTCACGTCGGGAGCGCAGCTGCTTTTGAAGCTTACCCAGCACTAGAGCACGCACGGCGGGATTGGAATGAGTTAGTGGCAAACTTAGCAACTCTGGCACCTTGGCATCCTGTAAGTCCAATTCCAATTGATCGAGGCAGCTGCGCAGCACATCAATGGCCAGATTCACCACTAACTCTTGCTCCTTCTCCTTCTCCTTATCCACAATCCTGGCACATTCATACAAATTCGGCGCGCGCAACAACAACTCGATGACCTGACGATTTATCGGCAGCGCCGATTGTTTGTTGATATTCGCATACATGCTGCTGAGTGTCTCCTCGCGCTTGCTCACCGTCTCCAGTTCACGCAAATTGCTCTGCCACCATTCCTCATCCATTTTGATTATCTTCAACACTTTTTTAAACTCAAAAATGTAAAATTACGCTGTCAAATGAAAAACACTACAAAGCAAAGTAAATGCTTTATCGATAAGTGTGTGTGACTGCCGATAACTGCCTGTCACGTTCAGTGTGACCGTCTGCCAGGCAGTCGAAAAATGCGCACATACCAACAGCTATTGTTAAAATGTTAGCGAATTAAACAGACTTCGTTTTGGAACTATTTGGCTCGTTCAAGTAAACTTAAGCTGAACGATTTTTGTGTGATTAAATAAACAGTTAAATTATCCAACATTCGATGGATAAGGGAAATTTTTTATCAATTCATCAATAAAAATTCAAATTAAGTGCTAAGAAGGACTTTGCAAACATTTTTAATATTAATTTAAAAATTAAAATTAAATAAATGACCTAAAAAAAGAAAACGAAAAGATCTGTAAATGACAATGAACCATTTGAACCAAGCGCTGCCACATCGCTCTCTGGTTCACTGAGTAGTTCACTTGAACCTGAGCTGAGCGAGTCACTGCAACTCTGGTTACAACCCTAACAAAGTGCGACGCCATTTTACAGAGACATTCTTCGCTGCTTTTCATTTTTGTGACGCAGCGTTTGTTGTAATTAAAAAAAAAACTTGTAATTGTGTTAAAGAATTGTCAGCAAACTGCAGGCCAACTTGCTAATACACACGGAGGTGAATATGTCGCAACGCTTTGCGCCTGGCCAAGCGCCGGTGCAGTCGCGCTATCAGCCGCCGCCCCCTCAAACCCCCGGCATGCGTCCCTATCCGCCAGGCACCGGCAGCAGTTTCCCAGTAAGTTGCCCAACACTGGTAGTTATTGAATTGTGACTTTTAATATGTTATTTGTGTTTGTTGTTGTTCCTTTAGCCTCGCGGCTTTCCGCTGCATCCGAATACAACGCAGCCAGTGCCCGGCAGCGCTGCCGCGCCCGTTGGTCCCGGTCCCTCGCTGCTGCAGCGCGCGTCGCAGCCGAGCTTCCCCAGCGGGCTGCGCGGCAGCGGCTCTGCCGGCGGCGGCGCTGGCAGCAAACGCTCTGCCGAGTCGCGCAGCATTAACAGTGGTCAAAATAAGGCGGGTGAATTTGTGCCCGGCGCCAAGAAGAAGAAGAAGCTGGCGGATAAAATACTGCCACAAAAGGTGCGTGATTTGGTGCCGGAATCGCAGGCGTACATGGATCTATTAACCTTCGAGCGTAAGCTGGATGCGACTATAATGAGGAAACGTCTGGATATACAGGAAGCCTTGAAGCGTCCCATGAAACAGAAGCGCAAGTTGCGCATCTTTATCTCAAATACATTCTATCCGAGCAAGGAGCCCAGTAATGAGGGGGATGAGGGCGCCGTGGCCTCCTGGGAGTTGAGAGTGGAGGGTAGACTGCTGGAAGATGGCAAAGGGGATCCCAATACCAAGATTAAGCGCAAATTTTCATCCTTTTTCAAGTCGCTGGTCATTGAGCTGGACAAGGAACTCTACGGACCGGATAATCATCTGGTGGAATGGCATCGCACACATACCACACAAGAAACCGATGGTTTCCAGGTCAAACGACCCGGAGATCGCAATGTACGTTGCACTATCTTGTTGTTGTTGGACTATCAACCACTGCAGTTCAAGCTGGATCCACGTTTGGCCAGATTACTGGGTGTGCACACCCAAACCAGACCCGTCATCATCTCCGCCTTGTGGCAATATATAAAGACGCACAAATTACAGGATGCCCATGAGCGGGAATACATTAATTGCGATAAATATCTGGAGCAGATCTTCAGCTGTCAACGCATGAAATTCGCGGAGATTCCACAACGTTTGAATCCTCTGCTGCATCCACCAGATCCGATTGTCATCAATCATTTCATTGAGAGCGGTGCGGAGAATAAACAAACCGCTTGCTATGACATCGATGTGGAGGTGGATGACACCCTAAAGAATCAAATGAATAGCTTCTTGATGAGCACAGCCAGTCAGCAGGAGATCCAAGGATTGGATACCAAGATACACGAGACGGTGGACACTATCAATCAGATGAAAACCAATCGCGAATTCTTTCTCAGCTTTGCCAAGGATCCTCAAATGTTTATACATCGCTGGATCATCAGTCAGACCAGAGATCTTAAGGTACTTGAGAATATATATATTTATCATTATATTTTAGTTACATTAAGTTTAACAAATCAGTTTATTAATTATCTAATGACATTTTTGGTTTCTTAGTGTATTATAATAAGACAATTTAATCTTTATTTCTATTTAATGTTTTCTAATCATCCTTAATTACTTATAATTATACAAATATATATTTATTTCTTTTACATGTTCTCTAATAATCCTTAGTTTAGTTTAAGTTTATATTATTTTCCTGTAGTTGAATTTTTATTGTCATCTCTTTTCATATTAATATATCTCTGCTCTCTCTTTCTTTACCGTGCAGCTAATGACGGATGTGGTTGGCAATCCGGAGGAGGAGCGTCGGGCCGAGTTCTATTATCAGCCCTGGACACATGAGGCTGTCTCCCGTTACTTCTTCACCAAGGTCAATCAGAAGCGCGCTGAACTGGAGCAGGCATTGGGCATACGCAATGGTTAATATTTCTCATCCTGATTCTGATCAGACTCCCCATCCGTCTACTCCTCCATCTCCATCTCCTCCCTCTTCAGCTGGGATTCTGTTCCACGGCAAACTCGATTTCCTTCGGCAGTTTAGTTTATAAGCTCCTAATGCTATATATACATAATTATATAATTTTTTTGGCCAACCACAAAAACTACATGAAAACAGCTTCAGCTGCTAAAATAAATATTATCATATAAATAGATAACTTTGAGATGATTATTATTGTTTATAAATAATTATACCAACTTATTACAATATTGTATTGCCAATTAATCCAATTCGACGTCTAGAAAGGGTTCTTGGAAATGGAAGGAATCAATGTTAGAGCTAGAATCTTGACATATTAGTATATTTATACTAATATATATTAGTATATTTAAGCACTTCTTAGAGACTAATAGCCTATTTCCACGATCACTTTTGACCGATCGGTCCTATTACTGCAATGTGATATAGTCGACCAATTCCATTTGTTTTCTCAGTTGCTCCGTTGTGTCTTTCTTCTCCAATAAAATTCCGGCTCAGATTCAGAGAAGTTTCACTCACACACACTTCAGAGAGATATTTCCATACATGGGCACGGAGGAATACGATCCCGTCCACTACAATGAAAAGATCACTAGTTCCACACCAAGAAAGGACGGCTCTTAGTGGAAAGCTTATTTACTAGTAACTTTTTTTACTAGTTGCTTATTTAGTAGTTATTTATTTAGTAGTTACTTATTTACTATTTACTTATTTACTAGGTTATAATTACTACTTCTTATCACTTGATCACTTTTCACTTGTCACCCGCTGATCCGTCCTCCGCAAGCGCCGAACACTAACTGACTGATTACTGGGAGACGGCCGTCTTTTATAGGCTGCGTGGGTGGTCAGTTAGCAGAACTCTGTTATGTTAACAGAACTCTGTTATGTTAGCAGAACTGTGTTATGTTAGCAGAACTCTGTTATCTTAGCAGTGCCAATGTGAGGTTAACAGTGCCAAAGTGAGTATAACATTCTAACAGTGCCAGAGTGAGTTTAGCAGTGCTGATCGTAACGTTATTTTTTAGCGAGTTAAAACACTGCAGAAAATGTCTAAGCAATGCCAAAACACGTTCGCCATAAGCCAAGTTCCCCTGTGAGCTGTAAGCAATTTAAGCTTTGTCAAAGGTTAATTAATTAACACTTAACTTCGAATTGATGAAGAGGGAACTCAAAGAGAAAGAAGGGAATCCCGCCAGAATGAAAGAAAGAGGTTTGTGTGCACTTTGTGAATTAAGTGATTCTCAGTTGCATTTGCTACACGTACAATAAACAATTACAATTAATTGGGGGGAATTACAGAGGATTACAGTCTATTTATGTTGGAGACTAATAGCTAAACAAATAAATCGACGGAATATGTGAGTCTCTCTCTAAGCAATGTGGTTGGTTGAGGCTTCTACTCCAGTTCTGGATTCTCCAATTCTCCAATTCTCTAATCCCGCTTCTTGCGTGCTGTGGTTGCAGTTTCCGCTTCCGCCGTTGGCGTCTCATCGATGCTTACGCCCGTATCGAGACGGGTCTGATCCACCGGATAGAGCCAACGTTGATACAGATAGATGACAAAGACAATGTCATCACGCAGACAGGCGACACGATGAGCCGTCGGCATGGTGATGATAAAGGCAAAGAAGTCATCGATGAATGTATTAAATGCCTTGTACATAAATGCACGCCATGGCAAAGCCGCCACAGATTTCAGTTTATAATTGACAAAGAGCTGGGGCAGCATAAAGAGGAAGCCAAAGGCATAGACGCCATTCACCAGCGAGTTGAGGGTCCAGGAATACCAGGAACGATGCGGCTGATACAGCAGCGAATAGATGGCTCCACCCAGACACAAAGGATATAGCAGATAGCTCAGATAACGCATTCCCTCCCGATCATATTGCTGTGTCTGTTGCTCGGCCAATTCTCCAGCTGCTGCTCCACTTGTACTCGCTCCATTCCGCTGATCCACCTGCTCCAGTTTGCGTCGAATAAACCCGCTGAAACTCAACTCTAGGCGCAGTATCTTTTTGCACTTCCAGACCTCGATGAGAGTGCCGAGACCGACGGGTATTAGTACCAGATAGGATGTATCCTCGTCCAGCAGATACAGAAAGATGATAAACTGCGAGAAGGCGCGCCACAGAATTGTGCGGGTCGAGAGACCCTCGTACGACTTCTTCTTCATCCAGAAGGACACGTCGTTCTTGAAGCTCAGGAAATCAAAGAGCATCTACAAATCGGAATCAGATAAAAGATACATTTATAAAAGATACAAAGATATCGGAAGCAGATAAGAGATACAAAGAGTTCATCACTTAATTGATCTTAACATCATTTTAAGTAAATCTCTGTATATATAAAGCTCTTTGACCTGATTTACTAACTGAGCGATCATTGAACAGTCCAAACCATAAGACCTAGAAGGCTGAAATTTTGACACAACAAAGCTGAGACAAATTTATCGTGTAATAAGTCGACGTTTTGCAAAATTCGAATTGCAAGTGGTAGGAATTCGAGATCGAAGTTTACACTTTCAGGAATAATGCTTTGTATGAAAAGCTTAGTTATTTTTAGAACTATCTCAACCAAAGTTGCAGTTATGTCTGTAGGATTATTTAAAAGTGGAGAATTTGAATATTGAGATTGAGTGGACTACTCACATGGACGCTGGATATGAAGATGGTGCCGCAGAGCAGATAGACATTCGTGTCGGAGAAGATGCCCTTGACTTCGTCAATATCCTTGGTGGCAAATCCGATGAGGAGCAGCGCCTGCGTGGCGTGTTCCATGAGCAGCTGGAGACGCAGCTTGCCAACTCCGACGGGATTATAGTGGAAACGGAATGTAAACTCGGTGGTATTCTTCGTCACTGGCACCAGATCCTTGAGGCGTGTATTAAACGTGTCCGTCTGGAGTATGGGCAGTATCTGATGATTGCGATTGACGCGGATGAGAGGCGCCATCTCTGGCGGCACATCCGCCTGGGAGAGCGAGAAGAGATCGGTGAGGAGAGTGACATAGATATGGGAGCGTATATGTGTGCTGGGTAATTGTCCAGCTCCAGTTGGAGCAGTCTGCTTCTTCTTGGCCAATTTAGAGGCTGTCTGCTCCGACTCTCCTAAAAGGTTAAATGCCTCCGCTTTGGGCACCATATAATCACAGAGATTGAGTGTATGAACTACGGTGGGACCATCCCGGCGCAGGGTGCGCCACTCCAAAGGTTCCCCCTCCAGTGCCAGCACCACATGCAGATACAGGGTGCCATTGCGTCGGGTTTTGAGCGGCACATCCAAGCCAAAGTCCTGCTCGAATGCCTTGCCATAATCGAAGCGTTTCTCCTTGTACAAATCCTGCACCTCGCTGCCAATTGGATTCTTGCTCAGCGAACTGAACAGCGCCAATTGCAGGCGCGGCTGTTCGGCGAGGAAGGAGCGATAGCATGGGGAATCGCTGCACTGCAGGGTCGTGAAGATCTGCGACATCTGATAAATCGAATGCACAATGTACGCCAAAAATGCCACGCCCACCAAAGTTGAGATCGAAGGCATCGCCATATCTGCAGTCTATATACTCCACTCCAATCAATCAGTTAAAATGCAGCAAACAAAATAAAAACTAATTAAAATCGTTGGTATTGTTTGTTCATCGCTATGCGATAATTATATTAATTTAATTGCCGGCGTATCTGACAAATGTTAGTGTTGTGCTGCCAGTGTTGCAAAACACCAATCACCAAGCAACAGTGTTGCGCAGCTTTCAAATTTTGTTGTGCTGCCAACTTTTTAGTGAAAAAATTGCAATATAAAACAGCTTTAAAAAATGGCAGACCTGAGCACTAAAACGGTGTGGCAGTCTTGAATCTTAAAAGTCTTAGCTTCTGGCAACGCAAACAGTCTGGCAACGTTTAAGACGCGCGCGCGATTTAAAAGTAAAACGAAAATAGTATTTTGAAGCAATAAAAGCAAATCCGACAAATTCAATGAAATTTAAAATTACATAAAATTAATGTGAATGATTCTATGATGGCTTGATGTTTCTCAACCTCGGGGAGAAAAGTTACAAAATGAATTCGAAATCGAATTATTGTACATAATTATAAAATCAATTAGAAAATTCATTTATTTTTAAGGTACTTATAATTTAGTGAAATATGATTTCAAAAACATAATTTTATGAAAATTTCCGACAAAAAAAAGTTGGTATTCCATATTTAGCTTTGTTCTGTTATTTGAAATTCAAAAGTTTGGATAAAATCTAGCTGTTTTTCTTTATCAAAAATATTACAATATGGCCCAATGGCCTTAAGGCACAAAATCATATTTGTCCGACTGACCATCTGTCGAGTCGTTGGCATCATCCTCCTGATCCTCAGCTAACCGAAGGCGTTTGGGCAATTCACAACCGAAATATGCATTATTGTTGCAACAGTAAATGATAAGTTGGGACCAACATTCATCGACGCACAGCAGATTGGGATTGCCAAACACAATCATGAGACACCGGGCACGAGAAGTGGCAACATTCATCCGTTTCTTGCAGCGCACAAATCCCAAATTCAGACGAGCGTCCGACTGGAGAACGGAGAGTGAGGAGCGCACCGTTGAGATGAGCATTATGTCGCGTTCCTACAAAAAAATATCAGATCAAATGAAAAATATTTAAAAATTTGAATATTGGTTTTAATTATTAAAATAAATTTAAGCTCCTATTATTTATAAATATAAAAAAAATTATTTTGAACAAATATTTATATATTCATTCTTATTTTGTATATATATTTTAAATTTTATGATTATCAATTAGATTACAATTTTTACTCAACCGATCGCACCCAAGATTTAGAAGAAAATAATTTTTTTTACAAAACTCATTAAATTTGCAGAATGCAGAATGAATTAAGAGGACAAATCATGACCAAAATGACATTCCGCTTGAAAATCGGTTTATTTTTGATTAAGTTATGAGAGATCAACGTTTTTGAAAAAATGTCAAGGGGTAAGTATGGAAAATTCGATAATAGATGGCTTAGAATCGAAAAATTATCAAATTTTCTAGATGATTAAAATTTAAATGCAGAATCAATTTAGAGGCCAAATCATGATCAAAATGACATTCCATTTGTAAATCGGTTAAGTTTTTAAAAATTTATGACAGTTTAAAGTTTGGAAAAACGTTGGACTGATAACTTTACAAGTCAAATTTTTTGTCAGTTTCGGCCTGATTTTTTACAGGAAAATGAAGTCAAAAAAGTCAAAGGGGGGAGTACATGATATTGTCAGAGAAAAATTCGAAAATTAAAAACATTTTAAAGTTGACAAAATTTAAATGCAGAATCAATTAAGAGACCAAATACTGAACAAAATGACATTCCGCATGAAAATCGGTTTTGTTTTGACAAAGTTATGACAGTTTGAAGTTGGTCCGATTTATGGCTTTCTTACCTGACCCTGAAACTCCTCGACCGTTCCAATCTTTGGCGTTGCCACATCCACACCGATGAACAGATTGCGCAGCGTCTTCACCTGTTTGGCATATGGCGTCAGTATGCCAATCTGATCCGGCTGAACATTACGGCGATACAGGAGTATGGCCGTTAAGAAGACCTGACGCGCCTCAATGGGATTGTACCAGGAGGGAGAATCGTCTTCCTGCATATTTTCACCCAAGATGCCGTGGAAGAAGGTGCCATGGGTGCGTGGCATCTCCGTATCGGGTCCAAAAATCGTCTGCAAATCTGCCAGCAAATTGGCATCCCGAGAATCCTTTTCGGAGACCATGGAGATGAGCTCGTCGTCATAGAAGAGTTTGCTGTAGACACTCATAATGGAGGGCAGAGCACGATAGTTATTCAATAGTTTGGTTAGCACACAAGGATTGTAACCAGAGTTGTCAGGATAACGCAACAAATCCTTGCAATAGGGTGAACGCTCCAGCAAACGCTCCAGCAGCGATATACTCAATCCCAAATCGACCGCCTTGCGATCCAATATCATTGACTGCAGCTGATGAGGATCTCCGGCGAGCACCACTTGATTCCGGTTATTTCGCAGCAGTGCAATTGGCACAACACTCTCCGGCTCACTGCACTGTCCGGCCTCGTCGATAAGCACATGGGTGAAGTGTCCAGGTGGAATGTCCATCTGATGAAAGTTGCCCAGTGTGGTGCAGGTGCTGATGATCACACGATGCTGGCACAGGAACTTTGACTGACAACGCAGCCTCAAACCCGAATCCTTGACAATTATCTATCAAAAGAAATCAGGAGTGAAATTAATAGGAGTTGTGAATATGAATCTGAATACGAATATGGATATAAATATGAATATGAATATAAATATGAATATGAATATGAATATGAATATAAATATAAATATGAATATAAATATAAATATGAATATGAATATGAATATGAATATGAATATGAATATGAATATGAATATGAATATGAATATGAATATGAATATGAATATGAATATGAATATGAATATGAATATGAATATGAATATGAATATGAATATGAATATGAATATGAATATGAATATGAATATGAATATGAATATGAATATGAATATGAATATGAATATGAATATGAATATGAATATGAATATGAATATGAATATGAATATGAATATAAATATGAATATGAATATGAATATGAATATGAATATGAATACCAAATGAATATTTTTAAATACTGAATTTAAAATTAGGAAATCAAAATTATGAAGAATGTTGTGAGGCAATAAAAATTTAAAGACGAAAATTTAGACAATTTTAATAATATATTCTGAATTTAGAAAAAAAAAACAATTTAAAAGACAAAAATTCAGCGATTTTTAATAAAATACTTTTTGATAAATTTTCGTAATTCGTAATAGTTAATCAAGCAAAAGTAAAATTATTATTTTTTTGTATTAAATTAAGCTAAATTTTTTTTAATTGTTAAAAGCTCAAAGTCTTGCTTTATGGTTAAAACTATTGATTTATATGTTTTGCAATATTTTGCCGGCTATAAAAATCAAGCAAAACTAAACAAAATTAAGAAAATAAAATAATTTTTTTTGTATTAGATTGAAACAATTTTTCGAAGTTCTTAAAAACTTTAAATCTTTCTCTATGGTTGTAGCCAAGAAATCTTATCTTTTAGAATATTTTCCAAATTTGCAGCCTTAATTTTGAGTCCTACTCACACTGACCTGAGTCGCATCCACGAATCCAATGTCTGCAGTCGCACAGTAGCTGTGTAACTCCTCTGGTATCATATCCTTTTCCACATGATTCATTGAAACCAGACGGATAAATTCATCTTGTGAGAGAACATTGCTATCGATAATGCGCTTGGTTAGCAGATCGGCAGCACTATTCGATGGAGTGCCAATTAAAAGACGAGAATTGGGTAGATTGCGAATCAATTGCAGTGCGGATTCGACCAGAGTGACGGTTTTTCCAGTGCCAGGTGGACCAAAGATCACATACGGCATATTCTCCGCTTCACCTCGAAGAATATTGAACACAGCGCGTTTTTGTATTGAATTTAATGAGGTATTGAACCAGGGTAAATTCTTATTATTCAGATACATATTGTCATCTTTGTAATTGACATTCAATTGTGGTTCTTGTCGTTTATTGAGCTTGTTGGGAAACAAAAACTGTTCTCCCAAAATGCTGACAACACGTTCTATGGAATGATGTTGTTTGCGCAGTGAAACTCGGGAGAAATGAAAGGTAACCCGATAATCCTCACCATTATAAGTCTCATGAAAGCCAGCATTGAATTTTAATAATACACGATTGCATAACACTTTGTGTATAATGCCCTCAAAGGATTTCGAATTGCCATCGACGCCTACAAAAGGATTTGTAGCACGCACCGTATCGCCGAGAATAATGGAAGGACGACGTTCCGCCAGATTCTCAATATGCAGTGAAAGATATTCACCATCACGTTGAAAATAGGCACGTTCCCGATCAAAGTTTCGAATGCACACAGTAAACTCAATCTCCTCCAGATGCAGCAGCAAACTGAACCTTTTCACATAGTTCTCAAATGAGAGTTTCTGATTTAGAAATGGATATAGATTATTTAAGCGTTCCTCCTTCTGTTGACGTTGCTCCGAGCCGAGCACAATTTCCCGTAGCATTGTCGGCACATCGTAGGACTTTAAGTGAGTTTTTATAAAGCGTCGCTTGGTCAATATGGATTCACCGGGTACTACAACGGTTTTGGTGGACCACACCTGATTGGCATAATTGCGAGATCGCTGATCCTCCGTTCTTCCAGCCACATTTAACTGATCGGAGGCAATTAGTCGTAACTCTGCCTTTTCAGCCTCTGATTCCGTTTCACAAACTACAATGGTCACATAACGATTTATCTTGAATTTGTCAAAGACAAGTGTAAAATATTCCTTCGATTCACCAATGAATTTTGTGTGCACTTCAAAAATCACAGAAATTTCTCCATTCACATCCAATTCCATTGAAGTTTTTGGCTCTATGAGTTTAATTTGTGCATTTGTTGCATTTTGTATAAAAATTTTGTTTAGTTTAAATATGCGATTTGTATTATTTCGCAATTGGAATGTCACGTTTTCCTTCTTCCATTGCTCCGCGAATATTAAACGATCCTTGCCCTCAATGGATACAGGGTGTTTATTAGTTGATGTATTCGGCAGCGTCTTCTTCACATTGCCGAAATTCTTCTCCAGCAATGTTAATTTGATTGCGCGCAGTGAATATTTATTCTGTATAACAAATAAATAGAGAATATTAATTTAGAAAATTAAAAAACAAAATTAAATTTTATCCTATTCTATAAATTTTAAAGCTTCGATATTTGAAATGGAAAATAAGTCTCAAATAATTCTTGTTGTCAAGAATAAGCATTGTCTAAATAATAATATATTAAATAATAAATAATTACATTTTTATGCTTAATCCATTTTTAAGTTGAACAAAACTAAATTTTTCTATTTCTTAACTTTCTTCATTTTCGTAAATTAAAGATAGTTTTTAATAATGATTAATTTGCTTACAAGAGTGCATTCGATAAGATCTGCTTTCACAATATCTCCCAGATGTAGATCAATACCGCTAGGTAGATCCTCCTTAAGCACATACGCATCCGAAGTGAGCTGAGAAAAATCCTCAAAGACTCGTTCGACAACACATCTTTGATCGGTTTGAATGCGTGATGGGGAAACCTTCAAAACTTCCAGAATTTCACCCTGTTTGTCAACATATCCCTCTTCCAACTGGACACTGCATTCGAGGCATACGTTATCTCCCTTTTTGGGTATGAAACTGATCTCAATGTTGTCCAGTTCCACATTCAGTTCGCCATAGTCAGTTTCAACATCGATTGAAGAAGCCAAACGTTGTTTGATAACCCCAAGAATATTCCGATGCTGGGTATTAAAATATGTGGGCTTCTCGAGTTTCAATGATTCTAGTATCTCCTGTGTCTAAAAGTTAAAAAAATTAATTAATTTTAAATTCAATTTATTTTTAGGTTTTAGTAGTAGAATCTAGTGGAAAATTTTTTTATTATGATTTTAATAAAATTTAAAAGCAGAGTAAAATAAATAGTCAAATCATGAACAAAATGACATTCCGCTTGTAAATCGGTTCAGTTTTGATGAAGTTATGAGAGATCAAAGTTTATGAAAAAATGTCAAGGGGTAAGTATGGGAAATTGGATAATAGATGGCTTAGAATCGAAAATATATCAAATTTTCTAGATTAATAAAATTTAAATGCAGAATGAATTAAGAGGCCAAACCATGAACAAAATGATATTCCGCTTGAAAATCGGTTGAGTTTTGATGAAGTTATGAGAGATCCAAGTTTTTGAAAAAATGTCAAGGGGTAAGTATGGAAAATTGGATGATAGATGGCTTAGAATCAAAAATTATCAAATTTTCTGGATGATTAAAATTTAAATGCAGAATCAATTTAGAGGACAAATAATGAACAAAATGATAATCCGCTTGAAAATAGGTTCAGTTTTGATCAAGTTATGAGATTTGAAAGTTGGACAATTTTTTGAACTAGCAACTTTCCGGTGTTATACACAAAATAAGCCTAAGACTCTTAAACTTGATGAATCGACATTTTTCGTTGGCAATATTTAGTTTGAATTTACAATAATATTTTCAGAACTTACTTTCGATACTGTGGCTTCTAAATCAGGATCGTTTTTAGTTTTGGCAACGGAATCGGTGTCTTTGATGTTGTCATTCTTCTTCAAGTTGGATTCTTGTGATCTCTTTTCTTTCTCTGCGACTTTAAGGCCTTTTAAAGTTTTCTCAATTTCCAATAGATTTTTATTTATTTGCTGACCCTTCTCATCGGACTGCAGCAGTTGACTTATAAAGGAATACATTATTGCAGTGGCTTCTTCTCGAGACTCTCGTACATCCAGTCCGTCTCATTGATGTGATTCAACTCGTTTCTCAGACTCTGCAATCGGTTCAAATGGCTTTCGTTTGTTTCCTCTTGAAAACTTCTCTCGCTGTTCAGATGCGATATTACTTTGTTTGAGGACTGCTGCGTTTCGAGTTTCTTTATCTGAAGTGGTTCAAAACAAAATGCTAGGAGATATTTTCGAGCGAACGCGACAGCATAATACCCTGTACCAGTTTCTAAAAAACTATATTTTACACTTGTCGTACTAAATTTTAACTTAAATTCAAATTCAATTTAAATGTTGGATTGTTTTAGACATTTTTAAGCCCAAAGAGTTGTAATCATTTAATATTTATTTTACTTTTTAATTATAGATTTATTTATAGTTTAAAGTAGTTATTATTTTATATCAATTATTTTTTCAATTATTTTTGCTCAACTGCAAGCTTGTCAATTCCAACTGATAAGACTCACGCGTTGGATTAGAAACTGTTCTCGTTTATTGATTTGAATCGGGTTAAATAGGTTACCTTAAAAACTAATGATAGACAGAGATCACTATTATGTTTAAGCATTCTTTAATCATTTCTTCTTATTGAGTTATTGAATCTAATGTGTTGGAGTTTTTTTTTCTTATCTTTGGGTATTCAGTTTTATGAATGTTAACTACTTTCGACCACCAGGATCGTTTCCCATTTGGAATCCAACGATCTTTTAAGTGGTTATAAATATTTAGAATTTTTAAAAAATTAATATTATTATTATAATTTTATTTTTATTTATCGTGTGCTGTGTTTCAGCTATGTACGACTTACAGCTTGGGCTGCACAATGATTAGTCAGTCAGGACAAATTTTTTTCAAATATATATCAAAACTAAGAAAAAAACATATGTAGCTTAAAGTGAAGTAAATTAAAAAAGCTGTAACACGACTGTCTTTTATATAAACTACACATAAAATAATGAATATCAATATAATTACTGCGTTGCCATTTCAAAAACTCATTGGACAAACTTTGCTTGCCACATATACATACGTATAAATGTACATATGCATGTATGCTTATACATATATGTATGAACATAAATACATGAATGTAGCTTGGACTATTAACGACATTGTAACTTACTTTTAAGTTAACTTGATGTTTCTCCAACTCTACACAGATCTAATATACCCACAGGTACAGGGTATTATAAAAACAGCTCAGATTTACACAAACCTCGACGATATTATTGCTGATGCTGCTATCTTCAACTCTCGGAGAATTGCTCTCGCCGATGCCGGCCGCTGTCTGCTGCTCACTGCTTATCGACATTGTCCACGAAGAGAGAGAGAGCGAGAGAATTCTCTCTCACAAACTACTTAAAATTGAGTGTTCTATGTTGTTGCAACAAATTGCGTTCTTTGTGTTATGTTCTAACTCCTACTCACTCACACACACACAAGTGACCCAACAATAGTGCTGCCAACTTGGCAACCAACTTAGTCATGTGGCAGCAAAAAACGAGTTGGCAGGCCTAAATCGCGCCCAGTTCGAGCTCAATTGTATAACGATGTGGCAGCCTTGGCTCGCGGCAAGCGCGCTATAAAGTGTGACCATGTCTTATTGTTGGCGGTAATAAAGTCGATAAATTGCAAGTAAATCGAGCTCAACTTAAAATTTTGCGCTGTTTATTTTTATTTGGTAGCAGTTTTATTTAAAAGTTCATACATATTACATATATAGTATACATATATACAACATGAATTTGTAAAATTAGGTACTAGAGTTGATTTAATTTTATGTTTTAATTAAGTATATAAGTATAGATATATATTTATAATTATTACTATTAAGTACTATTACTTTTCGTCACGCACAAAATTTCCAACCCTTTGGAATAAATTAAACGACTAAAATGTACACATTACGAAACAAAAAAATTAGGTCTTTTTGCATAAAAATGTTGATGAAACAAATACGAAACTGTGGGAATATATTAACAAAAACAATTGAAATGGCTAAAGATAAAAAGAAAGATGGAAAGAAGACAGAAAATGGGGATAGTTATGAATGATCAATGTTTGTATAAATATGTGGACATTGTTTGCTTGGTACATAATACGTATGAGAAGTGCGAAACGAATAGAAATAGTGAAAGAAGAGAATAGTGCGATGATGATGGTATGATATAATATGGATTCGTTATATAAATAGACGAGGGGGGGAAGTGGAACGCCTCTGCTTAGGCGAGACGCTTTTTTCGACTAGGTGACAAGATTTTCAGCATTGTGACAACGGGCGCCTCAAAGGACATCGAGACGACAAAGGCCAGGAAATAGGATGCGACCGTCAGACCAAAGAACATGACGACCTGGAAAAAATTAAAAAAAAAAAAAACAGATGAGAATAATTTTAAATGATGTTTTTTAAGCAGGGAACTTAATTTTTATAAGTCTATATATATAAAACTCTTTGTGCTGACTGACTGAGCATTGTACAGGTCAAACCGTTAGACGTGCGATCTTGAAATTTGGTCACAACATAGCTAAGACAATTTTCGAATGGGAAGTGGTGTATAGATGCATTAGAATTAACATTTTGAAGTAATGAAGTGTGTGTTTTTTTTCTAGGATAGACTTACCATTAAATCCCCTCCCAAATGGAGCGGCGCATCCGAATTGAGCGCCATGGAGCGTATGACAATGGGATGCACCAGATAGGCGCAGTAGGTGACACGCGAGAAGGGATATAGGCAGGGAGCTGAGAGCAGGGAATTGATATAGCCACCATAACCCGTGGAGCAGGCAATCGTGATCCAGGCAAGTGATAACGCCCACGCCGAGTGACTCAATGAACTGTAAGCGGCCGCTGTGAACTGCGATAGATCCGTCTGATACAGTCCGAAAACCAGCACAAACAGATTCAACATGGCCAAAAACCAGGCAGTGGCCACTGTCAATTTGGGTAAACGTATTTTGCAATTGCTACGGAATAATATCCAGCCCACAGCCATGCCTATAAGATAGGGTCCCAATCGTGTCCAGGGCTTGTCATAGATCTTATCGAAGAGCGCCAACGGATCGTCGGTATTCGGACGATGGTTGTTCGTGAAGGCAACCACGGCCGTCGTTATCCAGGATAGCACCAGGAATACCAGAGTCGTTATCGCAGACAGCTTGAAATGACGCACGCCCACAATCAATATGATCGCACCGATCATATAGAACTGTGTGTCATTCGCCAGATACCAACTCCACAACATGCACTACAAAAATAGAAGAAAATCATTAATAAATAAAAGAAATTATTTTGGAAATAAGTATACAAATTAAAAAAAAAATTAGCTTTGAAATTTTGGTAATTATAAAAAAAATTTAACCTAAATAAATTCTCCTTGAAGAATAAAATACAGCCTCTATTTCTTTTGAAACCTTCTTCAACTTCAAAAATATAAAAAAATCATTAATAAATAGCAGAAATTATTTTGGAAATTAGTATGAAAATTTCAAAAAAAGTTAGCTTTGAAATTTTGGTAATTATAAAAAAAAAAAAAATTCTAAATAAATTCTATTTAAAGAATAAAATTTAAATCCTCCTTCCACTTCATTAATAAAAATTAGATTTGCTGGTAATTTTACATAATACAAGTGTACATATTTAATAATGAAAAACATATTTAAGAACTGGTAAACTTTCCATATTTAAAAAAAACTTTGTCAGGATGTTAAAAATATCATTTTAAATCTAAGATTTTGCCTTACATATCTCAAGGAATAAAAAACTGCTTTATACTAAAAATAGCAGGTATAAAGAATTAAAAAAAAAAATTGGTCAGGATGTTAAATATATTATTGAAAACCTAAGATTTTGTGTAACATATCTCAAGAAATAAAAATAGCAAGTCTACCGATCGTTTGATCGTGCCAGATATATGATATGTTAATACCCTATAAAAATCAGTAAAGTCTTGTAGGATACTTACCATCTCATCAACGGGAAACAGTGTGTTGATATAGAGTATATTGCGCCACCAATAATCGGGGCAGGTGACATGATCCATCGTTGGTGGATCAAAAATGGAATAGGCAGCCAAATATTTCATGGTGACCTGAACCACACCGAGTACAAACAAATAGGGAGCCGTCAGTCTCATGAAACGGTAGGCGACCAGGCCAAAAAAGTGTGCGGTACCAGCGGTGAATTCATTGGCTCCTTTGCTCAACTTATTTAACTTGCCCTTGGCATTGGTGCGGAAATACAGGTAGGAGATGAGAAAGCCGCTGATAAAGAAGAACGTATCGACACTAAACGGTCCATTTGTGATCGCCTGGAAGAAGAAATTCTGTTCGACCTCCTTGCGCATTTCCATATTATCGGAATACTTGAAGACAACGATGCAGGTGTGTCCCAGTATAACCCAAGCCATGCTGAAGGCACGCAGTCCATGAATACAGGGTATCGTATCGGCACCCACATTACGATCACAGATCGCATTGAAATTTGTTATAGCCGAGAAGGAGAGCAAAAGTTCCGAATAGATGCTGAGTTTTTCCGGTTCATGGAGATGTCCTTCAAGATGTTCATCCGAGTTGCTGTTGTTGTTGTTGTGATTGTGGCTGTGATTGTTGCTGTGACTGTTGATGTTGTTGTTGTTGTTGGCACTGCGAGTGCTGCTGTTGCTGCCGTTATTGCTGCCACCACGATGATGATGATGATGATGTATATGCGTCATACGCTCATGATCATTATCATTATCATTATCATGATCATGATCATCGTGATCGTGTTCGTGATCGTGATGATGCAGCCCATTGCCGCTATCATTATCACCACTCAAAGTTGGCGGCAAATTCAGCACTAGTTGATCGAGTTGCTTCAATGAATCCGATTGATTCGATTGCTTTAAGGCCTCATCGTGTGCGGTCATCGTATCGGAATAATCCGAGGAGGCGCATCCAATTCCCGAGCTCGTCTCACTGTTGTTCATCATCTCCTTGTCCTGTCGACGCAGCGCCTCCTTTAGTCTTCGTGTCAAGTAAATCTCATAGAGCGTGCCACAGCAAATCAAACCCAACACAATGCAGGACACCACACTAGATGCGAGAGAAAGAGAATTGAAGAGAATACAAAATGGATCAGTTGAAAATTTCAATTAAAAACTAATTTGACTAAAAAAATCCATACTAAGCGTGGGATTGTCCATTTTGGAAAAAAGGACAGTAATTCAAAAAAAAAATTCCTGTTCTAATTATGATGCAGAATCATAATAGAGGCCAAATAATGATAATCCTGACCTTTCGCAAGGAAATCGGTTCAGTTTTGACTAAGTTATGACATTTCAAAGTTTTTGAATGCGTCAAGGGAAGAGTATGGAAAAAATGGACAGTAAAGAAAGAAAAATTTAGTTCCAATTTAGATGCAGAATCAAAAAAGAGGCCAAATAATGAAAATCCAGACCTTTTGCAAGGAAATCGGTTCAGTTTTGACAAAGTTATGGCAGTTGAAAGTTTTTGGAAAAGTGATATTTTTCTAGTTTTGATGCAAAATCAAAATAAAGGCCAAATAACGATAACTCTGAGCCTTCGCAAGGAAATCTGTACAGTTTTGACAAAGTTATGAGTGTTTTAAAGTTCTTGAAAAAGTGATATTTTTCCAATTTTCATGAAGAATAAAAATAGAGGACAGATAATGATAAAATTGACACTACGCAAGGAAATCGGTTCAGTTTTCACAAAGTTATGGCAGTTTAAAGTTTTTGAAAAAGTGATATTTTTCCAATTTAGATGCAGAATAAAAATAGGAGACAGATAATGATAAAATTGACACTACGCAAGGAAATCGGTTCAGTTATGACAAAGTTATGGCAGTTTAAAGTTTTTGAAAAAGTGATATTTTTCCAATTTAGATGCAGAATAAAAATAGGAGACAGATAATGATAAAATTGACACTACGCAAGGAAATTGGTTCAGTTTTCACAAAGTTATGGCAGTTTAAAGTTTTTGAAAAAGTGATATTTTTCCAATTTAGATGCAGAATAAAAATAGAGGACAGATAATGATAAGATTGGAACTACGAACGAAATTGGTTCGGTTTTGACAAAGTTATGGCAGCTTAAAGTTTTGGAAAAAATTATGTTTTTCCAATTTTGATGCAGAATCAAAATAGAGGCCAAATAATGATAAAGCTGACCTTTTGCAAGGAAATCGGTACAGTTTTGACAAAGTTATGGCGTTTGTACCGGTACGGTTGTGGTAAAGTTGCTAGGTCAAAGAGTTGTCCAACTTTCAACTGCCATAACTTGATCAAAACTGAACCGATTTTCAAACGGAATGTCATTTTCATTATGATTTGGCCTCTTAATACATTCTGCATTCAATCACAATCCACAATGTGGCAAAGAGGTAGTCGAGTCTGTAACGGACATTTGGCGCCACTCGATTGTTAATTAGCAGCACAAACTCTGAAATGGGCGTGGTCGCTTTTGAATAGTTTCGCTTTTTTTCGTTCACATTTCACACGATTTCAACTGTTAATGGCAAATGCCAACTAACCGATGAATCGATGGATCTACCGGCTTTAACGGGGGGGAGGTACCAGCACCCGGGTACCCGGTAAACCCGTTAAGGGTCACTGTTTACTCAAACCATTAGCAAGTCGTATCATTTAATTTGTATTTTAGCTTTTGAAAGTGAATTTTGTATCTGTACTCACATCAGCAGACAGAAGGTCTTATCCGACCAAATGTTGAACTCCTTATCGGTTGGCACACGTATGTCCAAGACCCGTATATCCCGGCTGGGCAGCTCGAGACGTGCATAGGAACTCATCTGTTCCACATCGCCAATGCTGCAACTTGAGGGCAGACACATGCCGGTGTAAATTGTGCGTAGCTGTGGAGAATAATGGTAAAAATAAGAGAAGGTACATAAAAAAGGGTGGTACCTTAGGGTGACCAGCTTCTCTAATCACTTGACAGTTGTTTAATGACTTCTCTAATCGCTTCTCCCTCTAAAAATCACATTCTACTCATTCCTATAAATTTTTACTTCTCTAAATGTTTCATCATCAGTTGTTACAAACATTATTATCGTTGCTTAACTTCTCTAATCGCTTCTTCCTCTTCTAATCATTGTTTTGCTACTCTGTTAATTTTTTTTTTGTAAATAGCTTCTACCTATTCGTAT
Source organism: Drosophila falleni (assembly GCA_035045575.1). Classification (NCBI taxonomy): domain Eukaryota; kingdom Metazoa; phylum Arthropoda; class Insecta; order Diptera; family Drosophilidae; genus Drosophila; species Drosophila falleni. The sequence goes on from JAWNOV010000185.1 coordinate 18,511,696, forward strand.
AAATTTTTACTTCTCTAAATGTTTCATCATCATTTGTTACACACATTATTATCGTTGCTTAACTTCTCTAATCGCTTCTCCTTCTTCTAATTATTGTTTTGCTACTCTGTTTATTTTTTTTATATCACTTCTACCTATTCCTATAAATTTTTACTTCTCTAAATGTTTTCTCTTCATTTGATACAAACATTATTATCTTTGCTTTGCTTCTCTAATCGCTTCTCCCTCTTCTAATCATTGTTTTGCTACCCTGTTAATTTTTTTATATAAATTCTTTCTGTTCCTATAAATTTTTACTTCTCTAAATTGTTTTTCCTCATTTGATACATACATTTTTATCTTTGCTTAACTTCTCTAATTGCTTCTTCCTTTAAAAAATCTCACTTTACCGTCTCTTATCACTTATAGCTTGTCTATTGTCTAAAGTTTAATCTTAGTTGAGCTTCTCTAATCACTTGTCAGTTGTTTAATGACTTCTCTAATCGCTTCTCGCCACACACTTACCACCTGAGTTGGCAACGTCTCATTCAGCTGCAATTTCAGCACATAGAAACCGGGCAGAAATGGAGGCGGCGCATTGTAGACACTGCTGTAAGCACGGGAGAATGCCTCGGCAAATGGCAAACCATTGTCCTTGTTGTTGTCCTTGTTGTTGTTGTTGTTGCTGTTGTTGTTGTTGCTGTTGTTGTTGTTGTTGTTGTTGTCAATGGCGCCTTCGTAGATGGCATCGCAAAGGGCCAACGAACCCATCCAATAATTGTTGCCATAGAAGAAACCGGATGTATAATGACCGGAAGCATCGTCCACTGTGAAAAAGAGACAGCGAGAGTGTGAGAGAGAGTGAGATAGGTGAGAAAAGTGAAGGGCAATTGAATGTGGGAACAACTGCTGAGTGTGGTAATATTATACGAGTAGCAACTGCATGTGGCATGCCACATGTGTCCCCATTAACAACTTGCCGCAAATCGGCGAATCTAAAACTCTTTCGCTTTCTTTCACTTTTGCTTTTAGTCTCTCTGTATGTATGTGTATGTGTGTGTGTTTGAGTTTGTGTGGCACATAAAATGTTTATTATATAATGTTGCCTCGCTTGCAACATGTTGCCACAACTGTTGTTGTGTGTCAGTCGCTGTTTTTTTTTTGCGTCCAGTTTCCACAAGTTGTTGATCTTCTGCCTCAAAATGTTGTTGGTGTAGTTGTTGTTGTTGCTGCTGTAACCAGTTGTTGCTGGAAGTGGCAGCAACAGGTTTTTTATACTCATTGAAAATGGGCAAAATAGGATATGATTACTTTGCGCCACTGTACAGCAAAAAATATAGTAAGTCAAGTAATTGTTTTGATAACAAAATACAGATATTTGACAATTTTTTTTTGTAAATGTAGACCCAATATATTTAATTATTATATATATATATAAATTTTTTTTTTAAACCAAATAAGCCTAAAATTTTTGTTTTCTATTTTAACAAATTAAAATTTTAAACTAGAATTTTGTTTCTGAAAAATGTTTGTTTCTACTTATCTTATAAAATACAATTTTAAACTTGAATTTTTTACAACAATTACTCGACTGCACTTTTCTTTCAAATGCGTATGCACTTTATTCATACTTTAGAAATGTTTTTTTTCTTTTCTTTATTTTGTTTGCTGGTTTTCTAAGCACCTGTGATTTTTTTTTTAAATTGGTATTCTAACAATAAATTTAATTCAGGGACTGTAATCATTATAAGTTTTATTATAAAACTCAAGAAATAATCATTATTCTATGAGTTTTATTATTTTACTTATAATTACTTTTGATCATAAAAATATAATTCTAGAAATAATTATTAAGCTATAAGTTTTGTTTATTTTGCTCATAAATAATGATTATATTTTAAGTTTTATTTGTTTGCTTAAAAATATTGATTTTTTCAAGAGTAAAATAATAAAAATCATAAATCTTAAGATCATGGTGAAATTGTATATTTTCAGTTATATTTTGTTACAATTTTTTCTTCTTTGATATTATTAAATTTTTATTCGAACATTTAATTTATTTGGTTTTTTTTTTTAAATCTGTTTTAAGTTTTTCCCATGATTTTGTTTATATTAGAATTTTAATTTAAAAAAAAAATTACCACTGTTTATTGGATATAATTATGTTCGTCTATTATTTTAATTGCCCACAAAAATTATGAATAAAACTCGTGTTTTTTTTATATTTATATTTTTTTTGAAGTGTGTCTTTTGTTGAAGTTTTGTGGAAGTTTTAACTACGCAACAATTTGTTGTTGTTGTTATGAGTTGATGTTGTTGTTGTGATTTTAACACTTTTGGTTGACAACTTTTAAACTTCCTCGTGGACAAAACGCACTTTGCCTTGACCAAGCAAAAAAAGAGAGTTATGAGTGCTTCAAAAAATGTGGAACAGTTGAAGGAAGAGTTGAGGAAGAGGGGAACAGACACAGCAGGGGAAAATGTTATTGTTGTTGTTGTGGTTGTTGTGGTTGTTGTGGTTGTTGTTGTTGCCAATTTATTAAGTGTCTTGTTGCGTGCAACATAAATGGCCATGACCATGAGCAGGTTATTTTTTATTAAATTTTTACTATGTCGAACAACATTTTGCAGTGGCCAAAAAAGGGGTTAAAAAGGGGAAAAGATGTAAACTAAGCTTTAAAATAATTATTTTTTTTGTTAAGTTGGCTTAAACACTTGGCGCCTTGTTAATTGCATTTGCAGCGCATCATTAGCCAATATTATTATGAATTAATTAGGCCAATTAAATGCCGCCAAAAAAGGTGACCCATTTTAAAGGGAGATCTCTCTCTCACTGTCTCTCTCTCTCTCTCTCTCTATCATGCTCTCTTTCACTCATTCTCTGTAATATTTAAACATGTTTTCAATTTAATTTGCGATTGAGGTCATTTGATTTGCTTTGTGTGAAGCGTTTCTTTTTTATTTTTTCTTCTCTCTTTTAACTTGTGTTATTTTTTTTTATGTAATTGCTCAGCTGATGAGCTTGCTATCTCACTCACACTCACTCATTTATTTTTTTTTGGTGGTAGTCAAATTTCAGCATAACTTTGTATTATGCTTTATTTGTTCATCATTTCTGATGTCTCATGTTCAATTGAACGTGTCATTCAAGCGTTTTAACGTCTTCAAAAAGCGGAAGACGTCGAAAGAGGTAGAAGTGGGGCTTAAAGGGGAAGACAATAGCATCGCCACGATCCGAAAATATAAGTAGATATATATGCATGCATATATGCTTATAATAATATTATAAACTCCATCAAGGTAACTCTGCAAACGTATGTACATGACAATACTTTGATCAGTACAGCTGCCGGAAAGATAAAGACCCCCCTTCTATATCTCTCTCTCTCTCTCTCTCTCTCTTGGGTGTTAGCCCTGTCCGATCTTAAGTGAACTTGACTACCGTTTAAACAGATCTTAACACATTTGTTTTCATCTCTTTACTTTATTATTTTTCTACCCATATCAATTCTTGTCTTGTCGCAAGGTCGTCACATTGCAGAAGAGTCTACAAAATGATATATCAGGGTTACCAGAGGGCAAGTGAAGGGAAGACGTTTGTTCAGATCGTGCTGAAAGTTTCAAGATATGCACTGGAAACACTTTACTTCTAAGTTTCAACTTAAGATTGGCTATTTGATTAGTTTTTTAGAATTTATATTGTTTAAAGAGAAACTACTTTGTCATACCTTAAATAAATATTTATATATCTGGCAATTTGTTTTTAGCAAAGTTGGTGGGAGTAATTTAAGCAAATTTAAAAAACATTTGCTGTTGTAAAATATCCTAAATTTGCCAAGTTATGCTGATGTAATTTAGTTGAGATAATCTATACATAATTTTTTGGGAAATATATGCAAATTTACAAATAAAATTCTGTCTTAAAATAATCGAAATTTTTAAGATTGTTTCAAATATGTAAATACTTAAACATGCTTCTAAATATAAAAAGCTGCTCGTTAACGAAAATAAAAACAGTTTTAAAGGTAGCTGAATTTGAATACTTAAATGTAAATTTATATATTAAAATGTTGTTTCTGAAAAATGTATCCTTTTTTTGAGCAAAGTTATTTATGTGATAAAAATAAATATATCTGAATGATTCCAAAATATATATTAGCTGAAATGATAAAAAAAAAACAAAAAAAGTTTACGTAGAGCTGAGTTCCCATGGAACAATGTTAATATCAAAGGTGGAAATAGAGATAGAAATTATTAAAATTATATGTTGCTTTTTATTATTATAGTTTAAACTAATATCAGCAAATATTTGATAAATTTTTAAGTACCCCACAGATGAGTTACAAATTTAGTCAAATAATTATAATACCCGCTATAGATTATATTTAGAAGCATAAAACGCGTGCCAAAGAATCTAACGATTATGTAGCTAAATAATTCTCAACTAGCTGTGAATAAATATTGTCCATAGGAAGGTTGTACTTTAAAGTCTTGGACGTAGATATACTTATGTATATATATAGATGTGGTCCATTGATTTGTCGGGGTTTTTGCTACCTGCTGATGGTCGATTATTATCTGTATATATTTTTTGTATTTTTATGTTATTGTCATTGTCAGTTGAGTGTCAATGGAATCGCCAATTGCGCTCTTGAAAACAATCAGCGAATTGTCAGTTGTGGAGTTAGAGTGGGTTGGGGGCAGTCCAAGAGGAGGGGAATTAAAGAGGGGTAAATAGGTTTAGCTTTGGAGGTTGTTGCAGACATTTTGTTGTGGAGGTTGGGCCCCAAAAAACGAGTCACATTTTTGGGTTTATCTGGAGAGGGGACAAACAAAGGTGTTAACACTAAAACCAATTACAACACAATACAACAAAACAACAACAACAATTATAAAAGAAACAACAACAATTAAAGGGGTGTGTCCCCCTCCCTGGCCTGAGGGCTGACATAAAAAAAAAATGCAGAGAGAGCAGATAAAAAAAAGCTGTTGAAATTTGGTTTGATTGATGAAACGTTGGGCAAAAATAATCATAAATAATATGCTTAACACACACTCACACACACACACACACACATAAACACAACAAATAGTTGTATTGTACTTATTATTTAAGTTGCGAAAGATTTGCGAAAACGAAATAAATAATAATGCAAAAAAATAAGCACATTTTGTTTTGATATTTATTTTCGGTTTTTCTTATGCTTTTTTTTGCACTTTATTTTATTGGTTTTTTTGTTTTGCTACGCGCTTTAAATTTAAACAGTTTAATTTTAATCAAACGTGCGTCAGAATCATTAAAATTGATTATTTAATATTTTTTTTTTTGTTTTTTTTTTGATATTTGCAATAATCATTTGTTAACCAAAAACAAATACAACAAACGTTTACATGGAATTCATAAATTTCAGTCTCTCCATTGATTGTGTTTAATGGACATTACGTGTGTTTTTAGACACATAACAAACACAAACACTTCTAACATAACCAAATAAAAGTTCTCCTTCTTTCCGGCTATTAATTGCGTAGTTAAAATTATTAAAGTCAATAAAACCCTACAAAAAAAAATATTTCTTGAGATTTCAATGAGATTTTCAAACAAATTGTCTATGAAATTGTGTGAAGATTTGGTTGAAATTATCATTGGATCAAGTACCCAAATGTGTGAAAAAATTAGAATTTTTTCATTGAAAACTAACAAATTGCCAGAAAGACCAAGAATTTTAAGTCAAACTCAAAAAAAACTATTTATCAAAAGGTGACAAAAAATTGTCAAAAAGTCAACAAAAAAAATTTTAAAAATCTTAATAAATTCTTTTGGGGGGTCTGTATTTTAATACCCAAGATGTTCTTTCTTGTTACTTTTTTCATTATGCAAAGGTTTTCATAAAAAAAATGATCCGATCAAAATTCTTATTATAAAGCGTCTTATTTTTATGTGATTTTTTACTTTTTCAAATAAATTTTTTCTTTAAAAATGTTTTTAAACTGTATTCTCTACAAAATCTCTCTAGAAGTACTAAATTAAATTATATTTTTATTAACTGGACCAAGCGTCATAAATTAAACTAAAAATCATAAATTCTTTTCATATATCTCTCAATTATATGTTACAAATTATTCACATAGTCACATAATTTGTCTGAGAACTTCTACAGTCATTATCATATATCTTTGGAACAATTTAAAATAGACACATTTGAATTATTGCCTTGTTCTCATTTTAGTTATATGTTTTTTATGTTTATTTTGTCATTTTGTTGATATTTTAAACAAATATTTCAAAGAGTTTATGGTCAACAATTTAAAAAAATAAAAACTCAACTGTTGACAGTTTTGCGATGATCATTGTACGCAAATATTTTATTCTTTTTCAATATGTCTAGATGTCTAGATCAACTTTATAAGTTTAATACTATGATCGCAGTTTATTTTAGTTCTCGTTGCATTTTAAAGACTAAGAGTTAAGATCACAGATTCTCTAGTAAAATTTAGTAGTAAAAATTTGAATTTAAATATTTATTTAGTCGTTTCTTTTCGCCTGCTTTAACTTCTAAGATTGCTGATCGATCAGAGTGTTGCAATTTTTTCTATTGATTTACTAGCAAATATTATTGATTCTATATTTATCGATATGTAAACATAGTTTTATGTCGTTTTCATTTGAAATCTTTGTTCTTTAAGACACGTTTGTCGTTTTTTATTTACAGCCTAGGGAATGTAAAAAATCAAGCAATTAAATGTTTCTTATATTTTTTGCCCTTTCATTTTAATTTATATAATTTGTCTAATATGTTGCGTAGAATTCTAAACATTAGTGTTAACTACCAAGGAACACGCTCTGCCAAATTTCAGGTCATTAGACCTCTTATTCATAATCTGGCTTAAAACTTTGATGCCACGTGTTGTAAGTTTTTTGGTAATAAACACTATTTTTTTTTTTTAATTACAAGTTATTCTTCAACTTCAACTTTATGTACAATCACTTTGTTTTTATAGTAATTGTAAGTACTTTGTGGGATTAAAATTATTGTTGCAAATAACAAAAGATTTGCGGGTTTAAATTTCCTAGTATAAATTTTTGAAAGTGTGGAAATTTGGAAATAAATAAATAAAATAAATACGAATAGAAATAGATTGGCATATATAAATAATAAAAAAGTTGACAGATACTACAACAGAAAAATTTACAGCTTCCAGGGGATTTATGTCAAATTAAAATATATAATCTTACCTTCATAACTTCAACTCATTTCACATATACAACGTATATTTTAACTTCATAAATCTCTTCACATATTCAAATAATTTTTTTTTAAACTTTCTAAATCTCTTCACATTTTAAATTCTATAGTTTTAACTTCATAAAGTTGTTCTAAAGAAATTTGTATATAGTTTTTAATAAGAATGTTTCAAATGAAACCATTCAATTACCAATTTTGCTCGCTGGCTGTAAAACATGGCAAAACGGGTGATTTGTGCCAGAAGATTCTTGAAATTGATGTGCTCAAAAACAAAGAGAATTATTTTGACTTGATGCGATATAGTCTGATTGCGTTTTCTCTCAATGGTTTGGTAAGCATGAATTGAACAGTTTTTCGAGCTATATCTATTAATTACTCCACAGCTTTATGGTCTATACGATTTTGTGAGCAATTGTGCTAAAAAGTATCCCAAGACGGCGACATTGTGGCATAATGACAGATTTCTACTCTTTCCTCCAGCTGTAACTCGTTGTTTTAGGCTGACTTGTAGTTTTATTCAACTCAGTTCTTGGATAATGCTGTGTTATGGCACTTTTAAAGTAAGTTTTTAATTTATATGACCTATATAGTTTCTAAATTTATTTATTTTCTTTTCTTCCTATAGCACTCGACTGGACTTATGATGCCATGGCTAATTTACCATATTGCTGCCTTAGTACTAACTATTATAAAGATTTCCCTTAAAGCCACAATCGGTCATATTGAGAGAAAAGAAATGAGACTGAATTTGCTAGCATTTAAAGTTTTTATCATTGGATTTGTGTACTTTTGCAAGAAATATTATGAAATGATTGGCTATGAAATATTGAACTATCAGGGTGTAAGTTTGAATTCAAAAATTGTAAAATAAGTAAAAAATTGTTTACTTATGAACATTTATAGATTTAGACAGCATTGTACATTAATTTAAATTACAGTCTTATACATCCTGACCAACTTTTGTTTAAATCTCTCACTTTATCATATAGCTGCCAAAAAATATCAATTTTTAGTACAAAGTAGCTGGTCACAGCGAGCGAAACGAGCATAGGCCGGAGCCCCCATGTTTTATTTCATAATTATAATATTTAAATTGAACATCGTTCGTCACAAAATTTTATAACTGAAATTTTGGGGCATATAAAGGATTTCGGCCCTAGACTTTTACCTTGTAAAGAGGATATTCTTCAAATTTTATCAAGATCATAATTAAAATATAAAATTGTCAGTATTAAAAAGATCTCTAATGCATCCAATTATTAAAATATATCTTTGTAAAACTGAAGCTAAAAGAATTTTTAAAATTAGTTTATTTTTAAATTCATTCATTACTTTAATTTTCCTGTTTTTTGGAAATGCCCACAAAACATTTTAATTTTAATTAAAATTAATGATATAATTTATTTTGTTATTTTAATTTTAATTTAATTTAATTTTAATAAATAAATAAAGAGAAATTTCTTGTGAATACAAGCAAAAAAAAACGATTTTATATAAAGTTAAACATAGAGCATTTCATCATATTGAGACATGACTGTATGTTAACCAACTTGGCTTGTTATTTCGGCCATAAACAGTTGCCAAATTCAAAAAAAGGGCACAAACTGCTGACGGTTGATCAAGTTTATGAACGAAATTAAACAGTTGAATTTGTTGAAATATCTTAACACATTCATCTCCAGCACAATTCACATTTATGAATGATAATTGTTGCTGTTGGTTGTTGTTGTTGGTTGTTGTTGGTTGTTGTTGTTGTTGATTGCCTAATTGAGTCGCATCAGTTTTTGAAGCCAATTTAATGCTTGAAGACGCACCTTAAGATCGTTAGAGCCTTGATAGAAGAGCGTCTTCTTTTCGCCTGGCTGAATCACAATCTTTCTGTTGATGTTGTTGCTGTTGTGTTGACAGCAACATTTCCTGAATGAGAGCAACAATTTAGCTGGCTTGAATGACAATTGTTATTCAGGTCTTGGCAGAGACATCGTCGAAGTTACTTTGGCGACAATTTCAATGTCAATGTTGTTGCTGTTGTTGTTGTTGTTGTTGTTGTAGTGGATGTTGTTGTTGTTGTTGCTGGGGTTCAAGTGCAATTGTTGCTGCTGTGTCGCCCACAAAGAAATTCGCAGCTTAGCTGCCTGACGACATTGAAATCGTTTTGCAAACAATTCACAATTGACAATTGACTGACGCTGTCATCATCAAACCATAACAACAACAACAACAACAACAATAATAATAGTAATATTAACAACAACAACAACTTGTGTTACTTTATGTTATTTCTGCCGTTGTCACTTTCGCCGCTTCGTTTCGAGCATTGACAGCAATTTGTGCTCCACTTTGCATAATCTACCACAGACAGACAGAAAGAGTGGCATATAAATAGCAAAAGAAAGAGTAAGAGAGCCAGAGAAGAAAAAAGAAAAAAATATATAATAGAGAAAGGGAAAAAGAGCGAGAGGAAGAGTATGAAATTCAGACATAGAGCTGAGCGCGTGACAAATACAACAAACAGACAAAATTTAAAAATATTCGAAATAAAATAAATATAAATGCAGAATCAATTTAGAGGCGAAATCATGATCAAAATGATATTCCGCTTGAAAATCGGTTAAGTTTTGATGAAGTTATGAGAGATCAAAGTTTTTGAAAAAATGTCAAGGGGTATGTATGGAAAATTGGATGATAGATGGCTTGGAATCGAAAATATATCAAATTTCTATATGATAAAAATTTAAATGCAGACTCAATTTAGAGGCCAAACCATGAACAAAATGATATTCGGCTTGAAAATCGGTTGAGTTTTGATGAAGTTATGAGAGATCAAAGTTTATGAAAAAATGTCAAGGGGTAAGTATGGAAAATTAGATGATAGATGGCTTGGAATCAAAAAATTATCAAATTTTCTAGATGACAAAAATTTAAATGCAGAATCAATTTAGAGGCCAAACCATGTACAAAATGACATTCAGCTTGAAAATCGGTTGAGTTTTGACAAAGTTATGGCAGTTTAAAATTGGTCCTAACTTTGATCTAGCAACTTTACAAGTCAAAATTTTTGTTCGATTTCACATGATTTTTTACAGAAAAATAAAAGGTCTCAGAATCAAGTTTAAGTTGTTGTTTTATACTAATTACGATATAAGGAATCGATTAAAATCAAAAACTTGAGATTTAAAATTTTGAATTTTCGAAATTTCAAAGGGTCCCCCCTTTGCATTAAATTCAAGATTTGGAGGAAAATAATTTTTTTTATAAAATTAATTAAATTTGAATGCAGATTGAATAAAGGGGTTAAACTATGAACAAAATGACATTCCTTTTGGAAATCGGGTAAGTTTTGACAAAGTTATGGATGTTTGAAGTTGCTGAAACTTGGGATCCATTTACTTTACAGAAAGCAATAAATAATTGGTTCTGTAAAACAAATTTTTTCATCAGTTAGTTAAGCTTGAGTATTTTTCCATTTATTCCAATAATTATTTTCTGCTCGTGTCACGCGTTCATCTCTAAGTAAAGTCTAGACTCGGACATCCCAAAACTGAATCCGCGTACGATTTCGTTTATCGATTTTTGTTATTATTTCTGAATTTTTTTTGATTTTTGTTTAGTTTGGTTGTTTTTCGGATCTTTCGCTTCAATTTTCGTATGGGTTTTTTTTTTCATTTATTTTTTTTTTTGGTTCGTATCTTTCTACAAAGATTCAGCACAAGGTCAGCTGCATCTTCAGCATCAACAGCTTCAGCTTCAGCTCGAGTTTCAATTTCAATTTGAGTTTGTAAGCGCCATTGCCATTGTTCGACCCGTTTTTTGTTGGCCTGGCCAAGTGGTGACTAACTGGTATTTCACCTGGCCTGAACTCACATTGGCCCCCTCTGACCAATTTGAACCAAATTATGGCGTTGACTTAACACGTGGCAATGGCCAGGTTTTTTTTTTTTTTGTATTTTTTTGTGGAATTTGCGTAACATGCGTGCCAGATTGAATCAAACAGCATTTCTTAAACTTTAACTCAGGGCTGCATTTTGCATAAGTGAAGCCAATGAGTCACAGTGTTATTAATAACACTATTAACACTATTACTGCAATCGCTAATCGTGTGCTTGCAATGACACAAGTGTCTATATAATTAGCCAAAGCAATCAAATCACAATCTTGATGAACTTGTAACTGACCAAAAATCTTTTTTTTTTGAGCAAAAATGCCAAATGTCATCATGACAAACGCACAAAATGAAAATGAAAATCTTGATCAATCTTGAAGCTGCAATTATTTACAGGTCTCTAATTCATTCATTCATTTATTCATTTATTCATTAACGTAATATCTAATTTTGTTCGATTTTTTTTTTCAATTTCAATTTCAATTTTCACCGATTCATGTTGATAAATGACTTTGATTTCGTTGCCCTGACATAACCAATATCATTATCGAAGCTATAGCTTCTGTTTTATGTGATCTAGAGGGAATTTGTATTAATGAAATTGTAGAAATACTTAATGAATGGTTATGTGTTTTTTTTTAACTTTTAAGGTTACTGCATCTTTGAGCAGCTTATGGATTTTTGTTGCAATTTGACATTTGAAAACTTATTTTTAAAAATGATTTTCCTCATACACTGATGGAAAAGACCGGTTCATAAAATCAAGAGTATTTCCTTAATTTACATAATTTTAAATAAAAACACGAAAACACACAAAAATAAACGGTCTTAAAAAATGTACAAAGTTGTATCTATTTCTTAATTAATTTTGGTTCTCATCTTGAATTTCTTAACTTTGTTTTTTGGCTTTATTTTAAAAATTTAAATAAAATTATACAAATTTTAAATTAAAATTGAAAAGATGAAAAAATAAATATTGGTATTAAAAACAATTATTTAATGATTCAACAGCTGTTAAATTATTCGACATACTTAATTAAAAATAAATATAAATGTATCTTGTATTTATTAGCTATTAAGTCTTTTATCTTTTTGTTAAACTTCCTGATGATGTAATGAGCTAAAACATTAACTAATTAATTGCTGTCGGCAAATCTTTCTCCTGCCTTTTGTCTTGCCATTTTTGCCATTTCTGTTTGTTTGTTACTTATTTTTCATTTTGCATTTTGCACATTTGTTGCATAAATTTGCCACGCCCACCGCACGGTTGAAATAAAGCCCATTTGGCTGCCCTAAAATGCTCGAGAGTCCGGCAAGTGCGCAATAAGCAATAGGCAAATGGCCAACTCGATGCAATTATGGTCAATAACCCCAAATCGAGTTGAAAGCAATTTCATAATTCATTTCAAATGCAAGGCACGTTTCGATTTTTTTTATATTTAGTATTTAGCGTAGACTTTTACCTAACGGAAATGGTTAGCACGGACTTTTATCTAGGCGAACAGACAGACAGACAGACGGACAGACGGACGGACAGACGTCTAACAATGTGTCAGTGTCAAATCCAAATGGGGGCAAGTCAATTAATAAAAGACTCCTGGAAATGCATTTGCATTTAAAAAAATACAATCAATTAAAACTATAGTGATGTTATCGATAGACAGGGAGTGGTCAAGAGAGGGAGGAAGGGGGAAGGGGGGCTATCTATTAACCAAGGGAGGGGCATTACCTTCAAGCGAATGCAACGAGCGAGCAATAGAAATCGTTTGATTAAAATCCAACAGCCAAGACCAACAGACGCATTAAACTTGAACACACACACCGACACACACAGACACACACACACACAATTCGATTGCGATAACGATAACGATAGTAACAAGCGCCTTTATTTTAATGCTTTGTCTTGGAGCGTTAGGAATTACATTGTAAATAAATCAAAATTAAATAAACTTAAAAGAAATAAAAAAATAAATATATTATAACGATTACGCTTATAATTGCAATTGAAATAGATTATGTGAACAAGCCAAGAAATATATATCAGAAATCGTAACAGTAGTAATTTTTAAAATAAAAATTATGAAATAAAAAGTATTTTCTGATTTTAATAAAAAAGCTGAAAAAAAACTATTAATTTCAATATATATTTTAGAAATTAAAAATATTTATAAGTTTTAATTTTTATTTTTAAAAATTAAAAATAATTATTAATTGAATTTTTTAAATAGAAATTGACATATAATTTTTGTTTTAGACTGATTTTAATAAAAAAGCTGAAAAAAACTATTAATTTCAATATTTATTTTAGAAATTAAATATAATATTTAATTAAATTTTTTAAATAGAAATTGACATATAATTATTATATTTAATTTATATAATAAAAATTGAAATTAATTATTATTTAAAATTTTTTATAATAAAAATCTAAAGTAATATTTATTTGTCAATTTGCTTTATAAAAATTTTAACGTTGTGAATTTTTGAATTCATAACTATTAATTGCAGTCCCTGATATACAGTGGGGAGCAAAAATGAGTACATGTTCACAAACTCTTTCTTTCGGCATCTACAATAACAAAACTATAATAGTAACGGGCAAAAAATGATTTTTTCCATGTTTATTATATTATTTGTAAGAAATAATACTAGCTAGCAAACAAAAAATAGTTATTTTCAAGAAGTGGAAAATAAAAAACCAAAACAACTCGCATGTACTCACTTTTGCTCTTTTCGTGAAAACTGAAGATATTAAATAATTTATATTATTTCGACACAGAAAAAAAAGTTTTGTTGACTTAATTTATAAAATTTCATATATTCTCTATCATATTCTCAAATATTTGTTTTGGAATTCGATTCCACTCCTCTTGTACACTGCTCTAAAGATCGTCCTTGGCGGATGGGGCTATATCATACTGTGCAAGTCGTTGTTCAACACTTGACCAAAGATTTTCAATCGGATCGGGCTCGGAATATTGTGCTGACTATTCTATGAATCTAAAATTTTACATTCCAGGCCATTTTTTAACAGTTTTGGCTTTTCACATTATGTCGCCACCTAGTTGAAAAGTACAAAATTGTTCGAAATAACCACATTTCTTGACTAAGGAAGTCCAAAAAATTTTTTTTGGGTATTCGTCACCAAAATTACTTTGAACCCTACTGAAAATGATTAAATTCAGACTCTCAGTCTAGACAATACGTTTAAAATCATCGTCGGTTCAATTTATATGCGTTTTTGCATATTCTAAGAGCACATTAATTATACCGACGATGATTTTAAACGTATTGTCTGGACTGAGAGTCTGAATTTAATCATTTTCAGTAGGGTTCAAAGTAATTTTGGTGACGAATACCCAAAAAAAATTTTTTGGACTTCCTTAGTCAAGAAATGTGGTTATTTCGAACAATTTTGTACTTTTCAACTAGGTGGCGACATAATGTGAAAAGCCAAAACTGTTAAAAAATGGCCTGGAATGTAAAATTTTAGATTCATAGAATAGTCAGCACAATATTCCGAGCCCGATCCGATTGAAAATCTTTGGTCAAGTGTTGAACAACGACTTGCACAGTATGATATAGCCCCATCCGCCAAGGACGATCTTTAGAGCAGTGTACAAGAGGAGTGGAATCGAATTCCAAAACAAATATTTGAGAATATGATAGAGAATATATGAAATTTTATAAATTAAGTCAACAAAACTTTTTTTTCTGTGTCGAAATAATATAAATTATTTAATATCTTCAGTTTTCACGAAAAGAGCAAAAGTGAGTACATGCGAGTTGTTTTGGTTTTTTATTTTCCACTTCTTGAAAATAACTATTTTTTATTTGCTAGCTAGTATTATTTCTTACAAATAATATAATAAACATGGAAAAAATCATTTTTTGCCCGTTACTATTATAGTTTTGTTATTGTAGATGCCGAAAGACGGAGTTTGTGAACATGTACTCATTTTTGCTCCCCACTGTATATATAGCGCCATATCATGCTGAGAAATAAGTCAAGATATTTTCACAATCTATTCGTTAATCACAACTCGTTACACAGTACTCGTTATTAAGTACTCACCAAAAAAAAAATAAACAATTGCAACTGACGGAATCAGAAATTTTAAGACGTCATTTTGCACACTTTGATCGTCTGCCAAATGTTCGATTCAACTGGCCTGGCCCAAAAGTGCAAGTCAAGTGCAAATATTGTAATTGCTTGAGTACATGGCATTCATTAAGTGAGGTTATGTGCAATTCCGCGATGTAGAAACTGATCTACACTTGTTAGACATTGTGTTGAAATTGAAGTTGAAATTGAAAAGTCTATACTTGATATATATTGTGTTGAAATTGAGGTCAGAAACTGCAATTACTAGACATAAAGTGGAAAGCGATAATATCGAATTTTTGGATTAAAAAAAAAAAATTATAAAAGCTAAGATAAAGGTGAAGTTATATTATTTTATTTAAAAAATAAAAATTTAATTATGAAAAACTTTCAATATTTAAAATTCAAGTTCCAAATCCCAAAACCCAAAAAAATTCCCATGGAAATTCCCCTTTCTGCTATCAGAAGAAGAAGAAGAAAGTAGAAATTTTTCATATGTCCTAAATTCATGATCAAGTGCAAAAGTTGAATAATGTCAGTTACGTTACAATAGTTGAACTGAACGTCAAGTTCGTTGCCTAAGTCTTTTGTTTTGCAGGTGTTAAAAACAAAAAAAATAAATGGGAAAATGTGGGAAAAAATTGGGGAAATAATAGAGAAAAAGGGCGGAAAAGTGTTGGTCAAAGTTGTTTTACGTGTGGCTTAAACGCCAAACTGGCCAAAATACATATTGGTCATAATTTTGTTTTGGCCAAAGCAAAGTAAGAGAAAGACAAAGAGAGAGAGGGAGAGCGAAAGAGAGAGAGGGAGGAGAGCGCAAAAACTGCAAGACATTGCAACAATCAAATTAAACTTAAATTACATAAGCGCAACGTTGGCAGCGTCGTCGGCAGCGGCGTCGACGTCGACGTCAGCGTCTGTTGTGTGGCCAGCAGCAGAGAGTTGGTTGTTGTTTTTGGTTGTTGGTTGTTGTTGTGCGCTGACTTGGCGTGTTTATGTGTTGTGCAATTGTTGTGTGTGCGTGTGTGTGTGTGTAAGTCTGCTTCTTCATTATTTTATTACTGCTATTTACAACAACAGCAACTGGGAAAGCAATAGAAATTATGTTGCGTGACGTTTCATTTTGCACAAAGACTGTAATTGGTAGTCTATTTCCCCCCTCCCCCCTTCCCCCTTTCCTCTATCTGACCCCCTTACAGAAAAGTCGGCTAAGCATATTGGCCTAAAAATTGTAGCTAATGACCAACAGTATGCATATATAACTCTATATATATAGATCCGAAAAAAAGAGGCCAAAACAGGCACGAATTGTGAGTGCAGCTTTTGTTGCCAATTTTTTGTTTGTAAGTTGGTCAACGAAAACAACGTTTGATTAGCTTTTATTGTTATTGTTATTGTTATTAACATTATTGTTAATGTTTGTGTTTTTTTGGCGTTGTCTTACTCAACTTGGCTGGCAGGTGAAATGCAAGAGACGAGGTCAAAAAAATAAAAATAAAAATAAAATCATTTGCTGTGTGCAAAATGTGCAACTTTTTGTTGCGAGGTCATTGCGCGATGTTTCCTGGAAGCGTTATCGGAGATCTAATATCGGAGATCTGTGAAAGCCACGAGGAAGTTTGCACAACTCAACAAGAGACATGGCTAAAAGCCAAGTTCGATCATCATCAGCAAACATTTGCATTTCCCCCTTATTTTGTATTGTCTTTTTTTGGAACACATTTGTTTGCGGTCAAAAACGCTGACGAAAGTCATCGAAAGCCAAACAAACATAAACTCAAACAAACAAATTACCATAGAAAAAATGCACAATATTTTGAGAAAAACTCTAAATTAAAAAAACAGAGACTTGAGGATTTTTAAAAAAACTTACAAAATCGGACATAAGTTAAAAATTTAAGTTTAATTCTGATTTTTTGGATAATTTAATATAACTTAGAACATAATTCCCTTTTTTTGATTAAAGAAAATTAATTCAAAAGTGATGATCATTAATGATTTAAATTTCTTTTCGCTTAAAATCTATATTGACTTTTTTTTAATACAACTTTAAATCAACAGTCTTAAAAACTTTTAAAAATAAAAAAAAAAATATTTTTTTTATTTAGCCTTTAGGTATCAGATTTAGAAAATCAAAAATAGCTAAAAATTCCAAACAAAAAATATTTTAATTAAAGGTACAAAAATCTAACTTTTTCCCATAGTGCAAACGTACAACAAAATCAACAAACTTATATTGTTTTTGCGCTTTTTATTTGAGCCAAACTATTCACTGTCAGGATTTGTACACATGCCATGGCCCAGAACCAGAATCAGCCAAGTCAAAGTCTAACAAATTGAAACTGAACTGCGACTGAGCCATGGTAAATTTTTGGCCTTCATCTAAGCCAATTTTTTTAACAACTCGCAACCAAGACTTGGCTAAGAGGAGAGGGGAAAGGAGGTAAGTAGGGAGGAGGGGGGTATAAATGGCAGCTGCAGTTGCACTTGGTGGCAAGTGTTGTTGGCCCGCAAATCGATTTAAGCCATCAAGCAAAATCAGCCAAGCAAAACAAACAACACGTTAACAAAAACATAAGAATCAAGTCGAAATTGTTGCAAGCAACGACTCGACAAATACCTGAACGACAAATTATATATACAAATTATAGAATCAGTGTTACAAATACAACTTTTTATGGCAATAAGTTGAATTCAAGTTTAATAGATGATTAACAAAAAAATTTAATCTCTAGATGGATAAAAAAAGATAGATAGATATAGATAGATAGATAGATAAATAGATAGATAGAAAGATAGATAGATAGATAGATAGATAGATAGATAGATAGATAGATAGATGGAAGATAGATAGATAGATAGATAGATAGATAGATAGATAGATAGATAGATAGATAGATAGATAGATAGATAGGTAGATAGATGGATAGATAGTTAGATAGATAGAGATATAGATAGATGGATAGATGGATATAGATATAGATATTAATTAACATAAATATTTAGATATAGAAATAGGTACAGATTTAGTTATATATATATATATATATATATATATATATATATGAGTAAAAAGTACTCACAGTGCATTCAAGTCGTATATAGCCAATTTGTGGCATTGTACTTAATAAATATATATAGAGAAGAACACTCTATTACGAAACTTCTGATGGAAGAACCTTCTTGATTTCTAAATTTAATTGCACAAAAATAATTATTTTTATCGTTTATTTTATGTCATTAGATGATGATGTCATTCGAAAATTATTAAAAATTACAGAGATTGTAATATGAAAATATTAGAAAATATTTCAAGGCACTTTAAAATAATATTGAAATAAATTAAAGTGAACCTTGTCTATAATGTCTATAAAAATAATATTTAAAAAATATTATCAAACATTTAAAATATAGAAAAACGTAATATATTCTATGAACCTAATAATCATCTAACAATTCATAGTTATCATCAAAATTAACATACATGATATATTTAGAATATAATAAATATTTAATTTACAATTTATTTACAACATTAATATTATACTTTTTCGAATCTTTTATGTATGATTAACATTTTATTTTAATTAAAACATGATCTAATATTATTAACAAATGTGCTGAAAATATATTCTAATTTTCTGATGCTTTTAAATATTTAAGCCATCATCAGCTCTGGCTTTGACTTTTATTTCACAAATATACAAAACAAAACCTTTACGTTTTAGCCGAAAATATTTAAAATAAATGTCATAACTTTCGATTGTTATAGCAGCATTATATACGGACTGCAGATATGGAAATGCTGATGCCAAAAAAAGGTAATGCGGCCACAACGATTATGGCCATTGATCTTGGCCATCATCAGAGGTTCCGACGACAAAATCTCGAGCTGAAATTCTCGGACTTTGGGTGCTAAAATGTTGGCAAATGAATAAACGAATAACTGTTCGAATCAACGAATGAATGTTAATGGTATGTACGAGTAACTAATAGAATAAGAGTTGGTTTAAAAGCTTTTTTTATTATTATTTTGCTGTGCGTTTTAGTGAAACTTTTGAACAGAGACCAGCAGAAAATGAAAAGAAAAGAAATAAAAAAATAAATTTTTTGTTTTGTTGGTTTCTTCTTTGGAATGGTTGTTGTTGGTGTTGCGTTTCGTATCGCATTTGGTGTGTTAATTGATTGCATAACCGTCACAAAGAGTGGCAGCGTCGAGACAGCGACAACAACTCACTTTGGACACTCATTTACTCATTCACTCACTCGGCCAGTCATCCATCCAACCATCCAGTTGGTTAGTTAGTCAGTCAGTCAGTCAGTTGGTCAGTCAGTCAGTTGATCAGTCAGTCAGTCAGTCAGTCAGTCAGTTAGTCAGTTGATCAGTCAGTCAGTCAGTTGGTTAGTCAGTCAGTCAGTTAGTCAGTTAGTCAGTCAGTCAGTCAGTCAGTCAGTTAGTCAGTTGATCAGTCAGTCAGTTGATTAGTCAGTCAGTCAGTTAGTCAGTCAGTCAGTCAGTTGGTCAGTTGATCAGTCAGTCAGTCAGTCAGTCAGTCAGTCAGTCAGTCAGTCAGTCAGTCAGTCAGTCAGTCAGTCAGTTGGTCAGTTGATCAGTCAGTCAGTCAGTCAGTCAGTCAGTCAGTCAGTTGGTCAGTTGGTCAGTTGATCAGTTGATCAGTCAGTTAGTCAGTTGCTCAGTCAGTCATTTAGTCAGTCAGTCAGTCAGTCAGTCAGTCAGTCAGTCAGTCAGTCAGTTAGTCAGTCCGTCAGTCAGTCAGTTGGTCAGTCAGTTGCTCAGTCAGTTGCTCAGTCAGTCAGTCAGTTAGTTGATCAGTCAGTCGATCAGTCAGTCAGTTGGTCAGTGGGGCGGGCAGGCAGGCAGTCGGCCAAAAGGGGGCGTGTCCTCTTTACACGCTGGCGCAACCAAACCAAACTCAAATCCAAATCCAAACCCAAAAAAACTGAAACTAAAAACTCGTCGCACAACATTTATTCATAATTTCTTGTTGTTGTTGTTATTGTTACCTGTTGCAGCTGCTGCAAGTTGTATTTTAACAGCTACCTGCAAGCAGTTTACACATGCAGCAAGCAGTGCAAAATCATATTGCATGGTTGTACTTATTTACCATATACCATTACACTTGTTTTAATTTTCTCAGAAGAAGCCGTAAAAAATGGTACTAAAAAATTGTAATTTGGCAGTCTATTTGGTTTTTTCTTATAGTTAAGCTATACTTTATTTCAGTTTAATTAGTTTCAATTCAAGCAAATTATCCAGAAAATTTTGTGTTGCCTTTTACTTTTTTTTCCAAGTATGATTTTGTATTTCCTTTTACTTTCCGTCAAGCATAAACTCAAGAAGAAAAGTTATGAAACTCGCTAGTGTATCAATATTATCATTATTTAGTCTCTATTTTCATTCTGCATTTAAATTGAAAAACTAATTTTCTCTTCCTTTACTGTCCATTTTTTCCATACTCTTCCCTTGACACATTTTCAAAAACTTCGAAATGTCATAACTTTGTCAAATTTTATCCGATTTCCTTCCGGATTGTCAATTTTGTCATTATTTAGCCTCTATTTTCATTCTGCATTAAAATTGGAAAACTAAATTTTTCTTCCTTTACTGTCCATTTATTGCCATACTCTTCTTATATTTGGAAATATACTCTTCATATATACAAAAATTTTCCGAAATTATTAGTTTTATTTTTTTTTTTAAACTTTAACTAAAAAGTTAATAAGAAAAAGGTAGTAAAGTGTCTCCTTTTCTGATCTTGAACTAAAAAAAAAAATAAGTTAAACAAAATTTGAGTTTGTTACTCCCACACAAACCACCTATTAATTTAAGACTGGACATATTCATGTAAAATTAATTTGATTTTTATGTTTTCTTTGTGGTTTTTTTTTTGTGTGTTTTCTGTTGTAATACCAGATTTGGCGTGTTTTCTGCATTGTTCAAACTGACAAAGTCGCTGACATAATGACCAAACAATTTGGCAAAAGTTGAACACACACACACACACATACAGTTTACACACGCGACACACACACATGTGTTGTGCCTGACTGAGCTAGAAATCAAAATCCAAAATCACAATTGAGCTGTTGCACTTTGTTGTTGTTGTTGCTGTTGTTGTTGTTGTTGTTGTTGCAAGTTGCTGTGGTCTGGCAAGAACTAATTGCGACCTTGGGTCGAACGAACGAACGGCGCATGCATTTATGTAGATTGTCGACTGGAAATCTTGAGAATGCGCCGGTTTAAGCAGCCCACAGAAAACAGCACGTTCACATGCAACACCAGCAGCAACAACAACAACAACAATAACAACAACTCCGGCAACAACATCAACAACTCTCAAAATGTATACATGAAAACCTATCAATGCATAATTCTTAATCGAATATGATGTTGTTTTGAGTCAGATATCAATTTGAAAAAATAATAATAGCCAACAGATTGCCCAATAAATGTCTAGTTATTCCTGTCTACGGCACTTTGATAGATAACAAATCTCATTTATTATGAATGGAACTATAAATGTTGGCTACTTTTGGGTAAAAATATTATTTATATCTTATAACTTGCAGCTACCGAATTTTCATAGAATAAACGCACTTTTTATTAAAGTTTCTTACCAAAATTTACAGTTGTAGTTGAAACAACCTAAAAAAAAATCTAAAATCAAATAAAATAATCTGTTTGGAAAACAACATATTTTGATGAAAACAACAAGGTTTTTTTTAAAGATTCTATGAAAACTAGAAGAACCTATCTAAAAAAGTGCTGTTCAAAAGTGGGATAAAGTAAAAGTAGCATAAAGTCTCAGACATAAATCTCTCAAACATTTCAGAAATGATCTGTGGTTATTTTCAATAGGAATTGTCAAGAAAATCTTTAGAGATTTTTGGTACATAACGATAGTCAACCAATTCAATCGAAAATCAAGCAAAATTATTCAAATTATAAAAAAACTTATAAATGCTGAATTTGATTAAATTGGTTATGAAGAAAATACAGTTTTTTATGCACAGACTGAATTTTCTTATGTTTGGCTCCATGACAATTATAAATATAAAGAAGTGATCTGTTGGATTTTAAGATATTTGGTAGTTATTATAATAAGTAGCAGCTGTACCAAATTTCAGCTAAAAAGCTGCGCTACAAGCTGAGTTCGCATAGGTAATCTGGATTGTAAAGTACGCCAAGTGATGTAACTAAGTAATTATATTGAGTATTTAAATAAATGAGATGTATAGTGAAATACAGAGTTGCAGCTTTCTGAACTTTTTCTTTTGAGTAAAATTCGGTAAGTCAAATTCGGTGACTACTGTACTTACTTTTGACTGCCCACATTTTGGCGTCGCTCAGTCCGCGCAGATAACTGCGCATGTCCTTCGTGCAGTTGACGCTCAGCAGCTGCGCAGCCACGACGCGCTGCCACTGCGCTGCCAGCAGCGACAGATCGAAAACGTTGAGTGAATCGCGCAGTCGCTGCGTGCGCGACAGATCAAAATTGACGTTGACGTCGCTGTCGATGTCGCTGTTGTTGTTGTTACTCCTGTTGTCGTTGTTGTTGTTGTTAATTTCCGTATGCAGCCGCAAATTGATGACATTGTGCTGATTGACGTCACCGATGAGCGTCGCATTAATGGCGCCAGAGGACTTGTTGTTGTCCTTGTCAATGGCTGCCTCTGTCAGCGTCAACGCCAGCAGCAGCAGCAGCTTCGGCAGCACTTGATGTAAGCGCATGTTTGCCAACAAAAAAAAAACTACAACAACAAAAGATGCCACAAATTAACTGGGCACGTTCGTAACTTCACTTTCACTCAAAAAAACCACCAAAAAAAAAACCACTCGAGTTACAAAAACAAACAACAAAAACCACAAGCTGTATTTAAATATAAAAAATTCCAAAATATATGTTTAAAAAAATCAAAAGTGTGTCGTCTCGTATTCCCTTTTATTTATTTATTTTTTCTGCAGTTTTAAACATTTTCACACACTTAAAAAAAACGCTTTCTTTATTTTATTTTTTTGTTTGAGTTGTGTAATAAACCGTTAGAATTTCAGCGTTTTTTTTTTTTGGTTTTTAAATTGATTTACTTTATTTTTTTTTGCACTTTTACTTTCGTTGCGCACGCGCGTTTTGTGTTAGAGCGAGAGGGAGAGTATGTTAAACTGTTAGCAGCGGACGAGCGACGACCGCTTTGAATGAACGCACGTCAACGAATTGCGGCTGCGCGTCTTGGACAGCGGTAAAAATATGCTAACTATTTCAAAAACGCAGCCCCAAAAACGTCGCAGCAGCAGCAGCAGCTCAACTGTCGGCAGCAGCTCAACAGTCGGCAGCGACGCAAGCAGCGCGAGAGTCACACAGCGACAAACGAAATAAAACCTTAAATCTCTGCATAGGCTCTTAGTCGACGTCGCAGCGACTGCGGCTGGTGCTGCTGCTGCCACTGCTGCTGCTGCTGTAACTCAAGCTGTAACTCAAGCTCAAGCTCAGCGTGAGCATGAAAGCGCAAGTGAGAGAGACGAACAGTGCAAAATGTTAAGCATTAACATTAACTCAGCTAAAGCGCAACGAAAGTATTGCAGACACTGTTGCCCAAATTTAACGCTCAAAAAAATTTAACGCTGGATTTAGGGCCGGGTTATCAGTGTCTAGTAAAGGGATTTGTTAACTATAACACAGAAATTTTAACGTTAAATTTCCAAAAATTAATGTCAAATTTAAAAATATTTCTTTGATTAAATTAATTAATTCAAAAAGTAAATTTCATTTATAAAGTGCCAAATGCGACATATGCTAAAAAATCGCCAGTTTTGGGGCAAAAACGCCAAGTGTGGCAGCCGTGATTGCAGACGCTGCGGCCGCCAAAGAAATGAGCGGATGAGTGAGAGCGCAAAGAGAGCGATGGCGACAGCGACAGCGACAGCGAGAGTGAGCGACCAAGTGCAGTGGTGAAGCAGAGTGAACACGCTGCTTGTCCAGTTAAAGAAAAAAAATCCCTGCGTCATCGGCGATGTTGTAATAATAAGCAAGCATTTTGTTAAACGAATGTCGTTGTGGTTGTTGCTATAGTTGTTGTTGTTGCTGTTTTGATGTTTGATGTTATGCGACTGTGTGAGTATTGCAAAAGTGTGCGCAAAAAATAACATAATAGCAACGAATGAAAGACAAAAAGAAAAGTGCCGCATAAAAAATGAGTTCAGCCATTGAGCAGAAAGAGCGCGCGGATCTTTGAGTGAGCTTTAATAAAATGGAGAGCAAGTGAGTGAACTTTAACAAGGAACTGCAATGAGTGATAATAAATTGCAGCAGGACAAATGAGTGAATAATAAAAACACTCTAATTTTGAAATATTCAAAAAAAGAGGATTTAGTGATTTAAATAAAATGAACTAAATAATTAACAACTTACCAACTGTAAATACCTCGCGAAAATATTAAAATATAAATAAATAAATAACTGAGTGAATATTAAAAATATTTATTCACTTTTGGTAAAACAGAAGAACTAGTGAAAAATTGAGTGAAATGAATGGAGAAACAATAAACAATACGCTAATTAGTGTTAATAAAGCAAGACA
Source organism: Drosophila falleni (assembly GCA_035045575.1). Taxonomy (NCBI): domain Eukaryota; kingdom Metazoa; phylum Arthropoda; class Insecta; order Diptera; family Drosophilidae; genus Drosophila; species Drosophila falleni. The sequence continues at coordinate 18,536,507 of JAWNOV010000185.1, forward strand.
AAATGAATCAGTTTATTGCTGAATGAATATCGAAAGTATTCACTTTAAGTGAAAAGTGAGAAAAGTGAGAAAGAACAAATGAATAAAATAATTAATCAACTAAGCAAACTAAACAAAAATACGCGTTTTACTCAATATAAAGCATTTTAATATAACTAAAGTATTCACTTCAAAAATTAAATAAATATGTAAATCAAGGAGTAAAATAATTAAGAAATTATCGAATATATTCATCCATTAGAAAAAAGTGAATAAATTTAGAAACAAAATAAAATGACTTAGGAACAACACTTAAAGTAATTAAAAGACTAATAAGATAAAAAGATTGAGTGAATAAAAATAGCTCATTTTAAGAAAACAAGTGAAAAGTGCATAAAAAGTAAATTCAAAAACACTCACTTTAAGCCAAGAAGTGAAAAGTGAATATAAAAACACTCACTTTAAGTACAGAAGTTACAAGTGAACAAAAAATGAATACCATAAAAACTCATTTTAAGCAAAGAGGTGAAAAAAAGAGCCAAAGCTCCCAAATAGTCCATATGATCTTGGATAAAAGCTCATTTATCTATGGAATAAAAGAGAACAAATACATTTTATGGGTAAGTGAATAACCGAATAAAGATAAGTCGAGTTAAATGAATAAACGAAACAATCGAAAATCGCATCAATCTATGGCCTAAAGGCGCTCAATAGTGTGACAAATGAATGATGTCTTAATTAACGGTGTTTAACACACCGTTAAGATCATTAATCTAATATTATGAGGCTTTAAGATTTTTTTTATAATTAATTTCGTTGTTGTTGTTACTTTCTGAATGCATTCATTTGCGGTTAAGCGAAACATTCAGTACAAGGAACGAGAAAAGCCAACAAAATGTGGCAACGCACAGTGTGACATTGGGGTGTAAAAACAGTACAAAAGTCATTTTTTTCGATTGAAACGATGGTAAACATAATACAGTCAACATTATTTATAAGCAAGCTCGAAATCAATATCTAGTATAATTTTTGTCAAGGGGTTAGTATGGAAAATTGGATGATAGATGGCTTAGAAACGAAAATATATCAAATTTTCTAGATGATAAAAATTTTAATGCAGCATCAATTTAGGGGCGAAATCATGTTCAAAATGATATTCCGCTTGAAAATCGGCTAAGTTTGGATAAAGTTATGAGAGATCAAAGTTAATGAAAAAATGTCAAGGGGTAAGTATGGAAAATTGGATGATAGATGGCTTAGAATCGAAAATATATCAAATTTTTTAGATGACAAAAATTTAAATGCAGAATCAATTTAGAGGCGAAATTATGATCAAAATGATATTCCGTTTGAAAATCGGTTAATTTTTGATGAAGTTATGAGAGATCAAAGTTTTTGAAAAGATGTCAAGGGGTAAGTATGGAAAATTGGATGATAGATGGCTTAGAATCGAAAATATATCAAATTTTCTAGATGATAAAAATTTAAATGCAGAATCAATTTAGAGGCGAAATCATGTTCAAAATGATATTCCGCTTGAAAATCGGCTAAGTTTGGATAAAGTTATGAGAGATCAAAGTTAATGAAAAAATGTCAAGGGGTAAGTATGGAAAATTGGATGATAGATGGCTTAGAATCGAAAATATATCAAATTTTTTAGATGACAAAAATTTAAATGCAGAATCAATTTAGAGGCGAAATTATGATCAAAATGATATTCCGCTTGAAAATCGGCTAAGTTTTGACAAAGTTATGACAGTTGGAAGTTTGTAATTTCGTTTACTATTTCAGTTCCGGTACCTAAAATGAAACGGTTAGTTTCGGTTAACGGTTCCAATACCAGTTACGGTGTTTTTTCCTGTTCATAACTATTATTTGTAGTGCCTGTTTTAAATTTATAAAATATCATTAGTAGTTGAAAAATATGATTTTTGGAAATAAAATGAGGGATTGTCGCACTGTGCAACGTTTGGGCTTGTTGCTGCGTTTTTGTTGCTGTTGTTTTTTGCTGTTGACCTGTTTACACACTCACACACACACTCATACACTCACACACACTCACACCTGTGCTGCAAGTTGCAAGCTTTTGAATCCCAGTTCCCAATTCGAGCAGAGTTGTAAACAACCACAACAAACAACCAACTTAAACAACGTCAGAGTTGTCATATCACGTCTTGTTGTTGTTCCTCTCTCTTTCTCTCTCTCTCTCTCTCTCTCTCTCTCACTCTTACACACACTCGCGCTCTCTCTCTCTCTGTTGGATTTTGAAAGGCATTGTGTAATTTGTCCGATAGAGTGAAAAACCAAATCCTCAAATGTCGTGCAATGCTTTTTCAATTTTCCGAATTACACAAAATGCTGGGAAAAACCAACAAGCCACATGCAACAGTGCAACAATTTACCGTTAGCTCTGTTAGCTCGGTGGCAGTTGTCGCTTTGGTAGTTTTGGTAGTTAAAAAACCAGTTCTTAAGATCTCAAAAAAAACCTTAAAATCTGCAAAAAAAAAAATGCGGGAATTCTTCAAAACATTCAGTGTATGAGTTTGAATGGCTGTATATAATTTTATTCATACATATATGGGTGTGTGTGTGTGTGTGTGTGTGTGTGTGTGTGTGTGTGTGTGTGTGTGTGTGTGTGTGTGTGTGTGTGTGTGTGTGTGTGTGTGTGTGTGTGTAAAGGGCAAGCAATGTGCATTTTTTGAAAAATATGTTGCCAGAAACAGAAAAGATACAGAAAAAAAACAGAATGCGGTGACGGGATGATCGTGAACTGAAAACAGATACAAAACTGGTTTACATTGAATACCCAATTATTAAGGTGGAAATTTTGCAGATAAGAATATAATTGCCAAAATTGCTGTACTATACGCTATCAGACCTGTTTTGGTTTTCACTTCCTATTTTAAAGGATTTCATAAAATGTATTTCCTTCAAGTTGCATTTAGTTTGAGTTTTTTAAAATTATAGTTTTTTTTAATTTATCAGACTGAAAATCATCAACTCAAAGTGAATTCAATATGCGAAATATATTCAGATTGAAATTAGATCAGGTTAAAGATAATATTAGAAAAATGGTTAATAAGCTTAATTCGGCATGCAAAAAAATGTATTTAAGGTTTGCTTGGTTTCGAAAACAATTTCGAAAAGTCAAAAACGATTAATTTAGTATAAAATTGCAATCTCTATGAGCTTATTATTTATTATTATTTAAATAAGCAACAACTTAATTTGAATTCTATTTCTCTGTATCCAAAACTGAACTGAATAAACCATTCACCGACTGCATAATCCAGCTAAAGTTACAGCGACAACTGTGACATCAAAAGCAACGGTAAATTATTCAATGTCTCAAAATCAGAGAAAGAGAAAGAGAGAGAAAGAGAAAGAAAATAAATGGGAGAAGGAGAGATGTGAGATGTGTGAATGAAGAGAGATGCAAATGAAATCTCAAAATACATATGTAAATACATATGTAAGTATTTTTAAGGTTAGGGCACAACACAGACACAGATAAACAGTTCACGGACTGTCATGTCATATATGAATACTATTCGTATTCATTTTCGTATACCCGTATACGAGTATATCTGTATCTGTATTTGTATTGTAATGCTGTCAGCAGCAAACCTGTCGTCTGGGTCGGTCTCATATTTTAATGAGAAAAGTGAAAGTGTCAAGAAATGAAAAAATAAAAAAAAATATATATAAAAAAAATATAAAATAAAGGCAAAAGCCGACAACTACAACAAATGTTCAACTTAACAGTGAATAAATAATAAAGTGCTACTAAAAATCCAAATGCAAATACAAATACAAATACGAACAACGAATATATTCGTAAATACTCATATCAACACTCATTCAACTGGGCGAATCGGAATTCATTGTAAATGACATCGGAATCGTCTTTTAAAATCTTTGCACAGTGGTTGCAAATTAATTTGAAAGTGTGTCAGTTATTTTTAGCTGGCTTGCAACACTTTTTTTTAATATTGTATAGAATTTAAAATTGAAATAACTAATAATATTTAATAATTATTATGTTGAATAAATGTAATTTATATATATTTTTTATATATCCATCTGTTGTCCGTTCGTATAATATCATAGATATTTTAGACAGCTACTCTTAAATACAGGGTATAACAGTTTCATCATTGTTATTTAGGTTAGGTTCAAGCTCAACACCAGTTATATAATTTATTTTTACATATTTTCAAGTCGGTTTTTTTGAGCAAACTTAACGTTTAGCTTGCTTTTGATATCAAACGCCGCATAGAAGAGAAATTTTTTATTTTATTTAAATTTTATCGAACGATTTTTTTTTATGAATGAAATAAATTTATTTACGATCGGGCAAATCATGTTGAATCGCGTGATTCAGAACTTGATTTGAGAGAAGCATTTTAAGAAGAGATAAAAAGAAAGAAAAGGGAAGTGTTAAAAGGAAGAGTTTTTGTATTTTATTTATATAGTTTAAAAATCTGCAAACTGTCATAACTTTGTCAAAACTGAATCGATTACTTAAAATGAAAAGGTTAGTTTTGGCTAAAGATTCTGGTACCGGTTAAGATATGATTTTCTGATAGTAATCAAACAGTTTATCGATAGACAGCCAAATGGAATAAACTTTGTAAAGATTTCATTTTTAAGAGGTCAAAGTACACGGCGTTTTTTATTGTGGGGTCATCGCATAACCGTTACATCACATTTTCACACATTGACCATGAACGCATTTCACGCCAAGGAAAAAATGCTTTGCAATGTAACAACAACAACAACAACAACAATCACTACAACTGCAACAACAACTACAATAACAACAAAATAAAAGCAAGTTGGACTAAACTAAATGCCGTTGATTTTTCTTTCGTCGTAACAGATTTTTATGATTATTATAGTTTAGTTTTTTTTTTTTTTTGATAATTACTTCATTTGCAATCTTCATGAAGCAATAGAAGAAACCGCCGTTAATTAAAAACGCAAACGCAAACAGAGACAAAAATGAGCGCAGATTGCCTCAAATACCTTTAATTATGAGACGGAGAGAGAAAGAGAGGGGAGAAAGAGTGGGGGAAAATAGATAACTTACCGACCAGACTAAAGATGTACACTCAAACTTTGAATTGAGTTTTATATTGAAATGGGAAATCGCCAAACAAAAACTATCGAGTTTTTGCTATATCGAAAAATAACTATCGAGTTTTTTATAGTTCTTTTTTGCTTTTATTAAAAATCGTTTAAATTAGCTATCACAAAAATCGATTCATGTTACCATTCAATTTACATAAAATTTGATGTAATCAACTCGATAGATCGTCAAATAAAAAATTATCGAATTAAAGTAATACCGCGAAAATCGAGTTTTCGATAGTTCGATGAATTTTTACATCACTATAACGGTCCAAGTTCATTACCAATGCTCAAGAGGAAGCTGTGATAGATGAGTTGTGGTCAGCGGAGAAGGGCAAGGGGTGACAATCGAGGGCGGTGGGATGGATGGTGTAGAAATTTGGGGGAGTAGACAGGGGGAGTAATAAACCAACAGCTTGCAGCGTTTGTTATAAAAGAGGCGCCAAAATATTTTCACTTGACAAAGTTCACAGCAACTCTCTGACAAAGAGGGAAGTGGGAAGTCGGAAGCAGGGGGAAGGGGGCAAGGGGAGGCACTGTTATGCAACAAAGAGAAAATTGACAATAAGACAAAAGCTCAGACAAGACAAAAAAAATGAAATAAAAATAAAATGCAATGTCACTTACCCATTAATAACCCAAGGCAGTTGTAAAATAAAATAAAACCCGAGAAAATCGGACGCACGACTCGCGGCACGTCGACAAATCGGAGATAACATAACGGTAACTTAGTACCTCAAGGGGTAGGGGGGAAAGACTTGACAGTTATTGCGAGAAAAATGGTTTCAAAATCTGCAATACTTTTAGATTTGAATTAAAATTACACTGCTTGCAAGCAGTTAAAACGGCTACACTTGCTGAAACTAAAAGCTACCGTCGCCCTGCTATAGATGGCGCCAGTACCAAATTCTAAGCGCCACAAATAAAACAAGTTCTAAATTTCTTTTCAAAATTTCTGTTTAATTCATAATGCTCTTTGTTGTTGCTTATATACATATTTGAAGTATACACATACATGCATATATCTGTAGATATATATACACATACATATATATATATACTATATTTATATCGGGGGCATACGTAGAGCGGTTTTCTGTGGTAGTTTCAAACCAATTTACATACATATATTTAATGCATTTCTTTAAACGCAAAAGGTACGCAACGAAATGTTTACAACGTTTTTATTTTTCACTTTTTTTCTCAGTTTTTGTTTAGTTTTAATTCATGTAATTACTGTTAGTATGTGTGGCTTTAGGTTTTAGTTAGAGACAGTTTGAAAATCGTGCTCAATTTCGTTTACAGTTATTGTTTTTCATTATTATTATTATTATCATTATTAATCATATTTTTTCGTATATATTTAATTTTCTTCTTTCACTTCTTTTTCTTGGCTAAAAGCAAAATTTATATTTTATATGCTCAAATTGCTATATCTTGGTTTTGTTTTTTTTTTTTTGGTTTTTGTGCAGCTTCGGCAACATTTCATTGTTTTTCTTTGTCTAATATTTGCTTTAATTAACTTATGTTTTGTAGCCCTTTTACCTAATTATTAATCAACAAGAAAAAAACGCAATTTATACTTCTTCTTTTTTTATATTTGCTTTAGTTAGTTTGTTTTTTATGACTGGGGTCTTACACGCTCTCAAAAAAGTGTATTCGAGTTCCATATTCAAGCAGCTAATTAAAAAAAATTACAAAAAAAAAAAACAATTTGAAACTACCAGCGCATTAACCTATAAAGATGTTACGTGTTGGGTTTTTATTATTATTAGTAGGCTTAAGTAAATCTCATTTAATTATTATTAATATTATTATTATGTAGTTTTATCAAGTGGTTGTGTGTGTGTGTCTATGTGTGTAGTATTTCTAATTCATAAATAGTTTATTTTTCTTCATTTGCCTTATTCAGCTTATGCTTCTTCTTGAGATGGGCCCATTTTTCAATATTTCTGTTACTTTTTAAATATTTTAAAGGTAAATGAATTTTTTCATATTTTTTTTATAAATTCTGCAGTACTTTTTTATTATGCGAAGAACCACATTAGAAAATGCACAAAAGTGTAGCTGCCCATCTGTGTGTTAGAGAAAAAGAGAAGGAGCGATCTTCTTGTTGCACTGCTTGAAACTGCTTGAGTGTACTGCTTGACTGTCCCTTTTGGGCCTTCTGCTTACCTAACAATTTGTTGCTGCGTTACGTTTAACGTGTGTGAGTGTGTGCGTGATCAGTTGAGCCGCAAAATTATTGATTAATATCGATAACTGATGATAGATTTTTTATCGATAAAATTACTGATTAATATCGATAACTGAAGATCGATCATTATCGATCAACTAAAATTTATTATTATTATAAAAACAAAATGAATTATTATTGATTTGTTTAATGTACAGCATTATTTTTAAACATTAAAAATGATCGATAATTTTGCAGCTCCACCAGTTAGAGTGAGATTGAGAGAGAATGAGGCAGAGAATGTGTATGTGTGTGTGTGTGTGTATTTGTGTGTGTATAGAGAAGAGCACATGTGAAGTAGTATAAAGTAGTTTTATAAGTATAAATCTATATATATCATAATTTTGTATTTATATATACATATATATAGATCGTATATTCGTAGAGAAAGGCACAGATGAAATTATTACATAATAATTAAATTTGTTTGTTCTTGTCGTTTCTTATTGTTGTTGCTGTTGTTGTTTTTGTATAAATGTGTTCGGTTACGCGTAACGCCCGATATCGGCCCCGATCGAAATTAGCAATAAAGTTTCTAAGTTCGATTTGTTGCTTGTTTTTTGTTTAGTTTTTTTTTTTTGGTGTGTCAAAAGTGTATCTAAACTTGGGTTTGCTATCGTTATCGTTATCGATACATTTTTTTCTGATCTACAAAGAGTGTAAAAAATGCCTTTTGTTTTTGGAAATTTCTTTAGACCATGTTGAGAAATTGACAGTGTTTATGTTCTTTTTCTTCAGCTTTATTAATTTTGCTCGTTTATCGCTTTCGATAGGTTTATTCCTTGTGCTGACTTTTAGGTTAGCTATTGTAATTCGTTGATAGTTTCATATATACATATACATTTATATATATATACTCTATAATTAAGTGTTTTAATTTCTCTAATACTTTTTCTTTGTTTTTTTTTTCATGTTAATTTTGTATTTTTATATAAATGCTACGACATCAAGTTCTGAGTTCCGGGGTTCTGAGAATTTGTAGAGCTCTCACTGAGGAAGGGGGGATTAATCTATTGCAATTTAACAAGGGCTAAGTATATATTCCGACTATCATTAAAAGTTTTACTACGTATGTATATAGACTATATATATATGCTACAGTTAACACTAGAATGTACTTTAGTATTTTCAATATTTCCCCGTTAGCCCGTTAGTTTGTTTTCGGTATATAAAAATAAACCTCTGGGTTATCGTTTATCCATTAACTCCTCTTGAGGGGGGGCTTTTTTGTCAATCAATTAATTCAAGATTTTCGGCTTTATATTTTTACTACGCAAAAAAGTTAACATACACTAATTACCCTTACTTTCTGTTTATGTGTGTGTGTGTGAGAGAGAGAGAGAGAGAGAGAGATAGTCTGCGTTCAGTATTCTTTTTATCCTTTTTTTTTTGGCACAATTTTATTGAAATGAGCAAGAGACAAATAAAGCCATAGATTGTCCAAAGAGCAACGTATCCAGTTGTTTGTGTGTGTGTGAGAGAAAGATACTGAATGTGTGTGAAAGAGAAAGGGAGAGGGATTGTGTTTATCTGTTAAGTAACTATGTAAATTCGTTTTCATAAATTTCTTTTTCGTTTTTTCTATTTTTTTTTTTTCATGAAACGTGGCAACAATTTAGTTTTTTTTTAGTTTTTTGTTTGGTATTATTTTAGTATTTTTGTAGTATTGTTTTTTACTTAACGAGCTAAAATTGCTATTGCTTATCAATCTGTGAATACTGCGTCAGCTTTTACTTTAATCGTTATTTTTTTGGTTTTTTTGACTAGACTACATAAAATACAATACAATACGTTCCAATACAATACAATGCAATACACATACATATAATTCAGATGCTCTATATACATACTCTACGTACGTTTAGTATTTGGTTTCTTCTTCATCTTCATTCATCATCGATCTTTTGGGTTTTTTGTATAGTTTATATAAATGTTTAAACTTTAAGAGCTAATCACAGAGTTGATGATTTTTTGTTCACAATTTCCATCATGTATGCATGTACTCTCCTTATACATATATATATATACGTGTATATACTATATATATACTGAATCGTGGTATATGTATACATTATGTATAACTGTATATGTATATATATATATATATCGCATATAACGCTTGTTTTTTGTATACATATGAATAATCAGCTTTTTTAGTATATGCTTTTTTATAACTGCATTTATCGATTTTGGTTTGAAACGGAAAACGCTCTAAACAACGATTTAGTCACTGCTATCGATAAGTTTTTGTTGTTGTTGCTAAACTTATGAAAACCGTAGATTGCACTAAAAACAGTTGACAATTATTTATAATTTTATTACGTTTTTTTTCTCTTAATTTTTTTTGTTGTTGTTAGAGAACGCTCTATTTGAGTAGTTATCGTTATCGTTATAGCTAACGTTAATCGTTTATCGTTACAGTTTACAGTTACAGTTTACAGTTAACAGTTTACGTTTACAGTTTACAGTTAACGCCTAACGCTAGTGAGTAATGTTATCATTAATCGTTATCGTTATCATTATCATTATATTTGCCTATTTACTAACGATTTTAGTTTTGCTTTCTTCAAACTGAGCACTTTGAAAATTCCCTAAAGTTAGTACAGGCTACAGTTACAGTTGCATGTGTGTGAGTGTGTGTGTGTGTGTGTAGTAAAGTGAGAGAGAGAGGGGACTAGTATGCATATACAGTAGTGGCTCACAAATTAGAACTCTCACAACTTTTAAATTTCTCAAAAAATAAAAAACTGCAAAATATTACTGCAATACATTTAAAAAATCGCACAAATTTGAAATGTTGTAATTACTTACGTTGAAATTATAATGTTGAAATTATTGAAAATTCGCTATTAAAAAACTTAAATCTCAAACGCAAATAAAAACAGAAATTCTTTAAAATTTTCTGATTTTATTTATATATGCAATTTTTTATTTTGTGCCGCTTCAATTTTTATAGAGTATTTCAGTAGTTTTAAATAAATAAATGAATTCATCATTTAATGGCACAAATTTTGTTATCATAAAAATGAAGTGTTTTTACTATGTGAGAGTCTACTGTACCAACAGTGCTGTTGCGCAAAATTAATCGCTATCGATTAGTGTGTTTGTAGTGAAATTTGGCATCGTTGCATGGGAAATAAATGTGGCCAGACTGCTTATTTTTTTTGTAAGAAGTGTGAGACAGTGAGAGTGACAGTGTTCGTGTGTGTGTGTGTGAGAGAGGGAGAGTGAGAACTTAGGATTAATCCGTAGAGGATTGCGGCGATTTGACGAGCAACAACTCGTTGTAATCGCTGTCCTCGTTGCCGCTCTGATCGCGCTGATCCATGCGACGTCGCTCGCTGATGATGCGCATAATGTCCGCCGTGTCGGATTTGGCCGGAGTGGGACAGTCGCCAGAGCCGGAGACATTAAGTGAACCGGAACCGGAACCAGTAGCGGAACCAGAAGCAGTTCCCGAGCCGGATGCAGTTGCCGTACCGGAACCAGAGCCGTTTAATGGCGGTTGTTGTAGATTGCTGGTTGTGGGCAGGAGCAGCGAATTCTCATCCATGTCAGCATCCTCGTCGAGTGCTTGTTGCTTGAAGAGCTGCTTGGTGCTGCCGCTGCGACTGCGCGGTGGCATGCAACGTGGCACGGACAACAGCAGACTGCTGCGTCCCATGCAGCCCTGGTCCACCGACTGTGACCAGCCAAAGGGACGACGTGCGCTGGGCAGGACGAGGGGTGAGTGTAAGGGCAAGGGCAAGGGCGTGGCTGTGGGCGTAGTTATAGCTGTGGGCGTGGGCGTGGACTGTACGAGAGCACTGACCACGGCCAGTGACGGCTCTGCTGCTGCTGATGGAGTGAGTTGAGTAACGTCACTTAATGCATCCAAGTCACGATCACGATCTCGATCTCTGGAGGAACGTGGCACCTCAGCACTACGTATGCTGCGTATGTCCAGATCATAGCTGGATGGACTATTATTACCACCACCTCCGCCATCGCTCTCGAGGCTCTCGAAGATGGTGCCACGCCCATAGTCGAGGGCATCACCGCCCCAGGGCAACGAGTCGCAGCTGGTACGCTTCGCCTCCAGATTGCGACGTCGTATGGCCTGCTCATCCAGTGAACGCTCCTTGGACAGCACGCCACGCTTGCGGAAACCGGCGGCAGCTGAAGCACGACGCCCACGTCGGCCCAGGGGCGGCAATTGCAGGGCCGTATCGCCGGTACCTGCAACGACCGTCCCGGAACTAACGTTATAAGCGTCGCCCAGCCGTACACCAAGCGCCTGAGGCGTTAACGCGCCGCCCATTTCAGCCAGACTGAGACCCAGACTCTGTTGTTGCTGCTGATTAAAGTACTGTATGGTCTGACGTCGGGCCGTACCGGCCATACCGGCCGTACCGGGCCCTGCTTGCGTTAGATTCAAATTGGTGGCCGCACTGCTGGTTAAACTGGGACTGGGAAACTTTTTATCCAACGATGGTGTGCTATAGATGAAGTTTTTGGGCAGAGATTTGACCTTGGCCAGTGGTGCTCGCGGTGGAGCTTTCGGTATTTTCGCCTGCGCCTCCGCCAGCTGCTGGCACAGTTTTTGCTCTTGGGCAAATTCCTGTTCGCGTACTAGTTCACGCTCCAGCTCCACTTCCATATCGAGCTCATCTTCCATTTGCTTGTGGCTCTCCTCGAGGTGTTTCATCAGTACAGCCACGACGACATTGACTAAAACGAATTGCGCCATAAGAACGAATATCACAAAGAATATGGGAGCAATAACCGAGCTGACGCAACAATTGCGTACACAATCAGCGGCGTCATCGCAATTATCCCTCAGCGTGTCCTTCATGATGCCGTTCCAGTTGTCGCCAGTCGCTACGCGAAACAATGTGAGGAAAGCCATGCCAAAGTTGGCGAAGTGCGCGTGCTCGCCAAGACCCTGGCAGGGTATCTCATCGGAGCATTCGAGTCGACCAAACAGTTCCACGCCCAGCGCCGCAAATATGAAGAACAGCAGAAAGAACAGCAATCCCAAATTGCCCACCTGTGGTAGAGCCTGCATTACCGTATCCAATAAAGCCCGAATGCCCTTTGCCATCTTTAGTAACTTCAGAACGCGTGCAATACGCAAAACACGCATCACTCGTATTATCGTCGGATTTATCGGTATTATGTTCGTCTCCAGCTCTTCCAAAACAATGCCCACTATGGAAAGCAAAACAATGCCCACATCGAGCTGATTCCAACGATCCTTGAGATATAGACGCCAACCCAAGGCAACAAGTTTCATATTCGCCTCGAGTATAAAAACGGCCGTAAAGAAATAATTGAAGATCTTCAGAGCATACTGCAAGGCCTTGGGCATCATATAGTATTCCATGGCCATAGTGACGACATTCAGTCCGATAACAGCGGCGATAGCCAGATCAAAGTATTTCGACGTCACAACATTGTGTACAAACATTCTTGTCGGTGAATAGTTCGTATAGTAGGGTGGTTCGTGCATCCGACGACGTTTCTTCTCCATTTGTAGTGCTCGCTTCGCAGCCCGACGGATTTTCTCCTCCTTCTCCTGCTCCTCGCGACAACGATGGAAATTCTCCACCACAACGCCGACAAACATGTTGAGCACAAAGAATCCAACCAGCAAAATAAAGGCAATAAAGTAGAGTAATCGCCATTCGTTATAGTTGACAATCGGTTGTTGATCGACACCGACGGCATCGAGTCCAGTATACATGATATTAACCCAACCATCACGGGAACTCAGCACGAATAGCGACATTAATGCCTTGCCCAGATCATCAAAGTTATATTTGCGATTAGTCCAGACATTTCCGGGTATACGACGACACTCATCTGCATTCCGTACGTTCTTAATGTTCTCGCCCTCGCAGTAGAAGAATGTACCCTTGAAGAGCTGCACACCAAGGATGCCAAAGATGATGAAGAAGGTGCAACAGATCAGCACAATGTTCCCAATGGGACGCAGGGATGATAAGAGCGTTTGCACGACTAGTTTCAAACCCGGGGCGCGGTTAATCACACGCAGCGGCCTCAGGGAACGAAGTAGCCGAAACACCTGCGAAACAAAGTATTGAAAACATCATTAAAATCTATATTCAACTAGATCATTTCATATATATATCATATATATAGCCTCAACGATCGCCAGTGATGTGAACTGAAATTGAAACAGAAACTGCAACGCAACGTGATCAATTAAGCAATTACTTAAATACGAAACGAAATGTTATCGAAACAATGGGAATGGGATATATGCAACATGGGAATGAAATGGGAATTGAAAGTGGCATGTTGAGCGAGCAATAAGCGGGGCAAAAGAGAGTTCTATAACTTCTAGCAACTTCTAAAATGGGGAGACTTTCAAAACGTTTATACATTTAACACCTTACGAGCTTCGAATCTGTAAAAAGCATTTTATTCGTGAGTTTTAATTAGAAATGATCGTGAAATGACTGAAATTGGGATTAAAATATTTCCTTTTGATTTACATTACACGTTAAACTGGTCACGAAACGAGTGAAACAGGAATACTTAAGAGTTTACACGATTGAATTGAAATAATTTACGGAACGAGTGGAATCGGAACACTTAAAAATATACGCAAATATACCGATTAATTTCAGAAACGAATTTCGAATATGTTATCTAAACCGGCAAAATAATCGATATTATCGTAAAACACGCTCATCTCTAAAACTCATTAAGATTATACAATACATTTTTGAACTTTTACAGATTCGATAAATATGCTTATTATATGAAATCAAAATGTGAGGTTAGGTTGTAACTTTAGCATAGGTATTGGGACGTGATAGTGTAAGAAAATGCAATTACTGATTATTACAGATATATTATTATATATATATATAACATATATGCATATGTACAAACGATATGAGAGTGAAACAACAATTTACTTGGGATGTAGGAGAAAAACTTTTAACACTTTCAAAAGGGGGGGACACTACACACACACACACACAGACAAACACACACACACAAACAGAGAGAGAGATTTAGAGATATAGAAACAGATAGATAGTTAGATAGATAGATAAAAGCGTTACGAGTAATTTGTTTGCCATTATAATGATATAGCACGAGAATTTACCTGCAGATCGGTTTGATTTTTATTGGTTAAGTTTTGGTTGAGTTTTATGTTATGGTTAATATGAAATACCCGATTCATACACAATATATAATTTATATATATATTTCAAGTTCAAGAGAAACAGAGAAAGAGTCAGAGACAGAAACAGATTGTCAGTAAGAAAGAATGTGTGAGAGAGAGACAGCTCTTGACGATGACAACGAGAGATGTGTGCGTTAGAAGGAAACGAATAGCATTGTAAGTTATATAGATATAGAGACAGATAGTAGCCAATTCCGACAGAGATAGAGCTAGAGTTACAGTTAAATATAGAGAAAGAGATAGACAAAGAAAGAAAGAGAGCGAAAGAGCGAGCGAGCGAGCAATAGCTATAGCTTTTCTGAGCCGCGTGCGCATTAGCAGTTGATTCTTTTTTTTTCTTGGAGTTTTTATACCCTTGCAGAGGGTTTATATAGGAACGATTGGTGGAAAATCATTCACTAGTATAACAAATATTTCAAAACATATCTTTGCAAGTCTTACAAAATTTGCATTTATTATTGATTTGATTTGGCCTCTTAATTGATTCTGCATTTAAATTTTTAACATCTAGAATATTTGATAATTTTCGATACTAAGCCATCTATCATCCAATTTTCCATACATACCCCTTGACATTTTTTCAAAAATTTGGATCTCTCATAACTTCATCAAAAATTAACCGATTTTCAAACGGAATGTCATTTTGATCATGATTTGGCCTCTAAATTGATTCTGCATTTAAATTTTTGTCATCTAAAAAATTTGATATATTTTCGACCCTAAGCCATCTATCATCCAATTTTCCATACATACCCCTTGACATTTTTTCAAAAACTTGGATCTCTCATAACTTCTACTAAATTGTTTCTACATTTTTCTATACTCTTCCCTTTCCTTCCGGATTGTCAATTTTATCATTATTTAGCCTCTATTTTCATTCTGATTTAAAATTGGAAAACTAAATTTTTCTTCCTTTTCTGAAATTGAATATGCAGCTCTGCAAGTGTATCAAATATTCGGCATGCCGAAGAGAACCCGTCTTTTTGGTTTTACTTTGATTCTTATTTTATTTTGTTTTTGTTTTTGGTGATGCGTGGTTTCGTGGTGGAGTCGATAGAGTCGATAGAGTGGTTCACACGGTGGTTGTGACGCTGTTGTTGGTTAGTTAGTTGCCAGTTTGCCGCTACACGATGCTTTCATTTTGGTTTTTTTGATTTCAGTGTTTTGTTGCCAGTTTGGCATTGTTTGGACCAAACTTACCCTTAAAATCCCAAATATCCTGGGACTCGATTCACTAATCAATGACATTAACAAATCAATTATCGATATTGTAACCAAAGATCCATCCATGATATTCCAGCCGGATGTGAAATATGCATCCGGGCCATAAAACATGCCCGTGGCAACTACCTATAAAAGGAAAATACAACGAGTTAAATCAAGTCAATAACAAATCAACTACACTGAAAAAAAGACCAACTTCTAAAATCTAGAACATAAAAATTTATAAAATTCCTAAGTTAAAGTCAAACTAAAATCTTTATTATTCAAAGTAAACAAAATAAAAAATTATAATTTTAAAAATCATTTGTTCTAAAAACCAAGATGTGTTTCCTTTATTTACGAATTTAATGTTCTCGACGCATTTTTAGTTTCTTGAGCCAAAATCTTGATTTTAGAACATTTTTTTCTCAGTGTAGTAATTGGTAAACTCACCTTAATGAACATTTCGACTGTGAAGACGACGGTGAACACGTAATTGGCTGTTGACAGGAACAATCTTTCGGTGCTGCTTGGAGGGATGTTTGGTCTTTCCATAGCCAATGTAATGCAATTGAGTGCTATGAACAATAGGACAACATTGTCGAACCATTTCTGGTTCACAAACCACGTGCAAATCTGACGGAATCTGTCGACAATAAAAGGAAAAGTCAAAACAGAACACAATTGTTAACAAGGAGGTAATGGAAGTTGCTGTACAACTGCAACAAAGTTGAAATTGAATTACAGTCACTGCCAAAAGCAAGTATCGAAATCAAATCAAATTGAAAACAAAAACCAAAATACCAAAATAAAAAAATAAAACAACTGTAGAAATGATTTGAAATCTTGTTACAAAGTTAAGAGAATCGTTAAGAATATTGAATATCTATCACAAATCGCATGGTGAGAGTAGCTCAAAGAAGTTAAATTATTGAAAGGTCTTTTTGGCAGATGATAAAATGGTATTAAGCAACTTCAGGCAGCTTAAATTAAATTTAGGCTTTAATATTTTGGTCTCAAATTGCATTAAAACCATTTTTTCAACAATTATCAATTTTTGGAAATTAAGATTTAGAAGAAATATTTTTTTTTATAAAATCATATAAATTTAAATGCAGAATGAAATAAGAGTCCAAATCATGAACAAAATGACAATCCGATTGAAAATCGTTTGAGTTTTGATGAAGTTATGTCAGTTTGAAGTTGGTTTGACTTTCGAATAAGCAACTTTACAAGTCAAAATATTTGTACAATTTCCTGTGATTTTTCACAGAAAAACGAAACGTCTCAGAATCAAGTTTTTAATGTTGTTTTTTACTAATTATGATATAGGGAGTTGATTAAAAGTGAAAATTTAAGATTTAAAATTTTAAATTTTCAAAATTTCAAAGGGGGGACCATTAGAATTGAATCCAAGATTTGGAGGAAAATAATTTTTTTTACAAAATTTATGAAATTTGAATGCAGAATGAAAATCGATGTCAAATTATGAACAAAATTGCATTCCGTTTGAAAATCTCTTCAGTTTTGACAAAGTTATGCCAGTTTGAAATTAGTAAAAAGTGAAAAATCGATTTTTATAAATCAGCATTTTGAAAATTTCAAAGCGACTCTTAGGTTTAAGATCGGAGCCCAGAATAGTGGAATAGAATAGTGGATGATCTTTGATCTTACCTGTTCTCCTCCGGAAAGACGTACATAGAGTATGACTCACGCTCGATGGTAAAGTGCTTGGGAGTGAGTCTCTGGATGAGTATCTTGAGCTTGGACATGTGCTCACCGCATGGCACCATGGAATGTTGTTGTTGTTGGGTTTGTTGATAGTGTTGTTGTAGCTGTTGTTGCATGGACAGTTGTTGCAACTCCTTGGTCAGTTGCTGTGGTGGCAACTGTGAATGCGTTTGCAAATCGAGTTGCTGTTGTTGCAATTGCTGCTGATGTAGTTGCTGTAACTGTTGCAGCTCCTTCTCCTCGAGTCGCTTCTTCAGATTGTAATGACTGATGGAATTCTTGCGCTTATCCCGCGCTTCCATATATTGTTGCAGCATATCCGGCTCATTGAGATTCGTGTAGGACTTTTGCCATTTATCCAAATCGATCTTGGAGTTCGTATACGACAGCGACTTGCGGTTCGCCTCCAAATTGTGTAGATTCAGATGCGATGTCTTGCTAAAAGCCAACTCAATGGAGCTCATTCGACGCTGTCCCGCTCCCGGCTTCAGTTTGGGCGGCTGATTTAGATTCTGATAGACCTGGGAGTTGAATATGCAGGCGGAGGCACGACGACTTCCCGGACCGCTGCCAATACTCAGTGTATTCGAGAGACGACGTATTGAGTTCTGTGGACTCAAGCGATTCGTATCCTTGCCACCTCCAACGGCACCAGCAGCAGCAGTGGCAGCGGCAGCGTTGCCACCTTGTCGCAATAAGCAACTGTTATCGCTGCCATTATTCAATTGCTGTTCCTCCTCATCGGGTGCACTGATATGATCATCGTTGGTGGGTCTTAGCGTTTGTGGCCGCTTCTTGGAGCTGCTGCGGCGAAAACGTTGCTTAAAACTGCTCGCTGGTGCTAAAGGCAAGCGTTCACTCGACGAGCTTCCGCTGGTGGACGCACTGCCCCCTCCTCCGACCGCTGAGCTCAGTGAACCCGTCAGTGACACCGTCAAATCCGATAGATTCAAACTGTGACTGTGACTGTGACTATGACTATCCGTTGGTGGTTGCAATGTCGCTGCTGCTGATGTTGCTGATGATATGGTGGGCACATAAATGGGCGTGGCAGCGGCCGTTGTGCTTGAATTCTTTGATATATCATCGATAATCACACTGTGCATGCTGCTGGTCAATGCACTCGGTATTAGACTGCTCAATTGATTGCTACTACCACTGCCACTCATGCTGCCACTCGATGTGGCATGTGAATGACCTTGCAACTGGCTGGCATTCAGTATATTCAATGGCTTGTGCGCCAACACCGGCGACGGCGGTATGAGATCGATGGCGGGTATACCCTCGTCCAGTGTCCGCTGGCCACCGGTGAAAATGTTCGGCGGCTTCAGCAGCGACGGCGACGGCGGACTGGGCGGCTGTCAAAAGATATGAGTGTGAGAAAAATTAGAATATAAAAGGGGTAGTTTCTAGAGAATTCTGGAAAGGCTAAGCTACACGAAGATTTGCAGTGTTAGTAATTAAAAAGTCAGGGAATTTCTAGAGATTTCTGAAAAGAGTAGAGATGAAATAGCCGTAAAGATTTGTGAAAACAACTAAGGACCAATCACAGAGAAAGATTTTCTCTCTTTGCTACTATATTTAAAAGAAAAAAAACATTCAGATTATTCGCAAAAATCCTAAATTTCCATTTTATCAGACTATGTATTTATTCCTAAGACAGTAGGGCTCAAAATTGGTAGTGTTAGTTGATAGTTAGTTAGAAAAAATCAGTTATAACCAGTTATATGGGAATTTCTGGGGAATTTTCGAAAATGTATTAACCCTATTCAAAAGCTTAAAATTTAAAAGTAGTGATATGGCTGTGATTTGCATGTGATATGGCTAAATGTAACCACGTCAATGGGATACATAAGAAGGTGAAAAAAATGAATTTTTTTTTGCGAAATGATTTAATAGATCAATAATAGAATTGTCGGATATAGACTTGAGATAGAGCAAAGCAGCATGTGGTGATATGGCTTTGATTTGCTTGTGATATGGCTAAATTTAACCAAGTCAATGGGAGAAGGTCAAAAATTTTATGTTAGTGGACTGATTTATAAGATCAGTAAAGAAATGTCAGATATAGAATTGAGATAGAGCAAAGTGGCATTTTTATTGTGAATGCGAAACTCACCTCAAGGTCACCCCACTGTCGAAAGGTCATGCCCGAGTCCATGGTGGTGCTGGGCGAATCCTGTGGCGTTGCCGCCGTCGTTGTGATCAGCGGCGGATCGCGTATAAGTCGCATTTTTGAGAGGCGTGGCGCCTCGCCGCGTCGATCCTTAATCGAGTATGTCTGTAGGTGCGAGTTCAAGGTCAAACCAAGGTGCAATCAACGTATAAAACTCGGTGTCATGAAAGTGATATTAAATAGAAGAAAACGTACCTTTTTGAGACCGCCACGTGGTGGTTTCGAATCATCATGTGGCAACAGTTTGCTGCTTGCCTCTTTGTCGGCAGCGGAGCCAGCTGCGGCGCCGGCAGCGGCAGAGGCAGAGCTGCCACTGTGCGAGGGCAGCTCGTTAATTTGATAGTCTTGGATGGGCTGTAGTAGACGCTGGCGATGCATGTTGCTTTTGGCCTCAATGATCAGCTCGGCGGAGTCCTGTAGCTGCTGAGGCGATGATAGACGTGGATACTACATACGATACATACCGTGACACGACTCTTCCACACACACACACACACACACACATACACACACAGACTTAACATGCACGCTCTCTCTCTCTCATTCAGTGTGGATTTTAGAGTCGCTTTGGAATCGCTCTCGCTCTCTCATTCTCTTTGTCATTCTCTATTTTCACTTACCTTGCGCACATCCTCCGCACTGCGCCATCGATTGCGTACTTCGTAGTAACTATCGTTAGTGGTCGATGAATCCGCTTCGCTGCGTGATTCATCGTACATACCATCGCTATAATTTTCGGCCAATGTCTCTTCACGCAGTTTCTTAACCAATTCACGCTGTTCGCGCTCACGACGTTCATTTCGCTGAGGGAATCAAAATTTCAAAATTAGACTTTTTTCGTCAACTTATCGGAGCTCCGTTCTTACGCGATCTATCGTTAATCAAGACAATGTTTCAACTATCGTTCATCGTTCACTTAATAAAGCACGAAAGATTTTGTTATGTTTCTAAATTTTATTTTGATGGAAAAAATTATATTTCCTAATTTCGATGCAGAATGAAACTAGTAATTTATTATCTCGATTGTTAAAGTAGTAAATAAAGCCGCCTTTTTTTTTTTTATTTTTTTTCGAAGATGTTTGTTTAAATTTAAAACTGAAGCATTTCTCAAAATTTATGCATTATAAGCAGACAAGTAAATATTGGCTGTAGAATAATAATTATTAAGTTTTTTTAAGTTCATCGATTTCTTTCCTAATTGAAACATTGTTTTTGTAGACTTTCAAAACAAATGCCAATTCATATATTTTTTTAGCTAGGAAAAGGTTTCCACTACTTATTTTTTTGAGTCGCAAGTGAAACGTTTTCCAAAATTGGCCAAGTATTATGCAGAAATATATAGTTAAGAAACTATTTAATTAATTAATGAATTGCGTTGGGTGTTGGCAAAACTCTACCTCTGAACTGAATCCCTCAACCAAAATGGCGACCAATAAATTAAATAGCACATAATTGCCGAAGGTCATTAGAGCCACAAAGTACAATGCGGCCCAATGACTTGTCTTTTCCATGCCATTGAATAAGACCACGTTCCAATCCTCTTGCGTCAGTATCTAAAAAGCATTTTTTGTTGTTGTTGTTTGGGTATTTTTTATAACGATGATTGTTGTTGTAGTAGTTGTTGATGTTGTTGTTGTATCGGTGGTGGTTGTAGTTGTTGTTGTTGTTGGAATTGATGGTTGATTTGGTTGCAGTTGCAGGTGGCGGGCGGCAAACGTGGTGCATATATTTATATATATGTTGGGATATATATATATTTTGATATATATGGATATATATTGAAAGAAGCACGAAAAAAAAAAATAGAAAAAATACCAATAAACATATATTGTGTGGGATAAAAGAAAGAAAGTAAGAAAAAAGAGAGCACAAAGAAAACAGATCATGTTGGAGAAGCAAAACGCCAAAAAAGTGTTAGATATTATTATTTTAATTATAAATGTTATATATATTATATATATATAGGTTAGATATATGTTAGCTTTGCTTTTTATCTGTCTCATACCAACTATTCTTGTAGCTTAAAAAACTGAAAAGCTTAAACTTAAGATAATAAAGCAATTATATAATACGCTTCTCGCTTATGCAATTTTTTTGCCCTTTTCACGTTTTAATTTATTTATTTTTTACGTTTTAAAATACATTCAACAAAACAGATAATTGTTGCCAAAGCGCAGCAAAAGCAATTGGCAAATAAAAATAGAAAATAAAAAAGAAACTGAAAATTGGTTATAATACTACGTTATTTATAAAATGAAAAAAACTAAAAATATACTCAAAATTTCGTAGATAATTCGTGGTGTGGTTTGAAAAAATTAAGAAAAAAGAGAAGCGCTTCAAAACAAGACAAAGCGCCAAGAACTTCAAACTGAAGAACATAACTCCAAAGCTTCAAAGGAGAAGAAACTCAAGAAAAAATCAATTTTCAAAGCGCGCAATAATCTTGCATAGAAATTCAAATCTAATATAAATATTTTATATATATTTTCGTTTTTTCATTTTTTTTTTTTACACGACGTGCCAATAAATATTTGTTGCTATATTTTTGATATATTTGAACAATACGATTATATATAAATTTTTTTTTTGTTTTTTTGGGCGTGGCTGTACATAAATTATATGCATTTTTGGAATTTCTTTTTGGTTTTTTCTTAGTGTTTTGGTAAAGCGCAAAAAGCAAATAAGAAAATTGTAGCTAAGTGTAAGAAAAACAGAAGAAATATTTATATAAAGAACGCAGAAAGAAGACAAAGCAGCAGCATATTTTGAAGAAAGGAATCAAGCCAAACGAAGCCAACAAACGAAGCGCTTTCCAATGCCTATACATAAGTTTCTTATATATCATTTTGTTTTTTTTTTTTTTTTTGTTATGTAAATATTTATATATTAAGGATATGTATAATTGTGTTAGGTATTTATATGGAACAAACGTAACGGCATTATAATTATCACTGAAGATTTTCATACAATTAATCAAAAGTAAGACAAGGATGTGAATTAAATAAACAAAAGAATTCAAATTGAAATTTGAAGAAATCATGCAAAAACAAATGAGGAGAATATATGTTGCAAATGAGTGTAGACTGTATGTGAAAATTGTATCAAGGAGGGACAAGAGAGTGGGGGAGAAAGAGAAAGACAAAGACAAAGACAAAGAGAGAGAGAGAGAGAGAAAGAGAAATATGAAACAAAACACAAGAACTAGGGAGTGTAAGAAAATTGTTGGAGTAATTTGTAGACATGGTCTTTCCTTATGTATTTCGTGTATATCGACTTTTTTCCATATCGATAGCTTTACATGAAATCGACAATTGTAAGTTACTTTAGATAAGTTGTATTTTTGGAGTAGTAACTTTTTAACTTAACAGGATTGTTATTATGTATTGTAATCGATAATAATTGACATAAATCGATACACAAAATTATTGCTTTTGTATTGAGCTCAAAAATTAAATAAATTTGTTTGAAGAATCGTTTAGAATCGATTATACTAAATTGATCATGGAATTTTTTTCATATATAGTATGTATATGAAGAATATTTAACTAAATTTCAAGTGAGCTAAGTTAGTTTTTAAATACAGTTATAAGAAGATTAGAAATTGAGTTCTATTAATATGAGGAATATATGTAAAAGAGTATTTTTGTGTGTGTAAGTGTATGTGTTTATAAAGATATCTAGCACTACTTGCTGATCGAAAACGTAATCGAAACTAAGTATAAAATATGTGATAGAATTAAAAAAAATTTTACAAACCATATTAAAATATATCGAGACAAAAACCGAAAATGATCGCTAAAAGAATAAAAAATATCGAATAGAGGATATAGGATAAACTAAACTAAAACTAAACGGAATGTACGTAAAATACTAGCGATATAGATAAGGTATAAGAGCTGCACTTTTTTTTTGTTCTGTAATATTTTTGGATATACATTTTGGACGTTTGCTGTATTTTTAATATTTGTTTGGAAAGGTACTCAGATAGTTTTAATAGGGATAAATAATTGGATAGGTATTTTTGTATATATAACATATTTTTTCTTTTTATATATTTTTTTTGGTGTTTCGTTTATTTTGAGATTGTTATTGTTCTTACTTGAAAAACTGTGACAGTGGCCCACAAAATGTTGTTGAAGTGTTTGCGATCGCATTCACATTGCGGATGTCGGCTGATTATTTCGGGACACGTGCACTCACGTTCGAGTCCGGATTCGTCCAAAAATTTACAAAACTTACCGCCAAACAGATACATGCCGAGTATGCTGTAGGTTTATACGTATATATGTTTTATATATGTATATATATCTCATATATATAAAGTAATAGGAATTGTGTGTGTGTATATATATATTTGTATATATATAAAGATATAACTATAGTATATATATTTATATATATAAGTAAGTATATGTGTAGTTGCGATTCGATTATGAATACGAGAATATATATATAGAATTATAAACAAGTAAGTAGTAAGTCGAGCTAATGGCCCTTAATGCAATTCGATTCTTCTTCGATATATATATGTATATATATATATAGGCATATATAAACTATATTTTGTGTGTATGTATTTTTATATATATATGGAAGTGTTTATATGTATAGAGAAAGTTCTTTTATAATACGTAAACAAAGTGGATTTCTTGAGTTGGGTCTGATCTATGTTTCGTTATTGTTTAAGCCTCAGTTAAATCGGGATTTCTTATAGCTTTATGTACAGTGTGGATAGATATCTTTCATCATCTTTATAATCTTATCTTTATTTTTGTTGTTGATGTTGTAGTTGTTTA
Organism: Drosophila falleni; assembly: GCA_035045575.1. Lineage (NCBI taxonomy): Eukaryota > Metazoa > Arthropoda > Insecta > Diptera > Drosophilidae > Drosophila > Drosophila falleni. The sequence goes on from JAWNOV010000185.1 coordinate 18,560,965, forward strand.
TGTTGTTCGTCATGTTTCAGTATTGATAGATTTATTAAAAGTTAAGAGTAATGCAAAAAAAACTGTTTTATTTTACAGAGTTTTCTGGGGAACCTCGAAATGTGAACTGACAAACTCTAGAGACTGTACTAAATTGTATGTGATATGGCTGTGTATTGTGTCTATGTGATATGGCTGTGTTTTTGTGTGGAAAGTTTCAGAGGGTCAGAGTTTAGTGGTTGATATAGTTTACAGTTAGAGTTTAAAGTTTGTTATGCGTGTGATAGTGGAGATTGGAGATTGTAGAGTTCTGTAGTGGTGTTTTTGGTTGTTGTGGTGGTGGTATAGAGGATTGGGTTATCGATTAATTAAAAACTTAGAGACTAGGAATAGCGTAAATTTGTACAATATACACAATAGATATAGACATATAAATACTTAGAGATAGAATAGTATAGTAGACAAAATAGACAAATATATGTATGTGTGTGAGTGTGTGTAGGTATGTGTGGGATTGGTGGCAGTGCGAGTGTGTGAGAGAGATCGAAAAGGAGACAACGAGTAAAAGTAGCGAGTAACGAGTAGAGAGTGCGAGCGAGAGAAATAAACTGTTAGTACACTGTGTGATCGTTTTGTCGTCTATCGTCTATCGGTTATCGATAACATGCAAATGCTTAATGCAAGGCAACGCAAGACAATTTCAAAATAGTCCAAAATAAAACTCGCTGTTCGTTTGGGCGATTCTTCAAAACTGATTTGCTTACCTGTGCAATGTTATGAATATCATATCTGCCTTTGAAACTAAACTCTATTCGATATCGATAATTTACATACATAACGATAACGGCATAGAAGCTGAATACTACTAAAAAAACTGCATGCGAATACGCGCTGCTTGCTACGAAACTCAACGGAATTAATCGGATACATGCGATTCACATCTTCTCTCATTAAATTGGTTGAAACGGCAGGCATTGAAACGAGACATAGCACAACGAAACGAAATGGAAAATGAAACACAATGAAAAAGAAAACACCACACCGAACTATATAATATAAACATCAAAAATTAGTGCGAGCTATTGAGCAATCGATAAACCAATCGAAATTTGTTTCTTAACAGAAACGATAAACTCAAAAAGCATAAGAAGCCACAAAACAAAACTTATCGATTACATAAATAGATAAAGTGCGATTTGTTCAGGCGAAATACAGACAGACGGAGAGAGAGAGGGAGAAAGATAGCTAGATAGGCACGTTTAGAGCGAGTGGGAACACAAAAGAAGCACAACAATTATAATTCAAAGGTATCGTTATCGTAATCGTAATCATAATTTGTTATTTTTATCGTTATGACAAGCCTAGCACATTATTGATTGTCCACAAACAAACAAACGAACTAACAAAAAAAAAAACAAAATCAAAAATCAATTTAAACAAAATGCTTACATTTTGAAATTTTTTTCGATTTTTTTTTTTTTTTTTGGTAACAATTAGTGTTAGTTATCGATAGCAAATTATGGCATAAGATTAGGTGGTATATATATATATTATATATATTTAAGCATATTGTATAGTGTTCATATTTTTTTTAATAGTTATATATAAATATATAAGTTTGGTAAATGCTGATAGCAATAGGTCTACCTGAAACACTGTGACGAGCGCCCAAAGCAGGCTGTCGAAATTCTTACGATCGCAAATCTTCTCTCCGTTAATTTTCTCGCAGAATTTACATCCGAACAGATTCATGCCGAGTATACTAAAGTGATGGTATTTGGTATTGTTGATATATAATATGATATACATATATATATTTTCGATAATATAATATTCTTATAAATTTTTATTATATATGTATTATTATTATTATTAATTTGTTTGTTTTTTTTTTCGAGTTGTGTTTTTTTGGGGTATTTTTTGTGGTTTTTGTGTTAAGCATACATTTTTTTTTAGTTATTTTGATTATAAATCAGTTTTTTTTAGTATCAACAGTTAATTAGTATAGCATTTGTGTTATAAAGAGAGAGAGAGAGAGAGAAACAGAGAGACAAAAGAGACAAAGAGAGAGAAAGATAGTTAAGGAAGAAAAAGAGTTGAGAGAGAGATAGACAGAGACAGATAAAAGGGGAGAGCATGTGTCTATAAGTGAGCAACAAGCTAGCGAAAAACTATAAAAAACGGAAAACAAAGCTGAACTGAATAGATATCAATAACTGCATTGAAATCGGAATCAAATTAGCAATATAAATTCGAAGCAGAATCGAAATTTAAATCGAATTTGTAATTAAAACTTGAACAGGAATTGTTAACAGGATTCTTTATAGGAATCAAATTTGGAATCAAACTTTGAATTGAAATCGGATTCGTTATCGAAATTTCAGGAAAGGTTTTTCAACAATCGGACTACAGAATAGCGATAGCTAAAATAAAATCGATAAATAGAAATGAAAGACAACTAACGTCGCTCAAGAGCTGAAAAAAGTTTTAAAGCTGACGCCTAAAAAATGGAGTTGTAGAAAATATTTGGTATTATTTTATTAAATAATTAGAATTCACTTTTTATGTTTGTTTAATTTTCGGCAGCTTTTAGTTAAGCGTTTCATTTAGTTAATGTTGTGTGTGTCGAATGTTTGTGTATGGGGACACTGACTTCAATAAGTATAAGTCTTGGGATTTTTATTTTTTTTTTTGTAGAATGTGAATGTAGCGGTTTTTTTTTTAATAAATATTTATTTTGTACACTAACTACACAAATGTTTACGACTTTAGTTCAAGAACAGAGCAACTAATCTAACTAAACTGTTTTGTGAGTGTATTTTTTTTTAGATTTTTAAAGGTAGTTGCTGTTTAGGTATTTAGTATTTGTTTGGTATAATATGGTATTAAATATATATTTGTTTTTTGATGAAATAAAAAATATAAATCAAATATTTATAGCAAGTTTTAGATATATATATAAAGAGCATGTTTTTATATATATAGACATATATATTTATATTATTTTGTAAATATAGTAAATAGTAAGTACGTGTTTTTATCAAAAACTGCAGCGACTGCAACTACACAATAAGCGTACGACTTTTGGAGTACTTTTTAAATAGTATTTCTTTTTTTCAATATTTTTATTTTGATAGTTTTCTAGTGTGCGTGTTGTTCACATTGTTCTGATTATTGTCCTGATCGATCTGATAGTTCCTGATTAAGTGTTTGAACAAAATATATAGTGTGCTTGATTTTTCAGTGTTGGGTAATCGGTTTTGAAGCAAAGGAAAAGCTTGTTGTGATCTTTAAAGTTTGTGTTTAAGTGAAAATTTGGAACATTCGTGTTTCTAGTGTTTGTGTGTGTATTGCTTAAATTGTGTGTTGGTAAACGCTAAAAAGCTAAGACACACATTTAGTTAATTTAATGAAGCTTTTGGCTAACTAACTAACTGTTGTAATTGTTCTTGTTGTTGCGAATGTTGTCTGTGTGAAACCAATAAAAACTAAATGAATTGAATAGTGAAAAAAAATGTATAGATGTACTGTAACGAGTAGCAAGGAACGAGTAGTGAGTAACGAGTGACGAAACAAAAAAAGAGGTAAAAACCAAACGAATGATAAAGATTGCAGCGACTTAAAGTCGGTGCTCCGATAGAGAAAGATAGAGAACCCGATAGAGAACGAGAGATAGGCAAAGTAGAAGAAAATCACTCAATTATAATTACGTTACAAGTGTATGTATGTATTTTGAGTATTTTTTTTCCAGTGTTAAAAAAGTATTTGAATGCAAAGTGAGCGAGCGAGTCAAAGTGTACGACAACTTACGGCAGTAAGGGATTGTGTAATAAAAAGAGAGAGAGAGAGAAATGAGGGATCGAGAATAAGAAAAACAGAGAGAGAGAGAGAAAGAGAGAGACTGGGGGAACGGGAGAGAAGTAGGAGTTAGACAATAGCAAAATAGCTGAAAGATCAAAGAGTAAATTTATTCAACTGGACGTACGACTTGATTTTTAAAACTCTAACTACGATTCTGAATTACAAGTACATTTAAGTTAAATTAGGGAGCGATAAAGAGGGAAAGAGAGCTATAGAGAAAGAGAGAGAGTTACAGAGACAGTGAGAAATTCTTACGCAATCGTTAACTCAAATAGTACACAGGATTTTTGTGTAAGATCATTAAAACAAGTACAGTTATTACCAGGGCAATATTATAATTATTATCATTACTTTTTTCTTTGCTAATTTTCTTTTTCAGGGGCATATGGTTGGTTGGCGGCGAGTGTTTAGTGTTGTTTAACGCATAAGAAGATATTAAGAGAGAAAAAACATGATGGTATGCCAGAGAAAGGAAGGTGGAAAAGGGAATAGAAACAAGTCAGAAGTAGATATCTGCCTTAAGATATTAGTAGTGATTCTTAAGTGTTGTAAAACGTTCGAGAAAATGTTTAAAAGTGACCAGCTGTGTCTCATGTGTGAGTATAGAAAAAAATCAGAAGTAGATTTCTGCATATAAATAATGGAAGTGACAGGGGCGCGTGTTTAGTGTTGTGAAACGTATACAAAAAATAAAATTTAAATAGTGAATAACAAAATGGGAGAAGAATAAGTGGAAGGAAGAGAATATAGAGAGTTAAAAAAAAGCTGGGCCAATTGATAAGTGTTGTAAAGCGTCTGAATAGTCGGCGTAAGAGGGAAAAGTTGAAAAGTGACTTGTTTTATCTCATGATAAAAAGACAGAACTTAGGTCGTAAATCTCTATATAGAGTTTAACGGGGTTTGGGGCTGGGTAAGTGTTTAGTGTTGTATAACGCCTATGACGTATACAAATAAGAGTTTTAGGTGATCAGGTAAAATAGAATTCCCACCCTGTAGAGTGACTATGAAATGAAAAGAGGCAGAATTAGATTCTCATGGAATTGAGAGTGAAAAAGAGAAGAATAGAGATTAGAAGCACATCTCTATATACACGGATACTCAGCATATTCCCATGTATAAAGATATGTGTGTCTGTGTAAGTGTGTGTTGTATGTTGGTTTATGAATAAGTAAGCGGGCGATCTGTTCTGTATTGTAGGTTATGTTTTTTCTTTTTCTTTACCTTCGTTTGTGGATCATATTTGGAGTATTTATTTAATTTTTTTTGTGGTTGACTCTACTCTAAATATGAGATCTCTAAAACTTAAAGATGTTCCAATGTTTTAATTATTATTCGTCATAGTCGACTGCTCACATACTTAAATTGGTTTATAAAGTGGTTAGTAGGTCACTGAATCAGTGGGTCAGTGCTACACTTGGATGCTTTATATGTATTTTCTTACTATTCCTAACTTTATAATTCAAGGTACATATCTATGATTTGGTAAAAAAAATAAGTTGATGGAGACAGTCCGTCTGAACTCAGTTCACAATGAAGCTTTCTTGATGAAATTTGGTACATATGCTAATTTTACAAGAAGAATTGGCATATATTAAAACTAATCGAATCACTAATTTTTATAGTTGACCTGAGAATGATTTCGCAATAATGGAATTCTATGAAAATCTGTTTGACTTTTGTAGGTATTTAGATCAAGCTCATCAAATTTTATTCAAGTGGGAAAAATAACTTTGTTATTTTAATATATTTATTGTCTTCTTAAAATATCCTGATCTAGTAAAAATTATTAAAATGTGATAGAAATATGCAAATGCTATGAAGGAAATATTTATCATATCTAAAATAAAAACATTTTTCCTTTTGTTTTTCTTTTTCACTTAATTTCCTATTTATTATCCTATTCCATTTATTTGTTGTTGTTCTTTTTATTGCTGTTATGGCAGATGACATCTTTGATTTTGAGATTAGCTTTTTGTTAATAGTTTGAGCAGTTTTTTCTGTACAATACACTTGACTCAAGGCAATTATTGTTAGTAGGCATACACATACAAGTGCATGTATTTAGTATATATGTTTGTTTATGTGTGTGTGTGTGTGAGTGTGTATGTTTATATTTGTTCCTACAATTGTAGTTATTGCTTGAAATGTGTGAAATGTGGCAACAGTGGAACTCACCTGAATATGAAAATAAAGAGAACGAGAAGGGAGAAGAAGACGGCAACATTGTCCATGGTGCGCAGCATGACAAATAATTGACGTCTCAAGTTTGGCATAAAACGGACGAGCTTAAGGATACGTAGAAGTCGAAAGGTGCGAAGCACGGATAAACCAGAGCCTCCACCTCCGGTGCCGTTGCCCGCAAACGTTTGACAGATCTCAATGGCACTGAGAAAGGAATATAGGAATAACGTTAGATATGTATGGCGATTAGACCAGATTCTTTTATCCTCCATTTTTTTTACTCATCGAATTGAAAACATCGATTTTCGAATACCGTACTTTCAATCGTGTTTTTAATAGTGGCCAATATCATTTTTGGAGTATTCTTTATCAATATAGTATTTCCAATATCGTATTTTGAATATCGTTTATCAAATACCGTTTTTCCAATATCGTTTTTGGAGTATTCTTTTTCAATATCGTATTTCGAATACCGTATTTCGAATACCGTTTTTCGAATACCGTTTGTCGAATATAGTTTTTCATAATATTTTGAATATAATTTTTGGAATGTCGTCTTTCAAAATCGTATATCGAAAATCGTATTTGAAATATCGTATTTGAATAACGAATTTTAATATCGGGATATCGGATATCAGATTCTTTATTTCGAATATCGTAAAATTAATAATACACTTTTAACTTTACAAAATAACTTTTGAATGTCATTAATGTGGAATTAACGAACGAAACACTCAATTTGTGGCCAGGGATAAGTATATAATATAGTTATAGTGATAGAAATTACCTGAGTATAACAATAATGCCGTCGAAGACATTAAAACCGTTGGCAATATATCGGAACGGTCCCTCGGCAACCACCTTGAGCAGCATTTCGACAGCAAAAATGCCGGAGAAGACAACATTGCTGGTCTCCACAATGGCCGTGAGTTCCTCCGGCTGATTGTGATACTCGATGCCCATGGATAGAGTATTGATAAGGATGGCCAACAGAATACCCTGCTGAAAGTATTTGTGCTCCACCAGACGCTTAATATAACGTCGAATCCAACTGCAGACACGCATGAGACAGCGATAGACGGCGATGATGAGACGCAAGGCTGGCGATCGTGGACGCTGGCGATCATCGAGGGGGGAGAGGGCGTTCTGATAGAGATCATAGCAGCAGGCATAGTCCTCCATATAGTTGCCGGTGGGGGCGTGAGGGGCGTGGCTGCCACGTGTGTTGCGATGCCCATTGTTGTTGCGACTGTGCGTGTTGTTGTTGTTGATATTATGATGATGATGTTGATGCTGATGTTGATGCTGATGATCTTTGCGGTGTTGATGTTGCTGATGCTGCTGCTGTGCCTCACCATGTGGCAGGGGCAATGGCAATGGCAGTGGCACCGCCGCCGAAACAGCTGACAGTTCTAAGCTCATCGGTGGCACAGCTGCTGTTGCTGTTGTTGCAGATGTTGCTGCTGTTGTTGCTGCTGCTGTTGTTGTTGCTGTTGCTGCTGTGGCATCAACATTTGTTGTGGCATCGGCTGTGGCAGTTGTGGCACGCTTGAGCGCCTCCACGGTGTGCGGATCACAGCGTGCCAGCGACGAGTAAAACGACTCGAGTGTACTCTGACCCGTCGGCAAGGCCGCTGAAAAGGCCACAGAGAATGCTAAAAGCTCTTGACATGTCATCGCGTCGTGTATACCCAATTCAGAGCAATCTGCATACGGATTGGCAATCGTGCCAATTGTCTGCGGTAGATTCACCTGCAACACAATCAATTAGTCACAATCACTCAATCAATCGATAACAATTAACATCGCTCGAGACGTGCGTGTCTGCTCGACTGCCAGATGCCCTGCGCTATAGATTTCGAATATTTATACATAGTATTTGGAATATCGTAAATAGAATGGGCAAATTTTATAAATCGAACATCGTTAATTGAATATCGTAAATTGAATATCGTAAATCGAATACCGTAAATTGAATATCGTCAATCGAATATCGTAATAAAGTATTCGGGATTCCGAGATAAAATTATTTCGGCGATCTTAGATTTTCTTAAGCCATGTACAAAATCTTTGATTCAAGCACGATAATTCTATATTTTGATTTTTTTTTTCGGATTACATTTGCATCAACTATTATACCCCGTTTTTTTTTTTTAAAGTGAGCGCAGGGTATAGAAAAAAATGTCTCCAATTACGTGATTCTGACTGAATCTCACCTGCCAAATGCTGCCATCGCCAGCTTGTGTCATCTTCTCCGTTGAGTGAATGTTGTTCTTCTCCAAAATGTTGCCACTTGCAGCGCCTCCTCCTGCCACGCCTCCGCTGCCACTTGTTGTTATTGCTGCCACAGTTGTTGCTGCTGCTGCTGCTGATGTTGTTGTTGTCGCTGCAGCAGCAACGGCAGTGGCAACTGTTGTTGACTCGCCATTTAATGCCGGCGGTGTGTGCAACAACACATACTCATTGAACATCACCGAGGGCCGTCGACTGGCCGATGTGGGTGGACTGAGAAAGCCCGAAGTGCAGGGATGACTCTAAAGTATTCAGCGTGAAAATGTTATGCATTAGTTGAGGAATTTAATTGTGTATTCATATTTAATTTCAGAAAGAATTCGAGAATCGGGTCTATGTACAGTCGGGACGTTATGACACTTAGCAGGGACTTAACATTTAAAGAAATTGTAAGTCTGCTTTAAATAAAATCTTAATACGAATATATATACATAAATATCTCTTATAAAAAATATTTTTTTAAATTTACTTATTAACTAATAATAAAAACCTTTTGTGCATGTGCATAAGGTTGAGATATATTTAGGGGAACTCGGTTAGTATAGGAAAAAATCTATAAACTCTCCCCTATTTCACTGCTTAATTATCAATTTCATAACCAAGAAAGTACAACGTACTCCAATTATTTACATATCAAATGAAATTAAACAAATATTGAAATATTTAATTGACATTTCAACAATGGGAAATTATAACAATACACTAAAGGCAACATGGGAACGTTTATAATACATATATAGTTTTGCCTTTGTTTTTCGCTTTTGTTTATTTCAATTGTATCAATTGTCATTAATCGACTTATTGTTGCATGGTTATTATGATTTATTTAATATGTTGTACAACAGGTAAATTAAAAGTATTTTTTTTATTGCCCGCGCAGAAAATGCAGCAACTTATTTTAAATGGAAACGGAATAAGTATGCTACAAAATGTTTTTAAAGGTCTCCAAATTCCATTTTTTTGTTGCATACTTTTTGGATCATTTTTTTAATGACTACAAATTTCTGCTTAGGTTTCTTCGATTATCCGAAGTTGTGTCTATTTTTACACTCTTTGATTTAAGGACTTGAAATATTGTGAGTTTTTAATGAGATATTGCAATACCTTGCCTAAATTTCCCAACTGCAGCTACAAGATGTGCAACGTTTATGACAAATATGAAACATCATTATTAGCGAAATTACATAGAGTATAAAATAGTTGGAGTTGGTATTATTGATTAATTGTTAACATTATTGTCTGTTTGTGGAAATACTTTTGCTGAATTTCTGCAATTTTGAATATCGTATATCGTAAATATGGTGTAGCGCTTATTATCGTATGCGGTATATAGTTAAATTGGAATAACGTAAATCGAATATCGCATTTAGAAAATCATACCATAAATTGTTTCAAGAATTCTGTTGACTATAGGCATAAATTATCGTTAATCAAATATCGTAATTCGAATATCGTAATAAGAAAATCATACCAAAAATTGTTTCTAGAATATTGTTGATTATAGGCATAAAATATCGTTAATCAAATATCGAAAATCAAATATCGTAAGTCGAATATCGTAAATCAAATATCGTAAATTGAATATCGTATTTAGAAAATCATACTAAAATTTGATTTTAAAATTCAGAATTTGGTTCGTAGTGAGTATATTGTTTGTCAAATATCGTATATGTTAGAGTTTGTAATCGAATTCTGTGGCCTAAGAGTTTTTCATTGGACAGTTTGAGAGATTTGGAATATCGTATTTTATTTTATGAGTTTGCAAGTAGATACTTACAATCAGTTGCTCCGAGTCGATGACCTGTTGCGGCAACTTGAGCAGAATGGTCTTTTGCTCACCAGCAACACCGTCCGGCTTCAGTTGCATGTTGTGATTGTGGTGACCCATTGTGGTTGGTTTCTTCAGCGATGAGGTGCGTCTTGCCACACCTGAACCACCACTGAGCTCGCCCAGCGATTGCTCCGTATTGTCCGAGGATGAGAGTTGACCCTGCAGCACGGCAGCACCAACACCACCAACACCAATACCAGCAACACCAGCAACACCAACACCAGCAACAACTGTTGGCGGTGGTGGTTGTTGGTGTTGTTGTTGTGACATTGTGACACTTGCGGTGCTGCCATTGATGCCATTGACAAGAGCAACAGTTGTGTTGTGATTGTTGTTGCTGTTGCCATTGTTGCTGCTGTTGTTGTTGCTGCTGTTATTGTTGTTGTTGTTGTTATTGTTATTGGAGTTGAGTGGCACCATAACGGTAATCATCTGATCCTGTATGCTGGACGGCTTGCGATTACTGTACTTGGGACAATTGGGATGATGGCATTTGATCCTCGACGGTGAAAATGTCAAATTATCGGCATTGGGCAGCAAACCCTCTCGACGCTGTTGTCGCTGATACCTGCGGGGAATAACGAGGGGAGGACGAGGAGTACCGACGAAGAGCGCAGCAAACAAAGACAGGAGACAGGACAAAGGGCACAAATAATATTTGATTAGTGTATTGTTTCAGACAGAGTACATTACACACACACTAACACACTCACACACACACACACTTCCATATTCATATATATATATATATATATTCATGTACACAAAACATTGTATTATCTGTATAGAGGGAGACAGGAGCAGAGTGTGATTTTAAGCTGCTGCTGTAATGTACACAAGGGCGTACACAGGATTAGGAAAATTGGGGGGAAACGGCACATATTTCACCTAAAACTTCGAAATGTCATAACTTTGTCAAATTTTAGTTGATTTCTTTCCGGATTGTAAATTTTATCATTATTTAGCCTCTATTTTCATTCTGCATTAAAATTGGAAAACTAAATTTTTCTTTTTTTACTGTCCATTTTTTCCATACTCTTCCCTTGACACATTTCCAAAAACTTCAAAATGTCATAACTTTGTCAAATTTTAGCCGATTTCGTTACGGATTGTCAATTTAGTCATTATTTAGCATCTGTTTTCATTCTGCATTAAAATTGGAAAACTAAATTTTTCTTCCTTCACTGTCCACTTTTTTCCATACTCTTCCATAGGTACCTATTTTACCTATTTCTTTATTTGGTTGGTAAAAAAATCCTTACATGAAGAGATGGATTTAAAAATATTAATTTTCTATTTACGAATTGTATAAATTGACTTTATAATTTTTTGAGCTATGGTTAGCATTTTAAAGTACAGTTCTTAATTTTTTTGCTGAATATTAAGTACTTTATGAAATATCTTTAACTTTTAATGGAGAGGGGGCAACTTTCTCATTCCCTCCACATCTGCGTACGCCCTTCACAGTGTGTGTTTGGGTGCATTTAGGGGACAGCGTGTCTCTTTGGTGTAATTATTGTGTGTTGTGCGTGCGTGTATGTGAGTGTGTGTGCGAGTGTGTGTGCGTGTGTGTGCTTAACAATTAGACAACAATTACATAATTCAATCAAATGAACAACGCAAATAAGCAAAAACAACGACAACAACCACACAGCACAAAAACGAGCCTCACAACAAGATGAATTCAAATTCAAATTAAAATAATTAACACATTTCTCAGCATTTCATATTGCTGAAAGAGGCAGAGGGGGTGGGGGGGGGGGGGGTGTTTGAGGGGTTTACATGACAGGATAATAAGCACTGAGCTACAAATATTAATTTATGCATTTCTGTATGTTGTAAACGAGCTGAGGCTCATTCCAGAACCAGACGACAGGCTTAAAACTTTCCCGACAAAGCAAACGCTAATGACACTGGCTTAAAGTGACATTTAAACATGAGATTCAATAAATCAAAAATTAATTACAATTATAATAATAACGAAATTCAGCTTTAAACAGCAGAAGTTTGAAACTTATACAACACTGACTGCATCAAAGCAAAGCAATTTTTATGTTAATGTGCTTTTAATGAGCTTTCTCATTAGGTAACTTCTTATTTTCCTGTTTTCTTTGATTATAGGCCCTTATATAATTAATACACTAAAAGCTAATTGTCTGACATTAGAGTTTTGAAAGCACATTAGAGCTTTGAAAGCACATTAGAGTCGTAAAACTTTAGCTGAGTGTCTTTGAATTGAGCATAAATAATACATGAAAAGCTGTAAAGTTTGATCAAATTTATCAAAAACTTTGAAAGCACATTTACAAAGCGCAAAGAAAGTCATATTAAAAAAATCTCTGAAAGCTTCTAGAAAATAAATTGCTTAAATTTAGTATGTAAATTGATATTTAAAGCTTAACAAATAATTGAAGTAATTTGAAAAGCACATTAAAGCTTTTTTTCTCATTTTGAATGTTATTAAAAGCTTTCAGTGAAATTTATTGCAACTGTTTATCATATTGGAAGCACATTAAAGCTTTTGAAAATTACAGCTGTACACCTAAAGTTAATTATAGTGAATATTAATATATATAATTTGTGTTAATTTGTATGTGAAAATGCCACCTGTGAGTACTATTTAAATTTTAGCTCATTTCATGCTTCAATTGAATGAATTTCTAACTATTTAAGCTTAACTTTTCTTCTTAGAAATAACACTCTGATATTCTATGAAGTCACTATCCTAACGAGTCTATAACTAAAGTTTTTACTGACTTTCCTAGACTTCAGTTACCTGTTCAAAATCGCATTCGTATTCGCATTCATATTCACATCGATATTTATGACTAAGCAACTATGACTAAACTATATGTCCACGTATATGCAATGTTACGTGTATTGCTGTTGCATATTGTTTTATAGCAACAACAACAACAACATTACACAATACACGACCAGATGCAGGTGCAAATAATTGAAAAGCAAAAGCCATAAAAAATGCAAACCCGAAAGTTGACAACTGTAAACGAAAAAACTAAAATAGAAATAGAAAAAACACAGGAAAAAAATTGAAAAAAAAGAAAGAATACAAACGCGAAACGTGAGAAACGAACGCATGTTAAATGAATATTTAATAAATCAAACAGTGAAATAAAGAGTTAAACCCTTAAACAGTTAGAGGACGAATGAAATGCAAAAAAAAAAGGGGGGAAAGAAACGTGCCACAAAATGTGGAAGGTTCTGCGATTAAACGGGACTTAAACTACACGTATCCTTCAAATGGGTGAAAGCCACGTAATCCAATTCGAATAAATTTTAAATCATTTTACAGTGTTGCGGGACAGTTGGACAATCGTATAATCATCATATTATTTTTCATATTGATGTTTTGAGGTTTCAAATATATTGAGAACCTAGGGAACTCGATTTTCTGAATAGTTTTGCAGTTGAGATTTAAAGGAAAAGACCTTTTAAAATAGCTTGAGAGAAAACAATTCTTTTGTATACCAACAAGATTCGATTGAAATTAAGCTGTGGGAATTTTAATTTAAGGAACTTTTAAGACTTTCTATGTAGAAAATTTAGACATATTTCTTAAACTTAAAAAAAATTTTTTTCGAGATCTAAAGAGTCAAATTTAAGGACAACAAAGGCAGGACAATAGATATACGAGAATTCTAGTTAATTAAAGATCTGAGTACAGTATTCTGAATATCAGATAAGCTCATCATATACATTTTAAAATAAAACACTTAATAGACAACAAACACTTGTCAAAATCTTCATTTGACTTTAGAAGTAGAACTGTTCATATTTTAAACAACAATGGGAGAAAACTTGAGGAACATTTTAATAAGTAGATAGTCAAAATTTTCATATAAAGGTTGCCAAAAGTCATACAGAATAATTGAATAGATTGCTGGGAAGTTTTTCTAAAATTTCTTCAATACTGCCAGCACAATAGACAATATATTTATGAATTCAAGTAAATCTCTTAAAAGAACTTCAAAGGACTTTTTTTAGAAACACTTTGGCACCTTTGAAGTGCTGTAGTGGCTCAAATACTTGAATAAAGCAGCTGAAACTTCAGATGTGTCAACTTGAATAATAAATCTAAGAAGAAAACAAATTTGTTGGCGTCGTAGGTGCAAAATTCTGAAGTAATCAAGAGTTAAGTAAAACCACGTGCCACTCAAGAACTAAAGTAAAGTTTGTTTGTTCTCTAATAAAGTCAGAATTGATTAGAGTTTGAGGCAATTTTGGGTACGAAGGATTAGTGCGTGGATTAGTTCATAAATTTTGCGACGGTGGCGCCACCTGCCGACGAAAGCTCGCCTCTTTTTGTGGCAGTAGCAGTTGCAGTTGATGTTAAGATGTTAAGGATGTTAAGTAACATACTTAATGTACATTTTAAAGGAAGGAACTTTTCTTTTTTTGTACATTTTGTGTGTGAGAGAAAAAAAAACAAGAGAGACAAGACGAGACGGGAGAAACGAGTAAACGGTAAACGGTAAACATAAAACGTAATTGAATGAAATCAAAAGGACAAGCAGCATACTTATATAATCTGTACTTCTTTAACATTCGTCTCTTGAAGCGTCGCCACAGATGGGCAATGTATTTGACAATCTCCGCATAGCAAGTTGCCGGCTCCGAGTTGTTCGTACTGCTCGCCAATGTCGAGGTGGATGTATAACGTGCTCTCTCCTGACGCATCCGTTCCATTTCACGTTTCTTTGTCTCCGAGAATTGGGTGGCAATGACGACCAGGCACAGGTTGATCATGAAGAACGAGCCAATCTGTAAATGTGTGCAAACAAAAGTAAATAAAACTTTTAGTACACTTTTCTGTGGCGAAGTGATGAAATTTAAATAGGAGTGAACTCGACTATGAAAACCTATAATACACATGTAAAAAAACGAAAGTATTTTCTTTAAAACCCCTTTCACTTTTTGTAAATTAGTTTCTTGAAAAACTTTTGGGTCTATTATTCAGACATATCAAAATTTTTGGGACGAGTTGCGAGCATAATAACATCTATATATATAAAACACTTTGTCCTCACTGACTGACTGATTCACTGACTCACCGATCATTGCACAGTCAAAACCATAAGACCTAGAAGGTTGAAATTTACACACAACATAGCTGACACAATTTTATCGTGCAAAAAGATGGTGTTTTGCGAAATTCGATTTGCAAGTGTGTCAAATTTGGAGTCAAAGTTCACACGTTGAGAAAATTGTTTAGTGTAAAAAACGTTGCTCATGTTTTTAACATTTCAATAGTTTCAAACTCCCATAACTTTGTCAAAACTGAACCGATTTTCTTACGGAATGCGAATTTCATCTTTATTTGAACTCTAATTTAATTCTTCATCAAAATTGTATTATTATGCTTTCACTTCCTGACTTTTTTTTATCACTTCTGCCAATTTTTCAACTGCTTCTTAAATTTATTCAACTTATCTTTTGATCAACTCAAGAAACCCTTTATAACTTTGAAGTACAGGGTCGAAAAAAAGTTTTCGCATTGCTGTGGCAAAGTTACGTTGCAATTGGCGTTAACGCAAAATGGCAAAATGACAAGTTGAGGCAGCTGCGTTGCTTGCAACAGGCAACTTGCAACGTGCCACATGCAACGTGCAACAATCTTGAATTAGTCCAAGTCTCAGCTTGTGGCACAGTTGAGCAAACTTTCGATTTGTTGTCGTTGTCGTTGCATTCAATGGATTTTGCTGCAAATTAGCTTACTCAACTTTTGATCTCTTTCACTCTATATACACCTCTCTCTTTCTCTCTTTCACTCTCTCTGTCTCTGTCTGGCATCCATTAGCTGCTGTTGCATTTTAATAGCTTTCTGGCAAAACAAATTTGCCAACTTTAAATTGAAAACATATTTCAACAACAAGTACAACAAATGCAAATGTGAAAAATGTTTCTAATTTCGTATTTGTGTGCGTCGAGCACAAAATACTTGTACAGAAAACATAAATATGCAATTTCCTTAGCCAAATTTCAATACAGCAAATACAGTGTCAGTATTTTAAGGGTACAAGAGGGGAGAGAGAGAGAGAGAGAGAGAGAGAGAGAGGAGAGTGAGTGAGACGAGAGCAGACTGCAAGCAATTTACATATCAAAAGTTGTTCGTCGTTGTATCGCAATAGCCAAAATCATTTTGCACATCAAATGAGCAGCAAAAGAACAAAAAAGTAAGAGAGGTATGAAGAGAAAGAGAGACAGAGCGAGAGAGCAAGAATAAGGAATATATGGACAAAGTTTACATACATTCCTAGTCAGTAATCCCTTTTATAAAAATATAAAAAAAAAATTAAAAATAAATTTTAAAATTATATTTCCAATAGTATAAATATTTCATTTAATTTGAAATTTTTTTATGTAGAGTCAAAATAAGACCATGATTTTTATTTTTGATTAAAAAAATGTTTTGTGTTGTTTTATAATTTTTAAGTATTTATTGAAATTTTATAATATTCAAAATATAATTTTTTGATTTGAAACTAGAATTCATATAAATTTTCAATCTTTTTAAGAATATCAACTTATAATATTTATTTTATAGTTATAATTTCAAAAAGTGGAATTTCTTATAATATTTTACACTAGAAAAAAAATGTGTCAAAGTGGTTCACTAAAAATGTTGGCAATTATTAAAAAGTGTGACCGTACTAAATGAAAACAAAGCTGCAATCTGTTAAAGGACTAATCTTTCTAACAAAATTAAAATGTCATAAAAAAGTGAACTTTTCATGCTAAGGTCAAGGACTTATTAAACCACCCTCGTATGTTCTGGTGTGCCAGCGTGTGTGTGTCCCTGTTTGCGTATAAGCCTTTTAATTAGTCCAAGGACAGCACCTTGGGATTGCCAGAGACACACACACACACACATACACACACACATACACACACACATCACATACACACACACATCACACACACACACAGCTCTGAGCTCTGAGTTGAAGCTGTTTCTGAGCAGCAGCTTGAGCTTGCAACATGTTGCATGGTCAGTGCAGACAGTCAACATGCCACTTTTCAATGAACAAACTTTTGTGGCATGATGCTGAGGCTTTTGACAAAAGGGGAGGGAAAGGGGGAAATCAGTTGTGTGTGATTACAGTTGAAAAAGTAATTTACTTATTTACATTGGCAAATTGCTGCAGCATGCAACCGAATTTGCCTCAAACCGCTCAAGTAAATAAAACAAAGAAAGCAAAGTGCTATGTGAACTTTTGGCATCGGTTTAGACGAAATTCTTATACGGTCTTCATCAAATTTGCATTAAAATTTAGTAGGTATTTTTTAAAGATAATTATTTGCTTATAGGAACATTCCTAAGCAAGCGTTAGGAAAAATTTATATATTTATATTTAAAATCTACAATAATTTCTGATCAAATTTGCAGATATAGGGCATAGGTAACGTATACGTAATATACGTAACGTATACGTAATATATGTAACGTATACGTAATATACGTAACGTATACGTAATACACGTGACGTATACGTAATATATGTAACGTATACGTAATATACATGAACGTATACGTAATATACGTGACGTATACGTAATATATGTAACGTATACGTAATATATGTAACGTATACGTAATATACGTGACGTATACGTAATATATGTAACGTATACGTAATATACGTAACGTATACGTAATATACGTGACGTATACTTAATAGACGTAACGTTTACGTAATATATGTAACGTATACGTAATATACGTGACGTATACGTAATATACGTGACGTATACGTAATATACGTAACGTAAACGTAATATACTCACGAAAAGTAAAATAAAACTATATATATAATAAAAAATTTATTGTTGTCAGAACACCATTTTTTTTTTTTTTTTTGAAGCTTACAAATTTTTTTGAAATTACAGCAAAACACTTATATAATAAACTTAGAACTCTTTATTTTATTTTTAACTCTCGTCTGTATTTAATTATTTCAAATATAGCTTTTTAACGGTCTACTTATGGCAACAGTAAAATAAAAAATTAAATTTATTGTATAAATAATGCCGAAATCAATTGAAGACTCAGTACAAAAAGTATAGCATACTTTTAAGAGTGTGTATTATATTATCAATATGCAACAGATTGTAGCGCATTTAAAGAAACCACAGCAATTTAGAAGGAATGCTCAATTGACTAGCTCAATATTAATTGGTTTGCAAGATGAGAATCTTGTGTGTATATTTTCCTTTCACACTCACCACAATCAGCAGCACAAAGTAAATCCAATCCCAAAAACTGTGCGCATCCTGCACGTAATACATAATGTCCGTCCAGCCCTCCAGCGAGATGACCTGCGAAAATAAAAGAGAAAAAGTGGAGAGATGTAAAAGTAATCAAAATCATTTTTAGCTGTGTAATTAGCCGAGCGAATCAGGCATAAAGGTCAACAATAAACGTACACTTAAATCGTACCACGTCACGTATGCGTAATATTTTGCTTTGTCCAGTTACAGTCATAATTGTGTCTGTCTCTGTCTCTCCTCTGTCTGTTCTGTCTGTGTCGCAGCTGGTTTAATGCGTATTTGATTTGTGTTTAATTGCATAGCCTTTGACCTGCCACGCCCCCTTTTGTGCAATTTGCCGAGAAGCCAGCATAAATGGCCATATCAAAATCAGAAATCAAAGACGACCGCAATATGTCGACAGTTACAAGTGTGGACAGGGAAAGACAGAGAGACAGACAGAAAGACAGAGAATGAGAGATAGAAAGAGAGAGAAAGACATATGGAGAGAGAGAGAGAAATACTCGCATGTATTTAAATTGAAATTTACGTCTCTATCTCGGCATCTGTAATTAACCTATGCTTGTATCTGTATCTATTACTCAATCTCTATCTCTATCTTGCGTCTGTATGTATGTGTGCTTATATTTGTATCTGAATGTGATTTAATTACAGCATCTGCATTTAAATCACAATTCGTATTTTATCGTTTTCACAATTGTTCTTTAACTACAACTGTTCTTCATCTTTTCTCTAAAACTTTAATTAGCTCTATTTGAATTTATTTTATTAGCTGTGTCTGTGCATATACATATTTTATTTATCTTGCTGCATTTTATTTTAATTTCTATACATAAATATTTGTTACTGCACTCTTAATTGTATGTGCATCTATTACTATATTTATATCTTCTTGTATCTTAAACATTATAGGCATATTTATTTTGTTGAACTTTTATATAAAATTGCAACTATCTGTGAAATTTTCATAAAGTGTATCTATTTATTTATTTCTATCTTTTGTATATTTATTTGATTTAAATTTATTTCTATCTCTTGTATTTTTTTTTATTTAAATTATTTCCATCTGCCTTTGTATTTTTATCTCTATTTATCTATATACTATACTATATGTTATTGACTTTATTATATTTATATTTGACCCTTTTTCGGCTACTGTGTTTGTATCTTTAGCTATTTATAACTGCATTATGCTATATCTAACTATTTGTATCTGAACCTGCACATAAGTATGTATCTAAGGGCACTTATTCTTTTTAAAAATAAATAAATTATAGGCATAAATTATTGCAAATATTTTTTTTGTATCTGTCACTCAATTTGTAGCTGTATCTTGTATCTGCATTTAACTCAACCGTTTTATATTTTAATTTTTGCACCGATTGATTTTTTTTTGTCGAATATTCCTTTAATCTAACACTGAATGCTACACCAATTTATTTAAGCAAATTAAATTTGTAATTGTTTATATTATATTATATTTATATTAATTTTTTCTTATTGGTCACTATCTCTATCTCTATTTCTATGATTTTCTCTAACGTTTTTATTTTTTCTACCGATGAAATTGAGCTGCAAATTTGAAAGGTAATTTCTTAATTTTGAAAGTGATTAAATCAATCAATAATGTTGTTTGGCACAATGAGCTTCAGGCGACATTTCACTGACTAATGCCTGACATTGCGCATACGCCCCATGGTCCATGGTGTCAGTAGAGCGGAGGGTAAAAGGTGTGCAGAAGTGGGAGAAGAGGGAGGAGTGTGACCAGAGGGTGTGACAGGAAGTGCTGTCAGAATCTGCTGCCCTATGCAAATTGGCAGCTGTTTGTTTCTAGTTGTTGTTGTTGTTGTTTTAAATGATAGCGATGCCAAAAGTGGCAGATGCCACCGCAGTTGACAGCAGCTGAGCAGCAAATTAACATGCAACTTTGTCACTGTCACCTAGTGTCAACTGTGGCAGGAGGGGGGGGTCAACTCGGGGTCAAGGGGCAAACTCGAGTCGAGTCGAGTTGAGTTGAGTTGAGTCGTCTGTGTCAATTTGTTGTCATTGTTATTTGTTTAACGCAAGTTGTCAGCTAATTGGTAAACTGTGAACTCTGAACTCTGAACTGGGATTGGAATACTCACCAGGAATATGGCCACCCAGGCCATGCCAATGTTGTCGAAGGATATCGTGCCCTGAAACGGATTCTCGCCACTCTGTCTGCAGGTCGTGTAATACTGATTCCAATTCACGCACGACGTATTCGTCGGCTCGTTCAGGTCCAGCAACTTGGCCTCCTCTGCGAAGAAAGATTAGATTAGTTCAAGTAGCTACCAGCTACAGTCCTACCTTACTAAAGCGTACCACTTTAGTAACTGAAATTTACTATCCAGCTTCATTAACTCAAATTTCGAAGGATTTCTTGAGTCTAAACAAAAAAAAATTGTATCTAGAGACTATCGATAATTTTAAATTGAATTTGCGATTATATATCGCTTACCGATTAAGTATTGCATTATAGCATAGTGCTTTCATAAATCGATATTAATATCGACAATTTTTATACTTTTCTTATTAGTTATAAATACTCTTAACTCAAAGGTATCAATAAGGCAATAGCTTCGATTATAAATAGCCTGTGGGTATCGATAAAGCATAAGTATCGATAAGGCAAAATAGTTCATCGCTTTTCCAGAACCGATTAATCAGCAGTTATATTGATGGTAATAGCTGAAAATTTATTTATCGATCAGTCAGTTTGACAGCATAGAATTAATCGATGGCAATATTGCGATATGCCATAGGCGATAGTCTATCGATAAGTTAGTTTAACAGCTTATCATGAATAGTAAAAAACTCATTTAAATAGTTATCATATGTCAATTATTTTACTTAATAAAGCACATTAATAATTCGAGTTAAAGAAGCTGGACTGTATTTATACTCATAGAAAGGGAGAGAGAGAGAGAGAAAGAACGATGAATAAGCTGTAGAAACTTAAGGTGGCAATTTAAGGGGGGTCTCTTGATAAGTTCTTAAGTCAAGGAGCGCGCGAAAGTAATTAAAAGTACCATTAAAATTTGATTAACACGCGCCGTTTGCACTTCATTTAGCTGGAGAAGTGAGCAAAGTTTGGGATTTGGGATTGAGTTAGTGCACTTTTGAAGTTAGGAGTGGGAAATTGGGTGTTTTGAAGTTGGGAGTTGGAAGTTATGAGTTTTTTTGTTGGTCACTTACCGCTGCAAACGAGAGAGCCGATGCGATAGGGTGGAAAATTGCCGCAGAGATGCATTCCCGAATCCTCGGGCGTTGAGCAGATATAGTCTTGATCCTTGGAGAATTCATAGTACTGCGAGAGGCTGCGAGTTTTGGAACACAATACGGTTTCGAGAATAGAATGTTTTTCGGGATGCATTTATTTAAAAATCAGTTAACGATCAGATTTGAAAAACCAGACAGACAGACAGAGAAATTATTGAATTACAGTAAGTAAGAAAGAAGCAGAAGGTTGGACAAAGAAAGTGTAAGAGAGAGAGAAGAAAGAAAGAGAGAGAGAGCACAAAAAGAGTTTTTTAAAAATTAACCATATTCATATTTTGTAATATCATATAATATTTATACGTAGAGTAAATGCCATTATGCGTACGATTATTGTAACATTTACATACAATTTGAGACAGAGATAGAAAGATAGAGAGAGAGAGAGAGTAAGAGAGAGCGGTGAATTGAACTATGAAAAATAATTTTCGTTTTTTCATTTTTAATTTCCATTTAATGAGTAAATTTTGGTGCTGAATTTTGATTCGAGTTGAATTTTTGCTAATTTCTGTCGCATACCACTAATTAGACAGAGAAAGAGCGAGTGAACGAGTGAGTGAAAGAGAGCGAATGTGAGATAATAGACTGCCAATCGATAAACTAATGTGACTGAGTGAGACACGTTGTTCCAATGCATAACCAATACAAAAGAAAGAGAGAGAGAGAGCGAGATAGTGAGCTAATGAAGTATAGTGAGCAGCAGAGAAAAAGAGAGAGAGCGTGAGTTAGTGAGAGTGAGCTGGAGAGCGAAGGAAAGAGAGAGCGACCTTAAGCTTGCGAAAGTGATAAAAGCAAAGCTTTAAGCTTGAAAGAGACAGATAGATATAAAGCTTTGAGGTTTCAGTGTAATAGAAAATAAGCTTTTAAGATCGAAAACAAGGCTTAACCTCTAAAGAGTGATAAGTGTCAAGCTTTGATCTTTAGTAAGTGATATAAGCGAAGCTTTAAACTTGAAAGTGTGATAGAAACAAGGCTTTGATATTCCATTAGTAATATGTGAGCTGAAAAAGTGATAAGCAAATAGTTTTAAGCCTTAAGCATTGATTTGTGTCAAGCTATAAGCTTTCGGAGGTGATAATAGCAAAGCTTTAAGCTTCAAAATGTGATATATCTTCTATTTTTTTATTTCGTTAGAAATAAAACAGTGAATATGAGAAGTTATGTAAGAAGAACTGATTTTTTTTGCATAAAAAGCAAAGCTTTAAATCGGTATAGGTACGGAGCTTTAAGCTGAATTATAAAGCTTAAAGCTTAAAGCTTTCAAGAAGATCATGAAATTCAAAGCTTGAGCAATTGAAAGCAAGAAAGAGTATAAGTAAGAGTGGCAGTCAAAGAGAGCAAGAGAGAGAAAGAGAGAGAGAGAGAGAGAAAGAGAGTAAGAGAAAAAGCTAAAGCTTTAGCTAGATCAGCGAGCTTTCGCTGCATATGCGCACATTAGAGCAAGACAGCACAATAAATGCACTCAACTAAAACCACACACCAAAGCGAGTGCGAAAGAGAGAGTTAGAGTAAGCGAGAGAGCAGACAAAATGGCGACTAAGCCGCCGAAAAGCGTAACACATATAAAAAAATAAGAATTAAGGTGTGTGCACACTCCAAAGAAAACAGCCACAAAATTAAGTCGTAATACGTTAAAAATTAAGACGAATAAACAACAAAGAAAAAAGACAAGAAAACAAAAAAAATAAAACGCAGCCGCTGCAGACGAAGAAGAAGACTAAGAAGAAGAGACGGCAAAACAATTTAAATTAAACGCGCAACGCGCGAATAAAAACCTTGCCACAAAATGGACGCCAGGTCGCCTTGCGGGAGGCAAGGGCCAAAAGGGGCGTAAAGGGGGCGGGGCACCACAAAAATGTCAATGTGTGTGTGTGTGTGTGACAATAAAATGTGTTTAATATGCACGTGCGCGCACCGGTGAAAAAGACAAAAAAAAATAAAATAATATGAAGTGAATTTCAAAAAATAAAAGACAAAAAAAAAACTCTTTTAACAATTCGCGCGCGCTTAAAAGTATGCAAAACTTTTTATGAAGCTGCACATGTGTGTGTGAGTGAGTGTGTGTGTGTGTGTAGAGTATGTAATGCGAGTTTTATTTTGATTATTGTTGTAGCTTCCATTTTTGGTTAGCTGTGGAACGAGGAACTTGAAATTTGAGCTGGGAACTTGTAGGGCATTTTTTTTTTTTTTTTTTTTTGTGGAACGTGGTTTGTGGTTTGTGAAAGGGGCAGCTTTAAATACCTTTGCAATAGAAACTGATGGTTTTTCCTGTAAAAAGAGTTGAGCTTACAAAAGAATACACACACACATACATCAATTTAGGGGTGCTGCTGTGTGTGTGTATAAAACTGTGTGTGTGTGTGTATGTGTGTGTAAAACTTTATGTGTGTGTATAACCAAACACAAAAATTTGCTTGACAGGGAACTGCTTGAGCTAATTATAAATATTTTTTACTTTTTTGCTACGTATACGTAATATTTGTAATTAAGTATATAACAACTACATACTATATATGTATATGTATGTGTATATATATTTTTTTTTTACTTTGTATGTGCGTGTTACGGCTAATTGTTGTACTTGTTGTGCTTGTGCGCCTCTCTGGCGCCTTTATTGGGGTCAACGCAAAAAATTAACACCAAAAAAACTGAAACATAACAAAATAGTGAAAACAGAAAAAGCAAGAGAAAAAAAACAGACACACTTACACACTCTAACACACACAAAACACTGAAAAACATTTTAACAAGTATCATAAAGCAAATGAGAAAAATAAAACCAAAAAAAAAAAAAAATGTAAAATAAAAAAAAAAGTATATGAAACATTTTTGTGTAGATATTTCTAGTAAAAACTGTTGCTAAAAACATTTACGAAGAGAGTACGATGGTACTACGGAGGGAGGGGTTTTGTACTACGGACACAGAACACACACATCAGCTAAAAAAAAAAAACATTACGAGTAACTAGTATCTCAGCAGGTATTTTATTTTTTTTTATTTCAAGTGTGTGTGTGTTTTATGTGTGTGTTAGTTTGTGTTACACGAATATTTTGAGTGGAGCATTAAATTCGTTTTGTTGTGTCAGTTTTGATGTCCTCGTGACCGCAGGAAGTGTAATGAGAAAGCGACTCACGAAGAGAAAATTGTTGGCAGAAGCATCCGGCAAAGCGGGAATGCCGAAAAAGAAGTTTTGAGGTGGGCTCCAAAAAATTTAGTAGAAGTTTCCGTTTGCTAGTTCGAGTCGTAGAGCAAGATTCTAGTATCTATTTATTTTATTTATTTTTGGAAAGCAAACTAGAAACAAATATTGGTTCCGGTTTCGGTTACTGCACCTTCTGAAACATGAATTTCGATAAAAGCTTTTATTTTCGTTTTATCTTTTTATTTCCGGTGCCTGTAATCAATTTTGGCACATTTATTATTAAAGTGCTGTTTCATATTAATTTTAACAAGAGAAGTAAATTTAAAGTTATATCTTTCGAAATCTCCATCCAGAGGGAAAATTTTTATTTAACGAAATCATTAAAATTTAAATGCAGAATCAATTTATAGGCCAAATCATGATCAAAATGACATTCCGTTTGAAAATCGGTTAATTTTTGATGAAGTTATGCGAGATCCAAGTTTTTGAAAAAATGTCAAGGGGTATGTATAGAAAATTGGATGATAGATGGCTTAGGGTCGAAAATATATCAAATTTTTTAGATGACAAAAATTTAAATGCAGAATCAATTTGTAGGCCAAATCATGATCAAAATGACATTCCGTTTGAAAATCGGTTAATTTTTGATGAAGTTATGAGAGATCCAAGTTTTTGAAAAAATGTCAAGGAGTATGTATGGAAAATTGGAAGATAGATGGCTTGGGGTCGAAATTATATAAAATTTTCTAGATGATAAAAATTTAAATGCAAAATCAATTTAGAGGCCAAAGCATGATCAAAATGGTATTCTGTTTAAAAATCGGTTCGGTTTTGCCAAAGTTATGACAGTTCGAATTTGGTTGGGCCTCTGATCTAGCAACTTTACAAGCCAAAACAATTACTTTTTCCATCAGTTTCTACGGTCACACTGACATCAGCATAAGTGTGTACAAATTATGTTTTGCAAATTAGTGTTGCATAACGTGTAGAGCGCCGTTAAGTGTTGTGTAAGTTCTTGTTGTTGCTGTTGTTAAAGTTAAGATCTAGTTTATATAGTCTATATATAGTATAAGTATATTTTTATATATAAATGTAGTTTTAAAAGTATTAAATAAGTATTTAAGTTTTAGTATATTTCATATATCTGCAAATATTACTTATTAAGTGTACGAGAGAGACAGAGACATAGAGTAAGAGAGAGAGAGAGAGAGGTCCAGATAGAAATAGAGATTTAATTTGTTAACTTGGGTTAAGTTTACGCATAAACATTTATAATAAAGAGAAGAGTGTGGGGGCATCTAAATAATAGACAGAGACAGATACAGACTAAGAGAGAGGGAGAAAAATAGTTAGTGTGAGAGAGGGAAAGAGAGAGAGCGGCCAGCGCTAGAGCTCAGCGAGAGAGCGTGAAATGCGAAAGAGAAATAATTGAGAGGATTTTAGTGCAAATATCGCTGGGGATTAGCGAGCGAGCGGACGGATTAGTAGACAGAGAGGGAGAATATATAGCTAGAGCGAGATAGAGAATACGCTAAGGGAGCGAGAGTGAGAGAGAGAGAGAGAGAGAGAGCTAAAAGACGACTTAGGTTCATTTTTGTGTTTATTTTCTGCGTGTTTTTGTGTTCTGTTAAGCAAAATTTTACTTTTAGTATTTTGTTTGGTTTTCATTTTTAGGTATTTTAAGATTTTTTTTTTTTTTGTGTGTAGGTAAAGGGTAGAGTATTTAAGAGGGGGGAAAAATAAATCATTTTATCTTACGAGTTAACACGGACTCGAACTCTGTACACTTCAGGTAGTCCCCTGTAAACAAAAAATTTGTTCGCGGTATGATTTTTGTTTTGAATTGGTATTTTTTTTGGTATTTTTTTTTTTGTATATTCATTTGAATAAATGAAGAAAAGAGTTAAATAAAAATGTGAAAACTTAGAATTATTTTTAAATCTTTTTTTTTTTGAAACTCAATACGGAAAACAATAACTGAAAAAAGTTTGAAGAGAAATTTGGGTATTTTTGGAGTATTTTTTGAGCATATGTTCATATCATCTTTCACTCGGCTGCCAATTTATCAATTAAATTGTTAAGTTTATGTGATAATTGTATCGTTTTTCGATTTGTTTTTCAGCTACAACAAAAAACGAAAAAAAAATGAAATATTTATAACAATAATAGTAAGAAAAATATATAGAAACATGGTTGTATAGAACTGGAAAAAGAGTTTTTCATATATTTATAAATTGTTGATATATTTGTAAAAATTATGTTGTTGTTGTTGTTACTGTAAGTTGTAGTTTTTGTTATTGGTCTGTTGTCTGCACATTATAAAAAATTATAATAGAATGAGAGAAAATAAGAGAGAGAGAGAAAGAAAGAGAGAGAAAGAGAACTCGCCTGCCCTTTTCATGAAATTGTGAGTTGCGAGTTGTTGTTCTTGTTGCTGTATATGTGAGTGAGAGTGAGTGTGTGTATGTGTGTGTGCTACAAAAAAAAACTTGCAATTAATGCAAAACTGCGTTCGAAAAACTCGCGAAAAAATAAAAGTTAGATGAAAACTAAAAATTAAAATGGACTAGGCGACGCCTTTTTGTAAGAAGATCCGAAGCGAAGCTACCCTATATAGTATGATCTAATTTTTGGAGAATTTTTTCTTAAATTTTATCTTGAAAAATAAAATTGAATAGCTATTTTCCGTTTTATGAAATCTATTTTTAATTCCAATACAAATATATTTATGAATTTTCAGACAGACTGAACAACTTCACTTAATTTGGGCTTACGTAACGTATACGTAATGTCACTTAATTTGGGCATACGTAACGTATACGTTATGTCGCTTAATTTGGGCATACGTAACGTATACGTAATGTCACTTTATTTGGGCTTACGTAACGTATACGTAATGTCACTTAATTTTGACATACGTAACGTATACGTTATGTCACCTAATTTGGGCATACGTAACGTATACGTAATGTCACTTAATTTGGGCATACGTAACGTATACGTAATATTCGTATGAAATGATCAAAAATTCATCTTAAAACAAATATTTGGGCACAGCACAGCAAGTCGAAGTAGATTTAATAAATATGTACAACTTCTAAACTTTGCTTAAAAATCCATAGCAAAAAAAAACATACATTTTAAAAGCTGAAATAAAATTATTTTACATATTTTTTTCGCTTTTTTTTCAAACATTCGGAAAAACATGTGAAAATCACACCATTAAAAGTGCGGCCCATTTAAATAAACGATTAAAATACAGCGGTAAAAGAGAGAGACAGGCTGAAAGTGAGAAAGAGAGAGCAAGAGAAAGAGAGAGCGAAACGAACACAAATTTAATGCAGCAATCGGAAATGCAATAAAAAAATTTGTGGAGCATTTAAATTTGCATTGCCGTCGCGAATTATTTACAATAATTATGCAAATGAGCAGGAAAAAAACCGGCGTAAAATTAACACCTAAAAGTGTGGCCTATTTTCCGGCAAATGCGAAAATGAAAAATGTATACATTTTTGAATATATGTACAGTTTGCGTGCATGCCAAAAACAATCGATTAACGATAACATAAAATATAAATAAACTGCATCAGCATTACAAAAACGCAAAAAAATCAAAAATTTATGTTGCCTACTTTTAAGGGTCACTTAGTTGAGGTGTGTGTGTGTGTGTGTGTGTGTATGTGTGTGTGTTCCTGCTGTTCTTGACGTCATTGACAGATGGACAGACAGGCAGTTGGCCGTGATAAATGATTGTTTTGCCATAGCTGAAAAATCTTTGGCCGCAAAACTGAAAATAGAGTGACATTCCCCATTCCTGACGTCCTCCATTGTCACTTAAAATCAGCTGTCAAATCTATCTTTTAAATGTCTTTCAGATAGTGAACTTTGATTTTCTATTTATAATAGAAGCACGCGTTGAAGTGCATTTATTTGTCCTTCATTGTCACTATAAATCAGCAGTTAACTGCATTATAATTTTTGTGAACTTTTCTATGTATTTTTAGTAAAAATGAAAGCACGTGAAATATTTGTTACTTCGAAAAAAAACCATATGATCCACTTCCCATACGAATTTCGCAAATCGCTGTCTTATCCCACAAAGAACTTGTCTTAGCTATGTTGTGTCAAAATTTCAGCCTTGTACGACTGACGGCTTGACCTTTGTAATGCTCAGTCAGTCAGTCAGTCAGGACAAAGTTTAATATATATAGATTACAGCAACCAGTTTTATTTTTTGAAAATTAAAGCCTTTTTAAATCCTTGTGGGAACAAGGGTGTAGTTGAACATAACTAACTTAATCAGAAATTGTCATCCATGCTCACTTATCATGTTATGTCCTCACAGAATTGTCCAAGACCGAGATGCAACTTCATCAAATTGACGGACAGCCATTGGATTTCCTATGCAAATTGCCAGCAGCAAATTCTAGTAGTATGTGTGTGTGTGTGTGTGTGTGTGTGTGTGTGCTGGAAAGTAAGGCTGTAAGCTGTCAGTGGCATTGGTCAAAAACCAAAAGCAAAGCCAACGCAAAAAGCAAAAAAAAAAAATATATATATATATATATTCATATATGAATTAGCAGCCAGGCAGCCCAGATAGAAAGAGAGTGAGCGGAGGGAGGTGAGTGGATGGGTAGAGAGAGAGAGAGAAAGTTATATATATTGAGAGAGAGAGAGAGAGAGAGAGATTGGGAGAGAGTAGGACGCTCAAAGCCTTAATATAACGATCTAAGCAGCTATCAAAAATCAAAGCCAAAAAATTTAATAACAAAATACAAGAAAAATATAAAAAAAGCATGAAACAAAGAAAAAAGTTTCCAAAACTTATATATATGTATATATTTATATATATCTAGGCGATAATGGTATATTATTATTTTTTTTAATGATTTATAAAGTCGCCTGCAGACATTTCGTTAGATTTTCGTTGTCATCTCGTTGGATCGTCCGTTGCCCCCGATATTAATCCCTATATAGACCACGCCCAGTTGTACTTACGTTATGGGATAGATCATGCCATCGGGTCTTTCTAGTGTGCAGCGCTGTCTCAAGATTCCCTCCCACAACTGCACTCCAATAATGCCAAAGATGAAGAACACAAAGAAGCAGAGTAAGAGCACATTTCCCAGCATGGGCAGAGTATCCAATAAAAGCATCACCAAGATACGCATACCTGCAATAAATAGGAAAATTAGATAATATATTCTAATAATCAGAGATCCCAAATAATGATTATTTTGGATATTTTTAACTCAAAAAATTGCCTACTGATGTGGGCAAAAAAATAGTCTTGCCTACTTATATGGGCAAAAAAATAATGTTGCCTACTTATATGGGAAAAATAGAAGTGCCTACTTTTGTGGGCAAAAAAATAATGTTGCCTACTTATATGGGCGAAAATGAAGTTTTAGTATGAAAAAGTTTTTTGTTTGTTGAGATATCAGATCCACTCTGATAGAATACGCATCAGGGCTGGTATTATACATCCTGACCATATTTGGTTTAATTCGGTTCCATATATCATATAGCTGCCATAGGAAAAATTGGTCGAAAATCAACCTCAGAGTAGAGTACCTGGGCTCAATGTATCCTACTGTCGAGCGTGCTCGACTATAACCGCCCAGTTTGCTTATGTTATATTACTTGCTTCTTTTTTAATTTTTTTTCTAGTTCCTAAAAACATATGTGAAATTCGTATGAAGCACTAAATTGTATAAGAATGCTAATATTTTAATTTAAGGGTCTCACTTACTGGGTATGCGATTTATAGCTCTCAGTGGTCGCAGCACACGGATTGTTCTTATCGCTGTTAAGTTGAGATTTTCCACATGCATCACATACTCCAAAAGTCCAGCGAGCACTATGAAAAAGTCCAAACGATTCCAGGAATCGGCCAGATATGTGTTCTTGCCACACATGCCCATGGCAACCATTTTGATGGTCATCTCCAGGGCGAAGAAGGCAAAGATGATGTCATCGAAGATCTGTGTGAAAGAATAAAATTGTGGCAAAAGAACGGAAAACAAGTTGGATATCAGTTCCAATAAAACAGATTATATTAGAAGAGAAAGAGATTGGAAAATTTTACCAACCTTAACTATACTATTTTAACTAATTTGGAACAACTACTTAGAATGTCTTAAAGTTTTAAACTCTTATTGCTGATTTTTTATCATTTTCACTACTATAATAACTTTTAATATTTATAATTAATTTGGTCACATGGTCACATTATTTCGACTCTAACTAGCTTTAAAGTCCTTTTATATGATATGTCCACACTTTTTCCAACACATTTAACTAATTCTATCGCCTTTCTCTGATTATATCTGCCAGTGCTTTCTCCCTCTTTCAATCACTGTTAAACTAAACTGACTGTCGAAAGTGGAAACTCAGTTGGAGCTTAAGGTAAAGTGTAGATGACAGTTGTCAAAATGAACTGTTCCTAGTCCACTTAAGTCAAACACTACGTGTTGCTACAACATGCGTACGCCCACAGTGCCACACTGCCACAGTGCCACAGAGCAAACAATGTGAAAGACCTTGTGCATTTACTGACACACATAACTGTTACACTGATAAAAATTGTGTTCTAAAAACAAGATTTTGGTCTCAAAACTAAGAATTTAGGTCTAAAAATAGCGTCGAGAGCATGAAATTCTTAAATTAAGATAGAAAATCTTAGTTTTAAGAACATTTCAAGTAAGACCAAGTTCTTATCTTAAGAATAAATGTTCTTATTTTAAGAAAAATTTTTCTTGTTTTAAGAATAAATGTTCTTATTTTAAGAATAAATGTTCTTATTTTAAGAATAAATGTTCTTGATTTAAAAATAAATGTTCTTATTTTAAGAAAAAATGTTTTTATTTTAAGTACATTTTTAAGATAAATGTTCTTGATTTTAGACGTTGTTCTTTTTGTTTTCAGTGTAGTAGTAGCTGTTTTTGTCGAGCAAAGCGAGAGGAGGACGGACAGCAAAGCAAAGTGAAGGCGATGCTCAAACAACTCTCAGCAATTTGGGCGACACTTATGTCCTTGTCGTTCTCATTCTTAGGCTGCTCCCCTTCTTCATTTTCTTCCTCTTCTTCGTCTTCGTCTTTGTCGTTGTCATTTTGCTGTTGCCAATTTGGACCCAGTCTCTGGTCTTTACACTTGGCTGCGGCCAAAATGTCTGCCTTCCATATCATTTACAAACATTTTCGCACGTTGCGCTTCACATTTCGCTCTGTAATTGCCTCAAAACCAACCCCCAACCCTCCTCCTAAAAACAACCCCCCCTGTCTCTGTCCCTTTTCCACCTCAGGCCGTGTGCGTTGTCTGCCTAATGAGCCGAAGTGCCTGTTTGATGTCATCAGCAGTCAAGGCAGACAGGAAGTGAGCCAAAAAATTGCTTAAATAAATGACAGTTAATGTGATGCCAGCGGTGACAGCTTTACCGGAGGTTCTAACAGGGGAAAGTACAGGTATATAGATAGATATTATGTTACTTACTTGCAGTATCCTGCAGCGCGGCTTCAGGCAGGTATCGTCCACACAGGGCTGATACATGCCCAGGGTTATGCAGTTCAGCAAAATGACGAGTATCGAGATGCGCTCAAACCACGTGCACGATTCCAAATTGGGTCCAAAATCAGTTACAATACTTACAATGTTAAGGATGCAAACCAAAAACACCATAAAAGAGCAAATGCAGATAGCAAACACAAGTAAAATACACCCTACACTTGAGTATTATCGACAGTGGGTTACTCAGCACCCGTATATTAATTTAGCTGCTAAATAATATAGCAAACTTGCTTAAAACTAATTTGGAAAAATTAAAATATAAGCATTAAATTGAAAGTACCTGACCAAGTTTGGTTAAAATCGGTTAACTATATCACATAGCTGCCATAGGAGCGATGCATCGAAAATGAAGTCTTAGTATGAAAAAGTTTTTTATTTGTTGAGATATCAGAACCAAACTGATAGAATACGCATGGGCAAAAAATAGTGTTGCCTAGTTATGTGGGCAAAAATAGTATTGCCTACTTTTGTGAGCAAAAATACTGTTGCCTACTTATGTGGGCAAAAAATAGTGTTGCCTAGTTATGTGGGCAAAAATACTGTTGCCTACTTATGTGGGCAAAAATAGTGTTGCCTACTTTTATGAGCAAAAAATAGTGTTGCCTACTTATATGGGCAAAAATAATGTTGCCTACTTATATTAAGTATTATATTTAACACGAATTCATATAATTCCACAAAGAAATAATACTTTTAAAGAGTTTTTGGTACTGGGTAAAATAAGGCTGCCTGTTGCCTGCTTCTGTTGGCTGTTTTAAGCAAAGCACGAAGTGAAGGAAGAAGAGGGAAAAGAAGGAAGAGAAGAAGGGAAAGATACTCGTTGTAGATAGCTGTTTACCATTGCAACTAATGCGCACTCAAGTACTTGTCAACTTGGTTGCATTTCGTACTCAACGTGCTGCATCTACTTCTTCTTCTTCTTCTTCGTCTTCTTCTTTCTTTTCTCCCCTCTCTTTAGCTTCTTCTTATTGCGGTCGTTTCTGGTTTGTTGCTTGGTTTCGCTTAAAGCAAAATGGCAAAGAAATAGCACAAATTGATGACAGTCACTGATTCACTCACTCATTCATTCATTCAGTCAATCAGTCAGTCAAAGATAATGCAATGTAGCAGTTGAAGGAAGGAAGAAGTTGGCTAAGCTTTTTAGCCAGCATATTAGCCAGTCAGTGCATTTTGGGCACTCACTTGCGAGAGATTATGCACTAAATAAAATCTCACTCCATCAGGCTTTTGCCTGGCAAATCTTCTCAAGCAAATAACTGTTAATATAACGAAGTGAAACTCCAGGAAAATATTACGGTTGCTTGATTGATTGCCTTGTGACTAGACGGAACTTTAAGAGGTTGTGATAAGTGAGGTAGAAGTGAATAAAAAGAGAAGCAAAGTGACTGACAATTATGAGACATTAGCAAAAAAAAAGGCCAAAAAAAATTGGCAAGTGATTATTGAATAGATGAGAGAAGCAAGTCGGCAAGGCTATAGTCCAGATCTCGACCATAGGATATCCGTTACTTATTTTAATATACATAAAAGTACTTAAAAAAAATTTTAATAAAATCTACTGCATACTTTTGGGGGATTGTATTGAAATAATAACTTTTTTAACAACTTTGGTTAGCTATTACTGCCGTTCTACTTGTCCGATCTTGCTGCGGTTTTAGGAGATTATATATAATATTAATGGATAACGTTTATAACCATAAAAACTGTATTATCTTAAAAACTGTGGCTATATCGACTGTTGCTGCTGATCAAAAATATATATACTTTATAGGGTCGGATATGCCTCCTTCTTTCTGTTGCATATATTCCAACGAACACAATATACCCTTTAACTTGTTTCTGAAGTATCGGGTATAAAAAGTATTGTGAACCAAAAATGGATCTAAAATTCATAAGAGTAAAAGAAAGAGAGATGCAAATGCTTCGCAGTTCTACCAAACGTTCATTTCCTGTCTTCCTCTCTCTTTCTCTTTCTCTCTCTTTCTTTCTTTTGCTTCTCTTTCTGCCTTTCAGCTGCATGAATAACCCGCAAGTTTGCGATATTTGTGCGTTAAAAACAACAATCACTGACGCCGCGAGCATTCAATACAAAAGCCAAGGCCAGAAGAGGAGGCAGGAATGTAAAGAAAGGGAGGGCGGAAAGAGGAGAAACAGGGACAAGGGGTAAAAGTGGGTAAAGGCGGAGGTATGGCATCGAAGGATGGACTTTAATGCATGCCAAATGCGCACCAAGGACCCATTTTTTATGAGTCTCGCAATTACGCGGAGACACAGACAAAAGGGAAGAGCAAAAAAGGAAGAAGAGAGCAGCAAAGGGAAAAGGGGAAGAGAAAGCGAACGCGTATAAAAACAATGCTGGGGAAATGTTTACGCTATTAACGCACAATTAAAGATAAAAACGGACACAACACAATGTCCCCCCACCAAAATAAAAAAGGACAATCGCACAGTCCTTGCAATTCATTAGGAGCAGAGTCCAAAGGGGAGAGAGGGGGTTGAGAGGGGATTGTGAGGGGGTTGAGCGGATCAAGAGGAGCAGACAAAGCGGTCGAGAGCGGTTAAATGGGCAGCATATGCAGGTCAGGTCGCCAGTGTCATAAAAACAAATGTGAAAAGCACGCACACACACAGAAAGAGAACTGAGAGAGGTCGGAGAGAGTGTAGGGTCGATGTAGGGCTAGTACCGACTGTAGGGCAGTACCGAGCCCGTTTTCAGGCTGTACAATGTACACTGATAACAAAAAATGTTCCAAAATCAAGATTTTGATCTTAAAAATTCGTCAAGAACATAAAATTCTTGAATTAAGAAAACACTTCTTGGTTTTAAGAACATTTCAAGTAAGACCAAGTTCTTATTTTAAGAATAAATTTTCTTATTTTAAGAATAAATTTTCCTATTTTAGAAAATAAATGTTTTTAATTTAAGAATACATTTTTTTATTTTAAGAATAAATGTATTTATTTTGAGAATAAATGTTCTTATTTTAAGAATAAACAATTTATGATTTTTATTCTCGCATTAAGAACTTTGATTTTTCAGATTAATATTCTTAAAACTAGTAATGTGATCTTTAAATTTTCTTATTTTAAGAACAAATTATTTAAGATGAATGTTCTTGATTTTAGAGTCTAGTCTTTTTTTCCAGTGTAGGGTCGGTGTAGGGTTAGTACTGAGGGTAGTTCGGTACCGAGACCGGTTTCGGGCTGTATAAATATTGCAACAGCTCAAATATGCGACACTAGCAACGCGAACAGAACTCAACATGCATAAAGCCGACTATAGGGGAGTCTAGTGGGGTGGGGTGAGGTGCTTAGGGGTAGGGGGTGGGGTTTTTTTGAAAATGGTACTGGGAAGGCAGCCATTATTTTTGATTTGGCGCGCAACGGCAAAGGCCAGCGAAACCAACAGTAAACAAATTAAGTCGAGCGTAAAGTCGGCCAACAGAGGCGCCAAAATGTAGGCGTGGCACTTTCCCCCCAACCCCCACCCCTAGAGGCAGGCAGAAGGAGGAAAGAGGAATAAAGTCATGAGAGCGTGCAAAAATCGCAACAAATTAAAAGACCGACAAACAAAAAGCGACCGTGAAGTCGACTCAGATGAATGGACACGAATATTTCTGTTTCTGAATGCCCCAAAAGCAAGGTAGACAGAGAAAGAGAGAGACAGAGATACACAGCAAGAGAGAGAAAGCTAAGCTTGAGATAATTGGCAATGGCAATAGAATATATACGTATATATATATTGGTTATTGAATTGGCTTTTTCCTTGCTGACACTTGAAACAGAAAACAACTTTGACATTCTTTTCAACATATCAAACAAAAAAAAAAAAAAGAAAAATAGATAAAGAAAAAAGAGCCAAATAAAATAAAAGACTGTATTGGTCGTAATCCCAAGTGATGATTGAGTGGATTAGTGGTTTACCCAATCCAAAGTTGCCACACAATTTGTAGTACTTTTCTTAATATTGGTAGTTCAATGCTTTTCCATTCTATGAGCTCAATTAAAAAGTGAAAATACATTTCTATTTTTATCCTAAGCCGAATTAAATATTTCTTTTCAGCATTAAGTTCTTGAAAAGTGGCTTCTTTATCATCTTAAAGAATTAGTCTATCAATTTTTTCTAAAATTTTTCGTTGAAAAATTTAATCCTTATAACAGAAAAATTTACGTAGGAATTAAGTAGATTTTTAGCGAACCCATTTTTTTGGTGAACTAAGGGAAAGTATGGAAAAAATGGACAGTGATGGAAGAAAAATTGAATTTTCCAATTTTGATGCAGAATTAGAGGTCAAATAATGAAAAACTTGATATTCCGCAAGGAAATCGGTTAAGATTTGACAAAGTTATGATAGTTTGAAATTTGGGAGATAGTCCTAAGGAAGAGTATGGTAAAAATGGTCAAAGATCAATATATATCATTTTTTAGGAGGACCTTAGGCTAGGTAAAAGATTTCAATCAGCATTATACTAGGAAATTATAAGAATAACCAGAAAACACAAAGGACTTGCAAAATAAAGCAAAGTTTAAATCTTTTTACTTGAAAAAAAAAAACAAGAATAGAGTTAAGTTTGAATAAAAAAAAATTTTATGTAAAGCTTGAATATAAAAAAATTAAAGAAAAGTTTGAATATGTTAAATTTGAATAGGAGATGACAAAAGTATGAAAATAAAGTATTTTAAACTATCTTCCAAACTTTAACTATTTTACATAATATTCATAAAATCAGTCTAGCTATTTTCGAAGGTCTCTCATCTCTGCCTCTCTTTCTCTCTCTCTCCCTCTCTCTATTTCTTTTGCTATCTGCTATCTCTGCCAGGATGCCACCAAATTGAGTTGCAAGTTCTGAAATTTGAGTGCGACAATAATTTGACTGCCAACTATTTGTTGCAATTTCCCGTTATGTTTCCGTTCGCTGCATGTTGCATGTTGCATGTTTGCTTGGTCTGCTTGGACTTGCCACTTCCTGTGCTGCCATCCGATACGAAGACTTTAGAAGATTATCTAACTTCCTGTCTGCCTCCATTTGATATCATTTAATTGTTTGCCATAAATATAAATTTTGATTTGCCATTGTTGAATACCCCCCACGTGTTATTCCCTCCTTGGGGGAGTCATAAGATTTTGCTATATCTTGGCGATTTTATGACTTTTGTTTTTGCTTCTAAACTTGGCTAACAAAAGTTTACGATGCCGTTGTCGTTGCCGTTGCCGTTGCAACATGCGACAGTTGCTTGCCACAGAAAAAAAACCTCTTGACACACACACACACACACACACAAAGACACACATTCACTTGCAATTATTGTTTATCGTCTGCAACGTTTTGAGGCAACGTTTTGTGGCAAACGATTTGTGGCAACTTTGGCGCCGCTGTTGCTGTTGCTGTTGCTGCAATTCAATTGGCATTGGCCATAATCAATTTGTGCCCTTCTCAAATTGGCTTTTGGCTAAACTAATTTCAGTTAAGAAAATCGCGTTGTTTTTTTGCCCTTTCTATCTTTCTTCTTTTTTGTTGCATCTCGGAGTCTACGTGGCGCTAGTCAATGCCACGTGAGGCCAACTTGCAACTTGCAACTTGAGGTCAACTGCAACATTTGCCAAAAAATTGAAAGTTGACAAAAATACAAGAAAGAAATTTCATACTCTGTATTTTTTTATGATTTTTTTTTTAACTGCTTGCTTTTTTGAAGGCTACACTGCAAAAAACCTATTGATTGTCGGATATAATTCATTTGAAATAATTTATATTCATAATAAGACAGCTTTAAAAGAAAAAATAAAAATAAAAATTCCATAAAATTGAAAATTTTTTCTCTATTTTTTTTCATTTTTAATACACTGTCAAAAAAAAAATATATATTTTTGACCAGTATTGACCATTATTATTATTATATTTCAATAAAAATAAAATCTCATTACAAAATTCATGATTTTAAAAAATCGTTAGGCATTTCGTTAACCCAATATAGTATGCTCTGCAACTGTTAAGTGGCAAGTTGCGAGTCGTGAGTCACAAGCGACATTTTAAAAGTGCATGCAACATGCAGCACTAACTGAACTTGCAACATGGCAAACTTAAAGCTAAGAAATAACTGCCGTTAGCTATTTTATGGCGCTTTTAGCGTGAAACTTGACTCGGAACAGCAAGAACTTCCCCCGCTACCTTCCCCACCACTTTGTAACATATTCGCGGAATCCATTTAAGGCTATTTAGCGGAGGGTGCACATCATTAGCATGTCAGTTGGGGAGGGGTGGAGAGCAGAGAGGGGGGTGTAGAGGGGAGGGGGAAGAGGGGTCGGCAAGTAATGCGATAGTCACGCCCTGCTGCCCACTAATTATGGCATCTACTTTGGCCACTTGCGAGCGTTAAATTACTACGCTCCCATTAGCCCCCTCCCTCTCTCTCCCCCTCTTCCCCTCTTCGCCTCTCCACTCCCCCCTCTCTCTCCTCCACTCTTGTCATCTCTCCGTGTAGCTTGACTCTGATTACCACGTGCTTGGGATTCATTACATTCTATGAGGAACAGCAGCTGCAATATCCCGTTACCTCTCCCACCCCTTCCCCTTCCCCTCCCCCACCACCCTTGCAACAACAACAATTTGGACTTGCAACTGTTTGTGGCAGCAAGCATGGTTGCAACACCAAGGTCGCTTTCCTCTTTAAAGGGGGCATCATTAATAATGCACTTGAAATCGATATCAAAACGATTCTGAGAATCATTTTCAAGTTGCTCATTAATTATTTGGAGAAATTGACCATCTTAAATTTTAAAAGCTATCAATCCTTATGGACATCAATATATCCGAAAATGTTCCATTTTATTATTATTTCGCTTGAAAACTGTTTGTTCAGTTTTTTTTTTTTTAATTTTTTAGTTGAAAATTCGACATTTTTATTAAAATTTGCCTGTTTTCACACTTCCAACCATTTTACAATACGTTTCCAAATATACTTTATCATTATTATTTCTTATCGTAAGTATTAAATCATTTCTCCACTAAATTTGAAATAGTTTAAGCTAAATAAATGATATACACATAGTTAGATATGAAAATTTATGATAATATATTGTTAATAGTGTGGAAAAGTTCCCATGAGTTTGGTTTGGTACTAAATTAAATCTCTTCTAAT
This sequence comes from Drosophila falleni, assembly GCA_035045575.1. Lineage (NCBI taxonomy): Eukaryota > Metazoa > Arthropoda > Insecta > Diptera > Drosophilidae > Drosophila > Drosophila falleni. Next base: position 18,600,545 of record JAWNOV010000185.1, read on the forward strand.
AATTTTCTGTCATATGTGAATGATTTATATTATCTTTTCTGTTATTTTGTCAGAGCTGTAAAAGCTTCTTTAAATTAATTCAGATATAAAGTATTTCTCTCGTAACATATTTAATTTTCTTTTGTTTATAACTTCTCTAAGAGCAACCAATAGTGTTGAAAAGTTTCCCAGAGTTCTGTTTGTCCTTGACTAAAAAAGAAAATAAGCTCTGTCATTCGCATCATATTTACTTCAGTTCAGCTTGAGTTGTTTCAGCTTCTTTCCCGTCAAGAACAGCTTCCTCTCTATCTATCTCTCTTTCACTATGTATCTTCATCTCTCTTTCTCTCTTTCTTTCTGTTTTTTTCTTTACGTTGTTCTGTTGTGTCCTTAAATATCAACGTCAGTCAATTTTAATTTTGGTTTAAATTAAATGTGAAGTGCGCCAAAAAGTATGCAAAGCGATTTTTCATGCACATGCCACGCTGCGGCGCCACAGGACGTGTGTGTGCCGCACGGCAGCGGAGACTGGGTGGGAGAGGGAGAGAGAGATGGAGAGGGAGGGGGAGACGGGGGAGGATGTTGTTTCAGTGATTGGCGCACATTATCCCCAGCGACAGACAACACAGCAATAACAACAACAAATGACAGGACAGAACAAAGAGAAGAGAACAGAGAGAGAGAGCGAGAGAGAGAGAGAGGGGAAGGAGAAGAGGACGCATCGGAAGCAGCCACTGCGAATATTGAGTGGCAACTCTGGCAGCGTCTTCCGAAGATGAGCTGCCGTTCTTCTTCTGATACCCGTTATTTATGCGACATGGCCACACATACAAACACACACACAAACACAAATACACACACACTCGGACACTCACAGAAACACACTCGCGGACACACGCATAAGACACATGCATAAATTATGCAACAGGCAACGAAACGAAAGCGAGAAACGACGTGAAAATACCCTGCAATTTAATAGAGAGCTACCTTGACAATAAGTTATTATAATAAGATAAAATAATGCTTTCAAATAGTATTTAAAATAATTGTAAATTTTAATTTAATAACAGTAAAAAAATGAATTTTGAAAAATAAAAATGAATAATAAAAATGACCCCAATTTGATAGTAATCAAATGTTTTTTATATACAATAGAAAAATTAATATTTTTTTAATTTTGCTGCATATTTTGAATAGATTTATCAAAATTTTTTTTTTGAACCCAACCTTTTACTTTAGAAAGCGGTTCGGCTTAGGTTCGGGATCGCAAAGTAAATAATTTGAAGGATTTGGGTCATGATCCGGTTCAGGCTGCTGAATAACCCGAACCGAACCGGCTCTGTGAGGATCGATTCAGAGCAAGTTTATAGTTTTGATTTGAATAGTAGGGTTTATCCACTTATAAAGCTTAGTTTCTTTAATTTCCATTATTATTTTATTATCAAAATATATGACAGATATTTCATCATATTTGCAAAGCTTCATTTAGTCGCCGCTAGATATTGTTTTAAGCTAGAACTTTTCATTGGACACGTCATTCAGAAAGAAATGAATTCAGGTAGGAAGGAAGGACATACGCATATGGACACGTATGTATTATTAAAATCAATAGGCAATGTGACAAGGACACCTCGCTGTGAAAATCGCGCGTTGTGAAAATCTGCAATCGAAGGACTTAAATATATATATATGTATGTATGATTGTTGTTTAAAAAAGGATATGGATTTGTGATGAGCATGAGGCACCAGTTGCGCGGCCGTGTGTACTGCGTGAGGGCCTTCATGGCGATTTCGGGAAAACCGGGATACGGCAAATTCGGCTCACCCGACGAGCTGGACGAGGATGAGGATGTGTGCGAGGAGTCGCCATCGTCAGAGCTGCAGCTGCCGTTGCAGCTGGAGGCGGTCGAGGAGCTGCCCGCTGAGGTACCACCACCACCGGCAGTACCGGCCGTACCGGCAGTACCGGAGGTACCAGCGGCCCTATTGGAGGTACGACTGCGTGTGGCACGTGTACGGCTGCGTTGTGCGGCATCGCTTAATGAGGAGGCGCCACTGTGGCGACGTGTGGCACGACGTCGTGGCGCCTCCGAGCGCTCCTTGCTGCCACCGCGACTCGACGAGTGTTGATAGCGACGTTGCTGTTGCTGGTGTTGCTGTTGTTGCTGCTGTTGTTGCTGTTGTTGCTTGTGTTGCATTGTGTCGGAGGCATTCGATGGCTGTCGTTGCATGCGACGCGCTGTTTGTGGCGTCTCTTTTGCTGTGGCGCTGCAGGAACTTGTTTTGCGCAGCCTTTGATGGCTGCTGCTGCCAGCAGCATTGGCGCTGCCGCTGCGACGCAGCTGCGACTGTTGTTGCTGTTGTTGTTGCTGCTGTTGCTGCTGTTGCTGTTGCTGCTGGTGTTGTTGCTGCTGTGACATGTTGCCGCCGTCGACGATCACCGACATGGGTGGCTCCTCGTTGGAATGCATTTGCTGTGACTTCAATTTGTTGCTGCTGTTGCTTCGATTGTTGCTGTTGCTGTTGTGATTGTTGCTGTTGCTGTTGTTGTCGTTGTTGTTGTTGTTGTTGCAGCTGTCGGTTGCTGCCACGCGACGTCGCTGGCCATTGTTTACCTGTCTACCAACTGTTGTTGCTGTTGCTGTTGTTGTTGCTGTTGTTGATGTTGCTGCTGTTGTTGCTGTTGTTGCTGTTGCAGCTGACTGCTGCAACATCTTCGACGACAACGACAACGATGACAACTCTGGTCATTCCATTTTGTCGCTTCCACTGCTGTCTGCAATTAGAGAGAGAAAACAAGAGTGAGTAAGTAAGTGTACAAAAATTTTGGCTTGTAAAGTAACTAGATTCAAAAGTTGGACCAGCTTTAAACTGGCAAACTTTATCAAAACTCAATAGATTTTTAAGCTGAATGTCATTTTGTTCATGATTTAGTCTTTAAATTGATTATGCATTTAACTTTGAATCTTCTAGAACATTTAATATTTTTTCGATTCTAAGCCATCTATCATCTAATTTTTCAAACATACCCTTTGACATTTTTTCAAAAACTTTAATCTCTCATAACTTCATCAAAACTTGACCGATTTTCAAACGGAATATCATTTTGTGCATGATTTGGCCTCTAAATTGATTCTGATTAAATTTTTGCCATCTAGAAAACTTGATAATTTTTCGATACTAAGCCATCTATCATCAAATGTTGTTGCTTAAAAAAGCATTTAAATTCATTTATAGTTTGAAGTGGAGTAAAAAATTTTAAGCTAAACCACGGCTTACTTCATGGAGTAAACTAAAGCTGGATAAAAGAGAAAGAGAGAGAGAGAGAGAGAGAGAGGGAGAGAGAGAGAGAGGGAGTAGCAGAGAGATAAAGCAGCTGATAAGTCCGTCGGCTTCATCAAAGACGCATAAAATTCTGTTGCTGTTCTTAATACTTTCGCACACACACACACACATACACACCTATACACACCGCCACAACAAGCACTTCACTCTGAGGTACGTGCAAAGTTTGTGAATTGATTTTTAATGCGACGCCTTGAAGCGCGTCCCAAAACACCGAGCAGCACCTTGCCACACATTTCCCGCACTTGCCCCACTTGCCACACTTGCCCCTTTGGCCCATGGCATGAAAGCAACCCGTATAATGAAGCCAAAACATAATTTATATATACGCACAGATGTGTGTGTGTGTGTGTGTGTGTGTGTGTTTGGGGCTGTAAAAATAATGAGCAGCATATTTTGTGCCCACAACGAAAATTGTAGCATACTTTTTGGGGCACTGCGTAATCTGTGTGTGTGTTCAATCATTAATTACGCCTGCTTCACGTGTGTGAGTGTGTGTGTATGTGTGTGTATATGTGTGTGTGTGTGGCACCTAAGTATAACACATTAACCTGCCAAAAAGTGCCACGTTGTGGTTTTCGGGCTGAAACACAAAACAAGCCAACACGACGAGAGCCTGTGAGCTGCAATTGTGCGAAAATTGCTTTATTGATAGGCCAACTGAAGGCAGCAACAACAACAACAACAGTGGCAACAACAACAACAACCTGGGCAGCAACAACCACTTGGCAACTTTGCCTAGTTCGCAACCAAAAAAGCAAACGAATTACAAAGGCAATTACAATATGAAAGGGAGTATATTGTGAGTAAAGTGAGTGTGTGTATATATGTATATATATATATATGTGTGTATGTGTGTGTGTGTGTGTGTGTGTGTGTGTATATATACATGTGTGTGTGTGTGTGTGTGTGTGTGTGTGTGTATATCTCAACTGGGCCCAAAAAAGGTGTCAGTGTCGAAACCTGACCAGACACTCTGCAAACACATTAACACTTAAAATGCTATAGCGATAATTTATCGATAAATCAGGCAGAGGAAAAAAACGATTAAGCAATAATTTAGCAATAAATCAGACAGAGGAAGCAATGCATTAACGATAATTTATCGATATATCCGGTATTTATCTATATATCTATCGATATATAAACGATAACTTATCGATTAGTCAGGCAGCGGGTATAATGCTTAAATAATGATTTAACAATAAATAAGACAGAGAAAGAAATGCTTGAGCGATAATTTATCGATAAATCAGGCATTAACCGAGATATATTTGTCTATATATTATAATTTTTTTCTGTCAGTCAAAATATAATTTTTTTCCACTATCATCAATCAAAATTAGTTATCTAACAAGAATAGTATTAAGCTTGAGACCTTCGATAAATTAATTTATTTAGTTATTCTTAAATAATTATCTTAAAGCCATCGATAAATCGATAAGTTGCCAAATCGCTCTGTCTCATGGCTTTAACAACTATTTCAAATATTTAACAAACGATTAATCAGTTGTAATCCACGAGTTGTTTGACCACCGCAAAAGGACAGACAGTTGTGGACACAATGGTTACTGAGGAAGGGGAATGAAAGGGGATGAGGGAAGGGGGTGTGGTTGTACGTGACAGGCGTGTGTGTGTGTGTGTGTGTGTGTATTGGTGTGACTGTGGCACGTGTCCTGCCAAAGACACGACGACGACAAAAGCAGGCACAGAAATCAACAATAATTAATCGTCTGCTGGCGCCATTTGTTTACAAACCGGAAACGGAAGCCAACGCTAAGACAAACAACAACTTTTATACAGTATATGTATATTTGTATGTGTGTATGTGTAGCTTAAGAAAAGAAACGAACTATTTAAAGCATTATCCAGCGACCAATAACAGGCATAAACAACACCGAGAACAACAATAACGAGCACAACAACAGCAACAACAACAACAACTATGTGTAAGCGGCTTGTATAATAACATATCGCACATATGTAAACATACACACACACACACACACACACACAGAAATACACACACATTTATAATTAAACACAAACAGCGCTGAGAAATGGGAAATCGGCTAAAAAGGAGCTAAAGAAACAGACTGAGAGTGAAAGCAAGAAGAAGAAGCAACAGCAAATGTACTCGCAACGTGGCTTACAACTAGCATCCAGCACACTATACACACACACACTTCACACACACACACACTCCACACACACATATGTAAATACACATATAGCTATGTCTGCACAGTGGTGTGAAATAATGCGATTACTCTCGCACTTCAAGTTTACCAGATTTAGATATAGAAATGTTTGAGTAGTAGCATCTTTTGAAAATGCATCATTTGACCTGTAAGATTAGTTTGAAAAAAGCTTTTTAAATTTTTTGTAACTCTAACATTTGTTTAAGTAAAGTGCAAATTATTAATAGAATTTTTTTTTTCAAATCTACCTTTTCATTTGAGTTACCCTTAAAACATAAAAATCTTTCAATTTAAAACTCTTTGTCCTCACTAACTCATCATTGCACAGCCTAAATCATAAAACTTAGGAGGCTGAAATTTTATTTTAATATAAATAAATAATTATGTTAATTTTGTTTTTAATTTGTTTGTAAATTGTTGTGTTTAAATAAAATAAATATTCAAATAATTTAAAAAAATAATGCATTTACTCTCGCACTTCAAGTTTATCAGATTTAGATATACAAATGTTTGAGTAGTAGCATCTTTTGAAATGCAACATTTGACCTGTAAGATTATATTAAGAAAAGCTTTTCTTATTTTTTGTAACTTTCACATTTGTTTAAGAAAAGTGCAAATTTATAATAGAAAGAAGAGAAAATCTTTTTTTTCAAATCTATCTTTTCATTTGAGTTACCCTTAAATCATAAAAATCTTTCAATTTAAAACTCTTTGTCCTGACTAACTGATCATTGCACAGCCCAAATCATGAAACCTAGGATGCTGAAATTTTATTTTAATATAAATAAATAATTATGTTAATGTTGGTTTTTAATTTTTTTTGTAAATTGTTGTGCTTAAATTAAATAAATATTTAAATAATTTAAAAAAAAAATGCATTTACTCTCGCAATTCAAGCTTATCAGATTTAGATATTAAAATGTTTCCGCATAACATAGCATCTTTTGAAATTCATTATTTGACCTGAAAGATTAGTTTGAGAAAAGCTTTTTTAATTTTTTATTTTACTTAACTTTTGTTTAAGTTAAGTGCAAATAATTAATAGAAATGCAAAATCAGAGAAAATCATTTTTTAATCGAGAGATAGGCGCCTTTTTGAAAAATTCGACCTGCAAGTGTGTCAAAATCTAAGACAAAGTTCTTGTATAGATATATATGCATAGATTTACATCACTACTTTCAGGCTTTAATGAAATAAATTCCCCAGTTTCATAGCACTCCATTCCCATTTGAATTTAGCCCCAAACTTTCCCTAATAAAATAACTGCTTACAATAATTGTGCCTTGTTATTTGCATAACAAGCGATTGACTTTTGCCCAACGTGCAGTCAGAAAATGACTTATAAAAGTATATTTAAATTTGTTGCCGGGCAGCTTTATAACTGATTATCCGACTTGTTGTGGGGTTAGTTTTGTTATTCCTACCCAGCAAAAAAAAAAAACAAAAATAGAATGGAAGCTCACACATTAGACCGTAAAATTATGCAAATAGATTTCGCATGTGAGTGTGTTTTGAATTTTATTTTGCTCATTTTGAAAAAAACCTTCAGTGCAAAATGAATAAATAAAAAAAAAAAAGATGAAATGAAGAAAATGCTGTAGCATAATATACTTTTAAATGTAAAATCGAGTCGAGAGTTGCTGTCATTGATATGAGCATGCCTGTCTCAGTCAGTCCGACAGACAGTCAGATTAAAATGAAGCGAAGAATGCGCACCAAAAAAAAAAAATAAATAAAGCATAAAATACGCATACGCAGCGTTGTGCACGGTGGAAAATAAATTAAAGCGAGAACGACGATGACGACAACGCGGCGCCGAGTTTTCAGCTTATTGTTGTTGTTGTTGTTGTTAGTGTTGTTGTTGTTGTTGTTACTGTCTCTGGCATACTGAGATTTATGCTCAACGTTGTTTATGCGACTGACAATCCTGCTTTCTTACTCCTTCCCTTTCTCCTTTCTCCCTGCCACACATTAGCATAAATTCAAGTATTCTTACTCTCACGCACCCTGTCGCTCTCTCTCTCTCTCTCTCACCCACACACTCTATATACTTAAACTATGTAATCTATGTAAGTATTATAATTCATTATTTATTTATTAAGAAGTAAAAAAAAATTTTGTTTAAGTTTTATATTAAATATCAGGAAATCACTTTTTAACATTTTCCAAATTTTAATCGTCCCTAAAATAAATAACTTTACGTCTAAGAAATAAGAAAAAATAATGAAAATAATGTTAAAATAATTTTGAAATAAATAAAAAAAGATAACAAATCGAATATATAAAACTCTTTGATCTAACTAACTGATCATCGCACAGCCCAAACCATAAGAGCTAGGAAGCTGAAATTTTCACCCAACGTAGCTGAGACGATTTGTAATTTATAAAAATGTACGTTATAGTTAAAAATAAAAGTTAAGTCCAAATCTGGGGTTATACAATCCTACGCCCTTACTCCTTAACTTCCTCCTTTCACCCTGCTACAGATTAGCATTAATTTAAGTATTCTCAATCTCATTCTCTCTGTCTCTCTCTCTCTCTATCTCTCTCCCACACTCTCTTCATAGTTTTAAGTTAAATATCAACAAATATTATCTGTTAGATACGTTGTTATTGTCATTCCATTAGAAATCATGAAAAGTCTTCCACAAATGTCGCCTGTCCAGTTTCTGATCTCCCTTTTCCTTTTCCTTTTCCTTTTCCTTCTCCTTTGCCTTTGTCTTTCCCTTTCCCTTTCGAATCTCACACGAATCACGTGCAGTAGCTTCCGATGTATTTAGCATTAATATTTATGATTGCTCATCTGTGTATTCTACTTCAATGCTGTTGATGCTTCGCATTTTCATTTTCATATTCATTTTCATTGCGCTGATTTTATTACAAGTATTATTACATTTTTTTCTCCTTTTTATGCCCGACAACTAAAAGGGCATGTTAATATTCTGGTAATGTTTGTAACAGTGGCATAAAAATGTCTTTGATCAAAATATTAGTTGTCAATTAAGAATATTTTTAATACAAAAACTAGATACTTAACAATTATATTACAATTTCATAGAGAAATAAATTTAATAACCGTACCCGTGCATAAATAAATAAATAAATATATAATGAAAAAAAAAACGAAAATTTATAACACTAGGGGGCTCCGTCCTCTGCTCGCTTCGCTCGCCAACCCTCTTCCAGTGCGAATATATAATATGATAAAAAAAATCTAATAAAATAATTTTGATTAAGTTTTAAGTAAATTTACAAATCTTCGATTAAATATTCTTAATGTCTCCATTGCATTTAATAATAAATTCATTTAAACTATGTAACAAATAAAAATTGTGTATCCAAAAAATTAAGAGCCTTTGTATGTATTTTGAAGCTGGGTAACTACAAGTCGAGCACACTCGAATAGTGCGCTCTGACTTGTGTTTGTTTTTGTGTTTTTTTATTAAGCATGGCGCATAAAAATACAAAAGCTCATTTTCATGCTCAGCAGCTGCCAAACGCACAGCAAAATCTTTACCTTTATGCAGACACACAGATACAGATACAGATACAGATACACACCACTAAAACACAAACACACACACACACAAACACACAGTCAGTTGAAGTTTTTTCCATTTCATTTTCCAATTTCATTGGCTTGCTTTTCAGCTTCATTGAGCGCATTTGTTACTTTTGCTTTGCTTTCTTTTTCTTTTTTTCTGACCGCTTTTCGGTTTTCACTTTTATGCTTTAAGAACCATTCGTGTATGTGTGTATAAGTGTGTGTGTGTGTTGATTGTGTATGTGCTTATTGTCCTTTTAAATACACAGCCGTAAAATTCATATTTTTATGATGCCATGACTTTTATTGGCCATTCGTTGAAGCACCTTGAAGTCAGTTGGCCGCATCTCATAAGTGGCCCAAAAGTATCTCATCTCCAGTGACTGTATCTGTAACTGTAACAGTAACTGTAACTGTAACTGTTGCTCTTGCTGTGAATGTATCTGTATATGTATCTGTATCTGTAAATGTATCTGTATCTTTTGGCCAACATCAATTCGATTACTTGCGCTGATGCAAAATGCCCAAAAGGCATCCCAAAGTTCACATAAGTATCTGTATCTGTATTTGTATCTGTATCTTTATTTTAGCTTTAGTCCAACATTAAGATTCAGTTTTGCCGCTTTCTGCATATTAATGTCCATTCCAATGCAAAAGCTCTAACCCATAAAATCTTATAATACGAGTGTATTCCCAATCATGGCATTGTTTAATATACATTATAACTTTATTAAATCAAATTTGTTTTTATTCTTGTATTTACAGGTTGTCTTACAAGGAAACTATATAGGATATACTTAAACAAATGTATACATTATATTATGTAAGTATTATAGTTCATAATTTATTTATTTATAACGCAAAAAAAATTTTTGCTTAAGTTATATATTAAAAATCAGAAAATCATTTTTAACATTTTTCAAATTATAATAGTCCCTGAAATAAAACAACTTTATGTCTAAGAAACTTGTAAAAATAATGAAAATATGGTTGATATATTTTTAAAATTAATAAAAAAAAAAGATAACAAATCGAATATATAAAACTCCTTCACCTAAATCACTCACTGACTGACTGATCATTGCACAGCCCAAACCATAAGACATAGGAAGCTGAAATTTTCACCCAACGTAGCTGAGACAAATTGTAATATATAAAAATGTACATTATAATTAAAAATTAAAGATAAAATAAAATCTGGGGTTATACAAATCTTTAAAAATCAATAACAATAAAACATGGAATAATTTTCGAATTAATATAATTATATCAAATATTTAGAATTTCAAGCATAATAATATGTTAAGGAAAAATCTGGGGTTATTAAAATTAATTAAAACTTACTAACACAACATAGTTGAAAATTAAAATAATAATAAAACTCGGCTGAATAAAAAAAAAAACAAAAAGATGCAAGATTTTTATTTTAATAAATAATATTAAGAAAATTAAACTTAGATTTAAAATTAATGGTAAGAATTAATGATGAATCTGTGAGATTTAAAACTATAAGAATGCATTAACAGATTTGAAGATTACCCTGGAAAAACCCAAGTTGACTCAAGAATTATTGATTATAATTAAACTTTCTGCTATTTAACTTTCTCATTATGTCACGCTCATCACTTTAGAATGATAACTGAACCGTGTTTGAGCCGTTGCACAGTTTTAAATCACATTTTCTGACAATTTGCAATTCATCTGCGAGTAGTTGACATTTTCCTTTACTATATTGATAGAGAGTCACAGGCAGCATTATTAATTTATTTGCTGTTCTGAGATTCTGTTTTCAATGCCAGGCGACAAGTAATTTACAATATCGATGCGATGCAATGCAATGAACTGAGATAGATGAGAAGAGATGAGAAGAGGAGAAAAAGAGATGGCATAAGATGGGATGTGGTTGTAGCCTTGGCTTAAGATTGAGATTATCATGAAGCTGGCAGCTTTTAGCTGCTTTTTTATTATTTAACAGCTGCAGCTGGCGCCAAGGCGACGCAGGTGAAAGTCGAGAAAGTGAAGGAAAGTAGAGAAATGGTAAAAGCAAAGCCAAAGATGAAGATGAAGGCGGAGAAGGAGGAGGCAAAATCAACGGATGTGGCAACGCGTTGTCCTCATTACTTAAAAGCGCGCCAACGCGCGTTGCCAACTTGATTGAATGACTTGGGCGTACTTAAAGTGGGCGTGGCTGCCTGACGTGACTTGTGCCGCCAGTTAGACAGAGACAGAGATAGCGACAGCGAGAGAGAGAGAGAGAGATATGTGGGCGTATATTGGTAAAATGCCAACAGGCAGAAGGCAAAGAAAAAAAAGAGATGGAGTACAAATTGTGGCTACCTGGCGTATGCGTAATATGCGCATTTGTAAACAATTTGCAGCCTTAAATAACGATTGCAATTCTCATAATTAAAATCAACTTTGATTTATCTGTTAAAGTACTACCTAATCAGCACAGAATCAAATTAAATGGTATTTAAGTGTAATTAAAAATGGGCATGGGTATTAAAGATAACATCAATATTGGCAGCGAATAAATTGCACTATTTTATGTTTAAATAGTTACAAATTCTTAGTAATTAGTAAAATTTTTTTATTACATTAACAAATTTCTGTTGTTAAAAATACAAGGTCGCAAGCCGTTTGGCCTGTTCAATGCTCAGTCAGTTGGACAAACAGCTTTATACATATAGATACAATTTAAATTTTTTCTTTTCTATTTTCAAAAATATATAAATGAAATCTTACTGCCTAATTAAAAAAACTTCATGATAATTGTAGACTTTTTTTAATTATTATAATTAAATTTTAATTTAAATGATATTAAAAATTTACTTAAAATAAAAAACACTTTCTGCCTTTAAAGATGATGATAAAGAAAGGAAATAACAAATTTCTGTTGAAAAAAAATGGTGGCTCAAATTTGGTTAAAAAATGTCGATTTTGTTAAGAAGCTTTGAAGCATATCAAAAAATACAAAATATTTTGAAAAGAAAATATAAAAATGTGCTGCATTAAAAAAAGAATTATTTTTAGCTAAAAATGAATTAATTTTTTTTTGTGCTTTGTCTTATCCACTTTCACTCGAAATAACCCTAAATGGAATTAAATAATACTAAAAAAGAAATCAGAGCATTTTGTTGAATTAATGTGCTCAGCTGGGATCCCAAAACTGCCTAAAATAACCCCACATTCGAACACATTTCGAACTAGAAACCTGTGTGCTGTAACCAGAACCCAAAACTTGAACTCAAAACCCTTAAACGAGTTGTGTGAGTTGGAAGACAAAGCCAAAACTAATCGTTGGAAGGAGCTCAAGTGCTTGGGCATTAAACGTAGTCCTTTTGGGACAATACGACGCACTTTTCCTGCAGTTTTCATGGCAAATTTCCTACTCCTTTATCCATGCTGTGGTCATACCAATGAATTTTTATGCAAATTCTTTGTTAGCCACTGCAAAAGCAACGACAACTTGTTGCCACATTCTATGAAAAGGGGTTTTGTTTTTTTTTTTTTTTTGGTTTGGTGAAAGTGGGGAATTTGTTTGGGGATTGTTAGGCACAGAGAATTTTCTCTCACTCTCTCTCTCTTTCTCTTGGTATTTTGCTCGTGTGTTGTCAGTCAACAAGGGAGCAAGTGCGGTTGGTTTGGTTTTTGGGTTCTGCGTTGACAAATTAAACAAATAAGACAACAGCAACAACAAGCACACACACAACACACACATAACACACACAACACACATGGCAAACTCGTAATTCGATTTCAGCTCAGTTCTTTCTTCCTTTCTCCATCTCTCTCTTTCTTGCTCGCTATCTTCTCCATCTCTCTTGCGGAAATGACAACGACATGTAAATACTTTTTACTTCCCGTCGCCCGAAATACAAATGCTTGGAATTCTGTTGACAACAAAGACAACAACAACAACAATAATATAGCAGGCCAAAGAGAGAAGAAAGAGTACACTCAGAAAAATGTGACATACTAAAAGTCGGCTCTAGGTACATACTTAAATTTAATGTTCTTAAAAAAATTGAATTTTTTATTTAAGAAAAAATTGCATTTATTATTCTTAAAAAAAATTGAATTTTTTATTCTTAAAAAAATTAAGTTTTTTTATTCCTAAAAAAATTGAATTTCTTATTCTTAATTTCTTATTCTTAAAAAAAATTAATTTTATATTCTTAAAAAAAATTAGGTAAATAAGTAAATAAAAAGTAATAATTGTATTATGATTGAAAGAAAATTAAAATTATATTATTATTTGATAATTATGTATGTACTTTAAAAATTAAAATTTATTATTTATTACCAAATAATTCTTATTTTACAATTGTGTTGCTCAATACCTTTCATATAATACATCACATGTCCTTAAGGGACACTTATAACCGTTAAAAACTGAATAATTAACTTAAATGTTGAATATTATAATTAAAATTGTCTCAGCTATGTTGTGTGCAAATTTCAGCCTCCCAGCTCTTATGGTTTGGGCTGTGCAATGATCAGTTAGTGCGTAAGTAGGTCAGGACAAAGAGTTTTAAATTTATATAGATAGAATAGTTAGTCAGTGAGTGAATGAGTGAGTCAGGACAAAGAGTTTTTTTTATGTATGGAAAATCCCCTGTACGCAAATCTTGTTAATTTTTTCGAGTGTAGCAGCAATCGAAAGAAACCAAAACCAAAACTTTTTGGCCCAAATCGAAAAGCACACGAATGAATTTTCATTCAATTATCCTGAACATTTGCTTTGACTGTGCTCATTCCTCGTTTCTAGTTCCCTGTCCTTTTCTCTCTCTCTCTCTTGTCTCCCATCCCTGTCTCGTTGCTGTCTTGTTGCCAGTATTTTTTTGGTCCTGACTGTTGTCCTGGTCCAGGATGTCGTCCTGGCTGCCTTTGCTCCTTGCTTGTTGTTTGTTTGTTTGCTTTATTTGTCTGGGGACTGAAACTAGCCCCGAAACTGCTCAAGGGACTCTGCTCTATCTATCTCTCTCTCTCGCTCACTGTCTCTGTCTCGTTTGCTCCTTGACTGTCTGTGGCATTGTTTGGGCCACGTTAAGGCCATTGTCTTAGTGCCGTGCAATGTTGAACTGAAAATTCATAGCCGCTCTGTTTCAATTTTTGGCCTCTGTGCTCCGTGTTCAGTGTTCAGTTATCCTGTTGAGTTCAGTTCAGTTCTGTTCTGTCCTGTCCTGTTGTTGTCCTGCCGCTGGCTATAACCTTCCCCTTTCTCCATTCCCCTCAGCATCGTTTTTTGCCATAAAATTTCATTTTATCAAACAATGAAAACGTGTCGGACGCGCGCATCAGGACATTGGGACAACAGGACATTGGGACAGGACATGGGAACAAGGGGCACTCAAGGTGCGCCTGGAAGCGTCTTTTAGACTCTTGAAGAAATCACATTGACAGTACTCGTATTTCCCATGCTCTCACTCTCTTTTCCACGCTCTCTCTCTCTCCCTCTCTCCCTCTCTCTTATCATTATCCTCTTTACCGTTAAGTGCTTTAAGTTTGCTTTCTCTGCCCAACGCTTTTCATCACATCTCCCACAGTTTTCAGTCCATTTCTTTATATACATTAAAATACAATCAGTGTGAAGTACATACTTCATTAAACTCTCAAAACGTTGACGAATCAGCTGCAAAAGAGAACTGAAAAAAGCTCTCAAGAGAACATTAGTGCAGTAAGAAAATGAGAAAATGAAACCTAAGAATCAAAGATATTAAATTTAAAAGATATGTTATCAAACAATATAAAACTAAATTTTATTCTGACTTAATATCGGAAAATTCAATTTTTCTTCCCTTGACACTTTTACGAAATTTTCAAACTGTCATAACTTTGTCAACTCTTTACCGATTTCCTTGCGGAATATCAATTTTATCATTTTCATTCTGCATCAAAATTGGAAAATCCAATTTTTCTTCCCTCACTGTCCATTTTTCCATAGCTTCGTTCAATGTAAATTTTTTCCATATTTCCTCCTTGACACTTTTTCACAAATTTCAAACTGTCATAACTTTGTCAACTATTAACCGATTTCCTTGCGGAATGTAAATTATTTCATTATTTGGCCTCTAATTTAATTCTGCATTCAAATTTAATTTTTTCCCATCACCTTCCCTTTTCTCTATACTTTCGTTCATTTTTCGCAGTATTTTTAAAACTTCAAGCTGCCATAACTTTGTCAAAACTGAGCCGATTTCCTTTTGAAATATAAATTTTTTCATTACTATATCTCTAATTTAATTCTGCATCAAAATTGGAAAGTGTAATTTTTTTCCATCACTGTTCTTTTTTTTCCAACTCTTTATTTTTATCTTCAATTTTAATTTATATTTATTTTATGCTTTTATACCATACGCTACTTTAATATCATCTTAATACTTGTATTTTCTGAGTCTAATTGAAAGCATATTTCAACTTCTACAAGTTTTTTTTCCGTCATATTTGGCTTCACTCTTTTTTTTGAATTCTCACAAATGCTTTTCTTCTATTCCCTTTTGTATTTAACTTTTTACAAATGATTTTCATCTGTGTGTTTTTTTTTAGGTTTTCTCTGCTGTCAGTTGCCGCAATTTTCAATTTTTGGTTTTTAATTGGCCGTCAGGTCAACGACAACCAAACGAAATTGCCAAATAATTTACTGACAACGCGTTGTTGTTAAGGTTGTTGTTGTGGTTGTTGTTATTATAGCCCTGGCTGATTAGGCCAATGTCCTGCACACAAAAGGCGACCATTAAGAGGCATAAGGCGCGCCTTAAAACTTGCCTAATTGGCCTCAGTCGCTGCCTCTGCCTCTGCCTCAGTTGCTGCCTCTGCCTCAGTTGCTGCCTCTGCCGTTTGGGGCATCCACGCAGAAAACTTTTTACGCAAAGTTGGCCACAAAAATTGTGCTGGCTTTTGTGGGCATCATAAAAATAATAAAAAAAAAAATGTTGAGAGTAAAATAACAGCCGAAAATATGTCAGCTATGAATTTGTAAGTAGAACAACCTGTGCGCAGACTGTTATAAAACCAACTGTTATACGCTTGAGCTATACCATTAAGAAATTTACTCGCTAAACTGAACATTTCATTTAATTTGTTACATTTTTAATATTTTAATAATTTAATGTTTATACTGTTATATACAGGGGTGCCGCAAACAGTAAACAGTCATCTTTTATATAGACAACTTTTGTAAAGAAAACTGTTATACAATCAACAGGCTCAACTGTTATACAGCCAACTACTGAAAGTTGACTGTATGACGGTTGACTGTATAACAGTTAACTGTATAACAGTTGAATGTATAACAGTTGACTGTATAACAGTTGACTGTATAACAGTTGACTGTATAACAGTGGACTGTATAACAGTGGACTGTATAACAATAGACTGTATAACAGTGGACTGTATAACAGTTGACTGTATAACAGTGGACTTTATACCAGTTGTCTCTCACTTTTCTCTTTTTATCTCTACCACTCTAATTGGGAACTTAACCCATATTTAGCGGCTTTTTGAGAAATGTTCGCTAAACAAAATCCAAGTATTTCTGTTAAGCAAAGCTTTGTTCTTGTAGGCTTACTTTGGCTTTGTTGCATGTTGCAGTGACTGCCACATGTGGCATGTGGCATGGGGCACTGCTTAGCCTTGGTAGCACGTCGTAATACACCTGCCTGCAAATGTAACTTGTCTGTTGTTGTCTGTGTCCACTCGTGAGTCAGCGACAGTTTGCTAAGCTCAAGCCCAAAGAGTCCAGAGCCGCAGGCTCAAGTTGACAGTCACCTTGAGATCTATGCAACTGCAACAGCAACAACAACAACAAGTGGAAAAGGCTATAGTCGAGATTCCGACAGTAGGATACCCGTTACTGATTTCAATATATATAAAACTACTTTAAAGAAATTACTTATAAAAACTACTGCATACTTTTAGGCGATTGTATTGAAATATTAACTTTATTAATAACTTTGGTTAGCTATTACTGCCGTACTAATTGTCCGATCTTGCTGCGGTTAAGTGAGATTATAGATAGTATTGGTAGATAACGTTAACTACCATAAAAAATATATTATCTTAAAAACTGTGGCTATATCGACTCGACTGTTGATGCTGATCAAGAATATATATACTCTATAGTGTCGAAGATGCCTGCTTCTCCCTGTTTGATACATTCTAACGAACACAACATACCCATTTACTTATTTTTTAAGTAATGGGTATAACAAAGAGAAGAAGGAGAAGTGGAGAAAGAGAGAAAAGAAGACAAGGCCAAGCCACAACATGGCCAACTGTCAGCCTATGGACCCACAATTTGACCTGCTGCGTACTAAGATTCAGGTTGAAAGCATAGAAAAAAAAGCTGTCGACCTTTGTCGAGTGAATGGGGGAGAGAGGGATAGAGGGAGGCAGAGAGAGAGAGAGGGGCATAGAGAGATTGAGGCGCCAGCAGCAACATGGCCAGCACTTGTCTACCCTTTGGCCTCGTCAATGTTTGCCCCAAAGCCCCAAACTGGCAATAAACTTGTCTATTTTAGCACACACACACACAAACACACACACACACACACTCGCACACACAGTATGCCAAGTTATTTGCTGTCATTGTTGTACTTCTTCTTCTTCTTCTTCTTGTTCTACTCACTTTTTTGGTTGCGTTTTTGCCGAGCCGCTTTTTGTGGCAGCGGCTCAATTTGAATTAAATTCAATTTTTTTCGTACGTTTCTCTCTCTTATTTTCAAGGTTGCAACATTTGCAACTGCAACTGCAACCAGCTGAGTCCGAGGCAACAACAACAACAACAACAACAGCCAGCGGCCATTAGGCACCATGAAAAGCTCTTTTCCCTCTCCTCTTTACCTTCTCATTTCCAACTGCTTCGCATTTTCTGTCATTTCAGCTGTCGACTGCCTTTGGCCTGATTTTTTCGCATTTATACAAAAAAATAAAAGTAAAAAAAAAATTGAGAGAAAAACTGCAAAAATTTGTATAGATAAAGAGGGGAGTAAAACAGAGGGGGAAAGAAGTAGGGTGACCAAATGAGACTAAAAACTGCAATTGAAAAGACCAGTCGCAGTTCCAGACCCTTACTTTTTCCCTTCCGCAACCCCTTACCATTCCTTATCTCTTACTTTTTCCCTTCCGCAACCCCTTATCTTTCCTTACCTCTTACTTTTTCCCTTCCGCAACCCCTTACCTTTCCTTACCCCTTACTCGCTCCCTTACCCAGTCAGTTCCCCTTCAGTTGCAATTAAGAAATTTGTCAGTCGTCACGAATGAAATGAGATGCATTCAATTGAACAAAATTTCAAACAAAAAACCTGCCCCAAATGCGATGCATAATTAAACAACTAGAAACAACTAAAAATACCCGAAATAAAACACACACACAAAATAATCCTCAAGTACTTTCATTCATTTAGAATCTCTTTCTTTTTGTCAACTGAATCGCAATCCATTTACAAAACATCAAATCTCTTTGAATTGCTTTTTCGGCTTCTTTTTCTTTCCACCTTTGTACTAAAGTGAATTGCCAAATTAAAAGTAGAACAATTAAAGCAATTCCAAGTTGAGTATTTCTTAAATGATTTTTGTATTTATTTAAATGTACTTCTGCAAATTGAAGTATATTTAGACAAGCTACTCAACACTTTAAATACTAAATTGCAACAATAAAAATTCGTTATTTTCTTTTAAAGGTGTGCTATTTGTTTTGAAAAATTAAATTTGGTATACTTAGGTTTTTAATTTAAAGTCTTTCTATAAATTTTATCTATTTTTATAAAAACAGAGAGAGATGTCTTCAACATACTTTTTGGGCTTATTTTAATTTTATTATCGAATTTTCTACTCGAGTAGAGCAGCTAGTTAAAAGTCAACCAGTTTATGTTTACTTTCATGAATTTTCCTGGGAATATGAAAGCTCAACTCAAATTCAATTCGCTCTTGAGTTGGATACCATTTACATACATAAACAGATTCGTTTTGAACTCAAGCAAAAAATATTTGTGACAGTTATTGCATTTGCAATGTTCGACAATTTTACCACAAATTTGATCAAAAGTCAAGTAAAGTTTGTAAAAACTTTGCGCAAATACGAAAAATACTCGTATGTTAGACAGATGGACAGATGGTGAAAGTATGCTCGTATTTGCAGTTCTTTTTAAGTAGAAAATTGGCAAAAAATATTGTGAAAAAAATATATTTATTGAATTTGTTGAAGAACTAGATGAAAGGAGCTACAGTCGAGCATTCTCGACTGTCGGAGACCCCGTTTTTGCATACTAAGACTTGGTCCTATGACAGCTATATGATAAAGTGGTCCGATTTGAACCAACTTTGGTCAGGATATATAAAACCAAGTAAGATACATATTGTATTAGTTTGGTTACGATATCACAAAAAAACAAAAAAGTTTTTCATACTAAGACTGAATTTTTGCCCGATCGGTCTTATGACAGCTATATGATATAGTAGTCCGATTTGAATCAACTTTGAACAGGATATATAAAACCAAGTTTTATGCATATACTATAAGTTAAGTTATGATATCTTATAAATTAAAAAAGTTGTTCATACTAAAACTCGGTTTTTAACCGATTTTTCCTATAGGCGCTATATGATATAGTGGTCCGATTGAAAAATGAAACAAGCAATATAGAGGAAATTACATACCAAGTTTGATGTCTCTAGCTCTTATAGTCTTTTCCATATATTCCTTAAAAATAACTAAATAGACCTCTATACTTTTTTTAAATACAGGGTCTAAAAACAGAAAATGTGGTTAGCTGAAGAAAAAAATGATTTTACAGCGTTCACTGTACCTATTTTGTGTGTGTGTGCTACTTACTATCAAAAGGAGTCAACTTTTGCTTTACTTTGCTTTGCTTGCCTCTGCTATCTGCCGCACTTCCGGTTTCCGGTGACACTTCCCCGCCCCGCTCCAGGCAACAACAGCAACAACGACAAGAACAACGACAACAACATGGTAAACTTCCTGCACGTCTATGTCTATGCCATTATGGGCACTTGAGCTGTTGCCAGCAGCTGCCATTTGTTTTGGCCATAAATGTTTTGCAGCTTTACCTACTCCCCGTATTTCCCCTCTCTCTCTTCCTGTCTTTAGCTATCTCTTTCTTTTGCTTTTGCACTTGCCCTGCATTAGATGCTCGTATTTTTTGGCAACTTTGGCACGATTTATGCAGTTAGCCAGCAGCCAAAGTGGAGAGACTCGTCTGTGTCATTTATGTTGGCCAGGCTGAATGCCAGCCAGCTTGTTTTAACAGCCTCGACCGACGACTCGACCGTCGACACTCCCCTAGATCAGCTAGAGATGGCAGCGTGTCACGATAACGATAACAACTTCTTCAAATGACAACTTCTTCAGGCAAATTGAATAGCAATTTTTTTACAGTTCATTAGAATTCAATAGCTCTAATTGTTTAAAAATTGTATTTTGAAACTGTTATACAAATATGACAGTGAAAGTTGCTGGCTGCTAACAAGCTGTTGACCATATTGAACTGTAATACTGTTATACTGTAATACTGTTATACTGTTATATTGTTATACTGTTATACTGATATACTGTTATACTGTTATACTTGTTTACTGTATAACAGTTGTCACTTACTCTTAGAGCTCTACACTCCGACTCCTTTTGTCCGGCCCTGACAATCTGATCTAGCCATTGTGCTAACTTGCTGTTATACATTACAGTTCCCCTCAGAAGAGTGCTTTTTTTTCACCGACACTTTTTTATTAAAAAATCGTCGAAATCGTGTGAACACTTAGAATGTTGCATTCTATGGTGTTATCGATAGCTAAGCGACTAAGATTTTTAGATAAAAAATCGAAGGACCAAGAAATTATATATTTTGCTGCATAGAAAATAAGTTAATTTTCAAAACTAGTTAAGTTTCACATAATGCTTGTTGAGAAATATTAATTTAAGCCATTAAATCGTTGTTATTATGTGAAATTATTCTTATAAAATGTTGCATATGAATGCTTAATGCAGACACGCACAGACACGCACGTGCCACAAATACATATAAACTGCAGCAACTCGACAAACTCCACTTTGTCGAACAACAAGAAAAACAACTGCAATAAGTGCATTTTGCCATTTGGCAATGCCTTTAAAATGTCCTTAGATCTGCTCTCATATTTCCCCCTTAACTCTCTTTATTATTCCCCCCCTGGACTGTTTCCCCTTCAGCCTTAATGCCTTCCCACTTTGGCAGTTGGCAGACACCTGTGACGTTTGTCGTTTGGTTGCGTTTCCTGGTCATTTTTGGTCGACAGTTGGCGGCTTTTGCAGCTTGTTGCATTTTTGGTTGCAAGTTTCCTGTTGTTGCTGTTGTTGTTGCTGCTTACCGCTGCTTAAATTACACACTTCCGTCTTCCTTCCTGCAAATGGCGGCAAAACAGCAGCAGCTGCGTTTTGTTTGCCGGCCCATTCGGCTTCCTAAACGGGTTTTTGTCAAATTGTAACCGGGGCAATTCTGAATTCTCAATTCTGAATTTCTAACCGAGCCCATTTAGGGGCATTTTCTCACACACTCAGTCCGCCGCTTCAAGCCACTCGGGTTGCTTCCGTCCGCCATTCAGAAAGTGTGTTGTTATTCAAATGTGCCCAAACATGTGACTATTATACAGTCACTTTGTGACAGCTTAACATTTTAAAAGCGCCATTTCAACATATAAATGAATAATTGTGAGAAATTTGCATTTCATTTAACTGTTATACAACTGTTATACGACTGTTATACAACTGTTATACAACTGTTATAATTGTTCTGTTGTCAAAATTCATACAGAACTGTTGTACTAATATGCCTGGTTAGTTGTGAAACCATTATATTGACTGTTATACCATTAAACACCAGTCAATTTTTCAATTTGGCACTAATTTTAAACTTTTAAAGTTTATCACAATTGTTTTTCTTGTATTAAATTTTTCAATAAATATTTAATAAGCTACTAACTAACTGTTATAAACTTTCTAACAACCAATTATATCATATGGGACTTAACAATGCTTGTCTAATCAATCAGGCAATCGATTAACTGTTATAATTAAATCAGATTTCGCACAAATTTCACTTAAATATCCTGGGGATATTCAACAATGTGCGCACACACATACACACACACACACAGAAATTTAACAACCGCACCCCGCAAAACTTGTACATTTAATTACCGTTATACTAAATGCATTCCCGTGTCTGAGGTTTCCGTGTTGCATTTTCCGCCATTTGCCCCACGGCGTTGCCAGCTGTTTTTGGGGCCAGAAAACTTTTAGCCAACAACTCTCGCAGTGCATTAAGTTGAAGCTTATCCTCGGGCTCTGCTTATGATACTCGTAGTTTTGCAGATTCATTTCTTTTTTATGATTATTTATGATAACTTTTATTTTTATTATGATTATTATATACAGCTCTATTGTTGTTATATAGTAATAATATTTTTGGGTTGTCGAAAATTAATTAGACTAATTAAAAACGCTGGCGGCGAGTGAAACTTGAAGTTCAAAGTTATTTCGTAGTTGATTGAATGAAAACTTTACCACCTGACAAGGCGTTGGGGGGGCAGGAAACAGGGCAGGAAACGAGAAGAAGTTGCAGCAAAGAGCAAAAATTAATTAACTTGGCCTTGATGGGGCCATTCCAAAACAAATTTTGGCCAAGCAATGCCAAAGCTGTTTTTGGCAAATGGCAAACAATTGGCAAAACTCAAAACATAATTAAGACGCTTCTGCCTTTGCCTCATTCTCATTCTCATTTCTCTCTTTCTCTCTTTGCCTGCCTTTGTCTGCTGCTTTCTCCTTGGCTTCACCTTGCCTCACATTGTCCTCTCTTGCCTCATTGTCGCTTCTTTCTTTTTTATTTTACGGCCCTCAAGTCTTGAAATCAATTAGCGCACATCACTCGAGCTGCTGCTGCGTAGAAATTCGGTTTGGATTGAGGTCAGTTCAGCCTGAGGACTGTCAAAAAAGGCAAAAAAAAGATAAAAAAAAAAATGGAAAAAAAACGAGACGTAATGGAAGCAGCGTAGGGCGAGAGTAAAAAGCACTCTTATATTAACATCCACAACGCCATAAAGTAGGCTTTACTCTCGTCTCTTCTCAGCTTAAAAATACCAGAAGAGATCTTAAAGCTGTCGCTATCGTTTGACCAAGTAATTAAAAAGTACAATGAGTATATTGAGTTTTCAAATGAAAATAAGCAAAGGAGGCGTAACAGATCAAATAAATATAGACATTATTGTAAATAAGGAGTGAATATAAAGTCAAAGAGCTGGATAACTGAAACTTGGTATGTAGATTCCTACAAAGTTCCTAAGCGGATTAAATTTTGTTTTAGAAGTTTGCCAAAAAAAAAGTAAATACATTATCAATTTTAAAGCTTGATACAGGAGCTCTTATATTATAGTTCGAATTGGTCCTGAAAAATTTATAATAATTTGTAAATACTATATGTTTAAGAATTTTTCAATTTTGTCCTATGGCACCATGAATTTGACTCATCAAAAATATATATATAAGAATTTTGCTCGATGAATTTGACTAAGCTATGTTGTGCCAAAATTTTAGTCTCCTGGGTCTTACCTTTTGAGCTGCACAAAGATTAGTCAGTCAGTCAGTCAGGACAAACATTTTTACCACAATTTGCTTTCTTAAAATATAAGTACTGGGTTCCTTTTAGTTGAGTTCACTCGACTGTAGCCTTTCCTACTAGTTCTCCTTTTCTTCTTCACTATGCTTATGCCTGCAGTTGTGCGAGTCAATGTCAGCTGGTGACTGCTGACTGGTGACTGGTGACAGTTGCAGCTGCCGTCAAGTGCAGCGACCCATGAGTGTCATATTCGTATACTCTGCATATGTCTCAATGTGTGTGTGTGTATGTGTGTGTGTGTGTGTGTGTGTGTGTGTGTGTGTGTGTGTGTGTGTGTGAGTGTCATTTCATGGGTCAGCACGTCGCGAACACTTTTTGGTTGACACGTAGAGCTAGAGCAGTAGTTGAACCTCGCATAAATGAGTACAGACGGTAAAAATTACACTTAACAGTTAGGTTTGTATGCCAGTTGTATCACAGTCATACAAAGCAAGTTGTGCACTCAAAACGAAGAGTTAAACTATAATATCTATCTGGTAATTTCATAAAAAACAGTTGTGTATTTGGCGTATAACAGTTGTATAACACTTATACTTAGCAATTTGTATTCAAATATCGCAATTTAAATATATCTTTTGTATTGCATAGTTATAGAGTGTAAATATTTTATCAGTTGCATAAGAGTGATATAACAGTTGCTAAATATTAGCATCGCCTTAGTTTTATCTGTAGCACATAAGCTCTAAGCTCTAATTGTTTTAAAATGATATTTTGAAACTATTATACAAATATGACAGTGGA
This sequence comes from Drosophila falleni, assembly GCA_035045575.1. NCBI lineage: Eukaryota > Metazoa > Arthropoda > Insecta > Diptera > Drosophilidae > Drosophila > Drosophila falleni. The sequence goes on from JAWNOV010000185.1 coordinate 18,625,022, forward strand.
AATGAGTATAACAAAAAAAAAAAGCATTGCGATAGTAATACAACTAAAAATCTAAATGTTGCTGGCTGCTAACAAACTGTTGACCATATTGAACTGTTATACTGTATAACAGTTATCACTTACATTTACAGATCTACACTCCGACTCCTATTATCCGGCCCCGACAATCTGAATTAGCCATTGTGCTCACTTGTGCTGTCATATCAGCTGTTATACTGTATAACAGTTGTCGCTTACACTTACAGCTCTACACTCAGACTCCTTTTATCCGGCCCCGACAATCTGAATTAGCCATTGTGCTGTCATATCAGCATAGCTTTCAGTTGTCTCAATGCTGACAGGTTTAGCCTTCGATAGCAGAGGTTGCTAGCGAGCTGGTATAACAGTGCGAATATCAACAGATGGCAAACCGTATGAACTGCCTTACGTGTACAATACAAAAACGTAGCCTAGTTCTGTGAGCCTCATTTCCTCTCTCTCTCTCTCCACTCTCTTGGCTGTTGTGAATTGCCTGACAAAGCACTTGATGTTGTCAGTTGGGAAAATGCACGTAAGGGCAAAGTGAAAAAACATGACGTGGCAGAGGTTAGCCAAAGGGAAGAGCTGGCAAAAGGGAGGTAAAAGGGAAAAAGAGAAAACGGAAAACTGAAAACCGAAAAACTGCAAACAGCAAACGGCAAACGGCAGCGAGGAACCAGCAACTAGAAACAAACATTGCACACTACACACACACACACACACACACACACACTACACACACACACACACATACATCGCACACTAATGCACACCTGGGGCTTTTGCTGGCTGAAGCACTTTTAGGTGCCTTTGTGCCGCTCGTGCGCTTTGTTCCACGTGGAAAGGTCGAAAAACGTCAGCGACGCGTTTTTGGCAGTTGCCGTTGCCGTTGCCATTTCCATTGACGGTTGACGTTGACGTGGTGCACTTTTCGTTTTTAATGAAGGCATTTAGCAACGCGTTGTCCATGTCGATGCCGATGCAATTTCTGCGAATTGAGTTCAAATGCGACCTTTGGCACCTTTTTCATATTAAAAGTGATGTCAGGTCTTTTAATTCCATTGATTTGGCAGCTCTGACATCAATCTGGGGCTGGACACTTGTCAGGTGATGGATTTGGTTGAAAAACTGCGATTTTTAAAGTGTTATACAACTGTTATACGACTGTTATACAACTGTTATACAACTCTTATACAACTGTTATACAACTGTTATACAAGCTAAAATAGTGTTTGACTTACTCTTACAATGTTTGGAAAATACTAAGCTTTTAAGAAGCTGCAATTAGGCAAGTATTGTATTATTAAACAAGGCAGTTCAGCAAAAATAGTTTGCTGTTATACAAGCAATTTTGTAAGTTTTTAAAATCAATAAGATAACAGAAATAACTTTTGTCTTATTAATTGACATTGCAAGTGCAATTAAACAATTTAATTGGAGCATTGTTGTGCAATCAATGCAACTGTTATACACTTGACCTTAACATGACAATTGAATTAGAACTGGCCAGACAAACGAATCAATCGAACAAATGACACAGAACAATGGCTAACGACTAAATAAGAAATTGATAAAGACAGAGATAGAGATTGAGAGAGGGAGGGTTAGGAGAAAGGGGTAGCAAAGTTGACAATCAGTGCCTTGCTACATTTATCAATTTAGTTGCGCCCTGCAGCGCCAAATGGCAACAAAGGAGCCAAGAGACAAGAAATGACACGACCGATGCCCAGTTTGGAGACCAAACAATGATGCCTAACAAACTGAGCACAGACATGCAACACAGACATGCAACACTGTTGGCTGTTGCAAGCCGGCAATACCTGCATCCACTTGTCAAACGCCCCACGGGCAAGTTAAACGAAAACTTGAGAGACAGTGAGAGAGAGAGAGGGAGAGAGAAGGCACAACACTTCCGGCAGTTTAGAGGCAAGCAACTAAGGCTAGTTGCAACTGTGTGTGTGTGTGTGGCACAACAATGCCTGATGCGGCAGGTGCACAGACAATGGCCAATTGAAGCTGCCCCTTATCACCTACCCCTATCCTCATCCCCTTCCTCTTCTGAGGAAACGTTGTAATTACAACTGCAGGCAATGCCGACCGAACTGCGCTTTGTTTGCCCCAAAAACAAAAGCGTTTGTCCCTGCTACTAATCCACCCCCAATCCTCCCTTCTTCCCTACCCCCAAACATTCCCCTTAACAAACTGTGCTACGACCATGGCCTTAAACATATAAAAAAATAAAAAAACCAGAGCAGCATCTCTTTTTTCTGTTTCTTTCTGCACTTTCTTCTTTCTTTATTTGCTGCTGCTTTTTTCTGCTACTTCAACTTTTAGCAGCATCACGAAAACTAACGCAAAAAACTAAAAAAAACCTAAATAATAAAAAAAAACTAAAGCGCAATCTTTCATTTTTAGTAGCAACAACAACTAAAAATACAACAACTGAAGATGATGTTATAAGAAACTCGTGTGCATATAAATTATAAGTGTATGCAAATTGCAGGTGCATCTGCCACAGACACCGCAGAAGTGGCAACAACGAATGCATCTTCGAGTTGAATTGAATTCGTTGCATACACTCAGAAAAACAATTGAAGATTTTCCCTACTTTAACAGAAAATTATCAGCTACAAACAAACTCACTTAGTTTTGAACTACTAAAACAAAATACATAAAAACACATTTGCGTTTTAATAAGCCATCTTTTTAACCCATTTCCCATACATACCCCTTGACATTTTTTCGAAAACTTTGATCTCTCATAACTTCATCAAAAATTAACCGATTTTCAAACGGAATATCATTTTGATCATGATTTGGCGTTTAAATTGATTCTGCATTCAAATTTTGTTCATTTAGAAAATTTAATTATTTTCGACCAAGATGTCACATTTTTCTCAGTGTATAAATACAGCTACATATGTTGCAGGTTGCACGGTGATACATGACCGTGTCTGTTTGTCTGTTTGTGGCAAGCACCGTAAACAACGTTGCCAACATTTTGCAACAGGCAACATAAATATAAGACTTATTATGCGACTGCCTGATACTCTTTAAATCAAGAATGATTAAAAAAAAAAAATAATAAAAAAAAATTAATGCAAGTAAATAATTTCTTAATTATTTTCATCCGTTTTTCTGTGAAGCTGTTAAAGTTTTATAGCTTAAGAGTTTTTAGAAATATGATTTTATAATAATTTAAAATTTTATGAGTTTATATTTCAAATCTAAAAAATTATGCGATACAAAAAAGCCTTTTAATTTGCCTAAAACACGTCAATTTTTAAATGCTTTTTATCTTTATTATTGAGCTTGTATATTCATTTGAAGTTCTTAAGGATCTTTAGGCATTATTTTTTGAAAAGTTACTTAAAAATCATTAACAATATCAATAATTATTTAATTATTTGTCAAATATTTGCCTTCATGGTCACATTCTATTTGTAGACTTTTAAATCGAACTTCTTTAGGATAAAGAATATAGTAATCGCATAATTTGCAAATGTTTTTGCTATATATGGAAACTTCCCAAAAACCTTGAAGTTCATATTAAAATTTGGTTTGCCTGCCTCCTAACTTTAATTTCGATGCAAGGTCAGTTTCGGATTCTAATTTTGTTTCACTTTTGACTTTTGCCACAGTGGACAAGGTCATACAGCATGGAAGAGCACAACACACACACACACACACACACACATCACTAACACACACTCTCTCCACTCTCTCTTCTCTTCACCTGTTCTCATAGATACAGAAGCTAGAGAGATATGAGCATGTGTCCCCCATTTATAACTGTCTGTTTTGTCAGTTTTATTTCCTCTCGTTCTGCTCTCAACTTTTGTAGTACTCGGCAATCGTGGCTCAAATGCAGCCACTCTAACAGTTTATTATGGCCAACATCATATAAACGTACTTTCTTGCCATTCGTCAGTCCAAACTTGTCTAACAAAATCGATAATTAGCTATGCAGCTTTTCAAGGGGGACAAAAAAAACCGCACATCACGCATACGACGCGTTGACAAGCGACTGCAAAATCAAAATTGCAAAATTACAAAATTGCAATTCGATACTTGAACGGGGCATACAATGGGCAAGATTAATTTATTTATTTACAAAAATTATGAGCTACAAACTGGTGAGTTTTTTTATTTGATTATAGATAAATCTTAATATAAAGCATTTTTTTCTAAATATTTCTTTACTAATTTGAATACATTTTACTTTTTAACATTTAATATATTTTTCTTTCTAAATATTTTATATTTTATGTAAAAAAGAATGTAATATTAATAAAAAAATGTTAAATAAGATACAAGTCAATAAAATTTCTCTTGAATTTCTTTTATAATACAACCATTCTCATTCAATTTTTTTTTTAATACGTCTTAAAATATGTCTCCCAATTTTAAATGAGTATAAAATTAACATTTTGATCCATAGTGCATTGGCTAACTGATGATTAGTTACTGCATATTTAAGCTGGTTGCATTATAATGAAATTATTTAATGCTAATTACAGCTAAGTAAACAAACAACCGCAGCAAACAAACAACCACAACAACGACAAAATCTACAACAACAAATAACGATGAACAATGTACAACAACCGACAACAACAAATAGACAAAACTGTCGACAGCTGCGACAAGTTGATAGTAAATTATTCAAATTTGTTGGCAAAGTTGGGCTAAAATCGTATTTTGGGCAAAATGTCAGTTCCGGCTTAGAAGGATCTATTTTGTGCTTTGCATTCAATAAATTTAATGAAATTTACGCAATTTCTTAATTTGAAAGGAATATAAGTATATATAGATATATATATTTGTGTGTCGTCGTTCTCGACAAAGTGTCGACTCTTTTGGGGGCTATTGTGAAAAGCCTTATGGCTTAGCATGCAATTCAATTAATGTTGCATACCATCAAATATGTTGTTGAAGGCCCCGAAGCCACAGTCAATGAAGAATGAACAATGCCTCGACTTTTTGGGCCACAAAAGCACACAAAAACAAACACACAAAGTGAGAAAATCTTTTAGCGAATAACACAAGCGAACAATGTGACGACCTTGGACCGGACATGGTTACAAAGCAAACATGATGACTGCAGAAAACCAAACCGAACCAAACCAAACCAGACTCGAAAACCAACCAACTAATGAGAGTGCTTGACTTCAGGCTATCCTGTAACAGCATTTCTCATAGGGCAACATCTTCATCTTCATCTCTTTATCGATTTGCTCAAGAGAGAGGGAGAGAGGGAGAGTGAGAGAGAGAGAGCGAATGTTGTACAAATCCAAAGGCCTTAACATTGTTCAGTTGGGGCCTCAACCTCAAGGACATTCTAGTTCCATTAGCAACTAAAATTCAAGTGAATATTAAAGTCAATTATTATACCATTTACAGCCAACTATTGTAAACAAATAAATGAATATTATTAAGATTTTTGTCTCTGCAATAAAATTTTTTATATCAACAAAAACTGTTTACAAAGAGAACACATCTTACACTTAAATTTTTTTAAATTAATTTTGTTTTGTTTGCCAATTTGAAAATCTCATATTATAATATATCATATGAACTTTCGATTTTTAGCTAATTTCCGTATTAAGCTTATTTAATTCTCATTGCAGGTCGAATATTCCAAAACGCCGTTTTATCCCACGATGAAATTTTCGTAAGTTTACTGTCCCAAAATTTTAAACTTTAAATTTAACTTAATAAAGTCTCTACATACCAAATTTTTTAACAATAATTCTGAAAGATACTTAGATCTAGGCCTTCATATTGAGATTATCCTCATTTTCAAAAAATATATTAACAATAAAAAGAGTTCATGATTTTCAAAAGGCCTTTATGAAACTACATATTAAATTTGTTAACAGTAAGCTTAAAAGTTTCTGAGTTTTTTGCATTTATAGCAAAACTATCCACAATATAAATATCAAAAATATATTTTAAGAAAAAAAAATTGTTTTTGAACTTTAAAGGTATTTATAAATTTATATACCAAATTTTCTCAAAGTGAGCTAAAAATATCCAGGGATTAAGGCATTTATATAGTAAGATTATCCTTAATTTCAAAAATATACATGTAAAAAAAGTTCATATGCGAATTTTCTTTACAATTCTGCAAGAAATAAATTTCCAGCTCTCATAATTTCAAGTAATCAACGTAATATGGAGATTTTCTTTCCTCTTAAAGTCAGTAGATACCTTTTAAGTCTAGTCAATGCCAGCAGGGTATAAAATTCGTAGCATAGCTGGCGTATTAAATTACAGAATGCTCAGCATCCGTTACAAGTCAATTGGCAACAGCCTTTTGCCTTAACATTTGCCTGATGCTCCATCTCTTCCCTTTTACTTCCCCTCTTTCCCTTTCTCGCCAACAGCTGCCAAGTTAAATGAAGTCAAAAATGTAAATTTCATTTGGCGCCCACGCCAAAAGACTTGAAGACTCGAGTGTCTAGGAGTCTTAAGACTCGGAAACTTGTAGCCGCAACGACTTGTAAGTCAGCCCCCAAAATGTACGCAATTAGGCGGGGCGACGACGGGCGGTAAGCCCCCTTCTCAGTGAGCGGGTGAAGGGGGTTGAAGGGGTTGGTAAATTACCACAAGCAAGCGAAGCTGTTGCGCGCAGCTGAAGGACATGCGTTTGCTGTTTGGTTTCGCCTAGAATCGTGCTTGCCTCAAGCAATTGCCAGCAACATGTGTTCAACATTCTACCCTGTTCTCTCTTCCTGTACGTACCACCCATTCGCACACACACACACACAGAAACAATGGCCTTACCTAGGTATGCAATGTGTGTGCGTTTAATGGCAATTGTTGCTTTTGTTTCACTGCTCAGCAAAGCTTGTCTACGACCGCATTTTGCATTTTGTGGCACAAACTTGTGGGAAAAAGCTACATTCGACTGTAACTGCCTTTAAAAGACCCTCTACCTATTTTTTAAAAATTAATAGACTCGCTAAACTCCTCTTTTCTATAGTTTTTAAATAATATGCAACGATAAAATTGTCTCAGCTATGTTGTGTGAAAATTTCAGCCTCCTACGTCATACGGCTTGGGCTGTGCAATGATCAGTCAGTGAGTAAACTCAAAGAGATTTAAATATATATAGATGTACTTTTGTACTTGGTTTAAAAAATTGAAATGATTTATAGCATATAGTCTTATTGTTAAGGCTGTGCAATGATCAGTGAGTCTGTGAGTGAGTCAGGTCAAAGAGTTTTATATACATAAATGTACTTTGTACTTGGGCTTAATAATTTAATTGATTTATAGCATATAGTCCTATGGTTTGGGCTGTGCAATGATCAGTGAGTCAGTCAGTGAGTCAGGTCAAAGAGTTTTCTTTATATATATATAGAAGTATTTTGTACTTACTTTAAAAAAATTGAATTGATTTTATTCCAAAATACAGAATTTCTATTTTTAGCAATTTTGATGACTCTGTACTACTTAAATACAGGGTATTAAATAAGTAAAATAAAGAAAATACTCGTCTATATAGAAAGCACTGTTAATTGAGTGTGCTGCAAAAGTTGCAGTCGGAGAGTGCTAAAGACAATGACAACAAAGAAATCCAAATGAGATGTGATTACATTAGACTAATGAGCTAATGTACCTCCCTCTCATTTCTCCCCCTCTCTCTCTCTCTCTCTCTCTCTCTCTCTCAATCTCTATATCGCTGTTTCAACTCTTACTTTGAGTTTGAGGCAATTAGAGAGCCTGTCGATTAGTCATTATCATCATGAATGTCTAATGAATGATTCATTCGAGTGAGTGTCTTGAGTGCTACTCAATTCACAAACACATCACGAAACTGTCTAAAAGCTACTCGTTCTCGTACTCACAAAAATGAAACAGTAAATCAGCAAAATTTGTAGATATTTTATTGGCATCAAAGTTTGGGTTTTCACCATTTTAATGTTTTAAAAGGAATTGCAAATTTGACCTAGATTCAAGAATGTATTTCAATTTTTGTGAATAAATGCAACTCTTTCAAAACATCTTTTTGGTATGCTTTTGCATTTGGTCTTTTCGGATTCATTCTTAAACATTTTTTGCTATAAAATCTATTTAAAATTCATACTTGAGTAAAACTTAATTTTTTCAGTGTTGTATAAATTAAAAAATGTGTGCAAAATTATTAAATTTTAACATAAATCAGTGTGATTTATGTTTGTCTCAATTATTAAAATTCGTAAAAAATTTTATCTCTTGTATTTATTAAATAAAATTGTTAAACAATTATTATTTCGGACATTCTTAATAAATTTTAAAGAAAAGTATTAGTTTTTAACCGTATTAAAAAAATTAGGAAAGAATTCTTACACTTTAGTTCTCTTTCTTTATTATATATTTTTTTGTATATATATGTTTAGCATTAAAACTTTTCGAAAGTACTTATTTGCCTAGTTTTCCAACACTGTTTCTACAGCTTATTTCACTTTCAGCACTGTTAAGACTCAATTAAGCATTGCCATTTAATTAAGTCAACAAGTTCCTGTTATTAAGCATTTTCATGCCTAATGTCAGCTAACAATCAATAAAATGGTCAAATCTCCAATGAACTCTCTGCATACATTCTCACTCTGTCACTCAACTATTGCTGTCTCTTTCTTTCGCACTCGTTGTGTGTTTGCTTGTGTCTCTCTTATTGGCTTATCAGTTCATTCATTCACTCTAATTGCAGCTAATTGTGGTACAAAGGAACCAACAAATTTATTTCACCGCAAATTGAGTTGTTTGGGGAGCAAAGTTCTATTGGCAATACCCTAACGAAGAGGGTATATTTAATTTACTATTAATTTTGTAACATTTCTGAATAATTTTATAAATTTTGAATAGCTTAAAACTTATTTAATTTATTAAATTTATTTGATATAATAGCTTTTTCTTTATAAAAATATTTTATAGGGTATTTGACATTGAACAAAGCAAAGTTCTATTGGCACAGCCCTTAGTAAAAAAGTATATTTAATTTATTAGCAATTTTGTAACAATTCTAATTAATTAAATAAATTGAGAACAGGTTAAAACTTATTAAATATATTAAATTTATTTGTAAAATTTTCTTTTACTATCTAAAAATATTTTGTAGAGTATTTGAAGTTCGTTATGTTCGGCTGCATTGTAGTTTTATGTATTTCTATTGTGTTGTGTCCAGTGGCAAATGTACAATGCAAAGTACTATTCGCAATACCCTTACTAAGAGAGTATATTTAATTTATTAGCAATTTTGTACCAATTCTAATTAATAAAATAAATTTAATACAGCGTAAAACTTATTAAATATATTAAATTTATTTGATAAATTTGTTTTTTCTTTTTAAAAATATTTTGTAGAGTATTTGCACTTCGTTATGTTTGGCTGCTTTGCAGTTTTATGTTTTTATTGTGTTGTGTCCAGTGGCAAATGTCCAATAAATTTGAACTAAACTCGCAACTCGAACTCGAACTCTACTAAATACTCGTGTCACATTCATAGGTGGCTTGACATTCTCTCTTTTATTTTGGGCAGCAGGTTGAAAAGTGAGAGAGAGAGAGAGTGTGTGTGAGAGAGAGGCAAGAGCTGCGCTACATGTGGCAGCTACGTCATGGAAAAAACTCGCGTCATTGGCATTGGCAATAAGTAAATAAATAAATAAATCATTTGTTTGCATAGCCAGCGATATATATCGATAGATACGTGGATAGATATAGACTGTGTGAGTGTGTGTGTGTGTGTGTGGGTCTTCTGGGTGGTAAAAACAACAACAACAATAACAACACATGTTATACACACCACTTGAACAACGAAATTGAACTTAGCAAACGTTGACGTTGGCGCCTTTTGGGCTCAGTTGGTAACACATGGCGCATACTTGATATTGTGATATGCTCTACTCCCACCACCAACCCAACAACTACACACACTTAATGTATATTATGCATATGTATACCATATATACTTGTCATATCTTGTGCCTTTTATGACTCACACACGTCAGTACGTCAACTATTTTTAGTCAAAAGCCAAAAACATTTAACAAAAGCAACGAAACGTTTTATAAAAAGAATTTCCATTTTCATTCTCATTCTCCATGCAACTGAACTTTTTTTTGCGGAAACATTTTCAAACAATACCAAATGCATTGTTGTTAAGAGTGGGGTGCATCTTATATACCCTGTAATCACAACTTGTTAAAGTGGTGAAGATAAATAAAAAAAATCTTTCCTCTTTCACTCTTTAATAAAAAGAAAGAAGAATAGAAAATATTACACCCATGGGAGGAAAGTATTTGAAATAATTTGTAATCGTTATAAATTTTATTATAAAAATTATGATTTTACGTTAAATTTTCATTTTATTTATTCTAATACAAATTATTATTTTGAATAAATTTTTAAAAACATTAATCATTATTTTTGAGCAAAAAAAATAATACTCATAAAATAATGATAATTCCATGAGATTTATTTGTTTTCCTTTGACTTTTGACTTTAATTGAGTAATATTTTACAGGGTATTTGATAAAAGCTAAAGCTGAAAATCAAAATATATAATATATATAGTATTTTGAAAAGCAATTTGGCTTTTTGGCATGCCAGGCTTTTGGCTGTCTCGTTTCTTTCGCTGGTCTTTTTTTCTGTGCCGTTCGCCTTTCAAGTGTCCATCAACATATTTGACAAGTGCGCTGATTTTCCTCCTTCCCTTTTACACAGCACTTTCATGCTGTCTACTTACGCCTTACCACGTTGTGGAAAGTGGAAGCACCTTTACCTTTGAATTTGCTCTGGTATTTCCCTCTACCAAATATTTTCTGGGTGTGTGTGTGTGTGTGTGTGTGTGTGTGTGTGTGTGTGTGTGTTTGAGTCATTATTTGGTCATGCTTGCAATTTCCGCTCCCCTTATTCCACCTCCACACAATTTTCCAGCTCTCTATCCTTTAACATCCATCTAGTTGCCTGTACCGGAAGTTGTTGCTTCTCTCCCTCTCTCTCTCTCTTCCTCTCTCTCTCTCTGTCCACATCATTCGCTCTCTCACTCTCTTGGTGGTTGTGCCGCTGTCCTAATGAATAATGCAACAGATTCAGAGCTGACGGAGCTGATGGAACAGATGAGCAGCCAGCGGATCCCAAAAACTTTTGCCCAATGAAATATTTAAATCGAATTTCTCGTGCTTTTGCCTTTGTGTATGTGTGTTGTGCACCTGTCGCAAGCTGAATGCCAGAAAAACCAAACCGAAACAAAACTATCAAAAAATGTTTTAATAAAAGAGCAGCAGTCTCTCTAGAGACCAACAGTTGCAGCTCTCTCGGCGATTCTCAGTACAGTGGGCATTCATTGATCGCGATTGCCAATGAAATTAAGCTTGAAATCGATGATAGTAATTATATTTATCAAAGAGTGTTTCAAGTAATAATGGTTGAGGGTTTTCTTAATTGATTAACTGCAATTTTAACTTAAGTCTTAGCTATGTTGTGCTAAAATTTCAGCCTTCTACGTCTGATGGTTTGGACTGTGCAATAATCAGTTAGTGAGTGAGTGAGTCAGGACAAAGAGTTTTATTTTTCTATATATAGAATCCGTTCGATAGCTCTTAATTGATTTACTGCTATTTTTAACTTAGGTCTCAGCTATGTTGTGTCAAAATTTCAACCTTCTACGTCTGATGGTTTGGACTGTGGAATGATCAGTTAGTAGTGAGTGAGTCAGGACAAAAAATTGTATATTTATATAGATAAAAGCCATTCGTTAACTCTCAGAAGCTTTGTTTAAAATATCATAAGTTGAATTAATAGCTATAATTAAGAAGAAATGAGTTTACGAATAATACAAAAAAACATATGCATATTTTAAAGATTAAACAATACAAATTCAGCAAATCATATTTGTTTGACTTTAAATACAAATATTCCAAATATAATTCAGTTATCCATCAACTGCAACCAATTGTTCTGTCCAACCAATTGAAACGCCAATTAAAAACTTAATAATTTAACTGAAATAATTTGTATTTGTCACAAATTTTCGTTGATTCAATCAAATACAATATTTCGTGAACAATTGTTCGATTTGTCGAATTGTCGAATTGTCTGTGAATGTCAATAGTTGCTTAATGGTTTCACACACAGCCTAATTCTCTGTCTCTGTCATATATTGTGTGTTGCCAACTCACTCTATCGTTGGTAAGCTAAAACTATGCAAACATTGTGCATTTTGCACAATTAATCAAATATTTTTATTGAATTTTGTGTGTGCCAGGCAAACAGAACAGAGCAGACAACAAAACCAGAGCAGAGACAAATGTTGGGTTAAGCCGTTTCGACGCCGTCATACTATATCATATGACTATGGCAAAAGGGAGGGGATAGTGGTGAAAGGGGAGGGAGGGGGGATGGAGGGTAGGGAGCTGAAACCTTGGGTGCGTTAATGGGCCAGCTGACAGCGTGCCAAACAACCAAATGCCCAAAACAAAATGATGAATGACTTCGAAATGAGTGTGTTTCACAGCCTGTGTGTGTATGTGTGTGTGTGTGCGTGTAAATTACTTTATGTACGTGTGTATGTGTACATAAGGGTGTACCTAGTTATTTCACAAAATATGGTAACCCAAATTCGAAATCTACTATTAATTTTAAGATGTTTTCGAAAAAAATCATAGTTCTAAAATCAATTTCCCATTCTTAAAGTTGAAACAATTTACGTTTTAAGCACAAATCACTCTTTGATTTTAAAAAATATTTAAAGTCCTGGCTCTAATAAGAATTTTGGTACCAATCTTGTCAGGATTGGACTAAAAACACTAGAGATATGCTAATAATAACATGCTAAAAATTTAAAAAATAAATAAATTTTTCAACTGTAAAAGCGAGGATCAAAAATTAATTTTAGAACTATAGTTTCTTGGTAAAAACATCTCAAAATTAACCGTAGATTATGAATTAGGATTATCATTTTTTATTTTTTTGTGTCCCTAAAAAATGATACACCCTAGTGTACGTGTTTGTTAGCCAGATAGTGAGAGTGACTAGAAACAAGGCCTTCGAAAATGTTGTCATAAATCGCATTTGTGCATTTGCATTAGATGAAGCAACAATGTTGCAACAACTTACAACAACAACAACAACAGGAATAACAGCAACAACAAAGAGAACTAAATGCAAATGCTGCCTGAGCCTTTATGCAAATGTTAGTTGTGAATACAGCTACGAATATTGCTACACATAAAAAAAAAACACAGCAAAATCATGCTACAATAAAATTTTTGCACACTGTAAATAATTATTATATGCATAAAATACATATGTGTATTTATGTAGATACACATGTTATATGTAAAAAAAATTTAATGACTATTTAACAACGACAGATTTTAAAATTTTGACCTTCATTTTGACGCACTTGCAGGTATAATTTCCAAAACGCCGTTTTATCCCACAATGAAATTATCTTAAGTTTATTGTCCCAAAATTTCAAGCTAGTATCTCAAGCGGTTTGACCTTATTTAAATATAAAATAATTACAATTTGTTTCTTTAATATCCATATTTTTTAATTAAGCATTTGGAACGCGTTTTAAGTCGATTTAAAATCTCCGAGCTTTTGACAACGTTAACCTTGGATTTTTTTCAGTGTACTAGTCTGAATATCGCCATGTCGAGTATATGTGAATTCAGCTGCATATTGCATTGGCTTTGCCTCTGACTCTGACTCAGTTCATGGCTTTTACTTGGATTTTATAGCATAATGCGGACATAAAATATGAACAGATTACAACACACACACACACACACAAAAACACTCATAATACACTCACACACACACACACATTCACATTCATGAATCCATTCACTTGACTTGGACTTATTGTTATCGATAGCAAATTATTTTTTTTTAATTTTTTGAGCTTTCTGCAACTTTCATCGCTTTTCACTTTCACTTTCTCCTTATTTTACAGAATTGTCTAACACTTTTTTACTGTAAATCGATAGGTTGGACTTTTTTTGTATTATCGATAGCATCTAAAGCTGGTGATGATTGCACTTTGCAGCTATGCCTTTATTTCTATGATCAAGAACATCTTAAGTTGTTCTTAAAAGCACTTTTCCGCTTGACCTTTTTCTCTATTATCGATAACATCTAAAGATATGATTAATCGCACAATTAAGTGAACAGAGTTGCCACTCACAGCTTGAGTATCGATAACATAAGCGCTGCTTTTGTCGGCTGTCTCAGAAGAAATCGTGTCCTTGCCTCAGTGACTACCAGTCGCTTGTCTGTGAGTGTGTGTGTGTGTATGCAAGTGTGTGTGTGTGTGTGTCTACGTGTGTGTGTGTTGTGACATCGCTGACTCCGATGTTGCCTTCAGTTTGCGCCTTGGCGTCTGCAACGCTTCGCTAAACCTTTTGTCTGCCTCTTTGACACACAAGTGCAATAGTTATCTGTCTACAAGTATGTGTATGTGTGTGTGTGTGTGTGTGCGAGTGTGTGTGTGTGTGTTGCTTGATTTGTATATCATTCAGGCCGCTTGTCATTTGTTTGTTTATGGCACATCGCCTTATGTGACATCATTCAATTGAGACGACGACATCACTTTGATGTTGCCTCTTTAAATTCTAACTCGTGCTTTTAAATCGTGACACGAGACAATGAGTTACTTTTAACGAATTCTGGGTTAATTCAGATATAAATAAAGATATAAATTAACAGAGTTTAACACGACTTTAGAACGAATTGAGACTAAACATAAGTTAATATAATTTTATTTAAATCCTCATGAAAAAATCGAAAATAAAAATTTTTTTAAAGTTAATAATTTTTAAATGCAGATTCAAATAAGGCACCAAATAATGATCAAAATGATATTCCGCATGAAAATCGGTTGAGTTTTGACAAAGTTATGCAAGATTGAAATCTTACTTAACCCTTGACCCTTTTTTTAAATCTTTAAAATGCCATAACTTGGTCAAAATTAGGCCGATTTCGTTGCGGAATGTCAATTTTAGCTTTATTTGGCCTCTACTTTAATTCTGCATCAAAATTGGAAAAAAGTATACTTTTTTCTATTACTGTCCATTTTTTTGAAAAAACTCAGGAAAACTCTCTGTATCTCTTTGTTTGACATGTCCCATTTACAGCTGACAGTTCATGTTCATGTTCAGATATTTTAACACTGACCCAACTCTAAATTCCCTTTACCCTTTCCTCTTTTCCTACCTATAACTGGACCCTAATATTTTCTATGTTTTTGTGGTTTCATATTTGTTGGGTCTGCTTTTGTTTATAGACAAACGTCACGTTTTTTAGCTTGACGCCTTGAGCGATTTGTAAACAAAACCACAGCGAACAATTTCCATCCCATTCTCTCTCTCGCTCACTCTATCTCTCTCTCTCTCTCTCTCTCTCTCTCTCTTATTTACCAGCGCCTTTGCAGCATATTTGGCTTGAAATTGGCCTGCTGGCGCCACCTGGCGTTCATATGCTAATTGGTTTTTGGCTAAGTTCATCAAATGGCCATAACTCGCGTGTCCACACACTTTAGTCACTCACTGTGTGAGTGTGTGTGTGTGTGTGGCAGTTGTAGGCGCTACACTGCACTGCATAAATCAGCAAAATGCAACAAAATCGTTCGAAAAAAATACTGTGTTTCAATATTTTTTTTATATTTTTTCGAAAAGTTTGCAAATTTTTTTTTTTCAAGTGAGTTTCATTGTTTGATTTGTGGGCAGCGAGTTAGAGGGAAAGATAGCGAGCAGAGACAGAGATAGGGGAAGAAAGAGGGAGAAAGGGGGAGAGGGAGAGGGTGGGAGACCCAGTTTACAAAGTAAACAAACGGCAAATGAAACAACGTCGCTGCTGGCGTCGCAGTCGACGCAGGAAGCTGACGTCGACGTTGGCTGAAAACTATTAAAAATGAAATGGGCTGTGCGACCTCTGTGAAGGAAGGCGGAGAGAGGCTAAAGAGGCGTGGCAGAGGCAGACAAAAAAAAGAGGAAAAAAGAGAAAAAAAATGAGAGAAAGAGCAAGACAGAAGATAGGCAGATAGACGGAAAGACAGACGATAGCCGGCGGCCTTTTTTATGTATTATGCATATGCACAAACACACACACAAACACACACACACTACACACACGATTGATGTGTGTACAGAGACACCAACTGAAACAACAACAAGAACGAGAAAGCAACACTAAGCTCAGCAAAAATGCTTTAAAGTCAACGATAACACGACTATAAAAATACCCTGCAACTGTTTGGAGCGCCCTCTATGGGCAGTAACTGCAACTATATATAACAACTGATCTGACAATGCAAACATATATATTACTGAGCAAAGAAGTAAAAAACAAAAAAAAAACAATCGATATTTATCGATAAATTTGCCGAAAGTGTTGGTTGTATATAACAAATTATTCAGTCTACTACTTTAAGCAATAAAATTAAAATACTATCAATATTTCGATACTTATCGATAACACGGCATATTATAGATAAGCAATCGATAGCCTGCAATTCATTTCGATGACACTTAAAATTCAACAAATGAAACTAACAGCAAAACTGTAGCAAAATATATCGATAACATTAGACAATAATCGATATTTAGCTAATCGATAACATTAAATAAGTTTTTAAACACGATATCCACGGATTCAATTTCCATTTAGAATTAAAAACATGTTGTTCAAAACATAAGAGAGACAAAGATGCAAAGATGAAAGAGGGAACAATTTTTTTACACTTTGACTTCAACTTCAGCAGCTAATAAACCCCATTTCGGTCGTTGTTTTAAAGGGTATACATAAAAAATGTGCTGGTCATTGCGTACAAAAAATATTGCGTATACGCAGCGTAACACATAAAGGTAAAGGTGTAAAGTATATATGACTGACCGTGTGTGTGTGAGTGTTGACTTATATATTTAGTTGTGTGTATTTGTGTGTGTGTGTGTGTTGGTTTGTGTGTGTGTGTACGCACTTGACGCAGTGCTCAACTCGTTGGATAGGAATTTCTATATATGACCCATATACATCCATCTCGGTATGTGCCACACACTCGTATTGCCACATATATATATAAATATATATATATAGATATATATATATATATAGGTTGCACTTGACACACGGCAATAAACGAAGATACAACCATGCAAATGACACACATTTCTCCTTCTCTCCTTCTCTCCATCTGTTCCTCTTTTTCCATTTACAAACGAGATTCCCAGATGGAATATCCATTGATTTTAGAGCAATTCAATAATGCGACAATTAAGATTATAGAATTACTAACAAGACTGCTAACCATAATAAAAATGATTCTATATATTAAAAATCCATTTCAGAATGTATATTTACACAAAGTTTAATAGTATAAACTCATCTCTTTTTTGAATTAAAATTGCCTTAAAAAAATATTAAATAAAAAAATTTATAATATTTAATCTAAACTCATCTCTTTTCAAATAAAAATTGTCTTAGAAAAATATCTCATCTTTAAATAAAACTAATCTTAGGATATTTAATTTCACTTTGAATTTTATCGCTCTTGCTTTCTCAAATATTTTAAACACACAACTATTTTCGATTTGTAGTAATCTTTATCCCAAACAATTTAATCTTAACTCATTTTTTTTTTAACAAAAATTGTCTTAGAAAAATATATTGTCTTTGACTTTGAATTTTTAATGGATTATTTTTTGGTAATCTATAATTGCACATTTTCTTTATATCTTCAAGTTTTCCAATTACTAAAAACTTTATTTAAAAAAAGCATAATTTAATTGAAGAACTTTAACTTTAATTGGTTAGCTGTTTATCAAAAGAGAGAAAGTGTTAGAGTTAAAGAGACCATAAATTTAATGTGATTAAATTGTAAAAGAGGGAGTTAGAGAGAAAGTGGTAAAGAGAGAGAGGGAGGAAGAGGGTAAGAAAGGGTGCAAAAGAGATGGACATTTAGCATGACAAATCTGTGGACACTTTGTATTAAAGCATTTGAAGTACGGCACATTAAGTTCTTGCAACGAGGCATGCGACAAGTTGAACGAACCACTTGCTGTGCTGTGTGTGCCACAAATATCTATCTGCCTGCCACATGCTACTCTCTCTCTCTCTCTCCCTCTCTTTTGCTCCCCATTCTCCCACTCGACAAAAGCAAAGCAAACAACAAACATCAGACAACAGACAACAGACAAACTGCGTTGTCCGGTGGCGTCTAATTTGTTTTTCTTTCGAGTTTAATTTGAAACCTGCACAAGGAATTCAACGTCCACGTGCAGCCAGCAACAACAACAACAACAGCAACATTTGCCCCACTTAGCGCCTTAAAACGGAGGCGTGGCAGCCAGTGCTGCCTGAGTCTCCAAAGCAAAAATAGCTAGATTTTGAAAAAAAGTTGGTAAAAATTGCTAAAAATTATGTGAAAATTGCCAGAAAAAATGCTAAACATTAAAATTTTATTTATTTATTTATGCGCGCAAAAAAATCCATATATAAAAATTAAATTAAAGATTAAAAATAAAGATAAAATTAAATATAAATTTGAACTGTAAAGAAAAGATTTAAATTAGAACTTGAATTAGAATGTTCGCTTTTAAGAAATATATGTTTGAATTTAAGAAAAAAATCGAAATTTAAAAGGAACAAGATTTCATATCTTAAGCAATTATATAAACATTTAACTTAATAATACTTATAAAGCTATCTAGCTGGTCAGCTTCACTTAAATCAAGTAAAAGTGTCAAGTAAAAAAGTGTTTCTAAGCACACAAAACACAGCAAAAAAGTGCGCAAACACTTTCAAGTTGTTCATATAATCGAACCACTAAGTTATATACAAGTTCCGATATTTTTGTAACCCATATTTAATTGTAATTTGTGCTATCAATTTCAAACATGTATAAAAAAAGAAAAATGAAAAATACTAGTCTTGCAATAAGGTTGCTAAAATTGCTAAAGAAAAATTAAAAATTGCTAGATTTGTGGCTAATAGCATTTTTGAAAAAAAGCTAGATCTGGCTACTAAATAGCTAAACTGACAGCACTGGCGTGGCAGCAGCAACAGTTTGTTTAGTGCCAAAGAGCAAAAGTAAATTTTGTTGTTGCCAATGTTGATGTTGTTGCTGTTGTTGTTAGTCAGCCAGTGAATTGGCTGTGTGGCAAGGATACAAAAAAAAAAATAAATATAAAAAAAAGAAGAAAAATATGCTGAGCTTGGAAAATGTGTTTATTTAGGATAACTTGACTGCTTCTTCTTTATGGTCCTCTCTGCTCCTGTTGCTGCTTCTTCTTCATCTGTTTGTTGTTGTTGTTGCCTGCCAGTTGACAATTGTTGCCAGCGGGCGGGGAGGGGGAGGGGGCGTGGTTGTGGCTGGGAGGGAGGGCAGACAAAGGCACTCGAATGCGCATACCGCGGACACAAAGCGCATTACGAGCATACAACAGAAAAAAAAGAAAACAAAACAAAAATCTGAGAAAAAAGTGGGAGCTACAAAAAAAATAAAAATAAGCAGCCCACGCAGCTCTTAACCCAACAATGCCTTCACCTCTCTTACACCACCTTTTACTACACTCAGAAAAATATGCCATGCTTAATTTAAATACGTCCATGCTTGAATTTATAGCGCTTAATTCTTAAAACTTTTAAGTATAAGTTAATTTTAATTTTAAAATTCCGACTAAAAGTTCTTATGAACTCTAAGCAGTAAAATCGCATCGGTCGAAAAATTATCAAATTTTCTAGATGATAAAAATTAAAATGCAGAGTAAATTTAGAGGCGAAATCATAATCAAAATGACTTTCCGTTTGAAAATCGGTTAATTTTTGATGAAGTTATGAGAGATCCAAGTTTTTGAAAAAATGTCAAGGGGTATGTATGGAAAATTGGATGATAGATGGCTTAGGGTCGAAAATATATCAAATTTTTTAGATGACAAAAATTTAAATGCAGAATCAATCAATCAAGGCCAAATCATGATCAAAATGACATTCCGTTTGAAAATCGGTTCAGTTTTGATCAAGTTATGACAGTTTAAAGTTGGACAACTCATTAACCTAACAACTTTAACACAACCGTACCGGTACAAGCGCTTGGGTTTGTGGTTCTTTAAGGAGATGGTGCTGTTAGAAATTTGTTGAAGACCTTTAATATTTATAGGAAATTACCATTTTAAGAATTTTTTTTAGTTTTCCTACACAGTTTTGAAAATTCAAAATTATCAGTTAATTTTAAAAATCGTTTGTCCTTTAATATTCTCTGTTTAAGTACTCAAGCCTTAACTTTTTCTCTGAGTGTATCTTACTTTTCCTCTCTATTTATTTGCTCCCCCTCTCTCTCTCTGATTCCTCCTCTCACTCTTCTTCTCTCTTTTCTTCTCTCTCCCCAAAATAATCGCAAGCCGCTTTGCTTTAAGCAAATTGTGCGACCTTTGCTTTTGTTGCCGCCATCTTGTTATATTTTGTGTTGTTGTTTGCTTGTTGTTATTGTTGCTGCAGTTATTGTTGTGGCAAATTAATAAGCAGCCAGCGTCGCAGTCGCAGTCGGCAGCGCAGTCGCTTCACATAAATCAACAAGCAGCAAAAAAAAAGGAACAAAAAAAATGCGCGCTAAAAGAAATCACAGTAATTAATTAATGTTTAAGTGTGTGTAAGTGTGTGTGTGTGTGTGTGGGAGGTGGGCGTGGTTTTAGCTGTAGGTTGGTGGTTGCCTCATAAATTAATTGCCGCCTCTGGGGCCACGCCCACTCAGCGCCCAACACTTAATCAAAGATTTTTCGCATTTCGCTTGTAAAACGCCTTTTATTTCATTTTATTTCATTTGTTGTGCGTGTGTGGGTGTGTGTGTGTGTTTGCTTATAAATGTGTATGTATGTGTGTATTTGTGCTTAATTTTATTTTCTCATTTTTTTCTCATCTCTGCCATAATATACACACTTTTTTATGCTGTGCCAAAGCATTAATTAAAGTCTAGCTTGAAACCCTTTTCAAGCTTGATGACTGACAGCAGCTGACTGCTATAAGACTGTCATGTACCTCAAAAATGTCAAGAGCCTTTGTAACTTTAAATTAGCATTCAACTTATTAGTCGCACATTAAAACCCATAAATTGCACAGCAATAAAGTAAGTTAAAACTAGCAGATACCCTGTACTTAATTTTTATGTAATATACAAAATATTTGAATACATTAGATTCGATATGAAACTAAATTTAACATTTATTTTATTTAAAAAGAATCTACCCTAAATAACGGAAAGAGTTTGGTGATAACATTAACTTTGTACCTTTTATTACACACATTTGGAAAAAGTTAAAATACCCACTTCCAATTACTCATATTAAGTACAAGCTGCATAAAGTTTACATACTTGGCTTATAATTCCCAACTAGTTAAGAAACTTCTTCAAGCTGTCATGACTGCTGAACAGGTAAAAGACTAATTGGAAAGTGGCTTAAAGACAGAAAGACGAGAAAGAGAGAGTGAAAGTGAGAGGGAAAAACAGAGCATGGGTAGATCATTAGTGCCAGCTAATTGGACAGCTATTTGGGCAATAGCAACTGAGGTAATCCTAAATCATCGCCAGCTTTATGCAGTTGCTACACAGCAAGAAAAAAAATGCGGTGTTTCGATAAAAAAAAAACAAGTCAATGTAATGCGTTAATTTCGAATTTTCTTAAATTAACTACAAAATACTTGATTCAAGCACGATTTTTCTTTTGACCTTATATCAATTTTAAAATTTTCTGGGTGTTGTAAGATTTTTTTTAGTTAGCTTAAAAAGTTTAGAATTTTATTGTTTTGTTGTTGCCATCTATTCTACATATTGTTTTTATTTAACAAGGTTGTCCTAAATACATTTTTTAAAAAATACATACAAAAATCAAGAAATTTTTAACTAGAATATTGCGAAAAATTACCACACCCACAGTTTTTATGATAATACAGTTCTTATGTTAATTAACGTTATCTATTAATATAATCTATAATCTCTATTAACCGCAGCAAGATCGGATAATTAGAACGGCAGTAATAGCTAACCAAAGTAATCAATAAAGTTATTATTTCAATACAATCGCCTAAAAGTATGCAGTAGGTTTTTTGTAATTTTTTTTTTTTTTTTTTTTTAAATTTGTATATTTTATTTAAACTGGTTTTCTGCTACCATTAGTGGCAACTTAATCTAGTTTTTGTAATTTCTTTGAAGTACTTTTATATCTTCAAAGAAATTTCTAACAAAAATTACTGCATACTTTAAGGCGATTGTATAGAAATTGTACCTTTTTTAATAACTTTGGTTAGCTATTACTGCGGTTCTATATGTCCGATCTTGAAATAAGTAACGGTTATGCTTTGGTCGGGATCTCGACTATAGCTTTTCCCAATTGTTTTTTTTTTTTCTGTGTACACCTTGAGGCAGCAGCAGGTGGCAGTGGCAGAGTGGCAACCTCGGGCAGAGCTTGCTTTCGCTTTGAGTTATGGCACACATGTGGCAGCTGCCTCTATCACTCCACTCTATCCTCTATGCTCCATCCCTGTCTGCTTCAGTTACTCCATCTCTTTTAGCTTCATTGGCAATTCCTCTTTGCTGACCAAGTGGCAAGTGGCAAATGGCAAGAGGCAGCAACTTGCGTGTGTGTTCATGAAAATCTGACACGCATAAATTTACCATGTGTGTGTGTGTGAGTGGCAAGAAGGAGAAAAAGTGGCAACTCACACACACAGAGAGAGAGAGAGAAGTTGCCACAACTGCGAAACGGAAACAGCAGCGGAAACGGAAACAGCGTAAACGGAAGCGCATGTCTAACAAGTTGCTGAAAGCGATTTCAGTTGCCGCGAGACTTGCGGCAAATGTGATTAGTCCACACGGCAAGTGGCCAGCACTGTGCACATGCCACATGCCACATGCCACATATTGAAGCAGCAACATATGCAACACATACTGACTGGATCACATATGGAATAAGGATTTGGGATTAGGATTGGGTTTATGGCCCAAGTTGCCGTTGTTGCCTCATGCCACATGCTGCATGCCTCTTGCCTCTCCTAATGTTGCCAAGAAGTCGCTAGTTTAGTTTCATTTGTGCAAATCTTTTTGCTGCCCTGTTTTTGCTATAAAATTATAGGGTATTTAAATGTTTATTTTTTGTCTGCAGTATTCCTGAAATGTTTTTTGCATTTATCGATAAAAAAAATGGTTGCATATAAGGCAATGCACAAAATTAATTTAAATGTTTTGTGAATACTCAAATGCGTTTATCGATAATATTGTTATCGATATGTCTAGCGTAGTTATCGATAACAATAATTCACATATAAAACACATCATACTTCATTCAACAACATTGAAGATAATCGAATACGTTTATCGATAACACTGTCATCGATACATTTAGCCTATTTATCGATAACAATATTTTACAAATTAGGCAAATCATATAATGTTTAATGTTACATTTTTTAAGATACTCGAATACGTTTATCGAAAGTATTGTCATCGATAACACCATTTATCTAAATAAAAAATACTTTTCATTGCACACAGGGTATCTGCTAGTCGCGCTTACCCTTTGGCATTGTAGCTTGTCACACACATTCAACTGTCGTTGTTCTTATTTTTGTTGTAGTTGTTGCTGTTGTTGTTGTTGTTTCTGTGTGTGTGTTGTTTTCCTACTTTTAGTGTTTAGCAACGTCGCATAAAAATAGCACAGCAGCAATCGCAGTCGCAGTCGGCGTCGCCGTCAGCGTCAGCGTCGCAGTCGCAGTCACTCCAATGCATTATGCGGTTGTCGCCTGCGGTCTGCGGTCTCTCTCCCTCTCTCTCTATTTTCCTGTCTCTCTCTCTCTCTCTCTATCCCCTCTGTCTCTCTCTCCCTCTCTCGTCTCTCTTTCATAAACTCTAGCATTGCGGTTGTCGTCTGCGTAAAGGCTTAAAGTATTACAGTTACAGTTACAGTCAGTTCATCCTTTCCCCTTCCCCTCTCTTTCTCCCTCACTTCTCCATATTCCTCGCTTCTTCTTTGCTTAAGTACCGTTAGGTAAGCCAAATGTTGACGACAACGTTTTGCAGCTGCTTTTGGATTTCGCTTTCTCTCTTTCTCTTTCTCTTTATCTCTCTGTCTCCTTCTCCTTCTCTATTTCGTCCGCAATATGAGCAACATTTTGTTGTGCTTTGCTTTATCTTTATCTGCTTCTTCTTGTTCGCAACAAATTTCTGTAAGCTGTGAAACTAATCCTCTCTCTATGTCGCTGTCTCTGTCCCACTCTCACTCTCTTGCCGTCTCTCTCTGCAAACTACTTTAGTGGATTACTTTTGGCTACTCGTATTTTTGTTGTATTTTTGCAACAGGCGACCATTTGACTTGCTTATAAATAGTTGACCCTCCTCTCTCCCTTTCTCTCTCTCTCTTCGTTTTCTCATTCTCTTCACCCTCTCTCTCTCCCCTGTTCGCCTTTTTTACTTTGCCTCATTTCGTGCAATTTTCATAGCATACTTTTCAGCGTTTGCTAATAAGCACCTAAGTGATTTCCTTGCTTCTTGTTTACAACAATTTACACACAAAAGGCGGTCACACTGCAACTCACTTAAATACTAAATTTAAATTTAAATACCATGTCGCGACGTCTCGTCTCGTTTCGTTTTTGTTTTTCTCGTTTTCTTTCGTAGCAATGAAAGTGGAAAATATGTAAATTATTCAAATTGTATGACTGCATTTTTGTTCTTATTTGTGGCATTTAGGCAAAAGTAACTGTGACAAAATTAGCTCTAGGATTATTAGAAGCAAAATGCATAGAATTTAAGTTGGGCATTTGGGCAGATTAGTTGTATAATTGCGGTAATAAATCATAGTATAGTGGCTAAAGTAGTAGAAAATTACTATTTTTTCTATCTCTCGATCTATCTCCTTTACCTAAATTCCATTCAAAAGATGAAAATTTTATTCAACCATACCCCAAAAATTGCGCTATATTTTTTTTTTACAAATTTTGCCCCAAAAAGTATGCTATATTTTTTTTAAATCAGGGAAACTACATATTAAATAAATTCAACAAAAAATATTTTCTATATTTTGGATGTCGACTAGCTAAAAGGCCTATCTCTATTCCATATCTTTCTTTTTCCATCTCTCTATCTAATTCTTCTACCCTAATTCCTTTCAAAAGATAATAATTTAATTCAATTTTGCCCCAAAAAGCATGCTATATTTTTTTTTAAAGTCATAGACAGATAAGGGTATTTTGGATGTCGACTAGCAAACAAGTCGTTAGTTGACTTTCAGCTTATCAAGTTGGCCACAAATTGTGTAAATGGCGAAAAGAAGGTCGGTTGCCTTATCGCTTTGACTGTCAATGCCAAAAAGCGGCAAAATGCAACCGCAACAAGAATCAGCGAAAACCGCAGGTAAAGGATGTAGAAATTTGCCCAGGTTGGATGGTTTTGTTGTGTTTCTCTTTTTTTTAACTGTTATCCATGTGATGATGACAGCTCAAGTTGTTATTGTTATTGTAGTTGTTGTTGTTGTTGTTGTTGTTGTTGTGAGCTTTACCGAGTTTTCTACCCCGCAACCTTCGCGATTCGCTTTTGCTTTCAATTTCATTTTGTGCATTTCCGTCAAGCGGAAATTCGCGTAAATTTGCCGGCATGTCCAATGTAGCTATCAAAGAGCTGAGAAGTAAGGCAGCGGCGAAAGGAGCGGGTAAGGGGGGGAGGACCGTTATGCCGTGCCGGAAGTTGATGCAAGTCTAGAAACAAGTGCCAAATGCCGGAAGCCCATGGCATACTTTGGACCAGGGCGACAATTGTTGAAACGGGCACAAAACGAGAAAAAAAGAGGAGAGAGAGAGAAAATAAGAGACAAAAAGAGAGACAGCAACTACTATGTCTGCAATGAATGGAAGACAAATGCAATTTAGCCGACTGCCTACACTGTAAAAAAAACACCAACTTCTAAAATCAAGCACATTCATTTCAAATATTTTGTTCTTAAAATAATTTTTTTTCTATCTCACTAAATACCTCCCCTACCTTAAATTCATTCAAAAGATGATAATTTAATTCAATTTTGCCCCAAAAAGTATGCTATATTTTTTGTACAAATTTTGCCCCAAAAAGTATGCTATATTTTTTGTACAAATTTTACCCCAAAAAGTATGCTATATTTTTTTTTTAAATCAGGGAAACTACATATTTATTAAATTTCGCAATATATTTTATACTAGTTTCTGTTTTTTCTCTTTATTTTAAGAATTTTATTTTCGCGACGCAACTTTTAGCACAAAATTCTTAGTTTTAAGACCAAAATCATGATTTTAGAACATTTTTTTTTATCAGTGTAGGAAGACTAAAAAAAAGGACATGACTCAGAGAGTAAACTCAAGATGAGTTAAAATGTTCATGTTGTTTGTCCCTTTAGTGGGTTCAATGAACCGCATATAATATTGTTTGCTCGATTGGACAGTTGGAACAACAGATCCTAAGTCGGTTATCAAGCGTAATGAATGTTGTAAAATGTATTTTTAAAGAGCAAACACATTTAGTTGATTTTTAAACTGTTGGAAGCATGGATTTGTGTTGAAATAAAATCATGAAACTTGAACATTTATTGAACTTTTTTGACCATTTCAAATTTATATTACAGTATTTATTATTTTCATAATCATATATTTTTAAAATTAAATTAATTCTATAATGTTTAATGATTGGAAAGCTTACGTAAACTTGGCTATTTATTTAGCTAATATTCTTAATTTATTTTATTTCCTCTGTGTTCCAGCTCTTCCTCTTCATATAGTACTGTTTTGTATAACCGTTTATCTTCTAGTTAATTAACTTCATAAGTAATAATTTCTTCCTTAACATTTTCCTAGTCCTAACTGAATATTTTTCGATTGATCTTTTCTACATTTTCCTACTTTTAACATTTCCAGTTTAATTTCTGTTTTTTTCCGCTTTCCTTCTGCCTTCTTATCCTGCCATATTTGGCTTTCTTAAGTAAACTGATGGATGTTTTAGACTGACCCTTTGTATTTGTACTCCAAAATATACCTTATCATATGTACTACCCACCCTATTCATTTGTTCCTTTTTGATTCTCTGACTTTCCGATTAGCCGCAGTCTCACTCCAACTTTTTTTAGCTTTCCCTTTTCCTATTTCCTTTCTTTGCTTTCCTTTACTTCCTGTGCTGCCTTATGAGTTGTGACTACCCCTTGATTACCCTTTTATTTGGAGCGTTCATTTCCATTCCCACCTTCATCTTTTTTTACCTTTCGTTCGGCAATCCACTCAATTTTTATTCCTTATTTTGCTGTTAGCCCAAGTAATCGAGTCTCGTTTCCATTTCCCCCCCAAAAAAATAAACCCTAAGCACTGCCTAAGCTTCCTCTCTTCCCATCTCTCTCTCTCTCCCTCTTCCTCTCGCTGCTCTTTCTATTAGCTTTGGCCGTCTTTATCCATTTATGCCCAATTTCATTTGCGTATTTCCATTTGGCGTTTTTATGCCGTCTACGTTTTTACTGAACTTCGGTTATGATGAAGTGATTGAAGTGCTTGCCACCCAGTGTCCACTTGAATGGCCGCCAGGCATGCAACACAGCTGGTGGCATGTGGCAAGCGGCAAGTGGATTGTGGCAGGCAGTCAACGTGTTGCTATTTCTATTTATGGCATTGTTTGCCCTTCTCCCACTTTTTCATTATTTATTTTTTGTATTTTTTTCGCTGTTTTTATATCCATTGCGTGCTAATTGGCCACGTGATGGCGACAAATCGAGTTTAAGTGGCCGACGACCTTATTCCCAGGCAATTAAATTCCTATTCCTGTTGCCCAGTTCCTAGTTCCTGTTTCCTGTTTCTCATTGCCAATTGCAGCCAATTTGGGCTCCGAGCAAAAAGCGAGCGAAATTGAAATGCTGTACATATTGAAGTTGATTCTTTGGCAATTCATCGAGCAAATTAAGAAGCAAATTGAGAAGCAAAGGTAGAAGCAAAGCGAGAAGCAAATTGAGAAGCAAAGGGAGAAGCAAAGTGAGAGGCAAAGTCAGAAGCAAAGGGAGAAACAAAGCGAGAAGCAAAGCGAGAAGCAAAGGGAGAAGCAAAGCGAGAAGCAAAGCGAGAAGCAAAGCGAGAAGCAAAGCGAGAAGCAAAGCGAGAAGCAAAGCGAGAAGCAAATCGAGAAGCAAAGCGAGAAGCAAAGCGAGAAGCAAAGCGAGAAGCAAAGCGAGAAGCAAAGCGAGAAGCAAAGCAAGAAGCAAAGAGAGAAGCAAAGCGAGAAGCAAAGCGAGAAGCAAAGCGAGAAGCAAAGCGAGAAGCAAAGCGAGAAGCAAAGCGAGAAGCAAAGCGAGAAGCAAAGCGAGAAGCAAAGCAAGAAGCAAAGCGAGAAGCAACGGCAAAAAATGAGAAGCACTGAGAGAAGCAACAACTATTAGACAGCAAACTGAAACATTTATATTTTGTTACTCGCTTAACTTCTCTTCTTATCTCATCTTGTTGCTTGTTTCGGCTTCATAACTTCTCGTTTTACTTTTAGTTTCTCATTTAATAAATGATATCGTTGCTCGTTTAATTTCTTAATTCACTGCTGTCACTTCTCACTTTGTTTTACATTTAACTTCTCATTTCGCTTCTCGCTTTGCTGTAGCACTTTGCGGCATTTCTTCTATTTTTATCTAACCCGACAACTGTTTACCAACACTGACCTCAGCCTCAGTTGTTGTCCGAGTTTCCGTTTCAGTAACAATGTCCCCCTTTTTTTCCCGCTCTTCCGCCTCTTGCTGCCACGCCCATTAAGTATTTCTATCTCTGTGTCGTCGCCTCTATTTTTTTATTATTATTTTTATTTTAAATGTATGCCAAGTGGCAAAGCCGCGAAGGCTTCGCATAATGAGCCACTGACTGAGCCCCTGGCCGACAATTGTTTTGACCTTGGCAGCAGCTAAAAACTGAAACATTCCAAAGCCACACCCCTTGGTAAACACCCCCTCTGCCCTCTTCCCTTTTCCTACCCCCCTTGAGAGATGCTGCACACACACATTCCTTATTTTTAGATATATATATTTATGCGCCAAACAGTTTCCATAATTTTGCAGCATTTTGGTATAAAATTCGCATT
Organism: Drosophila falleni; assembly: GCA_035045575.1. Lineage (NCBI taxonomy): Eukaryota > Metazoa > Arthropoda > Insecta > Diptera > Drosophilidae > Drosophila > Drosophila falleni. Next base: position 18,654,132 of record JAWNOV010000185.1, read on the forward strand.
TAACAGGCGTGTTTAACGAAACGGAACGATATGGAATGGTATGGTACACTCAGAAAAAAATTTAAGATTTGCATGCCTAAAATGGAAATATGTAAAATATTCCAACGCTGTCAAAAGCTGACTTAGTTCGAAATTTTAAAAACTAAGTTGGAAAATAATATTTTAAGTTCGCTTTTTGGGGTAATTCAAGTCATTAAAAGATAGAAAGATACTAATTTAAGTTCAATAAAATCTTGAACTTATCACAAAATATTCTCATTTATTTGAACATTGAATTACATTTTTTTAATGCATCAACTTAGTATAGAAAAAAATCTGTTGTTTCTGGAGTTATATCATTAAAACTCACTCATTTTTTATATTTGCCATGGTCTTATATATTCTGACCAAATTTGCTTAAAATCAGCCTATTATTATATTATATTTTGTCTTAGTTATGTTGTGTGAAAATTTCAGCCTTCTAGGTCTTATGGTTTGGGCTGCACAATGATCAATCAGTCAGTCAGTCAGGACAAATAATTTTCTATACATAGATTATATATAGCTGTCATAGGAATCGTCCAACTGAATATTAAATTTATAGACGACTCATAATTAATTGAAGAATTTTGATACACAGCAATTTTATACTTGAAAGATTTAAACGGTATTAATTTTAGTATGACCTATTTTTCTCAGTGCATAGAATGAAACGTTGATGCTATCATTAAGAGCTTTACGGCAAGCGTCGACAATAAAATTAATTAAAATTCAATAAATTGACACGCCAAATGAAACATTCAAATGAAAGAGGATCCCCAAAAGGGGCTAAAAATAAAAGGGGAGGAGTTGCAAGGGGGTTACAGGGTATTACAGGGTACGTATTCACAACATTTTACAGTGAGATGAGGAAGGGGAAAGAGGAAAGAATATTCTGGGTGTCAGCTTATGTTAATGCTCAATTACAATTGTTGTCCTTGTTTGAGTTTCCGCTGAAAATTGTGTTCCCTAGAGACAGGGAGTTTCACAGCAAAAGAAAGGGAGAGAAAATAGAAAGAAAGAGAAGGAAAGCAGCAAATCGAGGTGCAAATTCATTTACATTTGAAAGCTGAAAGTGAATCCGATTGGGGACATTCATTTAAATGCCATGGCAAAAACGTCTAATTGGCTTTGGCTTATTAAACTCGCAAATGGCTTTTCATTTATTTGTTGATCAATGATTGAATCAATATTGGCACAAAAGAGAGACAGACATATTTAAATTTCTAATTTCAATAATATCCAATATTTTCAATTACAAAATACACAAAATAATAATATATGCCATAGAGATTTGACAGTGAAATTTATGCGAGTTTGGGAATTGAGAACGCAATTAATTAACTGACATTTTTGAGCTGAGTGTGTGTTTTGCAAATGAATAAACATTTTAAATTAAGTTAAATTTTTGTTTGTGAAAGCACAATTTTGAATGGGAAAATATTTGGCAACATTAAATTTACTATTGATATGAGAAAATCGTATGGGAAAAAAAATTGGCAAAAAATACATAAAACAGTAAATATTGAGTTTTACTAAAAAAAATTTGACAAAGTTATAACATTTCAAAATTTTTGAAGTGTGGAAAAAATGGACAGTAAAGGAAAAAAAATTTAGTTTTCCAATTTTAATGCAGAATAAATATAGAGGCTAAATAATGATAAAATTGACAATCCGGAATAAAATCGGCTACAATTTGACAAAGTTATGACATTTCAAAGTTTTTGGAAATGTCATAAAAAAATGTTTTAAAAAAAAAAATTTTTTTTTTCAATTTTAATCAAAAGTTAAAATAGAGTCAGAATTAAAATAATATTGATATTCTGCAAAGAAATCGGCTAAGATTTGTCAAAGTTATGAGAGTTTGAAGGTTGTGAAATAATATATAAAAAAAAAATCGAGTTCCGAATTTTTTTTTTATCATTTCTTAAAACTCTTAAAAAAAATATTTCTATTTCATTTCAGTTTTAAGGATGCATCTCGAACATTTCTGTGAATTTGTACCAACTCCAATGTAAGTCAATAATCCCAAGTACATTTTTAATATCTGCATTATAATCGCTTTTAATAAAATTAAGTTAAGCTTCTTGCATTTAATTCATATAATGAAATGTCACTTTAATATTCTGAAAATTTCATAACAATCCAATAATAAACTGAGCTGTAATGTCAACTACAAAGTCAAGAATGTTGGGAACAACTAAATTCCTTGCAGTTGACATTATGAAGGCAAAACTCTTGTGTCTTAATGGAAAAACAGCTGAACTATTTCAATTGTCTTTTTTTTGAGAGAGAATGTTTTCTATGCTCTTTGCTTTAGCTTTTCATAACTCAATTTTACTTGCTGTCTTTGTGCAGCATTTTTTTTATGCCTTTCAAATTGTTCTTATTTTGTTCCATCAGTTTTTACTTTGCATTTTTCTATTGCCTTCGTTTTTGTGCACTTTGCCCTTGTGTTTAGTTATTTTTTTTTTACCTCCCACTTCCAACACTATTTTCTCTGCCCCTTTGGCGAATTTCCCTTGGCTATAGTCATGTTTTGCATAGTTTTGCCAGTTCATTGTTATTTATAAATTACGCCCATCGACCTGGCGTCCAATAAATTTTACAACGTCATAGACAGTGTATGCTAACACTTTTCTCCCCTCTCTCTCCTCTCTCTTTCCTTTCTAACACCTCTTTTTTACACGCTTTTCTAACACTACGCCAATGGCATATGGCTAAAATTGCGCCTACACTCGTGGCAATTGCGGGCAATAAACAAAACACTCAGCAATGCACAGGTAATAAACAATAAACAACAACAATACAACAATAGCTACAACAATAACAAAACAACAACAGTTGATAGCAACAAATTATTATTTTTGGGGCGGAAACGGTTTTTGGGGAGGCGCAAGGAAAATAAAACAAGAGCTGCATTTAAATAGAAAAAATGCACTGCGCGAAAACGTATAATAAAAAAAACTACACAGAGAAAAATTTGTAGAATTTCGAAATAAAATCAATCCAATGCGTTGTTCGAAGTAAGTCAGATTTTTGTTACTCAAAAAAGTACAAAATACTTACTTAATTTAATAAGCTAATATTTTGATTTTCACACTAAAAAAAAATGACCAACTTCTGAAATCAAATCTTAAATATTTGGTTTTTAAAATAAGAACATTTTAAGACCTAATTCCTAATTTTTAGCATATTAATTTAAAAAATCTATGTTCTTAAAACAAGAATAAAAACCTTTAATTGTTCTGGAAAAAAAGAAAATTATAAATTTAAAAATCATTTTTAAGAATTATTTAATTTTTTGATTTTAGTTTCAAGAACGTTTTTCTTAAAATAAGAACTTGTTCTGGAAAAAAAGAAAACTATAAATTTAAAAATCATTTTAAATTATTATTTACTTTTTGATTTTAGTTTCAAGAACATTTTTCAATAAATAAGAACTTGGTCTTATTTATGTGCAAATTTCAAGAATATTTAATGTAGACTTTAGGTTTATTTTTTTTCCTGTGTAGTTGCTTATATCTAAAATAATAAAGGCTATTCTATCTTAAAAATTCTGGTTTTGAAAATAAAAATAAATAGCAAGATATTGGAGAACAAAAAAAATATTAAGTTTGTGCCAAAATTTTTAATTCATTTTTTTCCATGGTTGAAAGTGCATGTGTTTTTTTTTTGTGTATAGAGTTGGGCGTTAGAGCTTAGGAGGCGTGTCAGCTACAAGGTGAGCTACCTGTTAGACGGGCTACATGTTGTTGTTGTTGTTTCTGTTATTGTTGTTGTTGTTGCAAAGACATTGCCAACAAATTGAATTGTTTGGCAAAAGACAGACTGTTGCAGTAGAGAGAGAGAGAAAGAGAGAGAGAGAGAGAGGGAGAAAGAGAGAGTGAGGAAAATGAAGGATTTGGGGCAAGAATATAGGGGCGAAATCAACAAGCAAACTTTGGGAAGTCCATAGCGAGAAGGGAGGAAGAGGAAGGTGTGTGTGTGTGTGTGTGTGTGTGTGTGTGTGTGTGTGAGTGTGTGTGTTACACACAATTCGATGGAATGTGCGTGGGAGCGTGTCCTTGTGGCAACAGTTGGCCCAACGAGCCGACAAAGTTAGTTGCCTCAAATTTCGCAACACACACACCCCCTCCCTTGCCCCTCCCCTCCCCCTCCTTAGCCTCATCTCTTTCTCTCTCTCTCAGTCTTTTCCCCTTGGCCAACAAAGTTAGCAAAAACCAAAACAAAGCATAAAAAAAAAAACCAAGCAGCAAAAAATTCTTTGACAACAACTGGGAAAAAGGAAATTGAAAAGCCTGCAAATGGTGTGTAGGTGTGCGTGTGTGTGTGTGTGTGTGTGTGTGTGTGTTCAGTGTATACACACACACACACATACATATGCGTATAATATTGTCACATATACACACACATGCCACAAATTGCTGCAGTCTCGTCTCAGTTTCGATTTGCGACTCTCAAAAAACAAAAAAATACAAAAAAAAAATGTTTTGCTTCAAACATTTCTTTTTGCTGCCCTTTTAAAAGCGACTTTAAGTGGGTATGCTAACTATGTATAAATGTATGTAACAGGCATATAGAAGTAGGGTATGAGCTCGATATTTTGCGATCAACGTCAATCAAAAGCAGTCAAGAAAAAACCAGTCAAAAAATTTAAGAAATTCAAAAACAAGATTTTAAATTACCTATCTAAATACAAGTTGAAACAGTGGAATGGAACATAATTTAATAGATTTCTAACTCCAAAATATACAATTTTGCTTTGGTAAATATATAAACAGTTAATCAAGTAATTGTTTTGAGAAATTTACTGAAATTTAATATATATAAAATTAATCACTTTTCTGGGATTTCAAAATTATTTTTCTTAAATTTTTTTGTTGCAAGCAAAAACTTGTCTTAATAATTTTCCATGTGAAATAACTAAATTGATAATAATACTAATAATAATATTCATACTTTAGCAGCTACTTTATGTGTAGTAAAAAAATATATACATATGTACATAAATTATTTAAATTATGTAAAGAATAAATATTAAAGTTTTAAAGCTACACACAGGGTTTCTGCTAGTCTTGTACACCCGCTATTTTTTGCTGTGCATGTATATATGTGTGTGTGTGTCGTTGTTTGAAATCAAATTTGTTGGCTAGAAACGAGCGAATTCGTTGCTTTCGACATTGGCCAATTTCAACCAAGAAATGCGCCCAAAAGTAGGCAACACTTTTTTGTTGGGAGTTCGCTTTGTGCGCTTAGAGCCATCATTTGTCGCTGTGTGTGTGTGTGTGTGTGAGTGTGTGTGTGTGTGTGCTTTTAATATGCTGGCCAAGTATCTGCCCCACACACACACACACACACTCGCACACACACACATTAGCGCTGGTTAAAATAACAGAAAGCAAGTGGCGGCAAGTACGCAAAAAGCAAAAGTTCTGACAACAATAACCACAAGTGGATGCCACAGCTGGGCAGCAGCATTATTTTTTTTTTTCTTTATTTTGTTGCTTTTGTTTTATTTTGCCTCCCCCCCACCCCCCTGTTTTTATGGCATTTTTAGTTCTATTTGTTTTTGCGGTAACAGTTGTCAAAATATGGCCAACCATGATGCAGATAAAGATAAAGCAAACGGGGCAAGTGCAACGGTATTTGCGGCATGTGGCATGTGAAAACGTTTTTTCATTTCGCCACTTTCGAATAATACCGAGTACTCAGTTGAAAAGCTTGAAATTGCTGCATTCATTCATAATTCATGCATATTTGAGATCATATTAAACCTGTTTCACACATTTCCAAGTGTTCCGCTCGTTTAACTGTATGCATTTAAGGTTCTTGAGTTAAAATGAAACATTGGAATAATTATTAAAAAAAATTTAGCAAAAGTGGAACAGTGGAATTTGGAACACTGGTCACTTTTCAGAGTGTCTTTAGGAATGTGTAAATTAGAAACGTTATGCTATTAAAAAATACTACTCTAAAAAGTGAAAAAACATAGGTTGAAACAGTGGAATGGAACATAGCTTAAGCTATTTAATTGCGAACTAAACCACTGCTATAAAATCTACCGATAGTGTAGAAATTATGGCATGAAAATACGATTTAGGAGATTTCCAAAAATGGGACCTTTTGGAAATAGAACAACTATTTAAAAGTGCGAATAGCACTATACCTAGTCAAAAGGACACTTACAAACGCTTGAACACTAAGAACAAACAGTGGGAGTGAAACAGGGGCTATGGAACAGTGGAAGTGAAACAGTTACCTATTATAAATTATCAAGACACACACAAGAATTTAAAAAAAAAGTAAAGTAAATATTCAACTAAAATAAATGTGCTTAAGTTCATAGTGAAACAATGGAAATGAAACACAGAATAAATTTTAATATGATCAAGTAAATCAGGGGAGTATCAGTAAAAATTTAATCAATAAAGGAGAGAAATCGTAACAAATTTTCAATTTTTCAATATGAAACAGTGAAATGAAACAGAAAATGGAACAATAAGATGTGACACATAGAGACAAAGTGAAACGGAACAAGTTGATATGCTAGAAAATATTTGACCTTTTCTGGGACGTAATCTTAAGTAAAGTCGTTGCATGTGGAACAGTGGCAACGGAACAATGGAGCTTAAGTAGAGAATAAAATTAGATATGGTCTATTTATAGATATAATTTCATATGCAAAGTTTGTACACCGTTGTGCACTTGCCACATGCCACATGCCACATGCAACATAGCCAGGCAGCTGACAGCTGAAATATCTGTCGCCTAAGATGTGGATAGAGATACGAGTGGGCGTATGAGATACATTCGCACGTATATCTGTACCTCTATCTACATGCCACAAGACTTGGTGGCTTTAATGTGAAATCCTTGAGCGACTCGTTTCCTTTAACAGGATTTTCATGCAACTCACCGCGTAATAAATAAAAGCTCTGTACTGCAAAATTACTAAGGGTCTATAAAGTATATTTACATATACTTGTACAGCATCAAAAAAAATTAACTGAGTCTATATGTTCACAAACATGTTCTTCTCAAAGTAATTTTTATAATATATACAAAAAAAAGTCCTTAAGCTAAAACATTTTTTTTTAAATACATAAATATTTTTAAGACAATTTCAAAGCAAAGATTTAGTAAACCAAAAATATATGGTCCTATAAGTAATAGTTTTCTCCTAATATTCCTAATATAATAATCAAAAAAAATTTAAAACATAGAAAATTTTAAAGCTGGTTAACTAAGCTTTGGTATATGTTATATGAATTATAGTCCGAATTGGTTTTAAAAATTTCATAATAATCGGATAATAAACTTCAAATTTATTTCAGGGCCTTTGTTCTTGCTTTGTAGATCTTTGAGTCTGGAAGTGTTACAGATATGAAACTTGGTATTTAGGCTCTTATAAAATTACTAAGCAGTATAAATTTTTTTTCGAGCTTAACACGCCTCTGAAAATCGAAAAAAGTATTAACATTGCAAATTTTTAAGTAAGATGCCTAAGCTTCGGCAAATGTTATATGTATTATAATCAGAATTGGTGCTCAAAATTTAATAACAATCGGATAATAAACTCGTGAGTTTTTGAAGAATCAATTTTAATTTTTTTCCAGTACCAAACAAAAGAAGAAGAAGACTAAGTACAGGGTCTTTAACAGTCGACTTCTTTCGAATGTTAACTTTGCTGCTAGCTTTCATTTAGTCTGTCCGACTGCAGACTAAGCTGACTGTCTGTCTGATTGTCTGACTGTCTGCCTGACTGTCTGACTGAGAATTAAGCATACGCCATGTGTGACGCCATTTTCCATTTTTCCCTACTCACATTCCCCACCGCATATCATTTACATTTTGTATAATTAATCAGATTTTATGCGTTTGCCAACGCATTATCCATTACGTAGAGTAAAAGCTGTTGCACAATTATGAAAACTATCTGCCTCTCACTCTCGCACACACATTTCCTCTCACTCACTCTCTCTCTCTCTCTCTCTCTCTTTGTTGGCCACTGCACGTGTTTGAAATTTAATTAACAGTCTACAAAATGAAAACTTTTCGCACTTTGGCAAAAGTTACCTGAGAAATCGACAGAGAGAGACAGACAGAGAGAGAGAGAGAGAGAGTGAGCGAGACAGACAGTGGCTGTTAAAAGTTTTGTATCCAGATATCTGTGGCCATTTCCTGAAAATAGTTGCTTAAATATGTTTGCGCATTTTGTTTGATCTGCGGCGCAAAAGTTTTTTTCCCCAAAAATAAAAAATATATGCTATATATAAAGAAAAAGAAGAAGGAAAACCGAAAACATTTCAATAAAATCGTCGTCGTTCCTGAGAAATGTAAATTAAAATTCATGAGCTTGCCTGCTTGCTGTCTGCCAAGTGGCGCCACCTATTGTATGACTTTAAACATTTCGCTGACATATTTTGAAAATGTGTGCGAGTGAGTGGGAGAAAGAGAGAGAGAGAGAGAGAGAGGGAGGCAGAGTTGCCCTCTAAAGAGTCATGCTTGAAAAATTCATAGCCCATGTTTGAGGGCGGAACTGAAGCTGTAAAGGGGGCCAAACTTTTTCACATTGCCGCACAAAATAAACACACACACACACACACACACAGAGAGAGAGGGAGAGAGAGCGCTACACACAGGTGTAGTTGTGGCGGGGGTTGGGGGGATTGTGGGGGTGGAAGTTTTCCCCCGGGCAAAGGCCAATTTTGAGTTTGAATATTTTAGCTGCTAATTAAAATGTATTCGCGGTTAACAAAACGCGTGCGCGCGCTACCCAAAATCAAGCCCCCTCCAACCCCCTTCTGTCCTCTAAACTCACCCTCTACAGCTACCCCTACAATTTTACCATTCTTTGTCATTGAAGAAAATTAGCTTAGTTTTGCAGACTTTCACATTGAAGCTGGAGCCGCAAATAAACACAAAATGTAATTGCATATGAGATGGGGTGGAAGTAGAGGGGTTGAAGGGGTTTTTAGGGGTAGCAAATGTGTAGGGGGTGTAGCAGTTACAGTTACAGTTACAATTACAGTTACACATGCTTGCACATGCAATGGCAAACAACAAACAAGAAAATGCCAATGCTGCAGCTTGTCAAGGGGTCTGAATCTACCAGGGTAAGGGGTGAAAGAGTGGTGAAAAGAGGGGTGAATGCATAGGTGAAGGCTCCAGCAGAGCTGTCCACATGCTGTCCAATGCGAGAGTTGTGCACAACAATGCAGCATGGAGATAAACGTGGACAATAACAGGATAAGCAGCAGAGCGAGAGAGAGAGAGAGAGAGAGAGAGAGAGATAAAGAGAGAGATAGACAGAGAGACCCTGCTGCATGTTGCATCATTTAACTACAAGCGGAAATGCGCTGCCATATTGAATTTGCTAAGACAAAATGTCGTCCTGGCAGCTCCAACTGAGACCAAAATACACACACACACACACACACACTGAGATTATAACGAGAACACAATAACAACAACAACAACTACAACTCGTTGGTCAGCAAGGTTACAACAGACACTCGACTCCCAGAGATAGCTTAGAAGCTTTATGATTGTGTCTGTCTGAATTGATTAACAGTTTGTAAGTGAGTGCAAAATTCAAGTGGAACAGACAAATGCCTGTGTGATACAGTGCAGCTTTAACGAGTAACCAGTAACGAATAACGAGTAACGAGTATCGAACTAACGAGTCAAATCATAATTGACATGACTTTACACAGCAACGAGTAATTGGAAGTTGTCAAATGAGTTAAAGAACTCAGTTATCAGGATAAAACAAATACTCGTAGAAGCAAGTAACGAGTAATGAACTAACGAGTAACGAACTAACGAGTCAAATGATCACCGAATGACTTTACACAGCAACGAGTAATTGGAAATTGTGAAATGTGCTTAAGAACTCAGTTATCAGGATAAAAAAATACTCGTTAAAGCGCAGTACCAGCGAGTAAATTAATAACGAGTAAAATTTGAAATGCAAGGAATTTCATTAAGAATATAAATATCTAGAGTACAAAGAGTGAAGGACTTAAATTTATCTACTCATAGCTGACGAATCAGGATACAACGAGTAGATTAAAACGAGCGGATATAACGAGTTAATAATAACGATTGAGCTTTGATTTTAATAACTATGAATATTATGAATATTTATTTCGTCAGCTTAATAGCAAAAATTAGTTTTATTTTATTTTTATTTAGCGAGAGCAATGCTTCAACGAGTAGATAACTAACGAGTAAATAATAAGGCAACGAGTAACCTATGAAATCAAAGGAAGAAGGTGCTTTTGATAAAATAAGTAAAATATTGAGGCTACCAAATATGATCAGAATATTGAAATGAAAGACAACTTGCGACGAGTAGAAAACTAACGAGAGTTAATTTTTATTATAATTCAATAATTATGGAACAAGATTTTAGACAGCAGCATAAAAACTACTATAAACAAATATATAAGAAGTCGAGAACTTCTAAGTTGATGATTTAAAGATGCACAAGTGTAAAATATAAGAAAAAGTCTTTTAATGGAAAACAACAACGAGTAGAGGAATTTATGTATTGAATTTATTTACAGCAAGTTCAGTTTAAAGTATAGAAAAAATCTGAATAAGTCACATCAAAATCAGCAGCTAATTTCATAGCCAAATAAAACGAGTAAATCTAAAATCAATTAGAGATGTAATTTAATATCAGCGAATGAGTAACAATTGTCTAACTAACAAGTTAGGTACTCAATAGTTGTAATTTGATAACACATTGAATGCCAGTCCACTAAACATCACTTTTGAAGTGTAATTTTAGCTAAATTTCAGAAATTCGGACATGTGCCTCACTCATTTCAACTGTTCTAACTTGCCACAAAAGTAGCCTCATTGTTTTGGAAACTGAGTGGCATCAGTGGAATTCGCTATCTGCGAATGAGTTGAATGAGTTGGAGTTGAATTGCAACTCAATTGTCAGGTAGCAACTCCATTGAGTATTCAACTTGTTACAATTGCACGGACATTGAATGAGAAGAGTGACGAGTGAAATGTAGAAATGTGAATTGTGAAATGTGAAATGGGCAATGGGGAAAACTGTGTACTACTCACAAAATGACATGGCATATTTCAAGGTAAACATTGTGAATACAAAAAAAATGGAAAGCGTGAATAGAAGATAGAAAATACTCGCCAAAAAAAAAAAGGTCGAGCAAAAAATGTCTGTTACCTTTTCCACGAATTCCACTTTGCATCCAACCATTTTTTTTTTTAGTTTTATTTTTTTTTGGCTGACCCCGCCCAATGAATGCAAGTTCTAATTGTGTAATTAATGAATTGCCTCTCGGGCAAGCTCATGCAACGCACAGTTTCCTCATTCCCCCCTCGCAAAAACCGCCATTCAACTGAACTTCTCCATTGGACGGCGACCCACATGGGACGTTAATTGAAATGCTGGAATACTGAAATGCACGTGGGGTGGCAGCGTCCTTGAGATCGTCGGTATTCCAAAAAAAAAAAAAAAAAAAAAAAAAAAAGTGGAAAAAAAACAAAGCAAATCAAGTAGAATGGATAAGCACAACTAGCTTATACCCTGTATGTATGTCTTTCATTTATCAAATAAACTATAATCTATTTATAATTCAAATATAACAAATTTTTTCAAGAACATTGTCAGCAGTTTAACTAAATTTTAAAGTGTATTTTTACTCGGTAAATTTTTTTTTATCATTTTTATTATTTTATTTATTTTATTTTTTTTTATTTATTATTTTAATTTTATTTATTTCATATATTTTTTTTTATTTTATTTTTTTATTTATTTATTTTTTTTTATTTATTTTTTTTTTATTTTTTTTTTTACTTTATTTATTGTAATAATTTTTTTTATTTATTCTAGTATAAATTTTGTAACGCACCAACTTTCTTCTCATACTATAAATTTTAGATACTCACACCTAATAGAATATATGTAAATGGCTATGCGTGTTTTTAGTTATGTACAGGGTATAACTACCACAAGAAAAATATACAAAATTTTGAATACCGCTTGGAACCGCTTACAACAGAAACCGCTACTCTTTAGAGCAGCTGCAATACGAGGTCAGTTTGAAAAAGTTATCAGCGATCCAGAAACAAATATAAAATACTAACAAATATATAATTATAGAAATTTATAATAAAAAATTTATTCTAATCATATATATTTTTAAGACTTTTTAAACATGTTGAAAATTTTTTTAACTAACTTTTATTAATTCTTCATACCTTACTATCAATATTATAAAATAAAGATAATTATTTGAAAAGTAAATATTGTAATTCTTATATTTTCTTCAACTTTTAAAAGTTGTTGAACTTTTTCCAAGCACACTTTCATCACATTTTTATACATTTTATTTCAAATACCATTTCATTGTTTGCACATTTCTTACACACACACACAAATACATTGACTCACATACACAGTGCACACATTAATACATACATATATATATATATATATATATATATGTATGTGCATGCTGCAGAAGCTCAAAGTACAGCTTAGAGCTAAAATGCAGCACACACACACACACGGAGATTTACACACATACATGCACTAATACACTTCCATTTGCCATTACGAAGCAAGGTTTTGATTTTCTGCGTAACTTTTTCTCTTTTTTTTTAGTAGTATAAGATGGGATTTATGGTTATTAAAGGAGCTTACAATACGTAGAACGATGCATTGAATTGACATAAATCATATTTCGAATGTCTCTGGACAGCAATTGAGGCAAATTGATGAAAATTGCTAGAGATGGTGATATTTGTCACAGGTAAGTTATAAGATTAAACTCTTTTTCGTTAAATCATGGGTATAACTTCGTGAAAATACTTAATTGAATTAAAAAAATTTTAAGAAATTAAACTTTACTTGTTTTTTTTTTTTAATCTGTATCTACTAACACTAAATACGCTTTTTTTCGATGTGTAGTTGATATATTCCTAAGGGAATCTATACGAACTCAGCTTCCTATAAAGCTATACTGCTGAAAATTGGAATACAATTAGATGCGGCTATTTTAGAAATAAATGTTTTATATCTAAAAAAAATTTATAAGAAATTGAACTGTAATTTCAAAAAATCAACTTCCCATGAAGCTAAAATACTGAAAATTGGAATATAATTAGGAATTTTAGGAATAACTATTTTATATCTAGAAAAAATTGATTGAATATTGAAATTCAATTTCAAAAATAACTCAATGGAAATAAATTCGCTTTTAATTTCGATGTGTAGTTAATAAATTCCTAAGGGAATCTATACGAACTCAGCTTCCCATGAAGCTATAATGCTGAAAATTTGAATACAAATAGATGCAGCTATTTTGGGAATAAATGTTTTATATCTAGAAAAATTTGATGAGTTATTGAATTGTAATTTCAAAAAATTAATAAATAACTTTAGAAATCGACTAAATTTAGATCAAATAAGCTGTCAATAAGCTGTAACGAATGATGAAGTCAACCCACGTGTATCCAGCTATAACCAGTGCAATGCACTCTCTCTCTCTCTCTATCTCTCCCTGCCTCTCTCTCTCTTACTCTCTCTCTCTGCCTTTCTATTTCTTTCTTTCTCAGTGTTCTCTGTTTACAATTGCCGCCCGCTAATTTATTTGAAAAGCCATTTGTTACCTTTCGCTTGTTTCTGTTTACATGGGAGACGGGAGAGGGGGAACTTTCCGTCCGTCCATCCGTCTGTCCGTCCGTCTGTCCTTCCGTCTGTTTATCGGACATATATCGACATATATACAGTCCGAATATGTGTACTATATACACAATTGAATACACAATTCTCTGGCATTTTTTTTTTTTCGATATTTGCTTGTTGCTTTTGTGCGTATTACATTTAACGTTAATTCAATTTGTTTTTCCGTTTCATGTTCACGTTCTCATTCCCTTGAAAATCCCAAAATTCTTCCAAATTTTCCTTTTTTTCGCTTTGTTTTTGGTAAAGTTTTAAGTTCATTTGCACAAAGCACAATAACAACAATTAGTTAATTGTTTATGTAAATATGCTGGCGGCAATCTAATCAATTCATTTGCCCGCATACAATTCGATTATTTGTACATAGTCGATATTTTTGATATAAATACAGATATACATATTTAGCTGCGAGGGCGGCCATAAAATTAAGTGTAAGTCCAAAAGGAATTTAAAATATTAGTGCACAAAAATTTCATTTGAAATTTGAAAAATATATAAAATTATTCAAATTGTCAAAATTTTATTTGTTTTATAATAAAAGCTAAAAATATGGTCACCCAAGAAATAAATAGGGTTAATATGGTCACCTTAATAAACTAAAATTACTTTAAGTTTAAAGATCGTCAGAAAAACTTGTTACAGTGTAAATAGTTTATATTATTTTTCGCATAAAATTCTAAATTAGAGTGACCATATAAGTAATCATATAATAAATAAGAAATCATTACTTATACTTACAATAGAAATATTATACAAATTCATGCAGTTTTTGCATATTTCACTAAATATTAATCATGAAGAAATTTAAATTTTAATACACAAAATTTAAGCATTAGGTGACCATATTTTCTGCTTTTATTATAAAACAACCACATTTTCAAAAAATTAAAATATATTTTATATATTTTTAATATTTCATTTGTAATATTTTAAGCCATGACAGAAATTTTTAACTTTTTCGATGCATATTAAATTCTTTAAGCTAGGGTGACCAGATTTCCAGTATGCACATCTAATTGTAGGTATATAATTATAATTTAAGTGTAAAAAGGAGTTGATTTTTTTGTTAGAAATCTCAAAGTGAACACTCTTTACTCCAAAATTTGCACTCTATAAATTGGGCAACTATTCAAACTGCTCTCGCATGTGTATTGAGACATAGACGAGAAACGGGCGATTGGCAAATGTCTTGCAATTTTAAATACTCGATAAATACGAGTGCTCGCATATAGAGTTTATATATTGGCTGGAGACCGATCGGTACACTGGGAATTAAACTGGCACATGGTCCACACACAGACACACACACACACACAACAAATACACACGTCTCGCACAACAAAATCGGGCAACAGTTGCCGTTTTTCGAGTTTATTTAGTGAATTATCGCAAAAATCGCCAAAAATCAACGAACAAAAGAATTTTAGCGCAAAAGTTTTTGTTGTTCCTGTTCGATCTGTATATATATATTTATATATATATATCTGTCTGTATGCGTGTATTTGTTGTTTGTGTTTTGTTTAGCTTCAGTAAATACTTGAAAATTTAATGCCGTTTGGCCAATAATTAAGGCACAAACAATGCAACGCCTGTTTTTCGGTTTTCTTTTTGATAAGTTTTCCCATTTTCCAGATAGATTTTCAACTTTTCTTTCTTTCGCTCTTTTCTTTTGTATTTGCATATTTCCAAATATTAATCATACGCACAGTTGGCAAAAGTACATAAATTATTGACTGGCCTGCCAATTGAAATATTGAGCACAAGCTGTGGGCACTAAATGAAGGAAAAATATTGATAAATAAGAAAAATTGTTAAAATTGCGAAAATTGAATGAAACGTATTACAAATGCCAGCAACAGATGGCGCCAGCGGCCGTTAAGCAGCTGTTTCCAACCGGAAACAAACCCATAAGAACTACCTGCAATTGGAAAGATTTCATCCTGCTGCCCCAAAATAAAGAATTGAAACCGGAAGAACCCAAATAAAGGTTGACACAAAAGTCACACACAACTTGAGGACGAAGGGGGAGTCTCAAAAAAAAGAGGGGGTGAAATTGGTTCACAAATGTTCAAAAGAAAGCTGAGAAAACACATTGAGTGGAAAATAAGACCCTTAAGTTTTTGCATCTTTTTCTCTTTTTTTTTTGTGGCACAAAAAGTAAACCAAACTAATGAGGATAATGAAGTAATGTTTTCAAATTGATGAACAAACTTTACATTACAAAAATTTAAACGAATTTGGCGAAGAAGAAGAAAAGAAAATGATAGCTGGAAAATGTTGTCAACTTTTAGGAAAGTATTTCCTGGCAACAAAAGTTATGCCCGGCAAATTTAATTCTCTTAAAAATCCTTGAAATTTGGTCAAGATATAGAGTTCAATAAAAACAATGTCAAAAAATATTTTATATTTATAAAGAAATATATTTACTTATTTTAATAATTGTATCTTCAAAATTAATTCTTAATTACAATAGAGTTATAGCTTTAGGCTTTTATTTTCATTAAGAAATGTTTAGAATAAGTTCATAGGTTTAAAAATCTGCTCTCAAATACGCACTTAAAAAGTCAAGGACATTTATTTTGAGAACATTCCGAAAACTTCAAAGATACATAGAAATGTGCATAAAGAGAATTTTATTTATCATAAGTTTTTGTATTTATAACGTTCACAATTTAACAACTTTAGTCAGTATTTTAAAATTTATTTAATTATTTATTGTCAAACTATAAGCAGCCGACACTTAACTATAATATAATATTTAAAACAATAAAAGTATTTATACACCAAAAAATGAATTGCATATAAAAGCTAAGCTAAAATGCAGCAATTTCTAATCAATGTGTCGAATTAAAACCTGCAAGTCAATAACTCTCTTAAAAACACTCGATAATTCGGCTCAAGGTCACCAAAAAAAAAAAAAGGCCATAAGCTTTCATCAATTAAAATCGAATTAAAATCTAGAAATTCGAAAAGCGATTTAACAGCATCTTTCATGTTAAGCAAAGCTCTCAAACTAACATTAAAATTTACTATAATTTTTCAATTCTTATGAATTTTTCAACTCTGTCCGATTAGATTTGATTCGATAAATTTGTAATTAGTTCACACATTTGCACACTTCTCAACACTGACCTTCAACTTTTGAATACTTTGTAAACGTTGTGTAAAAACAATGAACATTGCAATTTATTCACACTTGATTCACTCACATCAAATGATTTTTGAATATAAATATTGAAAAGAATTTGTATTTACCTTTTGCTCTTTGTCCTGTTCTTCGCTGCAGTTGCACTCTTCTGTCTCTTTCTTTTAGCTGCTCTTCTGCTCACTTTCTCTCTCTCTCTCACTCTCTCTTAAGTCACAATAGAACAGCAAAAAAATAGGTAAGAAATTTGCTTTTGTTGTATTTTGTAACTTTTAAATATTTTTTGCACCAGGAACAACAACAAAAAAAGACAACAAAAAAGGAGCACACAATTTTTTTTTTGATATATAATATTTTTCTGATTAACTTGATTATTGCTATAGTTTTTTGAAACAACAACAAAATTCGCGCGCCGACACGAAATTAAATTATTCGAAACAACAATTGAAATTTTTGAAATTAATTTTTCAAGTTCTATTTTTTTTTTTTTTGGAGTTCTTTCTCTAATTCTGTCTCGATAATTGCGTCCCACGCACGTTTTAAATATCGAACTCTCGCACTCGAACTCAAAAAAAAATCGAATCGTTATCGAAATCGAACGTTTGGTTTTCAATGGGATATTGTGTGTGTTTGAATGTGATTGGCTGAACTCCAAGAACTACAACAACGCAATGTTATCCGCTCGGAGGCTGAACGCCTACTGGATGTTAAACGCGCGCCGAAAGCTGTCGCAGAATGCGACGACAACGATTCCTACGACGACGCCAACGACGCCAACGACGACGACAGCGACGACGACAGCGACGCCAACGACGCCAACGACGACGTCCACGCAACGCGTTCGCACGTCGACAGCGACGCCGACAGCGAGCAGCGGTAGCCGAAGTTAACATCAAGCTCTTCGTGCAATGCGTCGCCGAATGCGGTCGACGTCGCTGTCGCTGTCGCTGTTGCTGCTGCGCTTTTTAATTGCATTTCAGCTGGCAAAAGCGCAGCAACAGCAGCTTCGGCTCTGCGCTTCATAAAACATTTTGCTCTTGAATAATTTAATGCAAATATAACGCAGTCTACACACACACACACACACACACACACACACGCACACACACACACACGCACATATATTTACGCATGGCACTTCAAAAATGTAAGACAAATAGAAAAACTCTACACACACACACACACACACACACACACACACACACACACACATACAAAATACGCACGCGGTGGCCAAACACACAACAAAGTCTCCAAAGCCTGGAAGCTTTTTTTGGCACTCATCGTCGCATCGCACAGTGGGCGAAAATACAATTTTTTTTATCAATAAAACTGATTCCAAAATTCAAGTTTAAAATTTTGCAGTTAAGCATGTATTTTTTAAGCATTTATTTAGAACATTATTGTTTAATTAAAACAAAATGCGAATAGAAAGACAACGTTTCAACATAAAGACGACAAGGGAGCCCTAAATATTAAATCTAACTAAAAAATTTTACAGCACCCAAAATTTCTAAACATTTTGTTATAATTTATTAATTATTTTTTTTATATTCAAGTCTTTAATTAATGAAAAATAATAAACAAAACAATTAAATCAAAATTTTCGTAAAAGAAAACACTTTTGTAAAAAAAGTTAAATATAAATAAAATTTTGTTGTAATTTTAAAGAAAAATAAACATTCTCTCACATAAATTTTTTATTACATATTTATTAATAATAATAATGATATTATATTTATTTTTTTATATATATATACATTTGCTTAAAGCTAGCTTTACATGTTAGTATCAGAGATAAGATATTATATCTTTTCAGTTGAGAATTTTTTTTTTTTAGTGTTATTTAAATTTACAAAGGAAGTATATTATTTTATGTTTAAGGAAGTTATTAGTTAAGCTCCACTAAATCAGCAGTTTGGCCCACTGTGCAGCGTCGTCGTTTCGTCGTTTACTTCGTGTGTGTGCTTCGTCCAGTGCTTTCCAGTCTCATGTGCTAACAAGTGGGGAGCAACAGTTGAAATGAATGAAACTTTTCTGCACGACCAATTGGCAGCGACGTCAACGTCGGCAGCGACGTTAGCGTCGACGTTGGCATTCATGTGTTGCGCCTGTTACACCTGTGTGTGTACGATGTATGTACGTGTGTGTGTGTGTGTGTGTGTAGAGGAGGCTGCGACTAAAACAGTGGACAGAGACTAAAGCAGCGACGCTGGCAGAGGCAGCGACTGAGGCAGCGACATTTGCTTTCCAGTCACACACACGGACTGTTGCTTTATCAGGCGTGCACGTGTATTGGTGTCTATTGCTGTATTGGTGTGTGTGTGTGTGTGTGTGTGTGTGTGTGTGTGTCCGCTAAGCAGCAACTAATTTTTGTTAATCACACCTTAATGACATGAACTTGACACCATTCCCGTCTGAACCTCTAAGTCTGCATACATTTAACATCAATTTTGGCCAACCAAATTGTCTATAGTTGTATGTGTGTGTGTGTGTGTGTGTGTGTGTGTGTGTGTATATTGTGCGGTTGTTTGCAAGCCACTTAATTACAATTTGCTATGAGCTTAAAAGCAACAGCAATCACAACAACAACAGCAATATGGCAAACACACACACATTCAAACAATGCAGCTACACTGAGAGAAAAAAATTAAGAAAGTATTTCGTAGCTAAAGCGTCACATATCTACCTTGATTTTTTACATAGCAATTTATTTTTTATCTTTATAATTTTATTACCAAAAACATTTTTAAAAACCTTTTTATAATATTAAAGTTACGTTGTCAATATTTCAGACTTGTACGACTTATGGCCTGGACTGCACAATGGTCAGTCAGTCAGCCAGTCAGTCCGGACAGACAGCCTTATATATAGTATATAGATAGATTATAGTTATGTTGAAAAAGTTTCAGACTTGTACGACTTATGGCTTGAGCTGCACAATGATCAGTCAGTCAGGACAGACAGTTTTATATAAATAGATAGATTATAGTTAATTATGTTGTCAAAATTTTAGTTTTGTGAAAATTATGCTTTGAGCTGCACAATGATCAGTCAGTCAGTCAGTCAGGTCAAAGAGTTTTATATATATATTTAGATCCGCTTAAATAAATTTATCGTAGCGAATTATTACTTAAATAAAGCAACTAAAACACTTTATTCGAGTTTATTCAAACATATTTGTATTACATTTTTTTCTCTCAGTGTAGCGTTCGTTGCGTCGCGTTGCATCGTTTTTAATGAGCTGCCAGGCGACAAATAAAACCAAATCGTTTTTGTTTTTCTCTTCGCTTATTCGCTCTTGTATTCTTTTTACAACTTTTTTCTGGTGCTCGTAAATCATAAAAGCGCACAACGCATGTAAAAAAGTCGTATATAAATCACGTTTAACAACACTATTTGCATACGACTACAGTGAAGCATGCCTAGTTTGAATGCGTTGCTTCTCACACACTTTTTTCTTGCATTATGGCAACTTTTTTATATGTCCGCAGAGAGCAGCAGAATTTTTATCACATAAGGAATCATAAAGTAGCCACTTATTTGGCTTTTACTGTACTTGCACACCTGCTACAGTAAAATTTTATGATAGATGAGCTCCTGTAGTCCAATAATGCATATTTTTATTCAGTGAAACTAATAACTAATCTTCTTTTTTTTTTTTTGGTTCAAGTTAATAACATAAAACTTAATATCATTTCTCACACATTGAATACAATTACGAGTATATTCATTCATTTGTCTGCATATATTTTGGGCTCATGAAATAAATACTTAGTATGCTAACCATACAAATTGTTTCTCACATAATGGGGCCATCAAAATTTTATTACCTTCACGATTCATTGCTTAATTAAACCACACACGAAATGAAATTGTTTATTAAATCAGAGCAATATTTAAAGCACTAAAAAAAACCAAATAAAAAAGCTGAAATGTTTTGAATATTCAAGATGTATAAAAAATGGGGATAAATATGCAAATGTTTTGATTTCTTTTAGATAAACGGCTTGTAAAATATCTGGAAATCAAACCCAAACAAATATCAGTTTGGATTTCGATTTTAATACGAATTGAATAAAGAGGCAAAAATATGACCAAAATGACATTTCGTTTAAAAATCCGTTTATTTTTGGTGAAGTTATGGGAGATCAAAGTTTTTGAAAAAATGTCAAGGGATGTATGTATGGAAAATTGGATGATAGATGGCTTAGGGTCGAAAATATATCAAATTTTTTAGGTGACAAAAATTTAAATTAGAATCAATTTAGAGGCCAAATCATAATCAAAATGACATTCCGTTTGAAAATCGGTTCATTTTTTATGGAGTTATAGGAGATCCAAGTTTTTGGAAAAATGTCAAGGGGTATAGAAAATTTGACAAAAATCGAAAAATTATAAAATTTTCTAGATGATAAAAATTTAAATGCAGGATCAATTTACAGGCCGAATTATGATCAAAATGACATTCCGCTTGAAAATCGGTTTATTTTTGATGAAGTTATGGAAAATCAAAGTTTTTGAAAAAACGTCAAGGGTTATATATGGAAAATTGGATGATAGATCGCTTAGAATTGAAAATATATCAACTTTTTAGATGACAAAAATTTAAATGCAGAATCAATTTAGAGGCCAAATCATGATCAAAATGACATTCCGTTTGAAAATCGGTTAATTTTTAATGAAGTTATGAGAGGTCCAAGTTTTTGAAAAAATGTCAAGGTGTAAATTTTAATTTTTAGAACATTTATTCTTCTTTGAAATTGTTTTAAATCCAAGATGTGTTTTGTTAATTTAAGACTCTACCAAAAATTTTAATTTTGAGACTAAAATCTTAATTTTAAAATATTTTATTTATTAGTGTATTTTCGACAATTTTGTCGCCTGCGTCATTTGCGATTTGAGTTAATCAGGAAAGTGTTTGCTTAGGTAGCAGCTACTGGCTGATAAGACACTGCAGCAGCAGTTGCCACAACAGCAGGCAACCAATTACGACTCCAATGCTGCCACCAGTGGTGGCGCCACCATCGTCATCGTCATCGTTGCGTTCATCAAAATAGTTGCCATAGATGCCAAAGGTCAGCAGTTGGGAGTGCGGCTTTATCAGTTGCAGTTGCACGTGGGTGGTGTCTGCCACATCTGCCACATCTTGCAACAGGGACCAATCGAGTTCGCTGGCTTGCAACGCATAGAGTGAGGCACTTAGAGTACTTGGCATGAGCAGCCGTTGCGGACGTTGCACAAACTCGCCGCTCACACGCAGCAAGTTGAACTGCAGTTGCTGCCACTCCTCTTGCCCCTGCCACAGTTGACCGCAACTCTCGACGCTGGCATTGAGGCAGGCAAATAGACCGCACAATCGAATGACGCTGTATTGTTCCTGCTCATAGCGACGTTGCCCCACAAATACACCCAAACGATACACGTACTGCTGTGGCGCCTCCTTTTGTGGCAGCTGCAAGCTCAGCTCAAAGTCACAGCACAGATCGCTGTGGCACAAACGACGCCGTTGCAAGCTGCCATTGATAAGCGGCACCTGCCAACTGTTAAATTGTTGCAACTGCGGCACTTGCAACATTTTCAGTTCACGTTGCACGGGTCCCGCTCGCTCCACGTCCGGCGTCACAGCGTCGCTCTGCAGCTCCGGCCAGCGTGCCACACGTGCCACCAGCAGCTGCCGCACTCCTACAGTCGAGTCGCCGACCATGCGTCGCACCAAGGCGCCACGTTGACCCGCATAGATGCCGCTGCCAGTGATGCCACCTTGGGGCAAGCTCGCTCCGGCGGCCAACAGATTCACATTGTTGCCCCACGCCCAGCCCTGCTGCAACTGGCTGGCTACAGAGTGAGAGAGAGAGAGAGGGGATAAGATTAGTATATTACTCAAAGTGTAATTGTCTCATGTATACCCTGTAATAGTAGCTAAACCTACTGATAGAATGGCAGGAGGACAGAAAAACTAAAAGAAACTCAGTTACAGTATCCAAAATGGGATTTAAAAATTTTTAAAGGGTGTGATCGACTAGTAAATACCCTGTAATAAGAACTGAACTGCCTGCTATATAGTGAGAAGACAAGAAAGTACTGTTAGAAAGTGACTTACAGTATACAAAATGTAATTAGGAGATTTTATAAAATTGTGATAGGCTAGTAGATACCCTGTAATGATAGCCGAACTGATTGATATACAATGAGAAGACAAGCGAGACTGTTAGAAAACAAGTAACAGTATCCAAAGTGTGTTTTGGAAATATCTTTAAAAGTGTGATCGAGTAGTAGATACCCTGTAATTTTAACTGAACGGACTTCTGGGAATAAAATTGAAAGTAAATCTGGCAACAATTTAGGTACTGTATCTGAGCAGTGCTCCAAAAATATTTTGAGGGCTGATCGACTAATAGATACCCTGTATTGCCAGATGAGCGAATTAATGGGTAAGAAGAAGGAAAGAAAGACTTAAAAAAAGGTGTTACGGTATCTGAAATGTGGTTGGAAGCTTCTAAGAGTATAATGGACTAGAAGATACCCTGTAATGATATCTTCACGGACTTCAAGGAAAGAAACTATTACAAAAGACTGAGAGTACTTAAGAATTGATTAGGAGATTTTAAAATGTGTTTTAGATTAGTATATACTTTGTAAATTTTTATTCAGCTGTGCGGTTGTGTATCAGATACCCTGCAGTCAACTTGCACTCACCCGTTAGAAAAGGTAGCTCCGAGTTGAACATTTTGGTGACGATAATATTCCGGATATTGTAGCGCTCGACGAGCTCCTGGGCCGGCGTATAAAAGAGCATGTCGAAGCAGACGAAATGTCCGAAGATGACATTAAAGTCCGTCTCAAAGATGGCGATTTCCGGTTTGGCAGTGCGATTCAACTGTGGCTCCAAATACAAATTCCATTTGCGATAACGCGAGACAATCGCACCGCTGCGATCGAGCACCACATTTGTGTTGTACAGCCGATAACCACGTGCAGGGCAATCGTTATCGTTATCGGTATCGGTATCGTTGTCGCACTGCTCGCGCTCCTTGACATTGAAGAGCAGATAAGTTTGTGCCTCAGCAGCGGCGCAGGCAAGTTGCCGCATAAACTCAGCCACATCTGTGGCAAGCAGAGTCTTTTTGTGGCACAAACTATTTGATGAAGGTTCCGGCACTGTTGTCAATTGCAACAAACTGTTTAACGTTGCCTCCGGAAAAACTATAATATCCGTTGTGCCATTTGCCAATGCAATCAATTCCAAATACGCCGTAAGATTCTCTTCCAGCAATTGCGTTGAATTTCCACCTGTGATCGCAGGTCGAAATTCCACAACACCGGCTGTATAATAATCTGTGGTGGCTGCTAATCCACTTAGAGGCGCCACAGTGAGCCACAGCAGTAACGTGCACCACTTCATGCCACACATCACGTTGCAAGCAGACTGATGATTGCTACTCAATTGCTAAAATAGCCAATTCACTAAATGGATTTGTATCTTATCTCTCGCTGTCAACAGCTGTTATCATCAGTTTGGCTTTGGTTTACAACCCTGGAGAAGATTACCAAAATTATTGCATACTTTTAGGCAGTTTTCTAATTTAGTTCAGGTTCATTTGGAGTGCTTTCAATTTGGTGCCTAAGTGATATTTAATTAATTGACTCAGAAATGACTAATATGCTTTTAAAAATTAATTAATTAAATTCAAATTAAATTCATTCAAATAATTTAATACCTAAAAGATTACCAAAAATACTGCATACTTTTAGGCAGTTTTCTAATTTAGTTCAGGTTCATTTGGAGTGCTTTTAATTTGGTGACTAAGTGATCTTTATATAATATTAATTAGTACTGGTATGCTTTTAAAAATTTATTAAATAATTAAATTCAAATTAAATTCATTCAAATAATTTTTATACCTAGAAGATTACCAAAAATATTGCATACTTTAAGGCACTTTTCTAATTCAGTTCAGGTTCATTTGGAGTACTTTCAATTTGGTGCCAAAGTGATATTAAATTAATTGACTCAGAAATGATTGGTATGCTTTTAAAAAAGATTAATAAATTACATTTAAATTAAATTAACTAAAATAATTTTAATACCTAAAAGATTACCAAAAATATTGCATACTTTTAGGCATTTTTCGAACTCAGTTCAGGTTAACTTGTAGTGCTTTCAATTTTGTGATCTTTATATTTTAAGTAGTACTGGTATGCTTTTAAAAATAAATTAATTAATTAAATTCAACATTAATTCATTCAAATAATTTTTATACCAATTCGAAAAATTTCAATATGCTTTAACAGTTTTCCATTCCGGCTAAAGAATAAATAAAGTGTTTAAAAATGAAGCATTTTTATTTAAAATTTTATGAAAAATTAAAATATAATTATATTATATATCATAATATTATATAATATATATATTATATTATTAAATAATATTATTATATAATATAATTTCAATTTGAAGCAATTTTATCAAAAAATATCATACAATAATATGTTAACAAAAAAATATTTTTAACTAAATAAATGAAGACTGTTTAAAAATTTAACAAGTGAGTCAAAAACATACACTGAATATAATTTAATTTTTTTTTCTAAATATTTTATATATATTTGCTCGAGCATGTTTCAAATTCATCGAGATAACACTAAAAAACCAGTTTTAAATATAGTTTTCTTTAACTCAAACTTAAAATTATTTCTTAAAACTATAAAAAAAAAATTTAAGTGTTTTTTTTTTTGGCTAGTTTTGTTTAAATATAGTTGTCAGAGTTAGTGACAAAGTCAGAAGAAAGAAGCTGGAGAAACGTAGACCAGCAGCACCGTCTCCTTTAGGCTTCCAGCCGCACTCGCGATCCTGTTCCGGTGTGCCCTTGCCAAAAGTGCACTGATCATCATAATAATTACCATAGATGGCAAATGTCAAAAGATTCTGTAGTTCCAAAGATTTCGCCAAAGCAAAACGCACCTTTAGCTCATTTCTAAGAGATACAAATAAGGAAGTTATGTTGGGAATTAAAGAAAAGTTTGTATAATATGGAAAATTGTCTTAGCTATGTTGTGTAAAAATTTCAACCTTCTAGTTCTTGTGGTTTGGGCTATGCAATGATGAGTGAGTGAGTGAGTTAGTGAGTGACTGAGTGAGTGAGTGAGTAACTGACTGACTGACTGACTGACTGAGTGAGTGAGTGAGTGAGTGACTGACTGAGTGAATGAGTGACTGAGTGACTGACTGAGTGTCTGACTGACTGAGTGACTGACTGAGTGACTGACTGAGTGACTGACTGAGTGACTGACTGAGTGACTGACTGACTGATTGACTGATTGACTGATTGACTGACTGACTGACTGAGTGAGTGACTGACTGACTGACTGAGTGACTGACTGAGTGACTGACTGAGTGACTGACTGAGTGAATGACTGAGTGAGTGATTGAGTAACTGACTGACTGACTGACTGAGTGAATGACTGACTGAGTGACTGAGTGATTGACTGAGTGAGTGACTGAGTGATTGAGTGACTGACTGACTGACTGACTGAGTGACTGAGTGATTGACTGACTGAGTGAGTGACTGACTGAGTGATTGACTGAGTGACTGACTGAGTGACTGACTGAGTGATTGAGTAACTGACTGACTGACTGACTGAGTGAATGACTGACTGAGTGACTGACTGAGTGAATGAGTGACTGACTGAGTGACTGACTGACTGACTGACTGACTGACTGACTGAGTGACTGACTGAGTTTTTACTGATTTACTTACTCATCTTTCAGCTCCTCGATGGACCAATCAAATTGACTTGGTTCCAGAGGCAACAAATTCTCCAACACGCTGTTGGGCATAAATAGAAATTCCTTTGACTTGGGATAAGTTGCCTCGATAATCAGGCGTTTGAATGCCACACGTGGTTGCAGCTCATCCACCAACTTGCCACAATCCTCCAAGTTGGGTCCATTGCAGGCAAAAATGCCACAATTTCGCACATAATTCAGATTCCCATATTTTTCATCTCGCCAGCCATCGTAAGCTGCCAATCGAAAATTGTAGTAGCTGTTATTGGCATTTGGCTCTTGGCCAATTAAATTCCATTTGAGCTCAAATTGGCAACAGATGTGGCCATGACAAACCTTCTGATTTAGACTTGATTCTTCAGCTTGATCCATTAGCAAGTCCAAGGAAACTGTTTCAAATAACTCCAGATTATCGCGCTTCATTTTAAATTCTTGACTCTTTACGAATCTTTGTGAATTCTTCAACGGTTTTCCAAGTGATTTTGAATTTATTTTAGTGTTATTATCATCGTATTTTGGCACCTGTGCCACGTAAAGACGTCGCTCTCCATTTTCAACTTGCATTGTACTGACGATGGTTCCTTCGCGTCCAAGAAATATTCCCGTGCCAGTTGAACCGACCTCAGGACGACTCGCTCCTGCAGACAGAAGATTCACATTGTTGCCATAGGCCCAGCCCAATTGAGTTTGAACAGCTAGAAGAACGAAGAAAGTAGAGAAGAGAGAGAGGAAGAGAGAAAAAAATTGATAGGAAATTCAATAGATTTAATGGCTTCATAAAAACAAAATAAAATTCCCTTAAGATATGGGCTTGGATTTTAATACCATAGGGAAGTTTTGAAAAGTGAACATTTTTAACCCTTGACATTTTTTCGAAAACTTTGTCCTCTCATAACTTCATCAAAAATTAACCGATTTTCAAACGGAATGTCAATTTGATCTTGATTTGGCCTCTAAATTGATTCTGCATTTAAATATTTAACATTTAGAAAATTTGATCATTTTTCGATACGAAGCCATCTATCATCCAATTTTCCATACATACCCCTTGACATTTTTTTAAAAACTTGGATCTCCCATAACTTCATCAAAAATTAACCGATTTTCAAGCGGAATATCAATTTGATCTTGATTTGGACTCTCAATTCTTTCTGCATTTAAATATTATAAATTAATTTAAATTTTGTTAATGATCGAAAATTCAATATTTGAAATCTGAAATTTTAGCTTGCTAAGCATATTAAAAATTTACCTGTTAAAAACGGCAACTGGGAGAACCACATGGTGGGATAAACAAAGTGGCGAATACCCTTATCCACAATGAGCTCATGACCGGGTTTATAGAAGAGAATGTCAAAGCAAATGATATGGCCGAAGGTCACATTGAAGTCCGTCTCGAAGCTGATGCTCTCCGGAATAAACGTGGTATTTCTCGGCTCATCATAGAGATTAACTTTGCGATAACGTGAGATGACAGTTCCATTGCGATCAAAGACGACATTTGTGTTGAAGACATTAAATCCATTTGGGGCACAAGGACGTGTATCCTCTGGAGTAACGGAGCAGAGTTGTCGCTCACTCAGATTGATCACAATATATTTGCTAACATTGCGTGCAGCACACGATAATTTGACCAGAAATTCGGCATAATATTTAAATTCGGCATCGTCTAAACAGGGATTTATATGCTTCTCCGGTTCCGGCACAAAACTGGTAGAGTTGAGATCATTTAGTGTCGCTTCGGGAAATACTATAATATCTGTAGGTTTCGCATTCTCCGAGTTTATAATCTCCACATAACCCTCGAAATTATTTCGCCATTCATCGTTGCGGCGAAATTCCACAACGCCGGCTGTATAGAAATTCGCTTTATCGATGGCCGCCTGTAACCAATTACAGATAAGACTTGACTTGCTTATCGTTGCCTTAAAATCAATTTCTGGTCAAATACCAACCTGCTGAGTCAGTGTGATACCTGTTAAGATCAGCAGCATCCAACTAAGCTGTTGTCCAGAGGTTAAGGTTGTCATCTTTGTCCTCTTTCTTCTGTCTCTTTCTTTACCTCTTCCTCTTCCTCTTCCTCCTCCTTCGGTATCGAACTCTGACTCTTGTCGTCGCAAGTTCAACTGCCACACCTGCTTCAGTTCGATGACTCTTTATACTTGTGGCAAAAGCCTAAGCCAAATGACTTTAATCTAATCATCTAGCGGCTACTTTTTAAGGTTGACCGCTGAACGTCGCACAGTGGCACAAATACGCTGAAAAGTGAAATAAATAATTTCTTAAGCTGATGAAATATTCTTGTATCTCTTCACTAAAGTTGGTCTGTTGGTTAATAAATATTTTATATACATAAATAAGTCTAATTAGATTTACATAAATTTTTAATCTGAGTTTTAAAGCCAAATTCTTCCTAGGAAATCTATATAAAATTATATATAATTTATGTGAACTAACCAAAATAAAATATATATTTAACTTAAAAATGCGTATAGGAAACAATTTTTGTTTAAATATATAGCATACATTTATGTTTCATCCTTTAAAACTTAAGTCTGCTATATAATATAGACAACCGATTCTTATAAAATTTTGTCAGCACATGTAAATCTTACTAAAACTTTAGCTCTATTTGATTAATTATGATATTCTGCAAATTAAAAAAGTTTCTCGAGCTAAATATTTATTTTCGACCCATTTTACTATAGCAGCTATAAGTAAAACTCATCCAATACCTTTACTTCCAATATATGCACTATATACCACTAAAAGCAACAGCTGTACCAAATTTCAGCAATATTTATACAGTAAAAGCTGAGTTCACATAGGTAGAAAGTGATATATGAGCTCATAATCTTTCGCACGTGTGCTCATATCAATTTAATTAGCTACAAATCACTTTTTACCCACTGTAGAACTTGAGTTAACCAGTTAAGTGCCAATTAGTAATCAATTTAAATCGATGGCGTTATATTTGTGGGACTTTGAATTATATCCGTAATTTTTTTTCTGTTCACCAAGTGATTTCGAATATCATGTTTAAACAGAATGGCATGATAACCGCAATTATTTTTTGGCACTCGGACATTGAACGACTGTCCAAAAACTATTTAAGAAATATTCCCAACTAATTTTTTTTTTTTTTTTTTGATTATACAGGTTCGTGAATGCTATCGGGCTAATGACAAGTTATTCCATATATATATATTGGGATTTACGACCGTTTCTACGTTTATTAATAGGCAACTGCAATATTTGTTGCCTTATCATTTAGTGCCAAAAAAATAACGATGAGTCTCCATTTACGATTTCGACTAATGGATGTTGTTATCAGCCGGTTTTATCTGGTACTCGTACACCTAACTGAATTAAATCGCTTTATCATTTAATCTGTCGCTCTTAATTTTGGTTTTACTATCGGTCGTATATATCTGATATATTATCGCATACTTTACACTCAATTATAATGTTGATGTTGTTTATCTTTATAGCGGTTATTCAGTTAATCGTTAACCTTAAATAATTTCGGGTCTGCATTCAGTTCTTTAATCGTAGTTCATTATTTTTTTAGTTTTTCATTACATTTCCCTTACAAAAACTGTAATCATGAATTTTATGCTTATGCTTGTACTTAAGTTAAATATGCGTTATTCATGTTTATCTGCTATTATCCGTACTTATCCGCTTTTATCCGCTTCCATTTCAGCAAGCTCCTTTATTTTTATTTTTTGTTTTTTGGACAGTGTATTTACAACTTTTCTGCCCAGCTTCTAATCTGTGCCTGAGTTTCGTAGCAATTAGCTTTTGGCTTTTATGCATTTACTGGCTATTTCACAACTACTGCAAAATTTCTCAAATTATAGTTACCAATCCTTTCTTATCTGTGCCAAATTCAAGATAATTGCTTTTAGGCAGTCAAAGGAAAAATAAATTTTTATTTTCATCTCATCACATATAAAATTTAAAAATAATGTTTGAATATTTTTTGGTCATATATATTTTAAATACGAAAATTTACCCAAGGGATTCGAGGCGTGTAGACGCCCACTCACCACCCACAGCCCCGCCCCCTTGCCACACACACACACACACACACTCACATACTTTGGCTGAGACTTTTGGCTGCTCATTTTATGCGAAGGCTGCCATAAAGAAGAAACGAACGGTAAAACACGTTAAAAGGTAAGACGTGAAACAACTACGGCAACAAATGAGGCTGCTTTGTTTGCCAGTGCACGACTGGGAAATACCCTGCAATTGGAGGGGAAGTTTCTATAAAAACACGAATACTGTAAGGGATTATTAACAGGAAAATATTTATAAATATAAGGACGCTATAATATGAATATTTGAGTAGGGATATTTGCCTTTAAATAGGGATATTTCTGCATGCACAGGGATAAGGGAAATTGTTCCTGAGCAGAGACATTTGCTCTAAAACTGGGATATTTATTTATACATATAAAGGGATATTTTTTGCGGCAAAAGCGGTAAATATAGAAGACAACAGGGATATTTTTGATGAAAAACCGGTAAATATAGAAGACAACAGGGACATTCTTGAAAAAGCAGGGTAATTGGATTGAAGCAGGGATATTTGCAACCGGTTATGGACATTGAAGACTCAAGAGGAATTTTGGCACACACGGTGGGACATTTGCGCAGGATCAGGGAAATTATTTCTGAGAAGAGGCGTTTTTTTCTAAGGCTGCGACATTTAATTACACATAAAGGGTAATTTTTTTTATGGAGAATCGAACATATGCGCAGGATCAGGGAAATTATTTCTGACTAGAGGCATTTTCTCTAAAGCTGGGAAATTTAATTACACATAAAGGGTAACTTTTTTTATGGAGAAACGTTAGATACAAAAGACAACAGGGAAATTTTTTGACAAGGCTGGGTCATTTGCGCCTGAGTAGGAATAAATAGAGACGATCAGGGATATTTACAACCGGTTAAGGTCAGTAAAGATTAAAGAGGGATTTTTGCACACACAAGGAAATTTAACTAGCTTAAATCATTGAGTACAGTAATCATTAATCATTCAGTACAGGCAAAGTATTTATCTAGTCTAGCATAGCCAAATTCACACGTCTAATGGTTACAGGGTATAAAAAAGGCAAACGAAGGCAGCTTCATTTAGCTTTGCTCTGTTTAAGTCCCTGCTCCACATATGCATAACCGAATGTTCACTGTGTGTGTGTGTATATCGAGTGTGTGTGTGTGTGTGTGTGTGTGTGTGTGTGTGTGTGTGTGTGTGGTTGACTGCCGGGTCAGCTGTGTGTGTGTGTGTGTGTGTGTGTGTGCTCCTTGCTACTTATGTTTAAGCTTTGTATTTAAGCTTTTTGCACGATTTCCTCTAACAAATGGATTTTCACTTGTTGCCCCCCGTGAATATATATCTGTGTGTGTGTGTGTGTTTATGTGTGTGTGTGTGTATATATACATATGTGTATGTGTTTATATGTATTATGTAATCTGTATGTCCTTGTTGTCATGCTCGTTTTTCTAGATGCCCTTCATGGGCTCGACGTTCCACAATTTTTGTTGTTGTCCTCCAACATTTTGCTGCTAACAAATAATTTAATTTCTTTGGGCCATCTTTTGTGTGTGTCTGTAAGTGTGTGTGTGTGTGTGCCTGTGTGTAGTTGTCTAAGAACTTGGGCAACAACTTTAAGCACATACTTGTTTTTTTGTAGCCTGTCTTTATGTCTTTCCCATCGATGGTCACAAAAAAAAATAAAATAAAAAAAAGCAACGAAATTTCGCATTTCTATTTTCAGTTCATAATCTATTTATATAAATAAATAATGATATTGAGGCTTACAGCCTTCATATAAATTAAGCTGAAATCCGAAACCTGCCTCTAAAAGTAATTTTCGCAATTTTATTTCACAACAATTTTACCCCCTCAAAATGCCATAAATTTTGATTTTTAGCTCGCATCGAGAATTTCACATTGAACATAATAATAAATATTCAAAGCATTCATATGCTAGTCTAAAATTATTGAGCTAAACTCAATTTTTATTTGGCAATAACAATAGATAAATGGCATGCATATAATGTGACCATCGAGTATAAATTTATAATTAATGCCGAGTAATTTCAAATGTGATGATTGATGTACATTTATAATTCAAATGATGGCAATTAAATTTAGATTGGAAAATATTAGAAAGTGATAGGTAATGAAAAGGTCGGGAAAACAGTGATGATTACAATGAAAATAAAAAATAAATAAATATATAAAGATCTAAGGCAGGAGAAGATTTATAATTGGGAGTATCATAAAAATTTACAGATTTTAGAGGGACTAAAGTTCTAAGACTAAAATAATTAAAGATTTGTGACTAGAGAGAGAGAAGGATTTATTTTATTTGTTTTATTTATTTTATTTATTTTATTTATTTTATTTATTTTATTAATTTTATTCATTTTATTTTTTTTATTTATTTTATTTATTTTATTTATTTTATTTATTTTATTTATTTTATTTATTTTATTTATTTTATTTATTTTATTTATTTTATTTATTTTATTCATTTTATTCATTTTATTTATTTTATTTATTTTATTTATTTTATTTATTTTATTTATTTTATTTTATACTGTTTATTATTATCTTAATACAGTCATTAAAATCTGTTTATTCTATGTTCCTCTATTCTTCTCTGTCTCTATTTCTATTTCTCTATTTTTCTGAGTCTCCTTTTCTAAGGTGACAGCATTTTGCATGTTACCAACTGAAGTTGACAAAATAATACACAAGCCATCATTCTCATCGTCATCGTTATCGTCATCGTCATCGTCATCGTTGTCAACGTCAGCGTATCGAATTGCAGCAAATGAAGGGAATGTCAACCCTGGCCGCAGGCCCTGTCAGATTTTCTGTTGTCTGCTTGATTAATTGCAAGATGAACGAGGTCCCGAAAATGGGGATCAGTTAGAGGTACGAACTGGAGTCATTTGTAAAAGGCACAGAGTGGAAGAGAGAGAGGTAGAGAGAGAGAGAGGGAGACAACACTTGAACGCATGCAGGCTAAACTAAAAATATTATTAATGATGGCAACTCTGATGGCAGTTCTCAGTCTGCATTTGACATAACTCATACGACGCGTTGTCTTCAACTGAGATTTATGCGTGTCGGCGTTTGAAAGTGGAAAGAGAAGAAGGGTTCAAATGGTACAGAAAGAGAGTGAGAGAGAGAGAGAGTGAGAGAGAGTGAGAGAGAGATAGGAAGTTGTTACTTGTATCTTATGCTGCATATTGACTGATTAATTAGCAGCTCTTAATGCCAGCAAGAAAACGAATTGCCGAATTATGAACCTTCTCCCTTTCTTTCTCTCTCTCTCTTTCTATTGTTGCTCTCTCTCACTCTGTCTTTAATCTCTCAGCTTAAGCTCTGGCAGTTTTGCCTCGTTGAGACTTTAAGCCACTTGACATGCGTTTACATATGTGCGTGTTAAGACGCATCTTCAAATTCGTTTCCCTATTTCTCTGTGGGTCAAGTTCTTTTTTCTCTTCATATCTCTTTATTATCAGCTGTCTTGTTATCATTTTATTGGGCATGAATGATAGCTGCAGATTAACAACTATGTTAAGTATACATTGCGTATACGCTACGTTCACTAAATATGACGTATACGCCACGGTACTTAATATGACGTATACGCTACGTATACTTTACATTGCGTATACGCTACATATACTTAACATTGCGTATACGCCACGTATACTAAATATGACGTATACGCCACGTATACTTAATATGACGTATACGCCTCGTATACTTAATATTGCGTATACGCCTCGTATACTTAATATTGCGTATACGCCACGTATACTTAATATTACGTATACTTAATATGATGTATACGCTACGTATACTTAATATGATGTATACGCTACGTATACTTAATATTGCGTATACGCTACGTATACTTAATATTGCGTATACGCTACGTATACTTAATATTACGTATACGCCACGTATACTAAATATGACGTATACGCCACGTATACTTATTATTGCGTATACGCCTCGTATACTTAATATACGTCATACAAAATATAAATATATATTTTATCTAACCATTGTCATATATCGCGTATATCTATATCTTTAATATATAGTCTACAATTATTTTCTTCCTTTTTCTACTTTCTTTTTCTATTTATTCTCATATGTTCCTTCTAAGAAGAATTCCTTGTCTCTCCAATTTATTTACTCAAACACTTGTCTGTATTATCATGCTTTTCTTCCACATATATTTAATCTAATTCATCTCACAATTATCTACACACTTCCTATGCCATCTCTTTTTACCATTGCTGTCTGTCTCTGTCTGTTGACCTGCTCTTTCTCACTCTTCCTCTGCTCTTATTGAGTTATTTAATTAAACTTTGCGTTAAATCTATTGCATTTTTTCGAGCGCGCCGTTATTTAATGTTGATTATCAATTTGGTCAGGCATTTTTGAAATCCACACACACACTGACTGTCTGTCTAGCTC
Source organism: Drosophila falleni (assembly GCA_035045575.1). NCBI lineage: Eukaryota > Metazoa > Arthropoda > Insecta > Diptera > Drosophilidae > Drosophila > Drosophila falleni. The sequence continues at coordinate 18,689,335 of JAWNOV010000185.1, forward strand.
ACACACACATATACATATATACACACACACACACACACACTCCGGGGCAACCAATAAAAGCGACTCTGGTCGAGTTCATAGCTCGATTTGCTGTTTGTGTCAGGGTCTGATTTATAGGCATGTCCCTTCAAGCGACGACCTGACCCAACCTGACCTGGAACCGGACTAGAACCTGTGGCCAGGACCCAAGACCCTGCATTAGGGTGCATCAATTTCTATGGGGCCAAAAAAAAATTTAAAAAATTAAAAAATGTTAAACCAAATTCGTAATCTACGGTCAATTCAAAGATATTTTTACAAAGAACTATAGTTCTAAAATCAATCTCTAATTCCCGCTTTTTGAGTCGAAAAATTAATTTTTTTTGAAATTTTTAGCATATTATTATTAACATATCTTTAGTGTTTTTAGCTCGATTCTGACAAGATTGGTAGCAAAACTCTTGTGAGGACCAGGACTTTTATGGAATTTCGTAGAATTAAAGGACCAGTTTGTCTTAAAACATTATTTTTGTTCATTCTAAATCACTAAATCAAAAAAAAATTTACATTCAAAAAGCAGGAACCAGGATTTTAGAACAATGGTTTCTTGGTGAAAACATCTTAAAATTGAGCGTAGATTACTAATTTGGCTTAAAATTTTTTTTGAGAAAAAAATATTGATGCACCCTACCCTACACATGTGTATATACCTCTTCAAACGCCTGTTAATAAGTTTCCACTTAAGACGCAAAATCAAGGAAGAAAGCTTCTTGTTAAGCCAACGGAATCGCGTTTGCCTTTTGCACTTTGAGATTTATTGACATATAAATTTAATACATAACCTCTGACCTCCCCCACACTTCGTACTCTCTCTCTCGCTCTACGCTAGCCTGCTCTTTTCCTCCCTTAGCTGGTTGCCGGATGAACAAAGTTTAGGAGCAGTTGATTGAATGCGTTTTACTGCTTGGATTTCCGTTAGTAAATTGAAAAAAAAACGGGAAAAAAAAGAATATTGCAAGTTACAAAAAAATATATAAAAATGCTAGAAAACAGATTTCGTATTTAGTTTAGGCAACTCTTTTAATTTTCAATTTCCAGTTGCATAGTCGGGTATTATTGAATGTATGGATAGCGACAACAGTTATAACAGCATATTCGGACAATTTAGCGAGCAATCACAGAAAAAAAATTTTGAGAAAAAACGTACAAAAAATTCAGAGTATACAAAAAAAAGAGAGTGATGTACGAGCAACTCACCCTGTAAAAGGCCTAAGAAAATACTAAAAACCAAAAAAAAATAATTAAATAAATAAAACTATCAGAAAAGACTATAAGCGTGCCCAACTGTAAAATACCCTGTACTCAATTTTTAAAAAAATGCTGGAAAAAAATCAAACACTTTTTTTAAAAGACAAAAAAAAAACATTTAAAAAAAAATGAAGTAATTGGGTTTTTCAATCAAATTAATTGGTAAAAAAAAATGATGATGATGATAAAATATTTAAAAAAAAATTGAAGTAAAATAGAAATAACGTATTTTCAAACTTTTTACAAGTTTTGCTCCTTGAAACAATTTTTTTTGATAACAATGTTTAGTTTAAAAAAAATCGTAATTTTAAAATTTTTATTTTAACATAACAACAACTCTAAGAATTTTCTTTTTTCCTATGAAGATTGGGTTAATTCTTTAAGTTTAACAAGAACTTCGCTTAAAAAAAAAAACAAACACTTGAAAACTACACATTTTTGATGTTTCTAAATTTAGCACACCCGCTTGACCTATTTAGATAAGTATAGGGTATAAAAAAACGACTGCAATTTCCTGTGGCACAGGTTTCAGCTTTATACAATCTCTCTCTTCCTTATTTTTTTCGCCAGCTATATTTTTTTGATTAGCATCAAATTATGGGTCATTCATTCATTCATTTATTGATTATTTGATTCATTGATTCTTTTGCGAATTGAGGTATTGAGTTAAATGGAGCAGATTTAGTTTCTCATCCTCATTTTAAACCATTGTCATCAACAGCCGTGCACTTTCTCAATGTCAGCATAATGAAAAACTTTTACACTTGCAATTTCTCTTGAAATATTTCTTTTCTTGCTTTTTATATTTTTTGCACTATTTTTTTCTATTTTTTTGGTCTTTACCTTGAGCCGCTGTCGCTGAATAGACAGAATCAGACAGAATTCGATAGAGAATCTTACGACATTAGTTCGAGCAAATTTTGCAGTTGAAGTCAGCTCACATCTCACATTTCACCTCATCCCAATCGAATATCGCATCGAATCAAAATGACTTCGAGTGAAATAGTATGGTATGAAATGCTTTGCCATATAACGCGTGACAATGTCAACCTCATCTATGAAATGTCTACCTCAGCTACAGGAAGACAACAGGAGCGAATTTCAGATACATTTTTAAATAGTGTTATGTTTGACCTTGAAAAAATTCTAGTGATTAAAGATCCAATAAATATAAAAGGCATTCAATAGACATACTCTACAATAGATAAATACTTACTTAAATCGGATTTATTACCGTAAAATAATTAAAAACTTTCCTACTTACATACTTTCAAGTAGAATGATGTTTGGAAAGAAATTAAAATTAGTAAATCAACAATATTTAAACGCAGAATCATTTTTGAGGCCAAAATAAGATCAAAATGATATTCCGCATGAAAAAATGTTTAGTTTTGCCAAAGTTATAGCCGTTTAAAGTTTTACAAAAATTTTCAAGGCAAAAATATGGAAAAATGGAAAAAAAAATTTAGTTTTTCAATTTTGATGCAGAATCAAAAAAAAAGGTCAAATAATGATAAAATTGACATTCTGCAATAAAATCGGTTTAGATTTGACAAAGTTATGGCATTTTAAAGATTTTGAAAAAGTGTCAAGGGGAAAGTATGGACTTTCAAGGAAAGTATGAAAAAAAAAAAAATAAGCAGCTTAATTGACATTCCGCGATGAAATCGGTTCAGTTTTGACAAAGTTATGGCATGTTAAAGATTTTAAAAAAGTGTTAAGGGGAATATATGGACTCTCAATGAAAGTATGGAAAAAATAAGCAGTGTTAGAAAAAAAAATACATTTTCCAATTTTGATGCACAATTAAAATAGAGTTCAAATTATAATAAAATTGACATTCCGCGATGAAATCGGTTCAGATTTGACAAAGTTATGGCTGTATGAAGTTTTTAAAAAATGGTGAAAATGTGAAGAAAGGACAGTGATGGAATGTATGAAAAAAATGGCTAGTGGCAAAAAAAATTATAATTTTTTTATGCATAATTAAAATAGAGGTCAAATCATTAAAAAATTGATATTCCGCATAAAAATCTGTTGAGTTTTGATGGAGTTATGCGAGTTTAAAGTCAAGGATTTAATATTAACTTGCCGAAGTGTGTCTGTTGTTTACAGGTAAGGGCCCAAAGGTAATCCGCTCCTGTATTGTGATGCCTTCACAGAACCATAAGTCAAGCAGCGACACAGACAGAGAGGACAGACAGAGAGACAGACAGAGAGGGACAGAGAGGGACAGAGAGGACAGACAAGGACAACGAGAAACGCCAACGCGAACGACAACGACTTGAAATCCAATTCAATTTCTTAGCTCATGAAACGCCGCCAATGTCGCGACATTGCCATCTGCTTGCTCTACCGCTCAACCCGAACTACTATATATATATATATATATAGTTACCTCTACCTAACAAGACCCTCTTGCCCTACATTTCCCTCTCTTTCTCCCACTCTCCCTCTCTCTCTTTCTCTCCCTCCCGCTCTTTATGTAGTTTGCCCCGAAACGGTTCAATGCAGTTCAGTTCAGTAAATATTATGCTAAATTGAGATAATTTGTTGCCTGATATTCGCAAAGCCACTGAATGTCGTGTCTGAAAGAGACAGCAACACACAGAGAGAGAAAGAGAGAGAGGTAGCAAGACAGATTTGCATGTAAATTTGTTCGCGTTTTATGGTCGCAAATTTTTGCTCGATTTTGCACATTTTGTAGATTTCTATCCGTAATTGGCGGCTTGTTGTGTGGCCCATTCACAATGGTACCACCCGACACCCTACAACACCCTCCGACACTACCCAACACTACCGACACCAGCATAATCACCACTACCAACCGGAAGTACGAGTATCCGCATCCGTATCCCTTATACCAATACCTATATCTATACTCTATAACTTCTATTTGCTATGACGACTGTGGCTTTCAACTTTTTGGCGAGAAATTCGCGGCAAAAGGGGGAGTTTTTTTTTGTTGTGCCTGCTTTGTGAACTATTCACGTATTTCCATTTTTTTTTTTTTTTTCAATACAAAACTCTTTAGAGCTGTCGCAAAATGGGTACACTGCTCGCAACTGGCTGTGAGTTTGCATTGTAATGATTTTGATATGACAAGGGTTCGGAAAATGCATTAGTTATCGTTAAGAGAGGACAGCGAAAGATTTAAAACCATAGTTTAAATCAGGTATAAAAAAAACTTGTTTAAGTAAAACTCATTTCAAGTTATTTTCACACCTACAGTAATTATGCTATTTTTGAAACAAGGTATAAAAATTACAAAAGCAAAGAATTAAACGTTTGGAAACCATTATAAGGATGAAAAATGGGAATCTTTAATTTAAAATTCAACATAAACAAGTGGGCGGTTACAGTCGAGCACGCTCGACAGTAGGATACTCTTCTCTGAGGTTGATTTTCGACCAATTGTTCCTATGGCAGCTATATGATATATGGGTCCGAATTAACCCAAATTTGGTCAGGATGTATAATACCATTGCCTACTTATGTGGGCAAAAATTAGTGTTGCCTACTTATGTGGGTAAAAAATAGTGTTGCCTACTTCTATGGGCAAAAAATAGTGTTGCCTACTTATGTGGGTAAAAAATAGTGTTGCCTACTTAAATGGGCAAAATAGTGTTGCCTGCTTATATACGCAAAAATAGTGTTGCCTACTTTTATGGGCAAAATAGTGTTGCCTACTTATATGGGCAAGAATAGTGTTGCCTACGTAAATGGGCAAAAATAGTGTTGCCTACTTAAATGGGCAAAAATATTGCTGCCTACTTATGTGGGCAAAAAAATAGTGTTGCCTACTTTAATGGGCAAAAAATAGTGTTGCCTAATTATGTGGGCAAAAATTAGTGTTGCCTACTTATGTGAGTAAAAAATAGTGTTGCCTACTTATATGGTCAAAAAAGTGCTGCCTGCTTATGTGGGCAAAAAATAGTGTTACCTACTTTTATAAGCATAAAATAGTGTTGCCTACTTTTATGGGAAAAGAAGAGTTAAATAGTACATTTTTTTTTAGTTTTAACTTGCAAATATGGTATTCTTAGTCAAATTTTTGGACAATTCGTCAATTCTCTTAAATAAATTATTATTTCTAATTTTTATTTCCAATTTGAATGCTTGCCAGTTAAAATTTCTTAATTTTTATTTCCAAATATAGTCACACTTTCGACAATTCTCTTAAATTTATGACCTGTTCACATGTTGTGCACACTCAAATTTAAATGCTTTAGCTCGTCTTGTATAGTTCATCTGAGTCAGCTGGCAATCAAATGACTTTCCATTAGCATACCAATGCCAATGGTTTTACTCTCCTTTTATGGCTTGTATATATGTATGTAGATGGAGTAGGAGAAGCGAAGAGAAAGTGAAAGAAAGTGGAAGAGAATCGGGGAGGTGGGTTAAGTTGGGATAACTCAATAACACTTTGTCAACACTTTACATGTTTTGTTGCATACTTTATGGTGTGACAACAACAACAAAAACAACCTCAACAACAACAACGACAAGTCAATTGCAAACGTTGCATATTTCGTAGCATACTTTTGTGGGCATTACACACACACACACACACATACAAACAGACACACACACTGCATACTTTTGAGGCGTTAAATTGTATAAACACTGGCAAAAATGTTGCTTTAACTTCAACAACAAGTTGCAACAACGACAGAACAATACACACAAAGAGAGAGAGATGGAGACAGAGTGAGTGAGGGAGAGAGAGAGAGAGGGAGAGTGCTTTGGGGCAACATCTCCAAGTCAGTGACCGAAAAGTGTGCCATGCCAAACTAACAAACAGTACGCAAAAGTCCACAATCATAATAAATTGTATGCCCAGCGTCAGTCGTGTGTATAAAATAGTCATTAAAAAGACATGACCTATAGAAGAGGGTCCACAATTCGGTTGAAGGTGCCACCAGCCACTATTCTATGTGTGCACAGTCATGTGCAAAATAATAAGAACACCTTGCCATAATACTATTGTAGATCAATTGTCAGTGCCTTATCAAATGAAGCATCATAGGTCAGAAAGTTAAGAAAGAAGAAAAAACATCCTGAAACCTTTAGAATTCTAAGAATTATGACAAGCAATAGATAAGCTTGAAAATTAATTCACTTAAGTCAAAATTTTAGTAGATCCAGATGGTTCCGTCCGTGTGAGCACCTAAATCTCAGAGACTATAAGAGCTAGAGATACCAAATTTGGCACACAGATTTCTATGGATTTCACACAGGTCAAGTTTGTTTTAAATTTTTGACAAACCCCCTTCCGCCTCCACAAATCGCGAAAAACCACCACACACGCAGTTTTTAAGATAATACAGTTTTTATGGTAGTTAACGTTATTTATTAATATTATCTATTATCCCACTGAATCACAGCAGGATCGGACAAGTAGAACGGCAGTAATAGCTAACCAAAGTTATTATTAAAGTAATTATTTCAATACAATCACCTAAAAGTATGCAGTAGTTTTTATTAGGTAGTAATTTCTTTAAAGCACTTTTATATATATTGATCGGGATCTCGACTATAGCCTTTCCCATTTGTTTTTTGTTTAAATACTTATTAATATCATTTAACAAAAAATCAGAGATTATATAAGAAAAGAGTTATTTTAATTATGCTGTTCTTATTATTTTGCTAACATCTGTATTTTCCTTTAGGGCTCACATGTGTATCTTTCTCTCTCTCTCCCTCTCACTCTGTCTCTCCTCTGTCTCTTCCCTTTCTTTCTCTTTCACACAATGCAATTAATTGTTTTGTTTATCGGGTTTATCTGTCTGTTTACGCTTGATTTGACCAACAAAAAGGTTGCTTCAGTATCCACAGCGCCTAGTTTCTAGTTAGTTATTAGTGTCATTACTTATTGGACCTTATAATAAAACCCATTTGCCCTCACTCTCCCCATCAAAACTCAACTGCTAACGCTGACCAATTGAAAGATGCTTTTTCGGTCTATTCGATTATTCGATTAAATTACTCATCACCGAGTTGCTTCATTGAATATTCACTCTTGATTTGGGTTGCACACGACAACGATACAGTTTTTATATTTTATTTCAGTTTAAAGGGAGCAAAAATTGGATCGAAAAATTTAGTTAAGGATAGAAATTTAAAGAAAGAAACGCAATAAAATTGTATCAGTTAGTTAAAAAAAAAATAGGATAGAAATGTGCATTCGAACTAATCTATGAGCACATTAGATAAATCAGGACCATTCCAATGAGTTTAGACATTAAAATGCATACATTTTAATTAACTAAGGCTGAATTATAAAAATTCTTATGTTCACACAGAAAAAAAAAGTTTATAAAAGAAGATTTAAAGCTCAAGTGTAAAATTCTCGAAATTATCAGATATTTTTAAAATTAATGTTAATATGTAGATAAAATGGCATCAACAAAGACGCCCAAAATTTATTTAACAAAAAATATTAAACAACCCCTAATCGAATTATTTGCTGAGGTCCAAATGAAGAATTTTTCTTAAAACAAGTATATTCAAAAAAATAACTCTTTAGGAGGTAAAAGTCTAGTGACGAAAGACTTTTCATGCCCCAAAATTTCTGATGAAAGATGGTCCAACAATTGTCTTATTTTAAGAATAACATATTTAAGATGAATGTTCTTGATTTTATATATTGGTTTTTTTTTTGTGTAGTACTATATCCCAGATTTCTTCCCGTGTATGTGTTCTATTCCAATAGACTCTGCAATTTTAAGCTTTTTGACTTTTTAGTAGTAGTAAATTATAACATTTTAAATTACAGGGTAACTGCTCGTTAAGTATGCTACATTTTTTGTGCTTATTTTTAATGTGTTTTGTCATTATTTTTTGCATTCCTGGCGCTTTGAACAAACTACCAAAAAAGCCTTTTACAATGCTGCAGGTGAAATTGCAGCGAAAGAGATTTCAGTGTGGAGATTTGTTGCTGTTGTTTTTGTGACTCTAATTGTTGTCGATGTTGTTGTTGTTGTTGTTTCAATTGTTGTTGTGGCATATTGAACACATTGCGTTGCACAAATCGCTTTCAACGCGAACGCATCTTTTGCATGCAAATTTGAAGCTATTGTTGTTGTTGTTGTTGCTGTCGACAAATGTGGACTATAATGGCCGCCATTTTATAACCCCCCTCCCCTCCCCCTTCTCCCATTTCCCCCCCCCCACACTCCCCTCTCATACCAATACACAGTTACGCAGCGTAATGCGCTTTCAAAACTAATATCAAAATAATGTGTGTGTGTTGAGGCATGCCAGAGAGAGAGGGAGAAAGAGACAGTGAGTGAGTGACTGAGTCAGAGAGTGAGTGAATGAGAGAGGGAGAGAGTGATTGAGTGAATGAGAGAGGGAGAGAGTCAATGCGATTGCCATCAATGCCAAATGCCAGAGCAAGGACAAAACTTGCCTATTGTTATGATTCTTATTGTTATTGCTGTTGTTGTTGTTGTTATTGCTAATGCCACAACAACAACAACAGCAACAACAATAGCAAATGCAACAGTCTATGAATAAAGTACCTATAAAGCATTGACGTTGCAATATATACCTTATATAGAACTCATTATTTCAATATTTTCAGTGGCTCACAGCTTATTTGACCCAGTGCAATTTTGAACTTTTTTCAGTTTTTAATGCTTCTTTCAGATATATTATGTAGAAAAAAAATTAAATTAAATTATTTTGCATACACTTAAGCATTATTTAACAAATCTACATTTAAATTTAATGAATATCTTTTTTACAAAAAAAAAATAATTAATTTAAAATTGTAGTGTTTTAGAGTAGTGGGTCTAATAAGCTGAGAACCTGAGTATATTATATTGAAGTGAGAATTCGACTTTTTATATTTTTGAAAATGTTGTAGAATCAATATTTGCAAAACAAAAAATTTATTTTTTTGGGGGTCATGCTGACGATTTATTTTAAGAAATCAGTCAATAACTTAAAAAATTCGACATAATTGTGATTTAACTGCAAAAGAAAATAATTTTAAAAATAATTATTATTTTTCATAGTTAGTCCTAGGTTTTTGCTCTTCAAAACGATTTAAACTGTTAAGATTGGTTGAAAAACATCGCACTTACAGATTGTATAGTAAGTAAGTATTTATTTACTGCATAAGTACAGGGTCTCTCACAGTCGGATACGCTCAGCTAATCTATTTACTTTGAAATTTGTCATATATTTTATAAAGAATTCTTGGAAAATTCTTTTCTAGTTAAAAGTAGATTTTTCTGCGAAATTTCCCTGCTAAAGTTAACTTCAAAAGTTAAGCCAGCCAGTGTGGCCAGATCAATAAAATAGTTATCATGGCCAAAGATGCGAAACTCTTTGTTACCTGCCAGTTGTTGCAGTTGTTGTTGCAGTTGTTGTTGTTGTTGTTGTCCGGCAAGTATGCAGCACAAAATTGTCAGCGTCAGCGGTAACACGTAGCACATACTACGTGTGGCAAATGCTGCGTGTGTAGGCAGCAAATAGCAACTACACTGAAAGAAAAACTCATCCTAATATGCAAGTGTAAAATCTTTGATTTTTTATTTATTTTTTTCAATTTTTATTTAGAAATTTGTATTAAAGAATTTTTTTAAATATGTATTTAGGCAGCAAATATCAACTACACTGAAACAAAATATCACCCTAAATAGCCAGAGTAAAATACTTTATTTTTTTAATCTATTTTTTAAATATATATTTAGAAGTTTGTATTTAAAAGTTATTTAAATTTTAATTTAGGCAACAACTAGCAGGTACACTGACAGAAAAAATCACCCTAAAATGCAAGTGTAAAATTCTTGATATTTTGCATTTTTTTTTTTAATTTATATTTAGACATTTGTATTTAAAAATTTTTTAAATTTGAATTTAGGCAGCAAATGGTACACTGAAGGAAAATCCTAATACTGAATCATTTTAAAATACAAGTTTAAAATTCTTGATTTTGGCATTTATTTTTTAAAAAAATTATGTTTATATCAAGTATTTTGTAATTGCTTAAAAAACAATTCAGAATCAACTAACTTTTGACAAGGCATTAGATTACTTTTATGCTGAAATTCCGTATTTTTTTTGCAGTGTAGGCATAGGTAAGTGCAGAGACAGTAGAAAGGGCAAAGGATGAGTGGGAGAAGAGAGAGAGACGAGAGAGGCAAGAGAGAAGTTGAAAAGAAGCTGTAGAACGTGCGCTTATGGCGTTGGCAATAAAATGATTTTCAATTGAATTTTGCACAGTTGCCGGACGACAAGAGCTGAATTTATGATTAACTTTAATAACATTTTGCACAATATATATATATATATATATATATATATATATATTTTGTCATTATTGTTGTTGTGCGGTAACTGTTGCTCTTGTCGATGTTGTTGTTGTTGTCAATGTTGTTGTTGTTGTTACTGGCACCTTGTGCGTGTGCATAAAAATAAAGATTCGACTTCATTTGGTTAGCATAAAAAACGCGTAAAAGACGCGCGCGGTCAGCGAGTCGAGTCGACCTGAAAGTTGTATTTTTATTTTTACCTGTCGCAACACCAAAAAAAAAAAAAAAAAAAAAAAAAAAAAACAACAAAAAAGTATGCAATATAAAGTTAAAATCTTAAAAGGCCCATATTGTATGCACAATACACACACACACACACACACACACACACACACACACACAAAAGTTAACAAACAACCAAAAAAAATACAAAAAAAAAGAAAGAAATGCGGCAAAGGAAATGAAGAAAAACTTGATTTATTTTTATGTGCTCAACGAGCTGACTTGGGTGCCTTTTTCGAGGGTATGAGAGGGTGGTTGGGTGGTGCAGGTGCTTGGCCATTCATACAAGTGGTACGTGCGTAATGACCATTCACACACACACAAACACACACAGTCACACACACGCACACACAAAACGCACTTGAACTTTAAGAAGAAGTTTTCACGTTGCGTATACGTAATCATATTCAGTTCTGCCTGCACTGAGAGAAATAAAAGCCATACTAAAATTAAATTTGAATGAGCTCTAATTAGGTTTTCTTATATTATTTTTTATTATAAATATATATACTAGGCTTAATGATTTGGACTGTGCAATGATCAGTGAGTCAATGAGTGAGGACAAAGAGTTTTATATAAACATAGATGTATCGATATGGATATTGCCATCGTGGTGGCTCCAAGCATTATATTAAATTAAATATTTTGAATCTACAAATTTGGGCTGTGCAATGATTAGTCAATGAGTGAATGAGTCAGGACAAAGAGTTTTATTTAAATAAATGAATTAAAACAAAATTATTTAAAAATTTTATGACAATAATGGTATTCTTAATTAGGATATCGCCAAATCCTGGTGGCTTCAAGCATTATTTTGAATAAAATATTGTGCAATAATCAGTGAGCAAGTCAGGACAAAGAGTTTTTTTATATATAGGTAGCCTCATATTAACCAAAAAATGATTTTGAAATTCAAAGCGAGCTACTTACCGCAAGATTTTTAAGACCCAGGCCGATTTAGGATATTAAATATTCTAATATTATAATACTTCAAAATATATATTTTTTTACATACAAATCAAGTTAAGAAAATTTTTATATAGGTCTGCTGAATATTTAAATAAACTCACGTAATTATTTGCAAATATTTTTCAACTTTTTTTCAGAATGTTAAGGAACTGGATACAGTTTGAATTGTACTTAAATCCAAGTAAGTGTTGAAGTAATTTTAAAATACATATTTAATTTTCGTTCTAAAAATATGATGTTTGTAATTAGATGAAAATATTTGTATTCAAATATTTGATTTCAAACTTATTGACCATTTCAAGTTCAAAATGTTCGATTTTTTCTCACTGTGTGCTCTCTGTCCCGCTTTCTCTCCCTCTCTCTCTCTCTCTCTCTCTCTTTCATATTCTCTTGCTTTCGCGTTAAATTATACATCTGCATGCCATTACACAAACACACACACACACACACACACATAGAGAGAGAAAGAGAAGAAGAGAACAAGAAAATCAGGGGGGAAAATGTGGAAGGTAGGCTGAAATTTTGGAGGCCTGTGCGTGGACAAGTGGCCGAAAGGCAGAGAACTCAATGAACTTGAAAGCAATTGCAAAAAGGAATTGGTATATCATGGCGAATGCCATCAAAAGCCAATAAACGTTGCAAAATTACCGAAATTACTAACCCGCATTCGAATCGCTTCAAATCAATCGAAGCAAAAAACACACAAAATTTACCATGTCCTCCTAAATTTTCAACATCTCTGCATCTTATTGGAAAATTTGTTGACTAACAACGTCAAGCAAAAGCAAAAAAAAGGGAATTTTAATTAATAAAAATTAATAAAAAAATTTAATGACAATTCGTTGAAAGACACGAGAGTTAAAATTTTGACTTAAAATTTTGAATCTAATCTGTAAATATAAGAAAAACTTAATATAGATATAATATTGACAAAATTTGAGAAAAATGAGCTTCGGAAATTATTTTAGGCACTTAAAAAAATCATAAATGGCCGGCAGATGTTAGCCTAACCATTAAATTACTATCCTTACCAACTACTGACCTCCGTGAACTCAGCTATTAGTAAAGCTAGAGACACCAAATTTGTTATGGACTTCTAAGCAGACCATATAAGCTTAAATCTAATGAAACTATTATAATAATTTGCTTAAATCAAGTTGAAAATATAAAAAATGCATAAATACTATATTTATGTAGAGAAAGCTCTGAAATTTGGTATGTCTAACTTTAAATAGACCAACTAACATTGCTGAAAGTTTCATAAGAATCGTCTGATAAATACCAGAGTTACTTGAGGTAATAAATGCCAAACTACAGTCACAGTGGTAAAGTTTGATTGAAATGTAAAGCAATTAATAAATGACAAATGCATTAACAAGCTGTTTGCCGAGAATGCCAAATATTATTTTCACAGATTTCCCACATTTTCGCCCCCAAAAGCTAAAAATAAATGGCAAGAGAAGGGAAAGAGAGAGAGAGACAAAGTGGATAAAACAAGGACAACAGCAGCTTAGAAAGACGACGCGACGTGGCGAATGCCTGGGAGCATAATAAAAATATGAAAATCAAGTAAAATCATTTCCATTCAAATTCAAATGGCAGCCAAGCGTTGAGTACGAGCTTGTCGCCAGCGGCAACAAATGAAAAACTGAAGACAAAAAAAAAATACATATATATATATGTATATAGTATCAAATGGAGAGAAACTGTAAAAAAGTGAAAGACGTGGAAAATCTGGGAAAAAACCTGAAAACTGATATTCAATTCAATCAGTTTGTTGCCCCTACAAAAAAAAAAAAAATAAGCCAGCGGGCAACAATGCCCAGCTGTGAATGCTTTTGCTTAGGGCTCCATATGAGTGAGGAGTTGGAAGTCGAGTGGGCTTTATAGGGTATTGAGGTGGGTTGAGTATTGAGAGAGAGGCTTTGAGGTTGGGCATTGCGGTTGAATTGACGGGGGCGTTTGGCCTGAATGGATTGTCAGACTTTTTGATTTTGTGGTCGACATCTTTCTCTTGTTTTCTTTTCTTTTTTTTGAGCGAGAGAAATGGAAGGCTGGTGAAAATGTGGCACCCAAAAATATTGGCAAGTGTTGAGTACTTCAGTGCTCCTGAGTCAAATCACTACCTATATGTATCTCACACTCTTCCTACTGGCAAAAAAAAAAACATTTCACTTTGGCAACTGGGGGCAACTTTATAATAAATTTCAGCAAATAAATCAAAATGTAACAGAAGCCGTGTGGAATTTTCAAGCGCCAGGTGGCGCTGCAAACCAACAAAGCGTTTCAAAACCAAGTAGAAGTACTGTCTTAGTAATAAAGAAAGCGATTAGTAGATATCCTGTAATGAAAGAATATTAGTATTGAAAATAAAATCTACAAATTTTTATTTCTTCTATATTCATTTCGAACTATTTCGGTAATCGGATACAGTTATTTTTTTAAACTAAGATCCCTACAATATAAAATTCAAATGTATACACTGATAAGAAAATATATATTTTTATTTTATTTATAATATATTTTTTTATTTTATATAAGACAATTTTTAAGGAAAAATATAAAAACGAGTACTCTTAAAATTAAATAGCTTTTTCTTTTTTCAAGAATTTAGTTTCAAAAGCAAATCGCCCCTACAAATCGCGAAAACCCACCATACGCACAGTTTTAAGGATAATACTTTTTTTGTGGTCATTAACGTTATCTAGCTATATTATCTATTATCCCACTGAATCGCATCAAAATCTGACAAATAGAACGGGAGTAATAGCTAACCAAAGTTATTAATAAAGTTATTATTTCAATACAATCCCCTACAAGTATGCAACAGTTTTTTTAAAAGTAGTGATTTCTTTAAAGTACTCTTATACATATTGAAATATGGTCGGGATCTCGACTATAGCCTTTCCCACTTCTTTCTTTTAGGTATTCTATGCAATTTCACTATGACTTACAATTTACGTGGAAAAAAAAATTAAACCCAAATATTAAACATTTTTTATGAGTTAAATTTTTATTTTTTTTAAATAATGATGATTTCTTGAGTTTTATTTATTTTGATCAAAAATAATCTGTAATTTCTTTAGTTAAATAATAAAAAATTAAAATTTCTTTATGATTTGGCTCGTCATAACGTAGCTTGACTGTACTTGATCAGACTACCCGCTTAGCAGCTACAGGGTATTTGGCACAAATGAAGCTGAGACACTGTTTGAAGGCGGCTATGCTAGAAAGTAGGCGTGGCAGACAGCCACAAACCACCGCTGCACAATGTGCAAACAAAACATATAAAAAAAAAAAAATAAGAAAAAGTTTTTGATTTTTGTGAAAAATGTTTTTTGCGTTTTTTTTTTTCATTTTTTTGGTTTTCGTTGTGTGAAAAATGAAAATGCGTGGAAGGAGGGGGTGGTGAGAGGGAGAGGGAGGGGGGAAGGGGGGTGGCTTAAGGTAGCCTTGAAGAGGACCACAATGAATGAAATGACGGGCAGTCAGAATACCAACAAAATGGGCGTGGCAGACGACAGAGGGGGCTGCCTATGAAGTTTGTTGTTTGCCCGCCAGCTGCTCAAAATTCTGCGTTTGAGTTGTAAGTAGGGAAGAAGAAGAGAAGAGAAGAGGTGGCAGAAGGTGGAAGCAGGAGAGGTGAGAGAAAGAGCGAGTAGAAGAGAGAGAAGCAGCAGAAATTGTAGCATACTTTTTGGGGCATTTCTTTTTTTTCGGTTTTTTGGGCGCACTAATTGACTTTTTATGCTGTGCGTTTGATAAGGACATCAGAGCAAAGGGAATAGCATGAAAGAGAGAGAGAGAGAGCGAGTTGGATTAAAGAGAGACAAACAACGAGAATGACAGTTAGAAAGAGAGTGTGAGAAAGATGACCGCTGATCTCTGACTGTTAGCGTCTAGACAAACATTCGTTTAATAAAAAGCAGCTTCCTTTTTTCATTTTCAATTTTTCTTTTTTTCTTTTTTTTTTTTGTGGCGCCTCCATGTGGCAGCAAGAAGAAGAAGAAGAAAAAATGCCACAAGTTTCGACACCGCAAAGTAGATAATATCATCAGCAAGTTTTGGGAATGAGATAATCAAGTATTTGATTCCATTGGTTATAAAAATGTGAATAAAATGTGCAATTAATGCTTCTATTAACTTGCTTTAAATGAGCAAAGTTTGTTGAAATAAAAATGAAAATTAAAAAGCTTAGAAAACGTTGCTATAAATTCTTTTTAATTCAGCAAAAAAAATTTTAGAAATTTATATTATTATACTTTACGAAAAATAATTACAAATTCATTACTTAAATTCTTAAAGTTACTTAAAAAGGAATGGAATTAAAAAAAGATACTTAAAATTAAAATAAATTAAATGTCTTTATTATTGTATTAATTTTAAATAAATACATTTATTATTAAAATAAATGTTAAATAATAACACAAACTCGGGCAGTATCAGAATTATCAATCGGCCAGTTAAAAAAAGAAAGAAATTAAAATACAAATTAAAATTCATTCGAATTAAATAAATATATTTATTTTTTGGTATATATTTGATATTTTTTTACACTACTTAAAAAGATATAATATATATATTTATTTTTCAGCTTTAAAGTCTTTAAATTTTTCGTTCCTTTGTTTTTTTTTTTGGAATTCCGGCAGCAAACTGACTTAAGCCGGAAAATGCAGTCGCAAATCCTTTCAATCAATTATGAGGGATTAAATGAAAAACTCGGCGATGGAGGGACAAGGCAATTTTCATTAAAAAAAAGGTGTTCAACTTGAGTTTAAGTTAAATTGGCTTAAAATATGCACAAAAAAAAGACGAAGAATATTCAGATCTTCAGCTGAATTAAACACTTGGAGCGTCCAATTGGCAATGCCACAAAGTACGCACAACGGGGAGGCGACTCCCCGCGTGGCAAGAAGAACAAGAGGTAGAACAAGTGGGCGGTTACAGTCGAGCACGCTCGACAGTAGGATACCCTGTGCCCAGAGTAGAGTACTCTGAGGTTGATTTTCGACGAATTGTTCCTATGGCAGCTATATGATATATGCAACCGAATTAAACCAAATTTGGTCAGGATGTATTGTACCAGCCCCATTTTCAATGGGCTTAGGGTGTAAAAATGCATTTATAGCTTACGCTTAAAAGTAGGCAACACTTTATTGCCCATAAAAGTAGGCAATACTATATTTCCCATATAAGTAGGCAACACTTATTGCCCATATAAGTAGGCAACACTATTTTTGCCCATATAAGTAGGCAACACTATTTTGCCCACATAAGTAGGCAACACTATTTTGCCCACATAAGTAGGCAATACTTTTTCCCCCACATAAGTAGGCAACACTATTTTGCCCACATAAGTAGGCAACACTTTTTTGCCCATATAAGTAGGCAACACTATTTTTGCCCTTAAAAGTAGACAACACTATTTTTGCCCACACTAGTAAGCAACACTATTTTGCCCACATAAGTAGGCAACACTTTTTTTGCCCGTATAAGTAGGCAACACTATTTTTTGCCCACATAAGTAGGCAATACTATTTTTGTCCATATAAATAGGCAACACTATTTTTGCACATGAGCATTCTATCAGTTTGGTTCCAATATTTCAACAAAAAAAATACTTTTCATACTAAAACTTCATTTTCGATGTATCGTTCCTATGATATAGTGATCCGATCCAAAAATAAAAACAAACTTGATCTGCCTATGATATCCAGGAACCTACATACCAAGTTTAAAGTCATACATACATTCCTGCCAAACACATTATACCCTTTTTTGACCATTTTTAATGGGCTTAGGGTATACAAAGAGAAAGATGGATTCTTCAGAATGTC
The DNA here is from genome assembly GCA_035045575.1 of Drosophila falleni. Classification (NCBI taxonomy): domain Eukaryota; kingdom Metazoa; phylum Arthropoda; class Insecta; order Diptera; family Drosophilidae; genus Drosophila; species Drosophila falleni. The sequence continues at coordinate 18,706,976 of JAWNOV010000185.1, forward strand.
AGGCAAATGAAGTTAAATCGGCCTCAGTTTCAGAGTCTCAGTCTGAGTCTGAGTCTGAGTTGCTTCAATGAGTTGAAATGAGTGCCGCATGTGGTGACGCCGCATGTGGCAAGTAGCGTGTGGCAAGTAGCATGTGGCATGTGGCATATACACACGTATATAGCCGCTATACTGGCCAATGCTTTTGGCCCACGTTCCACGTTCTCCGTTCTCGCTGTTGGCCTTGTGCAACAGCCTCATTATAAATAGCGGCCCGACTGTTGCACGGCAGCGCAGTCAACGTCGGCGTCGACGTCAACGCTGGCTACCTGTTGGAAATGCAAACACGACAATCTACCCCTCCCCCTCTCCCTCTGCCCACTCCTCTGCCCCTTGTGGCAGCGACGTCAGCAGAGCTTGCCACACGCATGCGTTGGAAGCAACTCTACACATTGTTGAACATGTCGCTGCTTGTCTTGTCTTGTCAAGTCAAAACTCTACAACCACAAAATGCGGCAATTTTGAATTTCAGCAGAAAACCGTTACAAAAATGTTTGGAATTCAAGGCAAATAACCAAAAACTTTCTCTAAACGCATTTATTATTCAACATTTTCAAGTTTTATTAAGAATTATTGATTATAAGATTATCAGGATAAAAAATTTATCCTAAAATTATAAAAAAAATCTTAAATTGTGAATGGTTCTGGTTAATCTGATGGAAGAAAAATGCAATTTTCCAATTTTGATGCAGAATAAAAACATAGGTCAAATAATTAAAAAATTGATATTCCGCATGGAAATCGGTTAAGATTTGATAAATTTATGGCAGTTTGAAATTTGGGAGATAGTGACAAGGGGAACATATGGAAAAAAATGGACAGTGATGGAACAAAAATTCAATTTTTTCAAATGTAAGGTTTTAGGATTTAAAATATTAAATTTTTCAAAAATATAAATTTAGCTTAAAAATCAATAAAAAGTTTTGGTTAGCAGTATTATTTTTTGGAATATATAGTTTATTTTAAAAACATTAATAAAATAATCTTAATAAAAAATAATAATGTTTTTTAAGTGCAAACAACTAAAAAGTGTTTAAAAAAACATAGTTTTTAATTAAAAAAAAAAAAAGAAAAGAATATTTGAACATTTAAGCTTTGAGTGCGAATGCAACCAGCAGAAAACACCCGATTGAAACGGTGGTCAGAGCAGGAGCTGCATTATCAGTGGTGTTGGAAGCAGAGGTACCACCTACCACCTGAAAATGATCCAAATTGTGGCTGCTGGGCAATTGGGTAAAATAATTGGCCCAAATGCCAAAGGTCAAGAGATCATTTTTGGGTTGTACGAGTTCCATATTGATGCGGGTATTCTTCAGCTCCTTAGTGGGTGGCGACTCCTCAAACTTGTACTGTGCCACATCCAGTGGCAAGAGGACACCATCCAGAGTGCTGGGCATGATGAGGCGACGCTTCGTCGCAGGAAATACGCCGGAAATGTGAATTTTCTCGAAATAATGCTTATTGGCCACATTCTGAGATGTGGGAAAAATGCGTCCACAACTCAGTAAATGTTCCGTAGTGCAGGCAAAAATAGCACAAATCGCCTGCTCACTGCGATCCACACGTATAAAGCTCGTCTCATTGCCCCGATAAACGCCCAACCGATAACGATAGGCAGCATAATCGACCGAGCTGCCAATCGGTCGACGCAACACTTGAAAATCACAGCAGAAATCATTGTGACACAGCTTTTGTGTGGCATTCAAAAAGTTCTCCTCGAGCAGCTGGGTATGGAAAATGTCCACATTGTAATCCCGAAAGGTGGCAACTTCCGTGTAGCGTTTTGTGACCAATTGTGCACTGAAAATGGGCACTACCTTCTCGGGTAGTTCATAGGGTTTACCGCTGTAACGGCTTTTCTTGGGCACACGCGCCGTAAAAAGCCGTGTGGTCGGTACCTCAAAAATGCCGGCCGTCAGGCGACCGTTACGACCGGCATAGATGCCCGAACCGGTGGTACGGCCAGCGGGGTTATTGCCATCAGCTGCTAGTAGATTCACATCGTTGGCATAGGACCAACCTTCCTGTAATTGTACGGCACTCAGAAACGGTAGCTCCGAGAACCAATAGGTTGGATATATAATATCCGTGATATTGCGCTCTTGTAATAGTCGCATTGTCGGCTCATAGAACAGCATGTCGAAGCAAATGAAATGGCCAAAGGTAACACCGAAATCCGTCTCAAAGGTCGCCATATCCGGTACACGGAGTACGGAATTTTTGTAGTACTCGCGGCGCCACAAGTGGGACTTGCGATAACGGGACACCACTTGTCCCTTTCGATCCAGCACTATATTTGTATTGAAGTAACGCACTCCATTCGCCGGACAGGGGTTCCAAGTCTTTGAGCCATAATCCTTGCCACAAAGCTCTTTCTCCTTTACATTCAGCACTAAATAAATGCCTCGAGCTCTTGCGGCACAGGATAATTCCACCAGGAACATCTCGTAATCCGGCTGAAAACAGGGTGTCACATTCTGTGACGGATGTGGCACAAATGTGGCCGTCTCTCGATTATTTAACACATACTCGGGAAATACCAGAATATCCAGATCGGCGGTAGCACTAGATTCGATAATTTCTATATACTCCGCTGTTGCCTGCGTAGTGCGATCCGACGGTTCTCCCGTTTCTATAAGTTTGAACTCCACGACTCCGGCATTATAACTGGAGTCCGTGGGCAGTGAAAGCTGAAAAAATATACAAAATTCGAATATTTTTATAAGAATTTCAAAAATTTCCAAAAGAAAAAAAAAGTATAAAGTAGAAAACAAATTTAAAAAGCCAAAATAGTCCGGCAAACTTATTATTAGAAACATAAATATTGAAAAATTTTTAGAGTAAAAATTTGAAAATTCAAATATGAAAAAAATCAGAGTTAAAAAATTTTAAAAAAATTAATGTGTTTTTGATTGACTTATATTTATATTAAAATGTGGACACTACTTGATTTTAGTTTGATACAATAAAAAAATTAGTTAGTTCATTTTAAATCGAATTTTTTTTAAATTCAATCAAAAAAGTTAAACCAAAAACCTGTTGAAAAGTACAAGAATTGAACAGTCGATTTTATGAAATTAAATATTTTTAATTACGACTATAATTATTAAAATTATATAAACGCTATAATAATTATAAATATATAACATAATTCATAACTTTGTTTTTGTAATAAAAACTAGTTCTGATCTCGGCAAGTTATTTAAATATTCTCACAGTTTCTCGCTTACCTGTTTGGTGCCAACCAACAATGTGGCCAACAAAACCAGCCGAAAAACGTTAACGTTCATTTCGTGTCAATGGCCAAATTTTAACTGAAAACTCATGTCATCTTTATCCGGCCACGAAGACTTCAATTAATGTGCAAAGATCAGAGAGATCAACAATAAAACAAATGATTTTAATTGCAGCAAATTGTTTGTCATATATTAGATATGCATGTACTATACATTGTGTAAACTGTCGGCTGATAAGATTAAAAATGGGTCCATACATTGACACTGATACTAAATACAACTGTAACGAGTTTTTAATAACTTTTAAGCTAAATTGATGCAATGTCTATAAAATATTTATGCTATCTCAGTATCAAAACATAAGTTGATTAAATAAAAAATCTAGCCAGAAAGATATAGTCGAGATATATCTAAAAGTACTTTATAAAAATTATTATTGAAGTGAAACTTCTATAGGCGCGTTGGGAGTGAATCGAAAATACGTCTGACCGCGTGTGTGACGAAAAACCGACAGATTAGGGAGGGGGAAATGCCGTATGTATACATACATACATATGTATGTGTATGCAAAGCTCTAAGCTGCTCTTTCCACTCTGAGTCAAAAGCTCTAAGCTCGGCTTGTTTCCCGTTACGTTATCGCATGTTCCTCACGTGTTTGTTTTGCGCGTCATTTTAACATGTATGTATGTATGTATGTATGAACGTATGTATGTACATATGTATAAGAATGGATTAGTTGAGTGCTTAATTTGTGCAAGAGAAACTTCGCACGCTCTGTGTTTAAGCATATGTATGTATGCATGTACTTAAGTCGTATGTATATTTGTAAAGTAAGTACATATAGTGTGTTTTGTTTTCTATGTCTTGTAAGATCTATTTGATCTTTACACGACGACAGTTTTCAATTACAAAGCGAGAATTCTAGTGCCAAGCAAACTTGTATAAAGAAGTGAGCAAAAGAAAAATGGAAAAAATTGTCATCTTGAAGTAAAAAAAAAAAAACAGACCACTACCGTATGCACTCCTAGGAAGTTTCACTTCAATCGCGTAACTTTTTACGCACATCTTTTTTTTGATAATAATAAACAATAACAATACTCATAATTTATTTCTAACATTAAAATTCGAATTCTTTCCATATAAAAAAAAAAATATAATTAATCTAAAAAGATAAAGTCGTTAAATTTAAATTTTTTTGAAGAGTGCGCACTGCAACGCGCAATGCGCTCATGGTATCAATTATGCGCACATGTTGGTATCGATACTAACCAAGGCTGCCACATCGTTTAATCGTTTTTGTATCCGCAAGATTAATAAAACGAGTTGGCATTACTGTTGCTGGGTTGCCTGTGTGTGTGTGTGTTAGTCAGCTGTTCGGCAGCCAAAACAACAAATAGTAGAATAAAACAGCAGCGTTATAATAACGCTCAGCTCACAAAGTACAACAACTAAAGGGAAAAAAACGAGCAACAATAACTTATTGCATATATGCGAAAGCTGTAACTACGATAACAACAAAATCGCTGTGACTTTTGTTTTAGAGCTGCCAAAGGTGTGCTAAAATTGAAGGTCAATTCACTTAAATGCTGTAACCGTGCGAAGGAGCGACAGAGAGAGAGCGAGAGAGGCATTTTAAAGCCAAAGCAACAAAAATAATTATAATACAATAACAAAATACTCAGGTTTGTCTGAAATTTAAGCACGTGTGTGTGTGTGTGTGTTTGACTTTTTAATTGATAATTCTATTCTATTTAATAAGAAACGCATCATGACACAACAGAATTAATCACAAAATAAAACAAACAACAAGAACAAACAAGTCGTTTGAAAGACAGTGAGTCAAGAAAGTGTTTTGACAAGATCAAAGATTTTGAAATTTTTTATTATTTCATTAGTAAGTTTTAAAAATAGTTAAATTAAAAAATAGATAAAAAAAAATATTTAAATTAGTTTCTTTTTATTTAACTTTTTCTTAGAACCATGGATAATACAATCTATATATATAAAATTCTTTGTTCTGTTTCACTCATTCACTTATAAAAACTAAAATAAAAAAATACATTAAACATTTGAGTCAAAAGAACTGAAAAATGATTTCCCATTTTCGTAATTATGTGCATTTTTTTTTTATTTTGTTAAAACACTTTTTTGACTAGCTGTATTCCGAATTTCAACACAAATTATTTAATACAGTGAGTTTATCACAAACACTTGTTAACTGTCACACACACTCACACACACAGGCATTGTTCTTATCAGCGACGTGCGTTGTCTTTGATAAGACGATGCCAATCAGACTTTAATTTATCCCAACTAACTCTTAACTATTTACAGGTCTTAAGATGGCTTTAAATATGAAGGCTCTGCTGGCCATGATCTGTGTCTTTTTGGGATGCTGCAGCAATGTCGTCTTTCTGGAACTCATCATTAAGATTGATCCTGGTGCGGGAAATCTGATAACCTTTCTACAGTTTCTATTTATTGCCCTGGAAGGTCTGATCTTCACCTCGAAATTCTTCACGGTCAAGCCGAAGATTGCGATGAAGGATTATGTGATGCTTGTGCTGCTTTTCTTTGGCGCCAATGTGTGCAACAATTATGCCTTCAACTTCAACATTGCCATGCCACTCCACATGATCTTTCGCAGTGGTTCCTTGATGGCCAACATGATCATGGGCATTATATTGCTGAAGAAACGCTATAACTTCAGACAGTATAGTTCGGTGGCCATGATCACGGCGGGAATTATAGTCTGCACCTTGGTGTCCAGTGGCAATGTCAAGGACAATACACATCACTCACTGAAGATTGACAGCGTTTACTCGGACTTCTTCTGGTGGGGAGTTGGCATTGCTCTGCTCACAATTGCGCTGCTTGTTACCGCCTATATGGGCATTTATCAGGAGGTGATCTATAAGAAATATGGCAAGCATCCCAATGAGGCGCTCTTCTTCACACACATGTTGCCGCTGCCTGGATTCTTGGTCATGGCCAGCAATATTGCTCAGCACTGGAGCATTGCTGTCAGCTCCGAGGCGGTGTCTGTTCCTGTGCCTGGCCTGAATTGGTCCGTCTCCTTTCCCTTAATACTCTTCTATCTGCTGTGCAATGTCATCACTCAATATGTGTGCATCAGTGCGGTTTATGTGCTGACCACAGAGTGTGCCTCACTCACAGTTACCCTGGTGGTGACTCTGCGCAAGTTCGTCTCGCTGCTCTTCTCCATCATCTACTTCCGGAATCCGTTTACCCTCAGTCACTGGCTGGGCACCGTTCTCGTCTTCTTTGGCACCATACTCTTTGCCAATGTGATCAATCAGGTGAAGGATGCTTATCAGGCGAGAGCGAAACGGCAATTGGAGAGCGACAAGGAGAAGACAAAGCTGAAGACTGGCTAAGCGGAAGGGAGGCTACATTCTTTAAGCTATTAGAGGCCAATTCATGTTTTGCCATTTGCTTCAGTTTCCTTCCTTATTTTTTCTACTTTTGTACATGTTTGTAAATATGATTAGTTAGGTCAACTTTCTGTATTTCTTTATATATCACAGCCTCTATTTCTATCCACACACTTGACACTCCTCACTGTATTTCTGTACTCTCTTTGTATCCCGCACTTTCCACACCCTGTACCTATTAATTGCTGATATTTACCCTTTTTATACTAATGTACGAGTATTTTTAGCAAATCTTTTCTAAAAAATAAATCACTGACAAAGCCGATAATTCTCTTGTTTCTCTCTCTTTCTCTTTAACACCATCTAATTGTACAACTTGTGTATAAGTGTTGTATTTAATAATGGAATAATTGTGTGAAAATCAGGAAATCTTAATCATATTTTTAAAATTAAATAGTTATGATTATATATAAACTTTTTACGATTATTCATTGATATTATTGACATTGATTTTAAGTAATTTTATAAAAATCCGACTATTATCGTTATATTTGACAAAAAAAATAATAAGTCTCAATTAATAAATGTTTATTTTATTTTGATTAAAATAAAAAAAGTTTAATCATGATGAAAATTCAGATTTCTTTGACAGGATCTTTTCCTTTTTGTTTTCAGTTTTTTCTCTCTCTCTTTAAAATTCCCTCTTACTCTCTGCAACATGTCTCCATACTCCATCTATTAATTACCTTTCATTCTGAAGAATCATTGGCTTTTACTTTCTTTTTAATTACTCTATCGGTTGTCTCTCTCTCTCTCTCTCCCACTCTCTCTCTCTCTCTCTCTCTCTCTCTCTCTCTCTCTCTCTCTCTCTTACTCCCTTGTTACTCAAAATTCCCTCTCTCTCTCTCTCTCTCTCTACTTATCATTCGCTCTCCCTCTGTCTCTTTAACTTTCTCATGTCTATATTTTTATTTCTCATTTAGTCCTATCTAATTCATTTCTGAACTTATCTTCCTTTTTTCATTTCTCCTAGAGCATTCCCAATTTTTAAATCGCCCGAATTTCTATTCCCAATCATGCCGTCTCTTTCTATCTGATGTCTCGATTTTCTATTGTCTTTCTTCGGGCAGCTGTTGAAACATAAACATAGAAATATCAACAAGTGCGCGTACTTTAGTCACATGCTCAACTAGCTTGTACCCTGTAATAAATTTTAAAGCAATGTTAATAAATAATTTTATAACATTTTGAGGATAGTAAAATTATAAGCTAAAAAACTAGCTTCACAAATTTTTAAACTGCTGTAAATTATTAATTTAAAATTCTACATAACCTCAATTAAATTATAAGTTGACAAAAGGTTGCTAAAATGATTAATTTAAAATTTAACCTTACCTCAATGAAAGTACCAAATGTTCCCTACTATACTATCCTATCAAATAAATATTAAATGCAAAAGGAATATTTTTATATGTGTAAATACCCTGCAGCAGCTCTTTTTGGTTAACAGGGTATTATATTGTCTTTCAATCTGCAAACATCATACGATTTTCCCAAATATAATTTAGAATAGACATATGTTGCTGTTTAAACAACACAGTTAATCGAGCCTCAAGTCGTTCTCCATATTTTTTTTTTTGGGTTTCGTATTTCAGTTTTAGTTTATCTCGAACTTTACAGGTGTTATAATATCTATTAAAATACGCGTTACCAAATTTTTACTCGTGGCCTACTGAACTTACAATTTTCTTAGTAGGTAACATTTTTTTTCTAGTGTTATTTTAAAATGATTAGAAAAAGTGTGGAGAAAGTTAATAAATATATATGGAAAATATATTATTATTATTAAAAAAATATTCCTTATAGGTTTTGTTAGAATTATCTTTTAATTTTCTACCAAACATCAAATTTTGTTTAAATTTGTGCTATAAAATAATTTACAGGATATCCACCAGTCGAATTCTCATCCTTAACCTTCTACTTCTACCTTTTTTACTGGAGTCTTTGACCTTTGAAAATCTTATCGTAAATTGCAATTAGGTTACAAACCTAGAAACTAAATTTTCTATTGATATTACGAATTGCACTCAAAAATAATCACTTTCCATTTTTTCCATTTCTTGTGCGTGTTCCTTTTCTTAAATAGAGGAGGATAAGAAGACTTTTGTAAAGGTTATAAAATACTTTTTTTTTAAATATATTTGTTCATATTAAAACAAACCGAAACCCTGGAAAAAACTAAATATAAATTTTAAGAATTAAAAAAATCAATAGAAACATTTTTTTTTAAGTTTGTTAAATAAATTTCCCAAGAATTGTCCTTAGTTTAAGCTACGTGTTGATTTTCAAACAGTCTTTCAATCAACCCAAACATTTCTAAATTTATTTTAAAAAAAGAAATATAATCATTTAACACATGCCCTATTTAAAAAAAAAAAAAAGTCAAACAAAAGACTAGACACGTTTTAAAGACACTACCAACAGCTGTTTCAACAACTAACCTGCCCAAGTTCCCTATCTACAAGTAGTTTCTGCCCCCACAATTGTTGGGTCTGTCATTTACGTTCCACTCGCATTTCAACGAGGATCGTCGTTAGACGAACACCGTACCGTCTTGTCAAGTAAATAAAAATCTATACGAAAATGTTCTTTAATAAATAATACAAAGTTGAGTTTTTTTTTTGTTGTTATCTCTATTGTCAATTCGGTTGTCAATTCGCAATATCGTTAGATCTTGACAGAGTTTTGATAACTCTACCGCAGCGGTTGATATTTTTTTTTCTGTTTTTATGCCGTGTTCTGTTAATTTTTGTTTTATTGTTTTTTGGGAACTGAGCTAAGAAGTATGTGAAAGTATACATAAATATTACGATTTTCGGAATGTTTTCTAAAAATGCTAATTTTATTCAGTGAATTGAAGTGGAAAATTGGATGATAGATGGCTTAGGGTCAAAAAAATATCAAATTTTTTAGATGACAAAAATTTAAATGCAGAATCAATTTAGAGGCCAAATCATGAACAAAATGAGAATCCGTTTGAAAATCAGTTAATTTTTGATAAAGTTATGAGAGATCCAAGTTTTTGAAAAAATGTCAAGGGGTATGTATGGAAAATTGGATGATAGATGGCTTAGGGTCGAAAATATATCAAATTTTTTAGATGACAAAAATTTAAATGCAGAATCAATTTAGAGGCCAAATCATGATCAAAATGACATTCCGTTTGAAAATCGGTTAATTTTTGATGAAGTTATGAGAGATTCAAGTTTTTGAAAAAATGTTAAGGGGTCAATGTCAATGATGAAGTTATGACAGTTCGAAGTTGGTCAATCCTCTGACCTAGAAACTTAACAAGTCAAAATTTCTCTTAATTTTGACATGATTTTTTACAGAAAAATTACAGGTTTAAGAATCAAGTTAAAAGTGTTGTTTTATAGTATATATTGTTGTGAATCGTCTTACGCATTTATTCTTTAAGAGGTTTTTATTTGTAATTTAATTTTTTCACTTGAAGAAACACGTTCCTATTTTTTCCAGTGTACAAATTAAAAAAAAAAAATTAAGTTACATTTGTGCGTGCGATTTATTTTATTTGTATTGGTGCGGGCATTTCGATATAAGAAACTGATTAAAAGTGAAAACTTGGGATTAAAAAAATTTCAATTTTTAAAATCCCAAATGGGGGCCTTTATCATTATAATCGAAGTCAAGATGTTGAGTAAACATTTTTTTTTTACCTATTAATTTAATATGTTTCGGTCAGAGTTTCGACTAACAGTTTCGGTATTGACTCTAGACTTGCGCAAATAAAGTTTATGGATAAAAAAATAAATAACTCAAGCGAACAAACATCCGAGTGGTATCTTCAGTTGGTACGTGACCCCGATACGTAAAGTCCATCTGACTGTGATGCAGACGTACGCGTTTTCTTTCGAACATTTCAAGATTGTTTGTCACACGTTGCGTTGAGCTAGAACTCAGGTTTAAATCTTCCCATTGATGAGTCGTTAAAAAGAATCATTCTCTAGGAATACCACAGAGTACATAGACGTTCGGGCAATTCTACAGAGTGCAGTGCAAAAAGATTTTAAGTTATATAGTGAGTTTAAGTAAGACTTAAGTAATATTTTCAATATCAAAATAAAATTGATGATTTTATAGTTTTTTTTAAATTGTTTTTTTATAAAGTGCAAAAAATACAAACTCTAAACTTTTCTACTAAAAACATATAAAATTTACGGTTTTGTGAGATTTTGAGGATATGTTAACCAAAAAAGTTTGAAATATATATAAATATATTACATAAACCTTTTATTTTTCGAATACATATTCAAATTCCATTAAATTTCGAGTCTTTTTTCTCTTAACTTTAGGGTTATGTTGATATTAAATAAAGTATATATTATCTATGTCCAGAAAAATGCATAGTGTGTTAGTATTGACCAGTTTCTTCAATATACACTCAAAATTTATACAATTTTGAGGTTATGTGCTTAGATTTTTCTCTAAATTTAAAGATTTTTGTAAGTGTAATTAATTTCGATAACTTTTCAAGCTGAATAGTTTTATAAACTGTAACTTTTCTTAAAGAATTTACATATTTACACCATAATACGTGGAGTTTTATTGTTCGGTCTATATTCACGAAGCTCAGATAAGAGCAAACACATAACTCACGACTTGTCAGTGAGGCAATTAATTTAATAAGTTTCTCTGCAAGGTTCTTTTAATCTTTAGAGACCCCCAAAAATAGATACAGTTGTAGTTGATGTTTTCGTCTGCTTCGTTTTGTACAATTGCCAACTCTAATCATATCACATCATTATCAGTCGCAATAGACAATTATAATAACTTCCATATACCCTGTATTGATAAAGTGGGTCATATAAAATCATTTGAGATATCTCTAATAGTTTTTTTTATAGTTATTTTCTTTAATTTATTTATTTTTTCGTTATTTTAAAAATCGGTTTATAGTCGTGTCTTTTATTTTACGGTCTTGATTTTTGTTTTAGGTTTACATAAACTTGTTCTTTTTGAGTTCTGCTAATTTCAGCTGAATCGCTTGAGAAATATATAAGTTACAGGGTAGACTGTTAGTCGAGCATACTTTAGCGTGTTCCCAAATTTGATTCTGTTGTTCTTCCTGCATATTTTGATAACCTTCAGTCGGTATCCATTGCTACATATTGAAGGTACTCCGAAATAAATTACATTTTTCAACAAATAAATATTTTATAAAGCTAAAAAAAAATGTAATCAAATAGGTCTTTTATAGTAATCTATTGGTTTTAACTAGATTTCTTGGAATTGTGATATTTAGAAAGATAATAAATTAATAAATGTCAAACCGAAAGTTATCTTAAGGTTTTATTTCCTATTGAGGAACTTGTTGAAAAGTTTGAAGAGAAGAGATAATTAAGTGTATTTTTTAAAGTTCCTAAGTGTATTATTGATTTCGCTTTTCTTTGCTGCAGGCTGAGCAAACTGAGACTTCAACATGGCATTCAATCTGAAGGCTTGTCTGGCCATGATCTGTGTCTTTTTGGGATGCTGCAGCAATGTCGTCTTTCTGGAACTCATCATTAAGATTGATCCTGGTGCGGGAAATCTAATAACCTTTTTACAGTTCCTATTTATTGCGCTGGAAGGTCTGATCTTCACCTCGAAATTCTTTACGGTGCGTCCCAAGATCAGCATGCGGGATTATGTGATGCTTGTGGTGTTGTTCTTTGGTGCCAATGTGTGCAACAATTATGCCTTCAACTTCAACATTGCCATGCCACTCCACATGATCTTTCGCAGTGGTTCCTTGATGGCCAACATGATCATGGGCATTATATTGCTGAAGAAACGCTACAACTTCAGACAGTATAGTTCGGTGGCCATGATCACAGCTGGCATAATACTCTGCACTCTGATGTCCAGTGGCGATGTCAAGGATAACACACATCATTCGCTCAAGGTGGAGACATCCTTCTCGGATTTCTTCTGGTGGTGTGTGGGCATTGCTCTGCTGGCGATTGCACTGCTTGTTACTGCCTATATGGGTATTTATCAGGAGGTGATCTTCAAGCGACACGGCAAGCATCCCAATGAGGCGCTCTTCTATACACACATGTTGCCGCTGCCTGGATTCCTGGTCATGGCCAGCAATATTGCTCAGCACTGGAGCATTGCTGTCGCCTCGGAGAGTGTTTCACTGCCTGTGCCTGGCCTGAATTGGTCTTTGACCTTTCCACTGATGTTCTTCTTTCTGCTGTGCAATGTCGTCACTCAATATGTGTGCATTAGTTCCGTCTATGTGTTGACTACGGAGTGTGCTTCACTCACAGTTACCCTGGTGGTGACTCTGCGCAAGTTCGTCTCGCTGCTCTTCTCCATCATCTACTTCCGGAATCCGTTTACCCTCAGTCACTGGCTGGGCACCGTTCTCGTCTTTTTCGGCACTATACTCTTTGCGGATGTGCTGAATCAACTGATGGATGTCTACAGAGTACGCTGCCAAAGACGCTTTGATACCGCTCCGACAAGCGCTGAATACAGTCGATTATAGTTCTACAATTAAGTTATTTAAATCTATATAGATATATATACAACTCAAGCATCATTAAAGCATAAGACATATAAACCAAGAGAATTTTCGAAATGGAACTCACTCAACAAAGAGCTGGAGTTGAAGTACAGTGGGCATGTATTTGTATTTAGGTAATGTATACAATAATATGAGTTAATACTTATGAAAATCGGAAAATATAATTGTTTGTTATCAGTTCACACACACATAATTAATTGTAGAAATCGAAATGCGTTTTGTTTGGGCAAAAGATAAAACGGAACGTCACAAAAAAAAATTAGGTAATAAGAGGAATAATAATATTATTAATATTATATTATATAAAAAAATACGCGATTCGTATATGGACAGTTGCCGGCAGCTGGAAGTGGGGGGGAAAATAGCGCAACCGGTTGCCGGAATTATCAGCAATTATAAAAAATGTTTAGCTGCCTTTTTTTATTGCTCATTGCTCATCCTTGTCCTTGGCACCGTGCTTGAGAATGCGTGTGAATTCCAGATAATCAAATAGACCGTTCTTGATGGGCGCCTCACGGTACATCTCATCCACCTAAAAATAAAAAACCAATTAAATTCAGTAATCAATCAGTCAGTCAATCAAAGGCATCAGCTAAATTTGGTACTTTATACGAATTTCGAATTAATTTTTAAGGAATAACATAGTATTAAAAGAAACTATAAAAAGAACGGACTAAATTCCATTAAAAATTTAAAAATTTAACAAAAACCTAAATTTCAGAATAAACAATTATTTAAATAAAAAAAAAAAACATTTGTTTTAGCAAATTTTTTAAATATCTACTTTAATAAACTTGCCAAAAAATAGCTTTGATTTTTCCTAATAACAATATTCCCCATTTATATTTCAAAATTAAGTATTATTAAGTGTTTTTAAAGATATTTCTTCCAAATTTTGTCGAAATTCATATGGGGTAATCTTTAATATAATACCTCACACGAATTTGTTTCCTAAAGTATACCTTCCTATATTTTTTCTTCCTTATTTTGACTTTTCCTAATTTTTGTCTTTCTAACTTGTTATTCCCTAAGATAGTATTCCATATTTTGGTTTCCTAATTTTGGATTCCAAATTTTGAATCCCTTTTTTTGTTTTTCCAATTTTTCCTACGAATTTTCGTATTCCGAGTAATGTTTTTCGACATTCGTTTAGGAATTTCTTTAAAATAGCTTACATCTTCATCTGTGAACCGATCTCCCATTGTGGTGAGTAGCTCCCGGAGTCTATCCTCGGGCAGTACGCCCATATTCTCCTCATCGAAACAGCCAAAGGCATTCTTGATGACATCCTCGGGATCGGTGCCCTGAAGACGCTCTCCGAAGAGCGTTAGGAACATGGTGAAATTAATTGGTCCCGGCGCCTCATTCATCATGCCATCGAGGTAATCATCAGTGGGATTTTTACCCAAGGATGCCAACATATCATGAAGATCCTCCTTCTCAACGAAACCATCGCGATTCTGATCGATCATGTTGAAGGCCTCCTTAAACTCGGCGATCTGCGCCTGATCGAACATAGCGAACACATTGGAGGTGGCACGTTGGGCGCGTTTCTTGGTTGTGGCACGACGACCGGCGGTTTTCCTTGAAGACATCTTGAAGATACTTTTGTGTGTGTTTGTAGTGTGTGTGTGTGTAGTGATGTTGATGTGTGGTTCGCTACTGTACAGATACAAACATTATTTATTAGTTGCAAGCAATATTTGAGATACTCCTGCCTCTCTCACTCCCCTCTCTCTTCCCGCTCTCAATCTCTCTCAGTCTGTCTATATATCTATATATAGACATAGCAGTGCTGCAGCGGCAAGTTCAGCCAAAGCTTCAGATAAACTGTGTCAACATAACACAGCAGTGTTGACAGCTTAGCTACTTTACCGCTAGATCTGTTGCCAATTTTTAATTATTTATTTATTTTATTTAAAGTTTGCTCCATAGATTAAAAAATAAAATAAGAAATGCTAAAAAAAAAATAGCTAAGCATAAATGCAGCCAAATCATTTATTTTAATTTAGGTTTAATAAAAAAATAGCCAGATTAAAAAAAATGATGATGAGGATAATAGATAGTCAGTTTCCAGCTTTTATAGTTCCTATTATTTTAGTGTTCATATAAACAAACTGACAGACCTATAAAACTAAATCGACTCTTTTTTTTACAGGATCGAAGTTGTTTCCTTATGCCTATTCCTAAATATTTGGCTATTTTCAAAAGTTCCCGGCTACAAAATCAAGCTTAAAACTATCCTAGCTTTTTTAGCTGGCTTGCTTGCAGACTACTTCGCTTTTTCTAGCTAAATAAGGCCTCGAAGAGTTGACAACACTGATGAACATGTGTGAGTCACGCAAAAATGACAACGTCAACGACAGTCGCCGTATGACTCCATATATATATATATAAATATATATTTGTGTGTTTCAGTGTCTCCAAAATTTAGCTCAACAACAAAAAAAAACACTCATACTCACACACACACACACACATGCAGCGTATAGCTTAATTGAAAGCCCATAAAAGGAATGAAAACAGCAGTCAAAGCTTGACTTTAGTTGTGTTTGTGTGTGTGTGTGTGAGACAGCTGCAGGCCATCTCTTTTCCATATAACCATTAACCGCGCCCCATTTCTCATTTCTCAGCCCACAAATGCGCTGCTATCACGAATTCCACGTAAAAGCAGAGCGCACACAAATAACTTAAACTGTTGTTGTTTTTTTGTTTCATTTCTTTTATAGGGCTGCGACGCTGACTCACACATGCACACATACTCACACACGCATAAGCGCTGGAAGAGCGAGAGAGACAGAGCGAGTTGCCGATCGCATTCAATTGTTAATCTTTTAACTGTCTGCGTTATTGTTTTTTAATTTACTTATTATGCTTAACTTACACTTTAATGCAGCTGAAGCGGAGATTACGTTTTTTTAATGCTTGTTAATTGAACTGTTGCTGCCGCTGAATATTTTTGTTGTGTTGTACGTTGTTTGCACAGATGACAAATGCTGTGTCTATCGATATGGGCGATAACTTATATATCAAAACATGCGATGAATTCAACTATCGTTTGCAAGCGCGCAGCAACTCTGTGCAGAGTTGCTTTACAAACGATATCAGCTGTAAAATTAATTTATTCAAAATTAAACAAGAAATTCACATGCATAACAGTTGAATTATGTATTTTATTTTTATTTATTCTATTATTAATTCTAAAAAATAAAAATAACGAAATATCAAGAAAATTTTAAATTAAACAAAGATAATTTAAAAAAAAAGATGCTTATATGCTGAATAATGTTTTTCGAAAATGTACTTATTTTTTTAATTAAAAAAATCAAGCCAGATGGGAAAATTTTAACGGTATGGCAACCCTCGGCTTAAGTACCTTTTTTACGCAAATTTGCTTATCTTTTTATTTAAAAAACATCAAGCCAGATGGGAAAATTTTAACGGTATGGCAACCCTAGGCCTTGAGTTGTTGTTGGCTGGTAGTTCTGTCTGCAATTTAGTCGGCGACAGTGGCTGAAATTAAATACACACGGTAACGGGAAATGACCGCAAGAAGGCCAAAGTAAACAGCCAGAAACAGAAGCAGCAAAAGCAACAGGAATAGGGAATAAGAATAGTCGACATAAACGGATTTATTAAATGCCTGTGCATATTGCATATATTTATTTATAAACGTGTCGCGTTCGTGCTCTGCAATTTATCGAGCGCAGCAGCAGCGTCGCGACGTCGCTGCTTGCATCTCACATTTTGACAGCAGTTGTTGTTGTTCTGTGTTTTGGTGTTTTGTTGTTCTTTTTGGGTGCTAAATATTTTGTGTGTGTCTAATAGAAATTTTTAAATTCTATACGGAAATTGACGTACGTCCGTTTATCTCGCTGTGTATCTGTGTGTGTGTAGGTGTGTGTGTGTGTGTATAAAAGAAAAAGGTGCTACAAAAGCAGCGACTGAGACAGCGGGCAGAGGGCAGCAAATTCGTATGCAAGAATTGTCGCTGTCATTATAAACGTCGACGTCGACGTTGCCGCGCTGCGTCCGGTTTAAATTCAATCAAGCGGCAAAAAGCAGCATTAAAACAGCACAAAACAAACTGAAAACATTGCCAACGTCGCATTGTTATTGTTGCTGTCGCTGTCGCTGCCTGCGTTGGCTGCGCTGCTTGGCCCGCATTCGCGTCGTGTGCGTCGTTAGCGTGTGTGAGTGAGACAGCAACACATGCTGTCCCTAGCCGGACCAACAACAATAACAACAACAACGACAATAAATGTTCCAGTTGTTGTAAATCATCATCTGCATACAAAACTCAACGAAACTTTTATACAAGCATCGCAGTCGCCATCGACCGCAATGTCAGCGTCGTCGTCATCGTCGAGCGCTGCCGCTGCCAACGTCGCTGCTGGCTGTGATGAGCGTACACGGCTGCTGAGCAGCAGCAGCAATGCAGCGACGCCAACGCCACCGTTAGCTGCATCGCCGCCAACGTCGCTGGCGCTGCCAACGTCACTGCTTCCGTCCGCCAATAATAATAACAATTACAACAACAACGATTTGAATATGGCCAGCAACAGTAACGGTAACAATAACAGCTACAACAACAACGACAACAACAGAAGCGACATTGACGATCTGTCGGAGGAAACCGTTACGACGGCCACCGATCACAGTGATAAGCTCAACCCGCTAAGCCCCCCGCCCACAAATCAAAATTCGAATCAGAATCAAAATCAGAGTCAGAAAAAGCCAAAACTCAGCAAACTGGGCACCAAAAGCGTTGGACTCAAACGGTGCGTATACTTAACAAATGCCAAAAGACACTGTCAGTGCTGACACAACAGCCTTTTTTGCCCCGTCAAATCTAGCCTTTTTTTAGGGTCCTTTTGCTCTTTTGGAACGTTTATATAACAATTAACTTAATAATAACAATTATGACAATTATCTTGAATATCTTTTTTTCCCGCAAAAAATTGGCATTGAAACTATTTTTAGGACCAGGACTTTAATGCAAGGATTAAAAACACACAATTTTTCAAAAGTTTTTTTCGAACTAAATTTTGGGCTATAATCGATAAAAACAGCAGCCAAGCACACTTAAAAATAATTTTAAAGTCTCGCTGCTAATGACTTTTATATTTACAAATAAATTTCTACTAAAACTAGATTTGACGGGAAAAAGCTGTAGTGGCAACACTGCTTTCTTCCCATGCTGCTTTAATTCTTTATTCTCTCACACTCTCTAACACTCGCTCTCTCTTTCTCTCTCTTTGTATTTGATTTATTGCAGTGTTTCGTTCGGTTCGTCAAAGGGCTCAATGGTCGAGACGTTGGTGTTTGAGACGCCGACGCCGCTGTCGGAGCACGTGGAGCCGAGCTTTGGTTTCGATGCGGTTGACGCCGCTGCCGCTGCCGCCGCTGGTCAGTCGCAGCAAGCAGTGCAATCATCAACAATAACAACAACAGCAGCAGCAGCAGCAACAACAGCGACGCATTTACCGCTACACAGTGACTATGCGAAAGGAGGAGGAGGGAATATGGATGATAGCGGCATTGAGGTGCAAGAAGAGTAAGTACAACAAAACAAAAGCAGTAACAAGCAATTAGATTAAGAGAAAGATACAAATAAATAATACAAATGGCTGAGCTTTGATCGTTGTTTAATGAGCTGCAAAGAGTTTGCCCATTTCCATTGTTAACAAAAGAGAGAGAGAGAGAGAGAACGTGACGTCAGAGCTTTTCAGAATGGCATGACTTAAAGCAATAAGCGAAAATAGGAAATTTAATAAGTATGGATAAATCTGATTAGATTTTTATGCTGATTGGTTTTTCACATAAACAACTATTAATAAAAAAATAAGGGTATTCCTGCAACACAAATATTTAGTTTTATTTAAATTTTAATAAGGGACATTCCTGAAATAGATAAAGCTTGGATTTTATAAACAAAAAATTTATGCTAATTGGATTTTTACATAGGTGTATTCCTGAAAAAGATTTAAATTTGGTTTTATCACCAAAAAGTAATAAATTTTGATAAATAATTAAGATTTTTATATTGTTTAGATTTTGATTAGGGGCATTCCCGCAACAAAGTACAAAGTTGATTATGTTTAAATTTAAGCACTCAAATGATTTCTTAAGAAAGTCTTGACGTGAGTGAAAGCTCTTTAAATGCAAGCTTAACTCACGCTAATCTCTCTCTTAACTCATCTCATCTCTAGGAAAATCTAGCAAAGTTAATGAACCCTGTTTATTTTTTTTTGTACATATCTTTAATTCTTTTTTGTATGCATGTACTTATTTTTTATGGATGTGCCCTGGAATGGAATTAGGCCTACTTTTACCTCACATTAAGACAATAGAAAAGAAAAGATAGACAAAAAACCATCAGAATAATGACTTTTTGGCAGCTTTCACTTTTTGGGCCAATCCATAATTAAGCTCTAAGCTAATCTGTCTCACATAGATACACACAGATGCACACACACACATTTGCATTTAAGCCAAATTGCATGCAATGAACTTTTCTAGCGCAACGTCCTCTTAAAAAACAAGCAACAACAGCAAAAACAACAACAACAACCCCCGCCATCAACTTTTAATCGATAATTACGTTTTGGATTTTAAAACTTCCTTTTTGTGATAAGACAAACACACACAAACACACTTATGCAGACAGACATAAAAATATACAGGATGCGACGCTCTGTGTCAGTGTTGCCGCTTTAGCCATTTTATAACTAGTTTTTGGTTTTTTATACCGCAGAAAGCAAGAAATTTTCAAGAAAAAAAAAAACGTTGAACTTAAAAAATATAATTTAGAATCTAGAGGAATGGAATAAATGTAAACAAGATATACTTTTTTTTTATAATTATAGAAATTTTCAGAAATTCAAAAAATTTAAAGATTCTGTCGAGGAGTTAAGAACATTTTTTATTTAGAAAAAAAAAAAAAAATTTACAATTATTTTTTAACATACTTTTTTTATACTTTTCTGTTAGAATTTTCAAATATTTAATCTGTATTATTTAAATGTTGGATAATTTATTATTTATTAATTTATTATTGACCAATCTTTTTATTACATTTAAGTGTTATATGCAACTAGCAATATTTTTTAGAATTTTTATATTCTTGTTTAGCTATTTATAGCAATTTTTTATTGGTGTCAATTTAGCTATTTGAGTGCATAATATAATATTCTGGCAACACTGCGCTGTTTACCAATGTTTACTCTCTTTTCAACTCTCAACTCTCTTTTTTTTAATGGCGCCACAAACTCTCTCTTGCTGCCGCTCTCTCCCTTTAGATATATATGCAAATGTATGTAATTCCAATAGGAGAACATTTTGCATGCCACCACCAAACAACTCCAATTGGAGTCGTAACTGTTTTACTATCTGCGCCGGCGCTGCAGTTGAACGTGCTCAGCAGCAGCGACAGCGACGTCGGCGTCAGCGATAGCAGCAGTCACAAATGAAGCTTGGTGAATACCGTTAAACTGCGCTGTCGTCGTCGCCGTTGTCATTTTATTACATAATGCTTCGTTTATGAGTATGCGTGTGTGTGTGTGTTTGTGTGTGTGCATTTTAAAGCATGATGTAGGTCAACTCCATTTGGTGGTTGTTGACCCACATCTTTTTCGGCTGCATAGGTGTGCGTGTGTGTTGTCTTATTAGAAGTTGCCACACCCACGCAACGCCTCTTTAATTAAAATTGCCTTAAGCTGCCCATCGATAAACCCGCCCACATTTTATTTACCTTTTCTCCTTCAAAATTTGTCGTTCTTATTTGGTCAGACTTAAATCGATAACATGCGTTTGTCGATAGCCAGAATTTGGAGTATGGCTGACGATAACCAATAAACTGACAATATTGAAATACGAAATGTTTGAATATAGCATACATGAATTCTACTAAAGATCGATCAAATCTCATTGAATATCTATTAAAACGTTATTTGTTATTATTTAAAAAATTGTATCTCATATATATGAATTAAAATAATAGTTTTTATTATTAAAAAATTTCTAAAAATATGCAAAAATTGTTTTTTATTTTGAAAACGCAATTGTAAATTCAAAAAACAATTACCATATTACAAATCTTATTTTTTCTGGTTGCGTTCTCAGCCAGATAAATCTTTGTAGATCATTTATAACGATAGTACCTGGGCACAGGGTATCGTACTGTCGAGCGTGCTCGACTGCAACCGTCGACTTAATTTTTTTTTTTTATTTTTTTCAATACGATTTTCTATTTGGATATAAAAGTTGGATTTACATCACTAATATAACTAAATGTTATCGCTTTGAATATCATATCGTTTATCTGCTTAAATATCGCCTATCAATATCGATAAAAACATCGATAGAGCATCCCTGGTTTAGAGCTGCCAAGCTAATTTGGGTTTCGATTAAAGCGATAACACACACACACACACCCATTTTTGACCTTTCCATGTATGTGTGTGAGTGTGTGTGAGAGTGAGCTTTAATTTGCCGGTTGGTCGCTTTAAGCGCAACGTGATGTCATCCAGCGAGTGACAGAGATAGAAAGAGAGAGTGGAGAGAGGGAGAGATGGGAAGGGAGATAGGGAGAGAGCGCCACTTGCTCTGTGTAGAACTTTCTTTTAATACAATCTACAGTTAGCAACAACAACAACAATTACAACAGCAGCGCACGCTAAAGAAGAAGAAGAAGAGGAAGATGATGAAGAATAGGAAAATATAAATATAAAAGAATAAGAATGCTAGCACAAACCGTTGTTATTATCGATTATATTTATGAGATGAGTATGAGATGTGATGAAAGGTGAAGTGAGGTGAGGTGAAGTGATCTGTGATGAGGTGAAATGCGATGAGGTGAAGCATGACCGTTCCCCTCTCCTTCCCTTCCCCTCCTCTTCACCTCACACAACATTTCGTTAGACATTTAAAGTGAATGTCTTGAAATTCGAGCAGCTTTTGTCCATGTGTGTGCATTATATCTATTGTGAAAGTAGTATATATATATATATGTTTGTGTGTGTGTGTGTATTTCAACTGTCAGTCAGTCGATTGATTTTCCGGTGGCCACACTTGACATGCATAGCAGGAAGAAGAAGAAAAAGCAACAGCAGCGGAAGAGTAATAAAGAGGGGAAGAGGAAGGAAGGGGAAAGGAGGAGCAGACAGTGTCACGCACAGTAGGCAGCAAAAGTATTGTCCACTTTACTATTGTCGCAAAGAAAGCTACAAAGAAAATCTAGTTATTACTATATAAATAAAACTCTGTTTCCTGACTGACTCACTGATCATTTCGCAGTCCAAACCATAAGACTAAGCAGGCTGAAATTTTTACACAACTTAGCTTAGACATTTTCAATATATAATTATGATAAGAATAAAAGACATTTTACATTTTTAATAATAGGGTATTTAATCCTAGATCTAAATAATCAATTAACTCTATAGATCGTCATAGAAATGATCGAGTTGACGTAATCGATAATCGCTTCTGCGAAAATCGAGTTATCGACATTTACATCACTAGGATTAGATGTACATAGACATAACAATAAATTAAGTAATAAATATTTGTTTGATCGATAACTGTGAGATCAACAAAATGTCAATACTTTTCAACATGACTGTACAATGTATGTAATGTTAACGGTAATTGTGCCGCTGGTCAACAGTGCATGTTGTTGTTGTTGGTGTTGTCAGTCAACCCTATTACCTACATACACACACACACACACACACCCACATGCAACGCATTCTGTTCGTGCTTGTGCATGTCTGATCTGAATAGTTTGTGGCAACGACAACAACAACAACAACAACTATAGGCACACAACAAACACAACAACAACGTCGTCCCCAATTTTCAGCATCGTCCGTCTGTCTGTTCGTCCGTTTGTCCGTCTGTCTGGCAACCCTGTTTATTAACTGTCAGAGCGCCCACCCCTCCCCCAACAAACATAATAACACACACACACAGTATGTCAAGTAATTGTTTTGACAAAGCACAAAAACCCACATTGTGTTTTATTTGTATCTTATTTAAAGAAAGAAATACAAAAAAAAAATTAGATAGCATAGAAAATAATATCAAAATAAATATATACAATGTAATTTATTGTATTATATTTTAGATTACAAAAATCAGGGATGAAAACCATAGTCAAAACCGTAACCCTTAACCGATATAATCCGTTTAAAACCTAAACCCCAAAATATAATAACAACATAACTTAATTTATTGCTTGATTGAACCGGAACTATTCGTTATATATGAATGGCATACTAATCGGTTATTTTTGGTATCGGTAAAATAAACTAGTTTTATTTCGCTTAGGGTTCCAGTTATTCTTACCAATGCGAATCGGTTAAAACCGGTTAAGTATAACAGTTGTTATCTCTTTAATTTGAACTTTGTCGTTAGTCAAAATAATTACTTGACTATCTGTATGTTTAAATAAATACAAAAAAAAACTACTTACACTGCTGCTGCTCCCGTTTCAATTTGGTGTGTGTGTGTGTGTTGCCCTCCCCCTTCCTCCTACTCAGCCTCCACCTCCTTCTCCCACTCATTGTCCCCCTCCTACCACTGCTCTGCCCTGCTCTGCATTTATCAGTCAGCTTCCCCAACAGCAGCAGCAGCGGCTTTTTCGAGTGGTACCTTTTTATATAGTTACGTGTTTATGTTTCTTGTGTTATTATTTTTATTTCTGTTCACGCTCTGCGCTGCCGTCACTGCCTGCTGCCTCTGCCGCTGCTGCCGCCGCTGCTTCTGTTATACACAGGAGAGAGCGCGCGAGAGAGCGTAAGCTTGCTCTCTTTGGATCGCTCTCTCTCTCTCTCTCTCTCTCGCACTCTGGCTCCACATTACTTTGCAGTTTCTGTGAGTGCGCAAAAACAAAAAAAGTGATGTCATGTTTGTTGGTTTAAAAGCGTTGCCAGATGTGGCGCATTACATTTTACGTTTTGTTTGTTTTCATTATTACAATATGTGGCGTTGTTGCTGTTGTTATTGCGTATCTTGACAACAACAATAAAAAACAATACGACGCAAATACGGCAATTGGCGCAGTTCCGCAGTTTCTCGAATTCTCGTTTTCAGATTGTGTTTTTATTGTTGTAACAGCTGCCAAATATCTAAAATTGCCGCCTTTTTTGTTTGTTTTCATTTTTTTTTTTTTGTTTGGGGGAAAAAAAGATTTTGCGCGCATTTCACTGTTAATTGCTTTTAGATTATTTTTATGCCAAGAACAGAAATTCCAGTTTGTTGTTGGTAGCAGAAATCGAGAAAATTTGTGGCTTTAATTAACGCTTCAATTCCATTTCTCGAACAATTCTAATTTTTGTTGTATTTATTTTTGTAAATTACACCCGATAAATATTCAAAAAGAATGTGTTAATTTTATGCATTCTATAAAAAGTGCAAACAACTTTTCTAAATGTGTTACATTAAGAAAAATAAAAAAAATAATTTTGCTAATTGGTAAAATTAGTGATGATTAAAATATTTGTCTTATTGACTGAGGTTAGTTATTAGAATAGATAAACATAAATGATTAACAGGTCTATTTCGGTTTCATTTCGAACTGTAGGGCATTTATTTATAGATATTTTTGACAAAGATAACCTTTTCTTTTACAATATAATAAAATTTGAAAATAAATATAAATATTTGGATATAATTATTAAGTATTAAATTTTTATATAATAATAATAAATTATAATTACTATATTTCAACTTTTTAAAAAAAAATTAAACCATAAATTTTTTTTTAAATTCTATTTTAAAAATGTTTTATTATAAAAGTCTAAAATTCAAATATCTTTGAAGCCGGATTCAAATAAATAAATTTATGATTTTATTTAATATTTGACAACAAAAATGATTGGAAATACACAAAAAGAAATTAAAAAATTGATATGTTAGTTAACTTATCAGAATATATAAACATAAATCTTTATATTGTTAATACAATGTTTGATTACAAAATTTCTGCGTATGCATTTTAAATATTAAAATGTTTATATATTTTTAAATTTTTTTTGTATAAAATTTGCATTAAAGCTTACTTTCAAAAGATTTAAAAAAAAAGTTCAAACTGTGCTCAGTTAGTTTTCCAAACACACCATAAAATAAATGCAGTCAGGTGGCAACGCTTGCGTGTGAACTTCAAAATGAGAGTGCGCTCGCTCGCTCTCTCTTGTAAGCGCGCTCTCTCAGCGGCTCCTGCAAACATTTCTGTGTTTGTGTGTGTGTGTGTGCGTATTGTATCTTTTACTTTTTAGCAGCAAGCTTGCAAGTTTCGCTAGGCAAACGCAGCGACAACGCCAAACGGACAACAACACAACAAACGAGAATTACGTGCGGGAAATTGCCTTTAATTTAAGTGTACGATATTGTTGATGTTTATTTTTTTTTTTAATTTTTATACCGTAGTACCGTCGTGTGTTTTTGTTTTTTTTTCCAAACTGTTTTTGTTGTTTCAAACAACCCCAGCAGCCGCTGCCGTCGTCGTAGCAGCGCTAGAAGCAGAACAGAATAGTGAGTACGCTTGCGAGAGAGCAGTGTGAGCAGAGAGAGAGAGCGAGAGAGAGAGAGGACGTGAGGTGGTCGCAAAAGTAAAACGCGCGTAGAATCGCAAAGAGGAAGCAGAACGTTGAAAAACACTGCAGAAGAAGCAGCAACAAAATCAGCGGCAGCTGTCGAAAACCAAAAAATTGTCAAGTGCGTGAAATTAAAATGTTAACAAATTAAATGTCAAACACAAATACAGATAACAAGTGACAGTTTTTTTTTTTATTCTAAATAAACAACAACAACAACTGCAAAAGTCAATCGTGCGTGCCAAAAAAAGAGTAACATAAATACACACACATAGATATATACAGTGGCTCACAGCTTATTTGCCACACTATACATTTGTTTTTATATCTTAAAACTACTCAAATGTATATATAAAAATATATATTGCTCTAGTTAAGTTATTTATTTAACTAATTGCATTTAAATTTAGTTAACATAAATGCATTTTAAAAGATTAATATTAAAGCGTAGTGTTGCAAATTAACTGTGCGCCACTGTGCAATGCAGTCAGGCAGTCAGTGAGTGCAAGTGGTTGGTGTATTGGCTGAGAGGTGGATGGTGTATTATGTGGGTGGTGGTGGGGGGAAAGGTGACTGGGTGTTTGCACACACTACACCCACAACAGTGTTGGTAAATGAAAAACAATTGAAATTTCAAATCAAATCAAACGAAAGCAAACATATATAAAACAATGTGAAAGTAATTTGTGACGGTTGTTGTTATTGTATACACACACACATGCACAGTGTTACGCTTTGCCAGTTGCTGTTGTATTTATTATATGTTGTTGTTCCATGGTGGGATGCGCGCAGTGAGTTCATCGCAAAAAATAATACACACGAGTCCGATTGCCAATCCCCCTCCCCTCTCACTCCCCCTCGCTCTCTTCCCCCCCACTTCACCACACACCTAGTTTAGCCGCCAACCCGCCACTTCACCACCCCATTTGCCACTCCCCACGCGGCCAAATGTTTCGCTCTCTTTTAGCTTTGCGCTCTCTCGCACACACACATTTTACACTCTCGCTCGCTCTCTCGCTGCTAATGCTCTGTGAACGCAATTAAAATACACTGCCCGACTAGCAAGTGTACATGTGTGTGTATGTGTATGTGTGTGTGTGGTGTATTGGCTTTAACAGTGTGTGTTAAAATATAGTGCCTTGTTTGTACATAAATTAGACATAGCTTTAAGTTTAGACGCGTTGTTATTTCTATATATACTACATTCTATAATATAGCCATGTGATGTGTTTTCTGTGTACTTATGTGTGTATATGTTTTAAAAATTTCAAAAATGAAATGCCGATCAACTGCTGGGCAAAGCCGAAGCAGAGGCAGAGGGCAGAGAGTAGGCGGCAGAGGCAGCGACAGCAGCAGCAGCAGCAGAAACGCGTCGCAATGCAGCGCTGCTTTTATCGCATGCAAAAACAAAATGCAGGCGTTTCAATTTTTTGGATTTTTTATTTTCGACATGCAAATAAATGCTGGCTTTTGTTGTTGTTGTTGTCGTTTGACGTCAAGTGCAAAAATATTCAATTAACATTTCGTTCAACTGTTAATTTCATTATACACACATATGTACAAGCAAACATGCACACATAAATAAATCGATGTACATTTGTGTGTGTGTGTAATTTGTTAAATTAATTTACTGCTGCTCTTATTGCGTGTGCTTCTTCTTCCTCTGCTGCTTCTTCTTCTTCCGCCTGTGTGCGTGTACATTTGTATGTATGTATGTACACACAGTGGCTCACAGCTTATTTGACTCCACACATTTTATTGAGGCAAATATTTTTTTTTTAAGAATTTAATAAAATTTAAATGCAAAATGAATTAAAATGCCAAATAATGATCAAAATGACATTCCGCTTGAAAATCGGTTCAGTTTTGATCAAGTTATGACAGTTTGAAGTTGGTCAGACTTTGGATCTGACAACTTTACAAGTCCAAATTTTTGTTAAATTTTACATGATTTTTTACAAAATAATGAAAGGTCTCAGAATCAAGTTTAAAGTGTTGTTTTATACTAATTACGATATAAGGAGTTGATTAAAAGTGAAAACTTGAGATTTAAAATTTTCAAAGGGTCCCCCCTTACCATCGAAATCGAATTTTGGTCGAAAATAATAAAATTTTCTAAATGAACAAAATTTGAATGCAGACTGAATTTAGAGGCCAAACCATGATTAAAATGACATTCCGTTTAAAAATCGGTTGATTTTTGATGAAGTTATGAGAGATCCAAGTTTTTGAAAAAATGTCAAAGGGTATGTATGGAAAATTGGATGATAGATGGCTTAGGGTCGAAAATATATCAAATTTTTTAGATGACAAAAATTTAAATGTAGAATCAATTAAGAGGCCAAATCATGATCAAAATGACATTCCGCTTGAAAATCGGTTAACTTTTGATGAAGTTATGAGAGATCAAAGTTTACAAACAAAACGTAGTTTTAAATGTAGTGGGTCAAATAAGCTGACAGCCACTGTGCATATATATGTATATATGTGTGCGTATCTGCTGTGACGTCTTCAAACTAATTGAACGCTGCGCTGCGTTGGCGTCGCTGCTTTGCCGCCAAACTTTTGATGCGCTCATCGCAGCAAAATAGTAATAATAACAACAACAACGGCAATAACTGTTATAAGCAGTGACCATCAGCAAAGAGAGGGAGAGAGAGGCGAAGAGCAAAGAGCAGAGAGCAGAGAGCAAAGCGCAAGCAGCGCAGCTTCAAGTTCGCGCTGCATTCTGTCTTGCAACACCTCACTCCCTATCTCACTCACACACACACATACTCCCACTCACTCACACGGGCAACAAGTTCTTTTTTTTTTTAGTTTTAATATTTGTGTTGTTTGAACACTTCAAAAGGAAGTTTGTGTACAGCTCTTCCCTCTCTCTCTCCCTCTCTTTTTCTCTCTCTCGCGTAACCTCCAAAAAGGGCACTCGAAAAGAACATTGAAAAAACTTGTTCTTTTATTTGTTGTGCTTTGTAAGTTCTTGTTTGCTGAGCTTGTTACACTTGTTGTTGTTGTCATTGTTGTTGTTTTTGTTGTTGTCGCATTCGCATATCAATTTCGGCACATGACGTAATCTTCACATGTTCAATGAGCTAACAACAACAGCAACAATAATAACAACAACAACAACAATAACAATACTAGTCACACTTCATACATTAACAATTTATAAAGTGTATTTGAAATGTAAACAGATAAAAACGCTGACGAAATCGTCGCTTTTAAGTGCGTTTTCAATGCGTTTTCCGCGCGATTTGCAAGCGATTTCTGATTTAGCGAAATATCGAAAACTTTATTTTAAGCGATAGGGATTTCTAAGTACTTTAACATAATACCTTATATTCAATTCCGAACATATTTAGGGAAGTACAAAGAAAAATAAAATAAGAATCAAATTTTAGGAAATACACATTTAAAGAAATAAAAAAGAATTTTTAAATTAGGAAATTAAGTTATAAAAAATATTAAGAGTACAAATATTGGGAGAACAAAATGTTGAAGAAGAAATCGATGCTTTTTCTTTTTCGTTTTCTACATTTCAATATCAAACTTGATCATCACTATTTCGATTCGTTTCTATTTGGTATTACATTTTTTTTAGTAAAGTTTCTACTTTTTCTTCTTCATCTTTTCGACTCGTTTTAGGCAAGTTTAAAGCTAGAAAATAAAGTTGAATAATGACTGGCAAAAAAGGCAGAACAACTGCCTAAACGGACAAACAAAAGATCAACAAAAAAAAAGAAGAGAACAAATGGAGAAGAAGGAGAAAAAGCAAAAAGAATAGGCTGATAATTCTAAATAAAAAGCAACCAACTTAAATGTAGCTAAGAGTATAAATTCTCAACTCATTTCTCATTTCTAGGAAGCCAAGAATAGAAAAAAAGAAAGCTTTTTTATTTAGAATAGTAAAAAAAAATTGAAAAAAAAGAAGGCAAAGTAAAGAACAAAAACGTAAGCCAAATGTTGTAAAGTGAGTTACCTTTTGATTTTCTACAATTTTATTTTATTTTTTCCATTCTTTTTTTTGTCAGTCTTTCAACAAGAACCAGTTGGGAATTATAGCGTTTCGTACGTGAAAAAACGCAAATAATTACCATAATTGCGATGGGGCAACTGCTTTGATAGACTTCTAGAAACAATTATGCAATCTGTATGATAAAAAAGCCAGAGAGGTAGAAACTAAAGGTAGAGAAATGGGGGAAATAACCGTGAAAATGAGTCACAATTAGCCTTGAAGGGTCGTTTCTATATGTTTGTCTACTATATAAGGTATTTAATGTAGGGAGGGAACACTTGACAACTCTGCCGGCAACCCTTTTCTTTCACTTTTTTAACTTTCCACCTAGTTTTTTTTTCAGTCACCTTGCGTTGTCCTCTCTTTTTATGGAGAAATGTCGTGTTGGGGTCGGATATCATTAAAAAAACCAACATATACTATAATATACACACACGTAGCAATGCATTTATATATATATATATCATTAAAAAAACCAACATATACTATAATATACACACACGTAGCAATGCATTTATATATATATATATATTTCGCAACTGATTAAAGTGCAAGCCAGTTTACACTTTCTCAACTACATGTTAAAGTAAACCTACGCTTAAATATATAGTCAAAGTGTGTATTATATAAATATATTAAAGCACTAAATAAATATTTTAAACATTTTAAATATTAAGCTGAGAAAATTAAAAAAAAAAGAAATTAAAAGCAATCTAAAAAACTCTTTGACCTGACTGACTCACTGACTAATAAAATATATAAGACGAATAAAACTAGAAATAATCATAAATTTTAAGCTTTCATAACTTTGTGAAATCTTTACCGATTTCCTTGCAGAATATCAATTTTATTATTTACCCCTATTTTCATTCTGTATCAAAATTGGAAAATTAAATTTTTTTCCCTCACTGACCATTTTTTTCATATTTTTGATCACTGTACATTTTCTCCATAGTCTTCCCTAGGCATTTTTTACAAATTTTAAACTGCTATAACTTTACCAAATCATAACCGATTTTCATGCGGAATATCAAATTTATCATTATTTAATCCCTATTTTTATTCTACATTAAAATTTCATCACTGTTGATTTCTTCTAAACGTGACATTGCCACCTCGGCGGTTAACATCAAGTTTAACATGAAGATGAGAAAGAAATGAAGTTTCCTCTGTTCAAAGTGAACAGCTGAAATCAATGGAAGTGACTTGAATTTCTAGGAAATTGCAGTCAAGTTGATTGACACATTCCAGGGATGCAGACTTGATTTGCTTGGGCAACAACATGTGACAGTTATGGAGCGGTTTTCTGGGTCTGGGTTGGGTCTGAGTCTGAAACTGAATCTGGGGTGTTTTTATTATATAATAAATGCGAGGCACGCGCTGCAAAACGTGTTGCATTTAATTGAGAGAGGGAAATATAGGAATGAGGGGAAGAATAGGAATGTAACTAGTTGAGATTTGCGGTCTAGAGACTTGTCAATTTCCATTTGTAAACTAAATGAATTGAAAATTGAATTGAAAAGTTCAAATCGCTGGCGACGCGCAATTGGCAAATGACTTAATTTAATTGACATTGAATACGCTTTTTGGGGGGTACGAGTTTTTCTTTCTATACTCTGTACTTTTTTCGGAAGGTGGGGAACTATATAAAAAGTGACGCAGTTGCTTAGGAATGTTACATGTGTGTGTGTGTGTGTGTATTTGAGGCCATTTAATATGTATGTGTGTGTGTGTGTGTTTTCATCTTACTAATATGATTTGTATTTATTTTTTTATTGTATTTCTCAAACTCATTTCAGATCGGAACGTTCGATAGTTCGCGTTTCAATTTATCAGAGCAGTCAACCGCAACAGATTTGTCCACCAACCGAATATTCATTAACGAATTTTGCGGATAATTTAGATAATACGTTTAGTAGCTACAATTGTAACTTAGACTATACAACAATGGCGACGGCGACGATGCAGCCGACTGGAGGATTGGGACCAGCCTACGACAGACAGCAGAGGTACATTTTAATTACAATCAAAAATTAAAAAAAAAAAAAAATTTTTAAAAAAATTTAAAAAAAAAATTTAAAAAAAAATTAAAAAAAAAATTTAAAAAAAAATTAAAAAAAAAAATTTAAAAAAAAAATTAAAAAAAAAATTAAAAAAAATTAAAAAATAAAAAAATAAAAAAATTAAAAATAAAATAAAATTAAAAAATAAAAAAATATGTTAAAAAAAATTAATAAATAAATAAATAAAAAATTTTAAATTATTAAATTTAAATTCAATGTTGATTTAAAAAAAAAATGAAATTAATTGATTTTTGTCTGAAAAAAAAGATATGAAATTCAATTTTTATTTACTTAAAATTTTTATTGAATAAAACAAAATATCAAAAATCAAATATCAAGTGTTGGATGAAAATTTAAAATAAATATTATTAATAATACAAATTATTTAAATTCAATTATTTCAACATTTTTTTTTATATAAATCAAAAATAAAAGTTAAATTTAATTTTTTATAATGAAAATCACACAATAATTATTATTTTACAATACTTAAATAAAGAGTTTATAACTCTCAATTAATATTTAATAATAATATTATAATAACAATATTCGTTTTCCAGCACTGATTCCGGCTGGGATAATCCATTTCGTCCTGGCGGCGATTTATCCAGAGAGGCTGATGAAATTGTTAGCATGATACGTGGTAAGTTCTCTCTCTCTCTCTCTCTTCTCTTACATTCTTCAGTCTCTCATTTATTACTCTGCTTTCGTGCTTTTAGGTGGCAAACCCATCACGCCCACAGAAGATCGTACAATAGGCAATGGCAACGCACAGCATGGAGAAGAGAACTGTAATGGAGCAAGCACTGCAATAGGCGAGAGTGTAACCAAAACAAATGTAAGAAGAAATTCCCTCTCTCTTTTAAAAAAAAGGCGAGAAAAGCAGCTTTAAGCAATATAAAGAGAGGGAAAAGAAACGTCGACTTTACTCTCTTTGGAGAGCCGAACATAATCACCGTATCAAAAAGACGAAGAACTTGGGAGAATACCAAGAGTCAAATCTTTCTAAGAGTTCTCTCTTTCCCAAATAGAGTAAACTACTATCAACTTTACTCTTTTTGAAGAGCTTTGAAGTAGTCAGAAGTGTCATTGGGAATAGATGAAGAATATGAGAACTATCAAGAGTCGAATCTCTCCCAAGGCTCTTAAAGCAAGTTAAGAAATGAAGCGAGATATTATATATAAGTATACTCCTTGAAAACTTACTCGTTGACATTTTTTTAAGGTTACTTCTTGATATGTGACTCACTAAAGTATTTTAAAGTTTACTCGTTGATGTACATCTAGGTCAAGAATTTTCGTTAAAACCTTACTTATTGATAGTTAATTCACTGAAGTATACTCGTTTAAAATAACTCATTAATAATCTACTCGTTAAAAACTTACTCAGAAACATATGTGACATGTTGAAGTATACTCGTTAAAAAATTATTCATTGATATTTAACTCGCTAAATCGTTAATAACTTTCTCGTTCATGTATGACCCGCTGGAGTAAACTCGTTAAAAGCTTACTCGTTGATATGGAACTCGTTTGAGTATAATGGTTTAAATCTTACTCGTTGATGTTTAAATCGCTAAAGTATACTCGTTTAAAATTACTCGTTGATATGTAGCTCGCTGAAGTGAACTCGTAAAAAGTTTACTCGTTGATATTTAACTCTCTAAAGTATACTCATTAAGAGCTATATCGTTGATATCTGACTCACGGAAGTACATCCGTTAAACGCTTACTCGTTAATATATGACTCGCTAGAGTATACTCATTAAAAGCTTACTCGTTGATAAGGAACTCGCTTCAGTATAATAGATTAAATCTTACTCGATGATATTACTCGCAAAAGTATAAAAGTTAAATTCTAACTCGTTGATATTTAACTCGCTAAAGTATACTCGTTTAAAGCTTACTCGTTGATATATGACTCGCTAGAGTATACTCTTTAAAAGCTTACTCGTTGCTATAAAACTTTCTCGCTAGAGTATACTCGTTAAAAGTTACTCGTTGTTATAAAACTCTCTCGCTTCAAGCTAATCATTCTCTCACTCTTCTCTTTCAGCTCTCGCAGAATCAAGCGACAGCACAAAATGGTACAAATTCCCACGGCAGCAAGGTGGTCAGTTCGACAGGCGGAGGAGGTGGAGGTGGGACAGGAGGAGGAGGAGCGGGAGGAGCAACGGCAGCTGGCAAAGGAGAGAGCAATAATGGCGTCACATCGCTGGCTCAAGTCTCAAAGCAAGTGGTACCTGGACCAACTTCGGCTAGTCATGTGGTTATCGACGAGAAGAAGAACAAGAAAAAGGGCTGCTGTGTGGTGCAATAATCAACGAGAGCGAGAGAGAGAGAGCGAGCGAGTGCGACGAAAGAGACGACAACAACAACAAACAAAATAGAAAACAGAGGCAGAACACACAAGAAACACCAAATGAAAGAGAGAAAGAGAGCCCAACTCAAGCAGCAGCTAGAGAAAAGCAAGAGCAGCTACTTTTTAAGGACTTTGTGGACTTAAGGTCAAAGATCAAGGTGTTTTCTTTGGGATCTTATCATATTTAATGTTAATGTTAAATGCTAATTTTTTACAAACTGAAAAAGCTGTTGATATTTGAATGCTGTTGCATTAATCGCTTACAAACGAAAACAGCTTAAAAAGAAAGAGCAAAAGAAAACGAAAAAAAAAACACACACAGAAGAATGTAGAAATGTAGAAAAAAGAAAATGAAACGCGAGCTCTCTGAACAGAACCAACAACAAACGAAAAAAAACACAGTAACAGTAGCTGTAATAGCAGCCGTAACAGTAACAGTAACAGCAATGTTAACAGCGTTAACAGCGGCTGTTGCTGTTATTGCCAACTCACTCTAAAAAAAACTCAATGCGCGCTATTGCTGTCGCTGTCTAACCCACGTTGCAGTTGCAGCCTATAAATTTAAAAGAAATTGTAACTATAATACAAGATATATATAATATATATACATATGTATATCGCTGTATATGTATGTATATTATATATTTATATATATAAATATATATATATTTGTTAGTCTCTGGATTTAAGTGTAAAGCCGATGCTACAGTTGAAACAACATCATTATAAACCGAACATGAGATCAACTGTTAATTATTATGATGCTGATTATATATACCCATATATATATAAATTTCTATATATATGTATATGTGTATATAAATTTTTTTCCTTTTTTTTTTTGTAATGTGACTCGACTTTATATACATACATACATATATATAATATATATTTTTTTCGTATTTGTAAAATTAGTGCAGCTTTTTAAAGAAACATTTAAAAAGTCGATAAAAAATGAGGAATGATGAACAGAAAAACAAAAAAATACATAAAAATGAAAGTTTTGCCTGCTTGCATAGTAAAAAAAACAAAAAAGAATAAGAACAAGAAAAAGAAACAGAAAAAAAGCAGAAAAACAAAAAAATGTATTTATTTTTTATTTATATGACGATGAAAGTAAAGAAATTAAATTAAATGTTAAACCTTAAACAAAATATACAAAAAACTATATACACACCCACACACACACACACAATACACTCATACATAAATATATATATATATATATATATGAAAAAACCAACACACACTTACACACACATATATATATATATATATATATATACATAGCTGAAATGCAAATTTGCATTTGTATTAAAAGCATTGAAATTGTAAACAGCAAAAGATTTTTCTCTCTATTTCACTTCCTCTTTCTCTTTCTCAATCGATTCTCCAGCCCAGTTACGCCAGTTGAGCTTTCACGCATGAAAAACGCACAGAAATCAACCGACTTTTAGTTGTACTTTTGATTTTCTCGCTGCTTTTCTAACTTTTCTCATTTATTTAGCTGAATTTTAGCTTTTTGCTTTTAGGTTCTTTCAGTTTTCGTCGGCAGAGCGCTTTTTCACCGACATTTTTTTTTCACCATCGGTGAATTTGTCAATCACAGCGATTATTATAACAGATTCGGAGTGTTTTTTTTTAACATTTTGACGCTGAAAAAAGCTTTTCTGACGAGAGCTTTAAAAATTTTGTGCTTGTTCCCTGCAAACTGAGTTTGCAACTGAGAATTAAGCTGATTTTTCATGTTGATTTTCAGCAGCTTGAGTTATTTATATTTTAAATTTTGCAGCCAACTGAGTATAGATAATTTTTGTGTGTATGTAAGTCACATCAACCCACCCACACACTCACACACACACACACACCTCTCACACACACACATATATATATATATATATATATATATACAAGAATGGAAACTTACAGAAAGCTTAACCAAATAGTTAAACAGAATGAACACCGAAATGAACCGCCACACACATACACTACAAAACAAATACATATATACACACACACACACACATATATATATAGACCCACACACACATATATACACCCACACTCAGCCTAAGCATTAATGTGCTGCATTTGATAAATGTAATAGTAATTATTAAAGAACGAAAGAATTAAAAAAAAAAAACAAAACAAAACAAAATATATGTAATAGCAGTCCCTGAAAAATATGTGCTAATTAAAATTTCGAATACATTAATGAACAACAAAATCAAAAGAAATGAGTAACCAGAAGCAAAAGCAAATCAACAAAAATGAAAACAAAAAATCAGTGAACTATTTAATAAAAATAAATGCAACAAGAAATCAATATTTAATATTGTATATTTCCGATTCCAAAAGCAAACAAAAAAAAAATGTTAAGTTATTGTATAAATCCTAAATAAAAACGAAAAACAAATGAAACGAAAATTCCAAACCAAAATTTTTGTATGCAATGCAATTTTTGTAGCGAGCTTTTGAGCGCGCCTGAAAATTGACTGAAATTGAAAGTGTAGAAAATTATAGCATGCTTTTAGGCTACTCACAAAAAGCTGCGACTAACGTGCAAAAGCTGATTGCTACAAAAATAATTGAACGTTAATATTGAATTAAGTCAAGTTTTAGATATTTTTTGTTCAAAAAGTGCGAGTTGAATTGTGATTTATTATTTCTAATATTTTCTTTTTAGTTTTCGAACGTATTGTAAAGTTTTTACGCTAATTAAACTTAATTAAACTGCTATAACTTTGTCAAATCTTAACCGATTTTCATGCGGAATATCAATTTAATCATAATATTTTCCTTTTATTCGATTTTGCCTTAAAACTAGATAGTATAATTTTTTCTCAATCACTGTAAATTTGTCAAGAAGAGTATGGAAAAAATGGACAGTAAAGGAAGAAAAATTTAGTTTTCAAATTTTAATGCAGAATGAAAATAGAGGCTAAATAATGATAAAATTGACAATCCGGAAGGGAATCGGACAAAATTTGACAAAGTTATGGCATTTTGAAGTTTTTGGAAATGTGTCAAGAGAGAGTATGGAAAAAATGGACAGTAAAGCATTAATCTGCAATGTCAAAGATACCCTATGAAATAATAGAAGTGGAAGAGGTAAGTGTAGAATTTGATTTAGCGTCACAAACCGAATCGAAATTTGTCAGTTTCCTAATGCTAACTTAAAATAAATAACAAAAAAAAAAAAAAAAACATTTTCAGCTCACACAACTTTCAACTATTGGAACAGAGTTAAATTTATAGCTGACATTTTGCTTATTTTGTAGCTGCGATTTAATTTATGAACTTAATTCGTTCAGACATTTATAACAATTTATCTGGATTTGTATACTCGATTTGTATATTTATTTGTATTTTTATTTTTATTTCTATTTTTATATCGATACGTTCTTTATTGTTTTTATGTTAGATTAATTGGCAGAGCTGCTGTCAATTTTTTTTTTTTTGGAAATTCTTAAATTGCTGCGCCTAAGCGGAAATGTCGAATATATATTGAATCTAAACGAATTGAATCGAATCGATCCGAATCGATTTGGTTAGTGTGTCCATTAAAGTGCCAACTGATCATCATTATCATCATCATCATGATGATCACACACACACACACACACACAAAATGATGTATTACTCATTGGATCATAGTAAGCGTTGAAGAAGAGGAAGAATTGTCTCTCTAGATTTGGTTAGATTTGATAGTTTGTGTTGCTTTTAATGGACAAACTTGTTTTTGAATGAGATGAGATGAGACAACCGCACAGTCAATACCCAAAGTTAATAAACACCAAAGCGGATCTACTAAGTTATGTAATTATAAACCGTTCTTAAACTACAAAAAAAAAACTCTTTTGTCAAATGCCATAATCTAGCTGAAACAGGCTAAACATCTTCAATCATTTTTCGAGCCCAGTGAACTCGGAGTTTTTAAGAGCTACGATTATAAATTTTAGTATGCAGCTGCGAAAATACTCTACCAATGTACAGGTGTCTATAAAATCAAGTCAAATTAAATGCAAGTCGTTATAAAAAATATTTTACCTGACTGACTCACTGACTGATCATTGCACAGTCCGAACCATAAGAAGCAGAAAGCTGAAATTTTCACACAGTGCAACTGATCATGCAATATGTTTGGGCGGCTTTTTGTAAAAATTTGACTTGCTAATTATAATGATCTTTGTCACGCTTACTCCACAGAACATATATTATTTAAAATAATTAAAAATAATTTTTTCCTTTTCTTCGATTTTAAATAAAAAGAATAGTATAATTTGTTTATGGAGACCTTTTCTAGAGTTTTAAATCACTGTCATTTATTTCCTCAATGCAGCTGCTAACTTTTTGCAGCCACTGTGCCACCTGCCGCGCCTTAATGAACCTAATTTGCGAGTGCGGTTTCTTATGCAGGTGCAAATTATGATGAAGCACAACAAAAACAACAGCAACAAATAAAAAACGCCAAAAATTGCGACTAAACAAGAACAATAAAATGACCATAATTTAGCTATAGCGAAAGAAAGCAAAAAAATATAGCTAAAATAAGGAAAAAAGGTTTAATGCGACATGTGTAAGAGATAAAGCGATAAAAGCGAATGAAGCACACACAAAGATAGAGACAGCAATAAAAGCAAATAATTAATTGCGTGTAAGCTGCGCATGCGTCGCACGCGTCACACACACACGCGCACACGCACTCATATTCACTCAAATGATAATTTGCCTAACTAACTAACTAACTGTAAGTCTCCCCTCACTCTCTCGCTCTCTTTAGCTGCTCTCTCTCTGTGCCAACTTGTTGTTGTCAAACGGCGCACGCGCTGCTGTTGCTCTCAATGGCAGCACTCACACTCTCGCATGCTCTGTACATATGTGTGAGAGTGTATGTGTGTGTGATCTTTTGGAGTCGCGCTGTCTGGCAGTGTAAACCTTTTGGAAGTGGAGCAAGTGTCTTCAGTATTCTTTAGCTCTTTTATTTATTTATTTTTGTATGTGTGATTTGTTTGTTTGATTTTAAAAATAGAGCATCGATTGTTGTTGTTTATTTTATCTTTAGCTTCTCGCTCTTTTTCAATTACACATGCCCTTGAAAAAAACTCAAGCGCACTTGCAATTGTTAAATTGAGTGACAATTGAAAGCTGCCTGCTATGCGCTCTCTTCATATATTTTTTTGACTGCAAGAGTTGCGCTCTTAAAAATCCGCTCAAATTGCGGAAGTGTGTGTGTGACAAACTCATAATTATTGCTCCCTGTTGTGCCATTGTTTAGCTAATTTGTGCCTGTTGGATGATTGAGTGGCAATTGTAGTGATTTGAGTGATTGATTATTTGCTGACTTTGAAGTGAGCGCTATAATCATTTAAAAAAAAAAACCAGCTTGATTGATGGATTTTAAATGCTGCATAAGTTTAGCAAATCTGCAACAAAGTATCTAAGCAAATGGATTAAGATATGTTTGATATAATTGAATTGATTGTGCAAGTAAGTATTTGATTGATGCCTTGATTGATGAGAATTGAAAACATAAAAAGTGTCTTAGCTTATTGAAAGTGTTGTATAAAAAGTGATAGAGAAGCAAGTCTTAAGTGATTGAAGAGCGTGATTAACTGATTGATCCCTTGATTGATGTGATTTAAAAATAAATTCCCTTAGCTTACTAAAATTGTTGTATAAAAATCACAGTCTGTGTATGATTGATGAATGATTAACGTGTAAATAGTAGCGACTCAAGTGATTGAACACTGATTGAAGAGCATAAATACTTGACTTATCTTGATTGATGTAATTTAAATGTAAATTCCCCTTGTTTACTAAAAGTGTTGTATAAAAATCACAGTCTGTGTATGATTGATGCCTGATTGAGTGACAATTAATCTGTAGATCACTGATTGAAGAGCGTTTACACTAAGCTACGAGCTAAACTTAAGCTATATTTTAATATATTTTTTTTAGATCTTGTGACTTGCAACTTATTTTAACTTTATCTTTATGTTTATAGCTCTTGACTGAGCTATTTTTAGAATCCGCTCACACCAAAATTAACGATCCATAGACGGTTGAGAAACCCGCTTTGGACTCCGTTTTTATTGGCGTTGCGGAAAACTAAAATAAATTAAAATATTGTTTATTAAACAACTAGTAAAATCCACTTAACTTGTGCAGCTGAATTAATCTCGATTGTTTGGTATTAATAATATTTATAAACATTTGTCCAGATGTCTTTCTTTTCATTTTATTTGGGTTTTCTATGCTTACCATCTAATAAAGACTTTTAATATAATTAGTATTCAAATTATAATTAAAAAAAAAACAACCAGAAACTCACACACATACATCATAAGCATAATCAACAGTTTTATGGCGTTTCCCCATATAACTTTTTATACCCTCTAGTCATAAAATCTATAGATAAGGGTATAATTAAATTGCAATCTTTCTAGTCTTTTCATATCCCGAAATGTCTTTGTTCTGTGTCATTTTGATTGTTCTGTTTGATTTAAAAGCGAAATTTTTAAAAGGTTTATTCAAAATCAAATCATTTTGTTAATTTATTGGTAATTATTTTAGAAATTTTTTCAAAATTTGTTGATTATTATTAAATATTATTAATTAAATTATAAAATAAAAATATTACGATTTTTTAGTGTACAAAATTTACCTCTTAAAAGTTGAAAATGCTTGTTATATGGTCACCCTAATCTACAAAATTCAACATAACTCCGTCAAAACTCAATCGATCTTTGTTCTTCTCACTGTAGATAGTTTTAACAGTCGAATTCTTAAGTTTTCAATACAAATAACATTTTTTTTCCGGAAATTTTTGGTATTTTGTATTTTATTGAAATGAAAAAAAAAATTTGTATTGTGTAGGGTATTTTTTTGTAGATCATCGCAGGAGGGACTTGTTAATTTTACATTTTTATCGCGTGTTAATTTGATTTGACGATCAGAGAACAGACAATAAACAAGAAGAAGAAGAGGAAGAAGGTGTTTCTCGTTCATTTTTGGGTGTTACCAGGCTACAGTGAGTGTTGCAGCTGTCGTCACGCCCCAAATGCGTTGAGATCACTGAGATGATGACGAGTCTAGAACCAAGTCTTCAAAACTGGTACACATAAATAAATTATGAACTGTTTCCATCCAAAAACAATGAATGCAAGATGCCTACGTACTACGATCTATTGATCTGATCCACCTACCCAAAATTCACAATAATATTTAAAAAAAAAAATACTATAAACTAGAAAAAAAAAATACTTTACGTTTCGGGTAAAAGCAAAACGTGTTTAGCTTTCTATTTAGCTTATGCAAATTTTGATCGGTTATTTATTTGTAAGGCATTATAAATATATGCGAAGAACAAAAAAAAAGTAGAAAACACACGGCGTTCATAAAAACAGCCATAAAAAGGAGCAAAACAGTGGAGAAGACGGAGGGATGATTGAGGAAAAAATAAAAAAAATATTTAAAATAAGAAGACAAAAAAAAAATTGGTTGATATGCATAACCGGTCAAAGACCACAGAGAACCAGAACCAATACCAAAAAAATCAATATCTAAATCAAAACCTGATTTCAATTCGAATTCGAATTCAGTTTTAGATTCTAATGTTGCTGTTGCCGTTTGCCAAAAAATCAACAGTTTTTTTTTTCAATTCTACTATTTTTTTTTCATTCTTTTTGTCGTTCTAATTGGTGTTGCTTAGTGTATTTCCTTAAGCTAACTTTAGTCGAGTGGGCTTTAAAAAATTAAAAAATGCTTGACTATAACTATTGGGTAATTTTCAGTTCCAATTTTTAATAAAGAGAGTTTTAAGAAACCAGAGACTTTTAAGAATATTTATGAAAATCAATTAAATTTTATTTATGTACTCTCACATAATCTGATCACACTCTTAACAATTTTATATAAAAAAAGTCGGTCTAAATATATATATCTTTATAACTAATAGGGAAATATGCTTCCCGTCACAGACTTTCATTTTGGAAGATTTTCCTAGAGAAAAACCCGACACAAATCCATTTTTATGTAACTCAAAAGGGGGCTTCGCCCCCTGCTCGCTTTGCTCGCGGAATTGAAGCGAGAAAAGAGGAACACTTCTAATATTTTTCTAAAATAAACTTCTTGACCGTAAAAATAAATTACTGTACAATTTCAATAATTCGGATATACCTTATTATACAAATTTTGGTATGGGTATAGAAATTATATAGCCAGTTAGATATTATTTATGACTTGAAACTGTCGACAAAAGGCATAACAACAACATTGACCAGTTTATCAAATTTCAAGAGCCTGGATCTTAAGGGGGAATCGTGAATAAATGAGTCCGCACATGGCGTGCAAATGCAGCCATAAAATATCAATTATAATAATTTAAATTAATAAGCCACAAAATGCTCCAAATCTGACAGCTGGAGTCAGATCTGGAATGCTGGGTTCCCATCATAGATAGGAATCGAATAAAACTAAAATAATACCATCTAAGTGAGCATTTTCAGGAATTTAATGTTGTGTGTTTCAGCAGTGAGCTTTAATATTATTGAATTTATTTAAATATAATATATATTTCAAATGGTTAATAATTAAAGTCCGGTTTTAAAAATTTCGAGTATTGACATTTAATTGGGGCATTTAAATATGTAATTTTAAGGAATGAGATCAGATAATATGTTAGAAATGGTATTTTAATGGTATTTTTATAGTATTTTAAAATTCAAAATTTTAAATACTATTTAGTTTTCACTTTTAATCAACTTTTTATATCGTAATTAGTATAAAACAACACTTTAAACTTGATTCTGAGACTTTTCATGTCAAAGTTTAGAAATATTTTGACTTGTGAAGTTGCTAGGTCAAAGGTGTGACCAACTTTAAACGTTGATAACTTCATCAAAAATTAACCGATTTGCAAACGGAATGTCATTTTGATCATGGTTTGGCCTCTAAATTGATTCTGCATTTAAATTTTGTTCATTTAGAAAAATTAATTATTTTCGACCAAGATTCGATTTCGATTCTAAGGGTCCCCCCTTTGATATTTCGAAAGTTCAAAATTTTAAATCTCAAGTTTTCACTTTTAATCAATTCCTTATATCATAATTAGTATAAAACAACACTTAAAATTTGATTCTGAGACATTCCACTTTTCTGTAAAAAATCATGAGAAACTCGACAAAAATTTTGACTTGTAAAGTTGCTAGGTAAAAAATTTGACCAATTTTGAACTGTCATAACTTTGGCAAAACTGAACCGATTTTTAAGTGGAATACTACTTTGATCATGGTTTGGCCTCTAAATTCATTCTGCATTTCAATTTTTTTTATTTTGAAAATTTTATAATTTTTGATAATAGCCATAAGGGAGTCGTAGATCCAAAATTGTGCGGCACTTGTATTTTAATG
Organism: Drosophila falleni; assembly: GCA_035045575.1. Taxonomy (NCBI): domain Eukaryota; kingdom Metazoa; phylum Arthropoda; class Insecta; order Diptera; family Drosophilidae; genus Drosophila; species Drosophila falleni. The sequence goes on from JAWNOV010000185.1 coordinate 18,750,693, forward strand.
TATTGAATCGCATTAATCTACGCTTTGTTAGTGGGGTTAGTCACGGCTTACAAATATAGCGAATGATCCCATGCCACAAATCATCCACGCCTTGAACTTTACATAATTTTACATATGCGTCTCGATGGAGGGCTCAGAATAATGGCTAGAAGATGTTGGCCAGGTTGAAAAAATCTTGTTTCTGTGTATATATTTCCATCTCTTTCGCATTTAGTCTGTCTACATAATTGCTAATTTATCGATCCGCGCTTTTAATTGCCTTTTTTATTATCTATCGAAAGACAACAAAAAAAATGATATAAGAAAAATAAATAAAATGAACTTCGAATTCGGCGCATTTCAAAGGCGATGCGTAACAAGTCTGAGTTGTTTTTGTTGTTGTTATCGATTTTGTTGATTTTGGTTGTTGTTGTTGTTTTCTTTGAAATACATCTGTTAATTTGCTAAAGATATTAATACGAAATAAGAAACACTTTCTTTTCGTTGTCGAGCTGCGTATTAAAATTGCAAATTAGCTGAAAACAGAGCAATAATTGTTATGTTATCGATAATGTATCGATATTTGCATTTTTTTTTTTTATAAAAATGCGCATGCATATCTTAACTGTCGAGTTTTAAGCAAATTCCATACATTGTCAAGACTTTTACCTTTTAAACGGGATATATATTATGGAATGAGTCAGTTTCTTAGGATTAGTTAATTCGATAAAACTTCATCTACATAATGGGGGAATTTTTTTGATTATTTCTAGGAAGAGTGCATAATAAATTGATTGTAGAATGAATCAGTTGAGGTTTATTTCCGTAAAGTTACTACAAATAAAAGAGATACGTTTTAATGTCAAGGAAGAAAGGAAGAAAATTCCTTAAATATAGAATGGTCAAGGGAAATTTAATAGACATAGAGTTAGAAAAAAAGCTATATCAAAATGGACTCTTCAGCAATTTCTTAGGACTCTTTTTATTATTTTTTATTTATTTATTTATTTTTTTTGTTATATCGATATTTATATGCATATAAATTATAAAAATTAATGAAATACTTTGTCCTAACTCACTGATCATAAGATTTGTTAAAATACACCTGACTCTTTTTAGTAAGATCTTATAATCCTATCCTATTGTCTTCATTTTTATCTCCGTATATATGCAATACTTTGTCCTGACTCACTGATCATAAGATTTTTAAATATACACCTGACTCTTTTTAGTAAGATCTTATAATCCTATCCTATTGTCTTCATTTTTATCTCCGTATATATGCAATACTTTGTCCTGACTCACTGATCATAAGATTTGTTAATATACACCTGACTCTTTTTAGTAAGAGCTTATAATCCTATCTTATTGTCTTCCTTTTGATCTAATCTTTGACATTGAAAATGAAAATGAGTCAGTTTTGAATGGTGACCAATTGACACGATAAATTGTAAGTTGGTAAACTCGTTTCCACTTTGGAGTTTGTCTAGTGAAGACATCACTTCGTAACTGTCAATGGGGCGTGTCAAATAAATCAGTTTTGGAAGCGTTTTTTTTTTTTTTGAAAATCATTTAGGCATTTGTTCATGTAGTTTTTTGGGGCGTTAAATTGTGTGTGTTTTCAGCATAACTTAACCAAACTAGACAACAAAATCCAAGGCAAATGGGCACGATTATTGTGCAGAACAACATCATTATTATTATGAAGATTCATAGCAACCGAGACAAATTTTTATTTTTGACCAACTCTGACAAGCTGCTGAAAGCGCTTAACGTTTATATTAATACTGAAATTACCAGCAAATATAATTTGTCAGTTGAAGACGGTCGGATCGAAATTCGAATGCCGTCAAAGTATTATCGCATCTACATCTATAAGAAACCTGACCAAACTTAAAGATTAGAGCTATGCGTTTCTTGTGATTCTTGAAAACATGAATGCCAAGCGGCATTCGTTTAGGTTATTAAGCATAAACGAGCATTAAAAAAAGCATCATCATCTCATCATTATGATTATCAATGATTTCCATTCGTGCTCTGTGTCCGGTCTGATCGGTTCTCGGCGCTTATCTCTGGGTCTTTTCATATCTTGTTTTGAATTTGCATTAAATGGTACTGCTATTCAAGTGCATATATCTTTATGAAAATTGGCAACAGCGCAAAGAATTTGACTTGATTCTACAAAAAACTTTGCAGACTTCAGTAATTTTTATCATTCAAATTCAATGCGACGGAATTCTCCCATTGAAATTGCTAAAGAACCTTATTAAAATTGAAAGAAATTTGGCAACAGTGACAGAAAATGGGCAACAATGCATACAGCATAAATTACAATAGACAACTGCTTATTAAAACCGGTAACTTTGCATAAAAAGGGATCTTTAAAACATTCAACAATGAAATTTGGCAACATTGCCCATGCTTTAGTGAAAATTGGCAACATAGCATAAGAAACCTTTGAAACTTATTGAATTTTAGCCCACTTTTCATGGGAAATTGTCAACAATAAACAGATATTTGATACTGACAAAGTAGGCGAAATAAATTCAATGCTGAAATTTGGCAACAGCGCCGAAATCTGAAATGCAAATCGGTTATTTGATATTGACAATGTTGTTAAGTGTTTTTAATGATGAAATTTAGCAATATTTGTGCTTATTAGATTTGATTTAAATACCTCAGCCTCGGTGGGGATCATTTGCCATAGAGATAGAGATAGACGAGTATCTGCATTCAAAATGAGGCGTTGATAAATGTGATAAGACTCGAAAACGGAACGGAACGGAACGTAACGAAGAGAACGGACTAATTAACCGAAGGTTAAATAAGACATGAATTAACATACGAAACTTAGCTGGGAAATACATAAGATACATCTAGATTCTGAAGAAGAACCTTTAGAATGCATAATCGCAGCACATTTATCAAAATCATTTCCATTCTTAGTATTCTTATTCCCATTCCCATTCTCGTTGTCAGTTCATCAGTCATTCAGTATTTTGGATGGAATGAAGCCATAGTCGTAATAATTTGATCAAGTCTCGCGATCAATTCCGATTTCAATTCAACACAGAACACTTTAAATCTTCAGCTCTTGAAACTGGTCTTTCAAATTGGACTCCCAAATCGAACGAATCGAACTCAACTTATCTGCATATATTAACGCTTTCATGCATCTTTTCCCCCCTCCCCTTCACTCATCATCAGAAAATATCAAAAAAAAATTGTACGCTTTATAAAAAATGAATGTTAGCCAAAAAAAAAAATTATATATATATAAACATATGTATATGTATATAAAAATCATTAAACTTAAACGCGTATGCTAATTTGATGATGGCGGTTTTCTAATTTGTTGTTTTCTACACAAGAAAACCAGATTTCTATAAGGTGTAGTAGTAAAAAACAGCCGCCCTACAACAAACCGAGTCTCTTAACCCTCCCTGCCCCACCCTATCGACTGGTCTCTGATACAGTTACATCTATGCAGATACAACCGATGTTGCGACCCAACAACCCATCAACCCAGCAACCCAAAACTACTAAGAACAACTCAACTGTTGTTGAGTTGAAGTTCAAATACCCTTTTCTTGCTCATCATATGAAAGTTTATGAAATCTAGCTGAATTAAAAAAAACTTCTATTATAAGATTTGACAAAATTAAATATTTATTAAATTGAATTAAAATATCTTTAAATTGAATAAAAATACATAAAAAATATGTTCAAAAATGTAAATCTCTAAAATTTCAACATTTCGAACGAAAATGAACAGTAAACGCAGAAAAATTTAGTTTTCAAATTTTAATCCAGAATGAAAATATAGGCTAAATAATGATAAAATTGACAATCCGAAAGGAAATCGGCTTAAATTTGACAAAGTTATGACATTTCAAAGTTTTTGGAAATGTGTCGAGGGAAGAGTATGGAAAAAATCGACAGTAAAGAAAGAAAAATTTAGTTTTCTAATTTTAATGCAGAATTAAAATAGAGGCTAAATAATGATAAAATTGACAATCCGGAAGGAAATCGGCTAAAATTTGACAAAGCTATGACATTTCGAAGTTTTTGGAAATGTGCAAAAACAAACAAACATATATTTTATTCAAAAGTTGTAATACCCTTTGGTAGGGTATGCAAGACGCAACGTAACGCAACGCAGCGAGTTGACAACCTGTGCGACGTTCTCTCAATGTCCGCATCGGTTCGTTGTCCGGTTCGGTTGAATCTTCTTCGTCTTCTTCTTCTTCAACGCGACGCCGGCAGCGTTATTTCTTTTTTTTCAACTGTTTTTTTTCGTTGAGTAGGGGATTTATGAAAAAGACGATATATAAGGAAACAAGAAGTGGCAGCGTTTGTATTTATTTGTTAGAACCTGTGCGCAACGCACGTCTCTCGCTGAGCAGCTTCCAGTTTCCGATCCGATCACAGCACAACTTAGGATATTTTTTTGAAACTCTACCAAAAACAGAAAAATAAATATGAAGAGTTTTGTAAGTCAAACAAAATAAATAAATAAATTTAATAATTTATTTGAAATACAAAGTGTAAAGTGTGGAACAATTGAAGGCAAATCTATACAAAGAATATAAATAAAAAGATTACAAATAAAAAAAAAAAACAATAAAATAATATGAAATATAAAATAAATATAATTATAAAATCCTGTGACCTTTAGTTTGATTCAGCCTCAAACTAATTTTTTTTCTACATCAAAAAAAAGTGTGTGTGTAAAAGTGAATTTTTTTTTAAGAACAGATGTTTTAGAAACTTAAAAGAAAATAGACAATGCGTAAAAAGTGGTGCCAAGTTCCTGCAAAGAAAAAAAGATCCTTTTTAAGAAAAAAGAGCGACTATCTAAAATATTATGATATGATATATGATATTTCCTAAGGAAAATCTATAATTATTATATTGGATTTGAAAAAAAAATTGCATATGACATTATAGTATGATATATCCTAAAGAATATCTATAATAATTATATTAAATTTGATATTGTGATATGATTCATTAAGGAATATCTATAAATATTATATTGAATTTAAAAATAAATCGCATTTGACATTATCTATGATATATGATATTCCCTAAGGAATATCTATAGGTAATATATTAAATTTGTTATAGAATTATCCTTAATGGAACTTTTTAGGCTCTCATAGCCGGCTCTATTAATATTTTTTTTATGTAAAGCCAAATCTTAATTAAACTTTAAACTCGTATTTAGCCGGTATGTTAATTGATATTTGGGGTATTCCACTTGTATTTCTACAGCATACGAGTTCTTCAAGTGATTTAAGTCTTAATTAAGGCTATGTATTTTCGTTAGAAATTGTGGAATCAAAATAAAAAAGCACTACAAGCGCATTTGACAGGATATTTACAGGGTATTAACTAATTTATTCCTTGTTCAAAACGTGCTCAATCACATGCGTTAAATTAGCTGTAAGCAAAGAGAGCATTATTGAAACGCCACCTGCAGTTGGTAAGAGAAAGCATTTGTCAGGCAATGCAAACTTGGCGCTCTCTCTTACACGCAGTGGCAGCAAGTGCAGGACGCCATTAGAAACGTAAGCAAAGAGAGCGCAGCCTGCAGTCGGGTTAATGGAAAGCTTTTGCGAGTCACTTTTTAGCGATCTCTTGCAATCATTAGCAATGTCAACAAGCAAATGACAGGCAACAACTATTTAAAGTACTTAAGACTAAAGAGCAACTCGAGGCTGTTGCTTGATGGCTGACAAAAGAGAAGTAGATGAAGCATACGCAAACGGCAAACATTGAAATCAAATCAAATAAATCAAAACGCATTAGCAGCAACAATAACAACAACAAGAACAATCAAAAAGAACACGAACACATTAACAAGCGTACGTAACGCGCGAGACAAAGCGACGCGACGGTAGCCAAGGCGAGAAGAGATGAGACAATACGAGGCGAGACGAGTGAATACGAAGCGAAACGAGACGAAGCGCGGCAAACGCGCGTTAAAAGACGCCAACAAAACGCGAGAAAAACGCGTGCGCGACTTTGATTAATTGCTCTGCGGTTGCAGCTACACAAGAAAATCATAAAAAACTGAATAGAGCAACAACAACAACAACAACAATGACAACGACAACTCGTGTGACACTTGGCACAGACCACAGTGTTGATTTATGAGCCAATCGTAAAAATAATAACACTAAATAAACGCGACATAGATTTACATATTCTGCTTCTTCTTCTTCTGCATCTATTTTATTGTTATTGTTGTTTTTGTTGTGGTGTTAACTTAAGTGACAGCTTCATTTATGGCCATACTATATATGTTTTTAATGTGTATACACAAATCATTCAATCAACTAATCTTATTATTATCTATCTGCTTCTCTCTCTCTCTCTCTCTCTCTCTCTCTTTATCCTTCTCTCTCTCTCTCTCTTTCTCTTTGTCCCTTCTCTCTCCCTTCGTTCTCCTCTGCAGCTGCTTTTGTGCTTTGTGGCGCTGACAGTGGCCGATGTCAAGCATCTGACAGATCGCAATCTGGATCTGTTCAAATACAATCCCAGCGATATTTATACCCTGCCCGAGGATATCGATGATGATAAGCCCGCCGTGCATTTCAGCGGTGATGTCATGAAGGCCAAGACCGAACAACTCACGAACTACAATTCGGGCAAAAAGTTCAAACTGGCGTAAGTACACTGGATAAAAAAAACAAATTGATAAGGCTATAGTCGAAACTCCGATAAAAATGAAAGGTCTCAGAATCAAGCTTTAAGTGTTGTTTTGTACTAATTACGATATCAGGAGTTCTTTTTTTAATGCAGAATAAAAATAGAGGCTAAATAATTATAAAATTGACAGTTCGGAAGAAAATCGGCTTAAATTTAACAAAGTTATGACATATTGAAGTTTTTGGTTTTAGTAGTAAAAATGAAACGGTTATGGTGGGATTCTCGACTATAGCCTTTCCCACTTGTTTATTAATAAATAAATTAAATTCTATAATGAAATCCTCTACAGTTTAAAGACCCAGAACGGTATTGAAGTGAACAGCGTGGGCAAACTGAAGGACGACAAGACATTTGTGGTGAGCGGTTCGTATTCGTTTACCGGTGCCGATGGCAAACGGTACAGGACACGCTACACTGCCGATGAGTTTGGCTATCATCCCATCACTGAGCTGGATCTGGACATACCCGAGTAAGTGTACTACCCGCAACTTGTACTCTTGAGCGGTACACTAAAGACGGCTCTGTGCTTATTTCTTCCGAAACAGACCTCAGCCTTTGTCGCCGGTGGCAAAGCGTCCCAGTGTGGATCCCAGCAGTTTGTTGGGCAATAAGAATCGCTTCCAGTTCCTGCAGCAGAGCCTCAACCCGGAACAGGGTGGTCCATTGCGTGGCAGCGGACAAAGCGGTGATGATTACAGCTATTCGGCACCTGGACCACAGGTTGACTACAATAACAATCCCTATGGCAATGGTCTTGGCTCCGGTAATCCCTATGGATCGAATGGCAATGGCAATGGTTTCGGTGCTGGTACCGGTAACGGTTTTGGAGCCGGCTCTGGTTTTGGTGCCGGTAATCCCTATGGACCCGGTAGTGCTGCTGGCAATGGCAATGGCAATGGCAATGGCTATAACTATCAGCCCCCCTCGGTGCCTTTGGATACACCCTCGCGCCTGTACCTGCCGGTGGCATAAGTACCACCATAAGACCCTCCTACAACCCTACCACCCTTCCCACCCTTGTTGCCCCTTAACCACCACTTCCAAGTATCTAGTTTTAAGCGCAACTTCAACAGGCACAAATAACAAGTAGCGAATATTTTTTTTTTATCATCTTTTAGTGTTATATGTATACAATATGCAATATGTATTCCATTTTTAACGTAACTCCACCACCAAAAAAAAAATAACGAACTACCCGAAAAAAAAAGAATATGAAAGAAAAACACTACGCAAAATGCCAGACAAGATATGACAAGACGCAAAATGAACTTGACAATGAATCTATATATATGAATATATATATGTATATACACTGAGTGATATTAGTAGTAAATAAAATGGCTAAACTAAAAAGTTCTCTTCAATGCATTTTTAAAAATCAACGGGCGTACAATTTAGACACACTGTTGCCTAAAAGTATGCAGCAGTTCAAGTGTATAAATTAGAAATAAAATTAGAAAAATTATTTATTTGAGTACAAAAATCACATTTGTAAGATAATTAATATATTACTATACAGATGCATTTATCTTCTGAATTATTATATATATTTTTGGTAGAAAATTAGGAAAGTTTCTATGACTGCCTAAAAGTATGCCATTAGTTATTATCTGTACCCATTGTACCTACCTGCACCTACTTTATAAATGAATGTATATGTAGTCTTAAAGCAGATATTATTTTAAGTTTTAAATCGTAGCTTTAGTTCAGATTAAAAGCTCAACTTTAAAGTTGCTTAAGTGCAGCTTTCGATAAGCTTAAAAGCTTTGACAAAAGCTGTTGAAGTTCAGCTTAAAAGCTTCTTCAGGAGTACATTAAGTTCACCTTAAAATCTTCTTGAGTAGGTTTAAGTTTAGAGTAAAAGCTACTTTAGGAGTAGATTAAGTTCAACTTAAAAGTTTCTTCAGGAGTACATTAGGTTCGGCTTAAAAACTTTTTGAGGAGTAGATAAAATTCAGCTTAAAAGCTTCTTTATGAGTAGATTAAGTTCAGCTCAAAAGCTTCTTCGAAAGTTAATCAAGTGGAACCTTAAGGCTTCCTTCAAAGCTGATTTAGTGCAGCTTAAAAGCTTCTAAAGCTGATTAAGTGCAGCTTAAAAGCTTCAAAGAAAGCTCTTCTAGAGCGCCGCCGCATGACCGAGCAGCGCCTCAATGCGATCCCTGGCATCGACATAAGCAGCGAGTACCTCGTCCAGAGTTGTCCTTGGTCCTTTGGAGGGACTGTACTCGTCGTCATCGCTGTCGTACATGCTGAGGTGATGTCCCAGCTGGAGCTGACGTTGCTGCAGCTTTCGCATGCTGAAGAGCAGAGTTCCCGTGCTTCTCATCGCACACGTTGTGTTCCATTCGAGGCGACTGTGCAACGAGTTGTTCCTCGAGCTGCCATTGAAGTAGCCCACAAAATCAAAGAGTGTTCTTCCGCCGATAAAATAACGATTCAGAGCATCCAACCAACTGCCCACTGGACGCATGCACCGCAGCTGAATGCCGTGCCCAACTTCGGCGGGCAACGGTGCCAGCAAGGCGCAGGAAAAGTGAGCGTAACCCTCGCAACGTTCCCTCTGCCAGCTGTCGATGCTGATGACCTCGAAGTAGATGTGCAGCAGCTCATTCGGCTGATACGACTCCTCGCACAGCAGCGTCAGCTGCCAGCAGTGGCAGAAGCTGGCCAGGTTGCTACTACCACCCGACAGACAGGTGACGGTAGCACCACGCAGCGGAAACGGATCATCGGGATTAGACGGCTCCAAGAGCGTATTTAGTGGAGGATTTACATAGTAACGCACATGTATATTGGCGTACTCAAAGTGTTGCGCCTGTCGCAGCTCCAGCAACAGGGAGACGCGTCTCATGCGCTTGGGCGGCACGGAAAACTGCAGCAGACGACGCCGTTCGACGGCCTCCAAACGTTGCCGTTGATAATAGCCGAGCAGTTGCTCGGCACTCGCATCTGAGGCTGGCCAGGATAGGTACTCCTCCTCCGGCAGCTCCTTAAGCTGCTGGTAGAGCGGCTCCTCAAGGTGGTACCGCCCTAAAGGCTGCTCTAGGTGGTACCGCCCTAAAGTCTCTTTTGACTGGTACCGCCCTAAGGGCTCCTCTGGCTGGTACTGCCCTAAAGACTCCTCTGGGTGGTACCGCCCTAAGGGCTCCTTGGGCTGATACGGCCTTAAAGGCGTCACATTTTGAAAGCCATACGCATAGAGTTGCCTGCAATCGTTGTCAATCTCCAGCACATAGTCCATGTCATCCGCACTAAAGTTGAAATCCGGATAGACATAGAGTAATCCCTCCGCCGCTGAATAGCGTAGCGTTAAAAGCAACGTATCCCGCTGCAGTTGCGCATACACATACATCAGCTGGTAGCCCTGACTGTGCAGCTCCTGCACCTCCTCTCGCAGCCCTGGCTCCAAGCCGTCCATCTCCTCAAAATCCGCATCGATTAGCGTATGGATGAGACAGGTGCGTGCTGCAAAATTGGGATCCTCGGGCAACGGTGGCGCCTCCAGACTATAATCGGATATGGCCAGCGAGGAGACGGCTTTCTCCCGCTCTTTTTCCCTCCGTTTGGACTTTCGCCGCCTTAGACGTAACTCCTCCTCGTAGAGCGCCTGATGACGGTCGACTTCCCGTTGATGACGCTGCTGCAATTCGATAATGTCCTGCGTCCAACGATGATAGCGACGTTGCAAGCTCGTCACACACTGGTTGGCATCTCCGTAACGCTGCAGCTCCGTGCGACTAAAGTGCTTCTGTTGCCAGGCAATGCAGAGATTGGCCGTACCACCGTTACACAGTTCCTTGTTCTGGGCGTAGAAACCATCGCCCAATTGTTCCAATTGAGACTTGAATTCGTAGGATCTGGTCTGTAGACTACTAACGGTACCAGCTGCGGTACCACTGCTAACGGCACTTCTGCAACCGCTCTCGTTTGTACTGCCCGAAGCCTTAGCACTGCTCGGATATTCACTGCCGGGATTATAGTAATTATAGTAATTGTAGTAGTTGCCATGTTGATCCTCGTGCGGCACATAGATAAAGAAATCACCCCAGGTACTGCTCATCGGACTATCCGAGTATTGTTCGCCATTTGCATTCGCATTCGAATTCGAACTCGCGCCTGTATATTCAAATTTCGGCACTGGCAGCCATTCGCTAATGTGCCGCAATTTGATCTCCATTTGAAAATCCGCCATATTGCCGCTCACTCGATAAATTCCCGTTCGTTTTGCTGCGCTTTTTCGGTACATCTTTCTTATTTTTATTTAACAATTGTCAAATTTGTTTTGTTTATTTTGCTTTTGGTAGTTGAATTTTCCGTTGTTATGACAACGACTTATCGATAAGTCGATTAATTATATTTACCAAAAAATACTAGTTATTTGGTATTTTTAACAGTGCCTGTTAACTTTGGCGCGCACTTTGTATTTTAAAATACAGCGACAGAGAGCATGAGAGAGAGAGAGATAGAGTGAGAGTAAGAGTAAGATAGTAAGAGAGAGAGCTGCTTTGCCTGCAAATTAAGAGTTGTCCAACTTCCAACTGTCATAACTTGATAAAAACTGAATCGATTTTCAAACGGAATGTCATTTTGATCATGATTTTGCCTCAAAGTTGATTCTGCATTTTAATATTTGTCATCTAAAAAATATGATATTTTTTCTACCCTAAGCCATCTATCATCCAATTTTCCATACATACCCCTTGACATTTTTTCAAAAACTTGGATCTCTCATAACTTCATTAAAAATTAACCGATTTTCAAACGGAATGTCATTTTGTTCATGATTTGGCCTCTAAATTGATTCTGCATTTAAATTTTTGTCATCTAAAAAATTTGATATATTTTCGATACTAAGCCATTTATTATCCAATTTTCCATACTTACCCCTTGACATTTTTTCAAAAACTTGGATCTCACATAACTTCATCAAAAATTAACCGATTTTCAAACGGAATGTCATTTTGTTCATGATTTGGCCTCTAAATTGATTCTGCATTTAAGAGAGTAAGAAAGAGTAAGAGAAATTTTAAAAAATCTTATATATTTTCGACCCTAAGCCATCTATCATCAAATTTTCCATCCATACCCCTTGACATTTTTTCAAAAACTTGGATCTCTCATAGATTAATCAAAAATTAATTAATTAATTTTCAATTTAAAATTAATTTTCATTGGACGTTGCTATTTTTAAAATCAAAATAAGCAAAGGTGTACATTTTTAGTAAAATTTCTCATATAAGTAAACTAATTTTAGTACATTTTGTTAGCTGCCAGCAGAAAATACCAAAGAAAACATAACATTTGGTATTCTCATTAACAGCGCTGTTGAGCAACCAACTGTTAACAGTCTGCGCGCCTTATCTGTGTGAGAGCAGGTGTGCATGTGTGCACGTGTGTGTGTGTGAGCTTTTCCACTGCGCTTGCCTGCAGTTGTTTTCGGTGCCGTCCCGTCAGTCGTTATTCTGTGGCGCTGCGTGCTGGTCGTGCATTACGCGTTTCTCACCTGTCTCTCTCTCCCGCATACAATTTTGTTTCTGATCTGTTACGTTTCGTTCGTGTTCGTCTTTTTTGCTGTTACATTTTGTGTCTTGTGCTGCACGCGCGCAACAAATACGAAAAATAAAAGAACTCCAACAAATTAAAAGCAACAAAACAACTGCAACTGTTTAACAATAACAATTGTAATAATTGCATTATTATTATTATTTTTATGTCACTGTTCTGTTTAGTATTTTTTTATGTTTAGTAGTGAAAGTGTTTTTGTCACACATATTTTTTTTGTAAATTGTTTTTTGTTTTGTTTTTGGCTGTGTTTTCTAATTTGCCATAAATACTATTTTTGCAGCAAACACAACAAAACGGAAAAAACAAACAACAAAATGCAGCAAAAGGCCGATGAGGTGAGTAGTTAACAAAATAGAATACAAATAGAACAAGAATTGCAATACATAAAAAGACAGCGATAAAAGCTGCGCTGCTGCTGCTGCGTCGGCGGCTGCGCACACTGCTCTGCTGCTGCTGCTGCCAAGTCCTAGGCAACATTGTTGCTAACCACATCCTGTGCAACTTTGTTGCTGAACTTCAATTTCTTTGACTTTGCTGTGCATTGAACTCTTTTTATTTATTTTTGTGGCACTCTTCTTATTGTTGCTGCTGTATTTGTTGCTGGTTCTTGTGCCGTGACGTTCCATTGACTGATTCTTGACTATCATCCACCACCGCAACAACAACAACAACAGCAACAACAACACTAACAACAACGACCTCATTGTAAACGTTTTTTTTTCTTTTCTGTTTGGCTTTTCATTTAAATTTGGTTTATTTATTATTTTTGTGTGTTTTTTTTTTTGGGTTTTTTTGCGCGTTTGTTTATTTGTGAGGTGTCTCTTTGTTTTTGTCCTCGCTGCTTGCGGTATTTGCACAGTTGCCGACAGCAACATGTTGACGGCTCTTCTCAGTGCCGTTTCTTGTTCTTCTAATTGTTGCGCCAATTTGCACCCAGACGATCATGGCGACTGCGACGCTGACTGCGACGCCGCCCAAGGGCATACGCAGGTATGCTGGAGAGGGGGCGGGGGAGGGAGCCTACAAAGTAAAGAAAACTATTCAGCATTTTAAAAAAACGTGATTAAAAATAGGTGATTACAGATTAAAAGTACTAAAATTAATTAAAATGAAAGTTATACAATTAGTGAAATAAAAGTTATCGGGGCAAGAACCTTCGCTTAGAATGGATATAAAAAATGAAAGAAAGGTTTTCCTAAAAACATACCAATTTTAATGCAGAATAAAAATAGAGGCTAAATAATGATAAAATTGACAATCAGGAAGGAAATCGGCTAAAATTTGACAAAGTTATGACATTTCGAAGTTTTTGGAAATGTGTCAAGGGAAGAGTATGGAAAAAATGGACAATAAAGGAAGAAAAATTTAGTATTTCAATTTTAATGCAGAATGAAAATAGAGGCTAAATAATAGTAAAATTGACAATCTGGAAGGAAATCGGCTAAAATTTGACAAAGTTATCACATTTCGAAGTTTTTGGAAATGTGTCAAGTAAATTTGTATATTATATTGATAAAATTAGATATGAAAAAAGTTGTAGATTAATATGAAATTTATTTAAATTGAAATAAATCAAATCAAATTTTTTTTTTTGAAATGCCTACACTTAAAATCTACTAAATCTATTCAAAATAGTTAAATTAAAATAAAAATATTAAAATTTCTGAGCATTTTCCTATCAATGTAGATACTATTATTAAAAAAATTCTAAGCCCCCCTTAACTTATATCCTGCCTACACCCTTGACTGAAACTTTGGCCTCAGCATCAGCTTTAACTTCAACTTCAATATCAGCTTCAACTTCAATTTCAACTTCAGCTTCAACGTCAACTTCAGTTTCAGTTTGCTTTCATGTTTCATGGCATTGTTTATAACAATTTTGTTTTGTGTATGTTGCTTTTGTGTGAATGTGTGTGTGTGTGTGGCCGCAAAGTCAAAGTCATGGCAACATTTTGTTGTTGCTGTTGTTGCTTTCAGTGAAATTTCTTCTTCGCTTTTTGGGCAATTTCTTTGCTCGAAAAACTTCTATTGTTTGCTTTGTTGGGATCTTCTTAGTCTTTGTTGTTGTTGCTGTTGTTGCATGTTAACCCCGCTTAACCGCAAGTGTGCCACAAGTGGCAAGTTCGATCAACAAACTGTCGACCCAAAAGTGACAACAACAACAAAATAAATCAACAGCTGTTTTTACAACTCATTTAACGCACAGTAAAAAAAAAACATAAATTGCCCCGAAAACGAGCGAAATGATCGTGGGGCAAGTCCAAGTTGCAAGCTGCAAGACGGAACCAAATTACAATAAAAATAAGAAAAAATATATAAAAATAAAATAATACTGTAGACTGGACTGGACTGGCTTAGAGCTCCATTTAGCCATTTATCCATTTAGCCTTGCCATGTTGTTGCAGTTGCAAGTAAAAGTCGAAAAACCTGTAGAAACTGCTACGCAGAAGCGGGATGAAGCGGGGAGGAAAGAAGTGAGGTCTTATCATCAGAAGATGACTGTCCATGACCCAAATAAATGAAACTAAACGAAAAATGCTACAAGAATTACAAAAGCAAAAACAAAGAGAGAGATGGAATGACAGACGGAGTTGAAGATGGAGATGGAGGGAAAGAGAGTGGAGGAGAGAGGGAGACGGAGCTTAAAACGACGGGTTGATTGCTCATTTGAGCAAATCGTCGATTTGAGGATGTGCCATATATACGACCAATTCAGTGTCTGCTGTCAAATATCTGTTCAGTGTTGCCACATTCTTTAAAATTGATTATAAAAACAAGTCAGGAAAAAATCAATTTCTTTAGAGTTGCCAAAGTTTTCCGAATAATTTTACTGAATATTCCATCCTTTTAAACTTTCTTACTTCTTTAAATTGCTCAAAATTTAGCTCATTTCTCTGAGTGATAATTTTTACCCAGATATTAATCCTGCTGATTGTTTTGTTACCAACGTTTTCTACACTACTGAAATTTCAGATAATGATATCATATATATTTTTTTTACTTATAAAAATTGTTGTTTAAATAAAAATTATTATTTTTTATTAAAATAAACCAATATTTATAAGATTTAAGCTCAAAAACTTGAAAATAGCTAATAGTTTTTTAATTGCTTAAGTTTTTTTTTCTACTAAGGATCTCAATTGAAATATTTCTTAGGAAGTCTACCGAAAAACCGGTTAGAATTTAAACTGTCATTTCTTCACACACTCCTACTTCTCCGCCTTCTCTTGTCTTCTTCTTCTTCATTTTGTTTGTGTGGTTGTTAAAATTTCGCTTTCAGACGGCGACAAATTTAACCAGTTAAAGTAAAATATCTTGTTTTTTTTTCGGTTTTTGTGAGTTTTTAGCGTCAGTTTTCGCGCTGAGTGCAATTGAAAGTAAAAATGGCCAAAAACCGGTCAACCGAAATGATGCAGGCGCCACTTGAAATGCCAACAAAAAGTTGTGATCATGATGATCCGATGCGATGCCAGATAAATTTCAAGACTGGACATTACAGTCATTGTAAAAACATATAAATTAAATATTTAAAAAAAGGCAGTAAAATCATCATAATTAAGTGTGGTGAGAAGTAGGGAGGGAAGGAGTTGTTAGCTAACTGGTCTTGTTAGCCCAGAGCAAAGTAAATAAGCTTGGAGTTTGAAGATGGTAATAGAGAAGAAGTGGTAGAGAGATGGAGGAGGGAGAATTTAGGGAGGTAGGGAGTGGATAATCAAAGCTGAAACCTCTAACCAAAGACGCTGTTTGAAGCCAAAGGCGTATCGGACCAAAGAACTCAACTCGACTTGGCTGTAATTACGACTACCTGAAGAAGGAGAAGGAGAAGGAGGAAGGGGACATGACAACAAACAGAGGCAAATGAAAAACGCAAACATCGACGACAACAACAAAAACAAGTGGGAAAGGCTATAGTCGAGATCCCGACCATAAGATACCCGTTACTTATTTCAATATAATTAAAAGTACTTTCAAGAAATTACTATTGAAATAATAACTTTATTAATAACTTTGGTTAGCTATTACTGCCGTTCTACTTCTTCGATCTTGCTGCGGTTAAGTGATATTATAGATAATATTAATAGATAACGTTAATTACCATGAAAACTGTATTATCTTAAATACTGTGGGTGTGGTGGTTTTTCGCAATTTGTAGGGGCGGAAAGAAAAGTGGCTTATCTATATCTATATCGACTCGTTTGTTGATGCTGAACAAGAATATATATACTTTATGGGGTCGGTGATGCCTCCTACTCCCGGTTACATACATTCCAACGAACACAGTATACCCTTTTACTTATTTTTTAGGTAACGGGTATAATAACAACAATGCAAACGACAACAAACAGAAAATGCGCCAAACTTGAAACTTGTCGCTGGCGATCGTGAAGCGAGTAAACGAAGAGGGAAGAGGCAAAGAAGAGAGAAGAGGGGGGGAGGAGAAAGAGTGTAGTGTGGAGCGTAGATGTGGGAGGTGAGAAGTGGTGAGTGGAGACTGAAGAGTGGAGACTGGGGAGTTGGGTGTAATGGGGACTTCACTCGGGAGAAGGTGGAGGTCAATGCCTGGGTCAATGACTCTTGACCCTTGTCAGACGCTCTTGTTGTTGTTGTTGTTGTTGTTGCCAAACTGAGTGAAACAATTGTTAGCAAGGAGGGTGAAAGATGGCAGAAGACTGTAGAAGACTGTAAAGATCAAGACAAGCAAAAAAGAGAGCATGAAATTGGAGCAGCACTTCAAAAGGAGGCTGCAAATAAAGTACAGCTTCAATCTACTGCAAACTAAAGTGTAAACTTGAAGATTTGTTTACTGAGATCATTTAAAAAAAATTAAATTTAAAATTCTTGAGCTTAGAAGCAAATCCGGGACTATGCCACCGCGTTGGATTGATTTTATTTAAAATTCCCTATTCCTTTTTTTTTGTGTAGAAATAACAATTCTTCTTAGATTTTGAAAAGAATTTGAGAAAAGATGCTAAACAAATCAAGTTTGAGTTGATAAGTTCTTCTACTTTTTTTAAAGATAAAGATTGAAATAATATTCGAATAAATAAAGTTTCAAATTCGATAAGTTATATGTCTTTATCTACTTAAAAATTCACTAAAACCTTTTTTTCTACTTGCCAAAAAGTTTTCATGACGTCAAAAGTCTATGCCACAAGTATTTATATTTATAGCTTGTAAATGTTGGGTCAATTGAAACTTCCTCTAATTTTAGGGGGACTTTCTTAATTGATTACTGATTAGAACTATAGTTCCATCGATTAAATGTGCAATGAATTTATGATAGCTTCGCAGTGAATCACATTTAAATATATAACAGTTAACAACAACAACTTGAGGCAGCTTATCGGTAATTCCCTGTGGAATTTTGATATTTTTAGTAGAGTTGCAAAGCCCCTCTGATTAGTTTAGTATAGTTTTCCGCCCTAGTTTCTAGGAATCCCACACATCTTTTACTTTGCTGCTCAAAAGTCAAGTCTGAAATGTTTCCGGGAATTTTTGGGGCCTTTCAACTTTCGACTGCATTTCGGGTGCACTGAGATCGTTTTGCCTATGATCATAAACAATGGCGAATAAAACTAAAAAGACTCTTAAACTTATGCCTCATAAATTTCACCGCAAAACAATCATGAAAGATAGACAGAAGGAAGGAAGGAAAGAGAGAAGAAAAGAAAGAAAAAAAACCGGCTTCAGTTCTGACAATGAACTCAATTTTCAAAAAGACTGCAGACGGAAGACTTGAAGAATTGAGATGCAAAAGGTGTAAAGGCGAAAGATTACGAAATCTTCACATAATAGTTAACCGAAATGATAATAATAATAAAAATGATATCGTTAAACATGCATAGACTTCAACATTCAAATGAGTTTGTTTTGGGTGTTTTGAAAAGTGAATGTTATGAATGCTTTGAATGTTATGAATGTGTTGCTTTGCTTTACCGTTAGGCGTACAACTAACAATGCAATTTTTTGAAAGTTTTAAATGAACTATATATCATTTTTTTTGCTTTTCCACATCTTTTTATCATCATTTTTCATATAAAAATATGATGCAGTCGCAGTAACTTAATTAATTGAGGCAATGTTACCGTTGCATTCACTGACTGACTTAACAGTCTTCCCCCTTACACCTTCCCCTGTGGATTTTATAATACCGAAATCAATTTGCCATAAACCAAAAACCATGTCAACTCAATCAAAGTGAAAGAAGCCATCAGAGTCCAAAACGATTATCTCACAACTGACGACAATTTTACTTATCGACTTCGGTTCGGTTCAGTTCGTTTGGTTTCGGAACTGGAACTGATGGAGGAGGAGGAGGAGGGGGGTTACTCTGATTGCTTTAAAACATAATTACTAATAAATAGACTGCAATTAGTAAATGATTTGATTTGAGCTCCACGTTTTGTAAGACCTATCTGTATGCCATAATTTCTGTTTGATTTTTTTTCCTCCACTTTTTTTTATTGATCCACGACGTGCGATAAATTTGTTGTTTTTGTAGAGAAAAAAAAAACACACAATTTGATTGACGCAATCGCTATAAAACCGAAACAACAGTTGAGACAGTTCATAAGTTGATAACTTGAGTCTTTTTATTTTTTTCTTCTTAGCTCAAATTTTCTAAAGAACGTGCTGTAAAATGTTAAGAACTTTTATCAAGATCTCTAGGCTGCAATTTTTTCCAGCTCGAAAGTTGTTTTGTTTTTTTTTCTTTGGTATGCCACTAATAAAAATGTTGCAAGTGTTTTTTTTATAGACTTATAGACTATAATTAATGGATTCCCTGGTGAATATATTTTGTGTATAGACTGAAAGCATATTTGATTAAGCGTGACTTTCTATATGCATATAACGAGTATTGTATGCAAAGCGACCTGCCTCAAGTAGTGCTCAGTATAACAGTATAACAGAGATCTATTGTATGCACGTATTTGCATTTCAACCTTAACCCATTGGCACAAATATGTATATGTACTCAGTCATTAATCTAACTCCTAGTATGTAACTCTCCCCCTGCTAGCTGTGCCCATCTCTTTCTAATTGTGTCTGCCTGTCTCACTCTCTCTTTCAATTAGTTGTAGCTAAAAGCACCTGTGATTTTCCCTTGACTGATTGCAGTGCCACATTTATGAATATGGATGGTAAAAGTATCAATTAACTGAAATGCAACAACATTTTGTTAGCAACTCTAGATAAAGGGGAAGGGAGGAAGAGGGAAAGATACATTGCAGTTTGCCTAAAGTTCGTTTTTAATAATTTTTAATTCATTGCTCCCCCGTTCGCATACAAAAGATGCATTGTTGTTCGATGGGCTTTTACTTTTCGCACAGACTATGTCGCTTGGTGCAAATTTCTATTGACAAGGGCCAGGGTTGCCACCCAGCTAAGCAATGAATTTGAATGAAAGTCAATGGCAGACGACAAAGCCATGAAGTCACAATCAAATAAAAGCGTGTCGCATTTTCCATCATCAAATCAAAAGTGTCTAACAATGCGACCGACCGTTCGACCGTCCGACCGACAACTCTCTGCACTTTCTCCAATTGAATGGAATGATATGATATGATATGGTATGGCATGGTATAACAGAGTCACACATACTATGCAGCTCGGTATTTTGTTGACACCCCATTGGTTATTAGAGAGCAATTTGTCAGCCTGTTGTTGGAAATCACAAAATTGAACCGGCAAAATCGTAAATAACTTCTAGATACTCGTGCATGGTTGCTACCAATATACATACCTACATATAAGTCAAGGTTCTCAATTGCCGCTGATAAGCTTATCGCTTGCAATGCAAGTGTATTAGCCATACTTTAATATATGACATGTACAATGGCTCGATAACAGACCCCAAAAAGCAAACGGTTTGCTAATGCAACTCTGTGCAATCCAACCATTCATCAATGTCAAGGTTTTTAGGCTAATTAGCAATTTGTGTTAAGTTCACATGAAATGGCAAAACTCGTGAGTGAAAGAGTGTCAATTAGGGTTGATATCGAGCAAAAATCAACTGTTATACAACTGTTATACGACTGTTATACAACTGTTATACAACTGTTATACAACTGTTATACGCATAGAAAATATGCAAAAATAGACAAATACAACTGTTTTACGCGTATTTGCTGTCTATCAATTGATTTTTGTTTTCAATGCTACCAATGTGACTAAATTGGTTTTTATCTAATCACTGGTTCTATTAGCTCAAGTCATTTCTACTTATATATTTACTCGAAATGTACATGGTACAATCCAAAATGCAGACTTTTAGATTTATTATACAATATATATATTAATTATAGATATGATTAGCTGTTTTAGTTAAGTCAGTGACTAAGACCTTCGCCAAGGGGATGAGTTCATGTCTTTTGTAATTTTTTGTGTAATGCTTTTATAATTCATCGTGTGTAGAATTCACTTTTGGGCCAAGATAAGCGCCATGTATGACTCAATGTGGCTTCGAACTATCTGAACTTGAAAGCCATGAATAGCCGTGATACCAGTATTTGCTATAACCGACCGACCGACTGTGTATGCCGTATATATCGATAACAAAATGATAGCTGATAGCACGTTATCAGACGTAGATTTCCACACTCACACACAAACTTTAGCACCATGTACTGTTATTTGATCAACACGGAACGGCGCCAAAGAATTGGCACTGTCCTACACGTTATATATGTATATATACATTTGTCTGAACTATATGAACTCTATATACAATACAACTGGGACTGAGATAATGGTGCACCAGAGTCATGTAATATGGCGCACCTGAACTCTTGCTGTTCTAAAGTGTGCGGCAATTGGCAAAAGGAAACCAGATAAGATACTTTCAACTGTTATATTTTAACCAATTTAGCTACATATTTACTCGCTGCGGGCACAAAAAGTAATTGAAATGCCAGCACTAATTATAAAAATGAAGCGACACTGAGTTTCAAAACTCCGAGCTACTTAAAACATGAGTCAGTCGAGTCAATTTAATTTGGCTGATAGATTCGCGGGGAGTTTCTGGTCCCCAAAAAAAAAAACAAAAGAGTGAAATATAACACAATGGTTTTGTCATAAACACATCTATTTTGGGCTTGATGTTAACAATATTTTTTTTGTTGCCAAGATAAGCAATAATCAAGTAGACAATTAGGAAAGTGATGACAGATAGATGAACATTTGTTAGAAACTCAGTCGCTCTCTTTCTCTGCCCACCTCTCTCTTTCTCTCTCATTTTTGTCATACATTATCAGTTATTTCAAAGTTCATTTAAAAATTGATTTTATTTGGTTAAAACTTAAAAGTATTTCGTGAAAAACGAGTGCATCAAGTGAAATTGAAGAGTTTGAAATACTTGCTTGTAGGGAAGTTAATTGATTTGATTCGTTTAAGAAGCGAATGTTTTTTTTTGGCTTTGGTCTAATTCAATACCGTTATTTTCTAAAACAATTGACACTTGTGAGTTAAACGATTGATTTTATTTCAAAATATTCTCATTCATATCACTTGGTATTTGCGAATGCAATTCATTTGAAATGGGAAGTTAATTCATTTGTTTTGTTTCGTTTAAGAAGCGAATGTCTTGTTTGGCATTTGTAATGCATTTAACGCTCTATTACACACACATGCTACCATGTATGTGTGTAAGTGTGTGTGTGTGTGTGTGTGTGTGTGTGTGTAAATATGTGTGTGAAGCCATGTCTGCAAGATATTTGCACAGCATTTCCGCTGGTCGAGGTGCCAACCTGCTGGTCACTGCTGTGAATGTCTTCAACTGCCGACTTGTCTGACAGTCTGACAGTCTATTGTCTTGTTTAACGGTTGTAACGTTATGTACACTAAGTAGCGCCATCATCATCATCATCATCATCATCATCATCATGATTGTCATCGTCATATAAACACAGTAACATAAATAAGACAAAGTGCGACAGTTGGTCTGTCCGTTCATTTGAATGCAAAATAAGAGACAATAAAACTGAAACTGGGAAGTTGCATTTACCACTTACGAGTACATATATAAATATATCTCCTTCTCTCTTTCTCATTCTATGCTTCCTCTTCTATCTCTGTTGCATTTGCAATTTGTATTTTACTGTTGCAATTTTTTTTATTTAGTAATATATTTATTTTTTTGCTTATTTTTTCTTCTTCCTCTCAGTTTGTAAATCTTGCCACTCACTTTCTAGCTCCCTCTCTCTCTCTCTCTGTCTCTATCTCCCTCTTCCATTCTCTCCCCCGCCTTGCTTAGTTCATAAATCTTCTAGCAGATCTCCATTGTCATTAGCTGTCGCCATTTTGTTTCTAAAGCGTGGGAAACTCAACTGAGAAATATATTTATATATATTTTTTTTTGTTATACTCGTAAATTTGACTACATTTGTTTAAATTAGCAAAGCAGTAAAAAATCTAACAACATCAACAACAACTATGCTAAACTAAACTAACTTATTACCATTGTGCTTTAATTTAAGTCATGCTAAATTGAAATTTAGCTAATTTGGATTTCTTCGCTTTGGACTGTTGGCTAGTGTTAAGTAGAGTGTAACTCTCGTCTCTGGCTGGTTACATACTAAACGATTAAATGTGTGGACTGTACTACTAAACTGTACACACATTTACGAACCGACAGGCTATTATAATAGATTTTCAAATGTGTTATACAACCATTGATGTTGTTTATGGCCTGCTTGTTGTAAAATAGACTTACTTTGCTGAACACTGATTAGTTGTCTGACAAGTGTGATACAGCTGTTATACAAAATGATTTACGTTGATTTGCTGCTTATCAATATTATATTAGTACATAATTCGAAACACATTACTTTAATTTTACTTCTATGATGTTTAGTAACTGTTATACTGACTAAAGTAAATGATTATACTTATGTTTCAATCTAACAGCATTGCCATGAAAAATTATACGCTGTTATACAACTGTTATACGACTGTTATACAACTGTTATACAGCTGCAACTTTGACATTTCGCACCGTGGGCGACCCATAAAAGCATACATCACTTAGTTAGTACCTCATTACTGGCCTCGACGTGGGTGAAAGGCAGCATGCCATCACACACATGACAAATTCCCCACACACAATGTATTTGGCTAAAGACTCGTGTGTATGCACAACCTTTCACAAATGCCGGCCCAAGCTAACGATAATGATTATGATAATGATAATGATAATTTTAACGATCATGCCAAAGCAAGAGAGCGAAAAAAGCGAATAGGCCGAATAGTGCAGACAAAAAATATGCAGTTAGCATGTGTTAAAGACGTCTAAACACTTTACCGTTGCGCACAGTCGCTTTAACGAACCGCTAAATGTCATAAAAGCGCACACGACGTTGCACCTCGGACATGAGACCTTGCACTACCATCAGCAACAACAACAACAACATCACCCTGTTGACTGATGGGCGATGTCTGTTGACCATGGGCAACCGGCATTTTTCATTCATGGAAAACCCATTCACACATGCTGGCTAGTAAAGCTGTCTGCTGACGGTCGGATGGTCGGATGGTCGGACTAACTGACTGACAGGCAGCTAAGCTACTACTCTTATTTTTGGGGGTGGAGTTAACAGTTAAGATGTGGTAAATTACCAAAACCGTTGGTCAGCGCTTTAATGGTTAACATTATGCCGGCTCTAACATCATTGTCACGTCCGCCTCGTCCGACCAGGCACTTTCCCAGAGCTCTTGATGATACGGCTAACTGTCCGTCTGTCTTTCTGGATGATACTTGGGAATCGCTCAAGTGCCACCATGAAGTGGTTTCACTTTTTTTATTATTCTGCTTCTTCTTGTTTGCTGTTTGCATTCAATTGGTCTCTACTAGAGAATTAGTGGGCCAAGCATTTCCCTCTCAACATTGTTATGTTTCTTTATAGCCGCCTATAGTAAAGTGAGGGTATTTAAGTTGAATACTTTTGACATTATGTGCACTGTTATAATAGTATAACAGTTACACATTCGTTTTATACAATGCAGAGTTTCTTTTGAAAATTATGTTTAGATTTTATGATACATCATTTGGCATGATAATGATAACTTATGATTATAAGAGCTCGAGACTCTTTTTTTATCAACAAATCTAATGTGATAATAAAGAAAGTAGAACTGAAGAAAAAATGTTGGTTCTACTAACCATCCAAGAATTTGAGAAATCCATTCATTTTCCTTCATGTATAAGCTATCATAATTTTTAGCATTTGATTTTTTTATAACACGTGTATAACACTTAAAGAACAGTCTGAATCATAAAGTAACTGACAAACTGAAAAACTAAAGTGGCATAAATTGTGTTGGATTTTTAGAAAAGTTGCTGAACTCCAATGGATTTCATTCATAGTATAGATAAGATTCAAAAACTAATATAGTATAATATACCTATACCTGATCTATTAAATCGAAGCTGAGTCTCATTTTAAAATACCCATGACTAAGTGATCGAATGATCTGGAGATGAAACAAGTGACATCATAATAGAATTGAGTCAACTGTTGTCATACCAATCGCTATTGATCTACAAACTTGGCTATAACCCCCATTTCAGATGTACTAGCTGCAGAGAGGCCAATTCTCAAGGGCTCTGATGTCTTATTTGTTTCGAGCTCAGTTGTTTTTCTTTGCACAGTGGTACAAAGCAACTCAATTAAAATTGACTGGTGGTAGAAGGAAAGTGTGAGGATGGGAGGGAGTTGGGAAGGTAGAAGAGGCGCATTCAATATACTTTTGTATCTGTATCTCACCGACAAACGTTCCGCAAATATTTGCCATTGTTTTGTTTCATTTTCATTTTGGGTCTACATATTTCAATCAAGGGGTGAGGCAAGAAGCGAGAAGCGCAACGAGAAGCTAGAAGCGTGAGGAAAAAAGGGAGAGAACTGAGGAGAATTGAGAGAGAGGGGAGAGAAAAAAAGACGAGCAACGTTTTAATTACAAGACAAACAAGAAGCGATCCAAAACATGGCAACTACCAAAGAAACGTCTCTACATCCATAGAAGAGTATCTCTATCTATAGCTTGTATCTGTATCTATAGTTGTATCTGTATCTTTTACGTGCTCCATGTAGCGTGGCAGCTTCAACTGCTTCAGTTGCCAGTTTGCCAGATGCCAGCAGCTGTGGCCAATAATAATAATGGAAAAAAAGATACAAAAAAAAAAAGGAAAAAAGAAGCGCGCTTCAAGTTCACAAAACCCAAGCGTCAGTCAGATAGACACGCAATCGCAATCCCAATGCATTCGCAAGCGTCTCTCTCATCCAGATGCAGATACAAATGTATCTAGCTGCATTTTTTTTCTTTTTTTTTTATCAACTTTAACGTCTTCTTTTGTTTTTATTGTTGGACAGTTTGTTCTCTGGCGACTGCATGTCAATGGCCCAGGGCAAAAGCAGCTGCCTCAACTTGTTGTGGTTGCTGTTGTTGTTATACTTGTTGCACTGCTGTTATACATGACATAATGTGAGTGACGCTTTTTTCTGTAACTTTGTTTTTTGTTGTCTTACGAATGCCGGGCACGTTTTCTGGGTTGCTTGACGGGCATTGGCATGCGGTGAATGTGATGGCTCTTTAGTGAGATGGGTGACATAATTTGTATTAAAATTCGCACAGAAATGTGTGTAGTTTGTCACTTTGACTGTTATACAACTATTTTGTTAGAGATTTAATTGATTTAATGCGTTAATCGTATCTAAGACGCATATAAATCCATAAAGTGTGATTTTTAAACTGTTATACATCTGTTATACGAACTGTTATACGACTGTCTTATTGCTTACTGAATGTGCCAGCATTGTTCTAGATAAATACAATGCTATTAATAAGTTCAATTAAGCAAAACAAAGGCTCGCCGAGCTGTTATACACTCATAAAGCACTCCCAAAGCTGTTTTTATGGCCCTTTAGAGAAATCACGACTCTACAACGCATACTTGACGCACACACACTGGCAATATTAAAAAAAATATAAAGAATAAGATAAAACTGGGCTAAACCTGTTATACTGCAAATGTGAAAAGTGCAACACACCCTCAATTGACATAGTGCCTATGCTGGAAATGGCTTAAGAGTCGCCAATTGATGAGAATTGCGCGTTAGCAAGCACTTAACCTGATGACCTAAGCGACCAATAAAGTTTTTGAGCAGGCTAAAAGCCAATGGGCAAACAAGCCACTGATTTGGCCAAGTCACGCAGGACACAATCGATGTATCTTTGTTATTGTTCTTGTTGTGTGTTCACCTTATCAACACTTGGCCATGAATTTTCCATTTGACGCTTATCGCAAATTCATTTCGGTAAATAGATTCTCATACCTTGCTGGCTGTAAATGCGTCGTAGGTGAGATAAGAGAAGAACCAATGTAGTTCAAGCTAACACTGTCTCCCTCACACTCTCTCTGTCGCTGTCTCTCTCTAATGCTCTTAAGTGTAACTTAACCTATATTTGTTTATATATTTATATATATATCTTTGTTTTTTTTGTCTATTTCTATTTTTGCTTTGTTTAGCAATTTGTCAGTTTGTTAATGGTTCGCCTCGGCCAAGACGTGACTTTGTGCAGAGATTTTGGCCAAGATTTTGGGGCCAAGCAAAGCGACGACCTACCCATAGCAAATATAACTTAATAACAGCAATTGGTATCGGGGTATAACGGTAATTGTAATACTATAGTACTTCCCCTCCAAAATAATATGGCGTCATAATTGACACATGCTTCAAGTGCATCCGTCTCAGATTTCAAATTGCAGATTGCAAATTGAAAACAGAAGACAGACGATACAAGACAGAAGACTGTAGATTGTAGC
Organism: Drosophila falleni; assembly: GCA_035045575.1. NCBI lineage: Eukaryota > Metazoa > Arthropoda > Insecta > Diptera > Drosophilidae > Drosophila > Drosophila falleni. The sequence continues at coordinate 18,777,772 of JAWNOV010000185.1, forward strand.
TTGTAGAGTGTAGAGAATAGATCACGATTTTTACACAATATCTGGGTCGATCGCATGAACTGAGTACCAATAACACTCTCTGTGTATCTGTATCTAAATCTGTATCTGTGTGAAAGAAACGCTTGAGAAGGTGTTGATTTCTGAGTGAGAGTTGAGGATAATCGATAAAGCATATGGAATATCACTAATGATAGTTAAACTAGCACTCGCAAATGCTCTAGATTGAATGCCAGAGCGAGATAATAAGCTTGAATGATGAGTTGGTCAATCATCTCAACCAGAATAGATCGTAAGCGCTATGAGAAGAAATTTTTCAAACTGAGAGAAAATTTATAATTTACGATAAAATCGCTACAAATGCAAAATATAACAGTATAAGAATTGATAAAATAAGTGATAGACTTATTGGTTTTAAGACTTTTAAAATTTTTATCAGCTTTTAAGCGATATTTACTGCATTTTAATATATGTATTTGACTGTTATACGCGTTAAAAAAGATAAGTCTATAAGTGTTATACTCTCGTTGTTAATTTTAACTTAATTTGAAAATATAACTCTAACTGTTATATGCCCAATGGTATTCAGTACTCAATTTGTAAAGTTTTCTATTAGTGTTACACTTTAACAGATTCTTTACTTAATTTTCAAAGATTTCTATAAGTGCATGTTATACACTCTTGGTAATTTTTAAACTTCAATTTAAAATATAACTATAACTGTTATATGCTTAATTGGATTTTTCACTTAATTTTTAAAGTTTTCTTTAAGTGTTATACACTTTAACAGATTCTTAACTTTGATTTTTATAAGTGTAATATGCTTTTGAGAATTCTTTACTAAGCTGACGCTAATCTACATGAAACGAGAGCTGAAGATGGAGATAGAGATACTTACATGTCATTAGGAGAATCAAGTGTTTGTTAACGTCAGCTTGTAAAACTTTTCATTTGGCATTTATCGCTTCTGGCTTAACGGCTTATCATGCTGAAGATGAAAGCCAGATAAAGTTGGGAAAGCAAACTTGCAAATTAGAAATGACAGCCAGAACCAACAGAAGTGTTGACTTGGACAAACTGAAAGAAGTGTTAAGAGAAAACTGCCAGCTGAGCGAAAAGCAAAAAAAAAAAACCGATCAATGTCATGAAAGGTGGAAGAGGTGAGTGTGAGGAAAAGAAAGGAAGTGGGAGGTAGTTAGAATCAACAAAAACAGATTCAGATTTCAGTTGCCACGCCCCTTAGTTATTTTTATTGCCATGGCATTCTTTCATCAGCATCAACAGCAGCATTATCATTAGCATTAGCATTAAATATTATCATTGGTGTTGACCCAAATGCCTTGCGGGCCAAAATCTGAGTAAACGCCCACTTTTTATTCTCTCTACCTCTCTTCTTCTTACTCTCCTCTTGCATATCAATTTGGCATTGTTGTAGTTATTTTTTTTTATATTTTATTGCACGCTTCGATTGCAGCTTCGTCGGTCAATGCGAAACAAAAAGGCACAACAACAAAAACAAAAACAAAAAAAAAACGCTAAATGAATTGCCCCAAATACGTGTAAAGTTGCTGTAGCATCATCATCATCATTATTATTATCATTAGCATCATCTTCATCATCAAGCATCATGATCAGCATAAACAGCAGCAGTCATGGGCGTACGCAGGATTAAAATAAGGGGAGAAAATTGTTAGAGGCCAAACCATGATCAAAATGACATTCCCATTAAAATTGGTTTAGTTTTGATGAAGTTATGAGAGATCCAAGTTTTTGAAAAAATGTCAAGGGGTATGTATGGAAAATTGGATGATAGATGGCCTAGCGTCGAAAATATATCAAATTTTTTAGATGACAAAAATTTAAATGCAGAATCAATTTAGAGGCCAAATCATGATCAAAATGACATTCCGTTTGAAAATCGGTTCAGTTTTGATGAAGTTATGAGAGATCCAAGTTTTTGAAAAAATGTCAAGGGGTATGTATGGAAAAATGGATGATAGATGGCTTAGGGTCGAAAATATATCAAATTTTTTATATGACAAAAATTTAAATGCAGAATCAATTTAGAGGCCAAATCATGGACAAAATGACATTCCGCTTGAAAATCGGTTCAGTTTGGATGAAGTTATGAGAGATCCAAGTTTTTGAAAAAATGTCAAGGGGTATGTATGGAAAATTGGATGATAGATGGCTTAAGGTCGAAAATATATCAAATTTTTTAGATGAATAAAATTTAAATGCAGAATCAATTTAGAGGCCAAATCATGATCAAAATGACATTCCGTTTGAAAATCGGTTCAGTTTTGATGAAGTTATGAGAGATCCAAGTTTTTGAAAAAATGTCAAGGGGTATGTATGGAAAAATGGATGATAGATGGCTTAGGGTCGAAAATATATCAAATTTTTTATATGACAAAAATTTAAATGCAGAATCAATTTAGAGGCCAAATCATGGTCAAAATGACATTCCGTTTAAAAATCGGTTAATTTTTGATCAAGTTATGACAGTTGAAAGTTGGTCAGCAGCTATTTTTTTCTTGAGATTAAATATTTAAGTATCTAAGGGGGGCAGCTGTCTCACCCTTTCACCTCCTGTCTACACCTGCCTACGCCCTTGGCAGCAGCAGCGTTAGCGTCAGCGTCAGCAGCATATCATGCTAATGCGCTGATCACTCGCCTGGAAACGATAGCCCAAGCGCAGGCAGCGCTGCCAACGTCGCAACGCCAACGCCAGCAGCGCTGTCATTTATTGTTTTGTTTTTGCTTTTTTTTCGGCTAGAAGTAGAGCAAGCTTACAAGCTGAAGAGTGTAAAAGTGCTAGAGCGTGAGAGCGTATGATTAAAGTGGCAGAGAGTGAGTGCGAGAGTGAAAGAGGGGAGGCTGAAGAGAGCGTAGCAGTGAAGAGAGTGAGCGTGCAGTCAAGTCACGGTCACGTTTCTCGTCACGTTCTGTTGTTGTTGTATTTATACCATTCTTGATGTACGCTGATGTTGTTGTCTTTGATGTTGCTGTCGTTGTTGTTGCTGCTAATTTGCTTTGTGCTTTTTGCTTGTAGTATTTCGTGTACTTGGCGTCTGTTGAAGTTATTGTTGTTGCTGCTGATCTTTCAGCACATTTTGCATGCGAGGGCAACAAATGTGTCTGGCGCTTAGTTGTTGCTGTTGTTGTTGCTGTTGTTGTTGTTACTGTTGACCCCGGCAGCATGCAAATGAGTTCAGTTTAGGCCAGCGTCTTTTTTCTTTGGACATGCGCTTCCCCAATTGCCGTTATACAGCATGTGTATAACAGAAAAGAAAAAAAAAACGCACACACCAAATGTTGCGGTAAATTTGCAAGCAGCAGCAGCGAAGAAGCTACAGGAAAAGGTGAAGCAGAAGAGGAAGCAGAAGAGGAAGGAATAACAGCTGTCAAGTTAACAGCTGCTGTTGCTGTTGTTGCTGTTGTTGTCGTTTTTAGCTGCATGCCATTGCACTTTCCGATGTTGCTGGTCACATGTTGCTAGCAACTTGTTGCCGCTTTAACCAAACTTCCGTTTTGCAACAACATTTTGGCAGCTGGTTGTTTTTGTTGTCTTTTTTTGCCAGTGAAAACGACAGTTTGGCGGGTTTTTTGTTGTTTTTGCTGTTTTGTTGTTGTTTAACGCACAATTGAGTGAAAATCTGCATCGAATTGTGCAAAAATTTGATGAGCTTCGACAACAGCAACAACAATAATGATAACAACAACAACGAAAACGACAAAAATGTAAGCAAATTACATTTGCCATGTTGTGGTGTCTCTTGTCTCTGTCTGTCTCAGTCTGTCTTTATGCCACTTTGGCGTTGACTAGTGACTACTTAGTGACTCTAAATGCCTGCAACTTGCAACCTGCAACAGCCAACGACATTTTGCTGCCACTTTCTAATGCGACACAACAACAGTAACAGCAACAACAACTACAACAATTGCTATGCGGAAGTCAACAGTCAACAGTTGACGCACCCACATGGAAGACTCAAGACCCAAGACTAAAGACCCAAGACTCAAGACCTCAGACCTGAACACTGACCCGAAAATGTTACACCTAAAAAAAAAGAAATCATTCTAAAATTCCAGTTTAAAATCAGTTATTAAAACCAGGGGCTGTTTTTATTAAAAGTTTTAGTATAAAACTCAAGAAATAATCATTATTCTATGAGTTTTATTATTTTACTTATGATTACTTTTAAGCAAAAAATAAAGCTCAGGAATAATCATTATTTTTGAGATTAAAATAAAACTCATAAGATATTGAATATTTTTTGAGTTTTTTTTTTTTGAATCGTTTTTCTTTCTGTGTATCAGCTTAAACTTCTAGCCTAACCTCTCTTCCACTCTTTCTCTCTCCCCTTTCACCTTCCACCTTTCATCTTTCCCCTTTCACCTGTCGCTCTTAGTTTGTCTATTTGCCATTCTTTTGTCTGCATTTTCGCATTTGTCGCCGTTGGGGAGAAAAGGAAACATTTAGACCACAAATTGCATTCAATCATCGTCGCTAAATGCAGCAAGAAATTCTTCTCTGTGGCAAAGAGAGAGAGAGAGAGATAGAAAGAGAGAGGGAGAGAGGGAGAAGAATTCTCTAAGTGCCGGACTTTGGCTTCAGAATCGTGTCCAATTGACAGCATACGAATAGTAGCACAATGACACGAGCTTAAAGGCATCACAAATCATACATTACTTTATTGGCAAGTTTATTAAATCAAGCTCTATTGCCAAAATATGACTCTTGAAAAACAAAAAATTATTAAAAAAGCTAACATAAAGTATTAGGGTTTTGTTTAATTTTAACAAACTCTTAAAAGCGTATTAAAATAAGCTGATAAATTGATAAATTTTGATTAATTTTGCAATTGGGCGAAGTTCTTGTAGTTCATTTAATTTTTTTTTGATTAAAATTAATTTTAAAATACCAAAAATTAAGCTTGCAACACATTAAATCTGTTTTATTTAATGTTTTTCAGCACTTTAAGAAGCTTAAAAGCACCTCAAAGCTTTATTACAGCGACTTAATGGCATAGGTAAAAGCTTAAAGCTCATAGCTCTAAACTTATATGTTTGACTTGTTCTCAACACTAATTTGCAAACTTTCTAACACTAGAGCTTTTATATGTTTGATTAATCTATTGTTTTTAATGAGTTTGCAGCTTAAAAACATAATTTGAATTGAATTGAATTGAATTGTCTATTGGCCTTGCATTGCTCTCTCTTTCACACACACACACACACACACACACACACTCCCACACACAGACACACACACTTCCACACACACACACACACACACACATAGGGGGAATCAGATTGAATTACAGCTCAGTCAACCGCATACGAAATTCAAAAGCTTCCACATTTTCATTTTCCATTTCATTTCTGATATTTTTTCCCATTTTTCATGCGATGTCATAACTTTGAGGTCGCCTTTGTCACGCCTATCAATTATGATATGTGACAGTAGCAACAACAATAACAACAACAACAACTACAACAACAACAACAACTACAACAATTTTACGCAATAACAACACTGTGTTTGTTGTTGTTGTTGTATTTTACTTTCAAACACTTTTACTCTCGATTGTTTTTTTTTTTTTTTTGGTTCGAAAATGTTTAGCATTTTTACGAGCTCTTTGCCACCGATAAAAAACACACACAACAATGCCAGATTTCCCCCTTCCCCTCTCTCTCTTTCTCTCTCTTTCTCCCTCTTCCCATCTCCCTTTAAGCCTTTTGTTTTGTTTGGCTTTGAATTTTCAATTTATTACATTTTACATTGTTTTGTGTTTATTGTTTTTTTTGGTTCAAATGTCACGCAACATTTTTGGTGATCGCACACATAATAATGAATAATAATCAAAAAAAAATAAATAAAAGCGGCTTATGAGGGTTACGTTTGCGGATTGCCACCTGCATCTGACAACCCCCTCCCCCTCTCCCACCCTCTTTTTATCAACTCCTCTTTAAGCCCCTATGTTTAATTTATAGTGAAGATCTTTCAGCTTTTTGCCCTGTGTGTGGTTTTTTATTTATTTTCTTTTGTTGTCCATTCGTTAGCTGTGTCTGTCTTTTCTGTCTGTCTTTTCTTCCCTTTGAAATTCACCCTTGTTCGTCTGAATTCCCCACACTTTGATCTCTTTAGCTTTTTAAACTGCGGGTTGACAATGTCATCATTACAACTATCAAAATTTCTAAGGGAATACCCTTACCATCAACATAAAACCATGACTATGATGGTCGAAAAATAATAAAATTTTCCAAATGAATAAAATTTGAATACAGAATCAATTTAAAGGCCAAATCATGATCAAAATGACATTCCGCTTAAAAATCGGTTCATTTTTGACAAAGTTATACAAGTTTGAAGTTGATCAGACTGTGGACTTAGCAACTTTACAAGTCAAAATTTTTCTTCATTTTGTCATGATTTTTTACAGAAAAATGAAAGGTCCCAGAATCAAGTTTAAAGTGTTGATTTATACTAATTACGATATAAGGAGTTGATTAAAAGTGAAAACTTGAGATTTAAAATTTTCAAATTTCGAAATTCCAAAGGGTCCCCCCTTTGCATCAAATTCAAGATTTGGAGGAAAATAATTTTTTTTACAAAATTAATTAAATTTGAATGCAGAATCAATTTAGAGGCCAAATCATTTTTAAAATGATATTCCGCTTAAAAATCGGTCAAGTTTTGATAAAGTTATGAGAGATCAAAGTTTTTGAAAATAGAAAATTGGATGATAGATTTAGGTAAAGTATTACCTAAAAAGGTCATTTATAGACTCAAAGTTTTTAGGTAATGGGACACCTAAACTTAAGTCCATTTTTAACCGACTGTCTTTTTTTTAGGCGTCTGAAAAATTTAGCCCATTTTCGGTCTTTTTAGTTTATATTTTTTTCTGAGAACATACATATGTATATACAAAAAACTTTCTCCCTTGCTTTAATGACTTAGTCAGGCTTCACTGTAGCTGAACATGAAGCAGCTTGTCGCTTGATTGTGTCTCTCGTCATATTCGATTACCAATCGATTGGTAATCGGAGAACTTCCTGCATTTCTTAACTTGCCTAACACGCTTCTTCTCTCTCTTTCTCTCTTCTGATAGAAAATCGATCCGTTGACACGCATACAGGAGGAGATCAAGGAGGTGGTGCGACGCGAGGAGGAATATCGTCAGCTGGTGACGCTCACCTCCAATGGAGGCACGCCTCCAATTAAAGTGGAGGCGTTCGAGGGAAGTTTTGGATTAAATGGCAACGGGGTGGCAACACAGGCGGAAGTGGAAGCGGAACAGCAACAGCAACAGGATCAAGGAGTGCTGGTTACCGCTCAACCCGCAGCGGTGGCAACTCTGGCAACCCTGCTGGTGCCTATCGAAGAGCAATCGTTATCGAACACGCCCTCTTTGGCCTCCAGTGTGAACAGCAAGGAGGAATCTTTGGATGAGCATCATTCCGATGACTCTGGCATCTCTGCATCCTCGCAAAAGACCAAGAACAACAATAATAACAATAACAATAACAACAAGCAACCCTTAAAACTGATTACAAAGGAGCAACGTTATATTGGACCCAACTGTTATAATATGACGCCCGAGCCGCCGCAGCAGAAGCTGATGACGCGCACGTTATCGTTATCGTTATCGACGCCACAATTGAACGGACAGCAGCAGCAGCAGAAGCGTCAGTTTGCCTTCAACAATGCCACAAAGGGTGTCATGCAACGTTTCATTGCCTCACATGGCAAGTTGCAACTCGGCAATGTTACGCCCACTTTAACGCCCACTTTAACACCCAACAACAACAACAACAACAACAACAATCAGAGTCAAACACTCAAGTTGAATTCACGCAATGCTTTGGCCTTCTTAGAGGGTGGCAGTCCCACCTCCCCCTTGACCCTTAACCTCATGAACAACAACAACAACAACAACAACAACAACAACAACAACAACAACAACAACAACATGAACAACAACAACAATCACATCAACAACATGAACAACAACAGTGCTACAGGCAACACTTTGTCGCAGGGCGCCATCGAGCGAGACTCGGAGGGCAGACCTTTGCGTAGAGGGTATGTGCCCGTCGAGCAGAAGATTCAGCGCGAGTTGCAGGATCTCAAGTGCCGAGAGACGGAACTGAAGCGCCTGAGGAAGCTCAACCGACAACATATGCAGGATAAGCTGTAAGTAGTACTCCTAATCGTACTCATACACCTTTTAATACTCCTATTTCAAAGATCGGAATCGTATATCGAATATCGGAACGATACATCGAAAATGAAGTTTTAGTATGAAAAAGTTTTTTGTTTGTTGAGATATCTTAACGAAACTGATAGAATATGCTTTAATGTTGATTTTGTCTATTCTGAGCAGATTTGGTTTAAATCAGGTCTATATATCATATAGCTGCCATAGGAACTTTACATAAAAAATGAACTCTCAGTATGAAAAAGTTTTTTGTTTGTTAAGATATTTTAACCAAACTGATATATTATGTATCGGAGCTGGTATTATACATCCTGACCAAATTTGGTTAAAATCGGCTAACTATACCATATAGCTGCCATAGGAACAATACATTGAAAATGAAGCTTTAGTATAAAAAAGTTTTTTGTTTTTTGAGATATCTTAACGAAAATAATAGAATATGCTTTAATGTTGGTTTTGTACATTCTGACCAGATTTGGTTTAAATCGGGTCTATATATCATATAGCTGCCATAGGAACAATACATTGAAAATGAAGTTTTAGTATGAAAAAGTTTTTTGTTTTTTGAGATATCTTAATCAAACTAATAGAATATGATTTAATGTTGGTTTTGTACATTCTGACCAGATTTGGTTCAAATCGGGTCTATATATCATATAGCTGCCATAGGAACAATTGGTCGAAAATCAATTTTTATACTCCTATTTGAATTCCTACTCATTATTGCTCTGCTAATTTCCACTTTCAGCCATCTGAGCACAGACGATGAGGCCGATGCCGATGATGATGATGATGACTCGGAGGTGGAACATTGCTATGGTCCCGGCAAATTACGTAATGCACAGTCCACATTGGAGTTGGACAGAGAAAGGTAAGCTTTCAACTCAAACTCGAAATATAACAAAAATTAAATATTTATAGCATACATAGCTAAAGTCAAGCAACTTTCTTTTTAATATTTTTTATTCCTCATCATAATATTATCCCACAAAAAAAACCTCTAATCGAGGTAAAAGTCTAGTGACGAAAGCAATTTCCAGCCCCAAAATTTCTGATATCCAATTTTGTGACGAACAAAATTGAGTTTAATATAAAAATTTTAAATAAAAATATAAATTAATAAAAAAAAATAATTGGCCTTGTGCACTGTGCGCAAAAAGGGTGAGCTTCTTTGTACATAAAAATTACTTTTTGCACAGTGCCGAATGCCAATTATTTTTTTTTATTAATTTATATTTTTATTTAAAATTTTTATATTAAACTCAATTTTGTTCGTCACAAAATTGGATATCAGAAATTTTGGGGCTGGAAATTGCTTTCGTCACTAGACTTTTACCTCGTTTAGAGGTTTTTTTTGTGGGATATCAGAAATTTTTGCAATTGCTTTTGCTGTTGACATTGTAAATTTATCATTGTTGAATATTTTTTCATATTTAAAAAAAAAATTTTTTTTAATTATAAAGAAAAGTAGGGGGCTCCGCCCCCTGCTCGCATCGCTTAAGTTGCTACTCTACTGTCGGAAGCCCCGTACCTACTGTGAGAAAAAAAGTTTCTCATACTAAGACTTAGACTTCGCCCGATCGGTCCTATGACAGTTATATGATATAGTGGTTCGATTAGAACCAACTTTCTTCAGGATCTATAAGTCTAACTTAAATGCATATTCTATTAGTTTTGTTACGATATCTCTTGTAAAAAAAAGTTTTTTATGCTAAGACTTGTTTTCGCCCGATCGGTCCTATGACAGCTATATGATATAGTGGTCCGATTTGAACCAACTTTGGCCAGGATATATAAAACGAAGTTAAATGCATATTTTATCAGTTTGGTTGAGATATCTCATAAAACAAAAAAGTTTTTCGTACTAAGACTCCATTTTCCCCCGATCGGTCCTATGACAGCTATATGTTATAGTGGTCCGATTTGAACCAACTTTGCACAGAATATATAAAACCAAGTTAAATGCATATTTTATCAGTTTGGTTGAGATATCTCATAAAACAAAAAAGTTTTTGTACTAAGACTCCATTTTCGCCCGATCGGTCCTATGACAGCTATATGATATAGTGGTCCGATTTGAACCAACTTTGGCCAGGATATATAAAACGAAGTTAAATGCATATTTTATCAGTTTGGTTGAGATATCTCATAAAACAAAAAAGTTTTTCGTACTAAGACTCCATTTTCCCCCGATCGGTCCTATGACAGCTATATGTTATAGTGGTCCGATTTGAACCAACTTTGCACAGAATATATAAAACCAAGTTAAATGCATATTTTATCAGTTTGGTTGAGATATCTCATAAAACAAAAAAGTTTTTTGTACTAAGACTCCATTTTCGCCCGATCGGTCCTATGACAGCTATATGATATAGTGGTCCGATTTGAACCAACTTTGGCCAGGATATATAAAACGAAGTTAAATGCATATTTTATCAGTTTGGTTGAGATATCTCATAAAACAAAAAAGTTTTTCGTACTAAGACTCCATTTTCCCCCGATCGGTCCTATGACAGCTATATGTTATAGTGGTCCGATTTGAACCAACTTTGCACAGAATATATAAAACCAAGTTAAATGCGTATTGTGTCAGTTTGTTTGAGATATCTCATACAACCAAAAAGTTTTTCTTACTAAAACCTGATTTTCGACCGATAGAAAAATGTATACATTCAGTTAACAAGCAATATCTTCCAAACCCCTTGGTCAAAGTTTATGTTTCATATACTAAAAAACGCAAAATTCTACGTACTACAACATACTAAAATTTAATTAAAATCGTTAGAGCCGTTTTGTCAGAAATCGCCAAAATGTAAGCTAAAAAACTTTATTTCACCTGTAAAATGTTACCTGAGTACTTTAGAAAAAAAGTTTAAAGGTACGCCTAAAAGCCCTCAAGCACACCTTTCCAATGATACCCAGAACATATCTATAGCTTCTATGGTATGGAAACTGGTGAGGTTTCAAATTTAGCGGGATTTAGCGATTTCCCGCTAAACTAGCGGGAAATTGAAAAAGTCGTAAAACAAACATTTCTAGATTTTCAAAAATGAACAAATCCCCATCATAACATCTACGCTTTTTTAGCGCTTTGATACAAACAGACAAACAGACAAACAGACAAACAAAGAAACTTTTTCACTTCATTTTTAGTATTCTACTAAAATTTTCAAATTTATTTATCTTTTGAACCAGTTATCGGATTTGGGTCATCAAGGTATCAAACGACGCGTATTTTTGATAAGAATTTTTAAAAAATAAAAAATTTTACGTAAAAGCCCCAACGGCTCCATAAGCTGCGATCATATAAATTTTTCCCCTCCCACTTACACCCCCGTATCTCATGACCCAGGTGAATTAGCAAAAGTTTTAGTATGCCATTTTGTAAGTTAGGACTAAACCTTTCGATCGGTATATAACTCGATCTGATCGGACAGTCGTAGCAAATTTTCCAACTTAGCTGTATATAGTTGTTAGTCGCCTTTCGCACCCTTCGTGCTGCTTTCGTCACTAACGCGAACTGCCGTCCGCAGTGATTTATTGTTTTGTTTTGTAGCCGTTACTTAAAAAATAAGTAAAAGGGTATATTGTGTTTATTGAAATGTATGTATGTAACACAGATTTCTATATACCTCAGTTTTTAAGACAATTAAAGTTATCTATTAATGCTATCTATAATCTCACTTAACCGAAACAAGATCGGATAAGTAGAACGGAAGTAATAGCTAACCAAAGTTATTAATAAAGTTATTATTTCAATGAAATCACCTAAAAGTATGCAGTAGTTTTTATAAGGCAGTAATTTGTTTAAATTACTTTCATATATATTAAAATAAGTTATCTAATAATGTTATCTATAATCTCACTTAACTGCAGCAAGATCGGATAAGTAGAACGGAAGTAATAGCTAACCAAAGTTATTAATAAAATTATTATTTCAATGCAATCGCCTAAAAGTATGCAGTCGTTTTTAGGAAAATTGAAAGTTTTTTTTTATTTGAGGAACACCGAGATTTCTTTTGTTTTTAAGTGTAATTGTCACCGACAATTTCCAGATACAATATTTGTAATAATAGATTTCCCCCTCTCTTCTCTTTCGCTAATTTGCAGCACCGATCTGGAGATGATGGGCCACAAGTCGTCGGGTAATCGCAGTTTGAATGTTGCCGGTATTTTGGCCAATGGTTCCGGCCATGCGTTGACTGGTTCCGGTTCCGGTTCCGGTTTCAGTTCCGGCATGCGTCCGGCCATGTCGCTGGCCGAGCTCTGTGATCTGACGCCGGAGGAGGCGCCGTCGTCGCATCGTTTGATCGCACAGTGGGAGAGTTTGATCAAGAAGAATGCCGAGGGCATTGAGGCGGCCATCTAAGTAACGTGGCCTAAACAAAAAGCACACCAAATTATTATTATCGTAATGTCCCAAGCACTAAAAACAACAATTAAGAACCATAATTTAGATGGTTTTTTGTTTGTTTTGTTTGTTTTTTTTTTTTTGTGTCGAAGATAATATATGATATATGTATCTATATATGCTATCAACGAATTACTTTTAAAAGGTCCATGTACTTATATTTCACGTATATCCTTTAATTTATTCAATGTTTACGTTAAATTCAGCGATTTAATCTATTGTACATAATTCTTCGTGTTGCAAGTGCAAGTTCCAACTACTTATATAATTTATTGAAAAAAAAAAAAAAAATGATTAATTCAAAAATCAATTCGACGCACACATAAATAACACTATGTGTAGCCGTAAAACGTATCTATCTGTATGTAAATGTAATACAATAATATATATATATATGTATCTACTACACGATATGCGATATATCAATACTATGCGAAAAACGATTTAATAAAATATATATTAATGTAATCCGTTAACAATCTACTGGTTTTATTTATTAAAATTCATAATTTTAAAAAAATCATTGCATACTTTTGGCCGTTTTATTTTTATTACCAAGAATTAGAAATATAAAAAATCATTGCATACTTTTGGCCGTTTCATTATTATTACTAAAAATTTGATATAATATAAATAATTGCCTACTTTTGTGCTGCAACAAAAATTTAGCTATCCTGTTAAGGAAAATAGCTCCTATTTTCGTCATATCCTTGCAGATTTTGACAGGACATGTCTCTTTAGATTCACAAAAGCCAGTTCTATCGATTGGCATCAAAAAATTATGTTATTATCTAAGAATCCTTAACTTAAAAATTCCAGTCCAAAGTTGCTGAAAAACAGGCAAAAAATACAAAATCCTTGATAACTTTCAAATGCACAGGACGATTTCAATATCCTTTGGCCAGTCGATAGTCATCATTTAGGCGCTTTGGTTGCACTTAGTTTCAACAGGATCCTTCAAAGGATTTCGGAGTAATTGCTTATTTTCTGCATAGGAAAAAAACTCATTTATTTTGCTTCCTGTAAGGACTTTCGTCCTTTTTCTTATATATTCTGAATCTGCAGGATGACGACTATCTGTATGCCAAAGGACATCTGGATAGTCCTTCAAATAGTGAAGTTATGGCCGATTTTGTGATTTCTGGACGATTTTCCTATGCCAATCCCTTGAAAAATTTAATATGATTTTTTTTGTTAGATCCTGGAAATCCTTGAATGCCATTCGTTAGTCCTGCTTACTGTGAGTATAAAAACTTATGTCCTTTTGAAATTTGAAAGGACACAGAGGAACAGGAGCTAAAATAAGTTTATCCTTTTTCAAAATTTAATCATAACTTGGCCATATCCTTGCGTATTTTGGCAGGACAGATCTCGTTCGAATCATAAGGACGAGCTCTATCGATCGGCATCAAAAAAATATGGGGTCATCTAAGGATCTAAGGAACTCCAAAAAATATCCTTGATCGACAATTACGCTTCAGATCATGCCAACATAGAAATAAAACACAAATTCAAATTTAATTAATTTTTTTTTCAAGTTTTTTTCTGTTTTATATTTTTATTAAATACATTTCGTTCACTTGTTGTTTTTGGTTTTTGTTTGGTTTGGTTTCATATTAAATTTGTATGCATTTGTTGCTGTTCATTGTTTTCATCTCTCATTAATATAATTTATAATTATTTTTGTTGTTCTTTTGGTGTGGATGTTGTTCGGTTTTTGTTTTTTAGTTAAGATACGTCTGCATGAAAATATATATGTAGAATACCTTAAAGAGTGTGTACTCTAAATCGAATTTTGAAATCGAATTCTCGAATAGATGTTAGAATTACACAAGCGGCGATTGCCAGCTTCTACACACTACTCGACTATATAGTAGATATATAGATAGTATTCCGTATGCAGATACATATATATATATATACATGTGTATCTGTGTGTGTGTATCTTTTTTACTTAGGTTCTATTGTATTTTTACTGCTACTATTGGAAGCCTCAAAAATTGTTGCTATATGTACTTAAGATTTGCTGACTGTTTCTGGGGGAGGGAAGTTCTCTTTCTCTTCTGTTTTTCTAATTCTTCTTCATTCTTATTGTTGTTGTTGTTTTATTTCTATTATGTGAAATGGAAATCTTATGCTTAAAATTGTATTGCAAATCGAAATAATATTGAATCGTATAATTTGATATTACATAATACATTTGAAGTAGTTATTTACAAAAAGCCGTTTACAACTTCTTAACAAACTGCACTCGATGTGTGTTCCCTCTCTCTCTCCCTCTCTCTCTCTCTCTTTCTCTCTCTCGTGTGGTTTGACAAATGTTGCATAACTTAAAACTAAAAGGGAATTAAACAATTTACATAAAGGAATTAAAAATATTATTAAGAATACAAGTCATGTTATTGCACAGCGTTGCCAGACTTTGAACATATATATATTAGAAATTAGGCAACAATGTAAGCATAAAATTATTAAAAACTGCTAATCACAATAAACTAATTACAATAATAATAATATTAATAATACTTAAGTACTTTGGCACACATAAAACATAACCTCATTTAAATAAAAATATATATAGTAATTGTATATTGCACATAATACCATCCGATCTAAAAACTCAACTGATCAAAAATTTCTTCTTTTTTTTTTGCAATTTGTTGTCTTTGTTTCGTTTTGTTTTTTTTTTACTGGAACCAAAAAACCATTGACTGCTCTTTAATATTGTGTGTGTGTATATGTATGTATATATATATAAATAGTAAGAATATATATATATATATATATCATTTGTTATACATATATATATATATACTTGTGGTTTGCCGTATATTAGAAACTAACACTTAAAATCGACCTTTCATATGCGTTGCTATATCCTTTGCCATTTATTATCGATATCGATTACCAAAACTACATATCGATTAAACAAACTACTCATATCCAATAATCAAAAGCGCTTTGAGCGTTCTACTTTTGCATGCCTGGCCTAAAACTAGGAAAAAAAAAGATATTCTTCCACATCGCCTCTGTGTTCTACTTATGCCTCATTTATATATATATATAATATATGTATGTATATATATATAAGTTAAATATATATCTATATATATGTATATATACTATATATAGTTTAGTTTGGAACATAAAATTAATCAACAAATTTGCTTAGAGTTGCCACGCTAAAAACATTCCGACAAAAGCGCAAATCTAAACATTATTATTAATCGTTTTTTTGTATCGTGTATTGTATGTCGTGTAAACGTGCTTTTAGTTGCCCGTATCACGGTAAAAACGGGACTTTAACTGTGTGTGTGTGTGTGCTACGTAGTATTTTTAGACCTTGTAAGTATTTAAATATTCGCGTGATATCGCTACAAGTAGATTCGAGTTATCGTGTACTAATTATCGTGTAAACATGCGAAATCATTAATAGAATATCGTGTAGTACGTCTCTAGCAACTGTTCAAGTGCTCACATTGTTCGTATATATATATGAATATATATATACTTATGTATATTGTTGATCTATATGATCGTTTAGTATGTTATATATAACATATACATATATGTATATATATCGTGTATATCGTTTATCATGTAATGTACTTGTATGTTTAGTAATTATGTTATTTGGTTTATGCGATTTCTGTTATCTGGTATTGTCTGAAAGTGCTACGTACTTCTTTATAACTCTAAACTACATAGTTTGTGTTTCACTCTCTCTCTATCTCGCTCTCTTTCACTCTCTCGATCTCTATCTCTAGCTTTCTCTCTGTATGTGTTTTGATGTGTGATGAAAACATAAATCAGTTTGAGTTGAACGGAAGATGAGAGTTTAAATAGTTTATCTAAGACTAGAGCATATAACTAGTGCATAAGTATATATGTATATATACTGTATATATACTATATAGAAGTACGTGTTGTGTATATATACTTATATTGAAGTAGTACTCTTTATATGCTATCAATATGTATGTGGAATTCTGTTTTGTTCAATTACTCGTACTCGCGAGTAATTAACAGCTCTGTTAAACGCTCTGTTAACATCGTTAACATCGCGTCTACAGCAACTGCGCTATAACCGGCTCTATCAGACACATGTGCTCCGCTCCTCGCACCGGCAATCGATTCAGGCAAAAGTGTCGTATCATATCGGACACCGTTTCGAAGGGTCGACTGAATTGGCCCAAAATGTATTGGCCAGATTCGTTGCGCTGGATTCGCATGTGCATAAATCCCTTGGCGCCCCTGTAAGGGAAGAGAAAAAGGAAATGCGATTAATATTTAATTTAAGAACGTGTAGTTTAAATTGGTTCTAAAATCTGCAAAGTTTTTCCCACTAAGCAATTCCCTCTAAGTAGGGACTGCAAATAATAGTGATAAATTTTATTTTTATTCAATTTTTAGTTTTAAATATTTATAATAGAAATTGACAAATAATTTTTATTTTTGATTTTATAATAAAAATTGAAATTAATAATTATTTTTAATTTTTAAATAATAATTGAAATTAATTATTTTTAATTTTTAAAATAAATATTGAATTTAATAGATATGTTTCAACTTTTTTATAAATTGTTATTTTATAATTTTTGTCTTAAAACTTTAAACTGTTACGATTCCTGCCTCTAAGTGTGCACTTTGACCTCCATTCAGTTTTAATTTCACAAAACGCAATCTTATTTCACGATAAATTTGGCTCAGCTATGTTGTGTGAAATTTTAAGCTTTCTAGCTTCTACCGTTTAGGCTGCACAAAGAGCAGTCAGTCAGTTTTCAGGACAAAACACTTTTATATTTCTAGATTGTAAGCCATTTGGGTTATCTAAAAACTGTAGTTATGTATTGTGGCATACTTGAGCGATAAGGAATAATCCTGCTTCGTGGATTCACAGTTGCGCACCAGGAAGGATCCCTCGGCCAATGGACGTAGTGTTGTCTCCGCCTCAATGCGTGTGATGGCGCCGTGATACCAACTAAATTGGACAGAGAGAGAGTGAGAGAGTGAGTATACTCGAGAAGAAAGTGTAGATATTTTAAACGCACCCCTGACGCTCAAGTGGTATGGTCACATCGATGAGATCGACAGCCGTGACGTAGCCCTGGCACAGATTCATATTCAACTCCTTGTGGCTGCTCAATCCACGCAAATCGAGGCTGCCAAACTGTTTGCTCACCTGCCGCGGCTCATTTAGATTCAAGGTGAGATTCTGGCGGAAGAGAGCGGTGTCTGGATGGAAAACAAGAGAAAAAGTATGAGATTAAGTGATTTCTGGCAATTGACCAATTAATGCAACACATGTTGATTTAATAAAAAAAATAGTTCTCAATAAAATTTACATTTTGATGGATTTTAGAATTTTTATTTTTAAATTTAAATTGTTTTCTGTTATTTTAAAAATATTATATTATTTTATTCGACAATTTTCTTGTAAAAAAGTTTTTTAGTTGAATTTCTTTAAGTGCGTGTAAAAATAACTTTAAAAAGTTGCTTTAATTACTTGTAAATTCTTTCAAGTAATTACTGGTAATTAAGTTGTTTTCTTTTTGCATAAACACAATTCTTTTTACAAGTGTTGCAACAATTTAATTTGGCTTAATTTTGTAAGCTAAGTTTTACATTATTAAATAAAATTTGTAATATTATTAAATTATATTATTATTGTAATATTATTAAATTATTCAAATTCCTGTGTTGTGTTTAATTTTTTGTGCAATTATTCTTTGAAGTGAAGTAATTGGACTTTGAAAAATATAAAGAAATGAGCTTTAATTACTTGTAATTACTTGCAGGTAATTGCTGGTAATTAAGTGGGTTTTTTTTGAGTATTTAGTGGTAATTATGAGTACTCACCCAGCTTGCTGGCCAACTTCTGCTCCTCCCGCATGGAGTGACTGGAAGAAGCCTGCGAGATGCCGCTGGACTCGGTGCTGTGCATGAGGAGGTTGTTGATTTCCGCTTGATTGGCGCGCAGTCGCCGTCGCAGCTTGGGCATATCGAAGGGTAGATCGCCCAGATCTACGGATGTGGCACTGCCCGAGGTGCATGCCGCCTCCTGTTGCAACGTCTTGCGGCGTCGCAGTTTCGGCATATCGAAAGGCAAATCACGTAACTCTTGTGGCAAGACGGTGGCGCCACCTGTTGCCGTTGCAGCTGCAGCTGCCGCTGCTGTTGTTGCTGCTGCCGTGGCATCATGGCCATTGCCCAGCTGCAACTTGGGCAGCGTGAGACGTTGCAAGGCCAACAGCGGCGGCTTGTGATCCTCACGCGAATGCAACGAGATGCCGCTATCTGAACCGAGAAATTCATCCGCCAGATGCAACAAGGTCTTGTTGGGTGCCCCACTTCCAATTGCAGTTGTTATTGCTGTTGCGCCTGCTGTTGTTGCTGCTGTTGCTGTGGCACGTTGACTGCCACCACGTGGCTTACTCAGCGTTTCCCTATACAAATATCGAAAAATATATTAATCACAATGTTACAATTTTTGAAAATCAAAAATTTGGAAAAAAAACAAGTGTTATAGGCTATAGTCGAGATAGGCAAAAAATATAAGTAGGCAAAAAAATAGTGTTGCCTATATATATGGGCAAAAAAGTGTTGCCTACCTATATGGAAAAAATAGTGTTGCCTACTTATATGGAAAAAATAGTGTTGCCTACTTAAATGGACAAAATAATATTGTTGCCTACTTGTGTGGGCAAAAAATAGTGTTGCCTACTTTTATGGGCAAAAATAGTGTTGCCTACTTATATGGGCAAAAAAAGTTGTGTACTTATATGGAAAAAATAGTGTTGCCTATATATATGGACAAAAAAGTGTTGCCTACTTATATGGACAAAAAAAATAGTGTTGCCTACTTATGTGGGCAAAAATACTATTGCCTACATATATAGGCAAAAAAGTGTTGCCTACTTATATGTACAAAAAATAATGTTGCCTACTTTTAAGCGTAAGCTATAAATGCATTTTTATACTCTGAGCCCATTGAAAATGGGGCTGGTATTATACATCCTGACCACATTTGGTTCAAATCGGTCCACTATATCATATAGCTGCAATAGCGACGCTTAATCGAAAACTAAGTCTTAGTATGAAAATGTTTTTTTGTTTTTTGAGATATCTTAACCAAACTAATAGAATATTTATTTAACTTGGTTTTGACCATCCTCGTCGAAGTTCGGTCAAATCGGTTGAGTATTTTATCATAAAGGTGCCATAGGAACGATTGGTCGAAAATCAACTTTTATAAAAGAGTACCTGAGCTCGGGGTATTTTACTATCGAGTGTGCTTGACTGTAGTCTCACATTACCGCGAGCGAAGCGAGCAGGGGGCAGAGACCCCATTTTGGTTTGAATTCATAACTATTCTTTGCACTACCTGATTATTCTAATAACTAATTGCTAATTTTAAGCTGTTATAGTTTTTGTCTACCCAATTTAGTTTTACTAAGTTTTTATTTTGGGTACATTTTTGAATTTTCTTTAAAAAGTATGCGGAATGCGTATGTGGTAACATACCTAGTAGCTGGCACTGTGGCAGCATCCTCTGCCGTCGTCGCCGTCGCTGTTGGTTGCTGTGATTGCTCCGAGGCGGAGACGGAGACGGAGGCTGAAGCGGAAGCTGAAGCTGGTTCCTGCGAGGACTTGTCCGAAATGGGGCTGAGTATGTGCAACTTGGAGTGCAACAACACTGGAGCACGCAGCGGGTATGCCACACTGGAGCTGTTGCTGTTGTTGCCGCCACTATTGTTGCCACTGTTGTTGCCGCTGTTGTTGCCGCTGTTGCTGTTGCTGCCACTCTCGGAGCTGTGGGAGCTGAGCGAACTGGAATGACGCGACTCGGAGCTGCTGGTGCTGCGATTGCCTTCGCTGGTGCTGGAACGCAGCGATTCCATGCTGCCGCCGCTGCTGCTGGTAGCAATACTTTCCGTCGAACTGTAGTTGTGTGTGGTGTGTGCACGTGTGTGTGCGTGTGTGTGCCTTGCCACGCCATGTGGCAGCTGCAATTGCTGATGATGACTGTGATGACTGTGATGATGATGTTGCTGGTGATGTTGCTGTTGCTGATGTTGCTGCTGTCGTTGATGTTGCTGCTGCTGCTGCTGATGCGTTTGTGCGCTGCGTCTCAGCTCCAAAACGCGTCCCGATTCGAGCACAAAACTGCGCGGTCTCCGTGCCGCAGAAACTGAAGCGGTTGCCGAACCGGAAGCGGAAGCGGTAACTGAGACGGAAGCTGAAGCTGAGGCGGAAGCTGAAACTGATGCAGCTGCCGAATTATTTGAATTGGAATTGGTTGAGGGCGGATTCACATAGGCGCTGTCGGTGAGACTGTTGTCATTGCTGCTATTGCCACATTGCAGCTGCAACTGTTGCTGCTGTCGCAGCGATTGCAACGGCAATCGCAAATCTCGCAAACGCGGATGCGACGGTTGTGTTGCTGGTAAATTGGGTGCACTCTTAATGCTGTTCATGTAACCGCCGTGTTTACCCGGAAATTTCATTGGCAACGGTGCTGTGGAGGGCGGCGAGGGGGTGTAACCGCGTGCGGGCAATTGTTGCGTTGACACGGCAGCAACACTGGTCGCTTGTTGCTGCTGTGCCGGCAATTGTTGCTGCTGTGCGGGCAATTGTTGCTGCTGTTGCTGATTCTGATTTTGTTGATCCACCTGACAGAGCTCCGCTTGCACCTGCAACACTTGCAACACCTGTTGGCCATCGGGTGAGTCAAGTTGTTGCTGCTGTTGCTGCTGATGATGTTGCTCCTGCAATGCTTGATTTTTGCTGTTCTTGGCACGCTTGCATTCGAGTCGCGTTTTGGCTTTGGCATTGCTTAAACTGGTCTCCGTGTTGCCATTGCTGCTGCTGCTCAGTTGCAGCAGCACACAGTGATTGGTGATGCGATCCACTTCATCGAGATCATCATCCGATTTGGCAATCTTGCAATCGAAGGCCGTTTCATAGATTTGTCGACGTTGTCGACTTGCCATGTTGTCGGAATCGTGTTCCTCTTCCTCCTCTTCTTCTTCCTCTGCCTGCTCTTCCTCCACTTCTGCTTCCTCCTCTGCTTCTTCTTCCTCTACTTCTTTTGCCTTTTCTTCCTCTTCTACTGAATTGCACTTGACTTTCGACTTCTTCTTTGCTTTTGCATTAGTTTTTGGCTTTGTTTTTGACTTGATTTTACTGGATGTTGCTGCTGTGACTGCAATTGTTGCTGCTGTTGCTGTTGTTGGCGCACACTCGACGCACTCGTGCACACCATGCGGATGCACATAGAAGATGCTTCTGGGTCGAAAGTATTCCTCCAGCTCATCCAATTCGCTGGTGTTCAGACCACCACCAACAATATTGCTGGCAGTTGGAATGCAGGCTCCGCACACGGCTGCTGGACCCAGCAGTCGGTGCGGCGGCATTGACCCCAAATCCAATCCCAAAGCGGCAATTTCCTCACCTAATTCACCAATTGCTGGCGGACAGCACTTGAGCAATTCTCCCTCGCCGGCGTCACAATGTTGCAGCTGCAGCTGCAACTCGCCGCTGCCAATGGGCAACTGTTGCTGCTGCTGCTGTTGTTGTCGCGGTTGCACGTTGCACGTCTTGCGCACTAAGGCCAATGCCCGTGCATGCCACTCGCGTCGCTTGAGGCACTCACTGCAATCGGATTCCTCCGAGGTGCTCGTGCTCGGCGTTTCACACCGAATGATCCTCACTCCCTCCTCGGTGAAACTGTAACGCTTGGGTGTCGATTGCTCCGTTAAATCGTTGTTATCATCGAGTAGTTCATCCTCACACTCGTTGTCCTCCTCCTCCTGGTCCTCCTGCTCCCCCTCCTCACCTTGTTGCTGTTGTTGTTGCTGCTGTTGTTGCTGTGGCGCATCCAAGCTGCTGCTCTTGCGATAGCCACCTGCAAATAGTAATGGAAATACGTGTTAATTAATTAATAATTTTTCTTTATTTGTAAATAATATTGTTGGGGTTGGCGAGTGAAGCGAGCAGGGGGTTAAAACCGATTTTAAACTAATTTTTAACATTTGCAACAAGTAAGTTATGAAAATTTATATAATTGGGTGATTGATGTAAGTATTTTTGTTAATTGAGCTTGGGGCTGGCGAGTGAAGCGAGCAGGGGGCGAAGTCAATTAACAATTGGAATAAGTAAGTTATGAGAGTTCATATAATTGGGTGATTGATGCAAATATTTTTGTTAATTGAGCTTGGAGTTGGCGAGTGAAGCGAGCAGGGGGTTAAGTTGATTTTAAACCATTTTTTAACAATTGGAATAAGTAAGCTATGAGAGTTCATAAAATTGGGTGATTGATGCAAATACTGTTGTTAATTGAGCTTGGGGTTGGCGAGTGAAGCGAGCGGGGGGCAAAGCCGATCTTAAACCAATAAACTAGAGGGAAAAAATGTTGTGAACCAAATTTCAGTGAAAATCAATTGAAATCGAAGTGAAATAGCTTATATATAAGTCGATAAATCGATTAATCGATTATATTGATGTTTGAAATACGCAATTAGTACCTAAAAGTGGTTGTTTCTGTTGCTGTTGTTGTGTCTGTTGTGGTGGCTCACTTGCTGTGGATTGATGGCACTTTTGTTTCGCCTCACGATCGAGTGTCTGTTGTTGTTTATCTTTATCCTTGTCTTTATCTTTGTCCTGTTCTTTGTCGCGACTTTTGAGTAGATCGGAGTAATAATATGGCGATGGTTGTCGCTTGCTGTGTTCGGTTTGTGCCACAGTCAGTTTGCGTGGACTGCGCTGCAGTTGCGGTGGCAGAGGACGCACAAGGTCATCCGAGATGCTATCGGGTGAGTTGAGCAATGCAACACCCTGTGCTCCAGTGTTGCCACCTGTTGCAATTGTTGCACTTGTTGCTGGTGGCGGTGGCAAAGCTGGTAACACAATGCGTTCAACCTCCTCGTCTATGTCCGCCTCCTCGTCCGAGGATTTTGGTGCTGAGGAATCTGAAAAATAAATATTACATTAATTAGTAAATTAAATATTTTATATACATGTAAAATTATATTCTTAAATCGGACTCCTTAAATCAAAAATAGTTCTGAAGTTATCCGAAAATCAATCAAAAATTTATGGATTTTTGTTTGGTTTTTGATTGGTTTAATTTCTGGAAAACCACAGATTATATTTTAATTAAAATTTTTCTTCTATTTCAAAAATTTGTTTTTGGCCTTCTATTTTTAGCTCTATTTTCAAATTTCTATACAATTTCCAAAAAATTTTTAAATGTATGTTATATTACAAAATTTCTAACTATTTATAAATTATTAAAAAAATATTATGAATCACTTTACAAACAGTTTTCAACATAATTTCTTTTTCTTTAATAACTTTTTCAAGTTTTCCTATAACAACATTAATTTGAAGCATACTTTCAGGCTGTCTGATAGTTTCCATGCTCAATTCGAGGTTAATTGAGTCAGCAGTCGAAACGTAGTCACTAAAAAAAAGGCAAATGTCTTTACCACAGCAGTTGGAGGCATCCCCAGCATTCTTGCCACTTATATAGACTGGAGAATTTGCGATTTGCGGCATGTCTTTCTGTGTTGCAGTCTATTAGGCGCTTGGCTGCCTCTCCTTCTCCCTCTTTTTCTCTCTCTCTGTCTTCGTCTCAGTCCAATGGGTTGCCAGTTGCTATTTAACGGCTCGCTGATCTTTGCAGCCGCAACATTGAAGCCAACTTGCCACACGTTGGGTTGCCAAGCTAAAAGTGTGCAGCAAGTGCGTCTTATTGCTACTAACTTCTTATTTTAATGCACGTTCCCTGCTAACTAACCTTGCCACCCATGGAGTATCCAAAAAACAGCGTTAAAATACTCCGTTCTTTGTAAATTATCTACAGAATTCAACATATTTAAAATTATTTATTACAGAAAACCCTAGAAAGTATGCTACGTTTTTGCATAAAGTTTTATTCCAGACGCGCTTAAAAGTATGCTTTGATTTTTGTATGCCTCAGTCTATGCGCTCCTTGGCAACATGTTGCTATTATTTATTAGGCGCTTATATGTATGCAATACTTTTTGAGTTTGCTGCCAACTAGTTGATATTAAAGCTAAATAGCTTAAAATATTTCCTGCTTAATTTGCCAATTTGTATTCAAATGTTGTAAACAGTGCATAATCTTCGAAGCAAAAATTGCTAGATTAAAAAAAAAACTGCTAAAAATTGGTAAAAATGATGTGAAAATTGACAAAAAAAAAAAAATTCTAAATCATTAAAATGTCCGTTTTCAACAAATATATTTAGGAACTTAAGAAAAAAAATCTATATTGATAAAAAAATCTATTAAAAAGAAACATGATTTTATATCTTAAGAAACTATATTTACATTTAACTAAGGAATACTTATAATGCTATCTAACTCTTCAGTTTCACTTAAATCAGCGTAGTTTTAATTGCCAGTTATTTGTGTTAAATAAAAAAGTGCCTTTAAATTTGTGGCATTTTAATTCAATCACAAATATCAGCAAAAGAGTGCGCAAACACTTTCAAGTTGTTCATATAATCGAACCATTAAGTAAAATTCAAGTTTCGATATTATTGTGAACCATTATCGGACAGTCGTAGCAAATTGTCCAAATTAGCTGTATATATTTCTAGTCGCCTTTCGCACCCTTTGTGCTGCTTTCGTCACTAGCGCGAACTGCCGTCCGCAGTAATTGAACGTATTTTGTGCTAATGATTTTAAAAATGTATAAAAAAAGCCAAAAATGCTAATGAAACATAAAAAAATTACAGTTTTGATTTAAAGTTGTTAAAATTGCAAAGGAAAAATAAAAAAAATTGCTAGATTTGTGGCTAGTAGCATTTTTGAAAAAAAAAGTTGTCCATTTGTTATAAAGTAGCTAGATCTAGCAACTAAATTGCCAAACTGGCAGCACTGATTGTAGATTGCATTACATTTAAATGCGATGCTTAAAAGTATGCAATGCATTTTGCACAATCTGTTGCAGTTTAGCTAAATGAAGCTGCCTGAAAGTATGCTATGTTTTTATTTGCTACAATATATATATGCATGCATTTTGCACATTTGGGCAACATGTTGCCATGATGTTGTTGCCATGATGTTGTTGTCATGTTGTTGTTGTTGTTGTCGTCGTACTCACCTGAATTGTAATGGCTGCTGCGCTTGTCCTTTTTGTGGTTGCCGTTATTATTATTGTATGTGTAATGACGTTGTTGTTGCTGCTGTTGTTGTTGTTGCTGCTGCTGTTGCAACTGCTGCTGCTGCTGATGTCCGCGTGTTGTTGGCAGCGTCTGCAATTGTTGTTGTTGTTGCTGCTGTTGCTGCTGATGTTGCTGTCGCTTATGTGTTGGCGCCGTGCGACGTTTGGCTTTTTTGTGGTAGACCTTTTTGTGGGTTCTTGTGTCCTTTGGATCGGAATAACCCTCGATGAGTTTAACGGATGCCTGCTTAATGTTGCTGTTGGGCAGCGGCGGATGTTGCAGCGTTGCACGTTGCTGTTGTTGCTGCTGTTGCTGCGGCGCTGCCGGCAATGTGTTGTTGTTGTTGTTGCTGTGCACGTGATTGCTGTGCAGCTGCAATTGATTGCTGTTGTGTTGAGTGTTGTTGCAGTTGCTGTTGGTGTTGTTGTTGTTGCTGTTGTTGCTGCTGCCCAAAATAGTTGCTGCTGCTGCTGTTGCCGCTTGGCTGGGAAATGTGGCCAAAGGGGCAACTGGCGGTGGCACAACTGATGTTGCTGCTGTGCCTGTTGTCGATTGCTGTTGTTGTTGCTGTTGTTGCTGCTGTTGCAATGTCGCTTGTTGGGCTTCGTTAAATGGCAGCTGCAATTGGCAAAAGAAAAAAATAAAACAAGAGTTAACAATTTGTTATACCTGTTAATTAAAAAATTAGTGAAAGGGTATATTGTGGTCGTTGGAATGTGTGTAACAGGGAGAAGGAGGCAGTATATATAATCTTGATCAGTAATTAACGTTATATAATAATATTATCTATAATCTCACCTAACCGTAGCAAAGATCGGACAAGTAGAACGGCAGAAATAGCTAACCAAAGTTTTTGATAAAGTTATTATTTCACTACAATCGCCTAAAAGTATGCAGTAGTTTTTTTTTTGGTAGTAATTTCTTTAAAGTACTTTCATATGTATTGAAATAAGTAACAGGTATCTTATGGTCGGTATTTCGACTATAGCCTTTTCCATTTGTTTTATATTTTTCTCATTTTCTTGTTGCAATTGCGGTTGCAACTAATTTGATTTGCATTGCAATTACAATTACAATTTGCCGGCGTTTAATTGAGAAATGTACCCTTTGGACTGTGACCCTTTGACAGTGGTGTCAACTCGCTTAGCGCTTTTAGGTTTTCCCTTTAACCTTTCCCTTTCCTTCCTTTATAGCCTTTATATTTAACCACAAGGCCAATAGAAATGTAGACAAAATTATAACTGCTGATTTTCATAGTTAACTCTCACATTACTTCATATAAATTCCGAATATTTTTGGCGAAACTACAAAAACAAATAATAAACTTTTAGAAAACCAAGATAATGATGAAAAAATGGAATCAAAAATTATGGAATTCAACTAATAAAAGCAGTCAGAAATTCCAAAAAAAAATTGAATAGACAATAATTTTGGGAATAATGATAATAAAAAAATAAAAAAAATTAGGAAAAAACAATTGGAAAGACAAAAATTATGAAAGGAAATAGTTAGAAATAATATAATTTAAAAATAAATATAAGGAAAAAAACATTTTATTTTCCTTCCTTTCGTATTCCTTGCAATTTTAATATACTATATCATATTATCACTGCGGACGGCAGTTCGCGTTAGTGACGAAAGCAGCACGAAGGGTGCGAAAGGCGACTAACAACTATATACAGCTAAGTTGGAAAATTTGCTACGACTGTCCGATCAGATCGAGTTATATACCGATCGAAAGGTTTAGTCCTAACTTACAAAATGGCATACTAAAACTTTTGCTAATTCACCTGGGTCATGAGATACGGGGGTGTAAGTGGGAGGGGAAAAATTTATATGATCGCAGCTTATGGAGCCGTTGGGGCTTTTACGTAAAATTTTTTATTTTTTAAAAATTCTTATCAAAAATACGCGTCGTTTGATACCTTTATGACCCAAATCCGATAACTGGTTCAAAAGATAAATAAATTTGAAAATTTTAGTAGAATACTAAAAATGAAGTGAAAAAGGGGTTTGGAAGATATTGCTTGTTAACTGAATGTATACATTTTTCTATCGGTCGAAAATCAGGTTTTAGTAAGAAAAACTTTTTGGTTGTATGAGATATCTCAAACAAACTGACACAATACGCATTTAACTTGGTTTTATATATTCTGTGCAAAGTTGGTTAAATCGGACCACTATAACATATAGCTGTCATAGGACCGATCGGGGGAAATGAGTCTTAGTACGAAAAACTTTTTTGTTTTATGAGATATCTCAACCAAACTATAAAATTCTTTAACTTCGTTTATATATCCTGGCCAAAGTTGGTTAAATCGGACCACTATATCATATAGCTGTCATAGGACCGATCGGGCGAAAATGGAGTCTTAGTACAAAAAACTTTTTTGTTTTATGAGATATCGTAACAAAACTAATAGAATATGCATTTAAGTTAGACTTATAGATCCTGAAGAAAGTTGGTTCTAATCGAACCACTATTTTAATTATAGGACGATGGAGTTAAGTCTTAGTATGAGAAACTTTTTTTCTCACAGTAGGTACGGGGCTTCCGACAGTAGAGAAGCAACTTAAGCGATGCGAGCAGGGGGCGGAGCCCCCTACTTTTCTTTATAATTAAAAATTTTTAAATATAAAAAATACAACAATATAAATTACAATTCAACAGCAAAAGAATTGCAAAAATTTTGATCCCACAAAAAAACCTTAAACGAGGTAAAGTTAGTACGAAAGCAATTTCCACCCCAAAATTTATTCAATGACGAACAATTGAGTTTAATATAAAATTTTAAATAAAAATATAAATTAATAAAAAAAATAATTGGATTCGGCACTTGCAAAAAGTAATTTTTATTACAAAGAAGCTCACCCTTTTGCGCACAGTACAAGCCAATTTTTTATAAATTTTTTAATCATTCGTACAAAATTGGATATCAGAAATTTTGGGGCTGGAAATTGCTTTCGTCACTAGACTTTTACCTCGTTTAGAGGTTTTTTTTGTGGGATATTATATTATATCACATAGTTTTTCTTAACATTTAGAAATGCAAGTGACTTATTTTGACAGATTATGAATCAATCGTAATAATCTTCAAGTCATATTGTTTTTTTTTTTTATTAATGTCTCTAGCTGTCAATCTGTTCAACTATCCATCATAAAGTTGGCTATTGTTTTTATCCATTTTGTTGTCATTCATTTCAGCTGTTGTCCATGTACTTTCTGTGGACAGTGTCCGGCATGGCATGACAAATAGCTGAACATTACGAAACTGCAACATCAGGTCGAGCACAACGAGCAAACTTCGAGCAATTCGAGCGAATGACATTAACGTGTCCCTAATGTGCACACATTATACACATAAGCAGCTGCAGATTGTCTCTCTCTCTCCCTTTCTCTCTCTCACTATCTCTCTCTCCCTACACTGATAAAAAAATTGTTTTACAATCAAGATTTTGGTCTCGACAACTAAGATTTGTGGTCTAAAAAATGCGGTGAGAACATGAAACTCTATATAAATATAGACAAAACATCTTAGTTTCAAGAACATTTCAAATTAGACAAAGTTCTTAATTTAAGAAAAAATGTTCTTAAAATTAAAATCAAAAAAAAAAAATTATTTTGTATATATATAAATATATATATTTTTTAATTTTGATTTATTTACATTTTGAAGAATAAATGTTCTTAAAATTAAAATCAAAAAATAAAAAATAATAGAAATTTATAATTTGTATTTATAATTATTGTATTTATAATTATTTTTTTTTTAATTTTGATTTATATACATTTTATTCTGTCTTGGTAATTTTATTAATGATATTTTAATTTGTTACTTGTAGGATCGAACCGGCGCCTAGCCAGAACTAAAGGGTTCCCACCAGAGCACCACGGGGCAAACATTTATATCATATAAAAAAGTACATATTTCTACTTTCCTAACAATTTTTGATTTATTTTCTTGGAATTAGAAACTTTGATTTTTTAGATTAACATTCTTAGTATTAGTAATATCGTCTTATAATGTTCTTATTTTAAGAACAAAATTATTTAAGATGAATATTCTTTATTTCAAAAGTTGGTTTTTTTTTCAGTGCATATCTCTCTCTTTCCCCTCTAGTTGCCTCTCTTTCTAACCCCTCCATAAGGGGAGTAGCTGTAAATATGCGCATTATTGTTAAACATAAATTTCCGTTACATGAACCAAAACCATCTGACGAGTTGTGTGTGTGTGTGTGTGTGTGTGTGATGGGGGCATGTTGCAAGCGGAAATTGATGCCACACAACACAGAGGTAGGCAGAGAGAGGGAGAAGGCAAATGTAAAAGAGAAAGAGAAAACGACTGGGGACTAAGCATTGGTCGCCATTGTTGCTCGGACTTTGAAATTGAAAGGAATTTTTAATTGAAACTCATAAATTAAGCGTCAACTGCTGCAGCTGTTGTTGTTGTTGTAATTGCTGTTGTTGTTGTTGCATCTCCTCATCGATAGCAACAAAATGCACAGTAAAAAAATAAACAAACAAGAACTCAATAGTCGATAAACGGAGTAGAAGCTAAAATTTGCTGAATTAAAATGTATATTAATGCTTATCCAGGAATTTGAATATTCAACCCTATTTAATTTCCTGCATAAATTGAAAACTTAAAACAGTCATTATTATTGTTATTATTATTTAGTCTTGAAGCAATTAAAACACTTGACTGATAACAATAGACAATTAATTTTAAACACTAAAATGAGCGTTATATCTTCTGAATTTATACTTGAAATGAATTTTTCTGACTTGCGGTTCATCTGTCTATCCGTCTTTTTGCAAAGCTCCATTTCATTAAGCGTCGTTTAAGAGCTAGAGATTCATTAAAATCGGTATGAAGGTTCGGACACCGTATACAGATCAAATTTGTATACTTATGGATTGGATTACTTTGATTTTTATGACTGCTATAGGAACGATAGAGCGAACATGAACCTTCAGTATGAAAATATTTTTGTATTTCTTGAGATATCCTAACCAAACTTACATGAATTCGAATTATTGTACTTATCCTACTATATGTATGAACAAAGTTGGTTCAAATCGGTCTACTAAATCATATAGCTGCCATAGGAACGATCGGTCCAAAATTAAGTTTTAATATAAAAAAGTTTTTTGTTTTTTAAGATATCTTAATCAAACTGTTAAAATAAGTCTTTAAGTTAGTTTTGTACATCCTGACCAAATTTGGTTAAAATCGGTCCACTATATCATAAAGCTGCCATAGGAACAATTGGTTAAAAATTAACTTTCAGTACAGAGTACCTGAGCACAGGGTATCCTACTGTCGAGCATACTCAACTGTAACCGCCCACTAGTTTATGTTAGATATAGTACAATGCAGCGTAGACAATACTCCCTGAGTTATCAACAAGAAACGGGTATTTAAAAACCACTTTTAATGAGTTTGAACTTGGGGGAAACCAATGCAATGCAAATCTACACTTTATTCACTTTCTCTTCCCCTCTCAGTGTCTCTTCTCATTTTCCACATCATTGCCAAGTTTCCCCTAGCAGCCGCATTGTTTGTGGTCCCGAGTCCGCGTCCCGAGTCCCGTACTCCGTTCCCGTATCTCGAGTCCCTGTATCCCGGGCAGGTTGCCAGGTTGCTGATAATTCAAACTGAAGCCCTTCTATATTCAACTCGACACTCATAAATGCCAGAGACAATATACATAGATAGATAAATACAACACACACACACACACACAACAAACAAACACACACATGTGTGTGTAGACACACTCAATAACTGGCATATCGCTGATGGGGTTGATCCTAGGGTGTTTACCGTGTTTGCCTATCATATTTGTATAGAGATGATTGCTTTACTTCGCATTTCTTGAAAATATTTAAAGCCACGATTTACCTAACCTCAAATGACTTAAAACGCTTTAGATATTACTAAGATCTTAACTTTTGATAAATATAAAAAGATAAAAACAAGCAAAGCTGCTAAGATAAGTAACTATTTAGGATAAAAAAAAAAACAGATAAAAAAATCATATAAAAATTAAGAAATATTTTGACTTGTAAAGTTGCTAGGTCTTGACCAACTTCGAACTGTCATAACTTCATCAAAAACTAACCGATTTTCAAACGGAATGTCATTTTGTTCATGATTTGGCCTCTAATTTCTGCATATAAATATTATTAACTTTAAAAAAAAAAAAAATTGTTTTCGAATATTTTCCGAAAAAATTGGACTTTTTTGAAAAGATATTTGTTTTTTTAATTTTAAAAAATTGATTCTGCATTTAAATTTTTTGTCATCTAAAAAATTTGTTATTTTTTCGACCCTAAGCCATCTTTCATCCAATTTTCTATACATACCCCTTGACATTTTTTCAAAAACTTGGATCTCTCATAACTTCATCAAAAATTAGCCGATTTTTAAACGGAATGTCATTTTGATTATGATTTGTCTTCTAAATTGATTCTGCATTTAAATTTTTATCATCTGGAAAATTTGATAATTTTTCGATACTAAGCTATCTATTATCCAATTTTCCATACATACCCCTTGACATTTTTTCAAAAACTTGAATCTCTCATAACTTCATCAAAAATTAACCGATTTTCAAACGGGATGTCATTTTGATCATGATTTGGCCTCTTAATTGATTCTGCATATAAATATTATTAACTTTAAAAAAAAAATGTATTTTCGAATTTCTTCTGACAAAATCATGTACTTCCCTCTTTGACTTTTTTGAAAAAATATTTTTTTTCAAAATTTTAAATCTTAATATTTCTTGATATTTATAATAAAACTTATAATGATTACAGTTACTGGATTTTTCAGCACATCTAACGATATTTAAACATGTCTTGTCTTCGCTATTTAAGTATTCAAGATGAGGGTCTGCTGGGTTGCTGGAGTTGCTGGGTTTGCTGGATTGGTTATGAGGTCCTGGGGCATGGGTTAAATTGGAAATCTTATTCACATATTGTGCACACATATTGCTCTTTAAATATTTGCCCTTGATTATCGGCAAACGTGAATTTTCCACACGCGCGTCTCGATTGGCAAAATGTGTCTTTCAATCAATAGAGGGGAGAATGAGAGAGAGATAGAAAGAAGTGAAGAGGAAGAGAAAGCAGTAGCTGAAAATGACAGACATGGGGGAATGAGGAAATGGGGGTATGAAGGAATCTAAGGGAAATGGGGAAAATGGCTGTCAGGCTAGACAAACTACAATCAAAATGGTTAGACGGATGGCCAACAAACTGACTCAATGTCTAACGGTCGTTGTTCTCATTGTTGTAACTGTTCCTGCTATTGTTGTTGTTGTTGTTGTTGCCCAAGCAACGTGATTTTTATGCCAACGTTAATGAAAACGTTGTCAGATAATGATAATGATGAAGATGATGATGATGATAATGATGACGTCGCCGTCATAAGAAGCGTGCAAACTAACGAGCTTTATGTCTCTGAAGTTGTTTTCCTTTAAAAAACAAAAACAAGTGGGAAAAGCTATAGTCGAGATCCCGACCATAGGATACCCGTTACTTATTTGAATATATATCAAAGTACTTTAAAGAAATTACTACCCAAAAAAAACTACTGCATACTTTTAGGTGATTGTATTGAAATAATAACTTAATTAATTACTTTGGTTAGCTATTACTGCTGTTCTACTTGTCCGATCTTGCTGCGGTTCAGTGAGATTATAGATAAGATTAATAGATAACTTATTTCAATATATATCACAGTACTTTAAAAAAATTACTACCAAAAAAAACTACTGCATACTTTAAGGCGATTGTATTGAAATTATAACTTTATTAACAACTTTGGTTAGCTATTATTGCCGTTCTACTTATCCGATCTTGCTGCGGTTAAGTGAGATTATAGATAATATTAATAGATCACGTGTAATTGACCATAAAAACTGTATTATCTTAAAAACTATAAAGAAATTTGTGTGACAAATTTGGTTACTCGATGGGGTATAGTCAGACGGATCTGATAGTACATATCTGTATATCGACTCGACTGTTGATGCTGATCAAGAATATATATATATACTTTATGGGATCGGAGATAGCCTCCTTCTCCCTGTTACATACATTCCAACAAACACAATATACCCTTTTACCTTATTTTTTAAGTAACGGGTATAACAAATACGCTGAGCAGACACATGAGCAAATTCTGCTTTCTATTTATGCTATTCTCTCTTATCTTTGCTGCTTCCGCTATATCTCCTCATATTCCTTTCTTTGTTATTCGCTGTTCCTAGTTTTATATCTGCTAATGCTTATGACGAGTGCATTTTAATACACTTGTCCAGCGGGTCTCATAACTTTCGAACCAAAGAACAAACAGAATACCCAAAAGAACCATATAATACCCATATGAGAAAGTCTCGTATTTCGAGCCGAAGAGAAGTGAAAGAGTTGAAGAATGGAAACTTTCATTTCTTCTTATCTAAATAATACGATTGAACTTGTCCCTCTTTAAATATTAAGAAGAAATATTCCAATTAGAAGACAGATGATATATATACAGACAGATGATTATAAATTATAACTATCGACAAGAAATATTATGAATATACATAGTATTATTTTATTTTTACGATTATAATCAATTGCTGAGTAAGAAAAATATTATAAATTTTAGATAATAAAATCATATACTACTTTTTAAGTTGCTATAGGGTATTCCAAATTCGTTATTGTTATTATTGTTCTTTGATTTTTGCTTTTCATTTCAGTTTTTCTAGTTTCTAAGCTAGACAAAGCGACGTATGAGTAATATGTATGTTGTCGTGTGTTTGCAACAATACAACAACACAAAAACCCGTAGCCAAGTTATTGAAATAAACAAAAAGACCACAGCAACAAGAACAAGAACAGCACACACACACGACACACACACACACACATAGCATGAGGAATAAAACGTGTTGTGTTGAAGCTGCTGAGTTATCGCTGATATTACTCCATGGAGAGTAATACAAGAGAGCTCCCTAAACAGGCGACGACTTCCCACACCAAGTGCACTTCACAAATGCACACTAGACGGGCCAGAGAGAGAGCGAAATATAGTACACTGCAAAAGAAAGACCGACTTCCAAAATCAAGAATGTTTATCTTAAATATTTTGTTCTTAAAATAAGAACATTTTAAGACCGTATTACTAGTACAAAGCATATTAATCTAAATAATCAAAGTCTTTATACATAAAAAAAATTTTAAATTGTTAGGAAAGTATGAATATGTATTATTTCATATAAAACAAATGGTTGCCCCCGAAATAAAAAAAATTATAAATCTAAAAAATAACTTTAATTTTTTTATATTTTGATTTTAATTGTAAGAGCATTTATTCTTAAAATAAGAACATTTATTCTTAAAATAAGAACATTTTTTCTTAAAATAAGAACATTTATTCTTGAAATAAAAACATTCATTCTAAAAATAAGAACATTTATTCTTAAAGTAAGAACATTTATTCTTAAAATAAAAACAATTTTTCTTAAAATAAGAACATTTATTCTTAAAATAAGAATCACTTATTCTTAATATAAGGACTTGGTCTTATTTGAAATGTTCTCAAAACCAAGATGTGTTTTCTTAATCGAAAGAATTTTATCTTTTCGACGCATTTCTTAGACCAAAATTCTTATTTTTGAGACTAAAATCTTGATTTTTGAAAATTTTTTTTATCAGTGTAGAATAGATAGAGAGAGAGGGAAAGCAGGCTTTTTTCATATCGAAAAATGTCGCGCGCGTTGCCATTAAAACGTGAGCCACAAAAAGAGCAACACATGCAGCACATTAATGTGGCACACACACACACACTCTTATACACACTTATACACACTCACACATATACACACATACACACACACACACACGTATGCATAGCCTAAAGCTTTTGGACACGCGCCGCGGCTGTTTACGCCAAACAAAAGTCATAAGATAAAATTACATTAATAACTGAGACGCAAGGGAAAGAGAAATAATTGAGGGAGAGAGAGAAAGAAAGAGAGAAAAAACAAGTAAGAATGCCTTTATCAAAATCCACGACTATAGGATACCCGATACACGAAGTAAATATAAAAAAATAAATTTAAATAAATTAATAAATTTCTACGATATTTAGAATTTTAAACTAAAGTAACTTAAAACTAAGTCATGACAAAATTTTTATTTAATCGATATTAATGAAAATTAAAGATATTATTGCAAATAACAAAAAGAAGTGTTAACCCTTAAAATTAATATATATCTTAAAAACTGTAGTGCAGTTTTTCATACTTGATACTTTTCCAACAACTTCAAACAGCCATAACTTTGTCATAACTTGACCGATTTTCATGCGAAATATCATTTTGATCATTATTTGGCCTGTATTTTTATTCTGCATCAAAATTTGAAAGTAAGATTTTTTTTTTTAAAAACTTCAAACCGCCATAACTTTGTCAACACTGATCCGATTTCCTTGAGGAATATCAATTTTATTATTATTTCGCCTCTAATTCAATTCTGCATCAAATTCAGTATTAAATCAAATCAACTGTCACTGCTGATCAAGATTATGCATACACATTATCGCCCTATAACAATATACCCTTGTGCTCCACGAGTAAAGGGTATGAAAGGAAAGCAAGAGGGAAAAGAGGGAAAGAGAGATAGCAGAGGAAGAAGAGCAGTCATATAAGCAGCATTCAGGCAACTGAAGGAAAAGTGAAAAGTGGAGTATGGAAAAACATGGAGTTGCCACTAAACGTTGTCGCTTTGGGCCATTGGCTGTGGGAAAGGGAGCAGGAGGCAGAGAGTAGAGGGGTAGGGAGTAATAAGTGGCAACAGGAGGTACCGATAAGTGAGGAAAGAGAAAAGAGAAAAAAGGGCAAGAGTTGTTATCAAAGTGTGAGTTTTATTGGTAAATGCATCGCATGCAAAGCACTCACAACTGCATTTGAATGTGCATATCGAGTACTCGATTCAAATATTCATGAGCACTCTCATCTGGCCATGCTATGACCAATCAATATTCCCACTGAGCTGCATTACAAATGCATTTACTGAATGCACTGTAAATGCAATTCAATTGTTTCACCCGCAACAATTCAATGGAATTATGATGTGTATTTATAGATCAACGTTTATTCAAGTGTAAGAGGGCAGAGAGCAAGTAAGTTATATACATGTAGGCCTGATAATAAAGGAGTAACCAGTAATCAAGACGTAGTAGCTATAAATACATTTATATATATAGAGAGAGACAGGAATATATACAATGAAAAATTAATAATTTATATTACATATGCAATATTTTATATTGTATGCAATGTCTATGTATGCAGCCAGTGAAACGTTTACGAAGGATGCTCTTAAGATAAACTGTTCTCTGTCTTACGTATGTATAAGTTTGCAGCCAGTGAAACGTTTAAGAATTGCAAAGGCATATCAACACTATGATCAAAGTCAAGTGAGTAATAGCAAACAGGTGGAGTATTCTATTTTTTAAACGAGTTTGCAGCCAGTGAAACGTTTAAGAAAAAAACGCAAAATCGCAAAAATATTGCATTCTAGCAGCCAGTGTAACGTTTACGAATGCTGTGAATTGCAACAACTATTAATATCGCTCTTTCCTAGCCGCCTAGAGCATACTTAAGAAGTATATGTCTAGGTGAGTATAAGTGTTTGCAGCCAGTGAAACGTTTACGAAAGCAATTGGAAGCCATTTTTATAGTGCTATTTATTATTCTGCTGAACTGTAACTAGCTATTTAGGGTATATTGCCTCAGATTTGCGCTACACTCACAACGCTATATTTATACTCACACACACTCACACACATATAGAGTGTGAGAGAGAGAGAGAGAGAGAGAGAGAGGGTGAGAGGGAAGCTTGGCTCGCGGCTAAACAAATTTCAATAAAAAGAAAATTCAAGTGGCAGGCAACATTTTTTATGCGCCTCATGCGGCGCGTTGCTTTTTTTGCTTTCGCTTTCACTTTACGACCAATATGCAAAAGGACAAAGCAACTACAACAAAAACAACAACAACAACAGAAGCAATAACAATGCAGCACACAAAACAATATACAATAAGAACAACAACAACAACAAGAGAGCAACAAAAATATATATTTCGTATGTGACCATAAAAAACTGAATTTCAACTCATCCTTCTTTCTTTTTTCCCCCATTGCTTTCTCTCTTGCCTCCCACAAAGCGCAACTCTCGAGATAACGCGCTGAGATTTTTTGGGGTAAGAGTAGTCAGAAAGAGAGAGGGAGAGAGAGTGTGAGAGGGAGAGAGGACAGCAGCTTTCACATTCACATTCGCCATTTGATTTGTGGCCAACAACATTTGCTGCAGCCTCAGGTTGCCCTGTGTCCCTCTCCTGTCCTCTTCCTCTCCTCTAGCTCCCTCTCTTTCTATCTCTTCTGTCTTCTCCTCTCACTCCCTCATCATGCTTAGTATCTGTAGCTCGACTGTTTTTATGGCTGACCACCCGCTGTGGCAACTTTAACAGGGCTTTTTCCATTTTGTCTTCCTTTTTTTTCGCCTGTTTCTGTCTTTTTTATACCCTGTATATATACTAGATGTATTAGGTTTGTCCAAAGTAACAGTCAAAAGGTTGCAGTCCTATTAAGTATATATATTCTTGATCAGCATCAAAATTAAGTCGATGTAGCCATTTCCCATAGTCTTTTAGTCCGTATAAACAACTAAATCTCAGGGATGGTAAGAGCTAGGATCAAAAAATTTAATATATAGACTTCCTATAACTTAAGGCAGATGTGGTTTATTCTTAAAATTTTGCACGCCCACTGTGGGGGGCGTAATTTACAAGGAAATCAAAGCGATTAATATATCTTGAAATTGTGTTTTTAGTTTCTATTATAACAGGCAACAACGATATAATTAAATTTAATATTGCTACATGTTTTTCTTGATTTTTATTAGGTCTTATACATCCTGAACAAATTTGACTCAAATATCATAAACTTGCTATAGGAACAATCGATCGAAAGTTCAAATTTAGTATGATAAACTTTTATATTTAACTATTCGAAATATCTCATTTAATCTGACTGAAAAATGTTATAAGTTCGTCTTATATCTTGACCAAACTTTCAGATATATCATATATCACTATATCATATGTCGTATAGCTCTCATAGAAACAATCGGTTGCAAATTTAATACAATTAATTTAATAATAGCACAGGGTATTCTGCTGTCGAGTGCGCTCAGCTGTAGCTGCATGTTTCTTCCTGTTTTTGCTGCCTATTTCTCTATTTTTTATTTCTTGCTTTATTTTGTTTGCAAATATTTAGCCAATAGATTTTTGCTTTGTTTGAGCGGCGCTTTGTTCGCTCCGGTTAAATAATCAAAAGCCTAAGGGAAATGAGGCGCAGAGAGGGGGAAGTACTAAGAGAGTGAGTGAGAGAGAGTGACACAGAGTTGGAGTGGGATAGAAAATGCTTTTCATGCTTTTCATTAGCGTTCTCGTTCTCTTCGTCGATGCGTGCAGTTTATCAATTAGCCGCCAGAGGGCAGTTAATTGCTTTTTACCAATATCCCCATCTTCTTCCTCTCCTTCCACTCCCTCTCTTCCTTCTCTCTCTCTCTCTCTCTCTCCTTGCAATGTTGCAGCAACTGCAAAATTTTGCACTTTCCACTTTAATTCGCAGCCTGTCAACTTTGCGGGTCAACTTTGATAGCTCTGAAAGCTTTCAATTTGCAGTTCATTTTAATGCAATTCGCGAACTAGTTCACAGTTCATTTTAAAAGCCACGCTTTTAGTTCTTAAAAGCATATTTAATGCTGTTATGTTTTTCGTTAAAAGGAACTTTAATTGGAGGTTATTAGCAAGTTCAGCAGCTGCGCTGCTTCGAGTCGAGGAGCTGAACACAAATAAATTAGGACACTATTTTCAGCAATTACAAACCAATATAAACATTGTTAAGTTATAGCAATACTTTTTAATAAAGTGAAAAAATATGTACATTTGTATTTTTAGCATGTGAAATATATTTTGTCAATTAAATCAATTAATTAAGAGGATTGATTTAATTGACAAAATAAAAACTCTTCCAATTATATTATTTTTAATTACGCTCTGAGATATATAAAAATATTATAGGAACATAAACTGCTCTGAGCATCAAGTAAAAAATAAACAATACATTTAGTTAATATGATACAAATTTTATAATAATATCACAAGAACTATATTGGATAACATATGCTAAAACATTTAGAAATTTTAAAAAGAAAAAAAATTAATAAAGAAATTTAACTAACTAAAAAGAATTGTATTTTTTTCTTAATAAAAAAAAGAATTAATCAAAAAATTTAAAAAACTAAAAAGAATTGTATTTTTTAATTTAAGTTTACTATTTATACAAAGGGTTAAGTTAGGTTAGGTTTACTTACAAATTCAGTTTGTTTATTTAAAAAAAATCTATTAATCAAAAAATTAAAAAAATAAAATAAAAAGAATTGTATTTTTAAATTTAAGTTTTCTATTTAAAAGTTAGGTTAGGTTCACTTACAAATTCAGTTTGTGGACTCGGTGCTATCCAATGCTCCGGATTTGTTGGTATTGCCTCGGCCAGGCAGGGATCGAAACTGGACGGTCGTTTCTTAACAAAGTCTACAG
The DNA here is from genome assembly GCA_035045575.1 of Drosophila falleni. Taxonomy (NCBI): domain Eukaryota; kingdom Metazoa; phylum Arthropoda; class Insecta; order Diptera; family Drosophilidae; genus Drosophila; species Drosophila falleni. Next base: position 18,818,272 of record JAWNOV010000185.1, read on the forward strand.
GCAGGCTGTAATCATCACAGATGGCAATCTTAAAGCGAAAAGAAAGAGAGAGAGATTGGTATAAATGTATGGTAAATGTAAGAGAGAAAGAGAGAGAAATATAGCGAAAGAGAAGTGCACAATGTATGCTAAAAATAACATTTTCAAGCTGGCAAACAAACAAGAGCAACAACAACAACAACAACAGCACGACACGTGCACACACACAGATACACACACACACACACACACACACACACACACACACACACATAGAAGCCAAGTGGCCACAGCTGTGCACCTTAAACACATAGACACCCTCCTCCTCCCTCTAGTACCTACCCCCACCCCCAACCCTTACCCATGTCCCTGTCCCTGTCCCTCTCTCGCCCTCTCTCTTTCCCTTTCCTCCATCCCTGGTATGCGTATTTTTGGGGGTGGGGGCGCGTTGCAAGCACATGTTGCAAGCTTCGCGTTGCTGCGTCATCAAAAGTGTTCAGCACAATGGCTAAATTACAGTTACAATTAAAAATGGCGTCACCGCCTTTTGGAGACGCCTCGAGAATCTTTTGTCAAGTGGCAACCCCTTACCCCCTACCCACCACCCTCCTCCCCCTACCCCTTTCACACTCTTCCTTTTAAACCAATGTTCAGTTAAAGAAAAAAAAACAAAATACAAAAAAAAATCTCACGAGTTTTGCAATTAACGTTAAGTGGGCGTAAAACTATTATAAATAGGGGGCGTGTCTAAAAATATATATATATATATAATTATGTTAATGTCGAATTTAAATAATTTTAAACTTAACTTGTTTTTAGACATAAATAGTCTACATTCATTTCTATCTGTATCTTGTAATTGCATCTTTTCATTTGCAACTGTATCTCAAAACTATTTCAGATACATCTGCATCTACATCTTTATGCATGCACTTTTCAAATGTATCTGCATATGTAAATTTGTATCTGCAGCTGTGTACTTTGTTAGATGTATCTGCATCTGTATTTGTAGCCATAAAATAACTGTAGATGCGTCAAGCTGTTTTTTTTATCTGTATATTTGTTACTGTATCTTATTATCTGCATTTTTGTGACACTATCTGTATCTATGTCGTTGTATCTGCATTTGAATATGTTTCAGTGTATAGATTTGCAAAAGTATCTGTTGATTTCTATTCGATTTTAAAAATTTTTTTCTGTAAATTTTTTGTTTTCATCTGTATTTGCATCTGTACATTATTATCTGTTTAATTTTCTTTATATATGTTATAACTATTTGTACAATTTCATGTATATCTGTATCTTTTGATATCTCTATATATTTGTAAATGTATCTAAATTATATCTTGAATTTATCTTAACTTGTTTTTAAATATATGCATCTAATAAGAACTGATTTTACAAAATTCGACCTGCAAGCGTATCAAAAGAGTGGATTGTTAGACTCAGATGATAGAGATCCCCGCTTCAATTCCCAGACAGGGCTAGATTTAATTTTTAATTTTTTGATTTCATTTTATTTTTAATTTTAATTTTTCTGCCAAATCTAGAATTTTACCGTCAAATCTGGCTCCTCTTTTTCACGTTCCAATTTCGCGAGCGAAACGAGCAGAGGGCGGAGCCCCCTAGTAAATTATATTTGTACATTTTAAAGTTATATCTTAAATTTCTAAATCTAAATCTATCTATATCAGTTTCTGTATATGATTAAATATATTTATACCATAGGTCTATATTTATCTGTATATATCTATTTCTATATTACTCTAAATGTATCGTACACCTTGCACATTTGTATCTATTATTTATGTATATTTTATCTATTTAATCTTTTTCTGCATGCACCTTTTAGCCACATTAGTATCTTTATAAATGTCTGCTTTATTGAATAACCGCATCTGTTAAGTGTCAATTGAAGCAAGGACAGATGTTGCAACTTATAGCTACCTCGAAGTACAATTGCAGGCGATAAAGTTGACGACAATTGCGGCAATACCATTCCACACCACAGACAGAATCACAGGCCAAAGAAGCTGAAGAAAAAGCAGCAGTATCTGAGCCAAAATTGTAGCTGCTTTCGGCCAAATTGTTGGCAAAGTTGGCAAAGCAATTGCCGGATTCGAAGCGTCGTAAGTTACGCGCCAATTCCCGTGGGACATTGACGCAGGTGGCATGAAAGCATCGGTGACAGGGACCGCAGCACACCACGTAATTTTCACCGACGGTGAAATCAATCCAACAGCGACGACAGAACATGTTGCTAATAATTTTTCGTTGGGAATGAACTTGTCTCACAGGACAAAACACTTAAGAAAATTACAAAAAAAAAAAGAAAGAAAATTTGCAAAAGCGAAAGGAGTAAAAGTAAAAAAGTTGCAAGTGGCAAGTGGCAAGTGGCAAGCTCAGGTGTTGACAGGCGAACGGGCAGCGCGGCACTGAGAGTTAAGAACAAGCACAAGATGCGACTTGCGATTCAGTGTGGCAAAGATAAACTTCATGTATATAGTACCTCAGTGTGGCAACTGTGTTGTGGCAGCCATAGAAACTGTAGCAACTGTGTGGCAACTGTGTGGCAGATATTTGTGGCAGTTGCCATTGCCTTTGGGGCATTCGCTTTTAGAAATTGAAAGGCCAATCAGAGTCAAAATGAAGGCAGTTGGTTAGTGTGCATAATGCACTTCACTATTTGCCACACGGTTGCAACGATTGCAACTTGCAACATATAAATGACAACAGCAGTTCATACAGCACGTATTTGCCACACAAGAAGTTTATGAAATAAAACTATAATATTTATATAATTTATATATATTAAATTGTATATTGTTTTTTCACAAAATTGAACATCAGAAATTTTGGGGCATCTAGACTTTCGTCACTAGACTATTACCTCGTGGAGAGGTTTTTTTTTTGTTAGCCACACCAGAAGTTTATGTAATGAAGAAAGCTCTCTTGAGATTTGTTTTTTAAACGAGAAATGGTAAAGAGAAATATGGAGAAAGAGAATAACTCAAGAAGATGCAAATATACAGTTGTCTTTTTTAAATCTATAGAGAATTTGTTGGCAATTTGTTTGAAAAGCAACCCAAAAAAATGCCAGTGTTGCGAAATGTCAAAAGATTTCAATTTTCTCACATATTTTTAGTAAAAATAAACGCTTAAAATATTAAAATTAAGTTAAGAAATAATTATAAAATTCCGATTATCAAACAATTTTCTTTTTAATATATCTATATTTATTTGACACTTTGTCCTCACTCACTTACACACTCACTCACTGATTATAATCAATTGCATAGCTCAAACCATAAGAGCTAGAAGCTTGACATTTTTACACAATATAGTTGAGACAATTTTATGCAATAAGACGGCGGGTTGGCGAGCAAAGCGAGCAGGGGGAGCAGCCCCCTAGTAATTCAAATTATTTAATTTCTTATTTCAATATATTCTGTTCAAGCTAACAAAATCTTATAGTAACTCAATGGAAAATATTGTAGCTGACAGCAAAAAACAGTTACTGGAATAAAGAATTTTGTAGAACTAAAATATTTTGAGATTTACAAATTTTTGACACTGTTTTATTCAAGTTATTTTTAAGTTGGCATTTTTAGAATTTCGCAGGGTATTCATAGTGTGAGCATTTGCCAAAATATACACAAGTTAGCCAAGATGATGAGTCACAGACACTTAAAAGGCTACTCATTGGCCAATGCTGAACGGCAGTGATTGCCAAGTTGTTGTTGTTGCAACTGTTGTTTTTGTTGGTTGTTGGCGTCTCTTTAGTTTGGCTTTGATGTGCAGCCATAAAAAATGCATAGCCAAAACAGGCAACAGCCTTGGTGGCTGCCACGATATCAACGCCCACCAAAAGTGGTAAGTAAAATGTGGCCCTTTATCGTCATGCCCCATGCCACCTTGCCACCTTGCCACAACTCGTTGGCCTCTGCTGTCTGCTCGAGTAAATATCATAAATTTTAAAGGCGGCGTTAATGCGGCTCGTTTCAGTTTCGAGTTGCCAGTTGCACACGTTGCACGTTGCACGTTGCACGTTGCAAGTGCAGCCTTGGTTGCCACTGACAAAGCTCAAACACTGTCGCATAACCGCAGGCACTTTGGCAACGCGCCCGTTTCCTGCAACAGCCACAATACACACACACACACACACACACACACACACACAGACTATGGCTACACTGAAGAAAATTTTGTAATATTTAAAAAATTTTAAATATTATACATGACAATCTGAATTTTTAATATATTTTTTAAGGTTTCGAATTTATTCAAGTTTTTTAATTATTATTTTTACTTATCCCACTTTTTTTTATTTTTTACATGAAAATCTTAATTTTTAATATATTTATATTCTTAAGTTTCGAATTAATTCAAGTTTTATTATTATTATTTTTACTTATACCGAAATTTTTTGAACTAAACAACAAATACTTGATTTAAGCAAGATTTTTTATTTGACGCTCAGCAAATGTTTTGATTTATATACGATTCTTTTAGTAAGATCAAATATTTTAGACAATTTGATCTTTTAAATATTGAGTCGTTATCATTTAATGCGCATACTATTTTATTTTCATAATATTATGTTCAAAACTTAACTCTCAATATTAATTAAAATTTTTCTATATTATATATGAGAATCTTAATTTCTTATGTATTTAATTTTATAGGTTGTGAAATAATTTAAGCTTTTTATTATTGTTTTTGCTTATCCCAAATTTTCTTGAACCTAAAAAAAAACAAGTGGGCGGCCCATATAAATAGGCAACACTTTTTTTGCCCACATAAGTAGGCAACACTATTTTTGCCCACAAAAGTAGGCAACATTATTTTGCCCATATAAGTAGGCAACACTGTTTTTGCCCACAAAAGTAGGCAACTCTTTTTTGCCCACAAAGTAGGCAACACTATTTTTGCCCAGAATAATAATTTTTTTCTGTGTACTATTGCCACATGTTGCCACACAGCTGCTTTGACACAGTTTGTTGCTCAGGTCTTTGCAGTTCGAGGAAATGAAACTGCCTGATTGTCGTTTTCTTTGCTTTCCTCCATCTTTCTAGGTATCTCTATATATTGCTCACTCTCTCTCTCTCTCTCTCTCTTTCAATTCCATCTCTATCTGTGACTTTTGACATATTGCATGGATTGGCAACGTTGAATTGACGTGTGCTGCACAAATTCTACCTTCGATGACAGTCATATATATTCCAGTTCAGTTCTGTCCAGTTTTAATTCCATTTTACGACTCATTTCAGTGGCGTAATTACTCGTAATTGAGTAGGGATTGACAGCATTCGAAAGCTAAGCAGGGATAGATTTTTTTTTCGGTACGGAAATATATTTGATTCCTTTAAAAGTGTTTGCTTTATTCCAGTCTTATTTTAGATCCGACCGAAAACCACATTTGACAGCTAAAAAGTTTATTCAGATTGAAAGATTGACAGAGTGTGAAAGAGAGAGAGAGTAAATGGAGCGAGGGGGACAGAAAATTACACTGAATAGCTAGAGTTGCTAAAAGGTTTTAATTAAAGGTTCAATTGAAGTCAACTTGTCAACCTTTGACATTTTGACAGTGTGGCAACGCTGAACATGAACCTATTCTAAATATATATATAAATCTTAAGTCAATCACTGTTCACAGTTAGAGCTTATCAAATCAATTAGATAGATAGATAAAATTCGAAAAACGGTAGTCACTAATTTATAATTGCATTTCAATGTTTGTTTAATTAGAAGTCAATCAGCTTCGAAGTTCATTGTACTCTCATGTTAAAATGCAACTCTGTTTTATTTTATTTACATTGTCTTCTCAACTATTTATCAAGTAGGTATCAACATTATTTTTGCCCCTAAAAGTAGGCAACACTATTTTGCCCATATAAGCCAAAGGTTAATTTTATTTTATAAAAATTAACTAACTTTAATTAAAACTTCATTTTTAATTAAATCAAAAAAATATAAAAAAAAAATTAAAATCTTTTAAAAATAAAAGAATACTTTGAGCTTTTTTAAGCTTTTCACAATTAATTCTAAAGAAATGGCTGCTTTAATTATCGTGATTTACCTTAGCTTTAGTTCAACTTTAAGTGAGCTTTAATGAGCTTTTAAAAAAGCTCTGTATCATTAAAATAAGCTTTACTTATATCATTTTTAAGTTCAATATATCTATTGTATTCTTTGCTGCTAGTCGACGTTAAATAAATAAATAAAATACAAAAATAAATTCCAAAGGACTCTCTCTCTTCACGTATGTCTACTGTGAAAGCCCTTAACTAGTTAGTTAACCCCTTAACCCTGCTGGGGCAACCCTTAACGCTTGACCTCGCCATGCTAACTATTATTATTGTTGTTGTCGTTTCTATTGTTGTCATTGTTGTTGCTGTGTTGTTACTGTGGCTGTCAAAGTCGCGCACTAATTGCAATTAGCACCTCTTTTTCTCCCTTTTCCTTTCTTTTCCACTTTTAGCCACACCCCGTTGACCTTTTTGGACTGATTAATTGATTGATTGATTGATCGATCGACTGTTTAGCTGATTGATTAACTGAGACGCTTTCAATTACCTGCGAAAAACGCGTTACATTCCCTTCAGCTTCAGCTGTTGCAACACCAACTAAACGGGACTCCAAATGGGGGGGGCAAAGGTGGGGAAGTTACTGTTACTTGCGTGGCCTTTAACGCTCAATTGATTTGTTTGCTCTGTGGCGCGATTACAGGTAAATTTCCGCCCCTGCCATCGTCAATTGCTTTATGAAATGTTTACTCGATTTATCCAGTCGGAAAGAGCGCCAACCCAACGTGTAACACACCCCTCTCTCCCTCTCTCTTTCTACCCCTTGAGTGTCTTCTGCTACATGCCACATCAATTTTCCCTCCCCCTTATCGCTACTGTTGTTGTTGTCATAAGGTTGCAACTTTTTAATAGCTCGCATGTGCATTGTGCGCCCGAAAGTATGCAACATATTTCTGCTACATGTATTTACTTCACAATACCCTGTAAATGTATATCAAATGTGTTAAGGGGGTAGTTGCAGCTGCAGCTATATATGTAAAATATATACATAGAAAAGTGTGTGCATTAAAATATTATTTAAAATTATTACATTTGAATTAAAGTTTTCATATTTTTTTTTGTTGTTTTTTTTTAATATTTACATTGTATTAAAATTTACAATGTATATGTTTTTATTCTGTTTAGAGGAAAAGAAAAGTAATTCATTATAAGAAAGCTCGACTCTATATATTAAATTTAGAATTTTAATAAACATTTGAATTCTATACAAGGACAACATTTAAGATTAATAGTCTAATAAAATATCTCACTTTCTATAAAATCATTTATCTCAGCCCTCATAAGAGCTAGAAACATAATATTTGGTTTGTACACTGTTGAATAGTTAGGTTTTGCACTTCTAAAATCTTTTTAGAATTTGAGCTAAGGTTTTTAATAACTGAATACATATGATTGATAGGTTTCTAAGGTTTTAGCTTTTATTTAAGCTTTAATAAATATAAATTTTAAGATTTTCTACGCTTTCGAATTCCAGGGTGTCTGCTAGTCGCCCACTATAAATGCTTGCACTTGATGTTTGTGTTTTTGTTTATATTTTGTAATTTTTGTTGTACGTCAAGTGCAGGCCATTAAAAATGGCCGTCAATGAGACATTTGGGAGCAGAAACTTTCAAGTGGGGAACAACAGGGAATATTTACAGGGCATAGGCTGTACAGGACGAAGTACAGCAGAGAAACAGAAAGGAAGGATGCAGGGCAAAGGCAAAGGGAAAAGGCAAAGGCAAAAGTCAACGTTGCCAGGCATTTCAAGTTGAAATGGGAGAAAATGAAACGTTTGTTGAAGGGTGTCATCGTTTGGCATTTCGCTGACTGTCGACTGTTCGTCCTTCTCATCCTTCGTCCAACAGGATGTTCGTCCTTTCGGTTGAGTCTGGGTGTCTGCTTGGGTCGTCAGGTGGCTCGCTTGGCTGCCTGCACCCTCGGGGTTGCGCCATAAATTTTAATTAAATATTTTTTGGCATTGTGTGTTGTTGAATTTGTATTTTGTATTTTGTATTTCTATTTTTTTTTCAAGCGACATTCTAAAGTCAGAGATCAAGCGCAGAGATCCTCTTGAAATTCGCACCACCTGACTGACTGACTAACTGACTAACTGACTAACTGACTGACTGATTGTGAGTGTGACTTTGACTGCGATTGCGACTGTGGCAAGTCTATAAATTGCAATGTCGCAACCACCGAAACAAAAAAAAACTCCTTCGGGGGTTGCTTTAACCCAAAAACCAGACAACGCATCCTCGCCTTGATATTGGGTGTGGATGACAACCCTGGCGTGCCGTATAAATTGCTGAGGGAAATGAAAATTAAACAAATAAAAAGCGAGCCTACACAGCGAAAAAAAAATGATATTAATTTACACCATTAACACTTTGATTTTGTGAATTTTTCACTTAAATATCTGTTTTAGTATAAACATAATAATTTTAACGTTAAAATCATTTTTAATTTAAGTATCAAACTATATTAAATACAAATATGTTTCAATACAACAAGCTGGAACTGGTTAAGAAATTTAAACTTAATCTGTACATATAAAACTCTTTGTTCTGACTAACTAACTCACTGACTGATCACAGTGGAAACCCAACCGTAAAAGCTAGAAAGCTGAAATTTTCACACAACATAGCTAAGACGATTTGATTGTGCAATAAAACGGCGCTTACGAAATTCTTCAACATGTGTAACAAACATTTAATTTAATTATAAAAATCTTTGATTTTTTATTGAATTATATTATAATATATTATATTTTTATGCAAGTTACATAATATTTAATTAAACAGCAACTGTTTTTTTGCGGTGTAAGCTAAAAAGTGGGCGTGGGTCAAACCAGTAAAATAAATAAATTCATTTTGTGGCCAATGCCAAAAGGACAATTTCGTGTTTTTTAAATACTCGCAATTCTACACATGTTGCCAAATGTTGACTGTGTGTGTGTATTTGTGTGTGTGTGTGTGTGTATGCCACTTCCTGTTTAAACTACACTACACGACACTCAACGCCTTCCCCCAACCCTCCACACTCCCCCCCCCCTCACCTCATCTCACCTCGTTTTTCTGCCTGCTGGAAAACCATTTCAATCCATGCAACGTTGCATCAACCCGTTTGCCACTACAGTTGAGCGCACATTCGAAATTGTTCTGCTTGTGGGAGCAGAAGTTGTGACTGAGAGGGAGATGGGAAAGGGGTGGGACATGTGTAGAGAGAGAGAGAGGGAAAAATGGGGGAAAGGGGATTGTAGTTGTAGTTTTGTGAACTTTGCAGAAATGCAGTGACCGGAAAGTTGTAATATCCAATCGCCACTTTATTTGTGAAGCTTCCGTTTTTCCCCAGTTGTTGTCGTTGTTGCCTCTGATTGGTGGCGTCTCTTGGCCGGGTATTGAGGGGAATCCCCTGCCCTCTTTTGGGCCTTTTGTGTGTAGTCACTTAAATGGGCATTACGTGGCAAACCAATATGTATTGCCAGCTGCCAATGGACAATAATTGAGAGAGCCCAACAAAAAACAACAATAACAACAACCACATTCGGAACATTCGAAACATTCACATAACAGTAAATCGCCATTTGCAATGTGATTTGTGTCCATTCACATAAATATGATTCACTCATGAATATCTAACACGATTCCAACTAAATGTTTAACTAAAACTTGTTTGAAATATTCGAATAATCCTTTGAATGGCAAACATAACCTCAATGTTCATACATATAATCTCACTATTAGTGTTTAACTTTTGGTATATTCAACTTTAATTAAACTGTTATTAGCTTATTTATAGAGCACTTTTAATATAACTACAAATAACTCCTAACAACGTACAATGATACAATACTAAGGTTATTCACATGACCTAACTATCGTACATAACCTCAATTTATATCTTTAACTTTCGACTTCACTTCAAAATTGTTAGTTATACCAAAAATTTACAATAAAACTTAATCTTAAGCTTAAGCTTATTTGAACTTTAACTTGATATTTTTTAAGCTTATAAACTCATAAAAAGACTTGCATAACCTTACTTATTTAGCTGAAGCGCTTTAACTAACATAACCTCAATTTTTTACTTACTCTACTTGTCACTGTCAAACTTAAACCAACTTTTATTAGTCATCAACAAATTATAAGTTTAATCGCATACCATATTAAATTTGCTGACAAATTTTTAACTTTTGACAGACATATCTAAACTTAATGCGTAACTAACCTCACTTTTTAGATGTATATAACCTTAAAACTGATAGTGAAAAGACGCATTTGGTTGGCTTAAATTTATACCAGCTCATTTCACTAACCCAATTGTGGCTCAAGACGGAGCCTAATCGGCACTACACGGAGCATGTGGATAAGTACCGTCACCACGAAGCCGCAACCACTGAAACCACCCAAAAGCACCCGAAACTACACACACTACACATACACATACACTTGCTACTTCCCCCCTTTTGGGCACAATTTTACCCCCCTTAAGTTCGAAGCATATGGGTCCAATTACGTAGTACATCCGGCGTTTCCTTCGATTTTGTTGCCCTTTCCCATATTCATTTCTTCCTGCTCATCATCGCACGAAGAGCGCATCAACAAACACTTCACGCCTGACATTTGACAAGAGATTGAGAGGGGGGTGAAAATGAGGACAAGCAGAAAGGGAGGAAAATCTAAGAATGACGCCTACAAAAAAAATCCAAATGCGAAAAAATGGCAATAATATTTTTATGGGCATAAATAATATAGCAGAAACTGAGACAGAAGTCAAAGTAGAACCAGTTGAATAGGGTGGGTAGGGAACAGAAAACAGTTTTTCACGCCATTTTCATGCGGGGAGAGTTTTCAATGGGCCAAAGGACAGACGAAGAAGGGAAGGAAGAAGAAAGCAGAAAGAAGGGCAGTGAAACCACACGCATTTAATGTTGGTAAAGTCGATTAAGCGCCGTACGTCCAAGGCGGTTTCTTGGCTTTCAGACAAAGCGACCAAAGCAGCTGCTAACCGAAAGAGCGGGGCAGAACAGAGACAGAGACAGAGCGAGAGAGAGAGAGAGAGAGGGAGAAAAAACCGCTAGAAATGGGGCGTTACGACCAACTACAACTACGACCAAGACCACATTAATGTTGTCCATGACTCAGCCAGATTCGTAAGACCCTTATCCTTACTCCCATCCTTATTCTCCTACTCATTCTCACCCCCTCCTACCCCTACCCTTAGACAAATGCCAGTCTCTTATGCTTATCCTTGTCGTCGTCCTCATTATTAGTTGTGAGTGCAAAACAATTTAAGAAATTGCTTGCCAAGAAATTGAGCGGTTTGTGAATGCAACATATTTATGGGGTTAAGCGGAAGTACCACCCAATTCAATGGGAAAGTTGAACTGAAAAAGCAGCAGAAAAAACTACCATTGAAAAGAAGGAAATAGTAAAATATAGAACAACTTAAAAAAAATATGGATTCAGATAGTAAAAAGGCCAGGGTCACGGTCCAGAGAAAGTCTAAAAATTGAAAACAGAAAAAAAAAAAACTATTCTGAAAAATAAAGAATGTTATATGAAAATAAACTATTTGTAGAAAAAAATAAGAACTTAAAAAAATAATAATTCATTCTCAAAAGAGATTTTTGCTTTATATTAAAAGATAACCAAAACGTTGACTTGTAAAGTTGCTAGGTCAAAAGTCTAACCAACTTCAAACTGTCATAACTTTGGCAAAACTGAACCGATTTTCAAACGGAATGTCATTTTGATCATGATTTGGCTTCTTAATTGATTCTGCATTTAAATTTTTGTCATCTAAAAAATTTGATATATTTTCGACCCTAAGCCATCTGTGATCCAATTTTCCATATATACCCCTTGACATTTTTTCGAAAACTTTGATCTCCCATAACTTTGTCAAAACTCATCCGATTTTCAAACGGAATGTCATTTTGATCATGATTTGGCCTCTAAATTCAATCTGCATTTAAATATTTGTCATTTAAAAAATTTGATAATTTTTCGATACTAAGCCATCTATCATTCAATTTTCCATACATACCCCTTGACATTTTTTCAAAAACTTGGATCTCTCATAACTTCATCAAAAATTAACCGATTTTCAAACGGAATGTCATTTTAATCATGATTTGGTCTCTAAATTGATTCTGCATTTAAATTATCATCTAGAAAATTTGATATTTTTTCGATACCAACTAAATTTGCTCTGCATTTAAATTAAATTTATTTTGTTCAACCAATTTTTGAACTCAAGATCCTGGTTTGGATTTTAATAAAAGAAAATGAAATAAACAAGATAAGGAAAGAGTTTACCAGAATCACTGAATCATGAAAATCTATTTTTAATAATGATAGACATATGAAAAGCCCAGAGAAGCATAATCAAGTTCGACAATTAAGATTAATAAAATATTCAGTTAAGCTTAAAGCCAAAATGCCAATCTAAATTAAAAAGATGCCAAAAATAAATGCACTCTTGGTCAGATTTCAATGAAAATTTCTACAAGGAAGTCAACCAGAGAGAAATGATGAAAATGGTAAATGTGAAATGGGAAATGTGAAATATATTGGGGAATGAGAAACATGCAAGGCCGAGGGCATCATTTGCAGTCTAGAAATCAACCAACGAAAATATTTACGGAATTTCATTTATGAATTTTCACTCGAGGGGTTAAAACGATGTGCGTTTTGCCTTTGAGGCCAGACATTTATATATATTTGGGTAGGAATGGGAAAGACTTCTTTGGTGGCATCAAAAACCAACGCATAATGCTAAACAAATAATAAAAATTTTGAGTAGAGCCCCGAGGATAGAAAATGGCAACGAAGCAAAACATTAAGGCAAATAATCGTGTCGCATGTTGTCGATGTTGATGTTGATGTTAATATCGAATGTTCAAAAAAAAAAAAGGGGGCATGAGGCATGCAACAGAACTGTCGACTGACAGGTGGTTTTTTGATGCCTATGCAAACTGACAAACTGACTGAGTCTGTGTCTCTGCGATAAAGCCAAAGCCCCCAATGAGAGACAGATCCGAAAAGCCAGACGAGTCGTCGGCACTTCAAAAACCCACCCAAAAAGCACCCGGTAAATCCACAATCCACACACATCAGGCCACCCTTACAAAATGTAAATGTTTTCATTTCACAGAGAGGTATGTGAGTGTGTGTGTGTGTGCGTGTGTGTTTGTGTGTGTGTGTCGCATATACAGCTCATTAAATACAAATCAGCTTAGCAACGAACTTGAGCAACAGCCTCAGACCATCAAAACAGACACATTTTCAGAAAGCATCATCTTTTAAGTGCTCTCAACTAACTTTTCCAGCTAACGAATCTTGCATATTCTTACTAAAATTATTCTAAAAATAGTTATTCTAGAAACACTCAGAAATCTTTGTGCTCTCAACTTGTTATTCCAGTTAACAAATCTTCCTTCTAAAAATTAATATTCTCGGAACATTTCTCAATAAAATCTTTCTGAGAAGGTTATTAAATATTTCACAATTTCCATAGTTGCAAAATTGTATAAAAAACGAAAAATATAATAATAAATCTATTATAATATTCTCTAATTTTAACAATTAATTTTTTCTTTTTTTCTTATTTATTACTATTATTATTAGATTGGCATTTGTATCCCTCTATCTGAGCTAACCGATCTATAATATATATAGTTTATATTTGCAATATAATCATCGTGAACTTAGTCAGCTATTTCATGTGAAATGCAATAAGTGTGAATCATTGTTATAAAAGATTTCCATAGAAATATGTGAAGAATCATTTCACAATGTTTTCTCTGATATTGCAGCAATTTTTTGCTAAGCTTAGTCAATCGACATCGTTACACATTGACGTTTACAACAGCATTGGTTTTATAATATTCTCACTCAATTTGTTTATATTGAGTATTGTATTACTCACATGGCAAATTTTAATGTAATGAAAAATTTACACGATTATATGAGTCATTTGTTCTCAACTTTCTGACTTATTTTTAGCACATGTATAGTAAAATAATACAAATGAAGCTTACAATAAAAAAATGTATTATTCCCGTTTCTTAAGAACTAAGTAACAAATCGCAAAAACCACCACACCCACAGTTTTTAAAATAATACAGTTTTTATTGTAAGTAACGTTATCTATAAATACTATCTATAATATAACTTAATCGCAGCAAGATCGGACAAGTATAACGGCAGTAATAGCTAACCAAAGTTATTAATAAAAATTATTATTTCAATAAAATCACCTAAAAGTATGCAGTAGTTTTTGTAAGTAATTTCTTTAAAGCACTTTGATATATATAGAAATAAGTAAGGGGTATCTTATGGTTGAGATCTCGACTATAGCCTTTCCCACTTGTATTTTCATTTCATTTAAAATAAAATAAAAAAGATCAAAGTGGATTGTGTGTGTTTTCCAACAAAGTCAATTTGACAATAATCATATTGCTCACATACTCTACAATTGTAGACAAACTGATGCTGCAATTAAACGGACACGCCTTCTGCAACGCCCAGCCCCACCCCCTCCCCTTCCACCCTTCTCAGACACACACACACACACACACAGTAGATCCCCAAAAATAAAGAGAGAGCAAAAAAACATCAACAAAAATTTCACTTAAGCCCGCAGGTAACCAAAGACTTGAATGCTTATCAGACAGTCGAGACAGACAGGCAGTGAATTGTATGGGTAGAGAGGGGAGTGAGGAAGGGGGTTGACAGTGGGGGAGAGGGGTGGGTTTGGTACAGTGGAGTGACAGTGGGTATTTCATGGGACAACTCAATTTGTGGGCGGCAAAGTCAATTTAAAAAGCAAATATCTTGTCTCTTGATGCGACTGTGATGCGACTGTGATGCGTATGTGTGTGTCTGTGTGTCTGTGTGTGTATGTGTGTGTGTGTGTGTGTATGTGCACTTAAGTCCAAGATAACAGTACTGCACACACACACACATATACACACGGGTCATAAAAAGCAACAACAACATGCAGAACATCATCCAAAGTCCAGACACTAATTAGTAATCCTTGACACGAGCTTCATTGTCATTAAATATGCTACATGTGGCACCAAACCAACCCCCTCCCCAACCCCCCAACCCCTAGCTGCCACCTTTAGCTCGCTTCCTCTTTCCATTCTTAACTGTCACTCTTGAGTTTTGTTGTTGTAATTATTTGTCTACAGGTATTAAGCTTGGCATTACTTTAGCCGCATATCAAATTATGACATTCCCACATTCGACTCACCCTACTGCACAACACCCCTAACTATGCACCCCCTCTCTCTCTTACTCTCTTTTCTGCTGTTTCTCTTTCTTCATTGCTTGTCGCTTTCACTTTTATGGCTGTTGCCGCACATGAGTCATAACATCAGACAACTACAACTACTGAGACTTGAGACTTATACTATATATATATAGCCATTATCATCATCATCATCATCATCATGTGCATCATTATTTGTGTCCAGCTTTTTGGCTATGCGGCTGATCAATAAACTTGCAACATCCAGCTGTGGCACACACAGCAATTTCCATAATCTGCCAATTCGTAATTCGGGCTCTGAGGATGAAAATTTGATGCGATTTGTTCGAACATCGCCACAAGTCGATATCTAACTTCCAAGTCAGGTCTTCCCCCCACCCTCCTCTCTCTCTCTCTTTCTTTCTTCTTCATTTCTTTTTACATTCTTTGCTTTTGCTTGTTCCATCTCTTTTGTGCTCACGTGACGTCGCGTCGCGCACCAAACGCATAAATCAGATTTACAGATTTATTTTTACTCTCTCTCACTCACTCTCTTCTCTCTCTTCCTCTTTTGCATTGCATACTTTTGGGCTGCATGCGAAACCGCAGCGAAGACAACGACAAAGCAACAGCGTACAGAAAATTGCACAGTGTTAGACAATAAGAAGCCTCCGCACAGTGTTAGGAAATCACACAATTCTTTTATTTTTTTTAAATTTTTAATTGGTAGAAAATTGTTGAAGATACCTGATTAATAGGCTATATTGACGACCACTCACATTTGCCATATTTGCCACATTGGCCACATTTGCTCACATTTGCTCACATTTGCTCACATTTGCCACATTTGCTAACATTTTAATGTGTCAGAAAAAAATGTAAGCATTTAATATGAATATATATTCGGATTTTGTACTGAAATGAAGTTCACATTCTGAATGTGCCGAATGTGCTGTCGTGAAAATAGCCTACAAAAAAATTGTTTTCAGCTGCAATGTATGCTACATTTTTTTTCGCATCCTATACATGTGTGTTGCAGAAAATCTCTAGAGATTTTGAAGAGAAATGATAAAATTAGAAGTAAAAACCGAAACATGCCTGATATAATTTAAAAATATGATTACACCCGTTACTTAAAAAATAAGTAAAAGGATCAAGATCAAATTTTTTTCATTTTCCCCTCCGACACCGAAAATCGCGAAAAACCACCACACCCACAGTTTTTAAAATAATACAGTTTTCATGTTCATTAACATTATCTATTAATATTATCTATAATATCACTTAACCGCAACAAGATCGGACAAGTAGAACGGGAGTAATAGCTAACCAAAGTTATTAATAAAATTGTTATTTCAATAAAATAACCCAAAAGTATGCGGTAGTTTTTGATGGGTAGTAATTTCTTTAAAGCACTTTTAAGTAACGGGTAACCTATGGTCGGGATCTCAACTATAGCCTTTCCCAATTGTTTTTAATTCATTAGTTATGACCTAAACGTAGTTGAAAAGATATATTGTCCGCAAATAAATGCATTTACAGACACTGTGCGCGTGCTTTTAACAACTGCTGGGATTTGTTGAGCTGTGTCTACGATTGTGTGTTTGTGTGTGTGCATGTGTGTGTGTGTGTGTTTGGGTGTTTGTGTGTGTGTTTGTGTGCCTGCTGCCTTAGACAGGTTTTGCCCTTATTATTATTTTGCGCGCCTTTGGCTTTCGCTGCTTCTGTTGCTTTTCCCTTTGCTATTTGCTGTTTGAAATGCTGTCAACGTTGAATATTATTCCCCTTTGCTCCTCTCCCTTTTCCTCTATCCTCCTTATGCTCCTTCTCTGCCAACAAGAATATCGATGCCGGAGTTGCAACGGAAATGTAACCGCAAAATTCAAAACCGGCAGACGCAATTTGTTGCGCACATGTGACGACATTGCGACGCATTTGTCTAAGTGTAAAAGTGTGAGTGTGTGTGTGTGTGTGTGTGGAGAGCAGACGATGACGCATAGCACACACTAACACACACACACACACACGTACACTTGAGTGTGTGTTAGGGGAATGCCGTTGGGACTGTCAACTGATGCCCCCGAAACAAATTGTGAAACACAACACGCAGACCGAAAAGTGCGTAGCCAAAGGGGAACAACAATCATAAAGGGAGGGGGAGAGTGGAGAAGAGGGAAAGAGAAAGGAAGTACACTCAGAAAAAAACAATATTTGAGTACTTCAAGAGAGGATATTCAAGTACAAACGATCTCAAAAATTGATTGAGCTTAAAATTTTCAAAACTGCAAACAAAAAAGTCATTTATATTCGAAATTTAGAAATCAGATTTTTTATGGAATTGGAAGAGTTTAGAATTTTTGAAACTGCCTGCAAAAAAATCATTTATAAAAGAAATTTTAAAATGAGGTATTTTATGGAAATCCATAAGAACATATTGGGATTGATTCAAGTCTGTATAGGACAGAAACATACTAGTTTAAGTACACAAAAAGCTTGAAGATCTTTCTAAAATATACTATACTGGTTTCTAGGAAAAAAAAGTGTCTTATTAAAGTTCAGGTTGAAACAATCTAAGTTTAAGTTCGAGATTTTATGTACAAAAAAATCTAAGTTCGAGATTTTTTTGTACTTCAAATAGATCTTTTGCTTTTCAAGGTTTCGCAACGAAAATCACAGATTTTATATTCTCATACATTCCGAATAAGTTTGGTTAAAATTGATCGACTATATCATATAGCTGATACTGAAAGGATAGTCAGTATTTTTAATTTAAAGATCGATGCATACTAAATATTTTAAATTTAAGATATATTTATACTTAATTCATGAATTTTCAGTACACAGCAAACTTAAAATTTTAAGAACAAAACGTTATCAATTCAAGTTGGAAAGTATCCCATTTTAGAATGGCATATTTTTCTGAGTGTATGTTTAACAAACTACATTATTTGACACATCACATATGTCTCTGTGCTCCAGAGAAAGAGACAGAGACAGGGAGAGAGAGAGAGAGCTAGAGCATGAGTTAAAATTAACATAATTCACAAATTTAACACGCTGGCGCCGACCAGCGGTCAATTTGGGCAGCCGACCAGACCACAGCGCCATCTGTTGTGCAAATGGCCTTATTAGGACACAACATTTTTAGGCTGTGTACGTGCCAAATCAGCGAAAATGTTGCAACTTTCCCCCCCTGCCACTGTCCTTGTCCCTCCCCTTCCCTCTCTGTCTACCTAACCACCCACTTGCCACATTTTCCGAGGCCTTGTTTAGGGACAGACGAAAATAAAAGAGAGAAACCGCAAACAAAACGACGCGACAACAGCAAAACGCACTTTACATAACTAATAAGTTGTTTGCCAACACTGGACACCGGACAGACGCTCTAACAACACTCACAACACTCACAGCATTCGCATAAATAAGCAATTGGCACAAACTGTTGCCAACTAAGCATTTGGCCACATTAATAACCTCTTTAAAGCCTGATGTGCTCATGAAAAACTTTCCACAACACATGCTCAACAAAATTACAAAAAAAAACTTGGAAAATTCATCAAGTTCATAAATCACATTGTATTAGGGCGCTACGAACCAAAAGATACACTGTAAATATTGTGTTTTGGCAACTATCTCCCAAATTTCAAACTGCCACAACTTTATCAAATCTTAACCGATTTTCATGCGGAATATCAATTTTTTTATTATTTGACCTATGTTTTTATTTTACATCAAAATTGGAAAATTTAATTTTTCCTCCATCACTGTCCATTTTTTTTCCATACGTTCCGCTTGTCACTATCTCCCAAATTTCAAACTGCCATAACTTTAGCAAATCTTAACCGATTTCCATGCGGAATATCAATTTTTTCATTATTTGACCTATTTTTTTATATATAGATAATTTTACAATTATATCCCGAACACGTACTTAAAAATAAAAGCTATAATCAAGAATTTTAAACTGAAATTTTGGCATGTTTTTTTCTAACTAAAAAACAGAACTTTTCACAACTCAGAGTAGCTATTAGAGACATTTTTCTAGCGCATATCTTAATTCAAAATCTTTGTTTTTTTAAGCATACGACTATTAGTCGAAAATTAAAAATTAATCGAAGATGAATTAAAAAGTTGTTAACAATTGTTGGCGATATTTGGAAACATAAGTCAATTGAATGTTATTCTATGGGGAAATCAAAGTTACGCAATAAACAGAAGCACAGTTATGAGATGTGAGTAGAGAGAGAGAGAAGAAGTAAAGAGGGAGAGAGAGAGAGCAAATTTGTTAGTGACTTCAAGGGCAAGAAACCAATTGAACAGATTCTGGTAGATTGTAGATTGTTGTTGCTGTTTTATGTTGTTTTTGGTAGCGTAAACATGTTGTTTACTACTTGGGCACTTGACACATGACAACGAGACGGCAAAGAACAAAAAAAAAAACAAAAGCAAAAACAAAAGAAAAGGCAACTTACACACACATAACTTCCCCGGAGATGTTGCACAAAAACCACACACACAGCGATATGTAGAAAGAGTGAGAGAGTGAGAGAGAGACAGAGAGAGAGAGAGAGAGAGTGAGTGAGGCAACTCCAACTTCAATTTTGCTTGCTGACAACAAAAAACTTTTTTCATTTTAGCGTGAAAATTTGTAAACATCAGCGAATAAACGAAACTTGCATGTTCAAGTTGCCACAAGAGGCAAGTGGGAAAGGGAAAGGGGAGTGTATTTGTCAGTAACGCCCACCCCAAAAAAAAAAAAAAACACAGAGAAAAGGGTGAATATTTAATAGAGCAAGCAGCTTACCTGGCCAAAAGCTCCTAAAACTCAAACTCCCCCCCAAAAAAAAAAAGGAACATTAGGAACTCTATGCTCGGACTTTGACTATATACCTTATATTTTTTTTTCTTTTTTTGTTTTTCCAGCGCGTTGGTTTCATTTGCCAAATGACAAATTGCGCAGTGTAGTAGGGTGTTTCAATATGAGTGGGGTGTTTCAGTTAACACTTGTTGTTACACGTGTATCCAACTCCCAACTCCCAACTCCAAACTCCAAACTCTGACTTTAGCTCATATGAAGAAAGTTCAATGGTTCGACCTTTCAACGCAATTTACATGTAGATTTCACATGGGAGGCATCTAACATGGATCGTTGACTGAGTGGCAAGGACAAAGAGTGCAAGAAGGAGTGAGAAAGGTAGTATGGAAAAAAGAAAGAGACCGGGAGAGAGGCAGAGAGAGAGAGAGGAAGCTCTCACTAGAGATTCGCTTTTCGCCTTTAATTGAAACGCCTTTTGGGAGTTTGAATTGTGGGAAGTTATTTTAAGGATCTAATTGAAAAATTTATTTTTACTAGGGGTGTTCCTGAAATGTAAGCCAACTTAAAAGCTACCAAAAATTTATGGTTTTTCTGTAGTATTTATACATAACACACATTAATCACGAAAGAAATTGTTTTATTTTTAATAACGGTACAGGAACCGTTACTGCATTCAAAATTTAAATAATTTCGAAAAAAAATATTTTTCTCTGCAGTTCTTGGTTTTCAGCTTTCCCCCTTGGAAATTTAAAAAATTTCATTACTTATTTAAAGCTTTTAATAACTTTTGGACTTCAAAATACTTTAGAAACCCAAACTCTTTAACTTAACTCAACTCATTGATGTGCACAGTGAGCTCTGTAAAATCTTAAACGGTATTACTCACACCTCTAATCAATCTATTGACTGTTAGCTACCGCAAACCTGCTTTGAATTTTGTGTTGTCGTCATTTTTGGCTTTGTCCAAAAAAAAAAAAAAAAATAGGAAATACAAAATGCAAAAAGTAAAGAAAACATTTTAAAATTCTGTAAACGTTTGACACCAAAGCATTCCCACTTGTTTCCTTGTATACTTTTTATTCCCAGTCCTGTAACATCCCCCCTGTTCCCCAGTTCTCAATTTCTCCTTCCACGCAATTTTCCCCGAGTAATTCCCACACCAAAACATGAGACCCTGTTTCGTGTTGGCTTTTGACGTTTTTTGGCTTTTGTCACCGTTCCTATTTATAGTATATTAGTAGAATAAACAGAGAAAAACAATATTTTTTAAATTCTTAAATTAGGCATGTATTTTTTAAATATGTATTCAGGATATTCTTGTTTAATTAAGACAATATGCGAATAAAATGGCAGAGATTCAACTTTAAGAAAATCAAAGAAGATTCAAATATTTTATTTAACTAAACAAAAATCTTACAGGACCCCGAAAATCGAAATATATCTGAGATAAATTGAGCGTGATTTAAGTATTTTGTACTTGGTAACAAAAAATCCGGGATTACAAAACTTTCGACACCGCATTGAATTAATTTTATTTGTTATTCCAACGAATCTTTTTCTGTGTATATACTTTTGTATTGTGTAGTGTTGGGTAATAGGTAAAAGTTGAGCCTGTCAATTTTAATTTGTTTTATGGTTTGTCTGTCAGCAAATCCTTAGCTAATCAATGTAATAAATGATTTGCATGATGACAGCATTTGGAATCCTTGTGATCCATTACTTTATTTCAAGTGAATGGCGTTAAGCGCGTAATATTAAGTGCATTTATCAACACTGCTCTGAGATTTGCAACAGCTGCAACAAAAAGTGGACAGGCAACAGGATGTAGAGGAGACATTACTAAAAAGTTTCGACATTTCGAGAGGCTTTACGCCTGAGGCGCTTACAACTTATGGAAGGACAGGACAACAGCAGGAGAGAAGTAGAGGAGGAGAAGGAGAAAAGGACAACAGGAGGACAGGACGACAACCATTAATCATTAGCGCAAAAATGCGACTGTCTATGGCAAAGAAAGCAACCACCAGATGATGAGAAAGACGACAACGTCAACGATAATAGCAAGTATATATATAATATACATATACACTGGGGGGACACCAGTGTTGGGCAATGTCCCTGTTTGGGGCGCTAAGCGGCTTCGCAGTTTTGTTGCCTTTTTTGTTAGCCATCTCAGGCATTTCAACAAATACTCCACACAGCATGACGATACAACAATGCCATTGTGAGGCCTAAATGTTTTTTATCTCATTTCGCAGACGTCTGCCGGAAAAGTGACTCCCTTCCTTAACCCACCCTACTCCCTGGTCCTTCCTTTCCCACACACAGAGCAACCAGTTGTACAAAAATACTGGTAAACAGTAAATGGCAAAAAGGTACTGAAAAATTGTGGAAAATCACTTCATGACACAGACTTTAGAACTCAATACCCCTCCCTAAAAATAAGCTACACACGCACGCACACACACACACATACACACA
This sequence comes from Drosophila falleni, assembly GCA_035045575.1. Lineage (NCBI taxonomy): Eukaryota > Metazoa > Arthropoda > Insecta > Diptera > Drosophilidae > Drosophila > Drosophila falleni. The sequence goes on from JAWNOV010000185.1 coordinate 18,840,874, forward strand.
CACACTTGCTCACAGGTCCCCTCAAATTTATTTAACTTTTTTTCTTTGACTCTATCATAATTTATTATTCATGCATTTGTATATATAGCTTGTATATTTGCACAGTATTGTGATTATTTAAATACCCTGGAATCAAACAGTGCGCAGCAAAGGGTAGCATAAATATTATTAATAAATTTAAATCATATTAGTACTTATTCTAATTGTGGTCAAGGGAAGAGTATAGAAAATAAGGACAGTAAAGGAAGAAAAATTTCGTTTTCCAATTTTAATGCAGAATGAAAATAGACGCTTAATAATGATAAAATTGACAATCCGGAAGAAAATCGGCTAAAATTTGACAAAGTTATGACATTTTGAAGTTTTTGGAAATGAGTCAAGGGAAGAGTATGGAAAAAATGGGCAGTAAAGCAAGAAAAATAATAAGAAATCGGCTAAAATTTGACAAAGTTATGACATTTTGAAGTTTTTGGAAATATGTCATTTAATTTCATGCTCAAAATTAAGTACAGGGTATTATGCAGTCGATTATTCGCGTGCACAACGCTTGTAACTACGTGTTTTTCAGTTTCTTTTCTTTTCTTTTTTTTCCCCTATTTTTGTGTTTATTTTTTTACATGCGTGTCGTGTGTTATTTTTCATTCTTGAAAGGCCTTTGGAAAGTGTCGCTTACTTATGTAATTTGACAGTGCTGGCAAAAAGTAAAGTGCCACCCGCCCCTCGACAATTGTTGCAACATTAAATAAGCTGCAAATTGATGGCCAGTCATTTGTTAATATTACGTCGACTGCCCTTTGATTACATTTTACTTTCTCTCTTTCTTGTCAACTCTATTATTGGCTTGAGATTTCATCCTAAGGATACGGATGAGGGGTTGGGGTCTAGTTTGGAAACTGTCGACTTTAGATGTAAGTCTGTTGATATACGAACTTATTACGTCGAAACAGGCAACGCCCACTTTTCAGAACGCCTCCCGCGGCCAAAAAGTTTCTGTATATTTTTTTTATTTTTCTCAACCTTTTCATTTGCATTTTAGTCCTGTTAAGGCTCTTTCATTAACTTTGTCCTCGATATATATATATATATAGGCACAACCTTCTATACTCATTAGAAGCGCTTCATTAAAAGGCTTAAAAATAATACGAATTTTTCATGCCAATGCAATTTCAGCTGCCACAAATAAAAATAAAACAAACAAAAAGAGCAAAAGTAAACTTTAATTAAAGTTGGCAAAATACCAAAAAAAAATCAAATAAAATAAAACTAAAGTAAAGAAAAAAGTGCATAAAATAAAATGAAATTGGACTGTTACGGATGGTTATGCATAGAGAAATAGAGAAAGAGAGAACTGTGAACACTTTGAAATTAGAATTATTAGAAAAATGGTATTTAGCATAAAGCGCATTAGATTTAATCGCTTTGGCCACTGTCGAGTGGGTGTAAAGAATGAATGAAAAGCGCTAAAAGAAAATGCTGATAAAACGTTTGCATGCATTTGTCAGGCTTAAAGAGACTGAAAATGAATCGAAAAAAGAAGAAATGCAATTCATGTTCAAGTAGAAATTCAATAGAAACTTGGGTCAGTATTTTAGTAGTGATAGATCTTATCACCATTTTGTCTATTGTATTCTATTTAAAATTTGTCTATGTGCTTAATCCCTTTAAAATTATTTGTATAATTGTTCGACCTTTAAATTATAATGTTAGAATAAGCTAAGAATATAAAAATCTATCTCAGGGTTAATATCAAGTTTCATATGTGATCATTTTGATTTGGAAACTTACAAGAAAACAATTCTAAAAATCATATTTTAAAATCATATAAAAAACAACTCTAAAAACATGTTAGACAGTTTAACTTCAGATTTAATATAGGAAAAATTAAAAGAACTTTAATGCTTTTTTATCTTATTTGCTTTTATTTTTTTAATTTTTAAAGAAAGATATGTTTAATTTTAAAAGAAAGCATTTGGATATATATCATGATCTGAAATTATTTTTATTTTTCTTACCAATCGAATTTGATTGATTTATATTTTAAAAACTTAATTTTAAGTCCAATTTAAATAGTCTAAGTTACACCTAACACTCCCTGACTGCGCTTAAAAGTATGCTACGAAATAATAATAAATTAGATTCAAGGAAATACGAATTACGTGGTTTTTTTCACTCTCTTCACGGCACTCCCAGTTATGCGTGTTAATATGCTAAATACTTGGCATTAAATTACATTTCAATGTATGTTTTGTTCGGCCCACAACTGAGCTTAGATAACTTGGCCAATAGGTGAGTAAGCCGCAAGTGTTGTTAGTGGCATTTGGAAAGCCGTTAAAACAGTTTTGTACTGTTTGCAACACAGGTGCGGCCTGTTTAGTCAAACAATGAAAGAACCAACAACACAAACAACAACAACAAAAACTCGAATTAAATGTGGCCAAAATTAATGAACAAAATGGCCAACTATAAATTAGCCGCGCTCCAATTTATGCAACCAGAAGAAGAAGCACAAGGAAGAAGCACATTAACAATGGCTGCGGCTAAATGTAAGCACAATTTATTTAATTAAATGCGCAGGCGAAAAAAAAAACAAACACAAAAATAACAACAAAAACAAAATAGGAGTCAAAGCAATGGCAAAATAGGCAACGTTAAGTAGTGAGAAGAGAGAGAGCAAGAGAGGGAGAGCGGGACAGAGAGGCAGTGTTGCCATTTTAGCAATTTTATTGCCAGATTTAGCACTTTTTTAACTGCAAAAGCTAAAAAAATTATTGAGATGTTATTAATTAAGAGTCTAACAATGTTTTAAAATGATTTAGATACTTTAGCTATATAGTTATAGTTACACAAAATTTTCAAATTGCCAAGAAAAATTATAATCTTTCTATATTTATTTAATAATTACTTAAAATTTATTTTAGAATCCAAAAATTTCAAAAATTCTGTGGAGAAAAACATTGTAAAATCGTTGAAATATTTTTGTTTCTGAGATAAAATATGTTTAAAAACATTATATATTTATTTATATTAATTGAAGAATTAATTCAAGATTACAATAGTCAGAGCAACTAGGGTCTTCAGGCTGATATACCATTATATTTTTATCATTATTTACGTATTATCCTTAATATTTAAAAATTATTTAGCAATTTCCATAGGACTTTTTAATTTGTTTCTAGCTATTTCTTGCAATTTTATATGTTAGCCATTTTAGAGCATAATATTTTAGTGGCAACACTACGGAGAGGAGAGCTAAAAAGGCGGGCCATGCGGCGGCACGTAGTCATACTCAGGACCAAGCTCCTTTCCCCCCTTTTCGCCCCTGCCTTGACAAGGCAAACGATGAGTCATGAAGGTCATGACGAAAGCAAAGCAGCAGGCAGCGACGTCGACGTCGACGGCATGCCAGCGACAGCAGCAGCAAAAGTCGCTTTGATTAGTTGTCGTAACAACAACAATGGCCAACTCCTTTAGTTGTTGTTGTTGTTGCCGCTGTTGCTGTTGTTTTTATTGTAATTGCTGCTGTTGTGACAGGTTGACGACGCGCCTGGCAGACATTTTGGCAGCGCGCTCTCTTCAAGCAAAATGCGAGAGAGGCAGGGAGAGAGAGAGAGCGCTCGCTATGGAAAATCAATTTCGCAATGTTACGACGTCGATGTTGACGTTGACAGCGACAGCGACGTTGCTGCTGCTGTGTTTGTTTGTTTGTGTTTTGTGTTTGTTTTTTTTTTATTTTTTTGTATAACTTTGTTGCTGCCTTTGCGCCTTAATGTTGCTCATTAGTCGCAAATGTTGCACTCACTTTGTTTATAAATGAATTGCACAACATTTGCAACAACTGTTGTTGTTGTTTATGTTGTTGTTGTCGCCTTAATTAAAACTAAGTGTAAATGAATGCCGCTCATTTACAGTTGTAATTGCATTTGCTTTTACTCACCTCTTTTTAAATTTCTTGTTGTTTTTTAGCCCACTTTTGATTTGATATGTGTATGGGTGTGTGTGTGTGTGTGTGTGTTTACACTTTAACTTTGCAAATTTGTCCGCAGTTAACAACAAAAAAATATGCAACAAAATGTAGCAAATAACAACAATAATAATTTGTTTGTTTTAATTGTCACTTTTTAATTAGATTTTTGCTTCCTTAATTTTTCGCGCTATTTCTCTATTTCCGTTTTGTTTGTGTGTACTGTTGTTGTTCTTATTCTTGTTGTTGTTGTTTTTATTATTATTATTATTATTATTGTTCTGCCGTCGTTGTTTTCTGTTGGCCGGCGACGACGACATCAACGTCAAGACGCGTTCTGCGTTGGCGATGCGTACACTGCAAAGGCTGCTGCTGAACTAAAATCAAACCTGACACGCGGTTGCCAAGTTAGCTCCAGCTAACAGCTCACAGCTGCAGGCTGCTCTCCTGTTCTCCCGCTCTCTCCCACATTTCTACTCTCCTGTGCTTTTACGCTGTTCTGCCGTTGCTCTGCTCGCACAACCCCCAAAGGCAGCGGCACGTGCAACCAACACGCGGCACCCACAATAACAGCAAAAACAACAACAGTTGTGAGCGCAGATTAACAGCGAGCGTAACAGCGAAAGCAAAGCAGCAACAATAACAGCAGCTCAACCCTGTTTGTTCTCTGTATTGCTATGCGGCGCGTTGCCGGCCTGACGTTGACGTTGACGTTGGCGTCAGCGTCTGCGCATAACGCGACAGTAGCGCTGCGTCTCAGCCGCATACAGGCACTGCCAGCAGTTATGCAACATGAATTTATATTTAATATGAATAAACATGAACATTTTAGTAAAAAATAAATACTTGAAATACTCTTCTTATTAAAAATACGAAGAAAAATGTTTTTTAAAATATTTTCAGGATTTCCAATTAATTATAATTATGGAATGTTATTTAAATATAATTCGACTTAATACAAATATGTAAATTAGTTGGTTTTATTAAACCCAGGATCAATAAAAGTAAATTCATTGAAATATCAGTATAAATAAAAATTTTTAGAATCACAGCTTAAGATGGTTGAACTAAAAAAAATTTTAAGGGCAAAAACTTAGAATTTTAAGCAGGTGCACTAGGTTTCTACAAAATTTGAACGCTAACTGAACGCACGCACTGTGCTTAAGCAAAACAGAGAGAGCAAGAGAGTGTAGGGGCGCGAGAGCAAGTGAAATGAAGAGATAGCAGCCGGAGAGAGAGAGAGCGTAAGAACGTAGCATGCTTTTATGCGCTTTGGCTTGCCACTTGTGTAATATTGGCAATTAACTAACACAAAATGGGGTTGATTTTTGAATGGATGCGATGCGAATGCGACTTTCACAACGAATAAGATGATGATGATGATGATTGTGATGATGATGATGGGAATGGGAATCGGCATGGAAATAGGTATGAGAATGAGAATGAGATGGTAAACTGTGGTTGCAGGAGTACTATATGTAGATGGGTAAGGAGTAAGGCTTTTATCCTACTCCCACTCCCACTCCCACTCAAATGCTGATGGTTATTTGCAATGCTGTGGCTTATGCCACGCGAAATGCTTTACGGTCAAAAGCAGCAACATGGCCAACAGCTAACAGCTCATTTGTCTAAACCGGAAGCGTTTGTCGGTTCCAAAAAGCTAAACATTTTTAGCTCAATTTGCAGCGCAATTGGTTTTTGGTCAGATACAGGTAAAAATAGACTGATTGATTGACAGAGTGGAGTTTATACACAGCAAAAAAACCCCTAACAAAATTTAAGTTTAGGATTCTTGATTTTGACAGAAATTTGGAATATTATTGCTAAATTAATACAATATTCAGAGAAAGTGGCAACGACTTATATTAAGAGTAAGTCAAAGAATCTTAATATATTGTATCTAATTTATAAAAGAAAACTTTTTGGGCCCCAAAAAATAAAAATTTTGGAAAAAACAAAATTAAATTTATAAAAAATTAAAATTAAATAATATAAAATGGGGGGAGGAAGGGGACATAATATTATATTATATTATTTTGGATCTAATAAAAAAAATTTTTATAAAGCTCCGAAAATCTAAATATTCAAAATTGTGCTTAAAACAAATATTTTTTTTATTTTAAATCAAGTATTAACAATTAAAATTAAATTTAATTGTAAGCTGTTTTATTCACATTTTTAATTAAATATTTATTCAAACGTAACCTTATTTATTTTTTTTTCAAAAATTTCTAATTCTAAAATATTGCTACTTTTATATAATCGCGCTACTCACAGTATTCAGTAGTAAGATCTTTTATACAAGTTGATCAACTTAGAAAACAAATTTTAGTTATAATTGTAATTTTTTTAATAATTTATTTATTTTTTTAAATTTATTTTTTATTTATGTTTTCATAAGTAAATTCGGGATTGAATTGATTGGACGGAATTTTCATTTTCGGTGCATAGAGAATTGTCGCAGACATGTTGATAACTCAATTATGTGGCAAGTCTTAACCGTGCCACACACACACACACACATACACACACACGCTACGTGTGTCAATTAGCAGCTGCAAAAGTTGTTAAGAAATTCCATGGCTTAACAGATATCAACCAGAAAAAATTGTCAGGTGAGTCTGTATTTCTCTCATTCTCTCGCTCTTTCTCTCACTCTCTCTCTCTCTCTCTCTGTCTCTTTTTCCCTCTCAGCTAAAAATTTGACTAAGCTCAGTTCTTCTCCCTTCTCCCAATGCCCTTTCACCCCCTTCCCCATGCCCTTTCACCCCCTTCCCCTTGTAGCCAGCTTAGCTGTACGTTTCAATTATTTTTAGCGTGCTCCAATTTTTGTAGTGACCGGAGCACAATAAATCATTTGATTTGTACACTTGCCCCAAAGCGCGAGAAGAACCAACTTGCAACTTGAAGCGTTCCCCGAACGACTCCGTCCGTCTGTCCGTCCGTCGTCCGTCCGTCCGTCCGTCCGTCCGTCCGTCCGTCCGTCCGTCCGTCCGTCCGTCCGTCCGTCCGTTGACTACGGGGGGTTCTGGTTGCAAGTCGGACACGTGATGTGCGTGCCTTCCGGTGCTAAATCAAGGCAAACGTTTTGAAATTGTCTTACCTTACACATAACCTCACTACTATTGCTCCTCCTCCTTCTCACTCCACCCACCTGTTTCCCCCCCCCACTCCCACTGAGCGTATACAAACGGAAGCAACTGTAGTTAATATTTATGGCGATTTAATCTTCTCACTTGAACGCTGCTCAGTTAAGTTTGATAGACACCAAAAGCAACTCCCTTGCAGCAGCCCAAGTCACCAGCTGACCCTTTTTGTACCCTGTACCTGAAGGGTTTGAAGGGTCTTTTAAGTTTGTGGCAATTTATTTAACTTGAACCATGTTTAAGCGGGTAAAATACACTTCAATAAAAGGATTTTTCACCGCGTCTATCAATTTCCTCTAAAATCCATAAATTAAAAAGCGATGAAAATATAACACGTCCTCTTTCTTTTGGTAGGCGAGCAAAGCGAGCAATGGGCGGAGCCCCCTTGCCATTTTCTAATATTTGTAACAGTTGACTTATATTTTAGATGAATACTATGAAACATATTTTATATGAGTTTATAATGTATCTGTAAATCAAGTTTGTTTAAGAATTTTACACCCTACGCTCCAGCAAACCATAAAAATGTATAACTAAAGCAATTTTAGACTTTGCAATCTTCAGTTTTCGCGCACATATTCAATATAAAAGTACCGATGAGACTTAAAAATTTCAGCAGGATCGGTTTATAAACTCTGAAGATATTTAAAAAACACTTTTAAGTAAAAAAATTATAAAAAAAGAAGAAAACAATATAGTTTAACTATGACAGTCTGTATAAACGCTTTAGGATTAACGGGTATCTCACAGTCGAGCACACTCGACTGCAGCATGCTTACTTGGCTTTTTTTCTCTTCTCTCTATTCGGTATCCCTTTTCCAACACCCCACCCTATAGATGGTGCGTCCCTGGTACACAGTTTGTTTGCGTGTCCATTTAATTTCCGCCTGGAATTGCTTAATCAAACATAGCATAGCATAGCATATTGGGAGGAATATAGCAAGCGTATCTGACCAAATCTGCCCCAATGCCCAAAAGTTTCTCTTAATGAGTCGAGTTTGCTCTCGGATCTGGGGCTCACTTGTGGCTTAATTCGCGTTTGGACAAACAAAATGTGCATTAGCAACAAATTGTTATTGTTACTACCACATAGGCAACAGACTTTTGTCGGCCACTGTGCAAATAGTCATAGTTCAAAGTGGGAGAGAATTGTAAGGGAAAATTCGTACAGGGAATTAATCCGTTGAATGTGGATAAGCGATCTGACAGCTTAAAGAAAATCTCACAGCAAAAGTCAAGGAAATTATTTAGCAAAATTCGCAGAGAGAAAAAAAACCACAAAATCAGATTTGTTTGTTTCAATAATGATAATATACCGTTGGGTAAATGAAGTTTGGATTAATCCAAGCACAAATAAGAGTGAGTTGGCAAAGATATTTTAGCTAATGAGGAAAGTAAAGTAGAAAAAATTCACTGGATAAGCTAAGGTACATATTTATCTGACGTTATTCAACACTGAAAAGCTAAAACTCATTTAGGAATTGTCATAATTCTCTAGCAAACTAAAAATCATAAAGAATAGATGGATAACAAATCTGAAATACCGAAAAATTAAGAAACTAACATGGAGTTTAAAAAAAACTTTAGCACATGAAAAAACCGAAATAAAAATAGGACTGAAGTGGCTCTCAGACTTCTTCCCATACTTTGTTAAAAAAAAAAACGGCACTGTCAAAAAAAAATATTGTCAAGTTTCTCCATCAATTGTCTAGTTCAAATCCAGAGCTTAGCTGAAAATGAGGAAAATGAGGAAAATGAGAAAAACTCAAAGATATCCCCTATATCAAAAGTTAAGAACTGCATATCAAATAAATTTGCATACGAAGCAAATACAGACAATGAATAGAAAATGAGTGTGATTACGAGTACTTATAGAGTACATATGAGTGTGAGATACGAATACAAGTACTTGTATTTGTATTCATTGAGAAAAGAGAAAGAGAGAGAGAGAAAAGGTCGCATTACACTCTTATTTAATTTAATGGCACATAACAATTTGATGCGCTGTTTCAAGTGACAGGAAATTGGGAACATTTTGAAAGGAAGGGGAATGAATAGAAGGAAATAATTGGGGGAGGGGAACCTGCTTTATACACTTCAACTTTAACAATTTTTTCAATTAAACAAATAGCTGAATTTGACATTTTTCGTTGGCTCCCAAAAAGAAAATGGCATAAAGTTCAAAGGAAAATCATAAGCTAAAGAAAATAACGAGCTGAGAAAGCACGATAACACAGTGCTGACAAGGACAACAACGCAACTGAACTTCGACCTGCCCCCCTCTTTCTCTCTCACACTCTCTCTCTGGCTCATTCACTCTCTCTTTCTCTCTTCCTCCCTGGCATCGAACCCGCTTATCGACTGGCAACTTTCAGCATTTTCTTCGATATTCACAGCTGTTGTCCCCTGTCATTTAACTTTTCCAACTACGCAACTACACTGATAAAAAAAAATGCTGTTAAACCACAAATTGGTCTCAAAACTAAGAATTTTGGTATACAAAATGCGTCAAGAACATAAAATTCTTAAATATAGAGAGCAAATCTTAGTTTCAAGAACATTACAAATAAGACCAAGTTCTTATTTTAAGAATAAATGTTCTTAAAATTAAAATAAAAAAAAAATAAAAATTATTTTTTATATGTATAAATATTTTTTTTATAATTTTATTTTATATTTTTTTTTTTATTTATAAATTTTTTTTTTTTTAAATTCATTTATATACATTTAATTCTGTCTTAGTAATTTTTAAAAATGTATTTCCAATTTGTGACGAGTGGGATTCGAGCCGACGCCTACTGATTCACAACTGAAGCGGTTTCTCTAACCAAAGCACCACAGAGCTAATTTTTGTTTTATATCAAATAGTACATATTTATAATTTCCTTACAATTTAGGATTTTTCTTCTTGTTTTAAGAACATTGATTTTTTAGATTAATATTCTTAAAATTAGAGAAATGGTCTTGAAATGATTTTATTTTAAAAATCAAATATTTAAGATGCATGTTCTTGATGTTAAAAGCTGGTCGTTTTTTTCAGTGTACTTTCTATTCTTCCCACTCTGTCTCTTCCGCCTCATCCTCCCCTTTTTCTGCTTCTTCTTGTTGTTTCTTATCAGTGCATTGGCATCGACAATAACAGCTGCAATCGTCCTTCCTGCCTAGGCAAATGTTTATTTCCAACCATCCCCCAACTCTTCTCCTGCTTCTTCTTCTCCCAGCACCTCTCCCACCCTCTTGAGCCACCTCTCTGTACCTCTTAAGCGATTACACACATTTATGGGTATATAAACATTTCTGCAATTTCTTGGGAGCATCTCATGATTCAATTAGCCACAGACCAATGCGCTTAGCTGGGCGTGTCTCTCGAGTTTTCAATTGAAAACCAAAAAATAAAAGGAATACTTACAAAAAATATTACAAAAAATAACAATATCTTAAAGAAAAAAAAACATTTAAGACTGCTAGACTTTTAGTTACCCTTTGCTGAGACCCAAAAAGTAAAGTTTGAAACAGTATTTTGAGTTTTTGTATAAAAAGTATTTTTAATATAAAAATAAAAAAAACCTAAAGTAGTCAAAACTATTTTATTTATAGATATCCTGTAACTAAATGCGATTTTTTATTTTAGTTTTATTTTAAAAGTATTTCTTCTATAAAATATTGAAAAAAATGCCCCAGCTTTCCAGAGCTTGTAAATTTAGTATAAATTTTAAATTTACCCAATTTTTAATATTTTAAGATCCTTTTGTTAATCTTAAATTAAAGTTAAATCAGTTCCCCAAATGATTTTAATGATTATAAATGGTATTAAAGCAAATCATATAGTTTAGTGCCACTCTTTTTAATTCATATTTACAATTACAGGGTATCAAAAGCAAGCAAAGCAATTATCTATCATAGCCAGTGCCTTGCCCCCATTTGCCATGTCATGAGTTATGGCCAAAGAAACAAGTTAAGCAACTGTTTCTCCTCTTCCCCTCTCTCTCTCTCTCTCTGTCTCTCCCCTTCCCTCTCTCTTTTCATATCACTCTTCCTTTGCATCGTCAGTTTGTTAAGCTTTCAACTAATCTGATATAATACAATTTTAATGGCTAAGAAGCGTCTAAAAATAACCAAGTTACCACAAATAAAAAATGATGAAAAAAAATGGAAAAAAAAGTGTTGCAAAACGTAAAGTAGATAAACTCAATACTGAACAGTCGCTAGAGCTGATACCCTGCAAAAAGCACTAAAGAGTCTACTAGGGCTGGGATAAAAATACGAGAAAGATATGTGAAGAATAATAAAATTCATATAATGACTAATATAAATTTGCTATTGATTAGAAAATTTAATACAGAGAGAACTATCTTTAACTTTCAAAAAAGATTCTGCTCAGAACTCATTAAAATTTATTTTAATTCAATTTTAAATCTTATTTTTACATATTTCTTTAAATAAAAAAACTAGATTAAGCTCTAAAATTATTAAAAATTTTAGGCGCTGCTTTTTTTTATATTCTTAAGAAATCAATGTATACATATTTATAGAAAATATTCTAAGATATTTGTAGACAAATCCTTAATATAATAGAAATAACTTTAAGAAAATTCCCAAAAACTCAGACATTTCAAGTAACGATTAAAGAATATAAATATGATTCAGAAAAACCCCCAATCAAGATTATAAACTTAATGAATATGAAAATAGAATATATTTGTGAATTTGTTGCATAATCAGAAGTTCTTTCAAATTGTGATTTAATCCAAAATGTTGCTCAAGTGGCTTAAGCCAAGAATACAAAAAAAAAAGTTGCACAACTTTTTTTTGGTAGCTTTGTTGTACAGTCAATGCCAAAAGTCTATGAATACTTGGACAGTGAGTGCCGTTTAGCAGCTGCCAGCTGTCAGTGTCAAATTCATTGTAAATTACAAGTTCATTTGCGGCTGTGGAAGCTGGCATTACATCCGCTTAAACGGTCTTAGTCTTAAGGTCTGCCACTAAACTGAAAATAAACTTTTGCTGCATAAATTATAAAGGCAGGTCGAATGGCAGGTCGAAGAACCGAACCAACTTTAAGTTTATAAGTATCGTATTGGAGAGACTGTAAGATAGTACACTTCTAAAAAAAAAAAACTGATCTGAAATCAAGACTTTGGTCTGAAAACTAAGAATATTGGTGTAAGAAATGCGTCGAGAACATAAAATAAATAAATGTTCTTAAAACTAAAATTAAAATCAAAAAATAAAAAATTTAGAATGATTTTCAAATTTATAACTATTATTTTATTTAATTTTAACTTTTTTACTTTTTATTCGTTTCTGATAATTTTATGTTCATATATTATAGTATATAGTATTTATATTATATACTAATACAAACATTTTATAAATGTTGGTTTTTTTTTCAGAGTGGGTTTCGAACCGGCGCCTACTGCTTCACAGATTCATCATTTGTTTTTTACATATGAAATAGAACATATTTATACTTTTCTGACAGTTTAAGATTTTTATTCTTGTATGAAAAAATTTTATTTTTTAGATTAATATTCTTAGTAGTAGCAATATGGTCTTAAAATATTCTTATTTTAAGAACAAAATATTTTAGATTCTTGATCTTGATTTTAGAAGTTGATCTTTTTTTCCAGTGTACAGTCATGAAAATGATAATGATAATGTTGCTGCAGTTCAGTTAGTTCATAATGAAACTTAATGATGCACCATTAGCTGTCCAGCTAACTGTACAATATGCATTTTGAGGCGCCACCGAAGCGCGAAGTTCAAAACTGACCGAAGGGAGCAAGACGAAGAGGACAAAGAGAATATTGTACTTCTTTTTTTTTAAGTATTTTGTGTATTTTTTGGAGTCACTAAACCAATTGTCAGAGTCAAAAATAGATAGATAAATAGATGATAAAATAAAGATACAAGTATGAAGGGAAATTGATAGATATAATTACAATTATAATTATATTTGGATGCAGAAATTATTAAAAGACGAATTTTAATAAGAATCATATTTCTCAGTGAAATCGGTTAAAATTTGACAAAGTTATAAGGCTTTGAATTCTGATGCAGAATCAGTTTGGAGGCAAAATCATGATCAAAATGACATTCCGTTTGAAAATCGGTAAATTTTTGATGAAGTTATGAGAGATCCAAGTTTTTGAAAAAATGTCAAGGGGTAAGTATGGAAAGTTGGATGATAGATAGCTTAGGGTCGAAAATATATCAAATTTTCTAAATGATAAAAATTTAAATGCAAAATCAATTTAGAGGCCAAATCATGATCAAAATGACATTCCGTTTGAAAATCGGTCAATTTTTGATGAAGTTATGAGAGATTCAAGTTTTTGAAAAAATCTCAAGGGGTATGTATGGAAAATTCGTTGATAGATGACTTAGGGTCGAAAATATATCAAATTTTTTAATTGACAAAAATTTAAATGCAGAATCAATTAAGAGGCCAAATCATAATCAAAATGACATTCTGTTTAAAAATCGGTTGAGTTTTGGCAAAGTTATGAGTGTTGGAAGTTAGGAATTATCAAAAATTAGCATATAGGTACTTAGATATTTAAATATATATAGCTCAATTGGAATTTATAGAATAATTATGCATATACATAGTATTTACTTGAATGCGTCGATCATTAGATACTAATTTAGTTTGTTGAACAGAAAACAGTTGAAATGGAAGATTAATATACAGACGGGTGATCAGTTAGATGGTTGAATGTTTGGATAAATATAGAAACAATGTGATAATTACGGTTGAAAAGACGCTAAAGAACAAAGAGTTGGGCACGCGTTCTGTAATTATTTTAGACTATCAACATTCACTCCGATCATAATGAATATAACTCTAAAGATAATAATGAAGAAGATAATGATTTATTGTTAAAGTTCGAACTATGACGAAGTTCACTTTTCACGCTTTTATTTGATTAGTTCATCATCATCATTAATTATTATTAATTAATAAAGTTGCGTTTCGTTTATCGACAGCTATTTTTAATAACTACAACAACAACAACATTTTGTTGTCATTATAATAATAATTGCGGATATGTGCGAGTTAATTCTTAACTATTCATTGTTATATGCTATGAGTACGAGTTTATTTACGGCTTAAATGAGAGAAACTACGGGCCAAAAGAGGCAGGGAAAATAGTTCTTATTTTGTTTATATTTTGTTAGATTGCTTTGGGAAAATCCTACACTTATAATGGAAGCAAGTTCATATCTAATGATTTGGCAAAATTTCTTTTCAATTCATGTTTAATGCGCTTCTTATTATCGGGTATGCGAGTCAATTAAATGAGCTGGCAATTTACACTTTAATAAACCGCTTTTGTATGAATATCTTTTAAATAATACTTCTTTTGCAGTCTAAAATTCATTATTTTAATTATTTATTTATTAAAGACAGCAAATTTTATTTCTTCTTTTTTTTTTGGTTTTCCTTTTATTTAATTTAAATCATTTACCATTAGATATGTACAACTAAAAAATGGTTAATTGTCAAAATATTTTCGATATTTGGTGAAATTTTAAATATTTTAAATAAAATTAAAAAAACTTTTATTGAACAAAAAGAATTAAATACATTGAATTTAAGCATTATTAAAAATAAACAAATATTTATTTTAATTATTGGAATTATGTTATTTAAAAACAAACCAATATTTATTTTAATTATTGTAATTATGTAAATTATGAAAAGAGTTTTAATTATTATATCAAAAAAAAAAATATATATATATAAATAAATTTAAAATTAATAAATAAAAAATTTTTATATAAATATATAAAAATATATATAAATATATAATTCACGAAAGAAATGTCAATTATTTTGTCAAAAAATAAAAATACATATGTATATAAATTATATAACGCATTTTAAAGTTGGAAATAAAATAAAAAGATGGTACAAAAAAATATACGACTAAGCTGGCTTAAAAAATGGTTGAGCAGAAGAATGATGAAGAAATGTTGTGGCTACCGTTTACGGATTAAGCATGTTGTTGTTGATCAACGTCTCAAGTTGTTTTGAAAGCCCCACCCCCTTCCCCTGTCAATCCCCTCTAGAAGCTGAAGCGGCACTTTTAAGCCCGATTGTAAATGGCCCTCAAGTGAGGGCACTTTTATTTTTCGGTTAGAGCCCACTTCAAAAAGCAGCAAGGCGAGCCGGAACTCTAAAAAGCTCTAAAAAACACACTTCAGCGAGTGTGTGTCAGAGTGTGTGTGTGTGTGTGTGTGTAAGTGTGTGTGTGTGTGTGCTACGCTAATGATGGAATTCAAGTTAAAGCCCGTTGCTATAATTAGTTAAAGCCGCCAAAAATTTGGCCCAAAACATGCTAAAGTTGCCGTTGCCACCCACATGAATAAACACACACAAACAACACACACACACACACACACTCGCACACCCAGCTAAAAATTCGCATTAATTACAAAAAAAAAAAAAAAAAAATGAAAAACACAATTCAAAAAAAATTTGAAAATTGCAAAAAGCGTTTTGGTGCATGTCAGCATTTGCTTAATTAAACGACTAAAATGAAGAAGAAAAAAAGAAACAACGTCAAAAACAGACCAAAAAGAACAAGAAAAAGAAGAGACTGAAGACAAGACTTTTGAACAAAAAACAATTAAAATTGAGCATGAAATGTGGCTCGCTCAACGACTATAAAACCAAAGCTACATCAACAAACCACAAACAGTCGTCGCAGCAACCGAGCAGGCTAAAGATACAGATACAAAGCTACAGATACAAAGATACAAAGATACATTCACGAAAGCCAACTTACAGCTAATAATTATTTTTTTTTTATATATTTTTTTTGTTGTGAGTGTTTTTTGTGGCAAGAGTGCTAGAGTGCTGAAGATGTTGCAACATCGTGTCGTCCTTTTTGGTTGCCTGTTGTTTGTTAGCGCCGTCGTTGCCGGTCGTCTGAATCAACGTTATTTGCCCTCAAACCAATATCTGGCCCCACAGTCCAGTCAGCAGCAGCACTATCATGGTGTTAACGGGGCTCCGTCTCATGGCAGAATTGCTGGAGTTGGAGCTGGAGCTGGAGTTGGAATCGGACAAGGACATGGACAAGGACATGGACAAGGACATGGACATGGACATCGTCAGCAGCAGATTCCCATTGTGAGAAGCGATTATCAGAGCGATACCAGCGGCAACTATAACTTTGGGTGAGCACAATCGAAACTATCGATAACATTAACGATAACAATATCGATAACATTATTAATAGTAATATCGATAATAATATCGATAGTAAGTTTTTTTCCGGATCCAGTCAATTTTTTTTAGTTAGATCCAATATTTAATGTTGATCGAAACTATCGATAACAATATCGATAACATTATCGATACCAATATCGATAATAATATCGATAAAAGTATTGTTAACAATTTCGATAATAATATCGATAGTAAGTTTTTGTCTGAGTTCAGTCAACTTTTTTTTTAGTTAGATCCAATATTTAATGTTGAGTCTTAGCATAACATAATCCTCCTTTTGCCTTAACTTAATTTAAATATTTGAATACAATCTCAAAAAAAAAATACAAAAAACCAGAATTTTGAATTGAACTTTTAATTTTAGCATAATTTTTTTTTTCTTTTTTTAGAAAATGAAAGAAAAAACAAATTCAGGGAATTCAAGTTTATGTACTAATTTGAAAAATTAAAATTGAATTTTTTCGGACTTCGATTAGCTTATATATTAAAATATTTTAACATTTTTTGTTTAGGAGACTTCTGTAGTATCATTATCTAATAGTAGTTGGGGAATAAATCTAATGAGAACCATTAAAAACCATTAATCATAAAATGTTTGAAATATTTAAGAATCAATTTTTAATATTTATTTTAATTCATAAAATATTCATAATATTTTAGATTTAGAAGTATACTTCAAATTTGCAATGCGCTTTCTAAAATCTAAAGGGCATTTAAAAACTTTTACGAATAATCTTAACTCATATTTATTTCATTCAGATATAGTAGCATATCAGAATTGAAGTAGTAGTAGAAATAGAAGTTAAATTCTATTTTGGTGATACTCAATATTCCCCTCCTTAGCATTATTTCTATATTTTAACGAACATTTTTAATGAGGACTATGGCGATTAAGCAACCTCATATCTTTTTTCGTATAATCTTAACTAATTAAGAAAATTAAACAAATTGTATAACAATTTTTATAAAATTTCGCTGCACTTTTAGTTTCGATACTGGCAATGGAATTCATCGCGATGAGACTGGCGAATTCAAGGGAGGCTGGCCCCATGGCTCCCTAGGTGTACGTGGATCCTATTCCTACACTGGTGATGATGGTCAACAGTATACGGTTAATTACAAGGCCGACAAGAACGGTTTCCATGCGGAGGGTGCACATTTGCCAACTTCTCCATCGCTGCCAGCCGAGTAAGAAATATTTCTAAACTATTTAATATATATTTTAAACTCCCAACTCTCTTCTTCTTCTTTTGATATTATAGCCATCATCAACAACAACGTAGTGGAGGATATCATGGTAATTCCTATCATGGTGCTGCCAGTTCTCCAGCATCTTCAGCTCGTTATCTGCCTCCTGGTTATCGTCAGCGCAGACATTACTAGATCTCTAACCCATTTTGGATTGATCCCAAGCTCTTTAGATTGCCCTGCCCTCAATTTATAGTTCTATTCCTTAAGAAAATGTATTTTTTTTCCGAATATGAATAAATTTTAGTTGAATTTCCCGATATATTTAAAGTGTTTTCTTATTAAATCAGGAATAAAGAAAAAAAGTATTCCTAACAAAAATGCATTATATTCTATAATTCTTTTACATCTTTAGCGTATTAAAAATTATAGCTTTTTATTTAGAATCGCCTTCCAATTAAAATGTGCAACATTTGTCAAAATTCCAATTAGAATCGAACTTAAGATCTAGAGGGAATTTTTTTTTTTACGATCTTAATTAAATTTGAATGCAAAGTAAATAAAGAGCCCAAATCATAATCAAAATTGACATTCCGCTTGAAAATCGGTTCAGTTTTGACAAAGTTATGAGTGCTGGAAGTAAGTCACACCTTTGACATAGCAACTTTACAAGTCAAAATATTTGTTCAATTTGACATGATTTTTGACAAAAAAATGAAAGGTCTCAGAATCAAGTTTAAAGTGTTGTTTTTTGCTAATTACGATATAAGGAGTTGATTAAGAGTGAAAATTTGAGATTTAAAATTTTAAATTTTCAAAATATCAAAGGGGGGACCCTTACCTCAAAATCAGGATTTGAAGTGAACATTTTTTTTTCTCGAAATTAATTAAAGTTTGAATGCAGAATCAATTTAGAGTCCAAATCATGATCAAAATGACATTCCGTTTGAAAATCGGTTAATTTTTGATGAAGTTATGAGAGATCAAAGTTTTCGAAAAAATGTCAAGGGGTATGAATGGAAAATTTGATAATAGATGGCTTAGGGTCAAAAATTATCAAATTTTTTAGATGAAAAATTTTTGAATGCAGAATCAATTTAGAGTTCAAATCATGATCAAAATGACATGCCGCTTGAAAATCGGTTCAGTTTTGCCAGAGTTATGGAAGTTTAAAGTTTGACATTCCGGTTAAAAATCGGCGTAGTTAAAAAATGTTGTAGATTGAAGTTTGTCTTTAAAAGTCAACATTTATTTCAAATATTTTATAAGATGTAGAGATTTTTTTATTTATTTTTAATAATAAATATTTTAGTTTATCAAAATGAATTATAGACAAACAATATCAGCTGAATTTGCGTAGTATTTACCAGTAATTGTTAACAATATTCTATAAAAATTCAGCAGCATCAGCTGTTATAACAAGTTCTGAGACACACACACACACACACACACACACACACACACACACACACACACACACACACACACACACACACACACACACACACACACACACACACACACACACACACACACACACACACACACACACACACACTCACACATATACACGCCCATAGGGCTGTACCAAGTCTATTGCCACGCCCCTTTGCTGTTCAGTGTTAAATGCTCCATGTTCTCAAGTTTGGCAAAGTTCCAACGTCAGGCAAAAGTAAGAACTGATTAATATGCAGTTAAGCAGTTAAAAACAACACCAAAAGCCACAATTGCCCCTCTCTCTCTTCCTCCCCTCTTTTCCCTCCTCTCTCTCTCACTCTTTCTCCCCTTTGAGTTTTGTCCTCTGCTTTCTAAAATCAAAACAAGCTAAAAAGTTGTCGCACTCAACTTTATTTTTTGGCAACTTTTTCGCCATTGTCAAGAACATTAATCATATATACTTGCGAATCCATACATATATAACAGACCATAAAATATAGTATGCAAGCATACCATCTGGATAGACCATATACCAGTTAACATATAGCATACTTAGTATGCAAAATAAAATGATGGAAAACTTAAAGATGCTGTCGAGAAGTTGCTTCTAAATGGGGAATTGAGAACAACAAAGAAAATTTGCATATTGAATGTGTGAGACTAAAGAATACCCTACAGATAGCTTAAAAGTAAGTAAAGTTTTAAATAAATAGATTTTACAAATAATGCACGATTTATTTAGTTAAATAAGTACCAAAAAGTAAATTTCATATTTTAAATGTTTTCGAATCAAAAGCAAAAAATTTATGCAATGTTCACTGAAATATCTTTTTTTTATTTTTACAAGAACTATTAATAATATTCCATAGTTTTAAAAAAATGCAATTAAATAATGTTCAAATACAAGCACATACCAAATTTCTCAACTCTAAGTCTTATAGTTCCTGAGATTGTTGAGCTCGAAATGTGAAAAAACGCAAAGAATGAATTTCCAGCTGTGATTGATAAGCATAATAATTCTCAGCGTCACCCAAAGTGTTTAACTAAAAGTTACACACTCTACCACTAGAATATGCAACTCTTTCATAGTATTTGCATAATTACAGGGTATACAATAATAATAGAAAGAACAAAAAAGTAGCGCAAAAGAATAAGAAAATTGTCAAGTTTTGAGCATTGTCTCTGCAAAAAAAACTTTTGTGTTCATAGATTTTCCCTCAGCATCTTTAACTGTCTTAAGTCTTCTCCCCAACTCTGCTTTAATTCCTTTCTGACTGTCTTTCTTTTCTTGTATTTTTTTTTTTTTTTTATTTTTTGTGCATTTTTCTCATTTATCGTTTCGTATTCGCATTTCGTTGATGTTAAACGACGGTCGCATTAATTAAAATTACACAGCATCGCCTCGGGGGCGAATATTTTTTAAGGGTAGGGAGGGTATTCATAAATTAAAAGGGCGCTTATGAATTTTATGAATTATATTTTCCCATTAGAAGCAGACATTGGCTCTTAAGAGAGGCGGTAAGTTAAGGAGTGAGATGGGATGCCTAAAAGTAGGCAACATTCTTATTGAATTTCATTGGACGCACTACTGCAATCATTTGCATGCATGTCTGTGCATGTTTAACCACACAAGTTACACATGTACTACCCCTTACCACCCTTAACACCCTTCCAGCCTTGACAAAGCTGCTTCCCCGACCATTCCGTACACTGCACTCACTTAATTTTATGCCAAAACAATGACACGCCATAAATTTAAACGGATTTGCGTTGCGCCTCGAGCAAAACGCGTTTACCAACCCTCAAAAAAGGCGGCGTCTTCAGTGTTGCCAGCAGCGGGTGGTGTGAGTGAGTGTTGTGCAACGCAGGGTTGTCGCTGTCAAAGCACCTTTAACACCCACACAACTTTCCACTTAGTTTTTGCATTTGTCAAACGAATTTAAAGTTTCATTTCATTTTTTATTTTTTTTTTTTTTTTTGGTGTCAAGTGTTGAGCAAAACTCAATAATGTCAGTGCATTTGCAACACTACTTTTTTGCCGTAAAATAAGCAAATTATTCAAAACAAAGAATTACAGCAATAGCAGAGTGGTAAAGAGAACAAAAGTTGATAACAGTTTTAATCACTTTTGATTAAGTTCAACTTTTGCTGCACATTTCAAAACTTTTTTAACTGTTTTATGAATTTTATCAAGTGCTTATGCCATTGGCTTTAACTGTATTAACACTGACAATATATGCAGCTGTCACATAATAAATTTCAACTGCTTGGCTTAAATGGCTATAGAGTTTTGACTGCGAATTCGCAAGGCGAGAAATTACTAAACTGCATTTGAAGTTTAAACAGTTTGTTTGCGACTGAAATTTATATGATTTTACGAAGAGTTGCAGAAAATGTAAGCATTATTTTCTACAGCGAAAAACTGCAAGAAGAAATGACAAAAAAAATAACAAGAGTTTGTTAATTTAAAATATAAATAAGTAATATATAAAATAAACCTCCTAACGAGGTAGTAGTCTACTGAAGAAAGCACTTTCATGCCCTAAAATTTCTACTAATCTACATCAAGAAGCTACAACGAGAAGATATAACAATATAACAATTGAATATAACGGACATTCCTATATCGACTCGGCTATTGATGCTGATCAAGAATATATATACTTTATAGGGTCTGCCCAGCCTGCCTGTTACGCACATATTCCTTAAAACAAACTCAATAGACCCATGTACCATTTTTTTTAAGTGCGAGATCTAAAAACAATAGTTTATTAATTTGTTTTTAATTGTTTGAAAAAGGCACCAGGAAATTGGCTTTTTGTTCATTTGCTGAGATTAAATTGAATCGACATTTGATTTATTTTGATTTATTGTGCTTCTTTGAGACGTGATAAATTTATAAATTTATGGTTGACGCTTTAATTTTATTTTACTTTAGTGCTCATATTTATATTCTTATCTTATCTGTTTAATTGTTGTCAATCAAGTTGACCTCAACTAAATGTGGTCTTATTAGTCCGATTTATTACCAAAGTGATGAATCATCTGCTTACAGTCTCAATGTGAATTCGACTTAAATCGACTTAAAGTCTCTTCTATTACAATTGTCGATGTCAGGAAGGAGAGAAATGTCTACAGGTTGTTAAAAATGGATCCAATTGGCGACACGTGAAAATTATTTGTACTCAATAAAGCTCACAGATAATTTCATCAATTTGAAATGTGAAATGTCATAGATAAGTGTACATAAATGGACTATATAAGACGTACTTCCAACTGACCAGTTACCACTTGAAAAGTGACTATCGAAGATGTTTGGGTGCAAATTAATTGGCTTCGCAATTCTCAGTCTGGTGCTGACTCAACTCGAGTTTGTCCAGAGTCAGAGTCCAGATTCTGGTTGCACTAACAAATTCTCCAAGGTGGGAGACAAGTGTCTGTATCTTATATCCTACATTAGTACCAATTGGTATAACGCGGATCGTCATTGTCATACCATGGGTGCTGGACTCTTGAGTTTTCAAAATCCGAGGCAGTTAAGGCAGATTGAAGCCTGGTTGGATGCAAACGATAGTTGGACTCATGAGTTCTGGACATCTGGAAATTCTTTTGGTCATAAAGGTATCTATTATTGGCAGAGCACTGGAGAGAAGGCTAGTTATCTGCCTTGGTCATTGGGTCAACCCCGTCCAAATCAAGGAGATTGTCTCGTTCTTGACTCCAAGACCCACACCACCACCCCCTTCCCCCCGAATTAACCACCCCAGAACCCCTTCTAGATAGCGGTCTGTATGTAGAAAATTGCAATGCATTGCGTTCTTACATCTGTGAGCAAATCAAAAATTAAGCACAAAAAGTATAATACAAGGATTTGCTGCCAACTTGGATAGTGGATCCTGTGAAGTTTGGCCAAAAATGCAAATGTCTTCGAAATACATTTTGAGAAATAAAAAAATACAATGAGCATTCATAAACTTGATTCTATTTTCTTCAATTATTCAATCTATTAGTTATTTTTTTCAGCTAATAGAATTTCTATGAATTTATTTCTATTATATTTTTTTAGGCAGAGATATGATTAATTTCTGGTTCAGGCTTTACATTTTATATAGATACTATCCTTATCGCCTCTTCACAATTTTCTATTTTGTCCTCAGATTAATATAGAAAAAATGGACAGTGATCGAAGAAAAATGCAATTTTCCAATTTTGATGCAGTATAAAAACATAGGTCAAATAATGAAAAATTTGATATTCCGCATGGAAATCGGTTAAGAATTGTTAAAGTTATGGCAGTTTGAAATTTGGGAGATAGTGACAAGGGGACATTAAAGGGCAAAATAATTTTATTTTTTTTATTAGCTCATAATTTAAGTAGAATAACTTTCAAAACCAAATATCAGTAATGTTGGGTCTTGGATATGCATTTATCACTAGACTCTTACCTCGTCTAGAGGTACCTAAGTACTAAACCCGCCAACGCCGCCGTATCTCCCGATGAAAATGTCATATCTGTGTTGTGCTAAAATTTCAAACTTGTAGCTTAAGCTGTGATGAATATATAAATTTAATAAAAAACAATTGAACTTTAAAATTTGATTGTACTTCAATCTCTTCACAATAATTGAAGCGTTCAAGGCAGCAAAGAATTATCAAACTCTTCCTTAAAGTTCGAACTATAATTAACAATATTATAAGCATCTTTCACCTGTTAAATAATTAAAAGACAACCTTTGCAACATTTCAGCAACTTGATGGAAGAGTTTTGCAAAGTATAGCTCGAAAATGGAGAGAGGAAAAAGATAAATGGTATGAATAACTTCACAAGTAACAAATAACAGCTAGTAAGTAGTTAACTTCTGAAAGCTATGCGCAAACTTAAAGCCAAAAGACGTGCAAATAATTTGCCAACTAAATGGGAGGAGAAGAAGTTGGTGGAAGGAGAACAGCAGCAGATGGAGAAAAAGTTGAAGGTTGTGGGATAAGAAGAAGTTTGGGGAGCTGGAGAATTTTGGCACGGCATTGCGTGCCTGTCAACAAAGCGTAGCTGCGAAGGGCGCCATCTAGCGGCGTGTCAGTCAGACTTGATGTTTATATACACACACATGTGTGTGCGTGTGTGTGGACTACACTTTATTTTGATATTGATATGGCAGTTGCACGCACAACGCTTCTTTTCACGCACTCGCCTAAAAGCTTACTACGTTTCATGCTCCTCTTCCCTCTTTCTACCTCTTTCCCCCTTTCTTAACTGTTATTTACCAACACTATTTCGCTTACTATGTGAGTCATTGTCGACTTGTTTCGTTGTTGCCTCTCGTTACCCGTTACTCGTCGTCCCAACGGACATCATTTTCATTAAAATTTTAATAGCATTGTTTGTTCTTTGCTCCCTTTCTCCCTTCCTCTTTCTCCCTCCTCTTCCTCTTGCCTGTCTGCCAACTAACTAGTCATATCCATAACTTGTCTAAAACAATGTCCTTCTCGCCAATCTCAAGAGTCACTCAACAACAACTGAAAGGCAATTCTCAGTGTCAAAAATATTTCAGCTTGTTTATTGTTACACACTTTTTAACTTGAGAAAAAGAGAGCGTAAAACGTTAGCGAATATCGTAGCAAAGCAGAATAGCAAAAAAGATCTTAAAACAGAGCGCTGCTTTCAGAGTGAAAGCTTTTAGTTTTTATTTTCTATAGGTGTTTACAAGATATTTAGAAATAAATATAATCAGATGTACGAGGGTTAAAAGTATTTAGAGCAAAAATGAGCTTGAATTTCAAAATTTTAAATAACATACAGATTTTTAAAGAGCCGCTAAAGCTTTCTTGTTTTTAAAAAATTGAAAAAATCAGTTTTCTTCAGCTTTATTAAAGCTTAAAGCTTTTATTTCGTGCTTGAATGAGAATAATCCCAACAAGTTTCACAGTAAAAAGCTTTAAAATTTGCACTCTAGAGCCTCAACAAAAAAGCTTTTTATGTAGAAGCTTAAAGCACATTAAAGCAACAATATTTTTTTCAAACAGCTAAAATTTTAATTATACAATAGACAATAAAATGTTTACATGCTGAAGCTTGATAAAAAAAGCTCCCCCATGCCAAAGCTTAAAGCACATTAAAGCTATATTACGCTTTTAAAACAACAACTTAAATTATACATAATATAACAAAAAAAAATATAAATATATTCTTTAAGAAAAGCTCCCCAAAGGCTGAGCTTAAAGCGCTCATATAAATAAAAGCTCATATATGGAAAGTGCTTGTTGATTAATTTGTAAGCATGATCAGCTTCGATTTACACACAACTCGCCTAAAAAACGCTAAACTTATCGAAATGCTTAGTGTAAAAAGAAAGAACTTTAAAGTATTTCACAACTTTAAGCTGCTACTAAAAAGATTTGGAGTTTATTTAATGTAAAAGGTAAGTAAATTGCATTTTCAGTCAGCTTAAAACAAAAATATTTGTAAAAACTATACGTCAGCTGAAAAGTAAAAGAGCTTAAAGCTTAAGCTTAACTCTTTAAGCTCAAATCTAATACAGTAAGCGACTTCCTGGGTGGAGTTTTGTGGAGTTTGTCTCGGTTCAACCGCAGCAATGAGTGGACACATATGTATGCAATAAAAACCAAAGTGTAACGCATCGAAAAGACCAAAGAGGAGGGTGGAATAAAAGAGATTGGGTAAAACGCAAACAAGAAATTCCAATAAACTAATTTGCACACGAAAGCGAGAAAGACAGCGAAAGGCGGAGGAGGAAATGAAAATAAAACTGGGATTGGAATTGAAGTTTGCCAGGGGAAAGGGTAGAGAAAGCAAAGGGGGGGAGGGAAGGTTGAGGTCCTGTCGGGCAATGTAAGGTCCTGTCGGAATATTTGTGTATGAATTTTAAGCAGCTGTAAAAAATGCAAAGCCAATAAAAGGGATAAAATTGAAAAAGCGCCAGGACCAAACACACACATGGCCAGGAACCAAAAAATAGGGTGGGTAGATTGGAGTATGAGAAGTCTGTAATTGTAACTGCTCTCTTGAAATATTTACAAAGTGCCTCGCATTTTGTGATAATAAATTAGCGTCGCGTTTCGTATTATTGACTGGATTTTGAATAATAACACACAAAGGAGCCCCCAAAGCAACCAAAGCACCCAAAGGAGCCAAAGGAGGTAGGGTTCAAATCGAAATCGAGATGGAAACCCAAGAATTGCGACCAGAACGAGCGCACAAAGGGAACCCAGTGCCATGTAATACACCCATAAAGGAACTGAGAGAAGGGAAGGGGGGGAAAGAAGAAGAGCAGGAGGGTGTCAAGTGTGTGTATAAATGTGTGTGTGTGAGTATTTCACACAACTCAGCACAATTGCGCACATAAATTTAATGCGCCAAATAATACGCAAGACAAGTGAAACGCATATTTAAGTTGACTACGAGAATGAGAATGAGAACGGTGAATTCACCGACTACTTTTTTTTTACTTTTTTTTTTGGGCCATGCAACAGAGATGCAAGGCGAAAGAGAGGGAGAGGAGATAGTAAGGAAGTAAAGTAATGTTACAAAAGCACGCACAGTGTAGCCAAAAAAGCTTAAAGTCCCTAAAAATTATAGCAAAAGTTAAAGCTTTTAATGCGCTTTAGCAGAGCTTTGACTTAAGCCACAAGCTTAAAGCTCTTAAAGTAATTTAAATATTTTTAAACAATAAGCTGCCTAACAGCAAATTGACAGGATGATAGTAGACCTAAAATCGGAAAAATATCAAATTTTCTAGATGTTTGAATTGAATTGAATTTGAATGCAGAATCAATTTATAGGCCAAATCATGAACAAAATGACATTCCGTTTAAAAATCGGTTAATTTTTGATAAAGTTATGACAGATCCAAGTTTTTGAAAAAATGCGTATGGAAAATTTGATGATAGATGGCTTAGGGTCGAAAAAATATCAAATTTTTTAGATGACAAAAATTTAAATGCAAAATAAATTTAGAGGCCATATAATGAACAAAACGACATTCCGCTTGAAAATCGGTTAACTTTTAATGAAGTTATGAGAGATCAAAGTTTTCGAAAAAATGTCAAGGGATAAGTTGGAAAATTGGATGATAGATGACTTAGAATCGAAAAAATATCAAATTTTCTAGATGTTAAAAATTTGAATACTAAATGAATTTAGAGGCCAAAAATAAACACATTTAAAAATAAACAAATTTAGGATAATTACTTGTCACTTTGATACCACTGTGCGCACAGTGCAGCTGAAAAGCTTGAAAAACTTTCTACTTGCTGCGTCGTTGTTAAACATATTTATTTTTTTTTTTTCAACAACTTGAGATTTACACAAAATACATGGTCGCATACACAGAGAGTGAGAAAGAGAGGGAGGGGGAAAGATGGAAAGAGAGAGAGAGAGAGAGAGGGGTACACACATATACAACTGTGAACTCATTTGAATGTATTACAACAAGTTTTAGACGTACAAAATTCCAGCACAAAAGGACACAGAACGATGTTGCCGACATGAATTATTTAGAACGCCCAAGCGAAATGAGAAGGGATGGAGGGAGGAGAAAAGCTGTAAGGGAGAGAAATGTAGGAAATAGAGGTAGTACTACAGCTTTTCCCCCCCGACTGTTGTGGATACGTGTGTAATGTTTGATTAAATTTGTTGCCACTTGTACTTTTACCAAGGCGTCGGAAATTAACTCGTTTTATTGCCTGCCCCACCCTATCAAGTGGTTTTTTCTTGAAAGCAACTCACAAGTTAACTAATTTCTCAATTGCACTTGGGTCAAATATCATAACATATCTCAGCTGACAGAGTAATTCACATTATGAGCCCAAACCATATAATTCACACACACAGAGAAATAAAATTTGCGGCAGTGGTGGGTTAAGCCAATCAACAATTGTTGCATGAATAAACAGGGTGATGCGACTCCAGCTTATTTCGACTGATTGTTTGAGGCTAATGATTGCCAGCACACAGATCACTGCGCAATTTCTTGAATGAAATGGAAATGGGAATAGGGGAATGGGGGGGTTAAAGTTGAAGGTAGAGAGCGTGCTCCAAATTGTGCCATCAAATATAATGCGTAGGCGGGGCACTGATAGCGCATTAGATGCTTTTGGGGAAATTATCAAGGACAATGACGATGACGATGCCAACAAATGGCTGTCGACAGTTGTGAGATGAAAATGGATGGACACAGGGAAAAGCCTCAATGGAGGTACGACCAACACAGGGTGTGAGAAATTCACTTAGACTGAAATAAATTGCAGCTCAAACAAATGTACAACATGATAAAATTGATAGAAATATATAATGAGAAGAGAAAAGTTGTCAACTTTTCAAGTAAAAAGTTTCCATAGTGCCCAGCATGGGTTAAACAAAGACATGGGCTAAGAATGCTTACTTTTATTACTGCAAATTGAACATTTTTTTTAAATTATGTTTTTTTTTTAAATTATAAAAATATTTTGTAGCCTTCGATAGTTTATAGTTTTGGAAGTAAAGAATCAGCTTTTTTTAAGTTTTCAGAACGAAAACTGTCGTTTATATAACAAACTATAGCAGGAGTGAAGCTTTTAATGAGCTTTTAAGACAATAAGCTGCATTTCAATGTAATAAACCTATCAAAAAGTTCATATTTTCAAAAAACTTGAATGTAATTTTGAAGCAAAAGTATAACTTTTAGTCAAAGATGCAGTTTTTGATATATTTTAAGCATTTGGTATGAGCTTGCAATTAGTATTAAAGCTTTGAGGCAGCTATATACGTAAAGAACTAGTTTTTATTAAAAAACTCAGACGTTAAGTACATTTAAACTACTTAAGTATTGCTTTCAATGTCCTTCCAGCGCTTTCATGTGCTTTCTACATTAAAAAAGCTCAGTTTTCTACAAATTTAGTTACTTTGATTGTCAACTTTTCCAACAAAGATACAAATTATAAAGTTCGAAACTATTTTCGCTAGTGGTAAAAACAATACAAGCTCTCACTCTCTCAAAAAACGGTTAAGTTTACAGGTAACCGGAAAAATAAGCCCCAAATGAAATTTGCAATAAATTTGGTTTACAAATGAAATTTTTGCAAAATATTTATTGAACAGTTGCATTGACTCCGGGTCAAATCTCATTTAAAATAATTGTATTTGACCCTATGGGTCAAAACCAACCCAAAACCAAACCCCATATCTAATAATTTGAACTCCACATAATTCAATAGCTGAGAGAAAAAAAGTAAGCCCAAAAGGCAAAAGTTTTCTTGTATTTGTTGCTTTGTTTTTTATAATAAACAATTTACAAGCTGAAGGCTGAAACTGAAGTTGAACTTCCATTGACCAACTTACAAAGCCCTTTGGGAAAACAAAACATAATATACTATACGAATAGGATAGGTAGGCTGTTTAACCCAGGAGTGGGAATAAAGTTCTGCTCCCTTTTTCCAACTCTTTTATTTGTGTATAACTTTTGTGTTTGCCAAGCGTTTGTTTTGAAACTTTCAGCATAGTTTGTTAATATGTTTAAGCAAATGTGTATTAAATTTCCTGATAATTGAGCAAGTTTTATTGAAAGTATCAACTAAAATTTGTAATTGTTTACTGCTTAGGATATAGGATTAGTTATTCAGAAATTTTTTTCACTTTTCTCTTATAAATCAATCTCTGGATTGAAATTTAGAATTTTCCTTATACTCACTTAGCTCAACAGGCATTTAATGTCAGGATCGAGAAAGCTTATAGTAACATGTGCACAAAATTCAGCCTTCTAGCTCTTACGGTTTGAGCTTTTCGCCAGTTAGCAAAACAGTTAATTAATCACAACTCATAATTTTATACATATGATAGGTAAAGATAGCACTTTTTTAACTTCTTATAATTATAGGATATGCATGCGATTAGGTATACCCTATTTAAGCTGCTGACGCTAAGCCAAAAGCCAAAGCTGATGTAAGCAAAAAAAAATAGACAGTGAGTTGTATTAAAATTGAATATTTACATAAGCATAAATATTTGTAGGCAGCCAGAAAAACGAAAATTGAAAGAGATAGGGGTATTATTTTTTTATTTTTTTTTTTTTTTTTTGGTAGGGGTGTTCTAGCTGCGATTTGGTAACTACTTAAACTGCCAAAGAAAATTTCGTTGCCATTTGTCTTGAGCGTCGCATTTTTCTCGCTCCGTTGGAAATCAAATTGACAGCGACAGCCACAAGTGGGCGGGGCCGAGGGGGGCGGGAGGTAGGCAGGTCATGTGGCATGCGGCATGTGGCATGTGGCGGCAGCAGTAGGAGGCACGCAACAGACACGTCTACTCCAGAGGCACTCCAGCATGATTAGTAGCATGGCAATGGGACAGTCAGACAGACAGGTGAGTTTCAGGTGAGATTCACGTGAGACCGTCATGTCACAATGCGGCGCAGAGAACATAAATCTAAGCTGAAGCTACAACTCAAATTCTATTCCAAAATGGGAACGGAAAGAGTCAGTATCTTGGAGTCAGTAGCTGGGAATTGGGAGTTGACGTTGAAGTTGAAGTTTCTGATAAACCCATCAAAATCTGAGAAGTTTTTTTTTTTTTTTTTTTTTGGCCAGACAACGTCAGTCTCTAATTGAATATGCGGTTGGAGGGAGATGATTTTTTATTTATTTATCACCTTGTAGAAAACCTAGCGGAGCAGTCGAGCGCACTCGACAGTGGGATACCCTATATTTAGACACTTAAACGGCTTTTGTTGCCTTTATAGAGCGCTGTATTTAATTTTTGATTGATTTACTATATGATATAGTGGACCAATTTGAACCAAAATAATACCAATTAAAATGCATTTTCTGTAAGATTGGTTGAGATATCTTTGAAAACTAAGAAGTTCTTCATACTGCAACTAAATTTTTAACCGATTGTTCCTATGGCAGCTATATGATATAATAGACTGATTTCAATAAAATTTTTTCAGGATATATAACACCAACTTAAATGCATATTCTATCAGTTTGGTTAAGATATCTCAATAAACAAAAAACTTTTTCATACTAAAACTTCATTTTCGACTAAGCGTCTCTATGACAGCTATATGATATAGGGGTCCGATTTGAAGCAACTTTGGTCAGGATATAAAAAACCAAGTCAGATGCATATTGCATTAGTTTGGTTGAGATATTTTATAAAACAAAAAAGTTTTTCATACTGCAACTTGATTTTCGACCCATTATTCCTATGGCAGCTATATGATATAGTGGTCCGATTTCAACCAAATTTGGTCAGCATGTCAAAGACCAACTTAAATGAATATCTTGCCAGTTTGATTGAGATATCTGAAAAAGTAAACAAGTTTTATATATTAAAGCCTAATTTACGATCTATTGTTTCTATGACGTATATATAGTATGGTACAGTGGTCCGATTCAAAAATAAAAACAAGCTTCAGTTGCGTATTGTATCCAGTACCTTACATGCCAAATTTAAAGACTCTAGCTCTTGTAGACACCGAGATTTTGCCGTTTAAATATAAGAATGGTTGTACGGAAGAGTACTAAATCGACTTGCTTGTTGATACTGATCCAGAATATATAGATTTATTATACAAAATATACATATTTGGTATTCAGTACCTTACATACCAAATTTAAGGACTCTAGCTCTTGTTGATACTGAGATTGTGGCGTTTAAATATAAGGATGGTTAATACTGATCCAGAATTTATATTCTTTATGGAGTCTGCCCCACCTCCTTCTACCTGTTACATAAAATACATTTCACCCAAGCGTTATACCCCATTTTGTCCATTTTAAATGGTTACAGGGTATCAAAACTTGCACTTCCTTGGCTGAGCTGCTGCTTATCGACTTGGACAGCTGACAGACAGACGGATAGAGGGATAGACGGACAGACGATGAGGCGACTTCATGTTGTATCCTCAGCAAAAGACGACAACATTTTCAAGTGCTTCTGCAGACGAAATAAAAGCCGCAGCGCACTTGCAACTTTTCTCTCTGATAAATGGTCTGCCTGTCACGCGGTTTTTACCCACCCACCTCCAGCCATAATCTCAATCTTCTTCTCTTTCTTAGAAAGCAGCATTTTTCCTGGCAGTGCTGCCAATTCAGTCACAAACACAAACACGCAACGGCAAATCGCCTTGGGGGCAGCTAAAGATTTAAAAATTGAATTACATTAGTGCATGGACATGCCACACTTAATGCTTAACACTTCAGTTAGGTCTAAAGGCCGAAGGCCTAATTGGTACTGCCAACTTGTTGTTTAGGGTTTTGTGTCTACGTGAAATATTTTATCAGAATTGAATAGATTTACAAGTAAATTTTCCCACATTAACCTCAAATTGTTGTCCACTTAAATTTCAGAAAAATTTCTGTATTAAATGAGCCAAAAGTGTAATTGGTACTGCCAAACTGTTGTTTACATGAAAAATTCAGAATTTGATAGATTTTAAGTAAAGTTTTCCCCACATTTGTTATAAAATGTTGTCCAAAAAGATTATTTCTATTTACTTACGAAAACAACTGTTAAAAAAACAAAGAATCTCTTTAGAATATCCTCCATAAAAAACTTCATTATACCCTAGGATTATTTGGAACTGGCAACTTGTTTTTTGCGCTATGTGTCTTATTCGACAAAAGAAATATGAAAACCACAATGATTTTAGTAAAAAAAAAGTAATTTTCAACTTATCTCCTTTTTTATTTTAAATTTTTTCTATAGTAAGGCCTGAGATAAATTTAAGAACTGCCAACTTGCTACTAATTTATATTATTTGAATCTCTAACTTTTCTTTATTACCTTATGTTCACAATGATTAAAAGGGACTGCCAACTTGTATTTTATTTTTAATAGGTTTTACTTCGTTCTTTACTGCTACAAATTAATTATACATCAATTCGTAATTCGTAATATTTGTCATGTTAAATTCAAGTCCAGCTGAGAGTCTTTTTAATAATTACCAGCTCTCTTACAAGTTCCAATCAATGACACAAAATTTAGTTAAGTTGGTTAACAGCTTCCAGGCAGACGCTCAGACTGATAGACTGGTAGACTGATGGATGAAGGTTGAGGATGGGAACACCTCAAATGGCCCCTGGACTACACACTTCACAAGGCAAATCAAATTCGACGCTCAATTAAAATTCAATTTGTTGCGCGCCATTAATTAGATTCCCCTGCCAACAAACCCCTTGAACTTTCGCCCCAAAACAAGCGTTTCAGACAGACACCTGTGACGAGGACCACAAGACCCCCCAAAAATCCCCAATCCCCAACCCCGTCCCTAGATCCCTTAGACCCCTAGACGCAACTTCAAATTAAGTTGAAATTTAATGCAATTTTCATTGAACTGCAGCTGAGACAGAGGAAAAAGAGAAAAGGGAAAGAGTAAACCTTTCTAATTAGTAGGGGAGAAATAGAAAATTTCTTTCTTCGACACTTCAATTAGTTGTAATCTATGCGCATAAATTTTTTCTAGCAAGATGGATGAACGTGGCATGCAACATGTGGTCCAGGCACGCATAAATTACACTAACCAAAAACAAGCTCTTTAATTGCCTTTTTATTTTAGGAAAACGAAATAATGATTATTTTGTTTTATTTTTATAGAGAAAAACCATTTAATTGTAGTTACTTTTAAAGGCCGTAAAGTGTATAACAAATTATTGTTTAAAGGTGAAACAGCCACACAAAAAACATATAAGTAGGCAACACTATGCTTGCCCATATGAGTAGGCAACACTATTTTTGCCCACAAAAGTGGGCAATACTATTTTGCCCATTTAAGTAGGCAACACTATTTTGCCCACAAAAGTGGACAGCACTATTTTGCCCATTTAAGTAGGCAACACTATTTTGTCCATTTAAGTAGGCAACGTTATTTTGCCCACAAAAGTAGGCAACACTATTTTTGCCCACAAAAGTAGGCAGCACTATTTTGCCCATTTAAGTAGGCAACACTATTTTTGCCCACATAAGTAGGCAACACTATTTTTGCCCATATAAGTAGGCAACCCTATTTTTGCCCATATAAGTAGGCAACACTTTTTGCCCATAGAAGTAGGCAACACTATTTTTGACCCATAAAAGTAGGCAACACTATTATTGCCCATATAAGTATGCAACACTATTTTTTCCCATATAAGTAGGAAGCACTATTTTGCCCATATAAGTAGGCAACATTATTTTACCCATATAAGTATGCAACACTTTTTTGCTCTTATAAGTAGGCAACACTTTTTGCCCATACGTATTCTATCAGTTTGGTTCTGATATCTTAACAAACAAAAAACTTTTTCATACTAAAACTTCTTTTTATAAATGTTATGAATATCATTATTTTGTTAAAATTTCCTGGTGTATTGCCCGGTTTGTGTTTTGAAAACGTTCAATGTATTCCAAAGATTTTGTGCACAACTGTACATAAATATATGTATGGTATATGGTATATATAGTAAATACTTGGTAGCACTCACCTGCTTCTGTAGAGTGTTGGAGAGCTCCTCGAGGCATTCTTTGCGCTCGAAACGCTCGAACTTGAAGCTATTGGAGCGATAGAGCTCATTGTCTTCACGTCGACGATTGCGGCACAGACGACGGGTGATGATGTTGCCACTGCCACTCAGACGTGGACTGTATCCAAAAAGACATGCAACAAAGAATAAAAAAAAATAGTTGAAGTTAATAAAGTGCAAGTTGTCAATTGTTATTCAAGCTAGTAAGAAATCAACTTGAACTAAAGGTATAATAACTATCTTAAGACAATGGTGTAGTTTTCATCTCTAAAGTTCATTGATCGTATTGAAATCAAATAGAATATAAAAATTTTTATAATAATTTCTTATGTACACAATAAAAATAAAGAGCTGTTTCTAAAAGACCTGTTTCTAAAATCAAAAAATAATATATATTTCATAGTAATTTTTTCAAATTAATGAAATTTAAGAGAAATATAATAATATAATAAAAATAATTTATCATTAAAACAATTATTATAATCAGGGACTGTAACAGTTATAATTTTTAAAATACAAATTATGAAATAATAATTATTTGCTGATTTTTTTAAAATAGTTAAAAAATAACTATTGTTCATTTTTTTCCATACGTTCGCCTTGTCCCTATCTCCCAAATTTCCAACTGTCAAATATTCAAAAATTCAAAATAATTATTAATTATCACTATCTCCCAAATTTCAAACTGTCAAATATTAAAAGAATTCAAAATAATTATTAATATCAATTTTTATTATAAAAATCAAAAATAAAATTTTTTTTTGTCAATTTCTATTATAAAAATTGAAAGTAAATATCCTTTGACGTATTTCCAAAATCTATATTTAACCTTAGACTAGAAATATATTTATAACGACCTCAATAATTTTCGTGACATTTCATCTACTGAATTTCTACAGTTTTTTGAGCTGCCCAAAAATAAAAAACCTAAAATTAAAGTTGATGCAAAAAAAAAGGGAAAAAAGAAGAAGGTAAATGGAAGGTTTTCCCATTGGCCCACATCATTAACTTTGGCGCTTGCGGCTTGTTGTCAACACAGGCCTCAAACGAAACTCGCTGTTGCATGTTGCATGCCCCACTTGCCACTTGCCACCTGCT